>CM022089.1:10226001-11721463 GCA_011114355.1 Carex littledalei | reverse complement strand
AGAACAAAATATGAGTTAAGTACTTACTTGATCTTGTTTATGAATTGATGAACTGATCTTGAATTAGGATATTGGATGAAAGTGGAGTTTTTATTACAGGGGTCTTTCTTCCTTTATCTTTCAGGCAATAAATGATAGAGCAGAGCACTCGCTCTTAAACTCGCTACTATATTCCCTTCTACTTATCTAGTTGATGAATACGCAGTAAGTACTTAACTCACGGATACACAGTAACTTAACTCACGGATACACATATATCAAATAAAAAAAAGTAAAGAAAAAACCAAAAAAAAGAATCACGAATACACAGTATTTTAACTTTACTTTAGTCAAACTTTAAAAAATATGTCCCGTAGTTCACTTTAGTCAAACTTTGATGCACAGTATTCATATTATAATAATTTAACCTTAACTTCACGGATGCACAGTGTACTCGTCTTCTCCAAAATAAACGCTTGACTCAGCTCATTTTTGCCTTGAATCGACTCAACTCGGTGTAAAATCGGTTGACTCGGCTTGACTTGGTCTAAAAATCAGCTAACTCGGCCGAGTCAAGCACTGTTCATCCGAGTTTTGCTGAAAAACTCACACGGGGACTAGACTCGGGTGAAAATCGGATCGGTGACGGCCGATACAGAGTTGACTCGGAATCGGCCAATTTTCCAAACCATGCTTTTGGAGAAGAAGCTTTTTTTGGAGAAGACGAGTACACTGTGCATTCGTGAAGTTAAAGTTAAATTATTATAATATGAATATTGCGCATCAAAGTTTGACTAAAGTGAAGTTAAAATACTGTGTATCCGTGATTCATTTTTTGATTTTTTTCTTTATTTTTTTTTATTTGATATATGTGTATCCGTGAGTTAAGTTACTGTGTATTCGTGAGTTAAGTACTTACTATGTATCCGTCAACTAGATAAATAGAAGGGAAGAGAGTAGCGAGTGCTCTGCTCTATCATTTATTGCCTGAAAGATAAAGGAAGAAAGATCCTGTAACAGAAACTCCATTTTCATCCAATATCCTAATTCAAGATTAATTCATCAATTCATAAACAAGATCAATTAAGTACTTAACTCATATTTTGTTCTCTGTAATTTAATCACACAGTAGATTTTAGTTCAATTTTTTTTGTTCTATGTTATTTTCTTAGTATAAATTTAATATTAGAATAGTACAAATTTAATATTAGAATAGTATATATTTTTTTGATCCAGCCAGCTCAAATAGCTTCTGGCAACAAAAAGTGTAGTCTATTTGTAATGCTTGTATTATATTATATAATTAGTGGATTATTTGAGTGTAATATTTTGTCTTAACATAGTTTTTCTACAAATTATTTTTTTACCATTTTTTTTCTATTTTTTGGATACAAAACAAGCTTCTGCCAAAAAAATCCAAGTTACCGAGTCAACTCGGCCGATTCCGGCCGATTCACCCGATTCCGATTCCACGGTCATGAACCTGATTTCGATTCCAATTCTGAGTTTCAGAACCATGATCACATGTATATATTACACCTGTTTTATATGTCATATTTTAAGGAAATGAAGTGACATTGTGCATTGATATACAAACCTTGATGTATTCAACAAAATTGCGGAGCAACCCCTGGCCATCATCCTGTGACTCATTTTCAGTAGTTCCCTCTGCATCAACAGAGAATGCATCTTTCCATTTTTCAAACTCCAAAGTAGGGGTGTTCATTGGGTCCGGTTTAGTCGGTTTTAAACCGAACTGAACTAGATTGGACTAAATGGTTTGGTTTTTCCGGTTTAATGGTTAGGTTCGGTTTAATTTTTAGAACCGATTTAATACTTTGGTTCGGTTCGGTTTGAAAATTTTCAAAACCGTTTATACTGAACCGACCGAACATGGTTCAGTTCATTTCTTATAACTCAGCCTACCCAAGTCTCAGGCCCAACCAAACTGCTTATTTTCTAAATCTTACCCAACCTATACCCAGCCGTCCTTCTCTTACGCGAGTAACGCAATTGAACCTTCCCCAATACGACAATACCTAGCCGTCCTTCTCGCACAGAGGCACAGTCGTACGCGCGACTAAGGCTTCACACCTCCATCCATTCCTCCTATCCTGTCGGCTGTCCCTAGTCAAATGGCCGAACCTCTCGCACGCACGATGTCCAGTTCTGTCAATCCTAGCGCTAGGTACAGTTTCCTCTTCTCTCTCTCATCCCTCTAAATATCTTGCTTCCTCTTTTCTTCTCTCGCTGAATTGATAGTTTTCTGATTTCCTTGAACAATAATCGGTTTCCTTCTCTTTGTTACCCTTTTGCGGTTTTGCCTTGTTCTCTCAGTTGCGCAAGCGCAAGAATTCAAATTAGGTTTGAAAGTTTATTTCCTTGAACTGCTGAAATTTGCTCTTTGATTTATCTTCTGTTTTGTGTAATGGTAGTAGGTGACAGTGATCAAGATTCAAGAAGGATCGAAATCAATTGGATTTGGGTCAAGCAATTTGTATTTTTGTTAGGTTTAAGTTAATTTGTTGCTGTATTCTATATTTGTATGCTTTTAAGTTAATTTGTTGTTGTATTCTATGTTTGTACCGTAATCTAGTCTCTTCTCCCTGTTATGACTTCGGTTCGAACCGAACAAACCGGAATAAAACTTTGGTTTGGTTCGGTTTGGTTGATTGGCTAAAATGGTTCGGATCGGTTGTATTTTTGAAACCGAAATAAAACTTTGGTTTGCCTAGTTCGGTTCGGTTTCAACCAACCCGAACCGATGAACACCCCTACTCCAAAGCAGCTGCTTCTTCCTCTTTTGCTTTGTGGGCCAGCGCCTCCTCTTCCAGTAAACAGTTGATAGCAAGTATTCCATCAGAATGAAAGCATAAAGAGGGAACATTTTCAAATATTACCCAACAAAAGACATTGTTTCCAGTTTTATTCAAATTGAGGGAAATTTAGGTACTTCTTTGCAGAAAGCATGAAAGCAGGGGTATATGTTAATATAAGTTACTTAAATTCCCAGTTTTCTGGTGTATATATGATCATCCAAAGTTTTTAGGAACCACAACAAAATTTAATAATACTTATAGAACCTGCTGAAGCTCTAGGGCTTCTCGCTCTTCATCCTTCCTCCTTCGCATCTCAGCATATCCATCCTGCTTTGACTGCCTCGATTCCCGTGCTGCTGCCTCTACCTATAAAAAAAAAATTATTCCAATAAATATAAAATAAGGAAAGAAAGTATGTGAAATGACAAACATCACAGCTTGCAAGGACACCTGGCGCTGGGCTTCACGCTCTTGCCTCTTCTTTTCTTTTTTCTTAGATGACTTGCCAACATTTTGCTCCTCTTCTATCTCTTCTTCACTTCCATCCTCAACTTCTGATTATTGCAACCACAAAAGGAATGATTTAAGTGCATCTGTGCATATTTTTTTTTTTTTTCCTTCCATTTTTTGGGTTTTAATTGGATTGATAGAACTAACCACAATGCTGGAGTATAATATTGCATCGGAAAGCTTTAATTCCTTTATCCTGTTAGGCCTTCTTTCCCTTTTTCAATAACACCTCGGCGTTCGCAGAGAGCAGGAAAAGGATGTTCAGGAGGAACAGCAGTGCTATCCTTAGGCTGTTCTGAAGCCCCAGCATCGCTATCCTCAGGAATTTCCTAGCATGAGCAAGCGTAACAGTGGATTTGCATGTGAAAAGCATATGAAAAGGCCTTTTATTAGTCTAGCTTATAACGACAATCAATAAAATTAATTTCCTTCTATACCAGGATTTTACTTACCAATGTGAAAGGTCGAAGCTCGTAGATATTAAGAACTACCGAACCCAATGAAACGACTAGCCAAGAAAAAGAGAAGAAAGGGAAACGTTAACTAGCTTAGCTGTGGACGACCACAACTATACTATAGTTGATAGATAATATGAGCCTTTATACAAATAGCCTCGTGTTGATGTTTCTGGAGCCTCATTTCCTGTAAAAGTGGTAACAACAGTTTCGAAAAGTCGCCTCCAGTTCTAAAACTTGCAATTGGAAAAGTTGAGCGTGAAGGGCACTACGAGAAGCAGTAGAAGTACTGGGTCATGCACCAGCGGCCGGTCTCCTATGCATGCGACGGCCCCCACCAGCACGCACCACTCTCTCCACCTGCATTATTACCAAATTCACTTACAAAGCTGATATAATCGTTCCATACTAGAAATGAAGAACATTTGGGACCTCTCCAGTAAGAAGCTAATAGAGAGCATAGAGCTTCAGACATGTCCTTTGATACTTTATACTTAAATCTTGGTGAAATTCACTACAGGGCTGTATGTCTGATTTTTGCAATTAACGAGCTATAATCAAGTTGGTCCTATCCAAATATTGGACATAAAGATAGAAATTTAAGGAAGCAAAAGTCTTCTGATTTGCCTCTTTGGTGAATACATAAGAAATTGATGTGACTTCGATTTAATTTGGGGGTAAATTTCTACTAACAACTGAAAAATCAGGTATCCTCGTGCAAAATTGGGCGACTAACAACATACCAAATTCAATGAAAAGGTAAGCTAAGAAATTAATTTGGAAAATTTAAATACCTGGGGAGCCTGAGGTTCTTCTTCGTGCTCATGGTGTGCGATCTGGCGGCGCCTCCACCGTACAAGGGGGAACAGCGCCACCACCAAAAGCATACATATCACCGCCGCTATTATCTCTTGCATCTCTCTACGTCAAGCTGGATTTCCCGAAATTTACCTTTCTTTTTCTTTTGTATTCTGATCGTTCTTTGCTCCAGTTTTTCCAGGTACCGTACAAGGAAGCAAAGAGATACAGACGGGTGGTAGCATCTTGTTTTTTCTAGTTTTGGCCGTCGGATTTAATACGCACGGAATAGATCCATCCGATGACATCACTCAGGGAGATTTAAGTGTGAATCTGATCCGTCCGTTTAAAATCATGGTCCTGGCCGTCTGATTATGTGTCTATCAGAAATATAACATGCACATGGTGTACACCGTACGGTGAAGAAGATTAACAATGATATGGTGGACCTATTTTGTACCAGTTTTCCACGGCAGACAGTGTCCGATTCAAACGGACTCCAGGGAAATATCGCTTGCATAGGTAATTTCCCGTTAACAGTCCAAGCACAAAATTGTACACATTACCTATACTAATCAACAGTAAATTAAGAATATAAATTTTTATTGACTGGCATAATATTCATTATTGTAAATTTGCCAATACAAGAAATAAATGTCTTTGTGCCTATTGTCAGTGCAATTTGTTGGTGCATTTGAAGAGAAATGATTTACACTTTGCAACACCTGTTACTAGATCTGTGAAATCAATTATGTCAATATTGGGCTGGTCTGGGAAAAGGGCCTATGTTGGAATTGAAGCTGATACCAGTGCAAGTGATAGGGCCCGTAGTTATTTTGCTACTAAAGCAGAAATAATATGTACACACGGTGTACTTTCCGTTCCTTTTTTTGTTGCTGATGAGTTGATGTTGCCATGTTGGTTCTTTCTCCTCACCCCTATCTCTTCTCTTTTTGACCCATCTCTTTATTCTCCTCTCATCTCTCCCTCTCTTTTCGGGCCTTTTCTTTCCTTCTCATATATTTCTTACAATTAGTTCTCTATGGCTTTTGTTAGTATTACCAGTTTACCACCTTTTGTTTCTACTGTGTGTGTTTGTTTTAGTTTTAGCTTTAGTTCTTTACCGTTTTTGTTTTCATATTACTGTGTATTAGTTTCAGTTTTTCTTAGTATTATTATGTGTTTCTTCTTTTCTCTTTCCACACACCTCCATTTCTCTGTCTCCATCCTTCTCCATGGTTTTCTCTATATGTTTTTCGGACCATTGTACATGCTTTTGCTCACCTTTGCGCCTCAGTACCGTTTACAGAGAAGAGACGATGAAGAAGAGAAGCATCGCTCACCGCTTTTGCATCTGCTCACCGTTGGGTCTGGAGGAACCGGAGGAACGAAACACGCGTCCCATGATGAGAAGCTGAGCTTGTACGTGTCAGCTTGCATGTAAAGGACGTGGCGCGCAGCGCAGGGATATTTTCTCTGTACACTATCACAAGTGATGCTATAGCCCAGAACCCAGAAGACCCTGACTCAAATTATAGAAGCTAAGGCTGGAAATCCTCCATCTTAGCGGAAGCCCACAGGAGGAAATAACAGAAGCCTGGTGCCCATACCAGCTTCTCGTTTCTGTGCTCTGGAGATTGTTTGTTGCTTTTTTATACTGCTTCTTGGCAAGTTGGCATGTTGTTGAAGTTGAATTGGTGTTACATATAATGATACCAGTCAGCGAGGCAAAAAGGTAGTTTGTTGCCTTAACTAGTATCGGTACCATTGGTACCAGTACAGTACTGTCAAAAAGTGAGGAAAAAAAGAGATTATGTACCATTTGCAGATCAGGGTTCTTGATGCTTATTATAAGGGTAATTTTTTTTTTTTTAAATCTTTGTAATACAGTTTCATATCATTGTAATCGGTAGCTCTATGCTACATTGTTCTCATAAAAAGAAAGAAAGAATGTTTGTTGACAACCTTTTCCCAAGAAGTTTTCCTTTTACCGCTTAATTGCTCGTCTTGGTGATTTGCCCCTTAATTATTTTGCTTTTGTTTAATCGAAAGTAAATTAAACTGTGACATGGAATAGGTAAGGTTCTAATGCTGATGATGTAATGCCTACATGCACCGATGAATTCCCGATGTAATTGGTTAGTGCTGATAGGGTGACTCTCAAGTTAAAATTAATGGTGAGGTGTTTTGTTATATTCTGTAATTTAAGGACATATCAAATTAAATAAATATATGCACTAGTTCAGAAAGTCGATGCAATTTAAAGGAAATCAGTCAAGTTGAGCCATTAACAAAATTTAGAGTCCAAAATAATTGATAGCAAAAAAGAGAAAGATATTAACAACTAGGCCATTGTCTACTACATTATAAAGAAAATTAGTACTTTGTCTCCAAATAGACGCATGTCTCCTTGTACAAGTTCTAATAGGTAGCATCTTCTTAATGGGGACATGCGTCTATTTGGTAAGCTGTGTAACCACCAATGATCTACATCACGCATTACTTTGTATTACACCATAAACTATGTGGCCAAGGTTTCAAAAAAAAAAAAACCATGTGAGTTCAACGAAATGAAATTCAAAGAATATGTACTCATGGAAATTCTCCAAGAATAAAACACCAAATTGATTGCTTGGACCCCCAAATAAGGTCACAATAAACTAGATTAAATTTGTACAATGCAATTACAAGTTACTAAATAGAATCTTTATAATAAATCGTATGATGCTAAATGAATCAATAAAAAAGTTCATCAAACGAAAAATAATATGCCTTACATACATTAATTGAATATATGAAGCAGAACTCTCACCTCTGAAACCTAGGGGTGGTCAATTTTATACAGTCGACGACTCAAACCCTAGCCATAAATTTTGCAATACAAAAGCAATACATAATTGCGTCGGCTAATACGTACTTCGTACAAAAATCGATCAAATGCCGGTCAAGCTCGCTATGTTAATACCTCATCCTACCAGAATACCAGATATCATCACACATGAAATTAGGTTATTTCATGTGCACAGCTCGTTTGGTACGGGTTTGTACTGGCCACACATGTGCCTTCAGAATCAACCCCACACGAGCGGAAGTTTGAAGTTTTGATCTTAGTTTTTGTTTTAACACGACTAGTAGATGAACTGGTTGAACCAGGGGAGCCCGGGTTTTTGGCCTTCTTCTTGCGCCGAATTTTCTTAGATGGCTTTCCCTCTTCGCGTGTAGAGGTTGTGCTATTATGCCTCATGCTACTAAATGATTCAGATAGTGATCTATTAGAATCTGGCTCAGTCAAAATCCCTGCTTATAAATATAACAGTGGAAATTAAAATGAATTAAAACTTTAGACATTAATTATCATGAAGAAAAATATAGAATACTGGTTGATAAAAAAATACAATATTTGAAAAATAAAATATTTTAGGAGGAGAGAACTCGACACGATAAAGTACACACTAGTAATTTTCTACATTTCTATATATTTCAACCAAACAAATGAAACAAACCTCGATTAACCCAGGGAGACTCGTTTGCCATATTGCTAAGTGCAGCAGATGTGTAACCAGCTGCTGTCTGAAATTCTTTCATCTGTATTTTTCAATTCCATTGACAATTTTAAAATATCAATATCCCTTATTGTGGAGATATAAACAAAAATAAAACCTTTTATATATATATATATGTATATATATTTATGTCATAGCATACCCAACTTGGTGCATGGTCAGATGAGCGGTCCCAACCAATGTGAGATACATGTTTTACATCTGTTGGCAAGCCTATTTCCATCTCATGCTCCTTTGCAGCTATATATGAACAAAGAAAATAATATTTCATATTATCAGTTGCAAATACACCATATATTTTAGTTTTTATTTACAAAGAAATGTTAAACACAAATATTTGATACAAATCTCGCCACGTAATGCTGGCCAAGTATATTATTGATATATTGCTGATACCGTGCCTCAGTATCCTATCTATTTGCATATATGAAATACTTGTAGTTGCAATAATTCACAGAGGACAAATTAACATAGCAGATGAAAAATATTGCAAAATGAATGAATTAAAGAAGAACTTACCAAACATATTTTTGAAGCCCTTGAAGAACCCTTTCATCGTGGTTAACAATTTGATCTCTCTCTATCTCTAAAAAAAGACTTTAAAAATACACAAATAATATAACAGTCATGAAGAGACCACCATTAAATGCACAATTATGTGGTGTGGACAGCCATTTAATGACTCACTTTGTTCACACTTTTTTCTTGTCTATGTTACATGCAATGATCAGATGCATTGATTGAGACCATAATTGCCACTTCCACATTCAATTAAAGTTCAATCTCCATCTATGTTAGTCCTATAGTACAAATTTGTAGTATCAACCCCATGTACATTTCTATGCAAAAAAAATTGTACCCCTCAATGAACTGATAATTTGTCTAAAAGGCCCTTGAGCCAATCTCAACTTAGATAAAATTATGTTGTATATCACTTTATTACTTTATTTATATACATTGGTTTTAAAAGAAACAAGTTTAGATGAATATGACTTGTGTTATTAAGTTTCAACAGTTATCCATGAAAACTGGTAATTTAATATTTTCAGCGGGTACTTATGCAAATGAAATTTTCACTTTTCATCATTACATCCGTGATTTGGGGTTTAATTATTGGAATCAACGCATTGATTGATGAATAGGAAATACTATCCAAAAATCAAATTAAAATCATCAGCAGATTCTAATGATTTAATACCAATACTTAACCAAGATAATGTAAAAGCAAGCGTACCAAAATAATAAAAGAAAATTCCTGCAAATTTGGGATGATGGATTAAATCAAAATATAGTACAATACTACTCCAAAGGAGAATCTAAAAGAATTAAAAATGAAGAGAAATGCATCATTACGCACCTCTAATGGAAGCCAAAGAATTCTAGTGTGATTTTCATTCCACAAATCTATTACCCCTTGTTTCACTTTCCCCCTTTGATGTATCAATGCAGAAGAAATATTTTTATGGGGGAAAGGTCAAGGGTCATTTCACAACCCAACAATGTTACAATGACAAGGGACTTGTCGAAGAGAGAGATGAGGGGGGAGAGGGGGAGGGGAGAGAGAGAGAGAGACCAGCGAACGAATGAAAGGCGGTGACTTGTGAGTTTTAATTTTGTTACAGAAATAGAAAGTCAAAAAGGAGAAGAAGGGTAAATTGTGAAAAAGGAGGGATGTTTCCACTTTGAAATGTTGTCATTGGTTTGCAAGGAATTTTGTGGTGGTTGCCCGGGCCTCCCTCTCCCTCTCTCCTCTGCAAGATTGGCGCATTCCTCTCCATTTATCTCTTAATGGAGAGAGTAGGATACTGTCATGTTACCAACTCACAATACTTTTTTTTTTTGTTCTTTTTTTTTTGAAGTAGCAGGCACTTACCTGTTAAGAGCACTGATACTATTATAATTTATAATCTGACGTGACAGTTTCTTAATCTAGTTTCAGAGATGTGGGAGAGTTTCTTATTTAGAAACTATGCAGTAAAGTTTCTTATTAAGAAACTGTTTATAAACTCCATGCTGATCAAATTATTGGCTCAAATTATTTCTGCTTTTTAATTTGTTGCTGACGTGGCTTAATAGAAACTCTAAAATTAATTTCAGGAATGTGAGAGTTAGAAATTTTATCAAATAAGTTCATTATTTTTACTCGAAGGATACTACATTTCTAGATTAGTAATTAGTTTTGTCTAAAAATTGATGTTGCATTTTTGTTGTGGGTCGCAGCATGAGGTTTACTCCTTTTTATAACATTTTAGAAAATGAATGATGGTAGAAATTTTGCAATATGTATTCCACACTAAGACATATAAACTATTAAAAAAAAATTGGGAGCAAAATCAGAAAATAGATAGAATGAGACAAAATTTTAAAGCAAAGTATGATTGTATTTTATATTTTATTTTATTTTCTAAAAAGCATGACAATAGAAGTATATTTTGGACGGATAGGTAAATGCCTCCCATGACATGACTCTGCTACTAAGTTTAATTGAAGTAACAATTGTTATTTAATTTTACTTTTACATTAAAAGCACATATCAACAACAAATTTAGGACATGTTTGGCTCTGTTACTGTGTGCATGGAAAAAAAAATTCAGTTCAACTTCGTGTTTTCTGTCCCACGCACACAGTAAACGTCAATACAAATTAGAGTCCAACCCATTTCCGTTCCTGTTCCCGCCTGTAGGCCAAACAGGCCCTTAGAGTTTATAGTCGACTAATAAGTACAAATTTCATGTTCTACTTGTCTCACTCACATTTCTCATATTAGAAAAGTAATCATCATAAAAAAACATATCATTTTACTTTTGTTGCTATATGTTAAACCTGAATTTGAATAAATCCAAAGATAAGAATTAAGCAACCGATTACTTTAGCAATTTAATTTATTCAACTACTACTTAAGTAACTTTCCTTTAATTAACTTATTAATTAATAATGTAATACAATACCAAAATGCGTTGTTTTGAATAATTTTCATTTAATGGAGATGATAATGCAGCAGTTAAATCTCAAGTGACAGGAAAACTGGAGGGGAACAACAGTAGAAATAATTAAAATTAATAATAGACCGGGAGCGTCACGGGAGTACTAATTAATAGAGATTCTCACTGTTTTTATCATCAAATCTATAAACTTATTCATCTATGTTGTCTCATTTTGCCTCTCTGCACGGGCTTGGATTTAGCTCCGGACAATGACAAAATAATCAAATATAAATCACAACCCCTGATTTGTTTCATGTTCGATCGAAGTTTCAGAATGGAAATCGGAGGCGCCGAATTCATATCCTATGAGGTAATATCAATATTTATGTTTGGATCACGGCCGTCCGATCGGAATCTGGAGCAATCCAATCTGAGGTGGAATATACGGGACCACTTTAATAGTTCTACGGATTCTGATTGGATGATCCAGATCCAAACATAAATATATTGTTACGTTTAGTTACAAAACAAGAATAGCCAAATCAAAAATAGTTGTCGTTTGTCTTATTAGAATAGTCAAATTTCAAAATTCTTAGGAATAGTCTATTCTAATAAGACAAAAAGTTTGAATTCTTTATTCTAACTATTTGTCCCAACCAAACACTAAATAAACTATTCCGAATAGTCTAATCTCAAAAATAGTCTATTCTCAACTCAACCAAACATACACTTAGGTGATACAAATTCATCGGAGGCTATCTGATGTGCATCAGATAAATTTGATTATATTTTATTTTATGAAAATCTGATGTTAGATTAGAGGCGTCCGATTCGTATCAAGATTTTCGCACATACAATTGTAAATTTTGTGTGGAACAAATATATATGAATTATTGAACGGCTCCGATCCGATCAAGAATCGAATCACCTCCCACTCCTTCGCAATGTACAATAAAAATTTGAAATAGTATGTATTTTTTATTTGAATGGACCTGGCTCAAAGTTGACCACACAAATTTAGAACTCGCGAGAAATCATTTCAATATTGTAAAAAAAAAAAAAAAAAATTGCCTACCCAATCAATAAAATATAAAATTTTCTAAAATAAAATGTTAGCATTTGAAACTTTCAATATTTTATTTATTTTACTTAATAAGTGAAAGCAGGAAAGAAAAAACGAAGTATTATTTATTTATTCACTATAAAATTAATAAAGTTTATATGAGTCATGACTAATGGAATTTTTATTGGCAACCTTAATTATAATTACAGTTGTCTCCAAAGGGCCCACCAATCTTAATTTAATTGTTATAGTGTTCCAGCTTTCTCGTTGACAGCACTAAATTTTCTTCCACTGTTGTAGGTGTGGATTTTGTCATATCGTTAATCGGACGGTTCAACGGGTATATATATGAACGATCAAAGGGACCCAATTTGAAAAAAAAAAACATAATCCAACCTACCGAGACTAATTCAAATGAACCAGAAACCCAAATGACCTAATTTTAAAATAGCTTGGTCCACAATCTCAAACAATATAATTTGGTTCGATGCTGGTCTAGATTGTTTGATTATATGTAAAATTAAAATTATAAAATACTAAATCGAATGCATAAATTTCAATATAGATGGAACAATTCAGATCCAACATCAAACACCGATTTTTTTATTAATCGAAAATTAATAAATAAAATATCGCGAAAGTGGATTGATTTGGTGAAATTTTGATATCTAGGTAAACCGGGATTGATTATCCCGTTCCACGGGACGGAAAATTTATCCCGTCCCACTAATCCAAATCCGTAACCCGCTAATTTCTTCTTAAGTTAATAGGTTAAGCAGAGGAAAAAAATAAAAATTTGTGGGATGGGATAATCTATCCCGTCCCACAATTTTTTTTTTCTTCTCTTCTTAGTTAATAAGTTACAGAGAAAAAAATGTGGGATGGGATAGATTAACCCGTCCAACAATTTTTTTTTTCTTAGTTAATTAGGTTAGCGGGGTTACGAATTTGGATTAGTGGGAAGGGATTAATTGTCACGTTCCGTGGGACGGGATAAATGATCCCATTTTATCTATATTTGGATTTCCAACAGAAACAACACCCTATCGCGATATTTTTTATTTTTATTTTCAATTAATAAAAAAATTGGCATCAAACATCGAACCAAATGTAATCCTATCAGATCCCTTCACTTTCACTACAGCATTGTCAAACACTAGCCGTTATGAGAATTAGTCTTTGATCTAGTAGCAAAAGACAACACCCTCCGAGTAAAAAGTTATAGGTTCAAAATTCAAATAATTTTTTTTTATGGATATTAAATGAAAGTTGATAAGTTAGACCTTATCTTATCCAAACAAAATAACAATAGTTACTTTTAATATATATCAACTTAAATTTCATTTTAATGGAATAGACCTAGACCTTGTTATCATTTTTTTTAAATAAAGATCAGGTGCCCCACATTGACGGAGTTATATTAATAATATAGGTTAATAATAAAATAGTTTGCTATTCATATATGTGGCTAATTTGAACATTCAAATAATTTGGAGTGAGCCTATGGTGCTATGCATAGCACGGATGGAGTCCGTGCTACGGCTCAAAATTTGACTTTTCAAAATCCTAACGGTCGATCCAACCGTTCAATGTGATAACCATATGAATATGTACTTGCAAACTAAATTTTATATTTTTTCGAATTTTTTTACTATTTTTTTAGATAGGTAGAAAAATCAGTGTTTTCTGAAAATTCTGGACCATCAAAATTCTACCTATCTAAAAAAATAGTAAAAAAATTCGAAAAAATATAAAATTTAGTTTGCAAGTACATATTCATATGGTTATCACATTGAACGGTTGGATCGACCGTTAGAATTTTGAAAAATCAAATTTTGAGCCGTAGCACGGACCCCATCCGTGCTATGCATAGCACCATAGCCTCACTCAATAATTTGAGCCATCAAACATGGTGTCATGATTTTAATGGTCCATCAATGAGGGCCCACTCCTGTGAAATTTTAAAAGGAAACTCAGTGGGGCCCTAGTCAGATACTTTTTGCTTCGTGTTACTTATACACTACATTAATAATGCTGAAAAAACTGATGAAAATCAACAAAAAAAAAATCAGAAAAAACAAAAGCAAATTAAAATATATAAAAACAAGAAGAGAGAGAAAGTGGAGTTGCACTTCTAAAACTATTGCTCTTATTCTAAATTTTAATAGGCTAAAGTCTCCTCTAGCATTCCATCCTATTTATCTAATCATTTAATAAATATATTTGTTATAACTCAAATATAGGCCAATCTATTGTAAATTTTGAAAATAAAAAAAATTCTTTTCAAATTTTTTTCCTCTAATATTTGATCAAAATTGAGCATCACTATTTTTCACTATCAATAATAAAATATTATATATAGGATGTCAATGAATATTAAAAATAAGAAATCATATTTTTCTTATTTCGTAAATACATATACAATTTTTTTTTGCTGATTTTTGTATCTACAACATCTATATTGGATAAGTTTTTTTTTTTATTTTGGAATCAACAAAGTTATAATTGTAGTAGTGTATTTATACCAATATCTATTTTTCATAAGCCCAATTTAATAAACCGACAAATAAATTAATGTTGACATAAGTCACTTTTTAAACCATTTTAACCATTATCAAATAATCAGAAACATAATTTTATTCATTTCCAGGTTAAATAAATTTCATTTAATATAAAAAATCTTAATATTTAAAGGGTCTAACACAAAATAGCCAACAGATTAAGAAGAATACAGTATACACACTTGAAAAATATTTGTTAGCTACGCTGAAAGACTACGAAGTTCTTGTCGCAGAAAATCCTGAATGGAAAAGGAGAGATAAGGATTGTTGCCTTGTTGTGCCTTTTTGGGTATAAATTATGAATTCAGATCCAGTGCATTAACCCAATTTTTGAGTTTTGATCCAAACCGTCCAAGATGCTTTAACACGAATCTTAAAGAGTCTGGACCCCACAAATAATACTGGCCCCCTGCGCTACCACCGAATAGGCACCGTACACGTCTAAACTCAAAAATTGGGTTACTTTAGGGGTTCCGGACTCATAAATTATAATAATACAGGAATTTCTCTCTGTTGTACGCCAGCTGTGCTACTTCGCACAAGGATTGCAAGTTTGCAACTACTGAAGTCAACGAATTAATAACCTTTTCGCTTTGATCTGGATATTTCATAACTGTCTCAGTCATAATTATTTACCGATCCCATTATGCAAATAATCCAATATAGCTTAACAATGATTTTTTAAGCTTTAGTGAGACGATTTGGTAGACGTTATGTTGCTAATTAATATTACATAAACTATTAAGAGGAGGGTTCAAATGCACCATAATTTTTGTGCTCCAATATGCTCCACATCCTTTATCTCTATTTTTAAAGTCCGAACAGTTGATCCGAACCGTTCAACATGATCTTCATAATTAAATATGTTTGGAGACCAAATAATATATTTTTTAGAATTTTTTTACTATTTTTTTAGATAGGTACAATATCACTTTATCAGATGGTCCAGAATCTCCTTAAAAAAGTGTATTTGTATCTATCTAAAAAATTAATAAAAAAATTTCAAAAAAATTTAAAATTTGATATCCAAGGATATTTTATTATGGAGATCAGGTTGAGCGGTTCGGATCGACTGTTAGGACTTTGAAAATGGAGATAAAGGATGTGAAGCATATTGGAGCACAAAACTAATGATGCATTTGAACCCTTCTCAACTATTAACATAATATTGTGACGTGACTATTTTTTATTTATATATATATACTTTTTTCAGAAAAATAATAATATACTAAGATACAAAAAGTTATAGAATTATGTCTCATACTAGAATTTTCCTTAAAATATGCTCCTATTTATACATTTCTCTTAAAAATATTATAAAATTACTTCATATTCAAAATAATTATAAATCTATGCCTCTAAGTTTTGCCCCATCCTTGAACATTTTGGCTCCGCCCATGATATATAAATTTGTAATTTGAGATTTTTTGTTACAAATTAATTGGCTACAAACTATAATCAATTAGTCAAAAATTTATATTGACAATGAATTAATGACACTAGTTCAATATCCTACATGTGCGCTTTCAAATATCTACTTTGATAAATGGTGCCTGGTGGCCTGTTTAAGTAGGCAACGCTAATTTTTGCAAGAATTTCAAATACACCCGGGCCACTAAATAATCCAGTGGGTCAAGTCAAAATAGCCTGTAAACTGATCCACTGAATTATCCAGCGGGTCTGGCCCGGCCCGCTGAGTTATTTAACGGGCCATAACAAGTAACCCCACAGCCCCACTACCTTGCCGCAAATTCAAATATAGAAAGCCCAAGGAAGTATACCAGCCCAAAAATAAAGAAGTTAGCCCAACCCATTTTTTAAGAGATATGGACCTTATCCAACATTTATTTTTCTCTCCAGTTCCCATACAGAAAATAACAACCATATTTGTAATTTTAATATATAGAGGTAAAAACACAGCCCCTCGATCATTATTTCTTCTTCCAAATGTGATTCCACCTTTTTAAACTTTCTAAATTATATCATGAATTATTTGTCATAAGTTGGCAACGAATAAAGAACAGAAATGTGTTACTACTTCCTCAGTTTTACTTAACTGATTAATATATTTTATCTGGTTAAGGAAGAATGTAATAATAATTTTTAGCTAATATAGTGGGCAAGGATATTAACAGTGTTGTTTTGACTTCATGATGCAAATAAAGTCAAAATGAAAAAAACATAGAACTCGTGCGCTGCACGAAGCCAAAACAATTTCTTAACCCAAACGAGTCTATGCAGAACTCCACAATGCATCCTTCAAAGAAGCAGAACAGTGACTGAAACAAATAGAATTGCAAAAGAAAGATAAAATAAATATTGAACTTTGATATATCACACTAATCAAAAGAAATTTAGAAAAAGTTTGTGAAGGCATCAAATATGTTCCCAATTCGTATAGAGAAAACCTAATTATGTGGATCCTTCATCAGTAAAATAAACATGTTCTCTGTAAATAACTTTCTAATATTAATTCAAATGTTGGAGCTTTTTCTTCCAACCTAAAAAAAAAGTAAAAATAAAAATGTTCGGATTTTTTTTTTTTTTTTCAAACACATGTATGACTAATACATAGTCTGTCCCACAACAGACGGAAATGGTTGATTGAGCTCTTTATATATAACCCATGGTCATTTCATCCTACTCTACATCAGAGAGAGAGGAGAATGCAAAGAAATGAATACGCTCCGCTTTGGACTGTGGGCAGAAAAAGGATCCGAATGGATGCAGATATCACCTCCGTTTATGAGGTGATAAAAATCCGAATCCGGAATATCCGTATTCATTTAAATTCGGATTCAGATTATAAGCTGTTAGGATAACAACTTCTTTTGGTATAAATATTGATTCCAAATGATATATCGAGAGACATTTCTATTTTTAATTATGAGCAAGAAATCAGCACCCATGATACCACGGTTCTAAATCCTTAATTGTACAACGACCGATGCAAACCGCATTTTTTTCATTTGTATTATTGTATATTAAATATTACAAGAATCGAATTTTTGCATTATTTAAAAGTTCTTTTTAATATTTGTTAGATAGGAAAGAAAACTATTGGTTCTAAAAAGAGAATAAAAAAATGCACCATTTACCTGCATATCAGATATATTTATAAGAGACGATAAAATTTATTGGATTTAAATATCAGATATATATGTTAATTCTGAAAGTTGTATTTTGCTTATTTGAGAAAGTTTTAACTCGAACATTCTAATAATCATTAATTTAAAAATAATGATAAACACATTACGTGCAAGATATAAAACTTGAAGTTAAATATAAAGAAATTATATGTCAAGTATAAAACATTTTTAAGATGCACATAAATAGTCCATTATATGGGCCGCAAATAATAATTTTACTTTCAAAAATTCTAGACCATTCAATTGAAATGATTTTTTTTCCTTATTTAAGAAATGTTACAAATATCAACAATAATCTATTTTATCTGCGAAAATAAAATATAACTATTGTTGAAGATAACCCATAGAAATTTTTAAAAATATTACTATTACTTACAAAAATATCTGCAAACCATACCGACACTAAGTAATTAAGCACTTTATTTATCCTTGCAGATAAAATAATTTCAGTCAATTAGAAAGTCTTTTGTTCTTGCTTTCACGCATTCTCTTTTGCTATCATGTATTTATCTCTCTGACTTCCCACATCATATCTCTCTTTCTTTTTTTTGGTTAAAAAGGCCTAGGTCCAGTTTCATTAAAAACGAAACATAGTGTTTGTAACACAGCGGATGTCATAATCCATTGGAGAAATTGTTTCTCCCTGCTACCATATTTAAAACCTAAGTACCTAGACATACCTCAAAACAAATCGCCTGTATCATACACAAGGGCGGACCTAGGAATTTGATCAGGGGTAGGCACAATACTAATAAAAAAAATTTCTGGACCCAGGAATATTTCAATGGAGTATGGGACTTACTATTTAAATTTTTCTGGGCCCAAGAGTAGGCACAATAATAAATTAGGAGTAGGCACTTGAGTAAATTTATATTGGGCCTAATTTTTTTTTTAAATCCAGGGGTAGGCACTTGCCTACCCCTGGGCCTTTATGGGTCCGCCCCTGATCATACATGAAGGCTAACACAAAACACAAGACACATGTAACCACAAAACATAAGTAAACCCAAATAGCACTAACTGGATATGTTTTTAGAGAAACAAATGAATATGACTAAAAAGAAATGATAGTGAGTCATCACAAAACGCATGCTCTAGTCTTCCTCCTTCAGTTGCTCTCAGTTGAAGACTCCTCTATGAGCTGGAAAGAGATACTCTCATCTTCTTCTGGAAGAATGATTCTGAGAGGGATGGCATTCATGATATCTTCTTCAGGGTCCATTCCTGAGCTTCTTCTTGGACTTTTTTCTTGTTTTTAGTGTGACATGTCCAGTATAAAACTAAAGAAATTATTAAGCATATCAGAGATCTTGCTGATTTGATTGGAGCATTTTGAAAACATACTTCATTTCTATGTTTCCAAAGGGTCCAGCAAGTTGGACTAAAAACTATAAGAAATACAGTTCTTTCTATTTTTTTGTTAGAGCAGAAGCAAAATGAAAAACATCATATCTCTCTTTCTAACTTTTCTCCTCTCTCCATTGCAATTTTTTCTCTTTTTGGTTCGTTGCTTTTGCATTACAACAACTCAATTAGGAACTTGTCTATGTTACATATTCAGTCAATGAAGTCTTATTTATATAGCGAGTAACTTGGTGTTGTAGGCCAGTAGTAGTTTTAATTATACTTTTTATTCGCCATGACATTTTTTGTTTGAAGGTTGGAGACAGTGTTTCAACAATTTGTATAGATAAGAAAAAAAAAATTACAAAAGAAAATTCGAACCGTTTTTTTAACTTGGCACGAATCTCAAAACAAACTCTTTGTAGTTTCCTTAGACACCGAATTAAGTTTGATCCGGCTGAGATTAATCTGGACCGTTAATTTCTCATGTAATAGCCTCACCTGAGGGGATAGAGACTCCAATGCCTCTCCCTCCGGCCAATTCTGGTTGGAGTTTTGTCTTTACCTTTTCCTCTCTATCCCCCTCATTCCTTATTCCAACTGAAAATAAGTACAATTGAAAACCTTAACTCATTTGATTAGGGGAAGAATCGTTGTTGAACAAGGAAGGAATTGGAATAATGCTTTCTGTGTTTAAGACGAAAATTGTTGGAAGAGAAAAGAAACGATAATGTTTTTCGGGGCAGAAATTTATTAAAAAGGAATTAAATTTAATAAAAAATATTTAACAAGTCATATATATTTGTTACTTTAATTAAATAAATACTTTATTAATAAAATATATCAAAAATAACATAAATATTTATAATTTTTCTTATAAATACAATTTCTGAAGTTTAATAAGTATTTGTCACTTGCTTGTTCCTAGTTTAATATATACATTTCTGAAGTTGTAATATTTCTATAGTGTTTGTTTCTGAAGTGCATTCTTTCTGAACTTCAAACTGATATGACCTACAAACAGTTATGAATTCACTGAATGCTCAACAAAAATATTTTTTAAATATGTCATATTTATAAATTGGTGCTATACGATTCTGTACTTTTTCTTAATAATTGAGTTTCATAATAAATTATATGCATATAATTTATCTGAAGCAAACTATAATTTGAAACGAGGCCCAATTCATCGCATCTGACTTGATCAAGAATACTCGGATGAATGATTTGATTTGAAACATAGGGAATGGCAGTTGTATAAGTGGAATGCAGAGGTTCCTCTATTTTATTGATAAATGGGCCTATATTTTGTATCCGATCAAAAAAAGATCCATTATATGGGCCACCTTTTGAGTCCGTATCATATTAGTATTATGAATGGTTCATATAAATTCCTTTATTTGTATTATGAATTTATATGAACCATTCAACATGCTCTACATGAAAATTTACCAGGAGACCCAACTTTATAAATTTCAAAATTTTCTTATTATTTTCGAATGATCAAGAATATTTACATAAGTAATTTTTACCTATCTAAAAAAATATCTCAAAAATAGTAAAATTTGATTTTCAAATAAAGTTTTATATGAAAATCACGTTAAGTAGTTCGGATTAAATATTGGAACTTTAAAATGAAGATATAAATTTATAGCCAGAATCAATCTGCGTTATACATCACATCTTAACCTCCGTTTTTTTGTTTCATATTAAGATTTTGGAGGTGTTATTTCATAATGAGATTTTTTTATAAACCATAAATAGAAAAAAGAAAATTAACAGACCAACTTGATGATTTTAATTTTTATAAAAATCATAACTACTGAGATGGACATTCGGCTAGACTATTTTTTTTGTGTGTGCCGAAATGTTATCTCGGTCCCGTGATGTTTTAATAACTTTTTTTTACTGTGCCGAGATGAGGACTCGGGCCACCCTTTTTTTTATGACCGTGCCGAGATGGGGACTCGGCCCAACCTTTTTTTTCACAATTTCCCTCTCCGTGTCGAGTTGCCAATTTGGCACAGAGGTTTTTTTTTTAATTTCAGCCATTTCGGTTCAAAGATTGAGTGGAATTGCTGAAATTATGCTTTCGTTTTCCTTGTGCCGAATTGAGTACTTGGCCCAACAAATGTTTAATGATTTTCCCCTCTGTGTCGAATTCCCAATTTGGCACAGAGGGTTTTATTCCTTTTTTTGGTTAAAAATAAATTTATAATTAGTTATTATTTCGGAACAAAGAAAAAGCTAGTAGGCCGAAATATTATTTCGGTACAAGAAAAAAATGGAACGAAATGGACCGGACAAAATAGAACCAGAATGGCAGAATAGTATATCACTCGGTACAAAAGAGAAATTTTAATTTTATGTGGCATTTTGCCTAACAATTTGTAAAATTTATGGGACCGAGATCTTAATTCGGCACAAAAAAAATAGTCCGAGCCGAGATAAGAATTCGATACTTATGATTTTTTTTTTTGTAAAAAATGAAACCACCAAATTAGTTTGTTAATTTTCAAACGAATTCACATCCTCTTAGTACCGTAATAGGGAATCTTTTACAATTACTGGATCTGAACTGTTCTTTTTAACTTGGCACGAATCTCAAAGCCCAATACTACTGTCCCTGTACTAGCCCGAATCTCAAAGCGGCTGAGAGTTAATCTCAAACCATAAAGTGAAGGGAATCTTTTACAGTAAGTAATGGAGAGGATATTTGTCTGGCAAATATCTTCTCCGGTACCGTAAAAGATTCCTTTCATTTTACGGTTTGAGATTTCTATCCGGTTTGGGATTCGGGCTGACGGAGGGAGCAGTATTATTGGGCTTTGAGAATCGTGCCAAGTTAAAAAGAACGATCCGGATCAGTAATTGTAAAAGATTCCCTATTACGGTACCGGGGGTGATGTGAATTCATATTTGTCCGGGACAAACGCCTATGAGGGCTAATACGTAGGAATGATTAAAGAATACTACCAAGTACAGCTAGCAAATGAATACCTGAAAGAGGAGGGATCAACTTACAACAAATTTGAGTTACAACAAAGTAACAACATTCATTTTTTTCATTTTCAAAGTCCAAATCGTCGATCCAAACCGTTCAACATGATCTCCACAATAAAATGTGCTTGCAGATCAAATTTTAAATTTTTTTTGAATTTTTTTACTATTTATTAAGTATTTTACAAAAAATAGCCATACTTAGACCATTGAATTTTGTACCATCTTAATAAATAGTAAAAAAATTCAAAAAAATATAAAATTTGATCTGCAAGTACATTTTATTTAGATAATCATGTTGAACGGTTTGAATCGACGATTTGGACTTTGAAAATGAAAAAAATGAATTTGTAACTTTGTTGTAACTCAAATTTGTTGTAAGTGGATCCCTCCTCTACCTGAAAAGTGAAATATCATTGTGATTGGACTACTCGCATAAATCAATGGAGCATACGAAATATTTTTTTTTCTATTTTTTTCTTTGTTGAGAGGATAGGTACCCTCTGTCTTGCCTGAGCATTAATTCAGTGTACTTACTACTTACGGAATTTTTTAATTAACAATATATTAAATATTTTATCGGTAAGGAGAAAGATTACAAAAAAAAAATCTTAATATTTCAATCCTTAGTAACATAATATATATAATTTGCATAAAAATCTTTCTGATTCTTTACAAAATATTTAATACAACTTACCTCCAAAAATGATTTTCGTGACTTTAGTATATCGACCTTTTATCGTTTCTTGGATTTAATTATTGAAATTTTACATCATGTTTAACAAGATTTCCAAAAATATCCAAAATGCATTTTTAATTCACGGTTTTAGACTCCAAAACCGCAATTTAATTTATAGTTTTAGCCCTTTCAAAACTGCAGAACAAATCCACAGTTTTGTAGAACCGGAATTAAAATTGCAGTTTAGATCTCAAAATAAATAAAATCGGAAATTAAGTTCATGGTTTTAAATTTTTTTATTTTTGTAATTAAAAAAAATGTTTATAAATTTATTTATTTTTTGTATTGAAATATTAGGAATATTTTATATATTTCTTAAAAAATAGATGAAATACTATATAATTTGATTAATTAGAAAGACTGCCACAAATAATCGAGATCAATATTTTTCAGGTCGGATCTTTTGCGGTTGTAAAAAAAATTAAAATATTTCTTCGTGTGTTATTGGAAAAAAATAAAACTATTTTGAATCTGAGTTATTGATTTTGGTTGAAAAGTCACTTCTAGGCTGAATTAACGCAGAAATTTTTTGCAGTTTGGACGTAGATTTTGAAATTTAATATTTTTTTTGGATATTAATAAAAATTTCGGCACAAATTCATCATCACATTTGTGTCTATTAAAATTTAAATTCAAAACTTCTGTGAATTAATTTAAAGTGATGACCTGAGTTACTATATAAATAAGTTATTTGTCGGCATTTAATTTGAATTTTAAAAGACACCAATTATTGACATAGGAGATACACATCCATCGTCGGTTTCCCTAATACCTTTTAACTTATTTATATATTTAACATCAATCACTTCATGAGAAGTCTTTATATTTTTCTACTCTCCTTCTATCCATCCCTCTTGTTTCATGAAGTCTTTATATTTTTCTACTCTCCTTCAATCCATCCCCCCTGTTCTTTGCCAATCATATCATGGTGCATAACAGTGTTTTAAAATTCGGTTATGTTCGATGAATATATGACCGTATATTTCTATTCAGTGTCCGATCAAATAAAAAATAGCTATTCGGACTGAATACTGAATCCATGCTTTATAAAAATTAAAAAATATTAAAAACTCATTAAAAGAGTTCCGGACTCGAATCCATAACTCATTAAATGAGTTCCAGACCCGTCAGATAGGTGTTATCTTCAAGTGTCCCACTTAGAAGTCTTTTATAAGCTATCTACACACTGCCTTATTGTATTTAAGTACCGTGAGATTAAATATTTAACAAAAAATCTACATATATAAATTCGAATAAGAATCCGCATATTCGGCCGCATACCATATATATGGTATGCGGTGGCCTTCCGAATACCGCATGAGAACCGAATATTGAAACAATGTTGCAGAATTTAGACCTGATTTTCTTGATCCTTGCAGAATAACTTAATATATGATTTAGTGGGTCATTTTCTTTCAATTTTTTTTATATTTATTTATCTTTTATAATAATTAACTTTTTTCGACGTCGACGTGGATGCATGATATACGCTACAGATTATAGATTGGAGAATACCCTACCTTAGCCAATGCAGTATACAGAGATACAGTGCTAGTTGCTATAACATTTAATGAAATTTTTTACATCCTTTAATTTTATGCAGCGCATGTTGCATCCTCAATGTTTTTTTTTTTTAAATAAAGGTTGGAGATAAGTAATCCAACTATATTTAATGCTAATAAAATATTTTTTATCCGGATTTCGAACCTACAGCCTTCCATAAAGATAATATTGTCTTTATCACTAGACCAAATACTGTTCATTGAATTCTCAAGAGTTAATCGTCATATGTCATTGGATCTCTTTGCTAATGACTGTGCCATTGACAAATATAAGTGGTTAAATCAAACTTAACTATTGAGCATAATTTGGTTTCTATAGAATTTGAACTTTTAATTATGCAAGAAAGCATTTTTCACAAATGAGTAGTTTGAAAATTATGGAAAACAAAAAATGAATAATACTCGAAGAAAAAAAAAAGGAAAAGCCTTAATTAGGTCATGTTTGACTATGGAGTAAAATTAATGAAAATTAAATCACTTACATTATTTTATTTCTCATATTTTACATCTTGTTGTTGGGTAGTTTAAGTTATGGTTTAACTTAATCTATTTGGAGGAGTAAGATGTTAGGAAATGAATCTCTATCTATGACAGTGGACTCTACCGGTGGGTTAAGTGTGAAGTAATTTAATCAACTTAGAAAAGTGGAGTAAGTTACTCCATATTAACTCATCTCTTACTTTATCTTACTCATTTTATTTTACTTCTTGTTTAACTACTTAAGTGTAAAGTAACAGGTTTATTCCACCTCTTACTTTACAACCAACATGATTAAGGAGTTCTATTCTTAAGCACAAATATGCCCGGAATGTAAACCTCAAGGAGGCATCTCAATGAAGGAGGAAACATGACTTAAAAATTAGCTCTAGCATCTTAATTTTGTCTAAGAAAATCTTGTTTGATTGGATAAAAAATTAGGGATTGTCCAGTTGTGACGAGATTATGCATGATGAAAACAAATTAATCTAGGTGAATCCATATCCATAGTATGCACATAGATGGTTAAGAAAATGTGCTAAAATACATGTACGGTTATACTGTGAGAATAGCATTGGGAAATCTCAATTTGAGAATGATATTCAATGAAAAAGGAGAGATAAGATTTAATTTTAGATATAAGCCCATATATGGTGTGGATAATGACATCAATAGTCTATGTCATCTATAAGTATCTATATTTCACTATTTTCATAAATTAAAAATAAAATTGTTTGTCTTTAAATTTAAAATTCAAAGTTTTAAATATTTTTTTTAATTTTCTGTCAAATTATGAAACTAATAATAATATTTCTATAATTTAATAAATTTTTAGTGATATTTAGAAAATTCAAATTTTTTAATACTCATATATATTTTTATTTCGAAGTGTAAAAATAATAATACTTAGCTGCATGACAAAATATAATGAAAGTTACAATAAATTTATGAACATGTTTAAATATGTTTAAACCAAGGTTCTAAATAGCTAGCTATAGCTTTTTCAGACCTCAAAAACTATAACGCTATTAACTGCTTTTCTTTTATAATGATTTAAATAGCTAGCTATGGTTGCGTTATAGTTTTCTCGGACCTTAAAAACTATAGTGTTATAATCGCTATTTAGAACCTTGGTTTAAACTAATAATTGTACATAGCTGTTTTTTCATTATTAGTATCAAACTAATAATGAAAATTCAAAGAGGGAGAGTGAAAGACAAGCATGTGGGAAATATTGTTCTGATGCAAGCATTTAAAGAGCCTTATAAGCAACCATTCTTAAATAAGTTAAAATAATACTTCTAAATACATGCTTCAAGATGTCAGTAAAATTTTGTTATTACTTGAAAAAAAATATATACATTGCCATTTTTCATGAAAAAAAGGTGTACATAATAATTGGTGGAATTAAAGAGAGGTGATGTAAACAATAAATGAGAGAGGGGTACAAATGAGGTGCAAAAGGCAACCCTCGTGGGGATGAGCGAAGTAGTCTGATATGCCCAAAATGCAAATAATGTGTCATGTCTTGTCCCAACTATCAAATAATAGAGAGATGAGCAGAATTTTTCATTTTTAAAATATATAATAGATATTTTCTGGAAAAGAGATATATGGATAATTTTTTTGATGTTATAGAAGAAATCAAATCAATACAGGCAGGGGCAGACTGGACAGATATCCTCCCAGGTACCTGACTCAAGCAAATTGCAACGGCCGGCCCAGATTAATTCTATCTGGGTCAAACTCAATCCAGTGCTATTGAGACTGTAGGGGGTCTATTTTGAGATTTGTGCCATGTTAAATGGGTCGTCCGATCGTAATTTGCTTGTGTCAGGTAACCTGAGGTGATGTGAATTCGGGGCAGACTCAGGTTGAGCTGCTGAGGGGGTAACTGCCCCCCTAGATTTTGAACTTTTGTGGAGATATATTGGCCCGACTATTTTGATCCCCTCTGGAATTTTGATATGTAATTCGGGTTAAATTTGAGATTAAAAATAGAATAAATTTTTTAAATTCGGATTGGTAATTAGAATTAAAAGTTTGACTATTGAAAATTAGAAGTCAGAGCATTATTTTTTTCTAGTACCCGATTAGCTAATGAGTTTAAACCCAATTAGCTATTTAAATCCGATTTACTATTTTCTTGCCTCCTTATCAAAATTCTGAATCCGCCCTCCAAGTTTAATCACGGAAAATCTGAAACTTCAAGAATTCCGAACATTGCTTTGATTTCTTTGTGCATTGATACAAGTTTTTTTTTTGCGCCGATGCCAAAGGAACTGAAGCAATACTTCCATTATTTTAAATTTCTAATTTTCTGTATTCAACTTGAAAATTTGTAATTTTTTAGAAATGTCTAAAGAAACATTGATTTAGTTTCTTTTATAATATCAAAAGAATATTATTCATCATCTTCTTCTGACAAAAGAATAATATATTTCTAGTTTCTAAGAATAAAAAGTGTGAGACTGAGAGATGAGACTATGAGAGGAGGCGTTGAAATGAAGGTACAGAGGTGGTGTAAGGCCACGTGCATGCGCCATGTCCCCACCTCCACGTCCTTTTCCATGCCGTGACAGCCATGGCTGCTTCTCCATTGAGCATTTTTTACAAATCAACCTTTAATTTCCGCGATTTTCTTTAGTAAAATCAGTGTTTTAATATTCGGTTCTCATGCGGTATTCCAACGCATACGACCGAATATGCGGATTTTTATATGCAGATTTTTGATTAAATATTTAATTCCACAGTACTTAAATACAATAAAGTAGCATGTAGAGAAAGAGGTTATAAAAGACTTCTGAGTGAGACGCTTGAAGAGAACATCTATCTGGTGGGTCTGGAGCTCATTTAATGGGTTTTGAATATTTTTTAATTTTTTAAAGCATGAATTCAATATTTGGTCCGAATAGTTATTTTCTATTCGGCCGGACACTGAATAGGAATATACGGCCGTATATTATTCACCAAATATAACCGAATTTTAAAATACTGAGTAAAATAGAGACGCCTTAAATAGCAATAGTCAATTCGCCGGGCCAAACCGGGATGGCAATTTATCTGATTCGATGGGTTTGTCAGACAGACCGTATCAGATCATGCCAGACTAACACGGGTCGGCTCAAATTGCTGATTTTGTGCACAACAACCCATTTTTTACTTGCATTTTTTTAGTTACCAATCGAAATTATCAGATCTTATTTTGTCCTATGAAAACCCTCACAACACATAAAACAAGATACATTGTTCAGCCAATGACCTTTTCACACAGTTTTATTGTAAACAACTAACTGAACTTAAAAAAAAATTGTTCAACGAATTTGTATCCCATACTGAGATGTGAACAAGGGGAGAGGAGGGTTTCGATGAGCATCAAACCGAAATCTAGCTATCTGACATCTGATATAAGTCGTCTGAGTCGTGTCGAGATTCGTACGTACGGTGTAGATTAGTGAACAGTTGAAATTAATGTAGTTTTAAATCTGTTCGCGTGAATCAGACAGCTTCAATGGAACATCACTTAGGTGGTGTTACATCTTACATTTTCAAAGTCCAAACAGTCGATCCAAACCGTTCAACGGATATATTAAAATGTGCTTGCAGATCAAATTTTATATTTTTTTTATTTTTTTACTATTTATTAAGATGGATACAAAAATTCAATGTTTTGAAAATAATGATTTTGTAAAATACTTAATAAATAGTAAAAAATTCAAAAAATGTAAAATTTGATCTGCAAGCACATTTTAATATATCCATCATGTTGAACGATTTAGATCGACTGTTTGGACTTTAAAAACTTTGAAAATATAAGATGTAATCGGGTGTCACAAAAAATGGTGTAAGTGGATCCCTCCTCATATATTATGATATTATTATAATAATTATTTAATATATTAATAATAAGATACTAATTATATAATATTAATATATTAATAATAACTATAATCTATTATAATATTATTATAATAATTATTAAATATATTAACAATATAAGATATTAATTATATAATTACATACTAATAATAATATGCTAATTATATAATATTAATATATTATTATAAACATTTGAGTTAGGCCATGACGTGCAATAAAATTAAACCACTATGTGAAGTGGTTTAATTTAAGCCGGCCTAAAGATCGGCTTATGCCATCTTAGTCCGGCTCAATTAATACTCGTTTGATGAAATAACGAGGACTAAACCTCTTATTCCACCCTTTAAGCCACAACCAAATATGAGGTTAAATTTTAATCGGATCTATCCTGAATAAGCCTTCTATCGGATACTTCAATTAGGGAGTGAGTATCCTTTGTGGTACCTGACGCGTAGAATGCTCCCAGCCGAGACAAAATCACTTTAGACAATTTAATATACGGGAACGCTTTGAGATTCGTGCTAAATTAAAATGGACGATTCAGATCTCATTCTACACAATCAAATCAGGTATTGCACTGAATCTCAATTAGGACGTTGCATGATGATTTATGAGAATTTTGGTGAAACGAAATAAAATTTGACAGTTTTGATGGTAATAAAAAATTTCGATAAAGAGAAACAAAAACTTATTTTCATGATAGGTCATATCTTCAAAAAAAAAATATTGTAGTTGGAAGAACCGAAAATGGTCCCAAATTTCCGACTGCCAAATAAGAACAAAGCACCGCATGTGAAGTTGCGAGACTACACAACCTCAAAAATAGGTGTTACCAGACTACCAGAGTGCCTTGACTTGAGCAACACATTGCATTGGTGGCATGCATGTGCTGCCCCATGCCTGGCAAATGAAATATATGCCGTGGATACTAGGTTTTCGCAATTGCAGTAACAATCTCTTGGTGGCATGCAGTTGTAAGTTGTAACAATCATTTTCCCTGTTACTGCATGTAGTCATGTCAAGGGATGCATGTATGGTCTAATAATTAATTATTACTGCGTAGTTTCATGTCAGACGCCATGCATTGCACTGCTTAGCATTTAATGGCACTAGTAGAAATTAGGCTACCTACCTATAGATATTGTTGGAGGAAAAGAAATGAGCATCAGAAAATTGACTTATGAACAGTTGATATTTTGTGTACACTACACCTCTAGGAAAATTTCTATTTTGATTGTTGGAAGAGCATGTGCATCTGGTCTTGTTTTATAGTAATTCCTTTATAAGCAAAAAACACATTTACATTTCAAACAACATAATAAATAGAGGTTTAAGGTAGTATATTGTGGGATGGTGCCATTGATTATTACTCCAATATAACACTTTTTTTCAAAGTATTTATTTAAAAAAAAATTCTATTGGGTGCAATCCATGTTTGCTGTTGGATGTGATTTAAGCACAAATTTACGAGGTAACTCATTTAGATATTGCATGTTATAAATTAACACAAATTTTAAAGCAAATCCATAATTTTTTAACTTAATCCGAATTAACTCGAATTTTGATAGAACAATCCGAATTCCAAATTAACTCAAAGTGAATCCATGCTCAATCCCTACTCTCCACTTTTCTCTCTATCTCTCTTCAAAAGAGGAGGAGAGAGAGGAGAGAAAGAAGATAGAGATAGAGAGGATAGTAGAGAAGAGCAGGATTTTTGGAGAGCAGAGGATTTCGTTCCACACTTGTGAAGGTCTTTTTCTCATATGTCTGAATAACAGGAACACTTGTCAATTTTCAAGGTCATGTTGCAAAGTAAACTTGAGGAAAACAGAAATAATGAAGTTGTTGTGGATGTTAATTATTGTGTCTCTGTATCTAGACATAAAAACATAATTTGGTTTTTAGGTACTTGTAGAACTTCTGTGGGTTTTTAGGGATGAATTAATGAAAATTAGTGTGATTAAATGATAAAGAGAAACTTAGTGTGATTTAAAAAAAATTCATTTGTAGTGCTTTTTCATAGAGTCATGTTTAATTAAATGATAAAGAGAAATGATAAGGGAATAATTGTTGCCACATGATATATAACTCTTATTTAAAAGCGTTTGGTTGACTTCTTAAATTATCTCATGATGCATGTTATTTAATATAATATATCACCAATTGTAGTGCTCACTTTTTAAAATTTCATTTGTTGTTGTAATATCTCAACGCCAAACACTTCTTAAATTTCATTTGTAGTATGCTCTCTTTTTTAAATATAAATGTATATATTTTTTTATCAAGATATAATGATGATAAAAACCCTACCACTATATATCTAATGTGATTCTAGTTCGAGTTTGATTCATTAATTTTAGTCCACTTTATTTCAAGTAAACAAACTTTAACTTTAATTTATAGTAACTAATTACTCAAAGTTATTTCGAACTTAAACAGTAACAAACATCGCTTAAATGTTTTGGGAAACTTTACTTTGTATTTAATTTATTAATATACTAAAAAAATCCAATTCAAAAATTGCATAATAGAACAAAAATTGCAATTTTTTTTTAAAGCTCCTTATTTATGAAATGGCCCGAGCATCAAAATTTATACAATTGTGCAGCTGTTAATTGGAAAAAATGGCTAGAGAATCTGGACTAGTTTTTGAAATAATGGGATTGTGTATTTTTACAATTTTTGGAATTCGCTCGTCAATGTGATAATTTCGTTATTTTGTGTTCCCAAATAGAACACAGTATTGTCAATTGAATTTAGTCAAAGCCAATAAATATATAAACTACAACATCAATATATTTATTTGAATTATGAAATACATAATTCAACAGCCTTGAACATAGGAAGAGAGCATAGTCAAATGCCTCCTTTTATACTGGAGACCTGTGCACTCAATCTTATTCATACTATTAACTAACTCCAGATCAAAACCAAACCCATTTGGCAATTCATTTGCATCTTGGTCCCTTATGTTCCTCTCTTTTACAGAACCCTCTATGTCCTGAAAACCACAAAGATTAACAGAAACCTTGTTATTCATCTAAAGCAATTTTGCCACAGAAAAAAAAATATTAAAAAAATAGATATATAGAAAGATAAAATTACCTCATTGTTGATAGTTATACTCAAAGGAGAGCAAGCAGTGTCTTCCAAAAAATCATCCTCATAATTGCACAAAGCCCCCCTCTCTCTCCTTTTGTTTTTGTTCATGGACACACACCTTGAACAAGAGGCATCAGAGATCAAAGAAGAGCTCAGAGAAACACTAGGAGCCATGGCTACACCTCTTTTGTTTTCCTTTGATGCAATGAAATCTTCAAAATAAGAAGTCCAACCACTCTCCTCAGAGGAGAAAGTAGATGTTTCTTCATTTCTTGTACTTGGATTGAAACTATTGGTTTTGCTTACACAGGCGCTGGTTATTACCTCCATTTTCTATGTGGGAAGTAAAATATAGGAAAAAAATTAAAGAAAGGTTGCAAAGTAGTGAAATGAATATTCTGAAAATTCATAAAGAAATGTCTATATATAGATTACATAGAGGAAGTTTGGCATTTATGGAGTGGGCCTGAGGTGAACATGCAACAAGAGAGAGAGATGTGAAAAAGCATTGACCTTTCTTTAATCATGCACACAAAATGGTACGAAATAGGAAAACTTCCAGCCATGCCCATAACTAGAGGATGAACATCTCCTAGTTTCACCAGAGAGGATTTTGGTTCAAAAGGTTGTTTTGCAACAAATTGGAAAAGTATAATGGGCCCACAAGGTAGTTACACAGTACGGATCAATAATCAAGATGTAAATATTTAATCTTGATTATTACTTAATAAAGTTATAATAATAGTTATTAATCAAGATAAATAAAAAGAAATTTACTATAGTTTTTTTAATTAAACATCTAAAACATTTAATTAAATGGAATAAACAGAGTGGAAATTGAATTAATTAGGTAGTAATTGAAGACCTAGATAATAAATAATAAAAAGTTAATTGATCTAGTAATTATCAACATAAAGTTTAGGTAATTAAGTTAATTTTAATTTTTTTTTTTCAAAACCATGTGTAGGTGCATTTTAAGTTCACAAAAAAGTTAAAGATTAAGAAGCCCAAAGCCCTATAACCAACTTATCCAAGGCAGAGGCAATTTAACAGCTAAGAAGCCTTATTTTCAGAGTATTTATTTTTGGGCTAAGCCCATGGGCCACAAGCAGATCCGATAAACCCAGTGGCACAAATCAGTGAAATAGAAGCGCGCACAAATCAGTAAAATTAGAGCCGCGCTACATTCTCCATCTAAATTTCTGTACTGTAACTTTGCTTTTCTTTATTTCCCATGAATGCAAAGATGACCCAATTAATCTGACCAACCAAGCGAATTGACCTATCCGATTTGAAAAAAATATAGATTTATAATTGATTGATTATGTAGATTTTGATTAACTCGATAAATAATTTTTAAATATGAATTTTATAAAAAATATTTGAGTAAAATCTGACCCCAACCATTGTAAATTTTATTCTTAAGAAATTTATTTCTATGTAACTACAATTATAATATATTAATATAATTATAAAAATAATGTGCAATATTATTAATTCTAATTTTGATTAGATGTTTCTCTACGTTATTGTTAGTTAGACTATATTCTATGTTTTATTTATATTTCTTTTCAATTATAACTTATTGTTACTTATGTAGTTAACACTCTACAAGCAAGCAATTTCTGATCATAAGTTCATAACCATCTATATATATTAATACTCAATACCAGCAAGATGAACCTACGATTACATTTCAGCTATCTATTTATGTTGTGTGAATGGTTTGGGTTACTTTGAAAAAAATTCTAATATTTGTGTCCATTTGTAGCACTGATGCAAATGGTTTCGCACCTGGCATCTTTTTATGTACAACCTTTTTGGTTTCTTGAGATAGCATATTGTGAATCTAACAATTCAGTAAAATTTGACAGTAATTGGATTATTTTAAAAAAAAAAAAGAAGCGACCTAACGGCCATTAGCTTTCCTCCCTGACAGTTTGACAATGGTCATACAAAATAGAACTAAAGAAGGTCCCTTGCCAATCTCTATTTGAACCCATGCATCAATTAACTGCCACACAAGAAAGCAGAGTTACAAAAATAAAAAAAAATAAAAAAAAGTAATAGAAACAAAACAACAGAAAGAAAAAAGGTTCAATTTCTCAATCGCCGGTGATGGTCATTTTCAGAACTTCTTTCATGCAAAAACCGACGGAATGTAGCAATTGCCTCATCATACCTCCCAATTTCCAACAGCCCCTCAACTGCAGATATCTCACTAACCTCAAAACCAACCCGACCCATAACCAACACAATCAAATCAACAAGCTTATCCTCCATTTTCAAATCCAACAATCCCCTTGCCAAGTTCGAAAATGACGAAAATTCAGGTACAAACCCCTTCTCTACTATCTCCACCATGAAATCAACTGCCTCCGTTATCAGTTCCGTGCCACAGCAAAGCCCGCGCAGGACTATGTTGTAGCTGGTCGCATTCGGGTCCTCCCCAACTTGCTCCATCTCTCTAAATAGTGCTATGGCATCTCCAGTCTTCTGTGCCTTGAAAAGACCCGCTATCACCGGGTTGTATTCCTTTGGACTTGGTCTCATACCTCTTACGTGCATATTCCTAAGTAACTCACATGCATGAGGGAACCTTTTTGCCTTGCATAGGCAGTTAAGTAGGTTGCTATAAATGAATTCATCAGGTTCGCATCCGTTTTTTATCATGCTTTCCACTATATCAGATGCTTGTTTTATGTTACCTTCCCAGCAATAGTATGACAAGAAGAATCCGTATGTGAACTTATTAGGTTTAAATCCATCAAGGACGATCTGGTCCATTAGTACCATGGCTTTATTTATTTGCTTACTGTTACAAAGCCCGCGAATAAGATAGTTGTATGTCTTCAAGTTTCTCGAAATACCACTCGTCGGCATTTTATCAAACAGTTCTAGTGCATCTTCAATCCTTCTGTCTTTGCAAAGAGCATCTATTAAAAGATTGTACGTCACAACAGACTTTGAGCACCCAGCATGATCCATTTCTTTAAACAATTCTAAAGCCTTCTCCAGCTGCCTCTCAGAACAAAGCTTAGTTATGAAAGTGTTATATGTGACAGCATCAGGCACACACCCATTGTCTCTCATTTCCTCAAACATCTGATAAGCAAGGTTAAATTCACCCGTTTTGAGAAGCCCGTTAATTAACGAATTAAAGGAAATGATATCTGGTGAAAGACCCTTAACTGCTAGGCCATGGACCAGGTCTATGGCTTCATTGACCCGATTGGCTTTACACAATGCATTAATTAGCGTATTATAAGAGACCAGATTAGGTAAACAGCTATTCTCAACCATTTGATGAAGCACCCCCATGGCCTTATCTATAGCATTATTTTTGCATAAATGGTTAATTAAGCTGTTGTATACAACCACATCAGGTTTAAAACCGACATTAATCATGACATCTAGAACTTCAATTGCCTGACTCACATGCCCAGACTGGCACAATCCGTTAATCAGTGTTGTAAAAGTGAACTTATTAGGTGTGAACCCATTAACCAGTTCCTCTTCGATGAGGCCTAGGGCTTCTTCAACAAGGCCTTGTCTACAAAACCCGGTTACCAGTTTATTCACAATTTTATCTGTCAGCTTCAAACCCTCTTGTACCATTCTATTTTTCATCCTGACAGCAGCATTGATGTTTCCTTCTTCTATAAACCCATTTATTATAGTGAAAAATGTCCTGTCATCTGGAACCAGAAGTCTCTTGGGCATTTCATCGAGCATTAGCACTGCAGCTTTTGTCTTATGGTTTTTGCAAAATAACTTCACTAATATGGTGAAGGTTGCGCTGTCTGGCTCAACCCCTTTACTTCCCATTTCAGTAAGAACAAATTCCACAAGATTTATTTTACTGTTCTCTATTAGAAGGTTAAGTAGATGATTACACAACAATGTGTCTGGTCTCAACCCAAATTTTTGTTCCATTAGGTTAAGTACAAAATCAACAGCCTCATCAAACAAAGAGAACTTGATGTAGCTTTCTATGACAAATAAGAAAGTGTGTCTCTTGATTTTGAATCCATTCAGATGCATCTGTTGTAGGATTGAATTTAATTCATCAAAAGACCCCACCTTTCCTAATTGCTCAAGGTTTTCTTCATAGACCGAATAAGATTGAGCCGGTCCACTCCCATTCAATGCTGAATTGAAGATATCCAGTGCCGATTTCGGGTCATTTTGTTTTCGCAGGAGGGTTAAAAGGCTGTTTGAATTTAAATTGGGTGTGACAGAAAGTTCAGTTTGACTCAGATCAGGTGCACTCTTGTTAGACTTAGAGCAGACCACGTTATTCAGTGGATTTCTGGATTTGGGAGCGAAACTCGAAAGATGGCATGTCAAAGCAGTGGAGAACGCCATTGAGGCAATTCCACAAACACCTAGAGCTCACTAAGCACAGGTGACGAATCAGCAATCAAAATAAAATTTGAAGCATCAACAGATGAAGGAAGGAGAAGGAGAAGGAGAAGGAGAAGGAGAAACGAATTTGAGAGAACTTTTGATGGATGAAATGAATCGAAAAATAGGTGTACTCGACAGAGATAAGACGAGATTAATAGACTACACTTCCCATGAACTTTTGGGAAGAAAATTGGCAACCAGAAAAAAAGTGCAATTCAAAGGTGTCTTTGTCTGAGAGCGTCTTTCTGTGAGTATTTCAGCGGAACATTTAATTCGGTTTATGGGCCTCTAGGTGAGCAAATAATTGGGCCTGCGCATAGCCTTTCTCTGAGCGTTACTGGGCCAGATAATTTTGTCGACTGTTCAGAGTTGAGACAATCTATTGTCGCAATTAGATAGAGAGCTGCGAAAGAAGTATTTATTCTATTCTATTTAGCGTTTAATTGGTGGCTATAAGGCTATCCCAGATTTTTAGAATTTAACATACGACCATTGAGCTTCGGTTTTCATGTGATCTTCCCCATATTCAATTATGACCATCCCAATACAAGTTGATTGGGAATATGTGAAGAAGCTGCTATTAGTTCGTGCTTTCTATTTTTATTTTCTTTTCATATTGCAATTTTTTGGTGCTTAATTATACATTGTCACATAAACACAGAACTTAATGTTGCAATGTGTTGTTTGTAACCCAATTTTGGGTTTTGGATCGGACCGTCCGATTCGAATCCGTCGCTCGGAATTGACTCAAAATTCGAATCTGTCACTCAGGATGTGTGCACTCCATTTCGGGATGGATTGTCGCAGATTCGAATCGGACGGTCCCGATCTAAAACCCAAAAATTGAGTTACTTCACTGGATCTGAATTCGAATAGCACGGCACATGTGGGGCCCACAGGCTTTTTAATTCACAAAAATACCCGATTAATGATTAAAATACAACAAAAATATTATATAAAATGTACTGAATCAACTTTATAAAAAAAATATACCAAATCAACAATTCATGCACACACACAAAAAAAATTAAAAAAAAGTCCGTTAAAACAACACAAGTAAAACATAAGATACTAAAATTGAGACCTCGCGGTAGTTTGATTGAATAAGGAAACATGATATATTATTCTAATTGCCCGTATTAAAAAAGTAACGAGTTTCTTATAAAACAATCATTACGATACTTTTAGAACAGTAATATAGATAATTTTCTTTTATTTTAAATTGTGCAAGTTTTTAATATTGAAACATGCATACAATTTTGTTTTTTTGTTTTTTGGCATTAGCTCATAATAAAGATCCTTTTGTATATTTTTTTTTTTGCCAATTAAGCCCGTAGGCAAAAGATCCTTCTATATCATATGATATATATATATATATATATATGGAGATTGGCTAATGTAATAACGTCTAACGGGTCGTTTTTGCAATTTCAAAATCCAAACAACCCATCCGAACCGTTCAACATGTTCTCTATATTGAAATGTGCTTGGAGACCAAATTTTACATTTTTTGGAATTTTTTTGCTATTTATTAAGCCACTTTGAAAGTTTTTGATCCAATGGTGAACAGTAAAAAACAGCCAAATTTTCTGGACCACCGGATCAGAATTTTCAAAGTGGCTTAATAAATAGCAAAAAAATTCCAAAAAATGTAAAATTTGGTCTCCAAGCACATTTCAATATAGAGAACATGTTGAACGGTTCGGATGGGTTGTTTGGATTTTGAAATTGCAAAAACGATCCGTTAGAACTTCGGGCCGAAGTTCTAACGTTATTACATTAGCCAATCTCATATATATGATTGAATACTGAACGCCAAATTATAACATTTTTTAGTTTCAAATCTATTAGTCAAAAGAATTTAAAACAGCACATAAATGAGAGCGGTATAAATATGATATAGATAATAAGCAATAGTTTCATATAATTTTTTAATCCAATAACAGTTAGAAAATAAGGGTTGAAAATAAACAAAAAAAAATTAAAAAGACAAGAATTAAGAAAAAATGTGTTCACATGTTAATTTGGGCCTTTCACTACTTCAAACTTGCACAAGCAAGTGGGAATGGCCACAGTGAATACATAGTATACAGTGATAATTATGTCAAAAAGAAAAAAGAAAAAGAAAAAGAGATATGGAGATTAATTGAGAGCCTAGAAATCAACAATTGGTTCTCCAACGTTGAGGTTTCTCTCAACAGTCCAAGGCAAATTGAAAAGCTTGGCAGCAATTAATTTGAAGATTCTGTTCACATTTATGTCATATTTTGCGCTTGAGAAGAACAGAGTTGCCTTCATTGCTTTTGCATATGTTCTTGCCTGTCAAATTAGTATAAAATAAATAACAATAATTATAACAGTTTTTCATTGAAATAAAAACCAAATAAATGCATGAAGTCTTACTATCCAAACCAAACAAAGTCTTTGATGTAAGAAGAAGAAAAAGAGGAAAGCAATTTTGATGAAAGAGATGATTCTAGTCTTTTACCAGAAAAACCAAAACAAGGAAAAACAAAAGAAGTTTGAGAAGCAGTCAGAAATGCTGGAGCAAATCATATTAGAAAGTCAGAATGAACAGTTAGTGGAGAAAGAAGAGAGAACCTGCTGAACAATCATGCGTTGCATTTGAGGAGGAAGCATAGCAAAGTCATCAAACTTTGTTCCTATTAATATCAGTACTGGTGCCTGTATTGTAAAAGTTAACATCAAATTATGGGTCAATTATATCCCCTTAATGAAGGAATTACTGCACTATTCTCATAAAATTAAACGTACTAATGGGCAAATAATGCAAACAAGTTGTACGTACAGAGTTCAACTTCATTGCCTGTTGATGCCAGTCTTTGACACTGTTACAGAAATTAAAAAAGAATGTGAAATTTAAGGACATAGATATATGCAGTGATTGGAATGAACCACCTGGCTGGAGCAGTACAATGTTAATTAGGAGGTTAGAGTACTAATATTTCATAGACTAACTTATTTAGTGTACACCGTCTCGTAAGATCAAACATGAGAATTATAGCCATGGCATCTTTGCATGCCTCAGCTACATCTACGACTCGTCCATTGCCTGCATATTTTGAATACAATAGAATTTGAAAAATCATGACATTTACAACAAGAACTAATATGTAACAATTATATATACTAATTAAAAAACTTAAAAAATAAATTTTGATTTTTACCTCCTGCATCCCAAATACTAAAAGAAATCCGAACATCTCTGACGACCATTGTCTTATTCTTGATGTTTGATCCTGCTAGCTGCATGCCTTTGCACCTTTTTTCTTCCCCCACATACTTGTTCTAATTTCATTAGAAAACAAAAAAGGATAAATATTTCTGGAGCAAGATAAATATGCCAATTATTGAGTGCTTTGAGATTCAGGAAGAACCAGGCATTGCACAAGTTAAACAACAATTATGCAAAACAAAGTGGCCAACCTGTAACACGGTACCAAGTGAATTTCAGTTCTTCTAAAGCTTATTTATTTATTCATTTATTTTTAATTTCTGGGTTCCTTTTTTTGTGCCAGTATAGACTATCGTACCAGAAAGAACGGATCAGCATCGAAGATAGCACACAAGTACAATAATACTGGCACTCACCAACTATTCCACATGGCACATTAGACTTCCTAAGGCTTTTACTTCATTAGTTTATAGGATGAAATCAGTAAACAAAAGGAACCAGATTACAGATAAAACATTATTGTTGATTTCTTTTATTGTACCATGAAGGTTGTTTTTCCAATTTGGTGATCTCCAAGGAGTGTCACCTTAAGAGGCACCAAATTGGACAATGTATCATTTTCGATGCCAAGCTTCTCCTCATCGGATCCCACATCTCTAATGATTGGCAGGTCGTCACCTTTTGTGATCCGGTGACGGCGACAAGGCCGGCCACAGCTGAAGACACGAGCCAACCAGATATTGACAAATTTCTCTACGAGCAATCGAACAAACCTGATGTCAGACCTAGCCGCTGATGGCTGGGCCCGACTCATCAGGCGAGTCATGATTCTCGCTTTGCGCGGAGGAAAAAACTTGTGAAAGGTCATATAAAAGGGGATGATAGAGATAGATAGCCAGACAGACAGAGAAAAGGTGGAGCAAGCTAAATCCTACTTACCTTTGCTATTTTTTATTTTACTTAAAATAAATGTTTATCTATATTTAACTTATGGATTATGCATCTGCTCCTAAGTTAAAATTTTGTACATCTACATGAATTAGGAAGGTTTGCGAATGTAAGGTTCTGAGAGGGGGGGAATATTATTCCAGAAATGAAAGGATGTAAAAATTGCATGTATATTCAGTGTGCGTGTTTTTGGGTGGTCCCACAAAGAGGGACGGGGATATCATCCTCTCCGGTACCTACAATCTTCTATACATCCAACTTTGAGCCATTTCATTTGTCTCAGTGCGATGAATGGCTCTGATTTATCGATAGTAGGTGGAAAGAAACTTCTGTCAGACACTATTTTTTTCAAATTAAAAGCCTTTTATAAGTTGCTGCAACTGCAATGATGTAAGAATTGTTTATTGTTGTTACTTGATGGTCTGACAAAGCATATACAATAGGATTAAAAATAAGAACTTTATTCATACAATTAGATTTCAATTCTTATTTGGATGGATTACATAATCAACATTATATTTGGATGGGTTACATTAAATTGAAGTACAATTACTAAATGCAAAAGTACAATACGCACTTAAGGTTCCAAATTAACAAAAAAAAAATGTTGAAAGACATTGCAGACAATAGCATCAAGGGCGACAATGAATATATTTTACTTATTTTTTTCAAGTAAAAAAGAAAAGCATATATAATAGTGGCAAAATACCAGTAAAATGGACATGATCAGCTTTTACAGTTTACTGTGTCTGTATCTTTACACCTTGTTTGAATGGAGAGTAGACAAAGGGAGGGAATGGAAAGAAAAGAAAAATTTCTCTCGATCATGTTTGGTTGATAAAATTATGTCAGAGTTGAAGAGTACGGGAGGTGAAAGATTTAACCTTGCATGATTATAATAAATAAAATCAATTTCTCTCTCGATTTAGAGTGTAACGGATAGAAAAAAAATTTGTTGCAAATATTTAAAAAAAAAATAACACAAATATCCAACTCTATATCTTACCTATATAATTCTCATTCAAGTTTCTTTGTCACAAACCTAATACAGCCACCGAATTTCTCATTAACCTTCTAAATTTTAATTAACTAAACAAAAAATAAAACGAAAAAAAAAATTAAATTTATTTTTCTTCATTAATCATCCAAACATAAAAAAAAATTAAATATATTAATCTTCCTTTCTATTCCATTACATTTCCTTCTATTATTCACCTCTCTTTCCTTCTACTCTCCATCCAAACAAGGTGAAGAAGAGGAATATACAAGTGTCTATAGACGTGTACCAAGGACTACCGGATCTGCTTTTTCATTTGTTTGTGCTACATATACTTTTGTCCGATACAAAACACAAATATTGTGTGATTGCTACTGTTTATTGGAAGCTGGTGACTATGTCACTTCTTTCTTAAACTGAAAAGAAGCTAAAATAACATGTGAAAAAAAAAATGAAAATACACTGACATGATATTTACATGACGCAATATACTAGAACCCAAGTATCTATACCTACCTAATTTGGAAACAAGTTAAGAGTATATATAAATACAATTCGACGTTCCCAATTTATTCTTTAAACTATATCTACCCTCAAAATTTAACTAATAACACCTATATCATTCTAAATACCACAGAAAATATATAAAGAATTTAAGAAATTAGTATCCAGTTAAGCAGGCGACACTGATTCTCCTTCAGAACTCCGATCTGTTCTATGACTCTTGTCTTTATCATTTGATTTTCTCTTAATGATACTTTTAATCTCTGCCTCTTTCTTATCCACAAAAGAGATCAGATCCTTGATACTAGATAACCGTGCCGGTCGTTTCACGCTCCTCTCCATATCAGGCAACTCCACGTCCTCCTCTACTTGAGTATTATACTTGCTATATTGGCATAAAATTCTTAGAAAGAATATGATCAATGCAGTGACACATGCAATTCCACATATCAGAAAGAGGCCAGCGAAGCTATTAATGCTTAGTCGATTTGCATCAACTACGGAGTCGGTCTGTGAGTCACACGCCGTGCGGGTCAACCACTTGTCGTGTATCCGCTGGAGATCTCCATTTTCAGAGAGGGTTAAGATGGCAGTGGAGAGGTCCATTGCTAGAGGGGAGTCCCTTGGAAATGCCTGTAGGAATTCACTACAAGTTCTAAGTAGAGCTTGAAAATTGCAGCATTTTCATATAATTCCCTGTGTAAACTATTTATCATCCAAACTTATCCCTAATTTATTTGAGTATTACTTTGCACATGCCAATAAGAAACTAGAAAAAGATTTTGTATTTTTCCAACTGGAGGAGCTTGCAATAATTAGAAGTTTGTTCTTTGATGTGTGTAAGGTGTTATTGTATAACAATACAAGCAATCAGATTTACTCGGGTTTTCTTGGATATTGGCTATCTCGTTTTCACCATGGTATAAAGAGAAATTATTAATAAGTGCTAGGATATTTCTACTCACGAAACCCCAGCCGCCCTTGGTGAACTCCTGACCGACAAGCTGAAACTTGCAATTATCTGATAAGAATGATTCTATGTACGGTAATTCATCCACCACTGCAGCCACACCTCCATTTTTTGGCCCCAATTGAAGCTTTCTTGCATAATCTTTCGGTGTATCTAACTGCACCAACCTGTATATTATCACCCAGAAAAAATTAAATAACATAATTTAGAGTTCACTCTGCATAAACTTCTATGCTTCCCATCATCCACAGTATAATTCAATTTGATTTATGATAATCCTGATATTTTTTTTTTGCTAATTAAGACTCATATTCATCTTGCCCCCTAACTTTTTATTTTTTATATTTGCAACAAACACAAAAGTTCAGATTAATTTAAGGAAAGACTAAATTATTTTAAGTATTGATAAAACTACCCCTTGTTCTGTAAACCCAAATCAAGTTAAACCAAACAAACAGTACATTAAATCATGATTTATTCAATATATTTTCTTGCTTTGCTATAAAATTAAGCTTGTATGGAAGGTTTCTGAAAATAGAAACAACCTGGATTCGGCAATGTTAAGTTCTTCAATTAAATAATTCCTGGCAAAGGACCCCACTTGATAGCCAATTGGTTCATTGCTAGATATGAGGGAATCCAGCCCTTGGATTCCAGTTGATAATTGCTGAACTGTCAGCATAGATGTCAAGCTGGCAGTGTAACTCTGAGTTAGAATCAAAACCACAAAGAGCCACACTAGAAGAACAAATCGACCCAGTGTGCTCACAGTATTCTCTCCTGTAATAAACAATGAAACAAATAAGATTACAAATTAAAAGGAAACATGTTGGATTTTTCAATGTTAAAGTGAGGGATACAAACTTATAAGAGGGAACAGAAAGAGAGCTTACTATGTGCAAAAAACATTGTTGAGAAACTAAACCTGCAAAAGATGAAAGAGATAACAATAAAATTTACGTTACATAATCTGATTACTACTACATTTCAGCACAATAGCAACACATTGCAATCGGTAATTCTTAATTTATTTTTGGTGCTGCCTTTTACTGAGGCCCTATGACAAGATTTGCACCAATAAAGAAGGTAATCAAAGTATAAGATCATTTATTACCAAACAACAAAAGAAAGGCAAATATATATGCAGGACAAAAGAATGAAAATGCATTGTGTAAAATAGTATATTCATCGAAGAAAGGTAGTAATTACTCAGTCAAAATCGGTACACTTGGGAGAGCTACCTTCCCTATCTGGGTGGATAAATTGAGCTTATTTCCAAATTGATATAATAAAAATGCACGAACCAACAGATGGTGATGAACTGCTTCCTGGGTGGGCCCCTAAATTCGTGATTGGTACGGTGCTCCAAAATCCACACAACAGCCCCCACGAAGAGAAAGAACAGGCCCATTAAAGCCCACATCTCTACCGTAAATGGCTTCAAAAAAGCCCATGCATTTGATTCTCTCTCCTTCGTTGGTACGACTATTGTCAGCCCTGATTCTATGTATGGCTGTGTGAAATCAACTATTCTGGTACGGCTTGTTACTATGGATATGTCTCCCACTGCTGCATCAAAAACCTATGAAAAGAAACTTCCGTGTGAAAACATGTTTACTGAGATAACCACTAGAAAAGAATCAAAACATCATCAAATGAAACATGTTTATTGTGGAGCAAGAAAGTATAATGTATAAAGACATTTTGGATGGAAAAAAATGGCATAGGCAATGGCATATTTTACAAGTAACTGGACATTATTAATTAGATGTTTCAGATGTACATTGAATTAACATCTAATGAGCCATTTTCAGAACCCTCATTGGAACAAGAATTAAACAATCAACATTAGATAATGGGTTTCAAAGGTATGAATTAGTATTGCAGTGATGAAAAAGAATAGGCATTTTGGTGAATTTTGCTTGAGTTAATTTAAGTTATAATATGCAATCAAGTCAAGTCAATTTAAAAGTCATTTTTTATTTGTAAACTATCCAGAAAAATGTAACTGAATTTAGTAAACAAAAGCTATCATATACAATCAAGTCTAAAAGTAAACAAACTTAATTCAAGTTTCTGAAAGACTCACATGGTTTGCTACGTTTTGCACAAGCTCACTATAGTTCGGATTCTCCTTGCCGTTTCCAAACAAAATGAACTTATAAGGTACAGGGTATGGTAATAAGTTCACGGCCGCCTGAAAAACATCAATGCAATAACCATGTACCCCCTCAGGGCTGTTATCTTTTGAGACAAATTCTTTATAGCTGGCCCGGTACGGTACCCCAATTCTCAAACTTTTTCCGTTATTTGGAAAAACCCAACCCCGTGGCGTTTCTGTTATTTGACCTGGCCAAATCACACTATAAAGATTATGATTTGCATTTGAGCTATTCAAAGTTGTGTTATAAACTGTCTCCGGTATAGTAACTGATATCCCAGAATGATTCGACCAGAACCCAATCTGCCTTGACCCAGTGCCCCCAATGTTGAGAATTTCGTACGCCGGGTGTATCAAGTTTTGATCTTGGCCAAATCGCACATCTCCAGTTACACCAGTAAAGTTTGAATTTAAAATTTGTTTCAACATCTTTTCACCTCCGTCAAAAACTTTTAATGAACTCAGATGAATTGTGCTTCCAGTTGCATTATTCAACTTATCGTCACTAGAAAAATGGATGATGTTTCCTTCTTTTAAGAACCGATCTATTGCATATGCAGTTATCCATACTGAATCGTAAGCATACAACCCATATGTGGTTAAACCTATGCCCGCATTTTCTTTATTCCACCTGGAAACAAATGATTTTTTCAGGCGTGAATCCGGCACGTGTTGCCTTAACACCAGCACACCTTGAATAAGATCCATTATCTCAGAACTGGGTTGTGAGTATGAGTCTAAAAACGATGCAAGCCAATCAGTTGCAATCCAGACATATCCGCTACCCATCATGCCTAAATTCTTTGCAGCCCTAAAAATTTCAAGCCCTGAATCAGGGTTAACATGCACCACATAAACCCTAGACTCCACCAAATTGACCTCAACAAGGGAGTCACTGATCCTCTCTCGGTTTGCACCAGGTGGTATCGCTGCCTTGTATGAAATCGTCATCCTTTGGCCATTTAGTGCGTCACCTAAGGAGATTGTCCCGCCTCGGCCATAGTCGTCATCTGTGAAAATCGAGACGACTTCTCTCCAGCCATAATATGAAACGATATCAGCAATTGCACGCATCTGGAATTGATCGGATTGTGTGGTACGAAGGAAAAATGGCCGGTACTGGAGAGAGGACAGAGTTGGGTCAGTGGCAGCAAAGGAGAGGATTGGTACTTTGAATTCATTGGCCAGATTGGCAATTATGTGTGCAATTCCTGACGACTGTGGGCCTAGAATGGATAGGACCTCATTTTCCATTACCTGGAGAGCTGCACAGTGTAAAATGATTTATCATTCTTTTGCAGTATTTTGGGTCCTTTGGTGTATTTCATGTTTTTCCTTTTTAGTCAAGGGGTATTCAACTACTTAGCAACAGTAACATAGTTCATGCCAAATTAACTAAAAAGAAAGTACAATCAGTAAAGTACTTGTTTGATCTATGTTATTTATTACCTTCTCTTCATTTTAATTTGTTATGTTTTTACTTGTTACTTAAAGTAATTACCGAAGTAATGTAAAATCTCAGGTAATGTATGCAAATAAACTTAGTTTTCAAGTAAATTCGGTAAATGCTTGCTTTATTCATAATGAGGCAGGTTCAAATGCATCTAGAAAATTTACCGTTTGCAAACTAAACCCAAGTTAGCATTTTCCCCTGATTGACAGCCTAAATTTAGCACTAAGTATTCTAACCCAAATTACAGCTAAAAATGACAGTAACCGGTAACATCAAAGAGTCACTTTTCACCGACACATGAGAAGTAAACTTTTAAAGAACCCAAATTGTAATACTAAATATTACTAATCGATACCTTCAATTGTGCCCAGGAACCCACTGCAATTGGTATCTTGCAAAATGACATCTAAATGGGACCCGTTAAGGACTCTCGGATCCGCATTAACATCCGCTACTGCCATCTCTATTGCGGACTTGGCTGACCTCCCGATTGTGGAGTTGAATGTGAATAAAGCTCCAATTTTTACTGTACTTGGTTGTGCCATGGATGATATTAGAAGTGGGGAGAGAAGGAAGAAAAGAAAAATCGGAGAAAGAACAAAACCCATTTATCAGAAACTTGAGAAGAGAGAGACTAAGATCAAACCTTTCCAAAAAGAGAAACAATTTTGGAAATTCATGGAACTGAATGGTTCATTTGGGTTATAAAAGAGAGAACGAAAGAGACGAGAAAGAGGTTATCCCAGTTGACAACTACAGGTGGTTAGATATATTGTTAACACAATGCTAACAACTTTTTGTAAAAACAAAAGCACACAAAATTTCTTAAAAAGATAAACAGTAACCCAAAAAAAAATGGAATCTTTCTAATCTGTTTGGTTGGGTTTGAGCTAACGAGGTGTGTGCGATGGAGAAGGGAGACGATTGGGTCAGAGAAATCGGAAATTAAGTCATTAGTTATAGCTCAACTAGCCAATATTCTAAAAAGAAATCACCAGATAAAAGGATTCAAAACCAGAGACAGAAAAATGCTATAATTGGGGGATGGAGAGAGAGAAGCTCTCTTAGAGGGAGGTGGGGGTGATTAGTTGACTAGGAGACCTGGAGAAGTAATACGGATGCATGATGCATCTCATTAAACAAATAAAGAGAGAGAGAGAAAGAGAGAAGGAATCGGATCCATGTCTTAAATAAACAGTAAAAGCAAGCAATCTAAAACACTTGCACACTTGAGAGTAGGTCCGATGCCCATCGGACCTACTCTGGTTCGATGGGTTTAATCGCCCTCTATTTAAAATTCGTGTAAAATCTTTAAAATTCGTGCATATATTTTCAATTTGCGTGCGCACAATCTTAAGTTAGATCGGACGGTCATCATAGTCGTTGAACCTAAAATAGGTCCGATGGGCATCGGACCTACTCCGTTCTCGTGTTTGATACTTTGATTCGCTTCTTTAATGGACTCTTGCCTGTAGAGGCATGTTCTCAGTTCTCATGTGGCGCTACTCTCGTGGCTTCTGTGTAGTGGGAATGTTTTCTAGTGATGTTCTAACTTCTAACTTCTAACATTTTTGGTTGTATTAGGAAAAATGAACGTCTTTCCGTATTCTTTTTTATTATTGTACACCTAACAATTATGATACATATATTTAAAAATATTATTTCAGTTGAAAATTTAATTTCATGATTGTCCACAATTATTTAGATCGGACGTTTATCAAATTCGAGTCAATTTGAAAATTTAGTTGGTCATCTATAATAAAATTATTAAAAATTCTACCATTAACAAATTTTAAATTACCTGCTCGAAGGCTAAATGTATATTTGAATTTGATACACGTTCTATCGAAATAATTGAAAATACATTGACAAACTTTAATTTTTAAATTTGTTATTTTTCAAATATATGTATAACTAAGGGAACTAGACTAGTCCTTTGTATAATAATTTTAAATCTATGAAAAACGTTTGGTCACAACACGCCATATTATTAATGAAACTTACAAAAAAAATATTTATTTACAAAAACATCAATGTCTCCATATATTATTTGCATTATAAAATAATTAATAATTTCAGAATTATAATCACATTATATCCGAAACAAAAAATTTAGACCATATCAAAATATTTTCGAATGATTGAGAGAAGTGAATGATAGAAGTTTTAAAATGAAGCTCTATAATCAATTATTAAATACACTGCATATACATAGGGAACTCCGCTCTTCCCACCAGGCGATCAAGAAAGGGAGACAGAAAGAAGACAAGGTTTTGAGAGTCGATCCGTGGTCCGTCCGCTCCGCTCCGCCCCTCCACTCCCCCCTCGTCTGTCCGATCCAGCTCATCTCGCTCCTTTCGAGCGAATGACTCTGTTTAAGAGTTCTACTGCTCGTCGCCTCGTCCGAGCGAATGACTCTTCGGATTCGACTGAGGGTTTGTAAATTCGTTCAATTCCCGTAAATATCTACTATAACTATATATGTGAATAAGGTACGTGCTTTTATGGTTGTTGCTGATGATGAGATTGCAAAGAGTTGTTTCCTTCCTCATCTCTTTCTTCTTCTTCTTTCCTTCTTCTTTCTCCTCTCTGAGTGATGACTGTTCTGGTCCGGTTTGATTCAGTTCCTGGCTCGGTTTGATTCAGTGCATTTTCGGTTGAGTGGTGACTGTCTCGGTCCGGTTTGATTCAGTGCCCTCTTCTTCCTCCTCTCTGAGTGGTGACTGTCCCGGTCTGATTTGATTCAGTGCCTCTCGGCTGCGCATTTCTCTGGGCGGCATCGATTGTGGAAAGAAGAAGACGTTTCGTCCTTAAGGAAGGGTTATATACTACATGCAACTCGAAAAATCACTGCTGTGTCTACATTCCCAGAGAAGAAAATCGGAAGGCCCACATACTGGCTAATCGGGCGCGAATAGATCAATTTTATTTTCTGACATAGCAAATTAGATGATTTTACAAGTAGCTCAATGTATAGGTTTTCATGCTTCTTAATTTAAACAAAAGAAATCTATGTAATAGCTACTTTGTAAATCATTAGATCAATGCAATCGCCTACGGGTTTTCAACCAAAAAAAATGAAGTTCTATAATCAATTTTTTTAGAATTTATTCTTACATTATATTAGTGAACACTTTGAGATCACTGGCGGAGCCACTTTCAAAATATCAATTGAGCTTCATTTATTTTCATAATTTTTGTACTTGGGTTTTATTTTATATATAATTTAGAATAAAATATTATGGATAGGGTAAAATTGATCTTCATTCGCAACATAAATTTTTCGTAAAATTGATTCTCATTTTTGCTTGATTCTCATAGCTTGAAAGTTTAACTTCGATCTTGAACTGAGACAATGAGAACAACTTAAGGGTACATTTATGTACTAATAATAATGTACATCCTTATTTCTTTCATTTATTTAACTTATGTATTATCCAAACCTGTGTTGTAAATAATGGTATGATCTCGTTGAATGGACGGAGTACCATTAAGCAATTAATCAGTATGTGCATATACTTATAATTATTCAAAATAATTAATTTAACTCATCAAACTTATCAAATACATTTATTTTAATTTAGTTTCATTGTTAATTAATAAAAATTTATGAAATTGTCATTTAGAAAAAAAAAACTCAAATACAACAAGGCAAAGTATAATACATATAACAGATAGATGCAGAAAAACTAAATAATAAAATGACTAACTAACGGGTGATATAAACTGAAACAGACGATTCATAACACTTATTCACCGCCAATGACTAATTGGCTGATTAGTCAGGTTAAACGGTCGTTTTTTACAATACTGATTCAGTGTGGGGTTAATTATTTAGTGAAATTTGAGGACTTAATTTTTATCTTTCCTTAAAAAAACAATAGCATTCTAGGTCGGAGCAAACTTAAAATTCACAAAGAGTCGTTCAATTAATACTAACAAATAGTTAAAACATTAAACCCCAAATTGCATTTGTTGTGATTTTATCAAGTGGATTGTTTTTAGTTGTAATTTTAATAATATATTTTTGGTTGAATTTCCCAACTTGGTAGATGCTTTGATATTTCTTTTCCAGGCACTGATTCTCAAATATTTCTCAAAGACAAGGAGTAACGACTGTTGTCATATTGTGAGCACAATAAAAGAATAAATAAATCCTCCTTTTGCCTTTTGTCATATTCAGACGTATCCGTATCTCCTGAAATATCTCTGATTTTATACGATCTTTTACTTGCTTTTTTTTGTTTTTTTTCTAGACATCCTTCCACGTCCACCTCTTTACTTTTATTTTTAATGTATGCCCGGATGTTCGGACGTATATTAGAGTCTTTTAATTTTTCTCTGATTTTTTTTTTATGGTTGTCGGTAAAGTACTGACAACAAATATATTGATTAAAGAGAATGATTATTTACAACAGTAATATTAGACATGATCATCAGCGGTTTCTTATGTACCTTCAATTATCAAGTAATTACAAATCCGCGAACTGATTAGGGAGAATTCATCACAAAATCTAACCTAGTTGTTATCCAGCCATCTCTCAATTTCCAGAGTCGTGTCGTTGATTAGACGCGACACCAGTTTTCTCTTATCTGAAAAGAGTCTTATGTTTCTCTCTCTCCATAGTGCCCAGGCACCTACTGCCCAGATTACATTCCAGCGAGCCCTCTGTCTTTGTGACAGAGGTACACCGGTTTGTATCCAAACCTCATCTATATCAGTTCCCCTCGTAATCTTTTCTCTGATTTTTTATAATATTTAACATAATTTTTCTTTTTGACATGATTTGTTATGGTCTCTACAAGTTCAGATCTCCTAAAATAATTTTGATTTCGAGTTTGCATTCTGAACATCCAATCAAAATCTGAATTAATTCAGTTTTAATGAAAATATTATGATTTTTTTTTCCAATATTCATACGTATTTTAATCATAGTCCGGATTCAAATTTAAATTTTGAATTCTTCTGCATGATGCATGAGTCCGCATTCTCTGCATTAACGCTCTGTTTGAGTTTAGTTATGAACCATCTGATCAGATTTCCAATCAGTTCGACATATGCGTGTAGAGGAGGGATCAAGTTACAACAATTTTGAGTTACAACAACGATTTTCTACATTTTGAAATTTCAAATCGTCGATCCACACCGTTCAACATGATCTTCACAATAAAATGTGCTTTCAGATCAAATTGTACATTTTTTGAATTTTTTTACTATTTATTAAGATGGGTACAAAATTCAATGGTCTGAATTTGACTAGTTTTTATAAAATACTTAATTAAATAGTAAAAAAATTCAAAAAAATGTAAAATTTGATCTGGAGACATATTTTATTGTAGAGATTATGTTGAATGGTTTGGATCGACGATTTGAAATTTCAAAATGTAGAAAATCTTTGTTGTAACTCAAAATTGTTGTAACTTGATTCCTCCTCATGCGTGTAATGTACAGAGTCCTTCAATATTCGAGCAGATTTAAATTAGACAGTTTGGAATTCCACTATGCATGGGATTGGGGTAACAGGTTCGTTTTGTTGTTCTCACAGATTTGGCACGGATTGCAACCTATTTTATTAATTAAAGCTACAATATGAGATTAGGGACAAAAGTTGTCTCTTAAAATATTTTTGTGTCATTATCAGATTTGGCACAGATTCAAATCCTTGATGCTAACACTTGTGGATTTTTATATTGAAGCCGCCATGCGTTTAGAAGTTAGAACAGAGTAATGACCTCGCTTCAATAATTGTGTAAGATTTTTCCATATTAAAATATATCCATTCTCTATCTAATGACCCTACGGTTGTTTATTGCCAACCAATCACTCTCATATATAGATCTAAGATAAGTTCTAATTTTTATAAACGTGTATATTTTAGGGATAGGGTTAAATGTATCTATTTTTTATGTTTTATTTTTAAAATTTTAATAATTTAAAATTTAAATGTTAAAATAAAACAATTAAATAAAAACTATATCATTTTTCGAATTGCGGACTTAGTGCAGTGACACGAGCTTCCATCTTTTTAAGGAAAGATGTGAGTTCAATTCTTGATAATATTATCTAAAAGATGTTGGAGTGTACCGATGCTCTTTAATAATTAAAAAAAAACTTATATCATTTTTCTGTGTACATGTGAAAAATTAAGACAATTCGATTTTGTTTTAATTACTATGAAGAGTTTTTAAAAATACACAAATGTGATAATTTCTGAAAATTGATTTTTTAACTTATGGTTTCATATAAAAATAAATATGAAAAGTGATATTTTTTTATGTGCACGCAGCGAAATAATATAGATGATATCTAACTGTTTTATTTTAACATGTAAATTTTATAATATTATTATTAGAAAATTAAAAAATAAAAATAAAAATAAAAATATTTGAATTATTCCCTTCTTTTAGTATTTACGTTGTTACGAACTTACGAGTACAATCAGATCAACATTGAATATCTTTTGGGATATTTTGAAGGTTGTATATTTGTTGATCGATTTGGACCCAAGCAATTTACAAAACTAATTTGATTTTAGATATGATGTAAATTAATTCTACTCTTTATATATGTGTATATTACATCAGACTCAAGCAATTTTTTTTTTTAATTCATCTTATTATTTCGTGCGTGACAAGTCCAATTTAAAAAAACATTTCGAGATTATTTAATAGATTTATTTGACGAATTTGACTTATTAGAAGTAGTAAAAACAATTGATTTTAATATACTACAACAACAACTAAGCCTTTAGTCCCAAACAAGTTGGGGGCTAGAAATGAAACCCAATCACAATAATAAAGTCAAGATAAGTAGTAATAAATAGTTCTCGCAAATTTCTGAAAACAAGAGAGAGAGAAACTGTGATCGGTGAGCTAATTAGGAGAACAATAGCAAGGGTAATTTCAACTTTGTTTTCATACATAATTTGCTATTTTTTTCTTGTAATGAGGTGGATTTATGTAGATTGAATAGGGTTAATTGATTTTATATTTAAAAAACTATATAATTTATAGCAAAATGTTATAGATATTGTAAAATTAACTTCTATTTTTAGCTTAAATTTTTTTATATAATTGATTCTCATTGTGTATTTAATATTTTGATCTACGTAGTTTGAAAGCCTGACTTCATCCCTTTTTTGCATAATTGTTTCATATTTATTCTTATGCGTTTATTTCTTCGACTTTTGTAAATTGTTTTATTTGTTTAATAAAAACATTTAAGTATACTATTAGCCTACTTAATTCCAGAAAGAAATGTATTTTAACTTTGGATTCATCAAACTAAAAGGTTTATAAATCCTTTTCAGTCACCTAATTAAGAATATATACCGGGTATTTTATAAAGAGGAGGGATCAAATTACAACAAATTTGAGTTACAACAAAGTTACAACAATCATTTTTTTCATTTTCAAAGTCCAAATTGTCGATCCAAACCGTTCAACATGATCTTCACAATAAAATGTGCTTGCAGATCAAATTTTACATTTTTTTTGAATTTTTTTACTATTTATTAAGTATTTTACAAAAAATAGTCATATTCAGACCATTGAATTTTGTACCCATCTTAATAAATAGTAAAAAAATTCAAAAAAATGTAAAATTTGATCTGAGCACATTTTATTTAGATAATCATGTTGAACGGTATAGATCGACGATTTGGACTTTAAAAATGAAAAAAATAATTGTTGTAACTTTGTTGTAACTCAAATTTGTTGTAACTTGATCCCTCGTCTTTTATAAATTAGCTGCTCTTTTTTTCAATTTAGTTGTGGAACCAAACATATCGTCTGTAATGAATAACATGTAAGAAGCTAACATATAATGCTTCACGAATTCTATATTAATTAATTGTAAACAAGTTTGTGCATTCATTATAAAGATTGCATCCTACAATAATATAAGAGGAGAGGAGGGATCTAGTTACCACAATTTTGAGTTACAACAGAGTTATTACAATCATTTTCTACATTTTTAAATTCTAAATCGTCGATTCAAACCGTTCAACATGATCTCCACAATAAAATATGCTTCCAGATTAAATTTTACATTTTTTTGAATTTTTTTACTATTTATTAATATGGGTACAAAATTCAATGGTATGAATTTGACTAGTTTTTGTAAAATACTTAATAAATAGTAAAAAAATTCAAAAAAATATAAAATTTGATCTAGAAGCACATTTTATTGTGGAGATTATGTGAACGGTTTGGATCAACGATTTGGAATTTGAAAATGTAAAAAATGATTGTGGTAACTTTGTTGTAACTCAAAATTGTGTTAACTAGATCCCTCCTCATAAAATTGTGGAAATACAAAAAAAAATATAATTTTGTTTTATTTTAACTTTTTTTAATATATATTTTTAATCTGAAGTGATGTCTGAAGAACAAGATTGGTTTCTTAAATTCTATAAATCTTTACATTTACTCAAGAACTCATTATCTAATTTGATTTTTAGTCGTAAATTATGTTATATAATTTTAATTCCTTTTTTTTTTTCTAGATTACAGAATGTAACTTCATGGAAAAAAAAAGATAGAAAAAAATATAATTAAATAGTTCTAATTGGAAGGTTTGTATCATGGTAATATTCGATCGGATCTATATTCAAATTGATTAATTGGAAAAGATTCCGATCTCATTTAAAGAATAATGCCATTTCTTAATGATTGAAATTGGAACAAGTTTGCACGTTCATTGAGAACATTCTTTCTTCTAATTTCAGGTGTACAAACAACTTTCTCATGCGTTAGGAAAAGAATCTCTTTGATGTTGACTCAAATGCAAGCAATCATCTTTTTTTTTTTTTTTCATAAAATCTTTGTTTTCAATTAAGCATAGGCGTACTCTTTACATTGGAAAAGCAAAAATAATAATTTTATTTAATTCTACCGAGAATTTATAGATTAGTATATCTATTGACAAAATAAAAGAGATTAAGATATCTATTGACAAAATAAGGGAGAGAAAAGTGTTTCGATGGACATCGGATCGAGATCCATTCAATGTCTGATCTAAACCGTCCAATTAACATTGAGATTTGTGCAAATATATTATATTTAAATAATATCCGCACGAATTTTAGACGAATTGCTAGCATCTCATTCAATTTTTTTCTTTATACAATCATAGTAGGTGCACTCAATATATACACAATGTTACTAAATTTTGTTTACTATAAGGATTTGTGGGTTGTATTTGAAAACTTATATGAAAGTACGAAAAAAAATTATAATATTTTTAGTTAAAAATAATATTTCAATATAAGTTCGGGAGAATGTCATAAAAGATTCTCAAAATTTTAATTTGTGATAAGTTGATTTCTGAAATTTTTAATTTTAACAATAACTTATCTCAACAATAAACTAACTATTTAATATTTAAACTAGTATCGTGCCCCGCGCATTGCAACAGAAACATATTATAATATAGTAAAAAATATCTCATACAAAATGATATTTTTCATAAATACATTGAACTAAATGATAAATTACATTTCTCAAATGACATATTAAATGACATCTACACGTACATAACATTCTTTGAATGACATATTAAATGACATATATATTTTTTTTTTTTGACATATTTTTATTAAAAAAATCTCTAATAAAATGACATATCAAATAAAAATAGCATTACTTAAATAATAAAAAAAATAGAAAGAAATGAAGACATGACTAATCAATTATCAATCAATTCAATTTTTTTTTATAAATGACATTTAACAAATAGAAATAAATCATATCCAATCAGAAAGATGATACAATTTACATGTGGCGAGTATGTGTCTAAATAAATTTAGACTTCTATACGTAAACAAACATAAAAATGATGCATATAATTAAAATATTTGATCGAAGGGCTAATATTCATTCCGAATTGTTATTTTTTATTGATTGGAGTCTGAAATTTTATTTTTTAATCGAAATCATTAGCGGATCAGAACATATACATACTTAATATAAGAATGAGATACTTCGTATGAGCCGTTTATCAACTAACCAATCATCTCATTTAAAAACAATATATTTGCTATCTCAGTTGATAATGACGTCCCCGAAAAAAAAAAATCATTGGTGGATGGTGGTACATATCCACTTTATTCAAGAGAATTAATATTTTTGTCGTTAAATTAAATTAGATGTAGATATTTAAAATGACATTGAACGGACAGACAATGAAATGAGCTCTACCCATGTCTGACACGTCTCATATACTGACACGTAGACAGTATGCATGGACTTGAGACACGGTCATACCTTGACACGACGACACTGCTTAGACGTGTCAAGGTCTCAAGGATACTTCCGACAGATGATGGGAGTCAAGAGGACACTTGCTTATGTGGGACCAGGCAAACTGCAGACAGCAATCTTTCGTACAGCTGTCAACACCACCTCCTTATTTACTTTTTCTGAATAACGTGAGTATAATTGTGAGGAAGGAGGGAGAATATTTTCCCGGCATTTTTATTAATACTCTAAAAAAAAAAAAAGAAATTATCAAATCTGCTCTCATTTCAAAATTATTATTAAAAATGTTTTAACCGTCCAGCTCCTGGACGGTCCACTGTTCATAAGTAGACCGCCTCCAGTGGGGCGGTTCGCTAACTTTTTTTTTTTTTACTGTTCATAGCGAACCGCCCAGCCGCTGGGCGGTCCACTGTTCATGAACAGTAATTTTTATTTTTTTTTTTTTAGGAAGACAATATGAATATCAAGATGCTAAATTCTAGCGCTAAAAATTCGGATTTTTTTTAAATATTTGTTAGATTACTTCTTTTGATGTATAATTAGCATATTTATATTAAAATACGCTAACTTATTTGAAATTATGTTAAATTACGTTGAATTACACTAAATTACGTTAAATTACCAAATCTAACAAATATTTAGTGTAATTCGGATTTTTTTTAAATATTTGTTAGATTACTTCTTTTGATGTATAATTAGCATATTTATATTAAAATACGCTAACTTACTTGAAATTATGTTAAATTACGTTGAATTGCATTAAATTACGTTAAATTACGCTAATTATACATCAAAAGAAGTAATCTAACAAATATTTAGTGTAATTCGGATTTTTTTAAATATTTGTTAGATTATTTCTTTTGATGTATAATTAGCATATTTATACTAAAATACGCTAAATTACTTGAAATTATGTTAAATTACGTTGAATTACACTAAATTACGTTAAATATTTGTTAGATTACTTCTTTTGATGTATAATTAGCATATTTATATTAAAATACGCTAAATTACTTGAAATTATGTTAAATTACGTTGAATTACACTAAATTACGTTAGATTACTTCTTTTGATGTATAATTAGCGTAATTTAACGTAATTTAGTGTAATTCAACGTAATTTAACATAACAAGTAATTTAGCGTATTTTAGTATAAATATGCTAATTATACATCAAAAGAAGTAATCTAACAAATATTTAAAAAAAATCCGAATTACACTAAATATTTGTTAGATTTGGTAATTTAACGTAATTTAACATAATTTCAAATAAGTTAGCGTATTTTAATATAAATATGCTAATTATACATCAAAAGAAGTAATCTAACAAATATTTAAAAAAAATCCGAATTTTTAGCGCTAGAATTTAGCATCTTGATATTCATATTGTCTCCCTAAAAAAAAAAAAATTTACTGTTCATGAATAGTGGACCGCCCAGCGGCTGGGCGGTTAGGGCATTTTTAATAATAATTTTGGGGTGAGGGCAGATTTGATAATTTTTTTTTTGGGTATTAATCAAACTTTTGGAATATTTTCTAAAAGAAAATGTGACGCTTAGGGGTGGAAAAAAAAGCTCGTAGTTCGTGGCTCGATCGTGACTCGCACCTGATTTGCTCGCTAATAGCTCGTTCATTACTAGATCGAGCTGTTAACGAGCCAGCTCGCCACAATCTCGGTTCAGAATTAACGAGTTCAAGCTAGGGTCTAACTTGCTGGCGAGCTAGCTCGGCTAGGTATCAATTTGTGAATTTGTATGATTTTGTTTGTATTTTATATTGCCTAGCTCGGTCCAGCTCGATCTAAAAAGTTTGTAGAATTTATTTTCTTTTTAAAACAAAATCCAGCCAAACCTAGCGAGCTAGATCGGGCTGGCTTGTCATGATTTCAAACTGAAATTTTAGCTCGGATGTCTTAGGTCCAGCTCGTTCGGCTGTAGCTCGATCCAGAATTAACAAGCTGAGCTAGGACCTAGCTCTGACCAAGCCAGCTTGTTGGCCCCCCTAGGGACGCTTAATATTTTCCTAAAATGTGAGGACAACTTGGTTCTACAATTTTCCGTTTTAGTAAAGTTGAGACCTCTTCCACAAATATTAAAATATTATCTTAGTCACTAAATTTAAAATTATTTTTTTATTACACAATTTTAAGTAATGTTGTATTGTTGTAGTTCACTGTAAAGGATATTTATAAAAGAAGTGGGCTACGGTGCTGGTGTTTGTAAAGTAAAGATTTTTTTTTTTTCTGTCTATATCTTTACATTTTTAGAAACCTTTTACGTGCTATTTAAAAAAAAAAACTGTTTTTTTTTAATATTTTATTATTTTATTATTTTTTTTTGTACTATGCATAGCACCGTAGCCTCACTCTTTATTTTATATCTCAATTATCAGTCCAGATATTTCACAAATTTTAAATTAATTAAATAAATATTTTCGGAGATGATTTGTCTCAACTCTCAAGCATGCAGCTAGAGTGGGAAAAATGACACGGCGGAGCCGGTTCCGTTACAGAACGGCACGGTTACGGCACAAAACAGCACGCGTGTCAGTTACATGACGTGACTCGCGTGTTCCGTGCCATGACCATTTGCGTGCCGTGCCTGTCTTTTGAAACTTTGGCACGGCACGGCACGTGAAATACTTAGTCACGGCACAGCACGCACGTAGTCATGCGAGTCACGTGTAATTAGGACCATTAGATATTGATTTAATCGTGAATCTTGAATAAACTATGATTAAATGGTCACACGAGTCACGCGAGTCACGTATGGTCACGGCACGTTTAGGCACGGCGTGACCATTCGTGTGCCATGACCAACCCTTGACATTTTGGTCACGGCACGTGAAAAATTAACTTGGTCACGGCACAACACAACACGAGACCAAAGTCACAGCATATTAGTCACAGCACGGCACGTTTTTTCCACTCTACATCCAGCAAAGCGTTCTGTCCTTTGAACATCTACATCGACTTTTAATTTAATATATATTTCAAATCTACACTGGCAATTTTCAAATTCACTTTTTGACGATATGGAGCGATTTCTAATTTAAGAAGTTCCCTCTCAATGAAAATGGTTTCATGAAGAGATGAACCACGGTGCTTTAGGAAACACAGAGTTTGTTTTATTTTTGGTTTATATTTTCATTCTAGACAGTTCAACTTTCACATGATATCTATATTAAAATGTGTTTGGAGATCAAATATTATATATTTTAAATTATTTAGTATTTAGTATTTTTTAAGAATTTGTGAAAATCACTATTTTTTAAAATTCTAAAAAATAGTAAAATAGTAAAAAAAAATCAGTTATTTTTTAAAAAAAATAGCACGTAAAAGGTTTCTAAAAATGTAAAGATATGGACAGAAAAAAAAATCTTTACTTTAAAAAACACCAGCATCGTAGCCCACTTCTTTTAAAAGTCAAATTTTAAGCCGTAGCACTAATCCAATCCGTGCTATGCATAACACCGTAGACTCACTCTAACATAAATGTGCGTGCTTGTCAGACTCCTCCAAGGGACATGTGAATCATACGTGCAAACTTTGTTTCATTAAATTAAATGCGCTCATATTTGATTCTTTGAACATTCTGGAATCTGGATAGATATTGGATTGGATCCACGTGGAATCAATTATTTGGATGAAATCAAGCGAATAGGATTTGTGTTTAATTTATTATTTTCGACAAATAGCAAAATACCTTGAATTTATGTGTTAGATTTCAATTAGATATTTGCTTCTAAAGCTATGTACTGTAATTACATATTACTTTGTTATTATTATTTTTGTCCGGAAATAGAGAGATTATTTCAACAGATGGGAGGGAGATATTATTTGTTCGACAACTGCGACAATTTATAAAAAGAAAAATAAAAAAAAAAAACTAAAATTTATAAATATGTTCTTCATAATTTGCGTAGGCTGTAACTCAAATTTGATTGAAATAAAAAATATTAATTTTTCAAATAACTTGAGGACCAATAGGTTTTGAAATTTCATCAAATTTGACAAATCTTATCAAACATACAGACAAGATATCTATAATTTAATTTATTTAGTTTAATAAATGTCTTGTAAGCTGTTATAATGATCAAATAAGGATACAACTTATTTTTATTTTTATTCCACACAAAGTCCATAATGGACTGAAAAAGTTTCTACTTGGTTGACTGGAATCAAACTTTTATGTTTAAAATAAAAAGAACTGATGTTTCTAAATAAATATAATGGTCAATTCAATTAAAGAAACTGACCAATACCCTACTTTAGTTGTTGAATGTTGACATCAATATAGTTTGAAATGTCAATCAGATGGAGCCTACAAATTGATTTCTCTTTTAGACCATTTGTAATAGAGCAAATAACTCCACTTTTAAACAATGGCCATCATTAATTAAATAATTGTAGAATAAGAATAAATAATTTTTATTTGAATGAAACTGCTATGGTGCTTTGCAATGTATATCAATTTATTATCGTCTTCATCTGACTGCCTCTGCCCGATTTAAAAAAAAAAGATATAATAGGCGTCAGATTTGTGTTAAGATACGTAATGGATGAAAATCGAGACATCCAACGATTGTTGTATCGAAACACACTATAGCCTCACTATTTTTTTTTTTTTTTGGTATGTTCATTTAGTCATTAAAAGCTTTAAATAAAAAAGACTAAACTAATACTTATATATAATTATACATGTGTTCTCCTTCATTATGATAGGGTGTATATTTAATTTGAGAAAATATAATCATTGAAAATTTTAAATCAATTGATAAAAATAAAATAAAAATTCTTAATTGGACCAAATATCATATATATACTCAAGTTGGAGACAAGAGAATGTAATTGGAGGAAGGTAAAATAAATGAGTGTTTTGAAATTTGATTTCATGACGAAGAGAAATAAAATAATGTATGTTAAACAACTACGATCTTAAAATTCGTAATTGGTGTCAAATATTTAAAATTCGGAATACTGGCATTTTTTTTTTTCTGAAAGTGGGTATAGACGGATAATAAAAAAACCCAAAAAGTTTGATCAAGCTATCAACTGCTCCTTTTCTTAGTATTCACATTTTGCTAAACATAGACCTTAAAAAGGTTTAGCCCCATGTTACTCTGAATTCACATCACCTCAGTTACTTGACTCAAGCAAATTATGATCGGACGGTTCTTTTAACAAGGCACGATTTGCAAAATAGACCCCCTACAGTCTTCATAGGTACCGGATTGAGTTTGGTCCAAATAAAATTAATCTGAACTGTCCGTTTCAATTTGCTTGAGTCAGGTACCTGAGAGGATACGGATCCCGTTACTCTCACAACACGTGATCCATAATTTTGCCTATGAGCCGCCTAGTCCGGAAAGGAAAAAGAAATATCCTATCATATGACAAATATAATGGATAGATTAACAGCCGTGTTTTTTATTTTTATCCAAAAAAAAATATATTTTAATATAAATAACCAGGTTTTTAAAATATTTTTATTTTTACCCAAACCGCTAGAAATATCAGCGGTCTGAATTCTTAATTCGGACCGCTAGAATTCCTAGCGGCCTGAATTTTTAACCAAAAGTTATTGATTTCCATCGGTTAACCAAAAGTTATTGGTCGAGGAAATTTTTACTTTTTTGGTTTAATGGTTCGATATTATGCGGCCAACAAGAGGTGCACATGCTTCCATCGGTTATTGATTTCCATCTCCCATGTTGCTCCTTCAAAGATCTCCTCCCTTCGAAATTTTTTTGAGTTACCATTTGAAAAAAAAATATATATATAGAATTAGCATGGAATTGGAAAACATTCCAATGTTAGCCGGTACTCAGATATTACCCGAGTACCACTCAAAGATGACACACATGTATTATCTGCGCACCACCCACCAAATTTTTAAATGGTGCGTAGATAACCTGAAAATTTTAAAAATACATTAAAAAAAAAACTACGAAATTGTCAGAATTCCACATTTACCATGGTCGCAACGTCAAGTTGCGTCCATAAACCCATATTAACCGTATGTTTTAATAGATTTCTTTATTAATTGTCAAAAATAGAAGAAACAACTTATAATTTGAATATATTAGAAGAAAAATAGAAGAAACAACTTATAATTTCAAAAGTCATTTCTGGATAAATAAATAAATTATCGTTGTCCTTCTAGTACATTCAAATTCTAATATACTCTATCTATTTTAAAAAAAAAATTGACATCGAATGAAATGTCAAATAATTTATTTTTTAAATAGATGGAGTATCTTTCAATTTGAATGTACTTAGGGGTGTTCATTCGAACTAGGCAAACCAAAGTTATAATTCGGTTCCTAAAATAGAACCGAACCGAACCGATTTAGCATTGCAACTGAACCGAACCGATTTAGCATTGCAACTGAACCGAACCGAACTAAAGTTTTATTTCGGTTTGTTCGGTTCAAACCAAAATATATAATTTTTTTTATTTAAAGCAATTGATTTATAATAAACCGAAGTATATTAAGAAATAAACCGGGGTATTAAGAAATAAATCGGGGCGGTCCGTATCAAATTCATAATATATAAAAGTTCGGTCGGCTCGGTTATTTCGGTTTTGAAAATTTCCAAACTGAACCGAACCGAAATTATAATTCGGTTTTAAACAACAAACCGAACCGAACCATTAAACCAAAAAATCGAACCATTTGGTCCAAACTAATTCGGTTCGGTTTAAAACCGACTAAACCGGATCCAGTGAACACCCCTAAATGTACTAGAATAACAACGATAATTTCTTTCTTCTCATAAATGACTTTTGAACCGGGATCAATAACTGAGATCCAAAACATTTTTATTTTTTTTCCAATAACATATCATGAAATAGTTTTTTTTTTACAGCCGCAAAAAGTTGTGCCCGAAAAATCTTTCATGGTACTTCTACTACATCTAAATTATAAGATATTTTATCTATTTTGTTTGATGTTTCTTCTAGTACATTCAAATTATAAGTTTTTCCATTCATTTTCAAAAATTAATAAAAAATATATTTTCAATCGGATTCTGCCGAATTCCATATATTAATATGGACGCAACTTCAAGTTGCGTCCACAAATATTTGGATGCAACTTTAAGTTGCGTCCACCCAATCTGTGAACGTAACTTGATGTTGCGTCCATGATAAATGTGGAATTCTGACAATTTCGTGGTTTTTTTGTTTAATTTTTTTATGGAATGTTTTTTTTCAATTTCATGTCAACTTTGTATTTATTTTTTTCCAAATACTAACTACAAAAAAAATTTCGAAGGGAGGAGATCTTTGAAGGAGCAACATGGGAGATGGAAATCAATAACCGATGGAAGCATGTGCACCTCTTGTTGGCCGCATAATATCGAACCATTAAACCAAAAAAGTAAAAATTTCCTCGACCAATAACTTTTGGTTAAAAATTCGGGCCGCTAGGAATTCTAGCGGTCCGAATTAATTCGGACCGCTGATATTCCTAGCGGTTTGGATAAAAATAAAAATATTTTAAAAACCTGGTTATTTATATTAAAATATATTTTTTTTTGGGTAAAAATAAAAAACACGGGATTAACAGATAAATTGGGTAAAGATATTTACACCGAAGTGATCCATATGTTAGATATTAACAGATAATTAGGCTTTGAGCCACCAAGCGATCTATATATGTTAGGAGGTCAATTTTGGTCTGATGCCCATCGGACATGAGTTCGATGGGTTCGAGGACCGTCCGATCTGCTTTAAGATTCGCTTCCGCAACTTTTGCGGCTACTTTAAAATTCGTGCACACGAATCTTAAAGCAGATCGGGCGGTCATCGAACCCATCGGACACAAATTTGAGTCTGATGGACATCAGACCAAGCTGCTCTCATATGTTAGATGTTTTGATGTGGTCCAAGAAGATATTGACAATTGTTTACCTTACTAGATTTTTAAATTAGAGAGCAGAGGAGGTCAGTTGAAGTCCTGAAGAGAGTTTTATCCATATCTTGACTAATTAAATGTATACAATCATAGTTTGAATATTTTTATAAATGTATACAATCATAGTTTAATTAAATGTAAATAGTTTATTAAATGTATACAATCATAGTTTAATAAATGTACATCTTATACGAAGAGAGTTTGAATATTTTTATTTTCAGCGTCTTCATTGTATTTTTATTTTTATATTTGAAAGATGCATAATTCAAAATTTAAAATTTAAAATTAAAATAAAATAGTTATATATAATTTCTATTGAAGCATTAACAAAAGAACTTAGTCACTAAATCCTGTAACCGATTTATGTAGGCAACGGATTACTAAATAAATAATAATAAAAAAGGCTTATTCAATCTAGGAGGCTTAATTCTATTAATTTAATGAATTGTTGAATAAAGAAATATATTAACCTCGGCTGAGACAAGAAACGAATGAAAATAAATGAACGAATAAGGTTTAAATAGTTTAATATGGCTTATTCAATATAGGAGACCTAACTCTATTAATTTAAGTGAATTGTTAAATAACGGACCTATATTAAATTCTGTTGAGATAAGTAAATGAAAACACAATATTTTAAATGAGTGATTAATCTAGAATGGGATCTTATTATTTATGTATAAATATATATTGAGGAGGGATCCGATTACAACACTTTTGAGTTACCACAAATTTACCACAACCATTTTTTTCATTTCAAAGTCCAAATCATCAATCCAAACCGTTTGATCTCCACAATAAAATGTGCTTGCAGATCAAATTTTACATTTTTTTTTAATTTTTTACTATTTATTAAGATGGGTACAAATTTCAATGGTCTGAATTTGACTAGTTTTTGTAAAATACTTAATAAATAGTAAAAAAATTCAAAAAAATGTAAAATTTGATCTGCAAGCACATTTTATTGTGGAGATCATGTTGAACGGTTTGGATCGACGATTTGGACTTTGAAAATGAAAAAAATAATTGTGGTAACTTTGTGGTAACTCAAAAGTGTTGTAATCGGATCCCTCCTCATGTATATTACTAATAGGGATCTTGGACTTTTGAATCGCGTGACAGAATTAATTAGAAATGCATCCTCACTAGTTGTCAGTATATATTTATCAATATAAGATACGTGTATCTGAGTAAAGAAAATAAGTTAACAGACAAAGAAGCATCCAAATATTTGAAAATATGGAAAGTAAAGTATTAAAGGAATGTATTATTTGTGATTACCATCAGGTTCTAATAATAACAAAATTTCTAACTTTATATGTTTTCTTCAGTACTACAACTCGTAGGGATTAATTTAAAATAAGATAAATGAATTGCGAAAAGAAATTCATGATATGGTCTATGTATATTTATAAAACTAATCATTTTCAATTGAAGAGAGAAATGAATTGGGAGAAAGAATTAATATAATCACTGTATAAGATTCAAAGTTATTGTTACTTCAACCATTGTAGGTGTCTTGCACCGGTTATAGGTCGGATTATGCATAAAATAAAACGAAAAGAACAAGAATCAAACTAAGCCATATAGATGTTATACATTGTTTATGCATTGGAAATTTTTTTTTTGTGGAGAAAAAATAATGAAAAGAAAACAAAACAAAAAGAAAAATAGAATAAAATTCTACAAAGAAGAATAAACGTGTCTTAGGTATTTGTTTATTTGATGGATTTATTATTAATTTACTCAAGTAAGAGATAATAATTTAATTAGTTTGAAAATTACCTTGAGGCCGACGGGAGAAGGTGAGCGTAGAGGGTTTAGTTTATTTATTCTATTTTTTTCTGAGAGAGAGTGTGTCGGCTGTGTGTGTGTGTGTGTGGGGGGGGGGGGGGGGGGGGGGGGGGGGGGGGGTTTAAATAGGGGTTAGGTTAGGTTTAGAAAGTTAATTAAGGAGTTGGGCTTTGATTAGTGGGCTGATTTTTAATTAATTTTTGCTTGGACCTCTTAATTAATTTAATTATATTCTCATTAACCTAATAGATTAAATCTAGTTTGGGTTTCTTAATTAATTTAATAGTGTAATTAAATTAGTCCATTACCTAAATGCCTTGGTGTTACAAATTTATCTATATAAAATCATTTCAGTACTCTTACCGTATAATTTTCTTGATGCATAGAAATGTCATTTTTCAAATGTTCAATTTATAATCCAAGGTAAAATTTTATTCTCCCAAGATATTTCATCTAAAATTCTTTCTTTAAATAATTTATTGTTTTTGTAAACTCTTCAGGAGTTCCAATGATACTTAGATCGTCAACATAACTACAATTATAACAAAATCATTTCCTTATCTTTTCATAAAAATAAATGAACAAATTATATCATTATTATATCTATGTATAAATAAATATTTACTTAGACGATTATATTATATGCGTCCAAATTTATTTAATCCATATAAAGATTTATTCAAGCGAGCCATATAAATATTATGGCCCATCTCAAATGTCTTTTTTGCTTTTCTGCTTTTGAGATATCAGTACTCTTTGGTCCATGTAAAAATGTCATTTACTGACATTTGAGAAAACAGAAAAGACATTTGAGAAATTAATTAGGGAGAAAAGCAGAAATTAATTAGGGAGAAAAGACATAAAAGTACTGATATTTATACGGTAAGAGTACTGATATTTACTGACATTTGAGAAAAGCAGAAAAGCAGATAAGACATCTGAGATGGGCCATTAAAATGTCTTTTCTGCTTTTGTTCTCCCATATAAATTTTCTGTTTACAAAGGAAACTTTGGTCTGTCAAGAACTCCTTGAAGTTAAAACTAAGAACAGGCACAGAGGACCAGGCGTTCTTCCATCCTTTGGACAACACACGTATCTACAGCTTCTTTAGTACTGAGGAAGGAGAGGATGTGAGCTCGAACAGCATCAGGCAGGGTGCTAATCCTGTCAATAACATCATTGGTTTCTCCAGGGTTGATTTCCTCCATCGTCACCTTACAGACGCATTTCCTCAAACAGCTGACATGCAATAATACTGTATTTAGATACGAAGAGGCCTCAATCCCCAACAAATAAACTGTAATGATTTTTCGTAAAAGGATGACCTGTGCTGTGTCTCAAATATAACAGAGAAGCTATAGATTCAAACAGTTCCCTTATTGCGATATTAATCCCCTATATTACACCTTGTTGTATAAAACATCATGAGAAATCCTAAAGAATGATAAAAATTGAAGATAATCTTACTGGTGAAGAACATTGAACTATTGTTAGTTGCTCCTGTCATTTCTTTTGTTGTCAGCAATACAACAGACGGATTTAACAATAAACTAATAAAATCTGGTTAGGGAGAGAGAGATCTATCTAAAATCGCCAGAAATCGGTACTTACATGATATCTATTCGAGGGGTTTTATATAAGTCTTGGGTGGAGTAAGAAGTAGGAAGTGGGAAAGACACAATTTAACATCGGAATTAATACGAGAAGTGAAAGGGATAAATAATAGGGATCGACTAACAGTCCTCCCCCATTCAGTTCCCTAAACGTCTTCCCGCTAACTAACGGTCAAAGTACAACTGTCAGACAAAGAAAATAAAATTGAAAGTATTCATACCTACCCAATGAAGTATTCATACCTACTCAACGAAGTATTCATCACTAAAATTTGTCAAACATCTATTCAACTGGGGACCATTACTTTTCGGGACCAGTAGCTGTCAGACTGGATTGGGGACCACAACCAAAAAGTCACGTGGATCACACCACCAGTGCTACATTCATTGATTAAATTAATTCACATACAAAATGAGAAGTATTCATACCTAAGATATCAAATATTCATATATAATTCATCAAGTATTCATACCTAAGATATCAAGTATTTAAAAAAAAACTGGACACATCACTTACTCATCTTTTACACGTTTTTCAAGGTGATTTTTTTTTTCTCCGTTCAATCTAACCAATATTTTTGACGATCTATGAGGAATTTTGCAAATCTAAAACCACGAACATCTTCTACACAATTTTCTCTTTCAAATGAGATCCATGATGACATATTTTTACACGTTTTTCAAGATATCAAATATTCATATATGAAAAGTATTCATACCTAAGATATCAAATATTCATATATAATTCATCAAGTATTCATACATAAGATATCAAGTATTTAAAGAAAAAACTGGACTCACCTTTTACACGTTTTTCAAGGTGGTTTAATGATTGACATAATTAGTTAGAATGGAGGAACGTTTAGAGGACTGGAGTGCGGGGACAAAAGAATTACTCTAAATAATAAATTACGAACATAAGAACTCATTGGAACTGGTTCCCGCAATAAGTGTAGGTGCGAAACTGCGAATTTCTATCTCTGTGTAACGAGTCACAAACATCCGAAACTTTGAGTCCTTTCTTATTAGTTTCGGTTGAACTAGGGCATTTCTTTTTATTTTGAAATTTAATTTGTGAAAAAATGTTAAATTCCACCTGCGATTTACCAACCATATTCATATTTTCTTTTAAACAAATTCCAATTCATGAATTACAGTACTCTTCCTTTTGCTTAGTCTGATTTTTACTAAGCAGGCAAAAACTAATTCAAATGACTTCAACTACCGGTAAATAAAGCATTTCAAAGTTAAACTAACCGCTTATTTTTAATAGCACAGTTAGAGCAAGGACGGATTCAGAATTTTCATCAGGGAGGGACAAGAAAATTAACGAATCAGGTTCTCATAACGTTGTAGAATTTAATTATTAAAATGATTTAGGAGTCCGGATGCTGCAAGAAAGTTGATTAATTCATGATTCCAATTTGAAATTTATTCCCTTTAATTTGAAATGGTGAGCTGATTACAGACAAGAAATGGTTTTGGGGATCTTTAATTCATCATACCATATATGAATAATCTGAAACGTAGAGTAAAAATAGAAAGGTCCAAAATTCTCAACTATTCCTACTCTTCAAAGTAAAAATATAAACAGATAGGGTCTGTTGAACGAATAGAGAAAACATGTGTTTACTGGTGGGTTTCAACAAACAGTTTTAGGTTTTTCAGAGAGGAACAAAACAAATTTCAGGAGAACAAAATTGATCTGGATCTTAATTTTCTACATAATTTCAAAATTCAGAGAGAGCCAACTGCCCCGCTAGACCTTATTGGGTCCGCCCCCCCGCCCCCCGCCCCCGAGTATAAGCATATATAGTTGTTAGCGGATATCGGACGACCCAAAAATAAAATTCATTACAAGATCAGTAAAGATAATGAGTGAGGCTACGGTACTATGCATAGCACGGTTGGGTCCGTGCTACAGCTCAATATTTGAGTTTTCAAAATCCTAACGGTCGATCCAAACCGTTCAACATGATTATAAAATGAATATGTACTTGCAAACCAAATTTTCAATTTTTTTGAATATTTTTACTATTTTTTTAGATATGTAGAAAATCACTTGATCTGAAAATTCTGAACCATCCAAAAACAGTGATTTTCTACCTATCTAAAAAAATAGTAAAAAAAACCGAAAAATGTAAAATTTGGTTTGCAAGTACATATTTATTTTATAATCATATTGAACGGTTTGGATCGACTGTTAGGATTTTGAAAACTCAAATATGAGCCGTAGCACAGACCCAATCCATGCTATGCATAGTACCGTAGCCTCACTCAAAGATAATTTACTTGGCAAAATCATCAACTACTATATTAGCAAAATAAAGACTGATCATTCATACTAATTCTAATTTGAGTGAGTCTATGGTACTATGCATAGCATGATTTGGTCCGTAATATGAAACAATATTTTTGTTTTCAAATCATAACGGTCGATCCAAACTGTTTAACATGATTTTCATATGAATATGTACTTGAAGACCGAATTTTATATTTTGTAAAATTTTTTAACTATTTTTTAAGATAAGTAGAAATCACTGTTTTTGGATGGTCCAGAATTTTCAAATCAAGTGATTTTCTACCTATCTTAAAAAATAGTAAAAAAATTCTAAAAAAAAAAATTCGGTCTACAAGTACATATTCATATTAGAAAAATCTTTGTATAGCCTAAAGCAGTCACCAAGGCAGTGGTACAAGATGTTTGATTCTTTCATGTCGAGCATCGGATTCTGCAGATTCGAATTTGATAGTTGTGTCTACTTCAAGAGGTTGATGGACAAGAGATTCATATATCTATTTCTCTATATAGATGACATGTTAGTTGTGGTCTCGAACAAGGAGGAGATTAAAAAGGTAAAGAACAATTAAGCTCAGAATTTGAGATGAAGGATCTCGGGGCTACCAAGAGGATTCTAGGCATAAATATCACAAGGAATAGGTCAAATGGAAAATTGTATATTTCATAACTGGATTTTGTTGAGAAGGTGTTGCATCGTTTCAACATGACTGATGTAAAACCCGTATCTACTCTTGCCACCAAATTCAAGTTATCGAGGCAACTAAGTCCGCAAACCGAGAAGGAGAAGGAAGACATGTCACGAGTTCCATATTCTAGTGCGGTTGGGAGTATCATTTATTTGATGGTTTGCACTAGACCTGACATTGCTCATGCCGTTAGCGTGGTGAGTCGCTATTTGTCATGTCCCGGTAAGAAGCATTGGGAGGCGGTCAAGTGGATACTCCGCTATTTGAAAGGTACCGCAAATACACGTATGGAATTCGGGAGAAATGATGAAAGGCTAACGGATTATGTAGATTCAGATTTTATGGGAGATTTTGACAAGAGACGGTCTTTGACCGATTATGTTTTCACTTTGGGTGGATGTGCAATTAGTTGGAAGGCTAATTTGCAATCCACCATTGCCTTATCAACCACTGAAACCGTTAAGGAGGTAATATGGCTTAAGGGCTTGCTTGAAGAAATCAGCACATGGTGGTCCTACTACCATCTTTTGTGATAGTCAAAGTGTCATTCATTTGGTGAAGAATTATGTGTGTCATGAAAGAAGTAAGCATATTGATGTTAAGTATCACTTTGTTCGGCAAGTTATCTCGAAGGGTATAGTAGAGATAAAGAAGATTGGTACTGCTGACAATCCAACCAATATGCTCACCAAGCCTATACAGACATGAAGTTCAAATATTGTTCAAATTTAATTTATGTTGGTTGTTATTTTATTTATTTATTTGTTTTTCTCTTTTAGGTGAGATTTCGATCCAAGGTGGAGATTGTTGTATGTTTCTTATCTCACCATTTGTTATTATAGAGTTATATTTGTAAGTTTTCTTTTATACACCTTTTTTGAATTCAAACTTTGTAAAAAAATAATACATAAAAAATTGCCCCAAATATTGTCTCTTGTTCTCTCTCAAAACCCTAGATCTATAACAGTTGCTATGAATCCTGAGCTCAGCACCTGCAGAAGTTTGTACTCTAGCATGATTGATAATCTATCCGTAGTTGCCAATGCTCTTGATTCGTCGCAGCAAGGCACTGCCAGGACATACCTCAGTGCAGCACTTGATAAACCCGATAACTGTGAGGGTGCATTTTCTGAAAAACAAACCACATTGGTTTTGTCTAAGGAAAATACAAATGCAAAGCAACTCACTGCAATTGCTCTTGCTCTTCTCAACATGTGATAATTTGCCTTTTGTTTTCTAATGTGTGGATGAGGCAAAATTGTTTCCTTTGATATTAATTGCACCCCTTTTTTATGATGTTGTAAATTTAATATACAACATAATGTATTGTGTAAATTTAGTGAATTTCGACAAATTGTAAAGGGAAACGAATTATGCTTTATTATTTCTGAAGTTCACACCTTCCAGTGAACTTCCTTTCCTTTTTTTTACGCTTACCTTCATTAGAATGTTTTGTTTTTTATTTCTTTTGATTTTTTTTTCCCACATTTCGTGTTATGCATGTACCGCAGTTTTTAGTTCTCTGAATGTACCAGTTGACCACATCCGCTGGCCATATCTTACGCAGACACCAAAAATTAAAACTACTTGAAAGACCACAAATATACTACCAACAAATTTTCTTATATATATGTTACAAAAATAATGTAGTTTCATTGTGCAACAGCTAATTTCCAGTAAATCTTGTATCTATAGCTAAAATCCAAGCTCATTACTCTTGTGCTTTTGATAGGCTATCTGAGAAATTATAAAATTCCATAGTATAGCAAATTAGCTAGGTAAGTACAACAGCTCAACCTAAATATAACTATTTTGAATTCATCACATAATAATTAGTGAGAATTAAGCGTAAAAATCCAAAATAACAGATAAAATCTAATAACAAACAAATTATTTATATATATAGCGTGCCAAAAAGTCAACAAAACAAAGCAAATCATGTCTAAGAATAAACTTGAACGACAATTCACATGGATAACTATTTGTAAAGGTTTCTGGCTTTGGCTGTTATAGCACAATCTCAGTGGTCTCTGTTCCCTTCACAATTTTTGAAAAATCCATTCCTGATCCATACTCGATTGCATAACACAATCTCAGCTATCTCTATGTCCTTAAATTTTTTTAGAAAAGCCATTCCCGATCCATAGGCTTTCTTATATCCTTTCAGTACTCTAATCACTAGCTTCTTCAGCTTCTTGCATCGAGGTGCCTCCATCTGCCTTAAATTATGGTGATTCCTCTTGTTCTTTACCAGGCAATGTTGTCTGTCTAGACATACTGTAAGATTCTCCAGATTTAGTGAATTCTCAAGGAACCATGCCACTGGACCCGAATGACAAGCCATGCACCAACCGTTCAGAGACAAACTCTTCAAATTGTGGAACTTTGGTAGCTTTGTTAATTCTTCATCCAATAGAGTCTATATAGAGCACATATCAAAATTCAGCCATAAGTACTCTCGAAATACCAAGTGTATGTTTCTTTTCTTTCAAAAAAATAACAAAAATACGAAAAAAAATCGACAAGATGAGATGTATACCTTCATTTTTCTGCCACACAAGTCGAGATGTTGAACAGAAGAAAGACCAGTAACGGTGCCGTATGGACAATAATAACAACTCACACGAGCAAAAACTAATGATGACAAGTTCACCAGTGTTGTTATGTTGCCCGAGCTAGTATACTCCAAAGATTTCAGATTAGGAGCGCAAATAGTAAGGAAAAAATAACTCCATCCATCCCATGACAAGAACTTTAGTGTTTTATTAGAAACGATACCGTCTCCTGATATGATGCAATTTTTTAAGGACAAATCTTCTATCACAGGACAGCCTGAGAGGAGTTTGCTAAAGCTTTCACCACCAATCACTGCATCTGTTAGGCACAATTTTTTAAGGTTGAGGAGGGTTACAACCTCTGGCGTCGCAAGAATTCCACGTCTTAATTGACAAGTCAAGTGCAGATCCTCTACAGATTTGCATGTGAAAATGCTAGAAAATGTATTAGTATAGGAGATCGGAACATCCAGATTGACGATTCGTGGATTGAACTTCGTGACCTCAGTTATAAATGACAGAGCAAATTTTTCGAGGTATTTGTCTCGACAAATTAGATGGAACACGTTCAGACGCGTGGTATCATAATATTGGAGAACAACGTTGACAAAGTTCTCCAAACTTGCGTCATCTGTGAGATTCGTAAGTTGCCATCCAAAATCACTTAGGTCCAGGTTGAGACATTGTAAGGAGGAACATACTTCTCTCCATATCTTCGACGAAACGCTCAAGCGCATAATGTCTCTGGATGATAACAAACATAAAATTTCCTCAATCATGTCTTTAGGAAGGTAACTTATTATGTTGGTAATCTCCTCTGACATGCTCGGAACGGCAAGTTCGTTCTCTATCCGTCAGTGATGTAATATTCAGTTGGTATTGTGGCACGTATCGATCACGAGAGGATCCTGCTGTATCGAAGACAAAAGAAGGAAAGAAGTCATGTACTCTTTTTATCAGTTATTGAAAGAAAAGTCATATAATCTTTTTTATATATCTTTATTAGCAAAATTGAAAGCAGATTATTTTTTAGGATCATAATTAGTAAATTATCATATATGATTGAAGTGATTATTTGATTTCACAGTTTAATAGGACAAAAAAGGAACTCTATGTAACAATCCGATTGATCTTACTGAATATACATAAAAAACTGCAAACTAATTTAATTCAGAACGACTACTTTAAAATTGACCTCAAATATTTCCCTCTTTTAAAAAAAAACAAAATTGAAAACAAATATTTCTCCAATGAAGAATTCTTAATTTGTCACAAAATCAAGTACCGTGAAAATTAAAGCTTATGAAAAGGAATAAACACTTGAAAATAAGTTGTAGTTACCTGACAAATGAGTAATTAACTTGAACTTGTAATGAGAAGAGGACACTCCGAGTCGAAGTAATAGCAAAGGAAATATGTTAATTTGAAATAAAAGAATTGCATTGCTTAAATACAGGTAGGGTACGTGACCTATGGTTTTAAATAAATACATTCAATTGCTAAAAATGTAACTTACAAATCGTAAAATCCATTTTTGGAAGAGACGGTAAAAATGGTTGAGCCGTACTAGTTTTATTTGAGGGTTCTATTTCCAGGAGTTGGCTACGGTGCTATGCATAGCATAGAGAGCCTCCGTGCTACGGCTCAATATTTGAGTTTTCAAAATTGTAACGGTCGATCCGAACCATTCAACATGATCTCCATATGAATATGTACTTGCAAACCAAATTTTACATTTTTAGAATTTTTTTACTATTTTTTTAGATAGGTAGAAAAACACTTAATCTAAATGGTACATAAATTTCAGATCAAGTGATTTTCTACATATCTAAAAAAATAGTAAAAAAATTCTAAAAAATGTAAAATTTGATTTGCAAGTACATATTCATATGGATATCATGTTGAAAGGTTCGGATCGACCGTTAGGATTTTGAAAACTCAAATATTGAGCTGTAGCACAAAGGCCCTCTATGCTATGCATAGCATATTAGCAATTTCCCTATTCCATCTCTTAGAATTATACATCACAAATTAGTAAGATGTTGTGATCAAACGGTAGCTAAATGGGCAAATAAAATGTTGCAGAAATAAGAAAAAAATATATAATTGGAAAGATATACGGTGTTTATTTTTATTTTTTATTTTCTGAACTTTAAGAGTTGAGAGTATTCAACCGTTTTCAAAATTTGCTTATAGTCTATTTCCTTCATATTTTATGTGCATAATTAATATTCAACTATTCTATAAAATTGCTATATTTTTTTGCTCTAAATATGTAGTGGGACATTATTAGGATAGGATAAATTCATTGCCATTATTAAAATTATTTCGTATAGGTTGTCACGCTCATTCTTAAGTTGGCTTAGGGGAATTTTTTTAATATTTAGAAAGCAAAAAATTGAAATGTCAGAAAATGAAGTGAGTGTTTTTTTTTTCTTCCAAATATAGCAAGGCCCGAACCATATCGGTGAGGAGATTTCATTGGGCCTTTTCCCTTTCACTTATCGTATTTATTCCGATGTTACATTGGGCCTTTTCCCTTTCCTCTTATTACTACAACACTTATATATGTATGTAAAGCTTCTCGAAGATATCAATTCTCTACCCAGATTTGTTGCTGACAACAAAAGAAAATGTTCGAAGCAGCTGACAATAGTTCAAAGTTCTTCGCAAGTAAGATTACACAAGAGGATCCGATTACAATACTTTTGAGTTACCACAAAGTTACCACAACTATTTTTTTTCATTTTTAAAGTCCAAATCGTCAATTCAAACCGTTCAACATGATCTTCACAATAAAATGTGCTTGTAGTTCAAATTTTACATTTTTTTAAATTTTTTTACTATTTATTAAGATGGGTACAAAATTCAATGGTCTAAATTTGACTAGTTTTTGTAAAATACTTAATAAATAGTAAAAAAATTCAAAAAAATGTAAAATTTGATCTGCAGGCACATTTTATTGTGGAGATCATGCTGAATGGTTTGGATCGACGATTTGGACTTTGAAAATGAAAAAAATAGTTGTGGTAACTCAAAAGTGTTGTAATCGGATCCCTCCTCAAGATTATATTCAATTTTTGATAAGTTCTTTACAATTTTTCATGATCTTATCTAACAAGCTGTAATATTGGGATTTGATTGCAATGGGTGAACTGTTAGATCTAGGGCTTCTCTGTATTAATTGAGATGTGGGTCATCCATTTTCTGAAGAATCATTACCCTTAACTTATTGGGGATTGTGGTTTCTTTGTATCTTAACACAGTATTCTTGCATGTCAGGTGTTTGAGGAAATGTTTCTTTAAGGGTGACGATGGAGAAGGTTAACTGTGGAGAAACCAATGATGTCATCGACAGGATTTAGCACCCTGCCTGATGCTGTTCGAGCTCACATTCTCTCTTTCCTCAGTACTAAAGAAGCCGTAGGTACATGTGTGTTGTCCAAAGGATGGAAGCAATTATTTCGATGGTTATTTTGAAATTGCACCCACTTCTGTGCACCTCCCATTCCTTAAAATGTTACATCTTAATTGGGTAACTTTGGATGATGATTTTTTCAATAAGCTATTCATGGGGTGATAGGATTGATTTAATATAGACATAAACTTAACATATTTTAGTAGTGAAAGAAAGAACACTATGTGACATAAAATTTACTTTAATTATCAATATTCTCTTACTCTCTTACATTCAAAAAACCACTGTTAGTTTTGTGCGGAAAATAGAGAATGATGATTTGAGAATTTGTTATTGCAAATCTGAGTTGTGTTGATGTACAGTGGCTGTTTTATAGCCAGAAAAAGAGAAAAGCTAACGGTTAGAAATATTACCGTTTCCTATCTAAACTATCGGTTGCCTATTGCCTATAATTTCTAAAAAAGAAAAAAAGTAGAAGTAACTTTATTTACAAATATAGTTGCTCCTTTTTTCTAAAACAAGCCAATGATGAAATTAAATTCTAATTGGATTCTGAGGCTTGATTAGTCCCTAATCTTCTTCTTGATTCTCAACACTCCCCCTCAAGTTAGGCGTGTAGATGTCGATCAACCCTAACTTGCGTATATTTTCTTCGAATGGCTTGGGATCTAATCCTTTTGTAAAGATGTCCGCCAATTGTTCTTCGCTTCGTACAAAGGGAGTTTCGATTTCTTTCGCTTGAATTTTTTCTCGAATGAAATGGCAATCCACTTCAATATGTTTAGTTCTTTCGTGAAACACGGGGTTGGATGATATATGCCTCGCCGCTTGATTGTCGCAAAACATTTTTATTGGTGCTTGAATTTTAATTCCCATATTCGCAAGAAGTTGCTTGACCCATGTCAACTCGCTTGCGGTTGATGCCATGGCACGATACTCCGCTTCGGCACTTGATCGTGCCACGACGTTTTGTTTCTTGCTCTTCCATGTGACTAAATTTCCGCCTACAAAGGTGCAAAAGCCGGTTGTCGATTTTCTATCGAAGCTTCCGGCCCAATCTGCATCGGAATAGCCACATAGATCATTAGAATTATTATTTTTCATCCACACCCCTTGCCCGGGTGTTCCTTTTAAATACCTTAGAATTTTATTTATGGCTTCTAGGTGTGGTGTTCTTGGTGTATGCATAAATTTACTAATTTGGCTTACCGAAAAAGAAATATCGGGTCGTGTAACGGTAAGATATATTAATTTTCCTACAAGCCTTTGAAATTGATTTATATCATCTAACAATTCACCATCTTCGGAATTTAATTTGTATTTTCCATCTATTGGTGTTGAGGCCGGCTTACATCCTAACTTTCCGGTTTCTTTTAGTAAATCTAAGGTATATTTTCTTTGAGAAATAAATAGACCCTTGTTTGAACGTACTATTTCTATTCCTAAAAAATATTTTAAATAACCAAGGTCTTTAATATCAAATTTCCTTTTTAATTGAGATTTAATCCCCTCAATTTCCTCTAAATTATTTCCGGTGATTATAATGTCATCTACATACACTAATATGATGGTAGTGTCATTTTTTTCAATTTTAACAAAAAGTGAATGATCGGCACTACTAATTTTAAAATTACAAGAAATTAAATAAGTGCTTAATTTGCCATACCAAGCTCTTGGAGATTGCTTCAATCCATAAATTGATTTCTTCAATTTGCAACCTATTTCTTGATTATTTTCTTTTTCATGACCGGGTGGTAAATTCATATATACCTCTTCTTCAAGTGTTCCTTGAAGAAATGCGTTTTTGACATCCATTTGGTATAATTTCCAATTTTGGTTTACCGCAATGGAAAATAAAATCCTTACGGTGTTCATTTTGGCCACCGGTGCAAAGGTCTCATGGTAGTCTATACCATATGTTTGAGTATACCCTTTGGCAACTAACCGTGCCTTGTACCATTCTATCGTACCCATCACTTTTATATTTAATTTTGTATACCCATTTACAACCTACGGGTTTTTTATTTTTTGGTAATTGTATAACTTCCCAAGTTTCATTTTTTTCTAAGGCTTTTAGCTCCTCTTTCATAGCTTTACACCAAATTGGATTTTTTATAGCTTCATGGTAACTATTTGGCTCTTGTTCTTTTGAAATAGAGGTTAGAAATACTTTATGTGGAGATGAAATATTTTTATAAGAAATGAAATTTTGGATAGGATATTGTACCTTGTATGTCACAAAATCCCTTAGCCTTGTCGAGGGTAGTATTTGTCTTGATGACCTTCTTAATGGTGTTCCCTCCACATTTATTTCTTCCTCTTCCTCATTTTGTGAGGTTTCTTCTATCTCACCTTCATTTTCTATTGAATTTCTATTTTCTTCCGGAATATTTATTTGTGGCCATATCATATTACTTGGTGATTCTTGAATGTTGATTTCTTTATCAACATTTTTATAATAAGGCTCATTTTCTAGAAATGTTACATCTCTAGATATATAGAATTTTTGATTAATTGGATCATAGCATTTGTAGCCCTTTTTTTGTGAGGAGTATCCCAAAAAAATGGCTTTGATAGAAGTATAATCCAATTTATCTAGTTTATTTTTGTGTACATAGCATTTGCATCCAAATACTCTCAAATGGCCTATGTTAATTTTTTTTTTGTAAAGGATTTCCAATGGACTCTTATAATTTAAATTTGCACTAGGCAATCTATTTATTAAATACGTTGAAGTAAGAACGGCATCCGACCAAAAAATTTTTGGAACATTATTTTGAAATAAAAGTACCCTAGTCATTTCAAGAAGGTGTCGATTTTTTCTTTCCGACACTCCATTTTGTTCGGGTGTATAAACACAAGTAGTTTGATGTAAAATTCCTTTTTGCTTAAAGAAATTTGAGAAATTTTGATTTACAAATTCCGTTCCATTATCGGATCTAAAAATTTTAATTTTTGCATCAAATTGTGTTTCTATAAAATTATAGAATTCTTGAAAATATGAAAAAACTTCACTTTTATTTTTTTAATAAATATAACCAAGTTGTGCGAGAAAAATCATCTATGAATAGAACAAAATATTTGTATCCATTAAACGAATTAATAGGGGCCGGTCCCCATACATCCGAATGAATTAATTCAAAAGGTTTTTCGCTCTTACAACTTGAAGAATAAAATGGTAATCTAGTGTGTTTTCCTAACTTACACACTTCACAATTACTACAATCTAATTTAGAAAAATCAAAAATACATTTTAGTATTTTGTCGGAAGGATGCCCAATTCTTCTATGCCAAAGAGTTCCTAAATTTTCTTGTCTCTTGACACTAAAATTAGTTTTGTCATGATTTAAATTATAGAGTCCATTTTGTAAAACACCTTCACCAATCACCTTCTTGGTTATCCATTCCTGAAAAATCACATTTTTTGATGAAAAAATGACTTCGCAATTTAATTCATTTGTGATTTTACTAATGGATAACAAATTAGATGAGCAATTTTCAACATACAAGACATTTGGTAGTTCCTTGGAAAAAATGCTAATTGTACCTATTCCTCCAATTTTCATTTTTTCACCGTTGGCAACAATTACAAATTGTTTGGTTCTACATTCTTTAAAATTGTTCAACAATTTTTTATTTCCTGTCATGTGGTCCGTTGCACCAGAATCTAGAATCCAATTTTGAATTTCAGAATTATAAATTAAATTGGATGCAATACCAGAGTTCTTTTGATTGTTTTGCTGGAGCAGCACAGACAGTTGCTCCATGAGCTGCCGCATTGGATCCGGGTCCGAGCCACTTGAGTCGGTTCGGTCTAACCCGCTCCTGTCGCTGGAGGCAGCCCGTTCATTTGGTTCGCTTGGACCCCCTTTCTCTCTTTGAGCTCCGAACCCTTTCTTCTCCCCGCGATTATCCCATTTCCGTGCGCCACCAAAATCGCCTTTCTCTCTGACTGGGCGAAGATGAGGGTGGAGAAACCAGCATCCGTCTCGGTTGTGACCGGCACGATTGCAGTGGTCGCACCGATCGGTGCTGGTAGCCCCTCTTCCCTTGCCGCCATTTCTAGGGTTTTGGAATTGGGCTTTGAAACCTTTGTTTTCTGAGATTTGGGTGTGTTGCGGATTCATTAGCAGCCTCCTCGACTCCTCTCTCTCTATTGTTGCAACAATTTCATCGAAAGATGGTAGTTCGGATGAAAGGAGAATTTGAGAACGAGCGGCTTCGTAGCTTGGATCAAGAGAGCCCAGATAAGTAAATACTAAATCTTGATCGGCTCTTTTTTGTATTTCTTCTGGGTCTGTTGTTGGGGGGAGGTAAACCTTGAGTTCCTCCCATTTTGTGGTGATTTCGGTTACAAGCTGTGAATTTGTTTGATTTCCTCCTTGTTTGATTTGTGCGAGCTCTTGTTTGAGGCTGAAGATATGGGCAAAGTTGTGTTGCTGGCCATATCTTTTCTTTGCAGTATCCCACACCTCTTTCGATGAATTTAGATACATAAAAGCTGAGGATATTTGGGGTTCCATGGTGTTTACTAGCCATGACATGATCATGTGATCGATTGATTGCCATTCTTCAATTTTTGTGCTTTCTTCTTCGGTTGGTTCCAGTGGTTTATCTGGTTTTGGTTTTTTTTCTTTTTCCAGTGACAAAGGCCATTTTGCCTCTGCCACTGAGTGCCAGCATCACTGATCTGGACCATGGGATGTAATTTTTGCTGCCAGAAAGTATAATTGCTGTCAGCTTGGTGTTGTCGGTCTGTTGTGACATCTTTCTGGTTTTTTCTGTTGATACTGGTATTGTTTACCAGTCTTCTGGTTTTTGTGAGATTGGGTTTTTTGTTGGCTCTGTGGCTCTTTGACCCTCTCTGTTTGTTTACTGGTATGAACCCAGCTCTGATACCATGTTAGTTTTGTGCGGAAAATAGAGAATGATGATTTGAGAATTTGTTATTGCAAATCTAAGTTGTGTTGATGTACAGTGGCTGTTTTATAGCCAGAAAAAGAGAAAAGCTAACGGTTAGAAATATTACCGTTTCCTATCTAAACTATCGGTTGCCTATTGCCTATAATTTCTAAAAAAGGAAAAAAGTAGAAGTAACTTTATTTACAAATATAGTTGCTCCTTTTTTCTAAAACAAGCCAATGATGAAATTAAATCCTAATTGGATTCTGAGGCTTGATTAGTCCCTAATCTTCTTCTTGATTCTCAACAACCACTTACAACTCATAAGAACTTTCTACACACTCTACTATATTAAATGACATTTAAACCTCTCATTAACTCCCTCTATTTCCTATATACGTTTTTCATCTTTCAAGACAACCTAGAAGACCACAATATGACTTATAGAGAACTCCAACTGTAACTATTACATTCATGACAGAGGGTTCCAACCATTAACTAATTCATTTGACTAATAATTAAATTTATTAATTTCTAACATCCCTCCTTAAACTTAATTATCTTGCTTCTCACATTCCGAGCAATTTCTTGAATTTTTCGAAAAGTTCACCCGGTAGCGGTTTTGTGAAAATATCCGCCACTTGATCACGACTCGCCACATGAGTCATCTCTACATCACTATTCTTCACATGTTCTCGTATAAAATGAAAACGCATATCAATGTGCTTGCTTCTTTCATGATGCACTGGGTTCTTGAAAGGATAAGTCATAATATCTTTGTTTTTAAAGCAATATTTCACCAATGGCAACGAAACCAGGGCCATTGACAGAGTCAACAAGTTCTGGAATGGAAATCACAACTCTAGGCTTCCAATTTGATTGGGTATGTAATAGGTAACGATGATTTTGTGGGGGTTGATGTGGCCGCTGAGGTTTCAGATGGTGTGGTGGTGAGTCTGGCAGAGTAGGCTTAGTCCGAATAGTAGAAGGTTTCTTCGATTTATAAATCTTTTGAAGGCAGAAACGATATGTATGTCCAAATCGATGACAATGAAGACATTTAATTGGTTCTCTGCAATTAATCTTTTAGTGACCTACCGATAAGCACTTGAAGCATCGATTCTGGCTCCTCAATTGTGTGTGTTTGTCCATGTTCTTTATCAATTTTGTCACAATAATTATCCAAAAGTCATCAAGACTTGGATGTAATATCTAACATATGTTTTTTACCTGTCTTAATATTCGTGCTAAACTAAATAGATATAAACCGAATATTAATCATTAAATTCTGCTAAAATACATTTATGGTTGTTTTAATATGTTTTTAAATTATTCGTGCAAAATCTAACATCTTAACATCTTGACATAGAAGTTCCAACAAGAATTAAAAGTGATACTATTTAGATTAACTTTGGTTTTGTAGACAATAATTTAATTTCACATTTGTTGTGTGTTGACCATCTCAACCCCGGCCTATGGAATTATTATACAATCTTAAAACAAAATATACAAAAATTAATAGCTAATAGTTAATGGTTAATAGTTAATTGATGTACGTGTTTCAGCAACTCAACATTTAATTAATTATATTTTATGTTAATTGTTATAAAAACTTAATAAGAAAATATTGAAATTAATAGAATTTCTAACAAGAAATCGGTATAGAGTTTCTAACAGGATTAAAGGAGCTACAGAGAGAGACAACAATAATTTTTTTCTGTAAATAGTAAATTGAATGATACGGTTAAAAGGAATATCAACTCAGAATTAAAGGATTTCTCATCCGTTGGAATAAACGGTTGGAATATGTTGACACGCTATTTAAAGTAAACCAAATTCATATAAATATCCAACTTCAAATTTCACAACAAAATTAATTGTTCCATCAACCAACCATGACTATTCTTTCTCCTTCAATTGTTGTCTTTTTTCTAGCATTGCTTGTTTCCTTTCCACATTTCAACAATGCTACTGCATCTGATGCCTGTAAAGCAGCAACCCGCATCAGTCCAACTATCGATCTCAATTTCTGCATAACGTCTCTACAATCAGACTCAACGAGCAGCTCGACCAACGCACTCGGTCTTGCTAAAATTGTGGTAGGCCTCGCTTCGAAACATGCAAAGACCACCAAGGCAAAAATAAATAAAATGCTTCTCGACGCAGCGTATGGCAATATCATGCCTGAGATACACACCTGCAGAAGTTTGTACTCGCGCATGATAGACTATCTCTCGACAGCCGCCGATGGTCTTAGTTCGTCAAATTACGCCGATGCCAAGACGTACCTCAGTGCAGCTCTTGATGCACCGTGTGATTGCAATGAAGCGTTTTCTAAGAAACAGGCTCCTCCGGTTTTATCTAATGAGAATGAAACTGTCAAGCAGCTTACTGAAATTTCTCTTGCTCTTGTCAACATGTAATAAATAATTTTGTACTTTTTTTTGTTAGTTTGTCGGAGTTGGGCTGGGCCTTCATTACCCATTAGCCCAAGATACTGTTAACAATGGGCTTCGCATTGCTGGGCCTTATTAATTGTATGTAGGACTTTTTAGAAGTTATTTTTGTAAATTGTTGTACTATGCTTGAAAAAGAAAAGTCCAAAGCTTTTAGTTTTGATTTTTTTTTTACGGATATACTTTTAATTTCCAAAAAGAAAAAAGAAAAAGAAAAGTCCAACCCGTGCTAAATTAAGCTTTTAATTTTTTTTAGGAATAAAAGGAAAACTCTCGCCCATGCTAAAGCAAAGTAAAAAGGAGATGGGCTAGGGTGCATTGCAATGTATAGCCCCTCTTGTGCATTGGACCATAAATCGTTGGATTTGAAGTTCAAACAACCGATCCAAACCGTTCAATTTGATATCCATATTGAAATGTGTTTGAAGGCTAAATTTTATATTTTTTTGGAAATTGTTTGCTATTTTTTCAGAATTTTTAAAAATCACTGTTTTTCTATGGTTCAGAAATTTCTGAAAAACAACTATTTTAAAAAATTCTAAAAAAATAGTAAAAAAATTCTAAAAAAAATATAATTTGATTTTCAATCACATTTTAATATGGAGAACATGCTGAGCCATTTAGATCGACTGTTTGAACTTCAAATCCAACGATTTATAGTCCAATGCACAAGAGAGGCTATACATTGCAATGCACCATAGCCCATCTCAAGTCAAAAGATATAAGATGGTTTCAAATTTGAAAGAAAATATATAAATTTGAAATTTAGATGGAAAATTCTCAAACTTTATATGGATCTTTTAATTTAAAAATAATAATGAATAAAAAGGAAAACTTCTGCTATTGTTAAAGCAAAGTCGAAAATATAGAATGGTTTCAAGTTTGGATGGAAATATATAAATTTGAAATTTAGATAGGAAAGTTTTTAATTTTGAATTTTTTTTTAATGGTTCTAATTTTCAAAAAGGAATAAAAAGGAAAACTCCCGCCCTTGCTGAAGCAAAGTAAAAAAAAATATAAGATGGTTTTAAGTTTGGATAGAATATATAAATTTGAATTTTTTTTTTTCAGTAAACGTTGAAATTTGAAATTTAGATGGGAAACTTTTAGTTTTGCATTTTTTTACGGATATACTTCTAATTTCCAAAAAAAATACATATATAAAAAGGAATACTCCGCTTTCTATAAGGGCCTGTTCGGCGCGGTACTGTGCGCGTGGGAAAAAAAAAATTCACTTAGACTGAATTTTGTTTTCCCCACACACACAGTAAAATTCAGTTCAAAATTTTTTTGTTCCCAAGCTCATTCCCGTTCCCCTCTTGGTGACGAACAGGCCCTAAAGCAAAGCCGAGGGAAAAGCCATATTTATGACAAGTGATGTTCTACAACAATTTTACAACTTATTTAATACCATATATCAAGAGAAAATCATTTTGTTTTCCTGTTAACATGTTCTATGTGCATTGTTCTAAAATCCAGTTTTTAATATACGTACGATCGATCACTATACAGTGTATAAGTGATATGTGAATGTATGTAAAAAAAATGTCCATAGTCATTTGAAATGTCTTTGGTTTAAATTACATAATTAATCAAATTAGTTGTGCATAATTGTAATTACTATAAGATTATTATCAAGATGTTATTATGTTTGGAGGGTAAATATATAGAATTTAAATTTTAGGGAGAAATTTCTCATGATAAATGGCGTTACACGGGAGAATTTCATTTATACCCCTTAATAACTTCAAAATTATGTATTTTCTCTTCTAAATTTCGAACTTACATATTTTCTCTTCTAAACTTTCAAAACTCACAAATTTATCCATTTTATTGTCTTTTATATTGAAACTCATTTTAAATTCATAAAATACCCATTTTACTCTTTATTAGAAACATAACAAGTTTGTAGCTTATTTAAGAAATATATCGGTCTTATATTTGATCGGTTTTTTTGGACAAAATGGATATTTTGTAAAGGGTAAAGGGTATAATAGATATTAAGTTTTAGAGGGCAAAATGAATATTTTATAAAGGGTATCTTATAAAACTGGTACAAGTATTTTTCTTAAAGTTACAATATTTTTATGCATAAAGTGTAAAATGGATATTTTATAAAAAAATTTAGGGTAGATATTATATAAATTTAAAATTAGTTTTAAACTTTTAATATAATAACAATAAATGGGTAAATTTTGTGAGTTTTTGAGGTTTAGATGGGGAATACGTAATTTTGATGTTTAGAGGTTAAAATACGTAATTTTTGAAGTTTTTGAGGGGTATACGTGAAATTCGCCCGGCGTTACACAGTACACTCCTAATTTCCCACAAAAAAGTGCTGTGTAGCTTCTACACAAGTGGCTTTCAAAAAAAAAAAATTCCCACTAAAAAGAAAAAAAAAAACTCCCGCCGTTACTAAAGCTGAAAGACGTCTGATGGTACTCCATAATTTACGACTATGTACTGTGAGGTACTTTCTGCCTTAATCACCCATTTAAAGAGCCAACCACAAGTTTAGTATAATAGTAGTAAAATCAAGACCAGAAGAAAATGTCACTCAGATTTACCCCACGAAAAAATCACTCCGTTTACCCCTCCCACTTAAACCCACTTAAACCCACTACATTACGGTTACCGTCACTAACCGAATTCACATCCTCCCCGGTACCGTAATAGGGAATCTTTTACAATTATTGGATCTGGGCCGTTCTTTTTAACTTGGCACGAATCTCGAAGCCCAATAATACTGCCCCCTGCGCTAGCCCGAATCTCAAAGCGGATGAGAGTTAATCTCAAACCGTAAAGTGAAGGGAATCTTTTACAGTAATAGTAATGGAGAGGATACTTGTTCGTCACTAACCTTGGCCCGCCTCTCCGTAGCTTCAAGTTCCGAAGCAAAACCGGACGAGAAGAGAGAGAGAGCAGAGAGAGAAAAATTGAGAGAAAAGATCTATTTGGCAGCCTCTAGCTTACCACAAAAAAAAAAAAGAGAAGGGAGAGGGAGAAGAGCCAGCGAGCGAGCGAGAGAGATGGCGGAGCGCGGGAATAACAATGGCGGATCATCGAGTTCACTCTCCGACTTGAGAGATATGGAGGAGAAGCTGAAGTGCTTCGTTTGGTAATGAAATTTTTTCTCATTGAGTTTATTCCGAAGTTTGATCTAGATGCCAAACGAAGTTTGATCATCAGCAGCCTGACAAATGTTGTCACTTTATTCAACAAAAAGAGCAAAGAAAGAGCATAATATCGATTCCATCTGGAATTAAAATTTCTATAATCAATCCATTTAATCATTTACAAATGTTGGCAAAACAAGTGAATAAAAGTGCCTCCTGCTGTAATACAGTAGATTTTGTTCAGAATTTTATAATTCAAATCTTTTCCATTTTCTCTTCAGTAATAAAAATGAACTGAGAAAGAAATTATATCTTTTACCCCATTTTTATTTCAAAAAAGGCTGGGGTTAGTAGGTCTCCCTCTCTGTCACACCCACCCACCCACACACACACAGAGAAAAGAACACATTCACACAATCACACATGCTTCTACTTCTCTATGTCAATATATACAATATTCTCTCAAATTTTATCATATCAAAATTGTGATTTGTGAGGAGACTTTTTAATTCTTTCGCAAACATTTTCTGTGGCGTGTTACTATTTCTGTTGGGTGCTCTGTCCTGCTTCTGCATTTGTTCGTGCTGTAGGAAATATCAATGCAAGACTTAAATTAGTTTTTTTTTTGACATGATCTAGTTAAATTTACAGGAATTTCAGTAACAATTTATATATTTCTTTTACAGCAAAAAATTGCTTCAACAACCAACCTCATTGACGTGTGGCCACATCTTCTGCAAGTATGATGCATTTGCTTTAAATAATCTAAAATTTGAGTAGCTGTCTTTTTTCTGAAATGTTAAACCTAGAAAGTATGTAATTTGCAGGGAATGTATACCTAAATATATGGTCAGCGTTTGCCCTACATGTAAAGCAAGATTTCTTTCAAAGAGTATGTCTCTAACTGGAAATTATTGTTAGAATGGTTGTCTTGTTGTTATTAATACAACCAACATATACATTTTTCATTCAAGTGCTTCTCTCTTCTTGTTTTTAATTTTTTGCCAGATCTTAAACCGGCTGTACACATTGAGGAGATGCTGAAAAGGTATCAAGAGATGATGGAGGCTATGTTGAAAGTCCAAAACAGTGACAATGGCTCTCCAGTGGGCTCATTTACTGGAGAATCCAGTTTCATTCTGACTCCCCAGAGCGTTCAGGTATTTGTAATTGTCTTAGAATCAGTAAATGGTGATGAATATTTGAATTTTGTCGTCAATCAGAAGTATCTTTTGCACGATTGTTGCAGAAAGGAAATGGATTGTTGATGAACAAGTCCTGTCAGCAAGCTTCTCCTGCCTTTGAAAAGGTACTTCTCTTAATCAGTTACAATATTATTAACTTTTAATGATCTCGAATGAGTATAACCAAATTGCCATTAATTGAAAAAATTCTTAGATTCTAAACTCAAATTCAATTGTGCTAGGGTTGTTAATCAACAACACATACACATCTAAATAAATTTTATGTACATGCCTCTTAAAATTTTTTAAAATGTTGTTGTCCACAGAGAGTCCATGGATTGGGTATCAACAGTTATGACACACTATCATCAAAATTGACAAGAAAAAAGCCACCTCGAGATTCTCCTGCAGTTGTTTCGACCCCATCTAAATCCTCAAATATAGCTGGTCCCTCTCAAGGCCACTTACCTGCTGCAGACAACGAGTTTATACCACCACCTCCTAATTCCGAAGTGGTACTTCTTACCAATCCTCCAGTCATTAATATGTTCTATATCCAGAGTATATGCAGCAGACTTGTTAGTAGTACAATAGACAATGCTTGTTCATACATATTTAATCATTCCATGTAAAACGGTGACATCTAGATGTATAATACGTTTTATTACAGATAGCCAATACATCATGCACGAAAGATTCATGCCAAGTACCCTGTTCAAATCCTAGTACAACCAGGAACGAGAAAACAGAGAGGAAAGAATTGGCTGGGTCCTCTGTGAAGAGGCTAAAGTTGACCTCCTCCCGATTGCCAGTTGGCTTATATGAAGATGAATGCATTTTCTGCCATTCATTTAGGCGCAACTTGGAGGTTACTTTAGAACCTTTTTTGGTGCGTGTGTGTGTCCACACGTGCGAAGGTTTATGTGTTCTTATAATAGGATAACATGGTATTTTTTTAAGGTTAGTGGGCTGGCTGTCCACCAACAATTACAAATAGACCACCTAGCTGTATGTAAAACTGAAAGTATAAACGAAATTACAAATAGTCCGCCTAGCTGTATGCATGGGGTAAAACTGAAAGTGTAAACATTTTTACAACACCTCTGAGGATAACATAGTATAAGCATGCTAACAATTGTATGGCGTTATCTAATGTTAGTATGTTAAACAGTAATAAGTTGTCATGTTAACATAAGATGTACTTGTTGTAGTAACAATCCCAAGAATCCAGAATTGGCACAAAGCAATCATTGCACCCTGAATTACATCAAATTTTATTTTGAGGAAAAGTTATAGATACAATACTGCTGTTATAGAAAAGGGAATAAAGTTATGTTGATAAATGTTGTTATTCTCAGGGTTATGGCGAACTTCTTTGTATTCAAAAGGGGAAGGTGGTGACAGAACCGGACACTGGCAGCAAAGCCAAAGTTTGTTATGCTCATGAAAATTGCATTGAATGGTACATACTATTAGTATAAACTAATTTGTGATTTATTTCTTTTCTTGAAATGTAGGGATGACAGTTTTGAATTTAAATTGTTCTGTCATTTGCATATTCCTTTTTTGAAGTATATCACACTTTTCTTGCATAACAATACTGAAACATCATAGAGCAATAATCACATGATGGGCTTTTATTATCCAACATAACTTAGCTCAATGAATACCTGTCAGTATCTTGTTGATGAGTTTCTCAATTTCAAGCTCTCCCAAGATAAATTTCACAATATATTGTACTAACCCAAGATAAATTGCATTGCTCACCAGCAGTTTAATTTTTTTATTCCCAACCTGTAGGGCTCCTGTGATATATTACGAAGGTGACCTGCTTGTGAACTTAAGGAGTGAAATTCAGCGAAGCTCCAAGCTTACATGTGCCAAATGTGGCCTCAATGGGGCAGCCCTTGGTTGTTTCTATGAGCATTGTCCTAAGAGCTACCATCCACCTTGTGCATACCGAGTTGATGGGTGCCGCTGGGACACAGTATGTGCTATTATTTTGGAGAAGTTTATCAATGTTACTTTACTTTATCTAATGCTGCTTCAAAGGTATTTTAGTAGAGTTTCCCGGATATTATCAGTTGTAGTATCCTTGACCTTGAAGAAACCTCCACCTTAAAAATGTGCTTTTTCTTTTGTGAACCTGTACCGGACTGATTTTTATAGGCTATTAATTGCTATTTATCTTTGATTAGGATTAAATGTTAATATCTAGAATTCAATGAAATAGGTAAACTACTGCATGTTATGCCCAGATCATGTATCTGAGAAATTGCCGAGCGATAGTGACCCCACCATATCTGATACGGCAGCTAATGGAAATGGTCGCACCAGCTCAAAGGTAGTAGTTTCCTTCTCCACAAATCAAATTCCTTTATCATGATGCACTCTGTTCCTATTATTTTAATGTCATGCCCATCCCTTGTAGGGAACGCTTAAAACCCGCTGATTTGGCATTTCTTGGTCTTATACCATGGGCTTTTAAAGTATCAAGGGGTCCGCCCTTGTTGGCCGTATAAGGATGGAGAAAGAAATTGTGAATTATGTTACTAAACTTTTTGAAAAAGGAAGTGGTTCGAGGATGAGGGTTTACATATTTTCCTCGTTTGATATTTTTGTGTATACGCTGGCAAGTGGCGTAATTAATGCTTTATTTTCTTCTTTTCTTTCGCGAGTTAATGTAGTGAAGCAATTAGTCACGTAATTACTAATTCTGTCATGGCATGTTACAAATACGTCAGAGCATATCACACTATGTGTTGGTTACATGACGTAACTTGCTTGTCGCATGACATGTCTCCTTGCATCATGTCACGTAAATTGATCTGGTCATATAATGCCCTGATGTAATTTCCTATATATGTCATGTCATGTGATTAATTTTTTTCAGCATTATTTATTTTATTTTAATTCATTTTACAATAATTTCTAATTAATTTTACCGTTTTTAATATTTTTCTATGAAATAATTTAAAACTGGAAAAAAATAGTTGAATATGATTAGTTGTGTCATGGTGTGACAATTGATGTGATGTTATTGTCCTTTGTAATTTTGGTCATGCCACATAACATGTGAAAAAAGTTTTAATTACATGATGTGATCAAGTCATAGTGTATTAGTCACCTTATGTTTTTACTTCATTAGTAACTGAAACAATATTTTTTAACAGGAAACTTTAAAAGAATTATACTTTCTTGCGAATATGCACATGGACATTTTTTTTACCTCATACATCAATCTCTCCCTTGCAAAACAGTTGTAAAGTGAGAATCAAATCAATGCAAAGAATTATGCGTTAGCATATTTTCAGAATAATGTGACCTGACAATGAATTCAATATAGTTTCTGGAACTGATGCATTAACAGTTTCCAATAACATTATATGCACAAGGAATTGACAAGGTTTAGTGATGCACAATTAAATTCGGTTCACAGCTAGTAATCAAAACTAAAGGTAATCTCTCCGCAAGGGAAAAAAAAAAAAACAACTAAAGGTAATCAATGTAAAGATTTATATTTGATAGCACAATAACACTAATCTGTTAGATGATTACATGATGTACCACAAGGTCCACAATGATGTGAATGGATATAAATTGGTCCCTCTCTCTGCCTATTAAGGCTACACAGAAAAATCCATCAAATCTATTTACAAAAGGTAAAGAGGGCTAAGCGAAGAAAGTAATTTATAAGGGATAAAATTTTATCTCCTCAAAATTGTAACAACTTCTTCAACGAGTGTGCGTCCACGCAACTGCAGGTGTACAGTTAACCTTACACACTAGTGTGCATTGGCCCAAAAGTGCCTATACTCAAGTGTGCATCGAAGATTGGATCAAAATAAACAAGATCCGGCTTGTTTTCCGGTTTGGTTTGTTTAAAAACCCGTTTGTGTTATTGAACCGGTAAAAACCGGATTAATGAACCGGTTTTGATAAAAATCGATAACTCATAAACCCGGTTTATGAACTTGTTCGGCTTTTCATGCTTTTTCATGAATTAAATGAAAGACAGTAAAAGCAAAAGGCTAAAGTGCTAGATTAGTAGGCTATCATCTTCGTACATGCTCATATGAGAGGAGAATTTTTTATTGGTAGAAATTATTAGAAAATAAGAGAGAGAAAGAGAAAGAGTAGGTGGGTTGTATGATTTGTAGTAATATCGGAGGTACAAAATTTCTAGGGGTGAAAACGGTATGGGTTGTCCGGAACTACTACTTGGGCTCCAAACATTTTTTTTTTTCAATTTCATGTCATTTCACAATTCTTGAACTGTGGCTGCCACAGAAAATTGTGTATATTTTGGATAGGAGGCAGTAGGACGGGTGATGATACTAACACACTATTTTTTTATTTAGACACAATAACTTTAATTATTTTTATTTTATAGACATTTTTGCCCCTCCATGTATATATCTTTCAACTGCTATTTTAGTTCCCTGGAGATTATTATGAAATCTTCTAGCCATTTATTAGTTACTATATATTCTTCATTATTAAATCTTTATCTAATTTGAATATATTTCGTGTAGTCTAAAAAGTATAAAAGTAAATTTAACTATATTATCATTTTTGTTTAGCAAATTCAACATGATTAATTTATTTTTATTGTGTTATTAAAGAATAATCAAAATAACACCAATTAAAAAAAAACTGCAATAAAAGTATAAGATTATTATTGAAATGGAGCTTTTTTGTTTCAAAATAATGTTGAGAGAAGTCGTGAGATGGACTATTTTATTTATTAATTTATGTTGAGATAAAAAATTGGTTAAATCTAGTGTACACATTATTTATTTATTTTATACGTAATTACCTTGTAGCATTTATGTTTAGATTAATTTTTGAAATCTCCCCATTGTTTTTTAATATGGTCATATATTCTATTATTATGTAATTTAATAATAGATTTTAATCTTATTTCAAATGGTTAAGATTACTTTTAGTCCAAATAAGAAATCACATAAGACACATATTAATTTTAATGAACTAAATCAGCGAGGAAATAAAGATAAACAATTATGGATGAAAGAAGTTGCCGAAGAAAACAATTAAAGAAAATGGCCAAATTGTATACAGGATCATCAACCAATAAGGTACATGTTTCTTTATATTAATGACTTATTTGTTATTCATATTATTTTCATAACTGGAGTATTCACCTAATACATTTTCTTTTAAAAAATAAAAAATAATAAAACTAAAAACTCGTTCTTTACATGGGGCAAAATCATTCTTTCAACCCACTTTTTTAGCTTATAATATTTTGTTTCAATACGAGTTTATTTTCAATTAATAGAGTTTTTAGTGTCTTTTTGTTGAACTACAGTAATTTGTTTTGAATGTAGTTTGTACTTTAGTTTTCCAAAACTCAACAATATAAAATTAGTACGTACCATCTAATACATATAAGTAACAGTAAATAAATAAATAAATAAAGTGATGCAAATCCAACTAAGTTGACTAAAGTAGACTAAAGTTACTAAAAAATAAGATTATTTCCTCAATAAATGGTTGCTTAGTATATTATTGTAGCTATACTTTTCAGTTTAAAAAAAAAAATCAAACATTCCCTGCAGGTTCTTGACTCTTGAAGATTTTATTAGGCTTTTTAATTATGAAAATAAGATAAATAAACAATGACCATCAATATAAAAAAGTGTATTTTAGTAAAGATATGACATTTAGAGAGTAGTTAAGCAAAGACAAATTTGTCCATACAAGTAAAATATTTGAATTTGTTATATTAATAAAAACATTGATTGTGTTAGTATCATCACCGCAGTAGGGCGGGCCAGTCCAAAACAAAAAAACTTTCAAATCCGTCGGACGCTTCCTCTTTCTTCTTTTGAAAGCATAGTGACAAGATTCGCGTATTAGATGTTTTTTTGATGTTACCGAATTGAAAGAAACACGAATTTTTTTTTTTTTTTTAGAGTTTTTTGGGCTTTTTTTTGTTTTCTTATTATACCGAATTATTCCTGAATTATATCCGAATCACAAATTTTTGACCTCGCCGAACCTTTCCCGAACAATTGATTTGTCACTGTGTTTCAAAGCAGAAAACTTTTGAACCAGATTCGTACAACTTTTGTGTTGACGTGGAAATTGAAAAAAAAAAAACAATTGTTTGGAATCCATTTAGCAATTCCGGTCCAAAGTTTGGACCGGATTTTTTATCCCTGATTTTTTTTTTAAATCGTGGCAAAAGCTGCCAGGCTGTATCCCTGATATTACTACAAATAATACACCTCATCCACTTTTTCCATTTCTCCCTCTTAATTTGTAATAATTTCTTACCAATAAAAAATTCTCACATTAGAGGTCACAAAAAGTTCACATTTATGTTAGTATGTGTTTTATCTTGTGAAATTTGCAATTAAGATCTCCAATATTTTTAATATTTTAAATGACTCATTATTTATCGTATAAGTTTATAACTATATTTATCTGTGTATATTTATTTTCTTTTCAAAATAACAATTATGATTATTTTATTATTGATTTTAATTTTCGTAAGTTCTTGTCAAAATTGCCTCTTGATAATTATCAAATAAAAAAAAATTGAGTGATTATATTCTTCCCTATAAGGAAAACATTCGATCCTTTTTAATAAAATCACTATTTTCATTCTATTTACATTTAAAATTTTAAAACATATCTAAAAATTATATTTTATATTACATTATTGAATAAGTATATGTATGAATGATGTAATGTAAACAATATAATTATTTTATAACAGTCTCATATCTATATTAGTATTTAAATAATTCAACAATTGAACCGGTGGATCCACTGGTCCAACTAGTAAACCGTTGATCCGAAACTCTACCGGATCAATCTCCGTTCCGGTTCCGATAACAGTGATATGTGCTGCCCTTTTTTGTGGAAAGGAATTATTGCATTTGTTCAACATGATCTCCATATATATTAAAATGTTCTTGGAGACCAAATTTTACATTTTTAAAAAAATTTGTATTATTTTTTAAGGTAGGTAGAAAATTTATTGATTTATAAAATTCTGGAACATAAAATTAAAACAATGATTTCTACTTATCTAAACATATAGTAAAAAAATTCAAAAAAATGTAAAATTTGATCTTCAAGCACATTTTAATATGGATATTATGTTAAACGGTTCGGATCGACTGTTTGGACTGAAAATGCAAAAATAAATTATAAGCGCATATGGTGTTGAAATTCTTATATAAACGTATTAGCCTAATACCGGATTCTATAAATCTTTATATAATTCGGCAATAGCAAATCATATGTTGCTATGTTTATATGCAAATCCTAAACTTACAAGCCGAGTTACAACACAAGAAATACCGAAATAATTCATAGTTCGTACTCATGGATAAAAAAAAATAGATCTAAGAACAATAGTTTATATCAGCATTATTAACATATTGACGAACATAGACATGCAGCCAAAACAGTTAACTAACAAATGATGTTCAGTTTTGAGTATAAAAAAAAAGCCATAGCATCCCTTCAAAATGTAAGATCGATCAGAATTGAATCAATTATCAATAATAATTTTCCCAATGGTTCTCACATGGGCATAGAAATTTTTGACCAGCAGATCCAAAGTTTCAGAACTAATTTTGCAGCAGTTCAAAATTGTGACTGTCTCAAGGTGCTCCCGTGGAGACAAATCATATTTCGGCTCCTCCAGACCTAAATTCGGAGATGCATTCTCCCAGAGCTTCATAGTACAAAAAACTTTCATGCTTAGTGAATTAATTAAGGCCTTAATTAAAACCGTCTTAGCTAGCTGACTGGTAGTTCATAGTAGAAAGAAAATTCATTATTACAATTCTTAGCTAGTTGAGTGGTAATTTGTCATATATATATACTTGGTATACTGATATTCTTTTACTTTCAGCAGAATGTAACAAGATCCTAGCTATGCAACAAAAACTTTATTATTACAATTCTTATTTTGTACCTAACTTCCAAGGGATTTCAAATTGTCCCTCAAACTTAATTTTGCTTTATTTTAATTTGATGAGGGAAGGAATAAGTTAGTACGCTTTTTTTTTTTGAAGTATTGATATATAGACAGAAAGATAGAGAGATTACAATTTCATCCAACAAAGTGATGTCCTCTAGATTTGGAGAATTGTAGAGGAAAAAAGCAATCAAATCGAAGTTATAATCTACTCTCCATAAAATGCTCAACCTCTTCAAGTTGTTAAAGGTTGGGCAATTAGAAGCTCCATTCTTCAACTTTTCCATCATCTGAAAATTGCAACAAATTATTAACAAGGTCTACAACTTTTTATTTATAGAAAAAAAAAAAACAATTGGTTGCAAAACTAAAACCCAAAGGATACATTTGCGGAAATAGTCAGAATATAATTAAATATTGATAGCCATTTTTTGCAGGAAAGCAACTATAAAACCTTTGATCACATCTGATAGGAAAGGAAGTACCATTTCAATTATTGGTTGTACCATTTCAATTTAGATGTTGTATTATCGATCAGCATATAATTAGTACTGCATAGAGGAAGTACCTTAATCTCACATTCCACAATAACATGCAGGCTTGTCACGTTAGAAAGGGAACCGAGAAAATTGGGCTCACTACCACCGATTACTACACCATCCAGCTCATACCATCCGAACTCGATCGATGCATCAACAAGGGAAGGCATGTTTGAAGCTGAAACTTTTGTCACGCCATAGCATCTTTCGATCTCCAGATACAAGAGACTCGGAGTAATAATTTCAAGTTTCTCAACTTCCTTCGCTCGATGACAATCAACAATGATCAATTTCTTTAAAATGTTAAAATAAATCTTATCAAAGTTGAGTGCACAATTGCACAGTGTCAATTCTTCAAGGACAGGACATCCCAAGAATAATTTATTCAAGAAATCCCTGCCTATATCTTGCCTGAGGAGTTTTAGGTTCTTCAAATGGGGAAGATTGATTGAGTTAGGAGCAAATTTTTTCAAATCATAGTTGCAGCTTAGATGCACATCTTCTAGCGAGTCACTATTGAAAATTGAATCTATGTCCAAATTCTCACAATTATCCAGATGAAAATTAACCGATAAAACTCGAGGCTTGAACTTTAATGCACGTGGAATCACTTCTGTGACCGATTTGGGAGTATAATATTGATGACAATCATAATTAAACCAATTCAACTTAAATGTATCCAGTAGCAGTGCTTCTCGATTTAGCATAACACCTTCAACGAACTGCACATACTTGGCCTCATATTCTTTAATTTGTTCCATACGTTCTTTTATGTTCCCATCAAGTACCCTATGATCATGACAGAACTTTCGAAAATCAAATTCTAGAGTCGGTACAGCAGTCCATATGTATTTCCATGTCTTTGATAAAATACACGTGTGTATAGCTTCTTTGGTGCTAACAAAAGAAAGGATGTGAGCTAGAATTTCGTTTGGCAGATTGCTAATCCGGTCGACTTCAACCGTCATTTTTGATCTTTTTCCTACCATGACTCTTGATTCTATTCAACAAGTTTTTGTCAAACACCTAGCATGCACAAACCCGGTATTATGATAAAAAGAAAGCACAAGCCGCAATCAAATTAAAGGAAGAAACCATATTTTAATTAATAAACAATACTAGGAAGCCATATTTCAATAAATAAACAGATAACCAAGTGCATAAAAACTAGTCATCAAGAAGAAAATTTTTTTTTTAAGGTTGTCATCAAGAATATATAATTATGCAGTTCTAATGATAATAAATTATTTCATGATTTATAAGTACAAAAGCTAACTTACAAGTTTGTCTTTGAGTAGACAATAGCAGATTAAGGGATTGAGAGAAAAATACTGTTGCCCCTTATAAAGAGAGAATTCTGACAATTATAGCAACATCGGTTATTACCAAAATAGCTCTCTACTATTAATAATAGGCATCTAGCTACATGTTATTCTTTAGTTAGAAAAAGGAAATAAATAAACAAATCTCAGAAAAGGAAAGAAAAAAAAAAGGTTAAAATAAAAGAGGCGAAATTTCATAAAACCATAAAAGATAGTTTTTTATGGTTATCTCTAATAAATTTCATATTATATTTTATATATTCCTATAATTAATTAAGAAAATAAAAAATTTACATTAATGAAACTTTTGAAAATAAGAAAAAAGAGAAGAAAAGAAAAACAAATTTTGAGCTACAACAACATTTTCACTTTAAATTAAATTAATTTCAACAACATTCCAACATTTGATTTCCTTTCCTGAACTAAAGATTTTAGAATAAAGCATATATACGTACTCATATTTTATTTGTATTTTATAATTTAAAAATCCAAATTCATATCTAAGTTGTTGATCCTTTTTATTTTCACAAGAGAGATGTGTGCATAAAAAAATTATAAAATTTGAAGCTTATTTAATTGCTAGTTTATAAAAGTTCCTTGGAGATCAAGAACAATGTTAAAATTGAGTTATTTTCTCAATTTCAATGGAATGCAATTGGATCTAGTACAGTACGAATTAGTCATGAAAAAATTATTTAAATAGAATTTCTAAAGGGTTCTCGTGAAATAAATATTTTTGTGTTTTTTGTTATTTGTTCTTTTTTAGGTTTACTAGAATTTTTAGTGTACCTATTTTTGTATCATAATTTTTTTTCAACAAGGAATCATAATGTCTTTTTTTTTTTCTGCGGGATCGCATATCTATTCATGGTTTCCTATTTATGATCGCATATCCCATATCAAAATAACCAATTTCATAGAAAAAAAATAAATCGTGTGTATTTTTCATTGGGAATTTTATGAACTAATTAAATAATCGCATCTTTCTTTATTCCTTATGATTACTATCCAATTAAAAAATAAACTAATACTAAATTAAGTGATTTTTTTTTTTACTTTCGCTTAAAATAATCATATATTGATAAAGAGAAACAAATAAAAATAGGAGATTTTTATTTTGATATGGGTGACTAGTATCGTAAAAGGGTAGAAGTTTATGCGATTGGACCATATAAAAATTGGATTATTTAAGGTGACAAATTTTTTTTTATTTAAAACCGGATTATCTGATTAAAATTCGCATGAATATTACAGAGATTTTGTGCATTTCACCTCAAGTCTAATTATCCGATTTTAATTGAACGGTCCAGATCAAAACATAATTATTGGTTTACCTCAAAGGATAAATAGACAAATACATTAATTTTACATAACTATGCCTCTTGCATTTTTTTTTTTTAAAATCTTGGCAAGGCTGCTAAGGTTCAGGCTTCAAACCTTCAGAGGAGCAGGAAGGAATGTGCATGATTGGCACATGCAAAGGGGAATAATTTGATAAAGCCCACATGCAACCAAGTTTTCGGGTGATAATCGGCCAATTGGCCTCATAAAAAAAATTAGTCGGCCAATTGGACGATATATATGTGCATCCCTGTGGCAAACTGGCAATGTAAATTAATTACATCAACATTCCTTTTCTCCTTATACTCCATGCCTTTTATTGATTAATAAAATTTCAGCGTTCTGTGTTATTTATTTATTTTTTTCCGATTCCTATCCAAACCTCTGTCTAGAATAGCGTCCATGCCTATATATATATTTTTTTTTTTCTGTCCGAGACTTCCGTTTTAAATGGCGTCAGACTGGATGCCATTTACCATTTCAGTTGGTTTTCCCATTTTTTATATTTCTTTTTTACCATCAAGAAAAATTTCGGTTCAAATGTAAATGATGTGAAATTAGACATTTTCCAGTATCTAAGTTTATTCCACTTTATATTATAATGGGATTGAAATAAAGGGAAAAGAATAAAAAGACAAATTATTTTATTATTGCTGAACACATGTAGCAAGTTTGGTATAAAGACTTACTTCAAGAATAACTTTGGTGTGAGTTTTTTCTTTTTCAGCTGTGACTAATTAATATCATCAAAATTAGAAATTAAATAACCATCTGATGACTTGATGAAACAAATTTGGACCAATTTTTTTAATATCCATAATTATAATTTTTTTTGTAAAAGGTTAATGACTAGATAACGAGATTGATCATTCTTCACTTGAAATTTCGTGCAGTGTTCTTTCTTCAAATGTACATAATTCTTCATTTTTCAAACGAAAAATATAAAACTATGTGCTAATTGCTAAACGAAATCTGCGTGATTTTCTCCAGACAAGTGAAATCATTACTCTTTATAAATTTTATTTTGTTTAATATAATTCTTAGCTGGTTATCATCAAGTAACAATCATTTTGAATATTTTTTTTTGTTTATTATTATATTAGAGTCCAAGATTATCAAATTTATCCTCCGTAACGGCACTGATGAATTTCAATATTTGGACTAGTAATAAAGAATAAGGTCGAAAAGAGCTTCCCAGGTACAAATTTTTTGAGGAACTGGATGAGCGATTTTCCAAAAACAGTAAAAAGAGCTCTTGATAGGCTTAATAATGTCTATAATGAAATGAAAGAAATCTGTGACAGTCGTGGCATACCAGAAAATCCAAACCAATTTAGCCAAACTGCCAGACCAATTACAAGCACATTTCTTGATACATCTAATGTGTACGGGCGTGATAAAGAGTTGAATGAACTGATCCGTATAATGGGAGTTCCCAGTTTCTAGATCTCATCAAAGGAAGAGAGCGAAAAAACTGAACGAGTCTAATTTAGATATTGGTGAGAGTAGCAGCAGAAGAACGGATAAGAAACAGAATGTATCAGTTTTATCTATTGTAGGCATAGGAGGCATGGGGAAAACTACCTTGCTCAAATGGTTTGCAATTATAGAAGTGTGAAATCATATTTCCAGCAAATTATGTGGGAAATCTACATGTTTTAAGCTATTTTTAAATTTCAATGTTCCCTCAAATCGTGAGTTCATGACACCATAGCAAAAAGTATCTGAAATGAACAAAGTTCAGAAGCATTGACTTGAGACTGCAATCATATCCATCGAAAAAAAATCGGACACATATCAAAAAGTCAAATTCCAGATCCAGATCCAGCTGCAAGCAAAAAAATATAATTGAGGAAATTTTTTCACTATTTTTTTGTTATATGTCTGTGTTGACGTTATAATTTTTTTTGTTTTGTTTTACAATCCGATCAGAATCCTTCTCTGTCATTGACAATACTTCATTTCTTTGAATCATTGCTCCCTCTAAAATTTCCTTCTCCAAGTCCTCACATTCTCAATTTTTCATTCTGTTATGTTTCTTCATTTCAGCACCAAAAAGTAAAGGTAAAAAGAATCAAACGTTCACATTCCTCTTTCACAAAATTTCATAAAAAAAGCTTCCACATTTTATTTCTCCTTTTGAGTTTCGAAAAGTTACTTCTTTTGCTTTAATTCATTGCAAAGGTGGAATTTCACTACTTATCTAATCATTCCCTCGCTGTGGTTGATAACGGTAACAGGGGAGAATGAACTTGTGGGATAAAGCACTCGAGTTTTTGGTGTCAACCATTGGTCAATCTGCTGTAGATTCATGGCCTAAGAGGGCAGATGTCACTAACGACCTCTCAAATCTTCGTTGGGCACTGCCTAAGGCACGACTCCTGATTGAGAGATCCGAATGCTGGCGATTACCTAAATACAACTCCATAGACGAGCTCCTTTCCCAGCTTAAAGATTCTGTCTCGATGCCGAAAGGATAAGAAACATAATACATTAGTTTTATCTATTGTAGGCACGGGAGTATCAAATATTGAAGAATAATTTTTGGAGTATCAAATATTGAAGAATAAAGTTGAAAAGAGCTTGCCAGATATTAATTTTTTGAGGAACTGGATGAGCGATTTCCCAAACACAGTCAAAAGAGTTCTTGATAGGCTTAATAACGCCTATAATGAAATGAAAGAAATCTGTGACAGTCGTGGTATACCAGAAAATCCCAACCAATTTAGCCAAACTGCTAGACCAATTACAAGCACATTTCTTGATACCAAATGTGTTTGGGCGTGATAAAGAGTTGAATGAAGTGATGATAAAACTGATGTATTATGTTTCTTATCCATTCCACTGCTACTCTCTCCAATATCTAAATTAGACACGTTCACCTTTTTTGCTCTCTTACTTTGATCAAATCCTCCCATTAGATGGATCATCACTTCATTCAACTCTTTATCACGCCCAAACACATTTGGTATCAAGAAATGTGCTTGTAATTGGTCTAGCAGTTTGGCTAAATTGGTTGGAATTTTCTGGTATACCACGACTGTCACAGATTTCTTTCATTTCATTATAGACGTTATTAAGCCTATCAAGAACCCTTTTGACTGTGTTTGGGAAATCGCTCATCCAGTTCTCTACCCAGTTCCTCAAAAAATTAATACCTGGCAAGCTCTTTTTGACTTTATTCTTCAATATTTGGTACTCCAAAAATTATTCTTCAATATTTGGTACTCCCATGCCTACAATAGATAAAACTGATGCATTATGTTTCTTATCCTTTCGGCATCGAAGACAAAATCTTTAAGCTGGAAAAGGAGCTCGTCTATGGGTTGTATTTAGGTAATCGCCAGCATTCGGATCTCTCAATCAGTTGATAGAAGGAAAATCCGGCCGATCCGGACCGGAATCGGCCGAGTCGGATCGGAATCGGCCGTCGGCGATCCGATTCTGGACCGAGTTCCTCGGTGGGCGATGTTTCAGCGAAAAACCGGTTCAAACCGGCTGAATCAAGCGACTCTTCACCGATTCTTGACGTTTGGAGCCGGTTTGGAGACGATTCTCACGATTTGAAGCAATTCTTGAGAAGAAGCGAAGTGTTACGACTTACGACCCACGTCGGATTTGGGGGAGAAATTTGCGATTTTTACTGGGTCAAAATGCTGATTGGAGAAGAAGGGTTCTCGGGCTGTTCGGTCAAGTGCGGGGCAGAAAAACTTTAGAAAGAATGACGCTGCAGGTGGGCCCAAATTATTAATACGTGACCCACATCGCAGTACCAGAGAAATCAATGCAGAAGAAATGAAGACAATCTATGCTATATTTGAAGAGGTCGCTTGCCAACTCAGACGAAATGGAGACAAACTTACTGTCTCGTTAATTTTTATTAAAAGAAATGGAGACAATCCATGCTGTGGAGTTTGTCATTTTTATTAAAATTGATTTGACATTAATTTTAACTTATTGAACATTAAAAAAAAAAATTCAGCAATAATGTCTCATGTTAATTTTTTATTTGTCTTAACATATTTTTTTTTAAAATAATTTTTACTTATTTTTTCTATTATTTTAGTGAAAAGCAAGCTTCTGTCAAAAAAATCCGAGTTTCCGATCCGATTCGGCCGATTTTGACCGATTCTCCTGATTCTGATTCCACAGTCAAGTGACCGATTCCGATTTTTCCTTCTATGGTTTTATCTATTGTAAGCATGGGAGGCATCGGGAAAACTACCCTTGCTCAAATGGTTTGCAATGATCAAAGTGTAAAGTCCTATTTCGATATAATTATGTGGGTTTGTATCTCTGATAATTTTGATTTGGTAAGGTTAACTAAAGAAATAATAGAGAGTGTCACTAAAAAAGATTGCAACCTTAATAATTTAGATGCCCTGCAAGTGACTTTACAAGAGACATTAAATTCCAAGAGATTTTTGCTAGTCCTTGATGATGTTTGGAGCAAGGACTGGCAACGTCTATTGGCACCAATGGAAGGAGCATCTGAAGGAAGTGTAGTGCTGGTAACAACTAGGTCTCTTGAATGTGTGGAAATTTCTGGCACAAGTATAGGCTCCAGAGGTGTTATAAATTTGGAGGGTTTAGAAAAGCATATTTACTGGTAGGGGCGGAACCAAGGCCTAGGCCAGCCTGGGCCCTGGCCCCCCTCCCCCCCCCGGCCCAGATAAATATAGAGTCTTTTAATAAAAAAAACAAAACTAGCACCCCCTCTGTCTTTCTCTCCGCACCCCCTCTGGCACCCCCTCTTTAATAAAAACAACTGGCACCCTCTCTGTCGGCCTGACTTGGATTTATCAACCGCCTGTTGGCCACAAAAAAACTAGTTAGGCCCCTCCTACCGATCATTTCTGGTTCCACCACTGTTTACTGGGAGTTCTTTAAGAGCTGTGCATTTGATTCGGTTGCCGATTCAAAAAATATTAATCGAGAATTGGAGGTTATTGGCAAGGAAATCTGTGACAAGTTAAAAGGATCTCCTCTTGCTGCCAAAACAATCGGAGGTGTTTTGAGAATAAACTTAGATGTTAGACACTGGATGAATATCAATGACAGCAAAATGTGGCAATTACAAAAGGAGGAACATGATATATTTCCAGTACTTCAATTGAGCTATCAATATTTGCCCTCTCATCTGAAAAAATGTTTCTCGTTTTGCTCACTCTATCCCAAAGATTTTGAATTTACCCAATCTGAATTAACAAAGTTTTGGATCATGCAAGGTTTAACCGGACCTCTAGATAATTTCCACCAATTGACAACTCTGGCAGATGGTTACTTTCATGACCTTGTAAGGAGATGTTTTTTCCAAATATATAAACGTGGCACAGATGATGAAGACGATATATATGTGATCCATGACCTGATGCATGATGTGTGCCAATCTATAACAAAAGATGAGTGCTTTTGCCTAGAAGATGGGCATTCTGAACAAAAAGTCTCTCTTGATATACGGCATGTATCAGTATTTCGAAAGAATTTGATGTTGAAGGAGCAAAATGAGTTGTGCAAATATAAGAAATTGCTCTCTCTGGAGGTGGCCTTTTCTAAAAATTGTTGCATTACTGCAATAAAAAACTGGTGCAAATGAGCTCACAAATATCCGATCATTATATCTTGCAAGATGCAAAATTAGGAAACTACCCAAAAACATTGGAAATCTAAAGCATCTTAAATTAGATATTTTCCCCATCATTATATTGAAATTTGATATTTATCTATCCCAAAATAATCTTTCTTATAGATGTCCCCAATTTTAAAATTTAATCGATGTGAATTCATATTAATTAGAAAAAATGGACTCTTTTGCCCTTAACTTCTAAATTCTGATTTTACAAATTATCTGGCAACTTGTGCATAAACGAGATAGTACAGTATTCTATAGAGATCATAGATTTCTTGATAAACATTGTAACGCAATCATTCCATTTGGCACCTGATTTAGATAGAAGATAAATATTTTCTTCAACGTAGAACCATCCAAACGCAACTGACCCCACTCGCTTCCAATAAATATATCACCAAAAGAGTATCCAATGAATGTTACGATTTTACTGGTTGCATTAGGATATCGCACATAACCAGATTAATCCTACTGGCGTGCGAGATACCTTCAAAAGTAATAGGTTCTATCAAAAACTCATGTTGGAATAACAAATAGGAGATGGAGATAAAAAAAAGTTTAGATCAGTAATACAGTAGTAGCTGCAATACTGGTCTTGTACCAGAGAATTAAACTACAACAACAGACAGACAGTCCTGAAATGATCCCAGAGTTTAATTATAGGTATATTGTAAAGCAGCTGTAACAAATACTTAAATTGCAATAATACAATTGCTTACGGTGCCAACCACACCAAAGTCCCCTTACCACAATTTACTAGCACAAGAAAATACAAGTAACATATAAATATCCCATATCTAACTATTCTTCATAAAAATAAAAACAAATTGAAAATGACATTTCAGCACATATCTCACCTACTCCACTCATCTTGTTTCTCTCCTTAATAGACCTATTTAAACAATCAATTCAAGGCCAAGAACCAGCTCTTCCAACCATTACAATCCTAATCCAGAGAGAGAGAGAGAATGGAAACATTATTCCCCATAGAGGTTGGATCAAGAGGCACCATAGCATCTTTAGTCTCACAAGAGATTGAATATTTCAATTCTCTCAGGCTTGGCAAGAAGAAGAATAAACCAAAGAATAAGAAGAAGAATAAGGTAGATGTATCCCGTAAATTTCTTCCGAGCATATGTAAAGTTGTGAATATAGCTGAGAATATCCACGTCAAGAGAATAGTGAGAACTGGTTATAAGAATTTCAATTTGTCAGATGGCAAGGAACTGCTCCAAGTTAAGAATAGGAGCCCCAAAACTAGAACAAGTCCGGAATAGGCAACCCCAGGCAACAGATTGAACTGCTGTTTTTTAACATAAAGGTTGGACAGTGCTTTGTTTGTTCCATCCTGAATTCAACAAGGATTAATGATTTTTCATTACTATAGTTATACTGGAATAGCAGCTGTTTATTCCCATAATAAGTACAGAACCTAAGAGAAGGATTCTGACAACTTAGAGAAACCAAGTTTTCTCAACCGGCTACTCATTGGATTACCACCACATGTAAGATCTACCACCTGGACGAAATTACAATTCTGCCCCTTCTTTTTTGATTTGTCTATCATACTTGTACTCCTCTCTGTAATAATATCATTTGAATGTAAAATCGGGACTTGGCTACTTTTTCCCGGGTTAATTACTCTCGGCTTCTCTTTAATTGGCATAGTCTTATTCCTTTGCATCTTTCTATTAAGCATTCCCATCCCACCACATGGTACTGCAACTGGGCTTGTTTGACTCTTTCTTTGATCTGTGGAAGAAAAAGAAGAGGTTTTGGCTTGGGTCAAATTCTTTGTAGTGTTGCCTAGTTCTCTTGACATGAGGGCACCAACTGTACCAGTTGAACCAACCTTGATTGAAGCATCTCCTTTGGAGGTTTCTTGGTCAGCTTCACGAGGCATAATTGATTTCTTCTAGTTGTTGATAGTAGCATTCAAGTATTGATATGCAACTGCAATACAACGCATAAGGAGACATGTTAATTAGCTAAAAATTCAAGGGATTTGCATAAACATTCATTAGATGAGGTGACTAACTCGATTAGGTAACTAACCAAGTCTAGGTTGTGTTAGGTTGTGTTAGGGTAAATGGGTGGGTGAAGATGTGTGTGTGCACATAGTAACAAGATTCACAAGTAATCTACAAATTAACTGTATTTCCTTTTCGAATGAATAGATGAGTAAACGGATTTTAGAAACTATTCCCAAATTATTTGCGAAGTATTTGCAAATTATTCTTGAATTTGACGAATTTTACAAATTATTTGCGAATTATTCTGAAATTTTATCGAATTTTGTTATCTTTCTTAAAACATCAGCATTTTGGTACATTTATGTGCTTTATAAGAAAATGAGTTATACACGAATTATACCCATATCACAAATTATACCTTACTGAACTATTCCCAAATTACGAATTTGTCACTGTAGTGTGCATATGTGCAAATTAACAGCTAATTGCAAAGAGAAAACTGGCAATGTATGACCTTGATTTGATATACTAACAATTTACTAATATGCAAGGGAAATTCTGACCTCTTCATGTTAGCAAAACAAGAACAATATATATACTTCACTTTTGTTTAAATAACAAGGTATTGTGAACACATAACCAACACCAAAGCACCAAAGGAAGAGGTGATTAGGTTAAAACATACACATTCTCACATAACTGAGCTCAGTTTAAAACCTAAAAACCAGCCTAGATCTGAATCCAACCTGATTGAGAATCGTTTGAATAATCAAACAATTCAGAGCTGATGTGACCATACAAAATACAAGTCTGATCAACCAAAAGGGACTAACCTGGAACGATGTGAAGCAGAGAATCAAACATGAATAAACCAAAACCATATTGAACTAACGATAACATGAATACTCAAATCGAACATAAGTACATAACTAATCAAACTAAAGAAACATATATATATATATTTTTACTTTTTGTTAAACAATAATGTGAAACAGCAGAAAGCAACACTTAACCTGACATGAATCTGACCAATGCAGGATGAAAATTTTGTTTACTCGCTGAAAAACCAAAATAGTACCAGACCCAAGCCATGCTGAAGAGACCCAAAAAGAAACCCCAGTATTATCCCCAAAACACTGCCCTTTACTACTCTAGGACTTAAGGAAATCATGAATTGGTCATGATCTCCATAAGAATGTTATACTTGAACACAAAATAGTAATGAAGAATTAACTGAGGAGAAAGATCAGGCGCGCACTGTTCATTAAAATGTTCATTTCTTTCTACACAAATAGAGGTGGTACATTTTACTTCAGATTAAAGAAAAGGAAGAAAAAACACCAATTTGACCATTTATGTACACAGGTATGGTTCATATAAAATACAAGAAAGTTAAAACACAAGTAATAAGGCATCAAACTAGGAGATAAGCTTTTAGTTTACCTTTTCACATCAATCAAAGCAAAATGTTTTTTTCTAAATTGAAAAAAATAAAAAATAAAAAATTAATAAAAAGCTGGAGATTTGGGGCATGGAAGACACTACCATCATAATGTTCCTTGTGCTTAGATCCAAAATAAAGATGCAAATTGGCTTTCATGGTGATTACATATGAAATCATTAATAAAGAAATGACATCTTACGAGTGAACTAATAGTTGAAAATTATACAAAAGTAAAAAAGAAAAAAAAAAAAAAAAAAGCGAAAATGGAGTTAGAGGTAGTACCAGAAAAATACTATTCGGCTCTCTTTCTTCGCCGCAGTTGCCAAGTTGTTCAAACGAAGGGAAGAAAGAATAATACTTTGTTTTCTTTTTGATAGAGGAGGAAGGAGCAATTGGTTGATCAAGAATCAACGAAGAAGAGCTTCTCTCATATGCGGGTTATAGCCTCGCAAAAGTAATGACCGGTTATGTGATTTGTAGTTTTAGTAGGGGCAACAAAACAAAATTGCGCTACAACGACAAAGAATAAAGAATAATAAAGCATCGGCTACAGCCTACACCTAGTAGCACGTTGGCGAACGCGTATCCTCTGCATTAACTCAAAAAGGAATCTTTTGAGTTAATGAATCTGAACCGTCTGATTTTAAACGGAGCTAATCCGGTTTCTGACTATAACTTAGGAGGATTTTCAATAGTCGTGCGGATCTAGTCCACACGAAAATTAAGCAGATCGGATGGTCGAAATCCATTAACTCAAAAGATTCCCTTTTGAGTTAATGCAGAGGATACGAATTCCACGTTGGCCGCAGTCCGCACTCCGCAGGCATCAATGAGAAAGGTGTAGGTCCGATGCCCATCGGACCTAGTTTGGTTCCGATGGGCAGATCTACCGTAGAATAACGCAGTGATTTGTGCGCACGAAAATTGAAACATAATCGCACGGTTTTTAAAGCATTTCGCACGAATCTAAAAGAAAATCAATGGTGATTAAACCCGTCGAACTGAGGTAGGTCCGATGCCCATCAGACCTACACTCCTTCCGGCATCAAGTGCTTATTTTATATGAGAGGGTGATCTCCATTTAATAAAACAGGACATGTCCATTTTTATAGCATGTCACTCCGGAAATATGCGATTAAAATGATGAAGCGGATTAATATTTATCACGTTGCTTGCACCTCATGAGAAGGGAACAAAAAGAAGTAAATTTTATGTCATACATGTCAAATATAATCTGCAATTTGAAAACAAAAATGATAAGCAGTAAAGCATACCTTGTATTATTTCATTTATAAGAGCTCGTTGGCCGATAGACAATTCACACCTAAATCACACAATTTAAAATTGCGATGCAGCGCCTACCGACATTTTTATTAATATCCAAAGTTTAATAGAAATTAATTAATATATTCAGAATTTATAAAAATATTCCTACCAACTATTTTCTGATCGGTACTCTATTTATTTTAATACCTTAGTGGCCGGTACCTTGTTTACTTAATTACCGGTCATTTAATAGCCGGTACACTTAATTTTTTTTTTTTTGCTATTTTACACCTTATAAATACCCATCTATCTCTCTCCCCCTCACAACTCACTCCTCCGTCCCTTTCAACTCTTTTCTGGTAATTTTTTTAATTTAAATTTTTTTTTAATATTTTTTATTTTTTGAATAATTAATTTAATTATTAAAAATAATTAATGTACATTCATTTAATTTTTTAGAATTTAGTGGACTGACTATTAAATGTATACAGATATAATTCATTTAATTTACACTCATTCAATTTGTAAATTAATAAAATAATTAATGAATTTATTTTTTTATTTATTTTTAATTATTTTTCAGTAACCTATATATGTAAATTAATAACCTGACAATTGTTTACCATTTTTCAAAATGTAGTTTGTTTGCCATGGCATTGATTTCATTACACTGTGGTAGGAAGGTTCTTAGTAATGCATACGGGGCTTATTACAACAAAGACCCAATTAATTTATTTATGATTCCCGATGATATCTCACTTTGTGACTTGAAATCAATGATTTACGCATGCACTGGTTATAACCCAGAAAAGTGGAACTTATAATTGACAACCCGAGTTTGCAATGGAAACAATGGGAAATATACCATTGCGAAACTACTAGATGAAAGTATTTAGAGAGGGGTGTACGGCCATTTAAAGGCCACTGGAATTATTATAGTAGAAATCTACGCCAAAGAGTTCCGACAGAGCCAAGGGTTGAAAGTTCTGGCCAAAATTCAGTTGCGCCAACTTATATAACACAACGAGAACCATACACTCCCATCGTTTCTCCAACACAACGAGAACCATACACTGACCCAGAAACAGATAGTCCCTACACTCCACCAGCACCCCAATCACGACTTCAACCAATACTTCAAGTTTCATCCCCACCTAGACAGGGACAGGGATCGGATTCAGGTGGTGTGCAAGGACCCGCGTTGTGATTACGAACTTAGGAGAAAACCAGCGGGATATGGAGATGCATGAGTTATAACGAGGCAAGACAAGCCTCACACATGTAGGACTGAGTATACAAGGACCGACAATGAATGTCTGATGGCATCAATTATTTGCCGATGTCATTGAGAGAAACATTAAGAGAGACCCCTGTATGAGCATCTAGATGATGACAGACTGTGTTTTATCTGTGTATGACAATGTAACCCCGAAATACAACCGACTGTGGAGGGGTCGTGAACTTTTTTATTTGCAATTTGTGTGTACTTTACTGTTTTGTACGAGACTCTGAATTGGCTGCGAATTTAATTGTGACTCTGAATTGGCTACGAGACTTTTTTATTTGTAATTTGTGATGCAAGTCTTGGCTGCGAATTTAATTGTGACTGAATTCTTTCTCACGTCTTCATTAAGTCTAAACAAATTCTGAATTGATGAAATAAAGTCTACAAAATAGACACTAAAGAAACTCAAAAATTTTACAACATAATTCATCCAACTACAATACTACTACTTCTTAGAACCCAGCTCGAATGCATCCAAATTTTAAACCCTACTAATACTACTTCTTAGAACGAGCCGATTTTGCCGGATCTAGAATCAGTCACAGCAGACGAAGTGGTAGCCTTACCAGTATAAGTACACGGAACAAACTCATCGTCCGATGTTGGAGGCTCTGGATCAACCTTTTTTTTTTTCAATCCATAGCCATAGGGGTTTTCCACAAAGTCATCGTCTGAAAATTCATACCTAAGAAATTTCTCCTGTATGAATGATTGACATTCTTTTTTATCAGGGCATACTCAACAGTTGTTCTTTTTTCCCTCATTTTTACCTCGATCACTAATTGACTCTCCTCTCGCTAGGCCATAATAAGACGATCTACCTCGGTTGCTATTGTTCATCTTTTGGCCCCTTTAAATATCGTCATTTTCGCCTCAAAAATCGTCTTCTCTTTCTCTATGTCCCTTCCTCTTTTTTCTCTTTTGTGAGTGGAGTGAGTTATGAGAGGGAGAGAGAGATAAATGGGTATTTATAGGTGTAAAATAACCCAAAAAAAAATTAAGTGTACCGGCCATTAAATGGCTGGTAATTAAATAAACAAGGTACCAGCTATTTAATGGCCGATATTAAAATAATAGGGTACCGGACAAAAAATGACCGGTAGAGATATTTTTATAAATACTCAGGAATCTGAATATATTAATTAATTTCTATTAAACTTTGAATATTAATAAAAATGTCGGCAGCGCCTACTCATAGGCTCCCAGACAGAAGCTGCAATCCAATAATCTTCATATATTTTTTTAAAATATATATTGTAAAATACTATGTTACTAATTTACTATTATTAGATTGTCGTTTCGATGATAGTATATCATATATATCTTCATTCATATAAGCACGTAGATATTATCATCCGCCAATAATTTTGATTAAAAAATGAAATTTTGAATTGAATATCAGCGCTTCGTGATTTTTGAATTAATTAATAATTAATTGGTCATGTTTTTATTTTATATTATTTAATAATGTTATTTGTCATTTAATATGACATTTTGTTGAGATTTTTTTTATAAAAATACATCAAAAAGATAAAAAAGATGTGTAGATGTTATTTAATATGTCATTTAGTCTATTTTTTTTTTATGAAAATATGTCATTTTGTATGAGTTTTTTCTATTCTCATATAATATGTTCCAATTACAAGGCACATATCATTTTGTATGAATTTTTTCTGTTCTCTTATAATATGTTTCAGTTGCAACGCATGGGCACGATACTATTTTTAAATATATATATATATAGTGAGTGACTACTATCAAAACGTTTGTTCCTAAGCCATGGAACAAACGCTTAGGTTTTTACATTTTCAAAATCCAAACAGTCGATCCAAACCGTTCAACATTTGATCTATATTAAAATGTGCTTGGAGACCAAATTTTATATTTTTTGGAATTTTTTTACTATTTATTAAGCCAGTTTTAAAATCATTATTTCCAATGATCCATAAATTTTTCACTATTTATTAAAATCAGCGATTTTAAAACTGGCTTAATAAATAGTAAAAAATTTCAAAAAATGTAAAATTTGGTCTCCAAGCACATTTTAATATAGAGATCACATTTAACGGTTCAGATCGACCGTTTGAACTTTGAAAATTGAAAAACCAATTGGTTGCACCACGGTTCCGGAACAAACGTTTTGATATTAGCCAACCCCTCTCTGTCTATATATATAGACTAAATTAAGCTTAAGATGGTAAAATGGTGAATTTGGACATCTTGCAGGAAGATCCATAAGGTTAAACATCGTTATTAGTTCGATTAAAATGGTGAGTTTGGATATTTAAAGCCTAATCGAATTTCCGTTATATATGATTGTTTGATCATGACTACGAACCAAACAACTATATAAATTCATTTGTTATCAAGTTTATTATTTTTGTTTGGTTTGATCATGACTACGCACCAAACAATTCTTGAAATTCATCTAGTTTTAAGTTTATTAATTTAATGGTTATGTACGTTCAGTTATTATTATGATCATTATTTGATCCGTTCCATCTAATTTGATTAATTCAATAAAGTTGGTTACCCAACTTTATATTAAAATTGAATTATTAAAATTTTGTTAATTTGACTAATAAAATAATGGTTCGGTAGATTTTAATGATTGACACAACAAAATGAATTTAACTGATAATTTAAGTATCATTTTACTATAATTATTTCTAGAAGATATTTTTAAATAAAGATAGAGGTCAAGTTTTCCAACTTTAAATATCCGCAAAAAAAAAAAAAATTAAGTCAGATTTCCAACATCGATCCAGCCTCTCACACATAAAATATTGTCTTAATCACTAAATTTAAAAAGATTTTGAATCTAAATCTTAATAGATAAATATAATGAGAAATTATGAATATTCCATATCACTCGAAAAACAAAATTTTAAATGAGATTCACTTACTCTAAATCTCAGCACGGCATACTATTAAGATTTTACTCAATTTAATTTAATTCTCTATTGGAATTCCGAGTCTTTCTGCAAATATAGTTGTAGTACTTCATATAGTTGAAATTCGGTGCCTATTTAAACATAGGAGATCCGTTTTTAAAATTTGTACCACAGTTAAAGAACAATCCGGTTCCGGAGTGATCCGAATTAAAAAATAAAGTGGGGGATTTGAGAAGATAGCCGTATTTTGATCTTGTGTGGCAACATACTTAAATAATTACGTGCGTCCGCCCATGTAAAACGGACAGTACATTGAAGAGATCCTGTATTCCTGTGTGGTTGTGTGTCAATATGTTTTACATTATTATGTTTATCCATTCAGGAAGCCAGGAGATTTGAATAAATAATGTAAGCACATAGATCAATTTGAGATTTAGTATGACAATATATATAAGATAACTACGTGTGCGCTCCATGATGTTACGAGATTTGCATTTTGAAGAGATCCTGTGACCACATGGATCACCATTTGGTTAGATGCACATAAGATACAAAGATGAGACTTAAGAATTCATTGATATGCTGATGGAATTGGAAAGCACACCTTTTTGCGGGTCCATTAACGAGATTCCTATTTATATAGGAAGTTGAATGCTTAATTTGGACAAAAGTTGATAAAAATGGACGGGTCCGTTGATGTGCTGGAAAGCATATCTCTGTGTTTAGTTTTGAAAAGTAGTTGATTACTTGATTGTAAGTTTAGCATTTTTTTTTTCTTTTCTTTTCTACATGTGTTTTGTTTGGCACTTGAGAGTAGCTCTCTGGTTCGATGGGTTTAATCACCGTCGATTTGCTTTAAGATTCGTGCAGAACACTTTAAACTTTATGCAAGTTTGTTTCAATTTTTGTGCACACAAATCTTACATTAGATCGGACGGTCATCATGCTTGTTGAACCTAAAAGTAGGTCCGATGGGCATCGGACCTACTCCGTTCTCTTTGTTTGGACACTCCGTCCAATAATTTTTTTTTTATTTTTTGAGAAATATGGGTTGGGGTGAAGCTATCCAACACATTTCAAACTCCTATGTATTAATATAGAGAATTTCTTCACTTTGTGGGTTTCGAACCCATGACCTTCCATATAGAAGCCATGTGTCTTTGTCACTAGACCAAAGACAAGTTTTCTACTCCGTCCAATAGTTGATAAACGTAGTACACAAAGAGAGACAAATGAACTTGACGTCATGTCGTGCCATATTTAGACGTGTTTGAAATCAAAGGCGGAGTTAATTATTGTAGCACAGGGTAGGGAGTCGTCTATCTTTGAAAAAAAATAATTTGGACCAGGTTCTTTAAAGGATCTTGTCTGCTCCTAAATTTGATTCTGTCTACCTCTAGTTAGTCCAAACATTTTTTTGTAATCATATATGTTCTTTTGTATATGTTCGACTACCCTTGACAAAATTTCTAGCAACACCAATGTCCAAAACATGTGCCATACTATGCTAATACTTACAAATTTTGAAAACACGTCATACCGCACAATTGTAAAAATAAACACAACATGTTTATATACACGACACGGTTTGGTATTGGAGTGTCGTTTCGGTATCTAGACGTGTCATGCCGGATTTTAAATTTCTTTTCTAAAACCTTACCAAGAAATGATTAAAGAATAGGTAATAATGTATACAAATATAAAGAAATGTCCAGAAAATAAATAATTAATTCAATTTATGTATTTTGCAAGTTTCAATTTTTTTTATTACTTTTCCGGCCTGATTTTTTTTTCACAGCCTTTTTTTTATGTTTTGATATACATAAAAGAACTTTTTTGGTTGTATATAATATTTTTGAGTGCATTTTTAGTGCAAATTGGGTGAATCAATAAACAAACTGAGCAGCGGATTTGCTTTTTTATACTTAGCAGCTACTTTTTTTGTAAAGAGTAGTGGTTTCAAGATCCACCGATTTTATTAAAAATCATAAAGACTAAGTTTAAGTATCTAAAGTAGATACTTAAAGCTAAGCCAAACAGTCTGTTATAAAATATCAACAATACAAAAAAAAAAACTATTATAAAACCTGCACAAACCGGCAACAATCACAAAAACAAATAAATCTAACAGCCAACAACAACTATCAGTAATCTAATAAGTTCCAATCAACATCCCATCTTCATCTACTGCGTCTTCAGACGTTGGACTTAGAGGACTGCCAGACCCAAAATCCCCTCTGATATATAATGTACATTCAACAAAATATAAAATATGAAGTATATAATAAAATATAAAATATGAAGTATATAATTGAATATGATGACAAAAGATTTTGAGTGAAATTTTAAGAAAATATACTCATCATATCAAGTAGAATTTTTTTGAATCTTGAAAATATATAAGAAAAATATGCGTTACAAACATATATAAGATTGAAGTATTGAGAAATAAGAAATTTATATGAGATAATAAGTTAACTAATAGAGAATTAAGGAGTCCGGCTAGTATGACATCGGTGTCATATGACACCAACTGCAAAATTAATTGGATATATTTCAAACGACTAATCCAAACAATTCAAACCGATTTACTTTATGAGTGATGCGTTTACATGCAAAAAAAATTATATTTTCTAGTTATTTTAGTATCAAATCAAGCGGTCAAAAATATTGAAAAATGAATGCATTAAAATTAACTTAAAAACTCACACATTTGACTTCTTGACTTGAAACTAAATAAATTCGAAAAATTATAAAATTTTGCATGTAAACGCACAACTAATGAAATAGATCGGTTTGAATTTACTGTTTGAAGTCGATTCAATAGGTTTTGAAATTGATATTATATAGGCTGAAATGACACTGATGTCATACTAGCCGAACTCAGAATTAATATATGTTGAAATAAAGCAAACCGAACTTGGCCTGTTGGGCCCACATGACATACAAACTCTCTATTTCTCCTCTTTTTATCTCTCCTCTTCTGTCTCAGCACGTGGCAAAATCTCTCTTGAGTCCAGCGTTGCCATGCAGCTGCTGAGAGAGCTGGTTGCTCTCTATTACTTGCACTTCTTCTCCTCTCTCACTGTTGGGTTGTTTCCACTCGTTCTTTCCTCCTTTCTCTTTCTACAGTCGCAAAGAAAACTGAGGAAGTTTCCTCTCCCTTGTTGGTTAAATTATTAATTGTGATGTAAAATATGATGGCGTGTGTGGTTCTCTTCCACGGCAGTTAGCCCAACTGCTTGGTATTCATCTCTCTCTGCCTTGTTTCTCTCTTAACTAATCTAAGGTTTTGAAAGATTGATTTAATATATTTAGAACACAATTAAGTAAATCTCACGGTTATTGGAAACCTGCTTAATAGTTGGGTGATGGTATATTTTATTGATGTCTTTCTTTCCCATCGTTTCTTTATGTGGTTTGAGTCCGATCGATAACCACAAGTACTCAATTCTTTTGTCCTTGCTCAGATGGTAATTCTTGAACTTTGGAAAGGTTGTTGATATGAAATTGATCTGTGCCTTGAGGTTTAGAATCAAAACCTTAATTAACTTTAACACTCAGTAACAGTTTATTTGATTACTGGTATGAGTCTCATTAAGAGTTATATTTTGTAAAATTTCCATAAGCCAGTAATAAACCCATGACAGACCCATGACAGAGGGTCTAATATATAAAAAGGAAATCATTTGAACTGATGGGTACACACGGTCTGAACTGTGAAAATATTGATAGAAGTTGAGCTGGACCTTTTTGCTATGAGACCAAAATAAAATAAAAAGGAAATTAAGTAGAATTGTACTTGTTTAACTTTTGCTGGGCCGACAACAAATGAATTAAGAAAAAAAAGAATGACTTGATGTGAGAACTTGGACATTATATAGAGATTTGAAGTATTAAATTAATTGAAATGGAAGTTAAATAAAAATGAGGAATAAAGAAATTATAATATTAGTTGGTGCCATCAATTAATTGTGAATAATAAATCCATATGAATTAATTATTGGGACAAATTATTTTGTAGTGATAATTTTATATGTAATAACCAAGGTTATAAAATGCGGTTTTCATGCGGTATGCGGAAGGCCACCGCATACCGCATATACGGTATACGGCCGCATATGCGGATTTTCATGCGGACTTATATATGCGGATTTTGAAATGAGAATTCATATATAATTTGTATGCAAAGATATAATTTGTGCACATTGGAAGCATATCTAAGATAAGAAAGGAATATCTAATAAATAAAATATGTACTTGCATAAATATATCAAAGCTATAAATTCACAACAGAATACAAACATAGTTTTGCATAATTTCACAACAGAATACAACAGTAAGAGATATTAAAAAAAATGTGCATATCAGAATACAACAATAAGAGATATTAAAAAAATATGCATATCAGATACAAAAAAAAAAATATGCATATCAGAACCCAAAGCCCACTGTTTTAGTTTTTCTCAGTTGAACTTTTCAGTTTTGACCCTCTGACATTGCATTATAACAAAAATTAGAAAACTGACGCTCATATTTTGATATAATTAAGAAGAAAGGTTCAAACCACACACACACACAATTCATACCAGAAGCAAAACAGAAAAGGGGGTACCAACTAGTATGAAATGAATCTCTTAATAAGCTTTCTTCTAGGTTTCACAATTTGCCCCAAAACCTGATTAAACTCAAGTCCAATACTTTTTAGTAAAATTTCTAACAACTAGCCTCCATAACTATCAAAGACAATTACTGATTCAAGCATGCATGACTCACAACCGAAGAGAAAGTCAACGAGAGAGAATTGGGCAAGTACCAAATTAAAGGATTTATGTGTTAGTAAGTAATAATCTAGAAGTCAATAATACGATAATTTAATTATATAAAGTTTTGTTCATGAATTGAATGATTAATAAAATGTCATTTTGTTTCCTTGAGTATTATTGAATTTATGAATCATTTCGAGTTAATGACTGGAATTGTGAAACTTCATAATATAGATGATAATACTCTAAAAGGTCACTGACCGAGGTAATTAGCAGGAACACTAATTATCGCTACAAGGTTAGTATGTGGATTAAAAGATGGTCAAATTTTACAGACCATAGACACAGAGTTGTCATTTTAATCACATAGATACATGTTCCGGGAACATGGTATTTGACAGACCCCGAATGAAATATTATACGGAATTGTGTTCGTGTCATTAATGATTTCATTCAGTGTTAAGTTCTACAGTATGAGGTATTCATCTCTTCTAACTAAGAGATGTGTATGTGTGATTGTTACCTAACGCTATCTGTAAAAAGTAGCTATAACGGTAGCTCTTCGGTATACATAACTTAGCTGAGGTAGTGATGGTCTACCAAAAGTACTATTGTCCCTCGTATTTATTATACGAGTTATAGTGTCTCTGGGCCCCTTGATAGAGTAACAATATTTGCTAGCAGTATGAATACAAGAGTAATCATATTTGATAATCTGCTCAAGATCAAGAAAAGATTAATTTGCAAGGATGACACAAACCTACATTGAAATTAATCTGACAGCTATGAGACAAAAGAATTAACACAAGTAAAATAATTTACTGGATCGTGATATTGTACTGTACGGCATCATCTGTGTAATTGGATGGTCATGATGCGTTTTTCCAGATGCCTCTCATGATTATAGAAGTTAAAACGGTTTTAATTCTATTTACCAACGTAACACAGATCCTATCGGGTCACACATATAGGAGTTAATCGGAGAATCTTATTGATTGATTATAAATTGATTATGATCAATAATAAGATGGTTTATAATTAATTATACTTGATATAATTATATTATAAATGTCATGTAAAAATGACAAGCAAAAACATTGGTTAATTTATAAACGTGTATGACACGTTGTATAAAAGTTAACCGGTTAATTTATAAACGTGCAGGACACGTTGTATAAATTACCGAAATCAACAACCGCAAGAAATGTAATTATTCAGAATAATTATATAGATATTAATTGTGTTCGGGGCGAGGGCATTCTGGTATTTTCTGATTCTTCCTTATCCTAATGACATGTCATCAATCATATCCACATGACACCTCGCTGCAAGCACCTCCGCTGCAAGCAGCTTACAAGTACCTCCCTAACCCTATAAATAGAGGGGTAGGGGTAGAGAATTCATAAGTTCAAAAAGTCTGAGTTCGATTCGAATCGGTTCGGTTATCGTTCTCTTTCTCGTTTTCTCTCCCAAATAGTGTTGCGGTTTAAACGAAAGTTATACGTAACAGTTACGTATTATCTTTCGAGTTGTTGAATAGTGTTTGCGGGATTTTGGTGAATAGTGTTTTCCCGAAAGTCGCGGTATTTCTGTTTTGCTTATTAGTAAAATCAGAATAACTGCCGGTCGGGAATTTTGCTATTTTGTCTTTTTCCTGTGAATAGTGTTTTTGCGTAATACCGCGGTTTACAGTATTTCTGGCAAAAGAAATAAACCGCTCTCTGGTTAGTCCTGGTGGATAACCTATAGAGGCACCATATGTTTGGTGCTCCGAGAGAAGTCATTGCTCCGAAAGAAGACATTGCTCAGATCCGGTCTTCTCGCTCGGTCTGCATTCCAATTGTAATTTGGAAACAAGGTATAAATGTTATATAAATTAATTTACTTGGTAAATAGATTTAAGTTTTAGAAATTAATTACGGGAATAGATCCTTAAAGGATTAAAAGAACGATACAATATTTTAATCATTGGCTTGAGTTAGACGTAGAAATTTTTGTTCTACAGTCTTTCAGTAGCTTGAGCCTAAAAGTTAATCAACGGGTTTGAACAGTCAAAATCCAACATTATGCAACATGACTGCTATTGTCTGGTACCACCGTACCAGCATCCCCTCAGGTATAAATTCAGAGTTGTACTTTAAGAAAAATAAAAATCCCAGTAATTTATTGCATTCACAGGTCAATTTATTAGCCCCTTAAAACTCGCATTAAGCATGAATAGGTCAATTCCTTGCAATGGTGACTAATTAGAGGCAGTGACAATTTAGTGGCTGTGCAATACCTGGAGCCTGGAGGAGATGCGCTGGGAGCCTGGGAGGAGAGGCAATGGGTGGAGACTGGAGAGGCGATCGGTGGAGAGTTGAGAGCTCGGCGGAGGAGAGTGGAGAGGAGCCGGCGGAGGAGGGTGAGAATGTGAGATTCGGATCCTCTCTGGTATGGTACCGTAAAAGGGAATCTTCAGAATTGGTGGAGAGTTGAGAGCTCGGCGGAGGAGAGTGGAGAGGAGCCGGCGGAGGAGGGTGAGAGACGACGTCACAGAGAGGGTACGATCTGTTTTTGGCACTTGGGTTATGCGGAGGGGAGAGAATCAGAGAAATTGTTTTCGGAGGTTATGCGGATTCTCAAATACCGAATATGCGGAATGCGGATCTTAATGCGGCCGATTTATTATATGCGGCAATAGTTATGCGGCCGCATATGCGGAACCGCATATTGAACCGCATATCGGTTTTTCATGCGGTTTTCAACCGCATACGCATATGCGGCCGCATATGCGACCGCATGAACCGCATTTTACAACACTGGTAATAACTAAGACAGTGTTATTATGTCATTGGCATAGATTCTGTGGGACGAGATTTGACGGGACTATTTGAAACAACTGATATGCAACGATTGATCGTTCTATTTGCCTACGTTATCAGGTGCGGGGGTACACTGGCTTTGTTTTGATATTCATTTCTAAGAATTAAATTGTATTCGTTTTCCATGTTGAATATCTGATTGACTGCATTATTTGAATTGTTGCATCATATGCATAACACAATACAAATGAAACTGAATTACTGGTAAGTTTGATGACTTGTCATTTTGATATGGTTTATCGATTGTTTGTTCCTTGTTTTAAATGATTGAGTGATTCCACAGTTACCAAATTTTATTGGATTTACTGATTACTGCAAAGTATAGGTCATGACTAGACTTTGATTCAGAACCCTTATGTGCATATGGTGAATGGCCTCAACTGAACCCAGTAGGTTGGGTAGAGGATATTGTAAATTATGACTGTAAGGATAGTAAAAACAATCTGTGATTTGGGGTTTGAGAAGTTGAGTAACAGTTGTGCTCGCGTAAAAATTAAAAAGAACGAAAGGTTGGAGAAGAAGGATACTATGACAGGTGGGACCCATTAAGAAAAATAAAGTTAGTGGGCCGAATTTATTGGGCCTGTGTATTTATTAAGTTTTCCTTTTAAATGGTTAGTCGAAGGACAAAAAAAATCAAGTTAACATTATCGATTCAAGCTTAAGTATTAAATTACGCCAAATGATTTTTTAATAGCCAAAAATAAAAAGGATTAAATTTCGTCCAATGATACTAGCATTATTATTTGAATAAATATTTTTTTTTACCAACTTTTTTCTATTTTTTAGTGCAATACAAGCTTATGCCTATAAAAATCGACTTTCCGATCCGATTCAACCGATTCCGTCCGATTCGTTCAATTCCGATTCTATGGTCGAGTGCCCGATCCCGATTCAGATTTCAATCTTGCGAACCATGGTATGTTCCCCACACCACCTATCCAACCAAAAGGCAGTACTTAGCAGCGACTTCTAAAACTGAACCATGTGAGACGTGTCCAAAGCGTGTCAAAAAGTGTTGTGTCCTGAACGTGTTAATCCGTGTCTTGTTTAAGAGTGCTGATTTCACCAACTCAGACACAATACCCCTAAGGACACAGTAGGGAGTAGGGACACACCCTGACACTGGGTGTCCGACAAAATGAACAACATTACAAATACATGATGACCTTTTTTTTCCCTTCAAATTCTCTATAGAATTAATATGCAAGTAATTGCTGATTCTTTCCTGCAATTAGACAACGTAGCAAACAAAACGAGAAGTTCAAACAATAAAATAAAACCACCTTATATGTGTAACGATAAAAAAAATATGCACGTTCACAATCTACTAATATGAGCACGAGCATAGAATATCATACAGGCTCACTATATATTGATTTGAGTGCAATAACTCTTGATTCTGCTTTTTTTTTATGATTTTTTTTGTCTACTTTTGTAAAAGAGTTTCAGTTGTAAAATATTAAGTATTGATACAGATGTTGTATATACTGATACAAAACAATGTATAACTAGTTTGATCTTGATTAATGAAATATCGCCTACAGGCTTTCCACCCAAAAAAATATTGACACTCATGATCATCCTTATTCTAACCTTCTAAAGATAAGAAACCATACAACAAAACTCAACCTCAGTCCTTAAAGTAATTGGAGAGAAAAAAAAAATTAGAATACCAGAAAAATCAGTACAAAAATAAATCATCATTTTTGTGTCTAGTGATATATTTTGCAAGCTAATGTAATAGAACCTTCTGAAAAAAGGAGGAATCGAAAAATGTATGTAGGTTATAAAAATAGTTCTTATTCAATTAAGTAATTAAGATAATATTTTATGTGTAAAAAATTTATAAGTTCAAAATCCAACTGAAGAATTTTTATGGAGATGTAAAATTGAAATGTTAAATTTTCATTAATTCTTAGTTGATCATGATCTATATTATCAACCGTCAAGTCATATTTTTCTCAATATTTTCCTAATCAAAGGACACATATTATCCGACATTTTTATTAATATCCAAAGTTAATTACAAATTAATAAATTTACCCATGATTCCTGAGTTTTTCCAAAAATGTCCAAGTTTTTCCAAAAATTTACTCATGATTCCTAAGTTTTTCCAAAAATGTCCAAAAATGTCCAAGTTTCCAAAAATGTCCAAGTTTTTCCTTTTTTTTTTATTTTATTTTTAGAGACACTATGAAGAGCAAGATAATGAAATCTAACACTGAAAATGTCTAAGTTATAACGGAATCCTTAATTTAGTACAACATTTTTGTGTTCCTCTGCAGAATTACTTGTGCGGATTATTGAGTTATCTTTTGTCATATATAATATGTTATTTTAAAAAAATATTATTGATTTTCAAATTTTTCTAAATGTAAGATTTATTTTATAAGTTGTCTTATTTTATAATCTTACTTATTTTTAGATAAATATTTTTCTTTGGAAGTCTGAAAAACAACTTTAGCTTGCAAAATTGTATGATATATATATACGCTCTTTTAATGTGATTAATCAAATGCAAACGGAACACTACAACCAAATTAAGAGAATCATGTAGATGAAACCTAAACCTTTTCAGTACATGCTATTTGAATGAACTTCTCAAGAAATAAAATTCAAAATTCTATTATTTAAACCACATTGTATCTGAGAGACTGAGACATAAAGCATCTTAGAAAAAAAAATATTGTTGCATAACTAAATTATGATGTTAATTATTTTAAGACTCACCAATATGTTCATAATCAAGATATTAGAGGAAGCTAAAATTGACCCGCGATAGCTGACTAGCTGTGATTTGTAGCTCGCATATTAAAGGATAGACATCTAAATGTTTATACAATGTGTATCAATTCTACCATCCAAATTAATTAACTTGGGTTTTACTTGGGCATGCATGCTCTTGCCTGCCATCGCACGAAGAGACTTCACAAATCCTCAACATCTTCCGTCTTGAAAGAAAATGTTGCTCCTCTCCGGGCCAAAACATATGGATTCATCTTAATTGTTATTTTACTTAACAAACAAGTGCTATGCGCTTGCTGATAAATTTGTCTTATCACTTCACTTAGAATCGCACGAGTTTCGTTGCTTTACGGAGAGGTTTTAATTTTTGAAAAATAACATTTAAAAGATGTTGAAATGTATTTGATACGTCCCTTCCCAAAGGGGCCGGGCCGTACTTGGACTCGGTCCAGTAGAGTGCAGGCACGCCCTGTTTCTGGGAGGCAGGCCGTGCGGGGATTGGGTGCTAATCGCGCGGCCCGTCTCGCTTCGAGCGATGCGGGTCGGGGTGGCGGACACGCGGGGAGCCGGAGGGGTATTAACGCTCTAACCCTTTTTGATACCTCTCCAGACTCAGAATGTGATAAATGCGATCCCCGTTTCTGGGGGTTTCTTTGCCTTATATAGGGAGTGGCCCACTGTAGCGGGGTCTTGTCAGCATTAATGACAAAGATCCGCATACTGTTGAGGGTGTCCACATATTAGGCTATTAAAGTTCGTGTAGCAAGCCTCAAGCCGAACCGCAAGGTCGCGTGTTCAACCTTTGGTTGATACGGCGTGCTAGGCTTTGAGCCTTGTTTTGTTCAGTTCCGGGCGGGCCCTTAAGAGGGCTCAGAGTCTCGGTTTGTGCTTCGCCTCAGGCTGGCCCCGAGAGGGGGTCCGAGTCCTGAGTAATTTCTGGTCTCGGGTTGGCCCCGGGAGGGGGTCCGAATCCCGAGTGATTTCTGGCTTCGGGTTGGCCCCAGGAGGGGGTCCGAATCCCGAGCAATTTCTGGCCTCGGGTTGGCCCCGGGAGGGGGTCCGAATCCCGAGTTATTTCTGGGCCGCGGTCTGTTTTGGGCCTGTTTATTGTGAACTTTGATCTAGAGATGTTTAGTTGGGTCAGGCCTGGGCCTTTTAAGGGCCATTGGTATATGGACCTATCATTAGCCCCTGAAGCCGGAATGCATCAGTATGATGCTTCCGGGTTTTCGCTCTGGTACTGATGGTGACTTCGGTTAAGCTTATAGGAGTTTGTTTTTGCCGGTCTCGGCTTGTTTGTTTTCTCGTTCGGGTATTAGCCCCTCAGTTGTACTCGGGTTTTTGCGGGATATTTGTTTATTATCAGCCCCTGAGTTCCTCTTGGGGGGTTCCTAGCGTTTGTGTGTTGTTTATTTGAAAAATTTTGTTCCTGTGATTTCGCCTCGTACGGCTTGTTGGTTACATGTGGTTTATGCCGGTTTTGTTTTGCCGCAGTATTTCATGGTTTTGCTATTGACGGCCCCCGAGCTGTTCGGGGTTTTTGCGTTTTTCAGGATAGTGTTGGCCTGTTAGTTGGCTTTTGGGTAGCCGAGAGCTATGCTGGGTATACCGCGTCGTCGTTTTTTTTTTTTTTTTTTTTTTTTTTTTTTTTTTTGCGCGTAACGGAGGGTATGGCGAAATCATAGGCAGTTATTGATATGAAAGATATTCTTAAATAACATGAAGCCCAAATATGGCGTGACATCGAGATCATACAATGCCTATAGATAAGTAAATATTGAAATCAGACGACGCGCTCGTTATCAGTGTCCTCAAAAAGGTTATCTGCGTGGATTTCTTCTGGAGTGGCGGTATACAGGCTCGGCCCTCCAGAATTGCGGGATAAACATCTAGGGCATTTCCAGAACCGGCGTCGGGGATCCGCACGGCCTCGGATGTCGTAGTGTTCGAAACAGCTCCACTCGTAGCACATCCGGCATTTTGCCATCTCGTGCTTGGGCCCCTGATCGTGGCATATGACACACCAACGCAGCTTGGGCGCGAAGTTGACGTCATCATAGATGCTGTTCTCGTCCTCCTTAGTGAATGAGGGTACACCGGCGAGGAGGAGGTCGATATAGTCGCAGATTTGGAGGTCCTCGTTATGAAGCATCCATTCCAAATCCTCCTCGGAGAATCGTTGGCGGAGGGCCCATCTCTCTGTAGGAGAGAGGACCTGTCGTGGGTTGTAAGAGCGGCGGGGAGCGGAAGGAGGCTGGTCGCGGCTGCTTTGGCCTTGTTCTAGAGGCCTTTTAGGTTTAGAGACTACTCTTTTGATAGGCATCTCAGAGAGTTGTGTTGGGGGAGATGGGGGGTTGTCGTTTGAACGTATGGTAAGGTTGGTATTTATAGGCGGGGTTTGTGACAGTGGTCATAAAGGAGGTGGGTCCCAGGCTATTTATAGCGTATATCTGTCTACTGCCTGCATTAAATAACGTGGGGTCTCGAGGGATGTTTGTTCGCATATCGGGAGTGTGCGCGGGATAAAAAGTTTGGTCGGCGTGCTATGAGAAAGATTAGCTGTTTGACAATCAAAAAACGACCCGACCATGAAGTTAATTGGTTGATTTTTATTCGTTGAATATTGATATATCGGAACAGTATATACTTCGTACATAATTTTTCTTAGATAAAATACAACAATAGATACATTTGTTCTAGTGAACTATGATGTGCAGGGCGACTCGTTCCCTGTATACCCGCATGGCTGCCGAGGTGGGACCTGAGGCAGGCGGAAGAGACATTTTCCCTTCGGTAGTTGCACTCCTGGGTCCTCTTCGGCAAGAGGACGGGTGTGATGTCGCTACTTAAGGAGCATTCAGGCGAGGATCTCGTTATCGGTGTCCTCATATGTATTGTCCGCTTCGAGCTCCTCCTTGGTGGCTGTGTATAAGGTTGGTCCTCCGAAGTTGAGGTCGATGCAGCGGGGGCATCGCCAAAACCGACGGCGGGGATCGGAGCGGCCTTTTATATCGTAATGATACATGTGGCGCCACTCGAAGCATGTTCGGCATTTGACCATCTCGGTCTTGGGATCTTGATCATCGCACACGAAGCACGTGCGCAGCGACGGCGCCGTGGGTTGGATGGCATTCTCGTCTTCCGGGGTGAATTTCGGGCATGAGCTGAGCTTGAAGTCGAGGAAATCTCGGATTCGAAGGTTCTCGTGGGTTAGCATCCATCCTAAGTCTGAGTGTGATATGTCTTGTAACAATACCCACCTTTCGCCTTCCGACAGTGTTCGCAGTGGTGGTTGCGTGGGGTTAGGTCGGGGGCGGTGAGGGGGGGAATCTCGGGGGAGGGTAATATTAAGGCGTCGCTGCTCGGGTTTGTTAACTGAGTCGGGCGACGACATTGTGAGGGTGGATGGAGTGGGGAGGAGTTCACGGAGGATTGGTAGGTGAGGAGTGATCTTCTTATGGCTGAGTGGGCCAATATATAGGCGGGGTGGTGCCATCGGTTATCGCGTCTGGGCCCCACAAACTCATAAAAGCTGGGGCTAGGTGACTTGACTGGACAGGCGTAGGCCCGTCGTTTGACCGGTGTTAATTTCGAGGCGTTTTGGATTTAAGGGACGGTTGTTTCGAGGCATTTCGAGAGTTATTGAGCGGCTATTTCGAGGTATTACTGGTGCGAGACTCGTTATTTCCGGATCATTTGAGCTAGATTAAGGGCCATTCGTTGTCGGTTTGGCCAGTGTTCGGGGGATGTACATGGTTGCATATGCAAGATGCGTGAGTTGGGGTAGAGAGCGCTTTTATGCCGCGGGGGGGCGTCGTAAGGCAGTTATGCCAACGGTTTGGCGAGATTCATTCCTTGATTCGGGTTATTTCGAGTCGTGCCTTGTAGGACAAGGGGAAGGCGTTTTCGGTGCCTGTTTTGATTGGACCAATTAAGTCGCGTGACATAAACTGCTCTGCTTACCGAGATGTGTGTCCACGATTGTCCTGAGAAAGGGGGTGGGGTATCAATCTCGTGTCGGTGCCGCATGGGGTTCGCGTAGTAAACCGACTAGTTTCGGGGAGCATGTCCTGAGACATGGGCGCCCCGAATTAGTTGTTTGGTGGTCTATCAGGGACCGCGTGGTCGCGAACTAGGCAGCACCTGTTGGTTATCGATATGATGAAGTTCCGTTGTGATAGAACTCGCTGCTCGTTGCGGTGGGGTGGTGATGTAGAAGGCGTGTATGAATGTTGTGCCTTAAGTGTCAAAGTTGCCATTACACAAATATGTTGTAAAAAGAAAGTTTTTCCAAAATAAGGATTGTTATAACGAGAGGTAATGTCATGTGGTTTATAGAGTTTTCCTTCTCAATCAAAACACAGTTGTTCAAGCAGTTATCCTAATAAACATAAACACGATCCCCCATGTCGGGGAAAAAAAGAGGGAGTAGTAAATGGCCGGCTAGGTGGGTGGGGCGACTTCGCGCGGTGCATCAATCACTGAAACCGCCGTCCGGGGAGGATTCCTCCTCAGGGTCGGTGTCGTCGGACTTGGTGGGGTGATACTGTGGGCCGTCGTCATCATCGTCTTCCCCGTCATCTTCACGAGTGTCATCCCTGGAGTCGAGGATGGCTGTACATTCCTCGCAGTACCAGTGCTCCAGGCCCGGGATAGGGAACAAGTAGGGTGTCTCCTCGGGCTGGCAGGCTTGGTGGAACCTTTCCCCGCACCGGTGGCATCGGGGCATATCGGCCCGATTGCCCGTCTTCCCACATGCTGGGCAAGTGCTGCGGATAACAGGCTTGGGCGCGAGGCGCCGAGGGGGCGCTGCTGGTGGTGCACCGCGACCGGAATGCGGGCAGCAGGGGCAATGTTCATATGAGCGCATTTCCACGTCGACCAGGTACTTGATGAAATCTTGCAATTTGTCATTGGAGCTCGCCATCATCCGATCGAGGTTACTCCTTGGGAAGAAGCGGAGCCAGTTTGTGCGGACTCGGGGAGGTAAGTCTCGGACGCTCGTTGGCCGGCTTGGTTTCGGATTGCTCGCCTCGCCAGTCTCCACCGGTTTCTTTCCTCTGTTATTCCGGGGTTTTGGCGCCATTTTTTCAGTGCGTTCTTAGGACAGCAACAACTGGGCTTGTGATGTTAGGGGGTTTATATAAGGATCAGCGTTGGTGGGCATTTAATGCAGGCGTCCCATCATCATAACTGCGCCTGATCGCTACTGTAGAGAGAGAGACGGCGCGATGCTTCGCTCGTGCCCGCTCAGTTTGTGGGGGAGTTGCGAAGGGATGGGGGGCGGGATCCGAAAATGCGCGACGCTTGGATCGCGTTCGGACGCCATGCTGGTGTGGGGTAGCTAGGTCGGAACGTCGGGGCGTCTTGCTTGCGCCTTCTCAGGGTTCGGAGAAGGGAGGAAAGGGCGCCAAATTTCGAATCGGCACGTCGCATCAAGATCTTCGGTGCGTACTGTGTAGGCCTTCCTTTCTACGGTTTTCTACGCTGCTAGGTCAAGGCCTATCAAAGTGCGCCAAGTGGGTTAAAGGGCTTCTCGGGGAGAGTGCCGGTTGGCGTTACGACCATGTACTGATGCCTATATAAAGGCGTTCGCGACTGTCTGGGGATATTGTCATTTGCTGGGTTTTAGAGCGTTGCTGTAGTCGGTCAGTCACTTGGTTTCGCCTTGTTCGGTCGATTGCTGTCGCGCCTACGTCTTCGGGAAGGTAATTTCTATTTTAAGATTTTGCAGTTTGTAGTTTTCGCGGGGGTAGGAAAACTGCCTCTACCGTCCCCAATTTGGTGAGGAGTGTGTTAGCAAGTAGGGTTAGTTCTTTTTAAGGTTACCGAGCAGCTTTCTCGGTTGACATGGGGAGGCCGTTATCTTATACTTCTCTTGCTGGTTTTTTAACTGACCGCCTTGGCCTAACTTAGGTTATTTCTAACTATGACTGGGGGGAGCTCGGAAAGGCGATCTCCGCCTTGGGGTCTTCTGGATACGGATTCTTCTAGTCGGGGGGCATCGAGGATGCCGGGTCCTGGAAAAGGTGCCGAAGCTTTGGCTATACTGCGGGCCGAAAGGGAGAAGTCTGCGAGCGGCGACGCGGCGCTTCCTCTTGATAATAAAGCCAAACATATATATGATTGCGGTCAAGGTACGTCTGGACAGATGAGGTTGCCGTTGTCTCCTAGTGATCCTAGGTATCACGCTTCGGATGATACATTGTCTGTTCAGCATTCTACTGAGTCCGGGGGAGCAAGCGAGGCACAGGGGGATGGCGAGGACGATCTGCATGAGAGTCGTGTCGCCTCTTCGCGAGAGGCTTCCGTCTCCGTGCCTATGGAGGTGCAGGAGAAGAAGGTTGGTCGTAAGAGTGCTCTGTCCCAGACCCCTGATGGGCCGAAACTCATACCTCGGTCTACTTATCAGCCCGGTATTTTTGATGAAGTGGACCGCTTGTGGCCGTCAATACCTTTGTGTCGTCGTGAAGACTGGTGGCGGCAGGTGTTTTATGGTCAGTTGGTGCGCCAAGAGGCGCGGGATGTTATTACGCTGGGCGTCCTAGATCTCCGAGTACCTACCGTAAATGACCGAGCGCATGACTCTGAGAAGGGAATGTGCGTGTACTGGAAGATGCCTAAATGTGGGTTTCAATTACCCTTATCGGAGTTTTGTCAAACTTTTGTTAAGACTTTGGATATAACACCGGCCCAACTAACTAGCAAGGCTTGGTGTTACGTTACGAGCTTTGACAACTTGTTCTCGGATCATTCAGATAAGTTGGAGGGGTTAAAGCCAACTATGGGTCTGTTCTCGCAATATTTTAGCATGGGTAAGACGTCCGAAGATTTCTTGATCCTTAAGCGAAAGGGCCCGCATGCCAAGGTGTTTGACTCCAAGCAGAATCCTAGGCTTAACAAGATAGATGACTGGAACCGGGGCTGGGTATACCTGCCACACCCAGGTGGAATTGAGTCGTTAAAAGATGTTCGGGTGACTTGGCGCCAGTTATGGCGGAAGGGGTCAGTGCCCTCTCTTAGGTTTCCTATGTCCGGAGATGATCGGAGGGCCTTGGGGATTCTTAATGAATTGTGTGGTAGATTTCTAACTTTTATTTCTGTTTTCAGTAGTCTTTTAACTATTGATATATATGTGTCCGTATGTTGTTTCTTTGGCAGCCAACACGTCTATGGAGTTCGCGTTTTCTGGTGCTGTTGTAGATCCTCAGCCCGTCATCCCCCTCGGGTCCGGGAGGGTCCCGGTGGAAGAGGAAGAGCGTCTGGTGATCGAGGAGGCGAAGGAGGTCGTGTTAGCGGAGCAGGCACCTCCAGTGGAAGGGAAGGGCGCGTCTCCTCCGAAGGCCTCCAAGAGGCGAGGCGGGGCGAATGTGAAGGATAAGGTCAAGAGGATAAGATCTACGGCCCAGATTAGTCCGTCCGAGAAGGGGAAGAGTCTCGCGGTAACGAAGGCTTCTGATAAGGCCCCGGCTAACGCGCCGAGGAGGGGAGAGCTCCCCATCGTGACGGGAAGTATGGTTGCCCCGAGTGGGCTGGCGCCAGTGTCCGGAGTGGAGACTCTTCTTGGGGGGGTCGCTGGGGGTGCTGCTTCGGGGAAGGATGGCGGGGATGTTGGGAGTCCGAGTGGCGGGTCCGTGCCTCGGGGTGATGACTCAAGTCCTGACTGGGAACTGGAGAGGGGGTCGATTTGGGAGCGTCCGTGTCCAGGAAAAGACCCAAACCACTGTGGCCTCTATGTTCCCTTCCTAGGGAAGACCATAGGGGTCTGCAGGAGGCCGCCTACCTTAGCCGCCTACTCTTTCGGGGCCTACACTGGGCTGGAGCCAGCTTACATTCGGCGCCGTATGAGGGAAGACCCGGAGCAGTTTTTGTTGGACTGTTTGGGTCGGCATTTCGAAACGGGTTGTGTTATGGCGGCGTTGTTGGAGGAACGCTTGCTGGAGGGAGGCAAAACGCGGGCCGCGGATGACATCACCTCGGGGGTGAAGAGCGCTCAACTCGGGAAGGAGGGTGGTGGGGATCGTTACGAGTCCCTAGAAGAACGCTACAGGGAGGCTTTGAACTATCAGCAGACCCTGCAGAACGATCTGGATGCCCGCGATGAGAAGGTTAGGTGTCTGGAGGAGGAATTGTCTAAGAGGGGTGAAGAAGCTGTTGAGCAGGCCAAGCGGCTGGCGAGTGCTATTGCCGAGGTTGAAGGGTTGAGGGGAGATAAGGCAAGGATGGCCGAGGATTTGGTCTCCGAGAAGAAGAGGGTTGTGCGGATGGAGAAAATTGTCGAGCAACAACGTGCCGACTTGGAGGGGCTGGCCACGAAGTTGATGGATGAGTTTTTTAGCAGCGATGGGTTTAGAAGCGCGGCGCTTGTTTGCGTGGAGGATTTTGTGCGCCACTTTGTGTACGGGGAAATGTTAAAGTTGGGGAAACTGTATCCTTTTGCGCCCGAGATGGTGGGGTTCGCCAAGGTCAAGGACGAAGAGGCGCGGCCCAAGGTTCTTAAGGGGTATTCGTGGGACAGGGCAATGGATAGGCTGCGGGACCCCGCGGGTGAACTAGTGCCGGGCCACATAAATCTATTGAGGGAGGAGCCGGTGGCGATCCCGTATTACTGGCGTCTTGTTGCTGCCTGGCCGGACGATATTTGGGTGCGTCCTCTCTCCGAGGCCGATGTTGGCAATGGAGCCGGGACCAGCAACGCAGCTAATTCTATCGTCCTTTCCTTGGAGGGAAACCCTGCGCAGGATCTCGGGGTGGTTATCGAGGAGGAAAAAGACGGCGAGTAATGGAGGTATGATTTCTGGTTTGCTCCGTTGACGCGTAAGTGTATGTTCGTTCGGTGTTATCTAATCTGCTGTTTATGTTTATGTAGGCCTTAGGCGGGATGTGAAGTGTCAGATCGGGGAGCTGCCTGGAAGGCGTATCGAAATTTTAATTTATTTGCCTCGTTCTTTGTTTCGTTTATTCGTAGGACCCCCAAGGTGTTGGGGGACAAACAGAATTGTTGTAACTTTTGTCGGGTAATTTGGTCGAGATTGCTGCTCGGCCGCCCGAGTAACATTGTGTTTTTATGTATGTTCTTGTTTTAATGTGCTTGTTTGTAGTGTTTTTATTGTGGTTCTGTAGAACCTCTTTATTTAAACGTGACCGTGTGGTCCTGCAAGGTTGGTCAATCTCGGGTGGACTTCGTTCAATTGTCAGGGAATTTCAACGGGATTATCCCGTACTCTGTACTATTATTTAGCGTCGCCTTTCATTATTTATCGATATTTCACTGCCGGTTCGGTTCCCAACCTTGTAGCGTTATCAATTTGGAAAGAAAAAACAGTTTCCTTACCTCACGCAGTTTCTTCCCGCGATCTCTTCGGGCTTGCAGCATTCCTAGTCATCTTTATTCGCCCGATAGCGCTTGTCTTCCGATTTGGGATGCTTGCGGGAGTTCAGGGAGGAGTTTCTGCATTCCTTTAGGTGTCTTTGTATTTTGTTTTTGCTCTTTTGAGATTTTGTTCGGGCATATTGCTATGCTTGTCGGTTGTTTTGTAGAGCCAGTAGAGATTTCCGCGAGACTTGTTGTTCAGACATGTTGCCATGCCTTTTAGTTAGTCTCGTGGTGCCAGTGGAAAATCCTGCGAGATTTGTTATTCGGGCATGTTGCCATGCCTTTTAGTTGTCTCACGAGGCCAGTAGATTATTCGCGCTCATTCCACAAGACTTTCGTTTGCGTCTGTTGGACAAGCAAGTTCATTGTCTTGTGGAACGACGGAATGTTTATCCGGTTTGTGCGTGTTCGTTGCCTTGTTGGGCTTTCGCTTACGCTGTGCGTCGGGATCCTCGGAGAGATTTTTTCGTTACCCCGCGGGTTTCCGTTATTATATCTCCCCGAAGCAGGGTTATGTGCGTTCGTTATCCTATGAGGATTTTCGTTCGCTTTTTGCATAACCGTCCCTTTAGTTTCGCGAGTTATGTGCATTCGTTGCTCTTTGCAGAGCTTTCGTTCGCACTTTTGTAACTCGCGCCTGTTTACGAGTCATGTGCGTTCTCTTTGCAGAGTTTTCGTTCGCACTTTTGTGACTCGTGCCTGTTTACGAGTCATGTGCGTTCTCTTTGCAGAGTTTTCGTTCGCACTTTTGTGACTCGTGCCTGTTTGCGAGTCATGTGCGTTCTCTTTGCAGAGTTTTCGTTCGCACTTTTGTGACTCGTGCCTGTTTGCGAGTCATGTGCGTTCTCTTTGCAGAGTTTTCGTTCGCACTTTTGTGACTCGTGCCTGTAATTTCTTTTGAAAGATTGTCTTGGTGCTCCTTTCTTCAGGACCTTTGACCTGAGACTAGCGCGAGTTTTCCTTGCGGGGCGCATAGCGTGTACTCGTCCGGACTTTCCACGGTTAGCGCGCGTTCGCTGTTATGGAAAAGTTGTTTCGGGCTGTTTTATGCTCTAAGGTCTTTGGTCCGAATCTCGATATGGTGATTGTTGGCGAAACCTTTGTTGCCCGTAGGCTTTTATTTTTTTTTGTCGTAAGAACGTTGCTTTATTGCTGAGGCATTCGTTGCCGCTTGGGCTTTCGTTTATCCTCTTTTAGTGCAATAATTTCTTTTTTGTTGAACATAGGTTGCCCGTGGGCTTTTGTTTGTCCTTGTTATGATTAGTTGTAGGGGGATCCCGACGGCAATTGCGTGCCGTCGGGTCCCAAATTTGTTAGTTAACATGACAAACATCGGGCCGTGCTTATAGTATCGCACCGGCGCCCTCGACCATACACGGTCGTTGCCGTGTTGATGGTCCGAAAGTAGAAGGTACCGGGCCGTGCTTATAATATCGCATCGGCGCCCCTGACCTTACATGGGCATTCCCATGTCGGTCCCAAAAAGGTACAAAAGCTAATGATTACATTTTTACAAGAAGCGGCCTGTCCGCTGCTATGCCTGTTCTACTACCTCCCCCCCCCTTTTTTTTTTAAATATAAAATTTCCGAAGGTGGACGATGTTCCAGGGCCTGGCGAGCATCCGTCCGTCGGGACCTTCGAGTTCATAGGCTCCTTTGCCGCAGGCGCGAATTATCCGGAAGGGGCCTTCCCAATTAGGTTGAAGCTTACCGACATGCTGTCCGGCAGCCTCGACTTTCTTGAGTACTAGTTCGCCCGGTTCGAATGTCCGGGGAGACACTCGTTTATCAAAAGCGCGTTTGACCCTTCGCTGATATTCTGTGGTTCGGATGCGGGCCTTTTCTCGGAGTTCTTGTGCCAGCTCGAGTTCCGTGGCTCGTGCCTCTGGGTTGCTTTCTGTGGAGTAGGCCGTCATCCTGAGGGAGGGTGCAACGAGTTCGAGAGGTGTGACGGCCTCCATGCCATACACAAGGGAGTATGGTGTCTGCTGCGTGGCTTCACGGGGGGTGGTTCTGTATGCCCAAAGTATTTCATCTAGTTTGCCGGGCCAATTCTTCCTATTGGAGGCCACCTTTTTCCTCAATCCATCCAGAATAGTTCTGTTGGTGACTTCGGCCAGACCATTGCTGGCAGGGTGGCTAACCGAAGTAAAGTTGCTACGGATACCTAACTTCTCCAGGAAGGACATTGTGACATCTGCATTGAACTGTGTGCCGTTGTCAGAGATTAGTGCGTGTGGTATGCCAAAACGGCACACGATATTCTGCCATATAAAATTTTTGCCGGCTTCGGCCGTGATGTGGGTTAGTGCTTTGGCTTCGACCCACTTTGTGAAGTATTCCACGGCCACTATAATCCATTTTTGTTGTTGGGCGGCCATAGGAAAAGGACCTAGGATGTCGATCCCCCAGAGGTCGAAGGGCCAAGCTCCCGAGATTGTGATCATGTCGTAACCTGGGACGCTGGATAATCGGCAATGATATTGGCACCTTTCGCATTTTCGCGCCATATTGGCCGCGTCTTGCTGCATTGTGGGCCAATAGTATCCTGCGCGCAGGACCCTTTTGGCCAGAGTTTTCGCTCCTTGGTGGCTACCACAGAGTCCTTCGTGGACTTCCTCCAGCATTGCCTGAGCATCCTTCTCTCCGATGCACTTAAGCCATGGCCGGGCATATCCCCTTTTGTATAACTGATAATTGTAGATTGAGTATAAAGGGGCAATTTTCTTCAGTCTTCGGGACTCCAGTGGGTCCTCCGGTAGTGTCCCCGAAGTAAGGTAGGCCCACATGGGGGCGTACCAGGTATCTTCGGGCTCATTGACAACACAGGTTTCTTTAGCGCCCTCCGAAATACTCGACTCGGGGATGTCCATTACTATCACGGGGCGGTCCTTGTCGAGGTTTCCTGCGGCCCCGAGTTTAGAGAGGGCATCGGCTTGACAGTTCTGGTTTCTGGACACATGTTCTATTACCACCTTATCAAACTGTCCCTTTAACGAATGGAACTGCTCTCGGTATTGCCGCAATCGGTCGTCATGTACACGGCATTCTTCGTTAATTTGCCTGACCGCTAGTTCAGAATCACTGTGGAGGTGGACTTGTCGGGCCCCCACTCCCGCGGCTAGTTTGAGGCCCGCTATCATGGCCTCATACTCGGCAGTGTTATTAGTCACAGGAAACTGGAAGTGGAGCGCGTAGTTGAGTGTTTCTCCTTGTGGCCCTGTGAGAGCAATTCCTGCCCCCGCTCCCTGATGGGAGGAGGCTCCGTCAACATAAAGCGTCCACTTGCTTTCGAATTCGTCCGGAGCCCCTGAGTACTCCGCGATAAAGTCCGCGAATACTTGTGACTTGATGGCGTTCTGGGGGTGGAACGTAACATCGAATTCCGTTAGTTCAAGCGCCCAGGCTAGCACGCGACCCGAGGAATCGAAGTTCGCAAAAGCCTTCTTCAGGGGCACTCCAGTGTATACTTTGATTGGGTGAGATTGGAAGTACGGTCTCAGTTTTCTTGCCGCGATGACAAGGGCATAGGCCGCCTTCTCTAACTGTGTGTACCGAGTCTCGGCATCCCGGAGCACATGGGACACAAAATATATGGGTTGTTGCTCGCGTCCTTCTTCCCGCACTAACGCGGCACTGACCGCATGGTTGGTGGTGGCCAGGTACACAACCAAGGTGTCTCCTTCTATGGGTCTGCTGAGGCAGGGCGGGCTAGCCAAGTAACCTTTCACTTTGTCGAAAGCCATCGCACATTCCTCTGTCCATTCAAATCTGGCTGACTTACGCATTGCCTTGAAGAAGGGGAAGCAGACATCGCCCGACCGGGCGATGAACCTGTTCAACGCTGCCAGCCGGCCTGTAAGCGACTGGAGTTCCTTGAGGTTTCGGGGAGGTTTCATGTCTAGGATAGCCTGTGATTTGGACGGGTGTATCTCTACGCCTCTCATGGACACCATAAATCCGAGGAATTTCCCTCCCGTTAGGCCGAAGAAACTCTTCTTAGGGTTGAGTTTCATGTCCGCTTGATTGAGCGTAGCGAAGGTCTCGCGCAGATCTCGAACGTGATCCAGGTCGGACATACTCTTGACGAGGAGGTCATCTACATAGGCTTCTACGTTCCGACCTATTTGCTCGTGGAACACCTTATTCACCATTCTTTGGAAGGTAGCCCCTGCATTCTTTAGACCAAAGGGCATCACGCGGTAACAGTATAATCCGGAGTGGGTTGTGAAGGCAGTTTTATCCTCATCTTCTGGGCACATTCTAATCTGATTGTACCCCGAGAACGCATCCATGAAGCTCAGGAATGCGTGGCCGGAGGTGGAGTCTACTAGTTGGTCGATCTTGGGTAAGGGGAAAGGGTCCATAGGGCACGCCTTGTTCAGGTCGGTGTAGTCTATACACATTCTCCAATCCCCGTTCGCTTTTCTCACCAGCACGGGGTTCGCCACCCATTCCGGACAAGTCACGTTCCTAATAAAACCAGCTTCTAATAGCTTGGCTACCTCGGCCTTTACTGCCGAACGCCTCTCAGCCCCCATGTTTCTTCTTTTCTGAACCACAGGCTTCGCGCCCGGTTTGACGTGCAACCGGTGCTCGGCTATAGATCCCGGGATTCCCGGCATGTCTGCGGCGGTCCAAGCAAACACTGCTAGGCTTTCCCGGAGGAAGTCAATCAACTTCTTCCTTGCACTTCCCTGGACGGCCTTACCGATGTTCAGGATTTTGCCGTCACCGAGGTCGACCTGGTCAACCTCATCGGCCGGCTCAAGGGATGTCTTCAACTCTTCTTTGTCAGTGGGATCCAGAACCATGGGTGTGTTCGGGGGTAAGAACTCTCTGCTGGATTGCAAGCGTGAGTTAGCGAGACCTGATCTTGCTTTTGCTTTCACGTCCACTTGATGGACCGCCCCTCCTTGTCCCCCGAGGGAGGTTTGATAGCACTCCCGAGCCACCTGTTGCTGCCCACACTCCTCCCCCACACCATGGTTGGTAGGGAATTTGATCTTCAAGTGGGGGGAAGACACTATGGCTCCGATTTTGTTCAAAGTGCTCCTACCAAGGATTGCATTGTAGGCGGACGGGGCATCCACGATGAGGAAGTCTACCATAACTTCGGTGGTGCGGGGCGAAGAACCGAACGTCACTTTCAGTTGGGCGACCCCTTTTGGCCGGAGGGAATCGCCCGTGAACCCTACTAAGGGTGTTACTTTTCTCCGCGACTCGCCCAGCTGCATTCCCATCTTCTCAAAAGCTGAGAGGAACAGGATATCAGCCGAGCTCCCCGTATCCACGAGGATCCGTTTGACTCCAAACTCCTCTATCTTGAGTCTCAATACTAAGGGGTCATCGTGAGGACATATCACGGTGCCAAAGTCTTTCTCGGAAAAGCATATGGCTTCATCCATCCGGGGTCTCTTTCTTTCAAGGGGCCTCTCGATATTCAGTATGGTAGGGTACGGCTTGGTGGTGGTTCGGTTGTGTTTTTCGGGAGCCGACACCCTGTGTCCTCCACTAATAACATTGATTTCTATACTCGGCCGCCTGCCTAATGTTCCCGGTCCCTTTCCCTTGCCCTCGTCGGGCTTGGGTCCCGAGTGTTCACGTTCTTTGTAATCATCCCGATAGGAGGCTTTCTTTTTGTCCTGGACCTCCCCATTATACTCTTTCGCGAACTTTTGGAAAAATTCTGGCACTATATACTCGATCAACTTTCCTTCCCTCGCCATCCTTTCCAATACGTCTTTCAGCTGGAGGCATTCCCCCGTGGTGTGGCCATTGAAACGGTGGAACAAGCACCTCGCCGTCCCGTCCTTTTTCTCGAAGATACGCTTGCGTAGCGGTCTCGGGACATCAGGCATGTCCTTTATTACAAGGTACATTTCGCTCCTCTTCTTGATAAAAGGGGCATACCGCACGTAGTGGGGTCGGTAGCCCTCTCTGCCATCTTCACGCCGTTCTTCTTGGGTATTTCTCTTTGGTGGTCCTTGTCTTCGAGACGGGCCACTATCGGGCTGCCGGCCACGCTGCTGCGGTTTTGGGGATCTGGACCGCGGTCTGGCGAACTGGACGGCGTCCTCCTCGGCCCGGATGTACCCTTCGGAAAAAGCCAGGAATTCTGGTAAACTCTTGAATTCTCTTTTTCGGGCATCATACCGGAGAGTGCCCGGTCCTCCTTGCCAAAGCCCATTCAGTATGGCCGCCAGGGCGATGTCCTCACTGTAGTTTCGGACCTCCCTGGAGGCCTTCACGAATCTATTTACGAAGGTCCGAGTTGTCTCTTGGGGTCCCTGAACATACTTCAAAAGGGAGTCACATGTCGCTCGTGGGGGCCGGAGCATGTCGTAGCGGGTCAGGAAAGCTCTCGACAGTTGATCAAAGGTTTTTACCGATCCTTGCCTCAATCTCATGTACCACTCTCAGGCTTCCCCGGTCAGGCAGGTGGTGAAAATGCGACACGCGACAGCGTCCGACGCTCCATGTAGTCGGAGCCTTTCGTAGAACCCATATACAAAGTTCTGAGGGTCCTGAATATCTCCGCTACCTTGAAAACAGGGAAGGCCAGTGGGGTATTTGAAGTCACCCATGGGGGCCTTGTAAAGTTCCGGGGCTAATGGTCCTTCCAAAATATTCGTCGACCCGGAACGAGTCCCTGCTCTCCTCCTCTCCCTCTTAGCTATCTCTTTCTCCACTCCTTTTTTGATCATTGTGTCTATCATTGCCATATTTACTCCTGCCGCCTCCGGTGGGGTGAGCGGTCTTCGTCGCCTCTTAGGGGGTGTTCGGCGACGCTCTTCGCGCGAGTGGCGAGACTGATCATCTTTCCTCGAGTGGCGAGACCGTTCCTCGGTATGTTTGGTGGGGCCTTCTCGAGTCCGCTCTGTTCTCGCTCGGCCGGCGCTCCTTCTCGAGCTGGCTGCCGCGGACGAGCCTTCGCTCTCTCGCCGTTCGACCCCGAAGGATAATCTCCGTCTTGGTCCATCGTCCTGTCTCGTTTCTCCCTCGCCTATCAGGGTCTCAAGTTCGGGGTCAGGATTGTCAAAACCACCGTCTGTGTTATGTAGACTGGGCTCTGGGTTGTTCGATCCAGGTCCAGCCCGGATCAATTGTACTACAGGCGGTGGGGGGTGAATCATTCGTACCCCGGGAGCTGAGGTGGGAGTTTGGGGATAGTATGGTAGGTTGGGATCGGCCTGTGGAGGGTATTGTGCTAAGGGGGCAGTCTGGTACTGTGGGTGTGGAGAGGCATATTGCGGGTATGGAGGATAGTTGTAAGGAGGTGGGTACACATACGGTGGAACATACGGGGAGTGGTACTGGGTGTAAATCATCTGGTTTTGTGTGTTTTGGGGGGTCGAACCGATCGGCCCAGTGGTCTGGGCGGTCACTATAGTCGAGTCGATCGGCCTTACTACCGGTGTGGAAACTCCGAGGGACTCCCAATTCATCCCGGATGGGTTAACCAGTGCCCCTTCGGGCGGCATGCCCAGGGAGGGGTTCGGCGGGACGATCGGGTTGGAAGTCTTCTGACCCCGTTTATCGGGGGGGTTTTTGCTCGTTGCCCCCACGGTCGGGTCATGTCGGGGAGTTTTCTTCGGGGACGCTTTGGGTTGAACGCCCGAGGTCGGGTCGGTCGGGGGCTTCACGTTCTCAGTTCGTCGGTTAGATTGTTCCGCCCGGCGGGCTTCCTCCTCGGGGGCGATCTTGCCCATGTCGGTTCGTTTGGTTGCGGAAGTCATCTTGCTCAGTTGAGGCTGGGGGCCCCACGGTGGTTGATACGTCCCTTCCCAAAGGGGCCGGGCCGTACTTGGACTCGGTCCAGTAGAGTGCAGGCACGCCCTGTTTCTGGGAGGCAGGCCGTGCGGGGATTGGGTGCTAATCGCGCGGCCCGTCTCGCTTCGAGCGATGCGGGTCGGGGTGGCGGACACGCGGGGAGCCGGAGGGGTATTAACGCTCTAACCCTTTTTGATACCTCTCCAGACTCAGAATGTGATAAATGCGATCCCCGTTTCTGGGGGTTTCTTTGCCTTATATAGGGAGTGGCCCACTGTAGCGGGGTCTTGTCAGCATTAATGACAAAGATCCGCATACTGTTGAGGGTGTCCACATATTAGGCTATTAAAGTTCGCGTAGCAAGCCTCAAGCCGAACCGCAAGGTCGCGTGTTCAACCTTTGGTTGATACGGCGTGCTAGGCTTTGAGCCTTGTTTTGTTCAGTTCCGGGCGGGCCCTTAAGAGGGCTCAGAGTCTCGGTTTGTGCTTCGCCTCAGGCTGGCCCCGAGAGGGGGTCCGAGTCCTGAGTAATTTCTGGTCTCGGGTTGGCCCCGGGAGGGGGTCCGAATCCCGAGTGATTTCTGGCTTCGGGTTGGCCCCAGGAGGGGGTCCGAATCCCGAGCAATTTCTGGCCTCGGGTTGGCCCCGGGAGGGGGTCCGAATCCCGAGTTATTTCTGGGCCGCGGTCTGTTTTGGGCCTGTTTATTGTGAACTTTGATCTAGAGATGTTTAGTTGGGTCAGGCCTGGGCCTTTTAAGGGCCATTGGTATATGGACCTATCAGTATTAGTTTCCTTTAATAAAAAAAATGTATCATTTCACTTGAGACATAAAACCATATGAGCACAGAGAATAGTAATTAGCTTTTTTTTTTATTAGTTGTGAATGGAGTAAAAATTTCTTATTTTATCTTTAATTATCTATGTAATTTTTAACTTTTTTATTTTTAGTGAATTATGCCAAAACAAAGATTTAAATGCAAGTTCCTGTTTTAGACTTTTAGTTTCTAAATTCACAATCTGTCCTGATAACCATCTCCAATTTTCTTCCCCAAATCTACCATCCAGCCGATAAATGTGGAATAATTCATCAAGCCTAATCTGACATAAAAGCTTAAATTTAAATAACTTCCAAGTTCTAATTGCATGGTAACATATGTACATGAAAAAGAGAAATGCACGTAAATAGGTTATAAAAATAGTTCTTATCCGATTAATTTTTTTTTTTGTTGAGAATTAATTTTTAATCTAGTAACTAAGATAATATGTTATGTGCAAAATTTTATAGGTTTAAAATACAATTGGAGAATTTCTACGAATATTTAATTAAAGTTGGTATGTTTAATTTCCATCTTATCTTAAGATAAAACCCTCGTGCTTTTGTGCAAGGACTTGCAATTTTAATTATAAATACAAGGATTGAATTTTCAAACATTTTAGAACATCTACATCCCAACAACTCAAATTAGTTTCTAAATAACTGTTAACTACTTTTTAAAAATTAAGGTCTCTAAAGTTTCTAACTCTCACATTTCTGAAATTAATTTTAGAGTTTCTATGAAGCTACGTCAGCAACAAATTAAAAATGAGAAATAATTTGAGACAATCATTTGACCAACATGAAGTTTATAAACAGTTTCTTAATAAAAACTTTACTGCATAGTTTCTAAATAAGAAACTCTTCCACATCCCTGAAACTGAATTAGAAACTGTCACATCAGATTAGAAACTCTAATAATACCAGGGATGTAGATGCTCTTAAGCATGTCGTATTATCTATATTATCAACCACCCAGTCATATTTCTTTATAATTTCTTGATTGTATAACTCATATTTTACATACTTCTCTCCTCATTTAAAAAGAAAAAGTTTGATGTATCTTAAGATGCAACAAAATATTTAATTTAATACAAAATTTACTTTTTACGTTCCTCTCTAGGATTACTTGTGCGTGTTAATTTTTGTCATATATATATTTTATTATTTAAAAAAAAGATGTTTATTTGTTTAAAAAAATTAATGTAAGATTTATTGTTTAAGTTGTCTTATTTAAAAAAAATATATAAATAGTTTTCTTTGAAAGTCTGAAAATAATTTTAGCTTGCAAAATTGTATGATAGGGTCTTTTAATGTGATTAAGCAAATGCAAAATGTGCATTGCAACCAAATTAAGAGAATCACATGGATGGAACATTTTCAGTACACACCATTTGAATGAACTTCTGCACTTCTCTATGAATGAAATTCAAAATTATATTATTTAAATCACATTGCATCTGAGACATAAAGCATCTTAGAAAATAACATGGGTCCCAAAGACTGGTAATTAAATGATATTGTTGTATAACTAAATGATGATTTTAATTGTTTTAAGATTCACTAATATCTTCATAATTAAGTTATTGGAGAATGCTAAAATTAATTTGTGCTCGCCGTCATATGCAGATCACCCGTTGAAGTATATATATATAAACGTAAACTATGCACCATTTCTACGGATTCGGATCAGCTGAAATTCTGAAACCAATGAACAGTAATCCTGAAATCCCTGCAATCCGAATCCAGCCATCGAATTTTTTCCGAGAACGCATCTCGAATCCGAAATTTCCCTCCAAACCCAACCAAAATGCCAATGAAATTTATACTTGCACGCATCTTGGAACAATTTGACGGCTGTATTCGGATTGCAGGGATTTCAGAATTACTGTTACCGGTCTCATATTTCAGCAGATGCGCTTCCCATTTCTACCATCGAAGCTAATTAACATGAGTTTTTCACACACGTTCCAGGCTTCCAGCTTATTGGCAAACCTTCAATTCAGTATTTGAGATTAGCAATTTTCAGCTATAACTTCGCAAATTTTGATTAATTGAATAATATATTGTTAGTTTTTACTAAATATATTATTTAGTAGAATTGTAATAAGTTTTTTTGAAGAGAAAGTAGCTGGAATAGTAGAATTGTAATAAGTTTTTTTTTTTTTGAGAGGTCCCTCTGCAGTAATATTTGTGCAAATTATCTTGTTATTTTTTATCATATATAATATATTATTTAAAAAAATTGTTTTCAAAATTTTCTGAATATAAGATTTATTGTGTAAGTTATCTTATTTAAAATTTAATTTATTTAGAAAAATAATTTTCTTTGGAAGACTGAAAAACAATTTGAGTATGCAAAATTGTATGATACAATTAAGGAAATGCAATCGGTGCACTGCAACCAAATAATGACATAGATGAAATTAAACGCTTTTCGGTTCACACCATTTGAGTGAATTCTGCATTGTCAATAAATATTTTCAAATCTTTTTCTCTTCATACCTAATTTATCTTTCTTTAGAATCTTTTAATTACAGTAGAAACTTAATAAAATATTGTATCAAATATATAAAAGGAAAATACTAAATGCTATTGAAAGATAATACAATAATGTCTCATCTTATTGCCTTCTTAACTTATTTTTTTTGTAATGACGCTGCTATTTTTTTTTATAAAATATTAGAAAAAAAGTTTTCAACAAATTACAATATCTTCGTTATTGTAAAAAATAAGATAATATTTTATTTCATATACCATACTTTACCTTCTTTTTTCTTAACAACACACTAGTATGAAAACATAAACTATTTATATCATAAGAACTAATAAAATTCATTATGCGAGGCTGGACTTTGATATATAAATTTTATAGATAAAGTCATAGTTTTCACATCAACAATTTTTTTCACTATTTATTCTTTCTTTCAAGTTACTTATTAATTTATATTTAGTTCATGTCCGGTTTTTCGTTTGCACATTTTTAAACTTCATCCAAATTTTGTTACAAATAGTAAAAAAATGTTCATGTGAAAAATGCAACTTTATCTATGAGAGTTTGAAGTCAAATTAAGTTTAGTCTCATATAATAAATTTTATTAATATCTTATAGCATAAATAGTTCATGTTTTCAAACTAGTGAGACATTTTTCTCTTGAACTTTTGTAGTCACTACCAACATATTCTTAAGCTATATTCTTCATAAAAAAATAGTAAGAAGGTTTTAACAAATTAAAATCTCTTCGTTAATATAAAAAGATTGTAATACATTATTTCATTCACCATATTTTATGTTAAATACACTGATACAATAAAAAAAACCTATTCAATTGAAAAAAAAATATAAATTACGAACAAATTTGATATTGAAAATATAAAAAAAATTGGAGTTGAGCCTCCACCCTCCAGCCACTATACAAATAAAATAAAAAGATAATAAAATAAGTCGTCTTGTATTCTCCTACAATAATATTTAATAGTTTCCATTTACATATTTGATACAAGATTTTATAAAATTTATTACCATAATCAAGAGATTCTAAAGAGGGGGTAAATTAAGTATGTAGAGAGAAAATCTCGTCTGTTCAAGTATACATAGATATTTCACGATCTAAAATAAATCGAATCCAAATATTACCTTCGGCCGAGGGTACTATCGTTATTTCATGTACCTCGCTCTCTTATAAATTAGCAAAAATCCTGTTTTCGCACCTCTTCAGAAACCGCTTTGTCGCACATATTCTACAACTCACGCCGCCGCCATATCTCTTCTAAACCTCTTTGTCGCACCACTTCTACAACTCACTCCGCCGTCATGGGTCGCATGCACAGTGGAGGTAAAGGTATCTCGGCATCAGCTCTGCCGTACAAGAGGACCCCGCCTACCTGGCTCAAGATCTCCTCCCAGGATGTATATTTTCTCTTCCTTTTCTTCCTCTCAGATCGATTTATTTGCTTCTCCGTTTCTTAATTAGCTGTCGTTGTTTGGGTTGACTTTCTCTGATTAGAAATGCAGAGGATTTTGGAATTGTCAGTTTTTAAATCAAGGCATAATTTTTCAACTGGTGACCCATGACTATTTTTCTGAGGATAGAACAATAAATTATGGCGATTTAAGACTCTAATTGGTACTTAGTGGGATTCTATGCTGTGTTGAGGAAACCAATCGTTAATCCGTGCTCTAACTGAACATTGAGTTAATTAAAATGTGAAGCATTCAGATTTAATTGAAAATTTTAAAACAATATAATCAAGGGCAATAAGGCTAATATTATTCATCCCTATTGTTCAAAAATTTAGGTGGAAGAGAGCATTCAAAAGTTTGCCAAGAAGGGCATGACTCCGTCTCAGATTGGTGTGATTCTTCGTGATTCACATGGTATTGCTCAAGTAAAGAGCGTAACTGGAAGCAAGATCCTAAGGATCCTTAAGGCTCAAGGTTTGTTTCTCTTCCTTATTTTTCCTAGTATCTTGGTGCTTAAGCTGTTTTAACTTTGGTATTGTAAGTACAAGAGTTGGCATATATATGTAGTTTTAAGTGAAGCTGCTTTGGTGTACTAAGTAGTAACAATGCAATGTGAAAAATATAATTTCTCATGTTTTGCTGGTATTAACAGTTAGCATAATGTTAAGTTGATAAAAAGAACCTTTTTCCATGAAACATTTTCTCCATGCTGATTTATGTTTTGGTTTTCAGTGTTAAATTGAAATTGTCAGAACATGCTGCTATTAGTCTTTTAAAGAAAACTACTTGAGAGTTATAGTATTAGAAATGTTGGGATTTTTTAGGCCCAAAACGGCCTTGGCCCATTTCTCTTTTCCTATATTTCTCTTGGTGACCTAAATCTTAGATTTAGTGGTGGCTGCTCCTTGTGCAAGATAGAAAGAGAAAGAGAGAGAGGAAGAGAGAGGGTGAGTGATTGTTTGTGCTAACAATTGGAACACTCTTGTAATGTTGGTCGTTTGCCTCCCGGTGGAGTAGGTCCGACCGAACCACCTAATCTCTGTGTTTTGCTTTATCTTGTGTGCTTTTTGGACTCGATCTATCTCGCGGTAACATCTTTCCTCTATTTCGGTATTTTTGGTTGTATTCAAGGTTACATTTGTTTCTAACTTCTCAGTTCTTGTTGGTGTACGGATTATTAGGTCCTTTGCGGGTTTCTGTAGTTGGTACGGTGTGTACTGGTATTCCGCATTTCTAAATTAATCCCAACAAGTGGTATCAGAGCTCCAGGTTATTTGGTACGGTTTCAACATGAACAAGAATATGGCAAACCCTAATATTGCATCTGTATTTGGGATCGAGAAATTTGACGGGATACAAAATTTTGCATTGTGGCAAGGTTCAGTCCGGGATGCCCTTGTGCTTTAAGGTTTGGACGATGCCTTGAATAATACCAAATCAAAGGACATGGATGATAACAAGTGGAAAACGATGTGTGGTAAACTCTTAGTACAGTCCGGTTTTGTTTGTCGGATGAAGTCAAAGCCCTATTTATGGCCGAAACTTCTCCGAATGATTTATGGAAGAAATTGGAGGGTATGTACCTATCTAAGTCCTTGGCAAGTCGGACGACATTGAAAAAGCGGTTGTACTGGCTTAGGATGGAGGAGGGTATGGATTTGAGGGCTCACCTTGGTGCGTTTAACACTTTGATACGAGATGTGTTCAATGCGGGTGGAAAGATCGAGGAGGAAGATCAAGCCTGTATGTTTATGGCATCCCTACCAAAGTCGTATGATCCGATTACGATGCCTTTGCTAGGGAAGAAGAGCGAACTCACCATGGAGGAAGTGACTGCTGTACTTTTGGATTCCGAGTCCTTGAGGTGGCGTGAGGAGGATGGGTTAGAGTCCTCTAGCGCGCTTGTGACTGTGTCGGATGGGCGGCGGCGGAAGAAGTCGGGCCACGGTACATGCCATAAGTGCGGCAAGCCCGGTCACTTTCGACGCGATTGTCCCGAGAGACAGTTGGACCGTCCACCTACACCTGGAGCCGGTCGCGCAGCCGTTGTGGTCGGTAATGATGGTGATGTCATTGTGTGTATGGGTGAGGGGGATGTGTATGAGACTGTTGGTGATGGGACATGTAGCGGTAGCGGTAGCGTCTGTGGTAGCTGGGTGTTAGATTCCGGGAGTACATTCCATGTTTGTCCACGGAGGGATTGCTTTGATTCCTTTCGTGAGGTGTCCGATGGTGCTGTGACTTTGGCTGATGAATCGATGATATGATATGATTCGCACGATTAGGTTCCGGATGTGGGATGATATGATTCGCACGATTACTAGTGTTCGGTACATACCCGGTATTCGACAGGGTCTTGTGCCATGATTGTTTTAAGCGGATTATTAACGAAGAGACCTATGGTATGGTTGGGAAAACACATATTGGTATTTTGAAAATATGGGTAGCAGTTCTTTGATGTACCAGTTTTTTCATATTTGGAGATATGACAAGTACTTGCAGGAGAAGGTGTATCGGAAGATGTAAATCGTTGCTGAACAGGAATTAGACTACGAGTTTTGGTTTGGCGCCGAATGTAATGGCGAGTTACCGGCTTTGGTGTTGGTAGATCATGTATTTAATTAACTGCTTGTACGAGTTAATTAACTGCTTCTCGATAGGGACACTGGAACATAGCGGCACACAACTCCAACGCCCCGATCCAAGTGGCTGACACTGTATGGGGCATTGGACCTGGGCTGCCGTAGGCTGTGGACTTAGGTTTGATGCGGTGAGTCTCTAGTCATGGAGACTTGTGGGAGACGACGTGATACTGACAGACAGCTATTGGGCTATGACGGTTGGCGACGGAGTAAGTTGCCGATTTGAGCCTACGGTGGAGATTTGTTGGGATTTTTTAGGCCCAAAACGGCCTTGGCCCATCTCCCTTTTCCTATATCTCTTTTGGTGACCTAAATCTTAGATTTAGTGGTGGCTGCTCCTTGTGCAAGACAGAAAGAGGAAGAGAGAGAGGGTGAGTGATTGTTTGTGCTAACAATTGGAACACTATTGTAATATCTTGTAATCTCTTGTTTAATAGTGAAGTTTGTTGGTCGTTTGCCTCCCGGTGGAGTAGGCTCGACCGAACCACCCTCTGTGTTTTGCTTTCTCTTGTGTGCTTTTTGGACTCGATCTATCTCGCGGTAACATCTTTCCTCTATTTCGGTGTTTTTGGTTGTATGCAATGTTGCATTTGTCTCTAACTTCTCGGTTCTTGTTGGTGTACGGATTATTGGGTCCCTTGCAGGTTTCTTGTAGTTGGTACGGGGTGTACCAGTATTCCGCATTTCTAAATTAACCCCAACAATAACATCATTCTTGTTGCTGTAATAAGTAATAACCTGAATTGCAAAATGCTTGCTATATCCATAATCAGGGTTGGCGCCAGAGATTCCAGAGGACCTTTACCACCTGATAAAGAAGGCAGTGGCGATCAGGAAGCATCTTGAGAGGAACCGCAAGGACAAAGACTCCAAGTTCAGGCTAATTCTTGTTGAGAGCAGGATCCACCGCCTTGCTCGCTACTACAAGCGCACCAAGAAGCTCCCTCCCGTCTGGAAATAGTTAGTGCCTTTCCACTTCCCTTTTCATTTATATCATTTCTTTAGTTCTCTGATGATGATATGCTTCATTTTGAAGTTGTTATCAAGGTTTACTGATAATGATTAGAAAAATGGTTGGAGAACATATTTGCATTTTTAAATTAGGTCTGCTTTAGGGTGTAAGACAACAATTTGACATTGTCAAACTAATTTTTTTCCTTATAAAGGCCCTTTCTAAAGGTGTTCAATTGTCGTTGTAATTACATTATCCTTTGAAATTGTTTGCATAGTTGCACTTTTTCCTTCAATGTGAATTTTCTTTTAATTATTCATTCCACTGATCAATGTTGGTGATATTGACTAGCTCACAAAATGGATTACCATGTTTAACTTTGTTCTGATCTAATTCATAGATCTTTATCAAAATTTGTACTCAAGTCTTTTATGAGGCTACCAGTTTATACTGTTTTTCCGCATTAATAGTCTGGTTAACAAAACTTATATAAATATCTATTTAGTTGTCAAAATGATTTACTCCTGCTTTGATCTGCTTTCATCTAAGACTAACTTGTTTTACTGTTTTTTTCACAGTGAGTCTACCACTGCTAGCACCCTTGTGGCTTAAGTTAATCTGGACATATGATGTTGCTTTGTAGGATTTTCTTCGTGGTTTTGTGCAAGAAGTTGCAACTATAGTTGTTAATATAGTGAATTCAGTATTGATTGGGAAACTGGTCTTCAACTTTTTCAGTATTTGAGATTGGCAATTTTCAGCTATCAGTTTGCAAATTTTTGGTTCATTGAATAATATGTTATTAATTTTTAGAGTGAGGCTATGGTACTATGCATAGTGCGGATTGGTCCGCACTACGGATTAATATTTTTGTTTTTAAAATTCTAACGGTCAACCGTTCAACACGATCTCCATATGAATATGTAAAGATCTCCATATGAATATTTACATGTAAACTAAACTTTACATATTTGAAAAAATTTTACTATTTTTTTAGATGGGTAGGAAATCACTGTTTTTAGAATTTTCAGATCAAAGTGATTTGCTATCCATCTAAAAAATAGTAAAAAAGAATTCTAAAATATGTGAAACTTAGTTTACAAGTACATATTAATATGGAGATTATGTTGAATAGTTCGGATTGATTGTTAGAACTTTTAAACCGAAGATTTGACTCTATAGCATGTGTCAATATGCTGAAATTTTTATTTCTAACATTTAAAAAAAAAAAAAAACCAAATAACCATTGTTTGGTGGAATTTCGAATTTTAACACGGCTGCACCGGCATTCTGCGGACTCATTTTATTTTATTCTTTTACCTAGGCACCCAGCGACATATCTCAAATTTTTGATTTTTAATAGTTTTTGTTTTTTTCTAGGAATGCGTGCCAAAGTATGAAAATGGGATGAAAGTCAAAGTTTGAAAATGGGAAGGAAAAAAAAAAAAAATGAGTCCGCAGAATGCCGGTGCGGCCGTGCTATAATTTGAAATCCCACCAAACGATGGTTATTTGGTTTATTTTCTTTTTTTAAATGTTATAAATAAAAATTTCGGGTCAATATGCTCTTGCATAGTGCCATTGCCTCATTCTAATTTTTAATAAACACTGGTACTACTGAAGATTAGTTAGAATAGTAGAATTGTTACAAGTAAATTTATATTTTTACAACTATTGAATTTGTAAATATAAATTTTCACCGAATTGTCAACTAAAGATGGGCCAAATTGTTAAGTACACAAAATATACATGATTTTTTTTTTTTTTTGAGAGGTGAGGGATGGTCCCTGTTAGCCCCTCTCCCTCTGTAAATTATATCACTAACTTAATTTAGAGTTTGAATCTGGTCCGTTGGTCATATACTAGCATTAATTTTAAGTTGGACTCATATATTACAAGTTTGAACTGAATTAGTTTGAATTCTAATCAGACAGTTCATATTAAAACTCAAAAATTAAGTTACCTCATACTGTCATACGATGCGAAATCGTCCCTTATTTCTAACAACATTTTTCTTTATTCATTCTTCAAAAAAGAATGAGTCAAACATTCTAACTCTAAATCTCCAGAAGAAATGCTCCGGTTAAATTTCAAATTTGCCACCTCCAATATAAAAGGCAACAATATTGCATAATATTTTTTTTAGATAAAAATCAATTAAAGTCTTCCAATTTTTAAATATCTACAAGTATAAATCTGACCGGATTTTGAACATGCAAAATTAACATTTCAAATTTAATACACAAACTATCTACATAATAAAATATATCTAAAATTTTAACATTATAACTATATTTATCATAAGAGTTAATTGTATTTTGAGATGTATGTTAGAATTTTTTTTCTTTATATTCTAATTTCGCAGGGTTGAAGGCCTATGATTACTTTGGATTGAGATCCTCGGTACCGTCAGATGTATAAAGTTTGCATAGTATTAATTTTTGCAAAATAACAGATGAAGAAAAATGAAATTAGAAATATAAAGATGAGTAGGGTTAAAATGCACCATTGGTTTTATACTTCAATCATGCTCCATGTTTTTTTCTCCGTTTTCAAACTACAAAAATCGATCCGAACCGCTCAATATGATCTTCATATAAAAATATGCTTAGAGACCAAATTTTATATTTTTTGAAATTTTTTTACTATTTTTTTAGATAGCTACAAAATCACTGTTTTCGATGGTTCAGAATTTTCAGTTTTGTAGCTATCTAAAAAAATAGTAAAAAAATTTCAAAAAATATAAAATTTGGTCTCTAAGCACATTTTTATATGAAGATCATATTGAGCGGTTCGGATCGATTGTTCGAACTTTAAAAACGGAGAAAAAGACGTGAAGCATGATTGGAACACAAAACCAATGATGCATTTTAACCCTACTCTGTAAAGATTTGTCGGCTTAGTGAAGTTGGATTTTATTATTAGTGTCTGTTTCTCTGTCCCACAAAACTATCAGAAATTTTGATATCCATCTCCAATTTTCTTCCCCACATCTACCTTCCAACCGACACAATGACAACTGGCTCAATGATACTGGATAAAATGTTTCATTTATCTATCTACAATCTTTTGAGCTTATATAAAATCATTAGGCCTAAAATGCATGATTACCTGCCGTGATTTTTATTTTTACCCAAAAAAAAATATATTTTAATATAAATAACCAGGTTTTTAAAATATTTTTATTTCTACCCAAACCGCTAGGAATATCAGCGGTCCGAATTCTGAATATCAGCAGGGGTCAGCAGCCGATATTTGAATTCTAATTTTTAGTCACCGGACCTGAATAGACTCGGTCTACAATAAACCGAATCGCTGATAGCTTGAGCTTTGCACGGGCTCTGCGTGCTCCAGGTTTAGGCAAAATGAAGGGGTCAAAAAAATGTTCGGCGCTCATATCTGATTTCTAATTCTAGTTGCGGGATTCGAGTAGAACTGGTTTACGGTGCACCGAATCACTGACCACTTGAGGTGTCGTGTGAATTCTGCATGGTCCGGATTTAGGGAAATTAAAGGGGTCAAAATTTATCCGATTTTCAAATAAATAATCAGATTAATCGGATTAAACTTATCATCTGAATAGACTATTAAACTATTAAACTTTCAAAATTTATTTAGACTATTAAACAATAATTAATTTTGAAAATCCAAACCGTTCAACATGTTCGAAATATTGAAATGTGCTTGGAGACCAAATTTTACATTTTTTGGAATTTTTTTACTATTTATTAAGCCACTTTTTCAATTACTGATCCAACGGTAAACAGTAAAAAAACAGTAAAATTTTCTGGACCACCGGATCAGCGATTGAAAAAGTGGCTTAATAAATAGTAAAAAAATTCCAAAAAATGTAAAATTTGGTCTCCAAGCACATTTCAATATTTCGAACATGTTGAACGGTTTGGATTTTCAAAATTAATTATTGTTTAATAGTCTAAATAAATTTTGAAAGTTTAATAGTTTAATAGTCTATTCAGTTGATAAGTTTAATCCGATTAATCTGATTATTTATTTGAAAATCGGATAAATTTTGACCCCTTTAATTTCCCTAAATCCGGACCATGCAGAATTCACACGACACCTCAAGTGGTCAGTGATTCGGTGCACCGTAAACCAGTTCTACTCGAATCCCGCAACTAGAATTAGAAATCAGATATGAGCGCCGAACATTTTTTTGACCCCTTCATTTTGCCTAAACCTGGAGCACGCAGAGCCCGTGCAAAGCTCAAGCTATCAGCGATTCGGTGTATTGTAGACCGAGTCTATTCAGGTCCGGTGACTAAAAATTAGAATTCAAATACCGGCTGCTGACCCCCGCTGATATTCAGAATTCGGACCGCTGATATTCCTAGCGGTCCGAATTTTTAGTTCGGACCTCTAGCGGTTTGGGTAGAAATAAAAATCTTTTAAAAACCTGGTTATTTATATTAAAATATATTTTTTTTTGGGTAAAAATAAAAATCACGGGATTACCTGTTTAGAACAAAAAATGCATCAGCAACAATTGCTCCGGTGTTGGGCCTCATGGAAAACATCTAATGTACTAGAATCAAAACAAAAGGAATGGACGTAGCCTAGTCTAGGGATCTAAATACATGACGTGTTGTGTCGTGATTAGTTATTGTTAAAATTAATGAAGAAGTTAAGGATCAATCTCAGTCATTCATCATTGATCGAATGACTTAGATTAAATCAAGTATAGTATAGGGTCTTTAGTTTATTTATGACAAAGCAATTATAGGTGCCAACTGAACAATAACTAGGCACAGTACCAGCGGTACAAAAAACTAACCGTTAGACTTTGTAATATAAATAAGACTTAAAGCTTGTAAAGAGATACACATCAATACATAAATGCATTTTTACCATAAACCATTTTCTTTGTCTCTTCTCTATTTTTCTCTAATATAATTAGTACATTTTTTACAAGCTCTTGATGACAACCAAAACAAAATTGAAATGTCATAATTTTTTATACATGCATAGATAAAATTATGTAGATCATATCCAACGGTTTTATTTTGACTTTAAGTTTTAAATTTTGAGTTATTAAAGTTTTTAAAATTAAGACATGATAGAGACACAAAAAATAGAGGTATTTGAACACTCCTCGTAGTTTTAACAACTATTGAATTCATAAAGATTAGCTTTAAGTCTAAATTAATAAAATATTATTTTCCACCCAATTTTGAACTAAAAATGGACCAAATTGATAAGTAAATAAAATATACATGATTTTTTTGAAGAGCTCAGATATGGTCCCTCGTTTAGGAATTTAAATTTGCTGAAATTCGAGATCCATGAACAGTACCTCTGAAATCTCTAAATCTCGAATCCAGCCGTCCAATTTTTTCTGTGCACGCATCTCGAAATAGCTGATTTTTCTATGCACGCATCTTGAAACAGTTTGACAGCTGGATTTCAGATTTCAGGAATTTAGAATTACTGTTCACGATCTCGAATTTCAGTAGATTTGGATCCCTGGTTTAGCCGATCTCCGTCCGTCTGTAAATATCATAACTATATTTCTAACATCATTTTTTCGTTGTTTATTCTTAAAATAAAAATGAGAGAGTTAAATATTCTAACTCTAAATATTTAGAAGAAATCCTCCGGTTAGATTTCAAATTTGCATCTTTCAATATAAAAAGCAACAGTATTGTACAATCTTTTTTTTTAAGATAAAATTAACTCAAGTCTTCCAATATTAAATATTCGTAAAAAACTTTCCAACCAGATTTTGAACATGTAACTTCACAAATTTAATACATAAACTATCTAAATAATAGAATATATTTCTAATTTTAACTTTTTAACTATATGCATCATAAAAGTTAAAAATATTTTTACATTTAGGCAAATGCTAAAATTATGTTTTTTTTTTTCCTTTTTTTTTTCTTTTGATATTCTAATTTCGGATGGTTGAAGGCCTATGGTTGCTTTGGATTGAGATCCCACTTGAGAGTAGGTCCGATGGGCATCGGACCTACTCTGGTTCGATGGGTTTAATCACCGTTGATTTGCTTTAAGATTCATGCATAATGCTTTAAACTCCGTGCGTGTCTGTTTCAATTTTCGTACGCACAAATCTTAAATTAGATCATACGGTCATCATGCTCGTTGCCTAAAAGTAGGTCTGATGGGTATCGGACCTACTCCGTTCTCTTGAGATCCTCAGTAGCGCCAGACAACCAGAGACATTTTGCATAGTAATTTTTGAAAAATTACAATAAAAACCCTCCTAAAAATATCCAACAGCGAACTATGTCGAAAATTTTACCACGCTCTTGAGGATTAACACAGTAATTGCTTGTCAGAATTGTAGAAAACAATGTTGCATCGAGGTAATTACAGTTCCAGGCAGACAAAGTGAGGCTATGGTAATATGCATATTACGAATTGAACTGTGCTATAGACTTATATTTCTATTTTTAAAATTCAAATAATCGATCTGGACTGTTAAACATAAACTTGATATGAAAATGTACTTCAAAATCAATAATTACATTTTTTTTTAAATGACTATTTTTTAGATAGATAGAAAACCACTGCTTTGAATGGTTCAGAAGTTTCAAATCAAGTGATTCTCTATCTAAAAAATAGAAACAAAATTCTAAAAAAAATGTAAGTTTTGGTCACTAAGTATATTTTCATATGAAAATAATGTTGAACAATTTAGATGGACTGTTTGAATTTTAAAAACAAAAATATAAATTCATAGCACGGACCATTGTGTAATATGCATATTACCATTGCCTTACTCAACAAAGAAACAATTTCGATATATGTAATACAGCTTGGTTTCCTCTCTATTTTTCTCCAGACTCAGATCGTAGCATCCTCTTTTTCTGATTTTGGTCGTCTGATCTAAACCAAACATATCAGTTGGATCTGTTCAAGTACCTTAAACATAATATATGTAATTGAACTTTTGAGTAAGTATAGACGTGAAAACAAGAACATGCTATGAAAAAAATGAAATTAGAAATATAAAGATCTCTCGGCTTAGTGAAGTTGAATTTTATTATTATTCGACTATCAAGCTAACAAATTTGAAACATGACCATTCAATTGCAATTAAGCATGAAAGCGTTTGTTTCTCTATCTCACCAAACTATCAGAAATTAAACAACGCTCCATCCCATTGTTTTGAAATTTCATTTTCATTTTCCTACCAAAAGTTTCAGAAGTTACTAATTAAAAAGGAGGTCATAACCATTACTTAAAGAAATAGAGCATAAAATATGAAATACAATAGCTACAACTTAGCTCAACAAAATTGTCCAAAATTAACAAGACATTTTAATCACAAAAAAATCAAAATAATTAACTGAGCTTTACCTACAAAAATTTAATAAAATATTGGAGCTGAGAAATCTCAAATCTGCATAATCCCCCTTTTGTATTGGAAGTCAAAACTGAACTATTGCAAACCGCCCACCCCATCCCACCCCTAAAAAAATGAAACTATTGTGAAACAAATGATCAGCCTTTTGTACAATGTGCATCAGTACCATGTTTGGTACAACTATTGTACCCGACACTACCAAGAAAACCCCTGATTTCATCGGTACTGGTATTACTTGCTTGTAGCAACCTCTCATCTTCTTCATAAATCAAGTATGGTGCTTCACCTTTTCTCCTGGAGAGAATCTTCAAGGCCCCTTTCAGCACATGATATTCCCAACCTTGCACATCAATTTTTATCAATAAAACCCTCTGATTATCTGAAATTACTTCGTCCAGAGGTATTGTGGGGACAGTCACAGCTACCTCTTGGTTAGATTTGAATGCCAGCTTTGCACCTGTTTGAGATATCGCACTGTTATCAAGCCGGCCAATCACCTGCATAATTTTTTTCTGATGTTTATATAATTCTGTTGTTTGGATTAAAATGGATAAGTTGCACATACTCTCCAAGTGTAACAGATGTGGCACATTGAGTTTTAAACAAAGGTTTATGTTGTACTGAGATTAAATTGTACCTACTGGTACAGAAATGAAACTGATAAGAAGTATACCGTTTGTTTACTACCTAATTTTTTTTTTTGGCTTGATCAGTATCTAGTTGGACATGTACCTACTTGAGCATACTTGTGTTTATTTCAGATATCCAGAAAATTAAGCATTATCCAAATGAGCTTCAATTAAGGATAGAGACAAAGTAATTTTACTGTTTTAACCCCAAATCACTAACAACATCCATACTGGAACAAGCTTCAAATTAAATTAGCACTTAACCAAATAATTGAGATATAACCTTGTAAATTGTAACATAGACTTCTTTCAGTAAAAATGTAGAAATAACCTTGTGAATTGTAACATTCCCAATTCTGTCTGAAGCTGCTGCAGCAAACAATGTAACTCTATCCGCAACCCGGTTGAGATACACCCCATCACAAATCCTTTGCAAATTTTCGAAAATGGGTTCAAATGCAACCACCTCAAAGCCCATTACCGCCGCTGCAAATGAAGCCATGCCCACATTGGACCCGATATCCACAAACAACCCGTTTTGTCTCTGCTTTCCTTCTAGCAGATCCTGTACTGTACCTGATATATCTGGTTTTCTAAACAGCTTTCCCTTTAACAAACGCTGAATGTTCTTATGGGGCTTATCAGGTAAAGATCCGAAATCCGATAATGAGAACAAAAATGGGTATTTGACGCCTTCGACTAGGCTAGCAAACACTGGGGAGGCTTGTGGTGAGGCGTAACAGTCGAAAGGTTGGATCTTAGCGGTTTTCAGATTTAAATTTAGGGTTTTGTGTGTTTGGCTAGGGTTTGAGGTGGGGTAGAAAAAGGAGAACACGAGGAGGAGGAGAGAGAGGGCGAGAAGAACAATTAGGGTTTTCTGAGAAGGAATATATGATCCTTTGTCTCTCTTCCATGAATTTCGCATTTCTATGTTCTCTCCTTGAATTTTATGGATCTCCTTTTCTTGGATTGATAATGGTAGACAGTGAGAGTAAGCTGATATTGGCGAGAAAAGGTTGATCTGTAGTTCCGAAATTTTTATTAATACCCTCAACAACAACAAAATAGCAAATATGTCCCCTAGACTGCTCCATGATGGGGCGGTCTGCTGCCAATACCAAACCGCTTCATGATTAGACAGTCTGCTATTGTTTTATGTTGTAGACTGGATTGTAGTACTAGTATTTTATGTTGTAGACTGGATTGTAGTATTTTATATTATAGTATTTTATTTTTGTTTTGTTGTAGTATTTATTTATTTATTTTTTAATTCATTTTTTGTAATTCATTTTTTAATTTATTTTTGTAATTCATTTTTTAGACGAGAATGATGGACAGTAACAATCGAGGTAGATCTTCTAATTGACAGGTGCTCAGAGGAGGGTCAATGAGTGGTCGAGGAAAGAATGAGGAAAAAAATAACTGTCAAGTATGCTTCAGGGATAAAAAGAACTGTCAAGTCTGTGTTCTGGAGCAATTTCTTAGGCGACCTATTCGGTTTGAAATTTCAGACGATAATTTTATGAAAAACCTCTATGGTTATGATTTGAAAAAAAAATGGTTGATCCGGAGCCGCTAGCAATAGACGATGAGTTTGTTCCTTGTACTTATACTGGTAAGGCTAGCACTTCGTTTGCTGTGACTGATCCAGATCCGCCAACATCGGATGATGAGTTTGTTCCATGTACTTTCAAGGCTCGTTGTAAGAAGTAGTACTACTTATTAAGTGTTTATTTTGTAGACTTTATTTCACCAATTTAGTGTTTATTTATATTTTTATATTGTCAATTTGTGTTTATTTAATTAAGTTATGAAAATAATAAAACTCAAGCATATAAATTAATTTCACAAACTTCAAATAAAATAGTTCACAACATGCATCTCAAGTAACTTGGTAATAAGCGACGACGTCTGAACAAACTAAGTCGACGAGTTATGGGTCTGCTTTCAGATGGTTGTTCGACAATACCGGATGTTGTCTTTTACCGGTTGCCTCAGCAACAACTCTCGCAAACTAAATTAAAAAAATAATTCCAGTAAAATACCGTACATCAATCGCGTTGAAAAAAATCAACAATCCGCACACAATATTTAACAATTTGATTTCTACAACTCCGTACGACCAAACCAATTCAAGAACCCTAAAACCCAAAACCCAAAACCCTAACCCTTAATCGCTCTAATCGCACAACAATCAAGCAACAAAGCAACATTTCAACATTCCAATGCCATCACAAGGCACAAAACTTAAAAAAAAGAGGTGTGATGGCTTACCCGGAAATACCTGGTTGGTGCTTCGTATAGGGAGGAGTTCGGCTCCAATGCCTCGAGTCGCCTTGCTTCGTCTCGCCTCGCCTCTCCAATGCATTGCCTTCCTATTAATCGGCCGGTATCGGGTTTTGTAGCGAGAAAGGGTTTCGGCGAAAGACGAAGAGAAAGGGGAGGGGAAAGGGGAGGGGGAGGGGAATTGGGCGGTTTGGCAGCGCAGCAAGAGGCGGGGGTGAGGGTTAGGGAGGGTTTGGGGTTCTGTTGGGAGAGAAGGGGGCTGTCTGTTTAAAAAAAAAAATAACCAAACCGCCCAAACGTGGGGCTGTCTGGTATGCATAGGTGACCGCCCCACTGTGAGGCAGTTTGGTGGGGAAACTGGACCGCCCAGTGAAGGAGCGGTCAGGGTATTTTTAAAAAAAAAAATAATCCGAGGGCATATTTGCTAATTTTAATTATTTGGAGGGTATTAATAAAAAATCACGGCTCTTTTTATTGTTGTTATGTAGGACTAGGAACTTCTAATGGAGGCCTATTATAGTTTCTTCCTTACTATCAATAGGAACAAAATAATAAATATTATTAGCATTCCCGAAACCAGACATTTAGATGCTAATTAAATTAGGGCAGGGCTATTTATATTTTTTTTTTTCTATTTGAAGACTTATCTCAGCAATAAATTGCAAAAGTTAAAAACAGAAATATGCAAGCTTGTAGTTTGTTTCAAAGAAGAAAGGCCACGAAGAGAAATTTTCAAGATAATTTAGAGGATGTTTGCTTTGGTAAGAAAGTTTTTCTCTCAAATTACTAGAAATAATTTCATGCAGGTAAATCATTTCACCTTGTACACCTTCGTCCATATGTATATATTTTTCTATATTCTTTTGTTTTATGAACTTTCACAACTATTAAAGTACTTGTATTCATCTTGAAGCTATTGGATTACACAAATGAAAATAAATTTTGCTTATCTTCGAAGTTTTTTTTTAATTCTTCCAAATCAATTGAACACAATTTCTAAAAAGCAGATGAATATTCAGGTCCAATGTTTTAAAATGCGGTTTCTGTGCGGTATGTGGAAGGCCACCGCATTCCGCATATGCGGATTTTTACGCAGATTTATATATGCAGTAAAAATATGCAACCGAATATGCCGTAATAATATACGGCCGAATATGCGGAACCGCATATATTGACCGCATATAGATTTTGATGCAGATTACAACCAAATATATTGACCGCATATGCGGTCGCATAGGCCACATTTAATTACACTGTTCAAGTCATTATTTTGGACCAAACTATGTTACTATAGTAATATTCCTTGTCCTATAGCACATAAAATTACATGAAAATGTGTCATATAGAGCTATCAAATCGAACAACTTATCGTAAATATTCTTTTTAGATAATATTTCTTACATATAACTCAGTAAGATGTATAAGAAATTAAATATGTTATGTATGTTTATATTGAAGCTATTGAATCTCACAACTTACTTTCTTTTTATGGTGCAATTTTGGTTGGATATGAATACATGATATTGTCGGAAACCAGATCGGAGGTAGGTCACCCTGCGTCAGACAAACAGAAGCTGAAATGGAGGTTATTATTTTATTTGAATTCACATCACCTCAGGTTATCTGACTCAAGCAAATTATGATCGGACGGTTCTTTTAACATGGCACGAATCTCAAAACAGGCCTCCTACAGTTTCATAGACACCGGATTGAGTTTAGCCCAGATAGAATTAATCTGGGCCGTTCTTTTCAATTTGCTTGAGTCAGATAGCTGGGAGGATACGGATCCATTTTGTTTAGTCCCAAGTCTTAAGTAAAACGAACGATCAAATTCGAATTATCTACTGCGATAGAAAGAAGTATATTCTATCGCAGTAGAGAGTTTTTTCTATTTGTAATAGATTATCTTGTGAAAGAGAGACTAATAAGCTTCGTAAGATGATTGATGTAAAAGAATCAAAGAAACAATTGATATAATTCGATTACTCGATTGATTTCTCAAAAAATTCTACTAATTCAAATTAAAGTCCACTGTACCAATAATTCTTTGTCTTATGAAACATAATTTCTTGCTGAGATGCGTCTTATGTTATTAATTTTATATGGAATTTACACAATTGCACAATTTAAATTCGTTTATTTTGCACAATCTAATCAGAGATGTGGTACATGCCAACAAAAATCAGATTAATCCACGTAAAATTTGACGCTTAGATTCTTTTATAAAATCAACTTCTGATATTGGTTTCTTTTCTTATAAAAAAATAATTGAAGGAAACATGTGTGTATTGATTTGTCTTCAGGAAGCTTGCACTGTAATTGCGGAGCTGGCTGCCAATTATCCGGTTCAATATTTATATACGATCTTCAGTAAAGCTGGAAGGTTAGCATTATCTTCTTCTTTTTTTTTTTTGAGAAAAGTGGAACTAAGTTCACCACTTTCTAATAAAACTAATAGAGTTCATTACAAATATTGGTACCAGCCACCTGGTATTAAGAATTCGTATCCTCTGCCTTAATTCAAAAGGGACTTTTTTGAGTTAATGCATCTCGACCATCCGATCTATTTTATGATTCGTGCAGACTAAATCTGCACTAATATTTAAGGGCTCTCTATGTTATAGGTAGGAGCTATATTGACTCCGTTTAAAATCAGACGATGAGATTCATTAACTTAAAAATTTTCTTTTGAGTTAATGCAGAGAATATGCGTTCTGGTATTAAAGCATTACCTAATCTAAGCTAGAACAAAACATCACCTAAAGTTTCAGAGTGATACAAATATCCTAATAACAACAAAAGGAAACTACAAACTTGGACTAAGCTATTACAAAAATGAGAGAAGAACTTTCAATAATACTCAATTTCCTCCAGGTCTTATCCAAACCCAAGTAGTTGTACTGGTATTGCCTTTGCATCCATGTCTAAAAAAACCTGGAAGGAAAGGTCCTCAACATCACAAGCAATATTACAAAAGTTGAAAAAATAAAAAGAATTATCACCTACTCTTACAGTATAGTAAGAAGTTAATAAAATAACTTGTGCACCTATTGATTTCAAAAAAATTACATTGACATCCCTAAAACCAACAATATACCACAAGTCATATATTGTATTGCAATCAGGATTCAAATCTCACCACTAAAAGAGAGACTGAAAACCACTAAAAGCTGCAATCTCACCATATTGTATGAACAACATGGCAAGTTACAAAAAGTGATTAACAGATTCTAAATAATCACAGAAATTAAGAACAGTGGGCATCACCAATTTAACCTCTTTTTGTAAGATTATTGTTAGTCAGAATATTTTTTTTACTGGCCACAAACAATACTAATCTTGAAAGGAATTTTTTATTTTGGTTAGCATTAATTATCCTACATTATTTTGTATTTACCATTGTAATGTAGAATATTTTTTAATTCAAACTTCATTTACAGCCTAAAGTATATTAGGGTGGCAGATCCAAATGATCCAAATCTTGCTGGTTGTTCCACTGGTGTATTGATAAGTAAAGAGGTAACAATTGCTAGAGCCCTTTCATAAATTTGTAAATACCATGGTAGCAAGCTATATTTCTTCCATTATAGAAACATTTATACTACTATTATTTATTTTTAAAACAGTTTGTGCAGCCCGGACGGTATTCCGAGAGAGAGGTTTTAGGTCTTCATGTCGTTGTACAATATGATACAGCAGAGGAAGCAAGAAAATCCGTAAGTAGGCCTTCCTAAACTCTAACAAAGAAAGGGATCAAACTTTAATTATCTCTGATTCCACATGCTTTATGTTTGTCTCATATCAGATCTATTTGTTGAACTCTAAAGCGCTTCGTGTTCGTCCTAGAAGTGACTACTGTATCGCATCAGAATGCGATCTCGATCAAGCTGTAAGTTTCCAATCTGACTTTACTGCTCTGTCAAGTCTTGCACTGGCAAGCATTACACTGTACTGAGGCCTGATAAATTGTTTGTGATCCTTCTCATATTCCTGTATTTTTTAAATTTTTGAAAGGACCCTTGATAGTTCAACATATAGAACTGTTTTATGACACACAATGTCAGTTAAAAAAAACAAAATGAAAAGAGAAAAAATAATAATTTCGGAATCGGAGAAACAAACATTTTGATATAAAACATTTGTTGTCCAGTATATAAAAAAAAAAAGAGGGTGAAATGCACCATAATTTTTGTGCTCCAATATGCTCCACATCTTTTATTCTATTTTCAAAGTCCGAACAGTCGATCCGAACCGTTCAACATAATCTTCATAATAAAATATGTTTGGAGACCAAATTTTATATTTTTTAGAATTTTTTTACTATTTTTTTAGATAGGTACAATATCACTTTATCGGATGGTTCAGAATCTCCTTAAAAAGTGATTTTGTACCTATCTAAAAAAATAGTAAAAAAATTCTAAAAAAATACAAAATTTGGTATCCAAGCATATTTTATTATGAAGATCATGTTGAGCGGTTCAGATTGACTGCTCGGACTTTGAAAATGGAGATAAAAGATGTGGAGCATATTGAGCACAAAAATAATAGTGCATTTGAACCCTCCTCAAAAAAAAAATACACTTCATAAAGAAATCTTTAACATCCAGAAGCACACCATATACAAATGCATGTTATGAAATGTACATGTCTTAATTTGTTGAACAGGAGAATGATGTGAAGTACACAAATAAGATGGGAAATGCACATGTCTTGATGAGGAAAGGATTCTTCAATCTGGTCATGAAATTGTTTGAAGAAAACAAGCGTCTCCGCTGCACCGAGGATTCTGAAAACACCCCGCAAGGAGAATAATATAAACAATACAAATATAAACTCTTATGATAGCTTCTTTTAATATCTAGCAAAATGAATAAAAAAAAAATGAGGAGATGTTATTTGGGAACTTTTATTATTCACATACGTCAAATCACTAATGTTATCATTCATTCAATTTTATTATTTCTTTTAGCATATGTCAAGGTATCACATTCTCATGTTCTTTTGCCTCATTTAATCTGTAAGAATATTCATTCGTCTTGTTTTTATTATATAAGATTTAAAAGTTTTCAAAATAGTATTTATTTATGTCATAAATTATTTGACTATAGGTACATTTATAGAAATTATTATTATTATTATTATTATTATTGATTTTTTTTCTTATATAGGTTTATAGAGTTTTGAGAAAAATATTGATTTTATGTCAAAATTCTCGAGCAATTATAGTTGTTATATTTAGGTGTACTAAAATTACATTGAAATTTTTATTTATAACAATAAAAAATAAATTACATAACATATCATCACTTTTTGAAAAATTTCAAATATATAATTTCAGCTGGATTATCCAGCGAAATGTATGGACAATTCCACTAGATTATCTAGCGAAAACCGACAACCTGATTCAACAAGAATAAGTGACTTTTTGTAAGGGTAAAAAGTGACTTTTCGCGACGGAGTACCTCATAATTGTGTTTTTTTTATTCGCGACGGTACTTTTCGCGACGGAGAACCATCATAAATGCGTTTTTTCCCTCGCGATAAGTGCCTACTTCGTTGTTGTATATATATATATCTGCTGGATAATCCAGTGGACGTAGGCTCAACTCCGCTGAATAATCCAGCGGATTTGTTTGCTATATAAATCTAGTTCCGCTAAATTCTGAAGCACACTCTCTACTCTCTCCTCTCTCTTCCAATTTTGAATAGTTGTCTGGCTCAGCAGTCTGAGTCTTCAGTTTATGTTTATTTTTTCCTCTTCAAGTTTAATATTTTATTAGATTAAATAGTTTAGAAAATATCAAAATGGTCTAGAAATTATCAAAATAGTTTAGAAAATACCATAATGGTTAAGAAAATTACGATAATAGTCTAGAAATTATAAGAATACCAAAATGGTCCAAAAATTACTCTTGTGTTTAGAAACTACCATAATGGTCCAGATTGGTGTAGAAAATTATCAATTTTAAAAAAAAAATACCAGAATTGTTTAGAAAATACCAAAATAGTTTAGTAAATACCAAAATTGTCTAGAAAATTACCAAAAATGGTTTTAAAATACAAGAATGGTCATTAGGGAGAGAAAGTTCACGCTTCAAATATACAGCAAAGAAAGTTCACGCTTTAAAACTGTGTTAAATATACAATCGTCAGGCAGAAAAATGGTGTTAAATATACAATCGTCAGGTAGGAAAACTGTGTTGATCCAGACTGGAATACCATGGCCAATTTTTTACGACATATTTTTTTATTTATAGAAATTAATTAGAAATAATATAGAAAAATAGATAAATGACAGTGGTATTGCCGAATTTTTTTAATTTAACATCTTTTAAACAATGGTTTTTTTTTTTTTTTTTGTAAAGATGGTAAATTTAAAAATTCCGGGTGGTAATGTAGTACTTCACATATGGAATCAATCATCATGATTTATGATTAATTCGGTTCTTTTGTTGTACCATCTTATCCTGCATATTTTGTCACAAAAAATCATTTTTATTCTCATTTTATTTCTAAAGAGACTAATGATTCAAAAATAATTTATTCATCCACATATAATATTTTTAATAAATTTCTATAAATAAAAAAAATCTGTTTTTACGTTATATGTATAATGAAGCGAGTTGCGGGCGTTCCGCTGTTTAATATTTAAAGCTTTTTTGCGTGGTCCTTCGTGTTTCCCGTCATTATTAGAATGCCTTGCTCTGAAATTTTTATTTATAGAAAAATTAAAAAAAAAAACCAAAACACTCTAGTTTTGGAGAAATTCGACAATTACCCAGACCGCTTAATGCCGCTGCGGTCTCAAAAACTGGAGGCCGTTCAATGCCGCTGACTGGAGGCCCCATGATTGGGAAATTGTGCTTCATATATAATTGTCCGATATTTCGGGTGGCTAAAATGTAAAATAAAAAAAAAATGAGAGAATACCAATTGGCAATTCCTGCTTACATAAAATCATGGTGTATTGTTACATCATGAAGACTATGGATTCGGATCAGGTGAAATTCCGAAACTAATGAACAGTAATTCTGAAATCTCTGCAATCCGAATTCAGCTATTGAATTTTTTTCAAGAACGCATCTCGAAACAGCTGGCTTATTTTTCCACGCATCGGAACAGTTTGACGGCTGGATTCGGATTGCAGGAATTTCAGAATTACTGTTACCGGTCTCGGATTTCAACATATGCGCTTCCGAAGACTATAGGCATTACTTATTTGTGATGTTTCATCTGCTTTCAATGTAGACGATATTTATTTTATTCTCTAGGATATTTTTTTTGGTGATTTATAATGGAGCATAATAATTGTTAGATGTCCACTGTAAATCGTTTAAAAGGAAAATCTATTTTCAAACGCGGACAAAAACAATAGTAGTACTTCAATTATTTTAAAAAAAAAGAGCGATAAATAAGTAAAAGTTAATTTTTTTGCTTCATATAAATGCTTGCTATGACCTAATAAAGAAAATTTTAAAATTGTATGATAGATAAAGCAACTATGTGAATTGTATGCATGATGGATATTTTAGAATTTTTTTTTAAATAGAACCAAATTAAATATTTTTAACGAAACAAGCACTATTGATTTGGATTTTATAAAAAACGACTCTACCGATCTGCAGGATCGGTGGAGGCACAAAGACGTTTGCTCCACTGATCTGCTGGATCGGTGGAGCCATTTGATGACCCATCTATACAATCTGCTCTGCTCACATAAATCAATAGAAAATGGCTCCACCGATTCTGTGGATCGGTGGAGCAAACATGTTTGTGCCTCGGTGGAGTTATTTTTTATAAAAACCAAATCAATAGTGTTTATTCTGTTGAAATATTTAAAATTAGTTCTATTTAAAAAAAATCGACATTTTATGTCAGTTGAATGAGAGAGAATCTCCGAATGGCGTTCATGCAATTTATGCACCTCCAGAAAATATGTGATTGAGGTTCTATAAATTAAATAACATTTCTGAACTCCAATATCTTTTTTGAGCTTAAAAGACATATACATTCCCGAAACTAAGTGTCTTTAGATATTACTACAATTAATATTATGCAAAATGATCATTTTTATTATGCCACGGACACAAAATATTAAAATAATGATACATTTTTGTAATAATAATAATAATAAGTATGTCATTGGAGGAAACAAAAAATTAACGATTTGTTGTTTAGTACGGATAGAAGGTTAAGTCACTCAATCATTGAAATCCACAAGAATTTTACATTTGGTTTTCAAACATGCAATTTTTCACATAAAAAAACATTACCTTTAACTAATATATTAAAGAATGGTTCTAAGACAAAATGATCTGTATACGAAGATAGCTAGGGGTGAAAATAGTGGGTCTTTAATGAAAATGAGGACTACATTCTTAATTATTTTTCCTCAAAAAATGACTGAACTATGTGCTTTTCTCTAAAAGAGACCATTTAATTTGCTTAGAGTACAGCTTATAGTGTTGATTGCAAGTTTTGAATTAAAATAATTATCGTTTTTTTTCTTCAAAAGATGAAGTCGATCATGTTGTACTGAATAGGCTACTAGGTAGTTCCATAGAGATGCACTTGAGAGTAGGTCCGATGGGCATCGGACCTACTCTGGTTCGATGGGTTTAATCACCGTCGATTTGCTTTAAGATTCGTGCAGAACGCTTTAAAATTCGTGCATGTTTGTTTCAATGTTCGTGCGCACAAATCTTAAATTAGATCGGACGGTCATCGTGCTCGTTGAACCTAAAAGTAGGTCCGATGGGCATCGGACCTACTCCGTTCTCATAGAGATGATGTATGAAGCACCTACCAAAATTGTGTGATATTCATTTCATGCCCGTTAAATGACTGAGTCAATTAATAACCAACTTTGTGTTGCTAGCTTAAATGGTTGTCATACAATTTTTGCACCTCGGAAAAATATAATTAAGGTTTTATAAATATAAACAATATTGTTGTTTGTTGATTCATAGTATCTCTCTGAGATAGAAAAACAAATACAGTCCCAGAATTTCAAGCATCTTGAAATGCTATGCAAAATACTAATGGAAATGATCATTTTCGTTTTGTTATAATAAAAAATAAAAAGAAAATTATAATAATACTAAATAAGCTATTGGAGGGACCAAACATTAATTTGCATATGTTGATATCTCGTGTTTTAGTTCGAATAATTGGTATACATATTACGAGAGCGATAACACACCACGTTTACGAAGGATGTAATCTTTCAATGTGGAGCCAGTAACTCTGAAGATTCTCACCTCTTAGATTTGGTTTGATTATGCATTGTTTTATTTAGAAAATCTAGATTATATATGCGAGGCTTGAGGTGATTTTTATATTTTCTTTCTCAAATTAGCAAATATAGTTTGCAAAATTGGAAAAAAAAATATATATAAATTTTGTTATCTAATATATTATTTGCATTATATTTTATATTTTCTTTCTCAAAAATAGTTTGCGAAATGAATATCTGATATATTATTTGCATTATATTTTGTATTCCGAAATTTAGACCTATCTGATATGAGGTCAATTTGGGTCCGATGTCCATCAGACTCAAAGTGAGTTTGATGGGTTCGATGACCGTCCGATCTGCTTTAAGATTCGCGCCCGTAACTTTCGCATCTGCTTTAAAATTCATGCACACAAATCTTAAAGCAGATTTGACGGTCCCGAAACCCATCGGACCTAACCTGCTCTCATCTGATATATATGTACGTATAATTGGCTAAATTTTCACTATAATGGCAACTTCAGTAAAAGTGATCGACTTGCAAGCCGATGAGATATAAATTTTCAAAATTGTATGATAGAGAAAGCAAATTTGTATGATGGTCATTAATTCATGTCAGTTGAGTGATTGACTAACAACAGATTTGTCACTGCTCATGATTAGAATAATCGATTTTCATACATTTTATGCACATATTTAAGAAAAAAAAAACATTATTAAAGTTCTATAAATCAAGCTACAGGCTTAAACACAGCGTATCTTTAATAGCTATGAAAAAAGAGAACGGAGTAGGTCCGATGCCCATCGGACCTACTTTTAGATTCAACGAGCATGATGACCGTCCCATCTAATTTAAGATTTGTGTGCACGAAAATTGAAACAAACACGCATGAAGTTTAAAGCGTTCCGCACGAATCTTAAAGCAAATCGACGGTGATTAAACCCATCGAACCAGACACTACAGCAAACCGTTGCTTCAGCGGCCGGTATCAGCGACCGTGGAAATCGCCGGTCGCTGATTACCCAAAAAAACCAAAAAAAAAAAGAAATTAAATATTTCCGGCGACGAAACAGTCAGAAACATTCAGCGACCGGCGCCAACATCTTTCAGCGACCATTTGGGCCCGGTCGCTGAAGATCTCGGTAAAAATGTCGCGCGAATCCTTCTCTCCCATTTTTCACTCGCGCCGAATCCTCTCTCCCATTTTTCATTTTTAGGTTAGATTAAAAAAAAAAACAGCGACTTTTCATTTTCACTCTCGCCGAAGGCCGCCTCTGTGACCCCTGACCGACCCCGCCCCCGACCCTCCGACCCCGAACCCCGACCGATTCCGAACTCCGACTCCGACGTCATTGAGAAGACGCCGATCTGTGGCCGACTCCGATCCCGCACTCCAAGCGGCGATGGTGAGGCGACATCAAGGACACGAGTCTTTTTACCGACAATACACGACCATGTCAGGTACGTACAAGCGGCCGCAGCTCCCTGCTGGTTGCGCTGATGTATTTCTTCAAATCTCACCTCTTTACATTTTCTCTTCTACGATTCATGATTTGCTGGCTATTTTTGTTTTCGTTGTTTTCTACGATTCATTGGGAAGTTTGTTTCATACTGGTAGATCGAACTATTTTTATTAAAACTGGACCGGATCAGACTGGTAGACCGGAAAAAAAACTGGGCATTTTGTGTTGCCTCACACAGTTTCTGAGGATTCAGAGCTGAATGGGTACGGTTTCACTTGCACAAACCAATTTATTTGCTTCCCGCATTTATAATATACTGAAATTTGTGATCTTTTTATGAAATTTTTTGCTTCTATTACCAAGGCTGGCCGACAGTCAGTGTACTCCACCTGGTATGGTACCCAGTAAATTGAACAGGATTTAGGTAAAAACAATAAAGATTGTGATAAAATTAAGCTGCTGTTATATAGGTTCCAACTGCTGTGAAATTATTGGCATTGTAAAATTATTGGTGTACCTCACTTTGGTTGCAAAAAGAGAGGAAAAAAAAACAGAATTCAGAAACCAGTAGCAAAGTAAAAACGGACACTGGTAATTCAAAAGAAGAGGTGAAGGTCAGTATGGCATTTTAGAACAATTTTATAGTTAGCATTGATAGTTCCATTAGCACTTTTATAGTAGTTGAATGTTAACCTACGAATATGAGATATCAATTATCAAAACCTAGCATGTTACTAAGCTAGTTATCATATTTGTAGTCAAATACTTGTTGCCATTAACATATCCCTAATTGCAATTAATTAACCCTTTGTTGAGTAATTTAACCTCAACTTTATTAAAAACATGTCTATTCATACAAGATGCACACTCCTGAGTTCTGACCAACAAGGGATGTCAATGAATTATCGAACTCGAATTGTGCTCAGTTAGAGTTCAATTAGTAATTTTATCAAATCGTTCTAGCTCGAATCAAATTGAATTTTAAAATTTGAGTTTGACTTGTAAAAGACTTCAAGCTAATTTGTTCGAATCAAGCTAGCTTAATTTTAATAAAGAACGAGTGAGGTATTACTCATGTGACAATGCTATCAATTTAGCTAGCCCACTAATTTGTTGTCAGTAACTGAACTACGTACGCACAGACGGTAATTTTCAGAAATTCTTTTACTTCACGAGTGAGGTATTGCTCACTCACTCTCTCTCTCTTTTTCCTTCGCTTAATTTTGATGTGTGACTTCAGGTACCTTACTGGTACCGTTATTGGTACTGTTACTGGTACCGTTATTGGTACCGTTACTGGTACCGTTATTTAATTGAATTTATTTCTTTGTAGGATTTTCGTTGCGACATGGAATGTAGGCGGTAAATCTCCACCCGATTATTTAAATGTTGAGATTTGGGTTTGCTTATTAATTAATTTATGTATTGATTTATGTGTTATTTATGTGTTATTAATACGATCGAATTTGTGCTATATGTATTTCCTAATTCCCTTAATTAAGTTCCTGAATTCCATATAGAGATGTTTGATGTGTGAGAATTTAAATACTTAAAATGTGTTTTATGGTGTTTGATATAATAGAAACCAAATAGTGGATGTTGTTCATAATTTAGAATTTTGATCTCTCTTGATTTATTAAAATAAGTCTTAATACGAATCAAAACAAATATTTATATTTCTCAGATTAATCATAAAATAAATGGTGCAAATTTAAATAATAAAAAAATGTCAAAAACCTGATAGAAGACTTTCAGCGACCGGTCTTAAGTATCAGCGACCGTTATATTTGGTCGCAGATACCTTTTTCTTGACGTCAGAAAAAAACAACAGCGACCAAAAAAAAGTGGTCGCAAAAACAGTATCAGCGACCGGGTGACGTCATTCAGCGACCGGTGACGTCATCTGAAGAGTATCAGCGACAAGGCTTACAGCGACCGGGGTTTCAGCGACCGTTTTTGGCTTTCAGCGACCGGATCAAGTATCAGCGACCGGCGCCGAAACTATCAGCGACCGGAATTCCGGTCGCTGATAGTCCTTTTTGCTGTAGTGAGAGTAGGTCCGATGTCCATCGGACCTACTCTCAAGTGATGAAAAAAACATAGGCACACAGTTACAAGCGTCTTCTTTTATTACTGGAAAAATGATCGTGTTTGTTGCATAATAGTACAATAGACAACATAATGAAAACAATAAATAAGAATAAAGAAGAAAATAATAAATAAAAGATATAAGTTATTGGAGCAAACAAAATATTAATTGTACATGATAATATATATTTTCTGATATAGGCATGGTAAATCTTTGTAATTTATAGAGACAACAATATTGACAATAACGGCTGATGAATTACATTACATGAATAGGATAGTATCCGTGACGATAAAAAAATGAATATTCACGAGGGCACACTGATAAAAAAAGTGATAGTTTTGAGCGTATAGGTATTACTGATAGGAATATCTGTGACGATACATTTTTATTTGAGTTAGATTTATATAATTGATTTTTGTATGAATACTTCAGAAATTTAATTAGATGCATAACGTTTTTGTTTCTTCCTGAAGTTTATATTATCTTCATATATTGAATCAATGCATATATGGATATAGGTTGTAAAATGAACAAGTCTTCAATTTGTGTTGGATCTAACCATGTGCAGCACAAATTAAAATAGAATTTACTGCCTACACAAGTAACACAATGTGATTCACAGGCATAATAGAAGGGATAAGTATCCTCTCTGTTACTGTAAAAGATTCCCTTCACTTTACGGTTTGAGATTAACTCTCAGCCGCTTTGAGATCCGGGCTAGCACAGGACAGTATTATTGGGCTTTGAGATTCATGCCAAGTTAAAAAGAACAGTCCAGATTCAGTAATTGTAAAAGATTCTCTATTATGGTACTAGGGAGGATGTGAATTCTAATAGAAGCATAAGCAATCAAATAGGTTACATACGAGCAGCATAACACTTATTTGAAATAATAATATGGAGTTGGCTACGGTGCTACGCGTAGCATAGAGGGCCTCCGTGCTAGGCTCAATATTTGAGTTTTCAAAATTTTAACGGTCGATCTGAACCGTTCAACATGATCTCTATATATATATGAATATGTACTTGCAAACCAAATTTTACATTTTTTAGAATTTTCTTACTATTTTTTTAGATAGGTAGAAAAACACTTGATCTGAATGGTATAGAATTTTCAGATTAAGTGATTTTCTACCTATCTAAAAAAATAGTAAAAAAATTCTAAAAAATATAAAGTTGGTTTGCAAGTACATATTCATATGGAGATCATGTTGAACGGTTCGGATCGACCGTTAGGATTTTGAAAACTCAAAATATTGAGCCGTAGCACGGAGGCCCTCTATGGTATGCATAGCATATTAGCAATTTCCTAATAATATTATTGAATGCTTGAGATAATTTTACAAACTTGGATACTTGCAAAGTAATTTGTACTTAACAATAAATTTTGAAATTATTTAATTTTGAAGGTAACAGCTCACAAATATAGAAATTTTTTCTCGTTAATTAAATGTATAAAGAGGGTGTAATTGTCAAATTAATGAATGAATGTGCATGTTACAAATTTAGAGTCACAATGATATTCTCTCAAATTAGATGTATGCGCAATGCCCTTGAAGTGATCTTACAAGTTTTGCAAATCTGAATGAAAATGTAGTTGAAAAAGATCTCGTCAAATAAATCCTACTCATATATGAAGCTGAGAGAAGCTTAATGAAAAGAACAAAATGTATTGGTGCCTTGGTGAAAGATATTATGGGGAATTTCATGTATATCCCTAAAAATCTTGAAATTACATATTTTTCCTTTAAAAATCATGAAATTACGTAGTTTTACTCTAAATCATTATTAAATATTTTATTATTTAATCAATTACTTGCAACCGGTGTTCAGCAATTCTCTCTTTCTCCATTTCCCCTCTGTTTTTTTTTTTAAATCTTGGCAGACAAATCGATAGATCCAACAGAAAGAGAGCGAGCGAGCGAGGCGCACTGGATTTTCCGAAGCAAGAGGTGCCGGAGAGAGAGAGAGGGGAGAGAGCACGAAGGACTAGTTCTCTATCGATAAACGGTGTAAATATTATAAGGATTTTGCTAATATGCTACGCGTATACAAGGGCTCTGCGTGCTATGACTCACTTTTAGAGTTTTCAAAATCCTAACGGTCGATCAGAACCGTTCAACATGATCTCCATATGAATATGTACTTGCAAACCAAATTTTACATTTTTTAGAATTTTTTTACTATTTATTAAGCCACTTTGAAAAAACACTAATTTGTACACAACAGTAAACTTTTCTGGACCATTGGATCATCGATTTTCAAAGTGGCTTAATAAATAGTAAAAAAATTCTAAAAAATGTAAAATTTGGTTTGCAAGTACATATTCATATGGAGATCATGTTGAACGGTTCGGATCGACCGTTAGGATTTTGAAAACTCAAAAAGTAAGCCATAACACGGAGGGGCCCTTATATATGCAAAGCACCGTAGCACTGTCCATATTATAACAAAGTAGTTTTGATTTCAAGCAGCGTACGAACGAATTCAGATCCAGCGAAGTAACTCAAAAATTGAGTTTTAGATCGGACCATCCGATTTGAATCCGTGACCATCCATCTAAAGTGGAGCGCACGCATCCCGAGCGACAGATTCGAATCCTGAGACGATCTCGAGCGACGAATTCGATTCGGACGGTCCCGATTCAAAACCCAAAAATTGGGTTACTTTAGGGGATCTGGACCCGCGTACGAACTATAGGATCAAAAGAGCACTACATATGATTTGTGCGCTGCATGAAGCTAAATCTACTCTGTTAAAATATTTACCAGATAAAACCTTTGCTTCGTTGATGGAGTAATAAAGTCGTATTTTCATATTTCCACTCCCTTACTCCATCAAGCGGCCACATTTGGCACGAATATTGACAGAGATCCGACGGTATAGAAAATGTTTAGTCTTATCAAATTATAGACGATGGATTCATATGTGAAATTAATGATTGTGCACACAATTTAACTATAAGGCTCGAAGCAAATGAGAATTTTGTTGCCCACAATAATCACAATATTTTCAATAAATGATATAAAATTTAAATCATAAACGATTAATATCTTATATTATTTATATTTATTTTTTGAGAGAGGGCTTGAACCTGATATGCAAATCCTCTGAGGTAACATAATATTTCTGATTAGATCCAGACTGTCCGATCAGAATCTGGACCAATCTGATCCTAGGTGGAATGCACGCAGATTTTGATTGAACGGTCCGGATGAAGACAGAAATATTTTGTTAAGTTAGGTGACATGAATTCTTGAACCTGAACTCTCTGTTTTAAAAAAATTCAACCAATACCTAAGCTAACAATAGCTGATTATGAGTAGGGTTAAAATGCGTAATTGGTTTTGTGCTCCAATCATGCTCCACGTCTTTTTCTCCGTTTTCAAAGTTCGAACAATCGATCCGAACCGCTTAATATGATCTTCATATTAAAATGAAATTTTTTTACTATTTTTTTAGATAGGTACAAAATCACTGTTTTGAATGGTCCAGAATTAGTAAAAAATTAGTACCTATCTAAAAAATTAGTAAAAATTTTTCCAAAAAATATAGAATTTGGTCTTCAAGCACATTTTAATACAAAGATCATGATGAACGATTCGGATCGACGTTCGGATTTTGAAAATGAAAATAAGAATGTGGAGCATGATTGGAGCACAACAACTTCCGTTCTAATTAAATCAAATATAATGCTTACTGAATAAAACAAAGCATTATAAATTTATAATGCTTTCATACATACATTTACTATTTAGGCGCTCCAGTCCGTAACCAATCTTAAAATTCACATAAAAATGATAAGGACAAAATATAATATTAGATTTTTAATATTTTTAAAATTGCACAACGAAAATAGCCCGTAATTTTTTAATTACAGTACTGCCCCTAACCTCTTACTCCTGAACTTTTGCTTGTGATTAGTAGTTTCCATATTTCACTTTATATTTTTATGATTTTCTCATAGAAAGATTATAACTGATGAGAACAAAAATCAAATAAGAACAAATTATGGGGGTGTTTAGCGTCACTTAATATGAAAATAATAATGTTAATTAAAATTAAGACTTATGGAGATAATTATCATAAATAGAAAATTAAGAACTTTTTGCCACAAGCGAATAGTTGATGAGTGTCTCATAACAATATTACTGCAATTAAGATTTAAGAAAGGGTCAATAGAAGTCAAAGTGTGTTCAACGGAAAAGATAAAACTATTAAAAGCAAACCAAATTTAGTACTTTATTTAAGCCAACTCTATTTTGAGCGATGCTCGTTTATAGGACAAGCAACTAAATACAAAAATAGAATATTTCAACAGCGCACAAGGAAAAAGAAAAAAAAAATGAGAATATTATAAACACAACCTATTTTTGTATTTTTACGTAATATATGTGAGACTTATATTTGCTAAATGAGAAAAGAGAAAATATATATACGACTATATATATTAATAGTCTTATGTCCCAATAGAAAAGCGAAGAGCGAAAAAGATGTTAAGTCTGTCAAAAAGAAAGCCTGATATTTCAGAAAACCCATTATTTCCTGGAAAAGATGTTAAGAATCTCATGACTGTAAGTTTATCTTTTCAATGTTCTCGTTTGAAATAGTTTTCAACTTTCATTATCACTTCATTGTTTTTATTGCTGATACTTCTGACTTGTGAGTAACTAGTTATGTATATTGCAGCTACTGAACCTAACAATCTAAAATATATTTTATCAAGGCAATTAGTTGATATAATTTGGCTAAAATATAGATGAGAAACCAGCTGGCCATTGATGACAGACCTACTGAAGAGGAACTTCAGGTTATCACTTATGGTGATTATTTTTTGTCATATAATTTATGAAATCAAAATATGAAATATTTTTAATTTTCTGACAGGCTCGTACCGTCATCGCTGAGAACATTCCGGCAAACTATCTGTTGGAAAACCTAGAAAAACTATTTTGTTATCTTGGAAGGTTAAGACATCTCCTTTTCCTAAAAAAAAGGCCAATGACGAAAATAACCCTAACGGGTCTGAGGCCTAATTAGTCCCTTAATAATCGTGTTTCTCAACAATATGTATGCAGTGTAAAGAGTTTTAGAGTGAGAAATCCACAGGACCCTAATCTTGCTGGTTGCTCAAGAGATGTCTTAACAATTAGAGAGGTACCAATTTTGATCTATTTAATGCCATTGAAAATAGTTAGGCAATGAAATTTATATTATTGTTTCATAAAACATAAATTTTCTTTCCCTTTTAGGGCTGGTGGAATTCTAAGAGAACACTGACAGGTCTTCATGCAATCGTCGAATATGGAACAGAAAGGGCAGCCAACAGAACAGTAAGTTGCCTTTCTAATTCTAGCAATGGAACTCAGGTTTAGTTATGAGTTATGATTAGCATGCTCTTGAATTCTATACAAGAAAATTTAAGATAGAAATTTTGCTTGTTTGTTTTATTAGATCAGATATTTTGATCAATACCCGCATCAGAAAGGTGGATTCCGTGTTCGTTCTAGGAGAGACTACTCTATTGCATCAGAAAAGAACCGATGCACAATGAGTGACATGGATTCTGATCTGGTTCGATCCTTGCTTGACTTTTTAATTTTTGATTGACCCTTTTACTCAATTGTTAGTAATTAGTTCAATAAAAGAAATCATTTGCAAATTTACACCCGAAACAAATTCAGGGTCGGAGAAATCAAAATCTGTTTCAGGGCGTTTTGATCATATATTCAATCAAATCCATATTTACTGTACAAAACTAAACAAAACAAATTGATAAGAAAAGCAAAGAAAAGTCAGAATTATTCAAATTGAGAAATGATTGTATTGATCTAGATAATTTCTCCATGACTGGTAGACAGTATTACAGTAAGCACCTTTCCTAGAGGAAATTGTGGTGGTAAGTCACCACATTAGCTAATTTGCAAAATATATTTTGTCGAACAGAGGGACGAGATGAAGAATCCGAAGAAGAGAAGAGGAAGACTCACTGAAAAACCACCACTCAAAAAGAATTATGGAGGTATGATACAAATGTAGGAAACAATAATCTCTAATATACTGAGGCTCAAGAAAACATCTTAATCAAATGTTGTAACCAGGTTTCTGGAATAGCACGGGAACCAAAGGGTACTGGTGGTTTCACTATGAGAAATGAGAGCAGGAGTACCCAGAAGAGGATCCAAACAACAGCTATTTGTCATTTATTTCTTTCTTAGTTTTGATACTGTCGGCTCTGTCATTTTTCATTTCTCAGGCATCCATAGAAACTTTTTTTTATTTTTTTTTCGGGGTTCTTATATTAGTCTCAAGGCTCGCTTATGCCAATAATTTATGGCGTAATTCAATATACAAGTGTACAAAATGGTAATTATGATGACTTTTGTCTATCAATCACATACCTGGAACTTCGATGGATGTTCATCATGTTTTCTTGCTTATTTATAGTATAATATTCTTTTGTTGCTTTCAAATGGAAAATTTTACATCGCAAGGAGAAACTTTCTGCGTTTTTGTTTTGGTCAATGAACAGAAGGAATTTACTCCACATCAACAGTATTGGGACTAAATATATAATGGCTTGAATTCAGAAAAGGTTTTAATTGAAAATTAGATACTTGGTAAGAGTTTAATTAGATACATGCTACAAATTCCATACTCGGAGTCAACTTGATTCCAAAGTTTAATCTAGTTGAATACATGGATTACTGTAACATCCAAGCTACAACGCGCTAAATGGGTTGATTGTTTTGAATAAACCCTGTGTCCCCTTTGCACTATCTCAAGACCTAAAACATGACCTATTAAATAAAAAAATAAAAAAATCATCCCAATTTTATAAAACATGTTGCATGCGGCTCAGCTTGGTCCTAAACCGTACCAGCGTGCCAGTGCCAGGCTAAACCATCCCTTTCTTGGATGTGCTTCAGGTTTTCTCAAAAGGAAAAACACAAAAAGAAAAATTGTTAATATTTGCTGCACAAATTCAGTGACAGATGATTCTAACATGTAACAACGATAGAATATGAACAAGTCTAAATTGGGACAAGTTTTTCCTTTCTAATATTAAAAGACACATCAGATACATGATTAACTCCTCCCTAATAATACTAACACCACACCAATGTATTCTACAAATACCTTCACTAACACAAGGATCACCTACAACAAACCACACCAATTTCATCTACAAATGACACAGTAAGCATAGGACCTAAGAAAAATAATAACACAGAAAGTTGCTGACATTTTACCCTAAAAACAACACTACAGTTAACAACACCCCTCTCACCCCTACCCCTTCAACTGCCAAAAAAGTGAAAAAGCAAGTTACACACATTTAATATTAAACACCATCTCTCATCACCCAGAGTAAGTTATTACAGAAGATTAGCGACTATGACTGGCCTGTGGACCCTCCAAACCACCAACTAAGACATACTAGAACCCCCGTCCAACATCATGATACTTTGCTTCATATCCTTAATTTCCTGTTTCAATTTTTTAATCTCAGCTAATTCCTTTGCCTCTTTATTGGCCCTTTGTGTGCGCAGTTCTGCTGCATATCGGTCCATGCTACTTACCCCCATGCTAACACGGCCATGCACTGCAGGCATACTGCCCCTATCTCTAGAAACCCCTCCCTGGGGTGACAGCACAGCAGCATCAGCTGGTGCAAGGGGTGGCTCTCTGCTTGAGAGTCTCTCTCTAGACACTTGCACCGGCACAGTAGGGGGAGGGAGCAGTTCTCTTTCATTGTGAGGTATTGCACTAGGGTTTCTCTCTCTAGAATCTTCCTCTGGCACTCTAGAAGGATACATTGGTACAGCAGGTTCAACGGGTTCCTCTCTCTCTTCATTCATCATCACATCAGTATTTCTCACTGTGGAAGTTTCAGTTCGGACCACTGGCGCAAGTGACCCGTCAGTTTGTACAACCCTCTCAGGATTGTTGCTGTTTTTCTCTTCAGAAGCTTCAGTTGGTACCACTGGTACCAGACCTTGCATAAGCACTTCATTTTCTCCAACCTTTCTTTGTTCGTCTTCTTCCTTCCGTGTTGACTCAGCATTTGAAGACTCCCTGACAGTTGTTTCTTTCTCTACATTATGATGTGAACCCTGTTCTTGCTCTCTCCCATCCAGTTGTATCTTCTCTCCTCCTTCAGATTCCTTTCCTGCCTCGACCTGTGTTTCAACAGTTGTCCTGGCTTGACTGGACAACCCCTCAATTCCCACTTGAATCAACCCACCACTGACCATCCTCACTGGTTCTTCGCTATTTTTCTCTTCAATAGTAGTCAGCTTAGCACTTGCCTCTCCTTCGGGGCCTGGGCCATGCAATTTAAAATCCAGATTTCTTGCCCCGAGATTATCACCCCTTGTTGTCAAATTCAGATCCCCTACCACTCCCTCATCAACTGTGATATTTGCACCCTTATTGGGTTGCAGGTTTGAATCAGACAAACTGGGCATCATTTTTGGTCCTGCATACGTGACTGTGCTAACAGGCTGGGTTGTCACTGACCCCTGTTGTGAGGGATGCAATCCTTCACTCCTGTCAGAAACAGCTTGCTCTTGGTTTCTTTCACCAACCACGACAGTTACCTTAAGGGGAGAGAGGAAGACAAAGAGAGAGAGGTTAAAGCAAAATGTTGTAAATATCTCCAAAAACTTTTTAAATACCTTTCTTCATCCATATTCAAATTTGTGCACGCGATGAATAACAAGTTTAGTTAATTCAATCAGTAAATAAAGTTGTCAAAAAAACGAGCCTTATTTCTTAGTATAAAACTCTTGTAATAGTCTAGAGAACCATTTTCCCTCCAAATAATAGGTCAAATTGAATTGCATCCATCTTCATGTAATTGAAGTACTAGATATAATACTTGCAATATTCAAACCATCAAACTTAACCTAATATGATTCAAGGGGCATGTGCAGCTGATAATTTTGCATTACAAAACTCTGGGTGTTTTCTATTTCCTACAGTTACAAACAGTACGGCATTATGTAGGGGTAGAAAAACACTAATGATTCAGTATATTTTCTGTCCTATAGAAAAAAGTGTATGAAGGACCGTACATGAGATTTTACCTCAAACAGCTCTTCACACAATCAATTAAATGATGACTGTGTTCCTCGTTTGTAATTTTCTTCACATGTCAAGTAATTATTAACATGCAGTTGACATGAGAGTAATTGCATCCACCCATGCCTAACCTAACCACATGTACTTTACTACAACATACAAGTTTTAGATGGTAAGAATAAATATAATTAATGGTGCCTTGCCACATAAGCAGTAGCTTGTAATTTTGCATATATAGCAAGAAATTTATTAATTAATAAATTTTATTTTTTTTTGAGAAATTTTGCAGTAGCTTGTAATTTTGCAGTAGCTTGTAATTAATTGTGCCTTGCCAAATAAGCAGTAGCTTGTAATTAATAAATTTTAGAAGAGAAATGAAGATGACGAAGTAAAGATAATTATCAAATTCCCACTTGGTGCTTCTATTCTTATACATACGTTATATTTCTTTTCAAATATGGTACAAATGAGACCAGCGGCAGATAATATTGGAGGAATCAGTCAGTCTGGTACCAGTAAAAGAAACCAAGTCACTTTACCATACTAGTGACACCTGGCCGGAAACTAACCAGTTAGTATAATACAACCTGACACAGGACAAAGTAATAATTTATATAATACCTTCTCTTGCTTAATAGCAGTATCTTCTTTGATCACTTTTTTCAAAATATCTCCCGTGATACTTTTCATCTCCAGAAAACCAACACCTCTTCCATCTCCAACGGAACCAGACACTTGACTCGGCAAATCACCTCCTCTTTCCATGATTACATCTGCTGGGGTTAACAGGTCTGGAGCCGATCCACTACCATCCAAAACCATATTATTCATCTCCTCAAATGAAAGATGGTTATTAAGACTCTTAGCTCCTTTTGTGCCTTTCACACCTTTAGCCCCAATTTCACGAATATCACGTACTTTACTTCCTACCCAATCTGACACTGTTGAGTCATAACAATCCTGAATCTTCCTCTTCTTATCACCGGGTGATGAAACCCTAGCCTTTTTACTCCCACTCTTACTCTTTCCTCTACTATTCTCCCTTGTTACCATCACCTGAGGCATACCAGCTCCCATATCGACAATACCGGCATTACAACATGCCAGCATATACTCTTTCCACCAGCTAAAATAATTTACAGTAACTCCAGGTTCAAATGGCTGAGGTGGCACATAAAGACCGATGTTATCTGCAGTAATTTCATAAGTTCTCCAAGCAGCCTCCCAGCCCAAACTACAGACCCTAGAAAATGGGTCAGGTAAATCCTGGTCAAACCCGAATTGCATTGCAACCCGATTCGGTAAATACAGCTCAATTGTATCGACTCCAACCAATTCACATGTGCACAAACACTGGGCAAAAGATCTCAACTCGTCATCTCTAATCAGCTCATCACACCCCTCCTTGTACCAGTTTGAGGAGCTTATTGCATAAGGTCGGTATTTAAATGAGTTTGGACTGCTAAAGACTGACTGTACCAGTCCTAGGTCGAGCTTTTTACCTACATCATGCCACCTGGCAGCACGAGGCTCCCCGTCCTTTACCAGATTTTGGGTCTCGGGTCTCAGGCCAGGGAACCGCTCCCAGATCCAGACTTGCAATATGTGAAATGGGGCCCAAACAACCAGAGGCCCATCCTTCATACCACCAGTTCTGTTAACCAAACACCTTTTCATCTCTCTTAAATCACGATAAATGCTCGCTAAGACCGAAGGAGCAAGTGCTATTCTCTGACCGTAGCTCAAACGAATGGCAATGGGGAATACATGCGGCCTGATCGTCATCTCAGGATGGCAAGGGAACACAAACCGAGAAAGCCACAGAGAGAGAAATGCCGCATGCTCCAATTCATCACTATCTCTCTCCATGAAAACCTTCATCCAGGCCGAATGGTGTGCTTTCTTGCTCGTACTTCGGTTAAATTTTAGCCTTTCTTCATTTAATCTTAAGTCGACCTCCTTCATCTCTTCAGCCATTGGGGATTTAACAGGTTCTCCCAGGACAGATAACCCACTAAGAATTATGATGTCCTCTAGGGTTATAGTTACCTCACCCCAGGGAAAGAGAAAGGTGTTGGTTTCTTCGCACCAGTGGGAAACTAGGGCAAAGATTGAAGATGGGTCCCGCCTAATTCGGTAAGTAGAGATCAGAATTGCGTCAAAGATCCCAACTTTTTTCCAGATTTGCCCGAATTTAGGCAGGAGCTTAGCGACCCACTGCTCCCACTGGCGCGGCGAGCTGCACCAGCCTTTGAATTGAAATTTGGGGTCTTCAATGGCGACAATAGAGGGGTTACTGTAATTGGAGGGGACGAGAGGCGTGGTTTTCGAGACATTACCAGTTGACACGAGAAACCAAGCTTTCCTCTTCGTAACTTTGTCTGGATTGAGAAATGAAACCATCTCAGCCTCTCGCTCCTCTACTAGCAGCTCTTCTTCGTCATCACTATCGTCATCTTCTTCTTCTTCGACTCTGTCTCTTAGTACGGGTCCCTCGCCCGGATCTCTTTCCATGATGCTCCTCGTGTTCTTTTCCGGAAGAAAGACGAGACTTGAGGGGCCAATTTGGAGCGATGGGAGAGAGAGAGGTAGGGTTTCAAGTATATTGCTATAATTTGTTCATATCACGAAGAAAGCGAGTAGACAAGCAGGGGTTTGGTGCTTTAATCAGTGCTTTGTGGAGGCATGGAGGGTTTTGTGGGGGAAGAAAGAGGGAGAGGCAGGCAGAGCAAGAGCGCCCTTGCATAAACCCAAAATGTACCCCATGTGTTCTCCCATGTCTGTAATGCTACGTTTTACATCTCAATACTTTAGTAATTTAGTTTGAAAACTATTTTCAATTTTCTTTTAATCATTTTAAGCTACTTATTTTGCAATTCGATCATTTTTTTCCTCTTCCTATTATTTATTTTCATATGTGTTAAGCCATTGAAGATGACTAGTTCTGCCATGGTGATAGTCATCGACCTTATTTTTTTGTACTTGTTATAATTGTGTATTTGTATGAAAGTACCTTTTTATCAGATAATTTATAGAAAGCTGATCTTTGTAATAGGTGGTACTTGTAATCTTAACAAAAATTTTGGAATGTCACAAAAAGGAGTTTTCATTTCTCTTTGTAATACATGGTACTTATTATGATATCCTGTCAAGAATAGTAGTATCACAAATAATTTAGAATATAAAGAGGTGGTACTTCATATGATATCCAGTCGAGATATTCTAAATTGTTTATTAGCATATCTCAAATTTTAAAAAAATGACACTACTATTTTCGATTTTAAAGTTTGATAACACTATACTTAATTTTTGAATAGATCTATTATCGAATTCTCACTGAACGCATGTGTTATATCAAAAATAAATTACAAGTACGAGTCGAGAGAGTAAACTCATATACGCATGCGTCTAGAATTATTTTAGTACATGCGTTCAAGATAAACAATAAATGCATTATACATGAGTTGTGCATTTAGAGATTTAAACAGTCATAAATACATGCATTCAAATAGTTATTTTCTCATTGTTGCATGCATGGTTCTAAATAACGCATAATAGCGGTGCTATAGTTTTTTCGGACTATAAAAGCTATAATGCTATAGCGGCGTTATTTTAACTATTTCGCTATGAAGCCATAAACGCTATTTAAACCTGTGGTTGCATGCAATTACTTTAAGAAACATTATGATGTTGTCAAATTTTTAAAAATTAAAACCTTAGATATTAGTTTTATTTTAAAAAATGAGGGAATAGACAACAAAAATTCAAATATTCATGGTTAACTTGAACGAGGAAATAAATTTACATGAATATTAATATGGTATAATAAAGGCCGGTAGAATTTCATTGTTTATGTGTGACTGGGTCTTATCTATTGAAAATATGTATAATTTTAACAATTTTTTAAGATAAAATTAAAAATATTAAACTTAATTTTCTCAAAAAATGCGGAAAATTAAACTCATATCATTAACATCATATGTTCTCTAGTAATTTTTTGGCGTCTCCTCCCATTGCTTGAAATTGAAGAAAATAATTCATAAGCGAAGGGCTAAATTGCAAAAGTTCACACTTCGCTATTATTATTTTCTCCCGAAAAATAAAGGGGATTTCTTGTATACCCCAAAACTTTGAAATTACGTATTTGTCCTCTAAAATTTATAATATCAACTTGATCCTTCTAAATTTCAAGAAGTCACAAATTTACTCAATTTATTGATTTTTTTGTTAAAACTAATTTTAAATTTATAAAGTATCAATTTTATCCTTTATTAAAAAATAAAAACATGTTGTATGTGTAAGAAAATTATGATGTTTTCTAACTGGTCAATTTCCCAGGACATATGGTTCATTTCTCTATTTGTGACTCACAAATAGTGACATTTAGATACGCTTGTGTGTGTCACAAGTAAGAAAATAAGTTATTTGCTCTCACAACCAATCAATTAGAAGACTGATATTTTTCTTTAAAAAATTCTCTTTTATTTTTTAATAAAGAGTAAAATAGATACTTCATAAATTTAAAATGAGTTTTAATACAAAAGTCAAATAATTTGAATAAATTTTTGTGAGCTTTTATAATTTACAAGGATAAATATGATATTATGAATTTTAGAGAAGAAAATATGTAATTTGGATATTTTTAAGGATATACATCAAATTCCTCCAAAAATAAAAACTGCCATAATTTTCTGCGGAAAACAGAGAATTAACAAGTTGTTTCATGACAAGGTCCGCGAATAATACGGCCTTCGCGAATATTCTGGTTTTAGCAGCAGATGAACAAAACGGCGATTATTTGTTTAGTACACGTATTAATCGCTGATAAGACAAAATTTACGTATAAAACGCGTTTTATTCGCCAATGGCGTCTCAACTTTGCAGAGCTCCTTGAGGAGGAAAGAGAACATCTGTACTTCATGTAATGCGCTACTTTCCATAGGTAGTGTTGCTTTTTTGTTCCTCCTTGTCGGGAGAAATTTGGGTCCAATAGGCATCGGACCCAAAGTGTGAGTTCGATGGGTTCGCTCACCGTCCGATCTGTTTTAGGATTCGCGCCCGCAACTTTTGCGTCTGTTTTAAAATTCGTGCCACGATCTTAAAGTGGATCGGATGGTCCCGAAACCCATCGGACCCAAGCCTTTCTCCTCCTTGTCTCCTTTTGAATAATTTATCAAATCAATCAATCATTTTTCTTGCAATGTGCTGCGGAAAAAATGTTGAAGATGCTTTTTTTTTTTTTTTCAAGTATAACAATATTAATTGAACGCTTTACTATCCAACTTCCGACATTTTTATTAATATCCAAAATTAATTACAAAATATTAATTATACCCAGCTTAGTTGGGTATTTTTAAAAATGTCCAAACCGGTCATTTTTTGGCCGGTTGGATTAAAAATTCGGACCGACCATTTTTTGGCCGGTCAGGAGGGTTTTTTTTTTTTGAAATATTTGTTAGATTACTTCTTTGATGTATAATTAGCATAATTATACTAAATTACGCTAAATTACGCTAAGAGAGACGATATCTTCATTGAGAAGGCCAAAAACGACGACGAAACTTCAAATGGCCATAAAACGGCGCTCGAGTGTCCGATTTCAGCAAATGACCACTTTTCGAAAAGCTTCGCCATTTTTCGAAATTCAAAATTGCCAAAAAACAAAGGGAAGAGCCTCAAAACTTGAGTTGAAGTTTCCGATTAAGATTTTCATTTCTATTTTTCGATCTAAGTAGCTCAGTAAATTGGTTATATAATGAACTTGTAGAATACCAATTTTACTATTTTTGGAATTTTTTTTACTATTTTTTATTATTTATGAAAGATGGCACAAAATCGGTCTAATTTAGTGTAATTTAGTGAAATTCAGCTTATTTCAGTATAATTAGTGTAATTTAACATAATTTAGTGTAATTTAGCGTAATTTAGCATAATTAGCGTAATTTAGCGTAAATTTAGTGTCATTTAGCGTCATTTAGCGTCATTTAGCGTCATTTAGTGTAATTTAGCATATTTTAATATAATTATGCTAATTATACATCAAAAGAAGTAATTTAACAAATATTTTAAAAAAAAATCCCTCCTGACCGGCCAAAAAATGGTCGGTCCGGATTTTTAATCCAACCAGCCAAAAAATAGCCGGTTTGGGCATTTTCAAAAATACCCAGCTAAGTTGGGTATAATTAATATTTTGTAATTAATTTTGGATGTTAATAAAAATGTCGGATCCAACTTTGACGAGTTTATATATGTACTTGTACTTTTTACATATTTAAAATTTAGTGCTTTTTAAAGTACATCTACATTAAGTATTTTAATATTATTTATATTATAAAAAAATGCTTTCCTATTTAAATCTGAATTATACTGGAATCAAAAATTTCAGATCTCATCGAATGATCCTCAAATCTCAAACTTGTCACTATATCATGTTAATCTCGACAAAACTTTTGTTCATTTGTTTCTATTGTTCATAAAGGACCACTTATTCGAGTTTTGAACTCACAATCTTTCACACAGAAAATGTTGCCCTTTGTAACTAGAATAAAGACTGGTTTCAGAAAGTATTTCTGAAAACATATGTTGGTGTTAGATTGTCTATTAAATATTTCAATTTTTGTTTTAAGTGTTGAATGATAGCTTTCTGAACACATCTAAAAAAATAATTCCGAGAACAAGTCGTAAAATTTAGAATTTTTGTTTAAGGCACTTGACCGTGTCCGTGTAAAATACTCGTAGCCGGTCAACATTAATACAGTTTCTATTTAGAATATAGGGAGAATTTTATGCAGGAACGGAGTTAGACTTTCAAGCTATGGGAGTCAAACTTACATTGGAGGTCAATCATATAAAATTTTGATGCTGACTATGGGGATCAATTTTACAGTACCCGTAGCATTTTACTCTAAACTATATTGCAAAATCTTGTATAAGGACAAGAATTTTGAAAATAAATGAAGGTCAATTGACCCCATTCACTCCATATAGATCCGCCTCTGATTTTATGTATACCCTTCAAGAACTTCAATAGTACATATTTTCTTCTCTAAAATTAATAATATCATATTTACCTTTCTAAATTTTCAAAACTCACAAATTTATTCAATTTTTTTTTTTTTTTTTATTAAAACTCATTTTAGATTTATAAAGTACCTATTTTACTTTTTATTAAAAAAAATAAAAAAATATGTAGGCCTAAGCGAAATGTTCAGTCTTCTAAATTACTAATTATGAGAAAATATGATTTTTTTACACTTGTGAAGCACATAGAAACATATTTCTATATGTCACTGTATATGCGTTACAAGTAGATAAACAAACTATTTCCTTTCGAAAATGACCAATGAATAGACTAAATATTTTTCTTATATAAAATAGATATATTTATTTTTTTAATAGAGGGTTAAATGTGTATTTTATAAAATTAAAACGAGTTTTAATAGACAAAATAATAATTTAGGTAAATTGTGAGTTTTTGAAATTTGAAAGAATAAATACAATATTATGAATTTTAAGGAGAGAAATGCGTAATTTTGAAATTTTTGAAGGGAGAATATAAGAAGATCTGCTTTGAGATTTGTGTCAAATTAAAACGGGCGACTCAAATCACATTCTACACGGTCAGTTATTGGGACAAGTATCCTCTCCATTACTGTAAAAGATTCCCTTCACATTACGGTTTGAGATTAACTCTCAGCCGCTTTGAGATTCGGACTAGCGCAGGTGAAATATTATTGGGCTTTGAGATTCGTGCCCAGTTAAAAAGAACGGTCTAGATCCAGTAATCGTAAAAGATTCTCTATTACTGTACCGGAGAGGATGTGAATTCCAGTTGTTGCGCTGTATCTGAATTCCGAAAAGTGAGCGCGGACTCCTTTTTTTAAGTACGCACGAATGTGTCCAAATATTTATACTTTGCTCCGCTCTAAGCTTTTACTTAAGCTTAGATAGAAGGTCAACTTTTTGTAAATCAAAATTCTGATTCGATACATTGGCCAGTTCCAAAATCACATCCAAGCTTCGTTATTGAACGAGACAATTAAAGTTCATAAAATCATAATTGTCGTTGAAAAAAAGTAACCCTGTTAATTAATCCTTTTTTGTGCGAACAGCGGATCTGATACCATTCATTTAGAAAACCCTTTATTCGCGACAAATGGCATCTAATAATCCATGGAGGTGGAGAAAATAATGAAGAAAAATAACGACGAACATATTTCGATTCATTTAAAATAATAAATGAAGAAGGAAGCTATATATATGGGCATTTGTATAACGGGTTTTGATTTTGGAAACAATTTGGATTCGACGTCTATCGTACTCAAATCGTTCGTCCAATTCATTTTAGAATCCGTGTGCGTTAGATTCGCACAAATATTAAGGTGGATACACATTAATATTAAAGCGCACCGGACAAACGCATAACTCATCAGACTTAAATTTTTGAATCCGATAAACATCAAACCCAAATTGTTTCCTTTGATTTTATATATAGTCACTTCAATGCAGACTACTACTGTCTTGCTAAAAGAAGTTAATTGTGGCAAGTTTCTCAAGGACAGTCTTTTTGGAGCAGCAGTTTTGTTGCAAATTTGAGAAGTTTGTTAAAACAGTCTTTCGCCTGTTAGAAACTTCACAGCTTGAAATTTTTAGGTTTGCATTGGAATATAAATTTTTAAAATTTATATAGAAAAAAAAATATCTCCAGCTAGAAATGAAAGGTATGGAGTTGATTTTTGAAAATTAGATATTGGTGCGGTATAAACATGGGGTGTTGTCTTATACCGCACCAATAGTGTGGTGCGACTATTTTTCGATCTACCCTCTAGCATGCTAAAGAAATTCCAAAATTCTCTCAGTATTTTCCGATCCACGACTCTCCTTCCCCTTCTTCCTTCTTCCTTCTTCCTTCTTTAGCCGAGCTCTCTATCCTCTATGCGGAGATGCCTTGAACCGGTGTTACTATTTTTCGACCATGCCACAAAGAACACATCCAAACCACACTAAAACGAGATTAATTGTCACACCCATCATTTTTGAAGTACCAATAATGTTAAGTATTATCATTGTACTAATAGTTCAGTGTGACTATTATTATGTGAAATAGGGTTATATATAAGTCCGAATCTTCTTCTTCTCTTCCTCGCTCAACCACTATTTTCTCCAAACTCTATTTTCAGCCAACTATATTCATCATTCTCTATCTTCAAATCCAGTTGATAGAGTTACTATATCAACATATTGATCGACATTGTCATTGTGTTCAACATCTTCGTTTGATTATTATTGTAGATTTTTAACTCGTACGTTTATATTTAGTGTTGTAAAATTGAATAATTATTTAGAGTTAAGATAGTGATCATTTCTTTTCAAAAAAATGTTAATGCTAGTAATTAACGTGTATTACAGTGGTAACATCCAAAACACTCAGACATGTGTTGGTTATGACCAGTGTTCTAAATAGCGGCGCTATAGCATTTTTTGACCCTAAACGTTAAGCTATGGAATCAAAATACGCTAATTGAGCTATGGCTGCTATAGCGAAAAGCGTGTAGCGCAAATAGCGCGCGCTATGCAAATGGCTTTTTTAGGCAATTTATATGGACTTTAAATAAAAACAAAAAAAAGTTAAATAAAAACCCAAACCGAAATCAATTAAAAGCTTTGTTGCTACAGATCTTTTAATTTGTCCAAACTGAGAAGAAAACCCTTGCTATAGATCTAGGTTATTTTGAAATTTGAATAGAAAAAAAATAGATTATGTCATGAATCATGATGCTTAAGATATTTTGAATAGAAAAAGATCGAAAGTTTATGATATTACTATGGATATTTTGAACCGCAATTTGGACTTTGTACTAGTTTAATATGAATATTATAATTTATTAATTAATTTGGTGTTATTTATTGTTTTATGAGACTTTAGATAATGTTGATATTTAGTATAAATATATAATATAATTTTTGTAAAAAAAAAAACACCATGTAGCATATAGCTTCCGCTATAGCTACGCTATTCGCTATAGTTTTTTTGTAGCCTTCCCGCTATGACGCTATAAACGCTATTTAAAACATTGGTTATGACATAGGGGTTGTATATAACTTTGTGTTTTCGACAATACTAGTTTTGTTGTAAGACAACAAATATATATTGGACTTGAAATTCAACTTAAATTTTTTTTTTAAACATTTGAATTTTTATTTTGTCAAAATTACATATTTGTAGAGTTTCCAAACTCTCTGGGAACGAGCCACTAACTATGGTACAAATGGATCGCAAAATAAGTAAATATTTTGAAAGAATAAAAAATTTTTTAAAAAAATTGCCATTGATCTTGCGGTGTCATCTGTTTTTTTTTTTTTTTAAATCAGCTATATATACCGAAATTTTTATTGTTGACACAAAAAAAAAATCAAATTAAATGAATACCACCCCAGAGGTTTATTTTCAATCATACCACCCACGCTAACTGGGTTCGCACACCTAATAAGCGGGTGCGCAGACTGGATTGGCGCACCAGGTGCACAGACTAAGTTGGCGCACAAGCAGGGGCGGACTAAACTGCCGAAATTTGAAAAATTGCTTGGTCAAACTTTGTGGGATCCCCCATGTGCATAAAGCTAACCTCTCTCCTAAACAGAGCATGATATTCATTTGCTTTGCCTTGGAAAGCTAACCTCTTCTCCAGTTGAAGCAAAGTTTGGCGAAGCTTTGCCTTGGTCACAAAAGTCTTAACAGAGCATGGTGCGCCAACCCAGTCCGCGCACCAACCAATTTAGTGCGCGAACCCAGTTGGCGTGAGTGGTAGGATTGAAATTAAGTCCAAACGGGTGGTAGTCATTTGATTTTGTTTTCTTAGGGTGTCAACTAACAAAATTTCGGCTATATATAACACTTATATTCTCTTTTGAGCAAAAAAATAACAATGATGATGTGTCATCTATTTTTCGAAATCTGCTACAATTATTTTAATTCACCCTGCACGTGTCAGTTGTCATGCTGCTTTGGAATGTATCCATGATGTACTCAAACTTAGGCCCGACTGCTACATATTTCCGTAATTTTTATTAATATCCAAAAAAATATGTAATTTCTAAATCTACACTCAATTTACAAAAAATTCGAAATTTGTCAAATCCGCAAAATAATCACCTCGAATTAGAACCAGTTTCTGCAAAATAATCTCCCCAGATCCAGAGTTTCTCTTTCCGATAAATTATTTTCTAATAAATAATTTTGCTGAAACACCATTTCCGGTAAAAAATTCTGCAAAAACAAGGCAGACTTTATAAATATGTGTTGTTTCTCTCTCTTCTCTCTCACAATCCATTCTGAAAAGAAAAAGAGAAAAAATCGGTTATTTCTGGTTTTTGTAAGTTTTTTTATTTTAAATTATTTAATTTTTCAATTTAGGTTGTAAATGCTTATAGGATTATTATTTTTAAAATTGTAGTTTGTTTATTCAGACCAACCAAAACAAAAAATGAGCTGTGTGAAATTATTTGTTGGTGATGAAATCCAATACAATGATGACGGTGTCTTTTATAGTATGTGCCCTAGATACTTATTTCCGGTAACCGTGAACCATACTTTGACTATCTCCTAATTGTCTTGTCTTCTTCCTCCTCTGTACTTACATGACAAATTTACTGCACAAACATAATACTTAAGCTAGCAATGTCACAAAATGAATAGAAATAGATGCAAATTGATATACACTTGGTAAACAAACCACTCAGCAATGTTAGCTAGCAAATAAGAATTAATAGAAGCTCAATTTGCCTTGGTGAATTACAGGACCACTTGTTACTCATAGCAGTTGAGTGACACCAATACTAGCTAAACCACATAAAATTAGGAATAGAATTACAAAATTAGACTATGAAATCTTTAATTCAATGGAATACCCAATAATAGAGTAACTGGACATAGTATCTAACTAATCACACCACCATTAACCACTTTTCTTTCTGAATCAAAAATGAAACACAGGGAACCTACCACAGTAAAAAAACCTAAGAATGAAACAAATAAAAGACACTAAATCAGATCTCACATGGTACCAAGCCACCAATTGGTCAGTCCCACCGAAACTTCCAGTCATATATCCAAAGTTGGACAGCATAGAATCAGAGAGAGAGAAAGAGAGAGAGAGAGAGGCGGTGCAAAGACAGAACAAATCAAAAGCCGCCATACATCACTCAATGAAAATCCAAAACATACACTAAAGTCCAAAATTTCAACGATCAAAGCTTCCAGAGTTTGAATAAACATACCTAGACCTTCCTGTGGGAAACCACCACCACCACCACCACTGCTATACTGCTGTCGACCGGTGAAGTCCAGTGGTCATGCTCTACCCGTTTCATGGCAGCCCCTACATGTGCTGCTGGGGTGTACTCGAACCCTCCAGTTGGGACCGAGGCCAAGATGGGAGTTTAGTGGCTTTATCAAGTTGCGATCTTGCCCATATTTCCTTGGCCTGCCTCTCTTCTTCTTCATCCCCAGACCCGAACCCACCACTGTTAGAGAGCAAACATTAACAAAATGTGATGAACAATGGATGAAAATCAGAAAATGAGACCAAATGGCAGAGTGCAGTAATTAAAGTTCTTTGTAATATAATACAAATTAAAGGCTTATATATAGCTATAAATCAATGATAAGTACAAATAAATTTTGAGAGGTGCATTGTATACAATATAGATCTCAAATCTATAGATTTCAATTAGTTTCATGCAAAATTAAAGAGAATTGTGTTTCATCCCCATTTTTGGTGTAGTATATTATGTAGCAAATTATTGTAAGAAAACATTTTTTATCACAACAATCTGGTATACTGAAATCATGAAATAATCTGTAATCAGACAGAAAAAGTTTTTAAGCCATGAGAAATTTCTCTCCCCCTCTGTCCCTTCCTCTGCCTTTTGAAAGGAAGAGTAAGATGAAATGGGAGCAACTGCGCTGGCTGTATTATAAAAAAATGTACCATGATGCTTTCTGTTATGTCGAGGATTGCTTCTTTGGTCTAGATCTGGTTTGACAATTGGGCGTGCTAAAAGAGTTTTACAAAGCTAGCAATACAATCAATTAGTACTGTTACTAAATTAAATTTTTATCCATTCGACATTGGAACCCTCTACCCCCCTAGCTCCTGTTAGGATTTTCCTCATGTTTTGTTAATCAAGAACATTGGAAATCATAAATTAATCGAGTGACAATCAGACATTAAATTCAGTTTGGTTTAAGTATTTGGGTACCAAAAACCATGGCTGCTTAAAAAAGATCTCTGTGGCGGTAGGAGAAGCTCTAATAACAAAAACTTAAAAGATAAATTACTTACATGACAAACAACGAATCAGCCAAAACATCCGTGATTTTCAATCTTCAAACTCTCCACAACCTGAACACATTCTCTCTGTCCACTTGAAAATCTTTTTTTGCTTAATTAAATTGCACGGAGCCGCAATTCTAAGCAAAATAAGCTTCTCTTGCAACCCTAATGTTCCTCAACGCAACCTATTTATAGGACAAAGATCTAACGGTGACCGTTGGATTAAGATGATAAACAAGGGTCGTGTGTGTTACTTTTAGAAAGAGTTTATTACAAACCATTAGCGCCTGCGGTTTTGCGTAGTGAGTCTAGGAATTGTACAAGGGCCAGAAAATAAGGAAATAGGGAAAAGGAGAACAAAATTAGAAGATTATTCTTTTAATTCCTGTATTCCACTAAAGTTCCAAACATAAGACAAGAGTTATAGTAATAGTATACATAGTTTTGCTAAACCAGCTTGCTTAAAAAAAATGTTATATACGCTTTCCATATTGATAGGGGCAAAAAGACAGGGACCTGAAATCTGTTCTCTACTTGCCTAATGCTTCTTATACACTTGCCATACTAAATTACTAATTATATGAGTAGGGCCCCAAAACAAATCCACCCACCTTGTGAATTCATAAATTTAAATGTCACGGTATTGAAGCAACAGCATAGTTAATGGTCTAGGATATGAAGTCGGATTGAAGAATCTATAATTGGGGCATCAAGATCAAGCAACATGTCCAATTAATGTTACAGCAATAGTCCCTATAGTTTTACACATCACCTAAATTCCTTTTAATAATTTCCAGTTGGTTCAAATGATAACATCAAAATTTTATATTAAAGCTAAAAATACATGGAAAACTAAATATTTGAGACGAATTTATTTACTACATGCTGCTGAGAACAATATACAAATAAAGAGGCAATCAGTGAATTTACACACTTGACAATGAGAACACTCAGACTTGATAAGAATTTTGAACTAATTTATATTATTAACAAAGATGGAGATTATTTCAAGAAATTGTTTGCAGATACCAAAAAGAAATGTTAAATACCACGTTAAGATCCCTAAATTGAGTAAGGCTATGTTATGTTAATTTCAAGAAATTAACATAACATAGATAGAGAGATCAAAAGTTACTATGTTATGTTAATTTCGCGTTTTGAATAGGAACATTTTGAGCTAATTTACTATGTTATGTTAATTTCGTGCATCTCTCTGAAATTTTTGTCAACACCTCTCTCACAAAATAAACCTTACCACAAATTACGAGAAACCAGATAGAGAGGCTCGTGAGGCGGTCAGTTATTGCGCAAGAGAGGTCGATAGCAGCGTGGGGCCTGGCTGACATGTGGATCCCATTATAGCTCCCCGCGGAAACGAAAAGAGTCCATGAGCCGTAGGATCGGAAGTAAGGAACTGCAGCTCCACCTTGCGTTGTCCTTGGGAAAATGTCAGAATCGAGCTACACGATTGGCCACAGGATCAGTAAGGGAGATGGAGGAAATAAGGTTGGTGAGACTATTAAGAGTTGTTTGTATCCTCTGAGTTAACTCAAATTTTGAGTTAAGATCTGGACCGTCCGATTTAAATCCGTAGTAATATTAAGGATCTCGTGCGTTATATCATACGGTCCGAAAATGAACTCAAACTGTACGTTAATGCGGAGGTTGCAGATTCGTGGAGACGAATTCGTGGCTTCGTGCAGACACCGTCACACCAGCGGGAGCAGCTTGGGTCCGATGCCCATTGGACTCAAATTTGGATCATATGGGTTTAGAACAGTTCGATCTACATTAAGATTCGTGCGCACTAATTTTAAAACAGACGCGAAAGTTGGGGCGCGAATCTTAAAGAAAATCGGACGGTCAAAGAATCCATCGAACTCACTTTGAGTCCGCTGGGCATCGGATCCAAGCTGCTCTCCACACCAGCGCATGTCGAATTTAGCTGGTAATATAATTGGGCTTCTGAGATTATGCAAGCATATAATTGGGCTTTCGTGAATTGGATGGTTAAGGGGCTTTTTTTTGAAAGCCACACAATCATCACACCGAGTCTGTTTCACAGGCCCTTCCAGAAGTTCCGGGCCCCCCTAATAGTCCATTGGCAACACAGCATCACTGGGCCTCAGACTTACTTTCATGGTTCTGATTTCTGAAAATCAAAATCGGAAATGAAATCGACAAGTTAGACTATGAAAACAGAATCCAATGAATCCGTAAGAATCGGTCAAATCGGATAGAAAACTTAGAATATTTATTGGAAGTAGTTTTGTATTAAAAAAATAGAAAACAAATTATACAAAAATTAGTACATTTAAATAACCCAGTAATATAATATAATACAAACATTCAAAACTAAATATAGGGAGCATAATGGATTCTCATGCAGAGCAGAAAAATACACAACAAAAAATACAAATTTGATTGAAGACAACTCAAAATGTCACATCAATAAATTTTCTTGAGAACTCGAATGTAAAGAACTACAACTGGTATGCACTCGTTATTGCCAGAAATTGTGTCAAGTTGGTTGGATTATCTCGTTGTCTTTTGCATTAAATTACAAATGTGGATAGTGTTGTGCAAAGTCAGAAAAATGAATATATTATAGAGCCAAATAAAGGATTATTAAAAACAATAATTTGTTCAAATTTGTTAAGATAAAAGAATTTTATGATAAAATACAAGCAGCCGGAAAATCAGACGGAGTTAATTATAGAATGCACAGACAGTAAAAATATTACAATAACTAATAAGAAAATAATATATAAAATATACATAACATTTTTCATTGAAACCAAATTAATACAATAATTTAACTTAAGATTTCTATAACATAAATTTTTGCGGCTGAAACGTTAAAAGATGGGCTTATTTTTTACTCTTGCCCTCCTCAAGGAAATAACAAAAAGGTCCACAAAACTTGGTCCATTTACTTGACCATCTAAACGATGATACCACTTGGTCAGAATAATATTTTATTTTCACTCTATTTCCTCCTCTCTCTTTTTTCCCATACATGATGGATCGACGCAAAAATGTACCGAGTAGGAGTATCAATACTCTTTTATCTGTTTATCTCATATGTACCGTATTCAATAAGACGTACAGTTTATCGAGTATGGGTATAAATAAGAATTTTTTTGTTAGTTTATCAAATAAGGATATAGTAAGAGTTATTTTTATACCAATAACCTATAGAGTAGTTGATAAACATAAAATTATATATGATAATTTTTAATTTGTACATATAACTATATAATTTTGGTCATGGGTTCGAAACCCACAAAGTGAAGAAATCCTCTATATTATACATAGGGATTTGAAATGTATTAGGTGACTTGACCCCAACCCAAATTTCAAAAAAACTATATAATTTTTATTATAATAATTAGATTAATTTATATATATATATTATATTTTATGTAATTTTTTATTTAGTAATATATGATAAAATTAATTTATTCAACAATCGATATATATTTATATTAGTAATATATGACAAAATTTATTTATACAACATTTTATTTAATTAATAATTTATATATTTTAAAATAAAGAATAAAATTATAAATATAAAACAATGTTTTTATATTTATTTATATTAGAGTATGTTGTATTTAATATATATATTTTTAAAGAGCATCATTAAAATGTCTCATTGTTTGCGTGTCATATTCATGCCCCCACATCCTTATCTTGGTTTTAAAGTCTAAACAAACGATCTAAACCGCTCAACATAATATCCATATTAAAATGTGCTTGGAGGCCAAATTTAATATTTTTTAAAATTTATTTACAATTTTTTTAGATGGGTACAAAATTATTGTTTTTTTGATGGTCCAAAAATAATAATTTTGTACCTATCTAAAAAAGAGCAAAAAAATTCCAACAAATATAAAATTTGGTCTTCAAACATATTTCAATATGGAGATCATGTTGAGCGGTTTAGATTCGCCTATTTGGACTTTAGAAATGAAGATAATTATGTGGAGCATGGATAGGACACAAAATCAATGAGGTATTATAATCCTACTCATTTTTAAATTAAATTATAAATACTGTCAATTTATTTGATAATTATTCATTATCTAATCTGTAAGAATAGAATATGAGTAAAGTAATATTTAATTTGTAAGAGTATGACAGAAGTGAGACTAATTTTACCGACATTTTTATTAATATCCAAAGTTTAATACAAATTATTATTTATGCCCAGATTTTCAACTTTTCGCCAAAAATGCCTAAGCTGGCCACAAAATGGCCGGTTTTGGCCCCCCCTATGCCGGCCATTTTGTGGCCGGCTTAATAATTTTTTTTTTAATAAAACTTATTAATCAATTTTATTTCTTTAATGGGTTTCTTTTTATTTTATATCTTTTTATTTTCTAATAAATAAGAAAAATAAAATTCATTTTAATGAATTGAATGTGAATTCAAAATAAAAATATAGAGTAATCTTTTCTTATTTAAGTTCGAAACGTTTTGTAATCTTATGTGCCTCAATATAACTTTACACAAATTATTTTCTTCTTGTATATAGTGTAATTTTATTTTGTTATTGTAGTGTAATATAATTTTCTTAACTATTTTTTTCGGTACTTATTTTCTTAACTATTTTTCTATTTATTTTTTACGTTGTACTACTATTTTGATGTTGTAATATTTTCTGTTTAGCATTATCATGATAATTTATTTTATCTGTAAAATATAAAAATAGTATCATAAAAGCACACATACAAAAGAACCGAAATATAGGATAATCCAAATATACCAACATAAATAGTATACCAAATATAAATAGTACAAAACTAGTAAAAATACAACTAAAACTGAGAGGGGGTATATCGCTAAGGCGGTACTTCGGCGTTCGCCCGGTGCCAGCGCGGCCAGGCTCCGTCTCTCTCGGCCTCATCTGGGGCATCGGCAGACCTCAGTTTCTGCTCGGCGGTATCCCATCTGGCATCGCCCGTGGAGACTGGCTGTACTGGCGGAGGTGTACTGAAGATAGATGCGGCGAACTCAGTCCCAAAGGCAGGCTGAGTATGAGACCCACTACCACTAGCCTCTCCATCATGCGGCATCTCTGTGCCATATCGGGGTACTGCCGGTGCCGACATGAAATCCTCATTGAATACCCCAAAGTCTTGGAGACTGTTCGAGAGGGACTCGTACTCAGAAGTATCGGTCTCCGCAGGTGGTGGCTGTGGCGGCATCTCCGCCGGACCCTGCAATCATACACATAATTTAGCAAATTTGATCTGAATGAAGAAATTTATTAAAACCTGATAGATACTGAAGTATGACATACCTGAGTCTACACCGGACGTCCATGCTCTTCGTACCATGCCGACCATCCCACGTTGGACAATACCCAACGATGGTAGTCCCACTCTGGATGCGAATCGGGGGAAGGTGGCATCTCATGTCCTATAATCAGGTCCGGGTCAGGCTCGGTTGGATCTATCTCACGCCAATTGATGTTCTCTCCGGTGTCTCGCAGCATCGTGATGATCTTCCCGCCGTGCCCGGCATCCTCAACCGCATTTGCATTTTTCTTGAGGATGCGGTACCCAATATATCGTTAGTTCTTCTTTCCCATCGTGGCGATCCCATGAGCGCACTCCTTGATCGAGGCCAGAAGCTGAAAAAAATTTGGCATGTCAGATCAAACCTTGATGAACTACTAAGTTAGAGGAAAACTATGTAGTTTTATGTGCATTACCTGGCGAGCGAATGAACGGCCGTTGGGATGGTAACCATCATCGGTTTTGATCCTGTCGCGGAGATGGGCACCGTAATCGCCCTGCAGATAGACACTCGCCATGCAGACCTGCGTGTACCAAACATCGTACCTCAACTGGGGATCCCCCTGGGTCTGAACGATCGCATCTGGCTCATGATAGAAGTCCAGATACTGAGGATCCTGCGCTGTACCGTAGTAGTCTGAAAAATGGGTGCTCCAGTCCCGGTCCGTTCGCCCTCGGTGGTTCATCCTGTAAGGAAGACGTTAGTTGCAATACAAAGCTATCAAGTAATATGAGGTATTTGACAATAGACTACGACTTACTTGTGCAGGTCTATGATCGTGGACCTCGGCAAAGATGGGTCTGCGGGAATCAACGGCACTCGACCAAACTGGCGGAGCACCCGATCTGGGTAGTGGTGCTCCACTACCCAGAAGTGTATGAGTGGACCTCGGTAGAACCACATATCCCGCTCCTGCTCCCCAATACACTGGCCCGGCAAGAGGTCCTCCGCGTACAACTGATCGTACGGCCTCCACTCAACAAGATCGGCAGGCAAACTTTGAAGCTCTGACAGGACTGGCCTGATACCAACGGTAGCACCGTAGATCCGATCTAAGTAGTGGTGGAAACCGTGCCACTTCTTTCCGTATGCCGGGCACTTCCAAGTATCTGGCGCTCCCCAATCTGGCCCTTCATTGGGGATAGGCCGGCCCACTGGTAGCCGTGACCACGACCAGTGCTGAAGCAGGAGTACCGGCCCATACATCTGCTTCGCATTAGTCTGCATTTTCAAGAACATTAGACGTCAGTGTATTTTGATGGATTGATTGAATAAATAATTTACTAAGAAAAGAGTTGGAGACTTACCTCACTACTACGGCACAGGTGGGAGTACAGATGGGCTAGGACAACCCTACCCCAGTTGTACGGCGACTCCTGCTCAAGGTCTGTCAGCAGCTGGAGATACATCATTGGCATCTGATCACCGCTGGAATCAGGAAACATGACAGAATCGAAAATATGCCAATTGCCGTTAAAACATGCTAAAACATGCTACAACAACCTAATTTCGGTAAAATACACTAAAAACGACCAAAATAGGTCAATTGCGGTTACAATAACCTAAAATATGCTACAATAGGCTTCAGTAATCTAATTTCGGTAAAATATGCTAAAAACGACCAAAATAGGCTTAATTCTGCTTAAACATGCTACAATAGGTCAACTGCGGTTACAATAACCTAAAACATGCTAAAACAGGCTACAATAACCTAATTTCGGTAAAATATGCTAACAAGGGACAAAAATGCTACAATAGCGCTTAAAAATGCTAAAATGGGTCAAATTGCGCCTAAAATAACCTTAAATATGCTACAATAGCCTAATTTCGGTAAAATATGATCAAATGGTCTAATTTTCCTAATTATGCTACATTCGGCTAAATTACGCTTAATTAGCCTAATTATGGTAAAAAAAGCCAAAATACCCTAAATATTGGTCAACTGTGCTAATTACACTAAATTACGCTTAATTAGCCTAATTATGGTAAAAAAGGCCAAAATACCCTAAATATTGGTCAACTGTGCTAATTCGGCTAAATTACGCTAAATTACACTTAATTAGCCTAATTATGGTAAAAAAGGTCAAAATACCCTAAATATTGGTGAACTGTGCTAATTACACTAAATTACGCTTAATTAGCCTAATTATGGTAAAAAAGGCCAAAATACCATAAATATTGGTGAACTGTGCTAATTACACTAAATTACGCTAAATTATGCTTAATTAACCTAATTATGGTAAAAAAGGCCAAAATACCCTAAATATTGGTGAACTGTGTTAATTACACTAAATTATGCTAAATTTCGCTTAATTAGCCTAATTACGGTAAACAAGGTCAAAATACCCTAAATATTGGTCAACTGTGCTAATTACACTAAATTACAACAAATTACTCTAAATCCTAATCCCTAAACCCTAAACCCTAAATTAAATAAATTTAAATTTAAATTAGATAAAAAAAAATTACCTCAAAGAAGAGAGTAAATTCGGTTGAGAGATGAGGGAGTTGTGAGGAAGAGAGAGAAAAAGAGGGTATATATAGGGTGAAATGCGGGTTTAAAAAAAACAAAGCCGGCCACAAAATGGCCGGCTTGGGGGAGGGAGTAAGCCGGCCATTTTGTGGCCGGCTTGGGCATTTTTTGCGAAAAGCTCAGAATCTGAGCATAAAAAATAATTTGTATTAAACTTTGGATATTAATAAAAATGTCGGCTAATTTTATGTTGATACGAGTATAAAATATCTCCACCCCAGCTTCTTGTACCATATCCAATGATACCCTTGCTACCAGATCAAGGGATATGTTCGCGAGTTCGTATGCTCTGAGATATCTCAACTTTTGCGTGACCAACGTGTACTCGGGATAGCGCGGGGCAGTATTGTTTATCCTTTGACGTGCAGAACATTTTTACGGTTAAGATTTAAGGAAAAAACACTCAAAGTTTGAGATATCTCAGAGGAGGCCGTATGTTCGCTGGAACTGCCAACGTGGCGTCAGTTCGCAAAACAGCGAACGGGATAGGATTCGTGACTGTGAGTTGTGACTCAAACAACTTAAATGCAAATACTTCTATTTTTTTAAGGGAGAATTTGATATATACTACTTAAGAACTTTAAAATTATGTATTTATCACTTCAAATTCTATAATTTTATATTTATTATCCGTAAATTTTAATAATTTACATCTTTATCCAGTATAACTTAAATATAATACTCAAAACTCAAATTAATTATGTTTAAAATTTTAGAAACTACAATTAATTAATGATTCATTAAAACTTGACTCATTCACCTTGTATCCGCTCAGACAATGGATAATAGCATTAAGTCGTGCCTCTCTGACTACCCCGACGTGTCCACTGCCACCATATCATTCAAGTCCAATTGCGACAGCAGTTCTGGCCACGCCTTCTCCTACCACACCGCGCAAGCAGCGAACCGTAACCGCTAACACTCCTGCTGTCAGAAGCTGGTTGTAATAATTAATGAAATAGCGAGTCATGCGAGAGAGTGGAAAAGGTTATAAAGAACATGCAATGGCCGTATACGAGAGTTGGAGAAGTGAAGAGTCCAATCCAAATATGAGGGAACGGGTCCAGTTTTAATTAATTATTAATTAATTGTAGGCTTTAGAATCTTATAATATTTGTTGAGATGTTCATTTTTTATATTTCTTCGTTTTTTTTATTTTTTATTTTTTAAGAACAAAAATTTCACAATTTATATATTAAAATAAGATAGTCAGATGTAATACATATTTTTTTTTCTATATGCATATACAAATTATTATTTTTAAATTTATTATTATATGAATTAACATAAATTATTTATATCAATGTGTTTTTGTTAAATTTTTAATACTAATTAAAATAAAATAAAATGTCATATTCTACATATAAATACATTATATGTATATAGATAATATTTTACGATTTTATTTTGGCATATTTATGTTTGAAAATGCTATGTTATTAAGTTTTTAAAAATAGAGACACAATAAAGACATTAAAAATGAAGATATTTGAACCTCGTTTATATTTTGTAAAGTCTAAAATTATTAACTTTTAAAACCTAAAGACTTTCTGAGTGTTGTTCCATAAGCAGAGTTTAATATGTATTATTTAAAAGTCTATATTATATTCTTTAAAATGAGTCTGGCTACTGCAATAACAGTGATATTTTTGATTAATTTTAAAATTTATAGGATAGACTTCAAATGACAAATTTAAACCATTCAAACCGATCTATTTTATGAGTGATATATTTGCATAAAAAAATTATAATTTTTTTAATTGTAGTACCAAGTCAAGCTGTCAAAATGATAAAAAATGAATTTATTAAAATTAAAACCCACAAAGTGGCAAAGACACATGGTTTCCATGTAAGAGGTTATGGGTTCGAAACCCACATAGTGAGAAAATTCTCTGTAATATAAATAGGAGTTTAAAAGAAGCTGATAGACTAAGACCTCTACTTTTTATTTAAAAAAAATAAAATCCTTCTACGATGAATCTGTTTCTCAACAGTAATAGTAAAGAATTCATGACTTCTGCTGCTATCATATAATATTTCTCTAGTGGGTGATAAATAAGCTATCTGTTCTTTTTTTCACATATAATTTATAAAACGGACTTTTCATAGATCCCAAACGAAAAATATAGGAAAGAATTTCCTGCTGCTATCATAGAATATTCATCTCGAGTTGGTGATAAATAAACCATCTGTCCTTTTCTCATATATTTTAATAAGTCCAACATTAATGCCTTCGGTTAGGAGTGTCAATGATATTTTTAACTGTTTATTTGATCCGTATTGTATTCCATAAGGTTGGTATAGATAAGATTTTATTTCGTTAGCTTATTGGATGTGGGTAAAAAAAATTTCATTAGCTAAATGAGTAAGGATACGGGTAAAGGCTATTCCGTACCCGTTACCATATAGGGTAATTGTATAAAATAAAATTATATAATAATATTTGAGCAATTAATAATTAGTGATGTACTTTTGCTATTTAGTATATGTTTTTTGTTATAAGAAAAATGTTAAACATATTACTTTTTATGTGTATATATTGTTATTTAGTTAAATAATTGAATTTGTCCGAAGAAATATTCGTGATTTTGAATTTTCTTGCTTCATAAAATAACAATTTAGTTGAAATTGATTGCAATTTTTTTTTATCTTTTATTAGTAATGTGATTGCATATGTGTGAAATGAATGAGTTTTGATGTTTTATTTGTAAGGTATAATAAATCTAATTATTATATTAGTAATATTCGTTATTCACCTGCTACTACTGTTTCGTTACCTGATAAATTTAATTAGTAAAGTTAGGTAGGAGAAAGTTAATTCTTAATGAGTAAGAGTAGGATATGGGTAAGATCAATTCTTAATGGATATGAGTATGAAAATATATTTACCTTACCTGTATCTAGGGCTGCACAAAAAATTCGTAGTTCGTAATTCGATTCGAGTTTGATTCGAAAAAGTTCGTAAAAAGTTCGATTTGAAATTGAGTTCGTTCGAAATTAATTCAAACCAAACTCAAACTGGACCTAGTTCGTTCGAAATAGGTTCGCAAACCAAACTTAGTTCGAAATTAACTCAAATGTGAACCGTTAATTTCCACTGATAATGAACTTTAATGTTTTATTTAGGATAATATTTGGGTTTGTAATAATTCTAAGACTTTGGTGATTGTTCTGTACTTCTATTGATATTTAAATTGTACTTTGAATACTTTGGATATTTGAAAACTTTGGTGATGTTGCTCCTGTTGGCTATTTGGAAAACTTTGGATTCTGTGATTATACTGAACTTTGATTGATTGTACTAAACTTTGGTGTTTGATATAAATTTTGGTATTTGTAATGAACTTTGATATAAACTTTGGTGTACTGTGTAATTAGAATTCAGAATGCCTGAGTTTTTATTGAAGTGCTGTAATTTCGAACTATGGCTCAGCCATAAGTCATAACTCTTAAGTCGTAACAAAGTTCATAAAAGTTCGAAATTGAGTTTGTAAAAAATTCAATTCGAAATTGAATTCGTTTGAAATTAATTCAAACCAAACTTAGTTCGAAATTAATTCGAACCAAACTCAAACTAGAGGTAAGTTTGATTCGGTTCGGTTCGTTTGCAGCCCTACCTGTATCGTATCCATTGACACCCCTACTTTCAGTTATATTAATTGAACAAATAAGTCCCTAGTACTCAAAAGGCTTCATTTGTTTGACTACAAGAATTTGTCATTATCCGTGAGGGTAAAAGATAATTATTGCCGAGGATAATCTTACAGAAATTGATATTTTTCAGAATATCACTATTATTGACAGAAGTATCCGCAATGATACTATTACTGACAGAAGTATCCGCGATGATACCGACAATAAAAAATACTTTCTTCCTCGTGGATAATACCAAAATCTTGTAGTTCGCTCATAAGCTACTTGTGCTAATGGTTTTGTTTGATCGTTAGTAAATACTTGCATCATGTGATACCCGGTTACATATGCTTGCGTCCATGCTTTGGGTTATGTTTCTGTTGTATATGTCTGTTTTGTATGATTTCGGTTTCTCAATTTTGTAATCGTTTGAAATTTAGTTTTTGATACTCTGTATTAATTAGTTTTACAATTGGGTTTATATTCTGTAATGCAAGTACCAACAACTTGATATGTAAACTCTGATTAATTTATTAAATGAAATCGATGGTTTCTTTGACTTTTATGGGGAGAAAAATCTTATACGTTATTGTGCATCGCGTCATTTATCATTGACAAAATATCTATCCTTACGCATTCTTAACAGTTGAACAAAGATGTCTCTCTATAAATAATATATAAAATTTCAAAACATACTGATCATGGTCTCTATATATGTGGCCATGTGGTTGGTCATGATCAACTTAGGTAAGAGAAATTTTTTGTTGTAATAATAGTGGTATTAAATAGTTAGATAGTTTAACTTCTAATTTTTATTTCAAAAAAAATATATACTCATAAATTCTTCATAATCTACTCCATCTATACAAAATATTAAATGCCCGCCAGCTAAACCTTGGGTTTATCTAGAGGTGTCAACAGGTACAATACAAGTCAGATGGACGCATTTTCATATATGATAACAAAAAAATCTTTACTCTTACTCATACTGATAAGTTAATGAATTTTTTTTTTGTCCTTACCCGTCTTTCGAATACGGTACGGGTCGGGCAAACGGATAAAAAAAGCCATTGAGTCCCGATTTGTGCTTTCAATAAAATATTTTTCAAAACAAGAAAAAAAAAATAATAATAAATACAACTAATTTGTATTATGAAAATTTAGCAAAGTTCAAAACTTTTATGGTATCATGTATCATTTCTATATATATATATATATATATATATATATATATATATATATATATATATATATAGGGTCCGGCTAATTTGCTGCCGGCAGCATTCTTGCCAGCTGCTGCCGGGGGCATTTCGGCCATTTCCGGTGTTCAAACAGCCGATCCGAACCGTTCAACGTGTTCTAAATATTAAAATATACTTGGAGACCAAATTTTATATTTTTTGGAATTTTTTTACTATTTATTAAGCCACTTTGAAAATTCCAGATCACATGGTCCAGAATTTTGTTGCACTGTTTTTACTGTTCACCGGATCAGCAATTTTCAAAGTGGCTTAATAAATAGTAAAAAAATTCCAAAAAATGTAAAATTTGGTCTCCAAGTAGATTTTAATATAGATTGAACATCTATATAAAAAACTTTGTTGTTTGAACACCGGAAATGGCCGAAATGCCCCCGGCAGCAGCTGGCCAGAATGCTGCCGGCAGCAAATTAGCCAGACCCTATATATATATATATATATGAGGAGGGATCTAGTTACCACAATTTTGAGTTACAACAAAGTTACCACAACCATTTTCTACATTTTTAAATTTCCAAATCGTCGATCCAAACCATTCAACATAATCTCCACAACAAAATGTGCTTCTAGATCAAATTTTACATTTTTTTCAAATTTTTTTACTAATTATTAAGTATTTTACAAAAACTAGTCAAATTCAGACCATTGAATTTTGTACCCATCTTAATAAATAGTAAAAAATTCAAAAAAATGTAAAATTTAATCTGGAAGCACATTTTATTGTGGAGATCATGTTGAACGGTTTGGATCGACGATTTGAAATTTGAAAATGTAAAAAATGGTTGTGGTAACTTTGTTGTAACTCAAAATTGTGGTAACTAGATCCCTCATATATATATATATATATATATATATATATATATATAGATAGGCTAATGTCATAACGTTATAACTTCGGCCGAAGTTATAACGAGTCGTTTTTGCATTTTGAAAATCCAAACAACCGATCCGAACAGTTCAACTTTTTCTAAATATTGAAATGTGCTTGGAGACTAAAGTTTACATTTTTTGGAATTTTTTTACTATTTATTAAGCCACTTTGAAAATCGCAGATCTGCTGTGAACAGTAAAAAACAGTAAAATTTTCTGGACCACCGGATCAGTATTTTCAAAGTGGCTTAATAAATAGTAAAAAAATTCCAAAAAATGTAAAATTTAGTCTCCAAGCACATTTCAATATTTAGAACATGTTGACCGGTTCGGATCGGTTGTTTGGATTTTCAAAATGCAAAAACGACTCGTTATAACTTCGGCCGAAGTTATAACGTTATGACATTAGCCTATCTCTCTCTATATATATATATATATAGAGCTGGGCTATGGTAAGTTGTGAAGTAAGAGGTCATTTTTACTTCACGTTCATATTTTCATTTTGAAAATTTAAACAACCGATCCGAACCGCTCAACATGTTCTAAATATTGAAATGTGCTTGGAGACTAAATTTTACAATTTTTGAAATTTTTTTACTATTTATTAAGCCACTTTGAAAATCGCTGATCCGGTGGTCCAGAAAAGTTTACTGTTTTTTACTGTTCACAGTGGATCAGCGATTTCAAAGTGGCTTAATAAATAGTAAACAAATTCAAAAAAATGTAAAATTTAGTCTCCAAGCACATTTCAATATTTAGAAAATGTTGAGCGGTTCGGATTGATTGTTTGAATTTTCAAAATGAAAATATAGCGTGAAGTAAAACGTTGTTTTACTTCACAACTCACCATAGCCTATCTCTCTCTCTCTCTCTCTCTCTATATCTATATATATATATATATATATATATATATATATATATATATATAGAGATTGGCTAATGTGCTAACGTTATAACTTCGGCCGAAGTTATAACGAGTCGTTTATTAGTTTTTAAAATCCAAACAACCGATCCGAACCGTTCAAATTTTTCTAAATATTGAAATGTGCTTGGAGACCAAATTTTACATTTTTTGGAATTTTTTTACTATTTATTAAGCCACTTTGAAAATCGCAGATCTGCTGTGAATAGTAAAAAACAGCAAAATTTTCTGGACCACCGGATCAGGATTTTCAAAGTGGCTTAATAAATAGTAAAAAAATTCCTAAAAATGTAAAATTTGGTCTCCAAGCACATTTCAATATAGAGAACATGTTGAACGGTTCGGATCGGTTGTTTGGATTTTGAAATTGCAAAAACGACTCGTTATAACTTCGGCCGAAGTTATAACGTTAGCACATTAGCCAATCTCTATATATATATATATAATTTTATTTTTAATGTGTAAGAAATTGTCTTTATTCGTAGCCTTACTTATTATGACAAAAAAAAAATTACCCTTATCCGTATCCGATAAGTTAATAAAAAAAAACTTATTCTTATTATGATAAAAAAAAAGAATACGATATGGATAAGATAAACATTACCAATGTATTTATAGATCAAGTCAATTCCTTTTTCAATAGTTTAGTAAAGTCAATGCTCTTATTTAATTTGAAAGGGCATTTATACTAGGTTGTTAATTTTATCTTATTTTCTTATATATATATATATCAAGTACATTGCATCAATTTTTTTTCCATTATGTTTCTTTTTCAACTCAAGCAACAAATTAATCATTCATATATTGACTACAATGATATATAGGGACGGAGCCGAAAAATTAAAATTGAGAACTGAACAAATAATTGTTGTATACGTAATTTTATTTTATGAAGGGAGCAAATAGAATTAATTCTTGCAAAATAATATAAAAATTCAATTATATAGAGACCCTTCCCCTTCCCTCCTCCCATTTCATATAGAGTTCCAATTAGCCCAACTAGCAAAAACGCTGTACAAACAAGTATACAAATAACTTGTGCCAATAAAATAACAAGGTTACAATTCAGTTTTATCCGACCACAAACAGTATGCTTCGAGCATTCTCTGTTCTCTTTCTTTCTCTTTTCCTAGTACTAACACAATTCAACTGGTACGCCAACGCTAAACTACTCAACTCAAATTGCTCAAGCACTGATGGATTTTCCATCGGAAGCACCATCGAATCCAACCTCTTCAAACTCCTCTCCTCCCTCCACACAGATGCACTGATCAACAGTGCCTTTTCCAATGAATCATTTGGCAATAGCCCCGACAAAGTTTATGGTCTAGTAATGTGTTTTGCTGATTCCACTCTGGTCGACTGTGTCAATTGCCTTCAAGATGCCACGTCCAACATGACACAACCATGCTCCACGAGTGCGACTGCCACCGTGTTTTATGACTCTTGCTTGTTGAGCTACTCCAGCAAGAACTTCCTCTCTGTTGCAGATCCCTATGTGCCCTTCTGCTTTGGAGATTCACTTGATCAGAAGTCACAGCAATCTCTTATCGAGGTGTTAACTAATTTAAGTGCGACGACACCATATACCCCGGAAATGTTTTCAACTCAAGTGGTCAATGGCACAAATATGTCAGCGCTTGTGCAGTGTACAAAAGACCTCTCCCCACAGGAGTGTAAAAGATGCATTTCGAATGCAATGTCTTACTTCTCCTGGTGCTCAATTAATGGGACTGCACTGGGGATGAGGATAATGACAAGGAATTGCTACATACGGTATGAGCAATATATTATGAATGTTAGCTCATTTCCAGTGTCATTGGTCCCACCGCCTCCCCCACCATCGCTACCGCCTCCACCGCCACCGACATCATTAGCAGGTAAATAAAAAGAGTATTCTGATAATAATTTTGGCTGTTTCCATAAAAAATAAAAAGTAGAAACATTCCATTAAATTAATTAATAATCCAAGAAAATGTTTGTCAAGTACTCTTGTCTTAACTGAACAGAGTTTGAAATACTATAATCTTTGCTAGCATTTTCTAAACAATTCAAATAATTAACATACAGGATCAAAATCAAATTCAACTGGGACAATTGCGGTCACCATAGTTGTTGTTTTGGTTGTTGCGGGTCTAGCTATTGTTGCGGGTCTAGACAAACATCCAAGTAAATTTCCCATTCTATTAAGTTTTTTACATGCCTATAAGACTACCAAGTTTTACTAAATATGTTTTCTATCAGTATATATAATACAACATGAGTGTCTTCTTTCTGAACAGATGATGATGATGACAACACGATGTATATACAAGGAAATATAGAAACAGAACTGGAATATATCCTAAATCCAAATGCAGAATATGAAGTGTTTAAATTTACTGCACTAAAAGTTGCCACAGATAATTTCTCCGACAGGAATAAACTAGGCAAAGGAGGTTTTGGTCCTGTTTACAAGGTACAACAACACTTACACCTAGTAATTTTCCTTATCTTATCTCTTGACTGATAAAAAACAAAATTACTTATATCACTGACATATTATTATATAAAGGGTACTCTTCCTGATGGACGAGAAATAGCTGTGAAAAGACTTTCGGGAAGTTCGGTCCAAGGCATAACAGAGTTTAAGAATGAAGTGGATTTTCTCGCAAAACTCAAGCACAAGAACCTGGTTCAGTTGCTTGGATGTTGCATAACAAAGAAAGAGAAATTGCTTTGCTATGAATATTTACCTAATGGAAGTCTTGACAAGATTCTTTTTGGTACAAGTCCTTTGTTGCAATATATAGTACATATTTATTCAAAGTAAAATTTCTGAGAAATAACCATTAATGATAATTATGATTTTTGATATTTTCATTAATGCAGCAAAGGATGCCTCCATACGAATCAACCTTAGCTGGAAAATGCGACACAAAATAATTGAAGGGATTACTCGTGGTTTACATTACCTCCATGAGGAATCTCAGTTAAAAATTATACACAGAGATCTAAAAGTTAGTAACATATTGCTTGACAAAGATATGAACCCGAAAATTTCTGACTTTGGGCTTGCAAGGTTTTTCGAGGAAGATCAAACCCATAAAGATACAAATATCATTGCCGGAACATTGTAAGATTAAATATACTAGAACTTTTTACTATCAATGATCTTACACATCTCAGATTTATTATTGCACAGTTGAAGTCCAGGATAACAATAATAATGGGTTATGACCATTTCATTTCAAGGATACTGTTGTAAGTAACAGCTGGAATTTCGGTTGAGAACTGTTTGACACCCTTGCATATAATGTATATTTAAATTTCATTCAATGTGCTAGTGGTCCTTTAGATAGTCAAATTGATTTATGCCCATTGACTTAGATTTCTTTCCCTTCTTCATTTCTTTTACTTTTGTTGCTCAATTTGGAGGTAACTTGGGGTAAAGATATTGACAGATCAGTTTTGACTTCATCCACGAATCATATGCATGTTGTTTTGACTTTGTTGTTTGGGCGCTGCATGAACCCAAAACTGCGCTGTCAATATCTCTACCCGGTAACTTGCACATAGAGATCAGTTGAGGAACTACCTCAGGTTCAATAATTGAACATCATGTATGTTGAAACCTATTATAGAAAAACTATAAATGTGATATCACATCATACAAGGATCAATTGGGAGTGTACTCCAGGCGAAGCGCTTGCATAAATACGACACCAATTTGGCTTTACAGATTCGTTTGACTTCCTTTGAAATGTAGTGGATATATGGCACCAGAGTACATTTTGCACGGAAATTTCTCTGCTAAATCAGATGTGTATGGCTTTGGAGTTCTTCTTCTTGAGATTCTGACAGGCCAGAAGAATAGCGCCTTTGCTGGCTCAAATCGTGTTTCAAACCTCATTGATCATGTAAGTATCATAAGCTTCTTTAGATTTAGGAGAAGCTTTTGTTGTCAGAATTTCCATTCAGAATTCTGCCATCCCTGTTCTTGCAATTGCAGGTTTTAATTATGACTGTTAACCACAGTTATGCCATTATAAGAAAGTTTAATTGACATCTCTTAATTTTTCGATGTACTTGAATTAGTGACTAGATCGTTCTTTACTCATTCTTTCATTATGCTTAGTTACTTCATATGCAATCAAATTTTACAATTTGCTTCCATGATTTCTTTACAAAATGTTATTTTTAGTAATTAAATAGTAGGTAACATATTATTTAAGTTGAGACCTATATCACAAAACTAACTAAACCACCCTTGCCACAGGCATTGATACATTGGAACGATGGTACGATATTTGAATTAATGGATCCAATTCTAGAGGAAGAATTCAAAGAAGAGATCAAAAGATGTGTTCATATAGCATTACTGTGCGTACAAGAAAATCCAGTTGACAGGCCTACCATGGAGACAGTAAAAAATATGCTTGCAAGCCCATCTGTGATTATTCCAAATTTGCCCCAACCGCCTCTCGGACTTGGCCGACATATCAACGATTCGGGAAGGAAAGCTCTACGACTGACACATCTACACTCACAAGTCAAGGTGGGAGTATCACAACAAACACACAGTCAATTGAAAGTCAAGCTGAGAGTTCTGGAACAAAAAGTAATATTGTGGTTTAGATCTGCATAGGATATTAGTAATATTTTCTAATTTTCCACACTAAACATTAATTAATTGAAATAAGAAGCATTGTGTTTGATGTCCAATGGTGTGGTGCTCCTTTTCTCTAGGCTGGACCTGTCAGATCAGCCACCCTCCTGAAAACTTCTTGCTGCTTTGACTAAATACAATGGTATATATATACTCGATTGATGATTTCAATTTTGCTCAAAGTGTTAGATCATAAAGGTCACGACAATGAAATAGAGCCCCAACTGTTGAGAAAATAGAAACCTGAATATTGAGAAGAAATTGTTTTCTATTAACTATTTTTTGTTCTTACAATTTACATGCTTTTAGATCTATTTATATTACAATGGCTCTCATAGCCGTTTATTTTACCGTTGGTATGCCTAATATATTTGGTATGCATTAATTACATTGTACTTCTTTATTTGGTATGCATTAATCACAGCAAGTTAGTTACAGTAGCTGTTGTATAGGCTAATTGAAGTTGTAACAGTTTGGTTAGTGTTGTAACAGCTTTCTGTTAGCAACTGAATTGATTGAAGAGGTCTATATAAAGACCTGACTCTCAGCCGCTTTGAGATTCGGGCTAGTGCAGGGGCAGTATTATTGGGCGAGATTCGTGCTAAGTTAAAAAGAACGGTCCAGATTCAGTAATTGTAAAAGATTCTCTATTACGGTACCGGAGAGGATGTGAATTCCCGTCAGGCAGTCTTTCCATGGGTCCGGATCCCCTAAAGTAACCCAATTTTTGGGTTTTGGATCGAGACCGTTCGATTCGAATCTGTCGCTCGGGATGGTCTCGAGATTCGAATCTATCGTCGGGATGTGTGCGTTCCATTTCGGGATGGATGGTCTCGGATTTGAATCGGACGGTTTAAATCTAAAACCCAAACATTGGATTGCTTTACTGGATCTCGATTCTCTTTCCACTGCTTCGGCTCAGTGTCAAAAAGGGGAACACTTAGTTTCTCAAAGTATTTCCTGAGTAGGCTAATTCAGAACTGGCATTTTACTAATGTTATATATATTTTTAATTGATTAAATAAAAATATATAATATTAACAAATAAGTGAATTTTAATGAGAAAATAATTAATTTTTAAAATTTTGATCAATAATATCTTAATCCTGATCGAAATACTATCGGGGTGGAGGTGTGGTTGGTGAACTTAACTTCAAAATCTATTATATCGGATTCAAATGATGAATCTAAACTATTGAAATCTATCTACTTCACAAGTGTTGAATTTACATACAAATTTTTAAATTTTCGAATTATTTTAGTATAATGTCAAGCAGTGAAAATTGAAAGGTTTATAAATTAATTTTATTGTATTTATTTTTGAACAAATTTTGACTACTTGACTTTATACTAAAATAATTCAAAAAATTTACAACTTTACATGTAAATTAATTACTCATAAAATAGATATCGATTTTAACAATTTAAATTCGTCATTTGAAGCCAATCCGATAAAATTTAAACTCACCAAACTCTACTTGTATAGATATAAAAATCAAAACGCAAGAGCCGTAATAACAACTTCTTATAATTTTTGTCAAACTAAAAGTATGGGCCTTTAATTGAAATCAGATGAGTGATCTGATAAAGCTATTTTTAAACACAGGTAACACATAGAGAAGTCCAGTTCTTTAAAAAAGACATAGAGAAGCCCAGAAAACCCGAAGTAAATGGAAAATAATGTGGAAAATATTTTTTTGAAGGTTGGCGGTTATAATGTGAAAAATATTATCAATTTTTTTTACTAAAGCATTTAAAGCAAATAAATAAGCTTATGGTATTATTTCCGGAATAAAAAATCAACAACACAAACACTATCATCGTCATTGTGCTTGCAAATTAAAGGTACAGAGATAAATTGTGAATTATCTTGCTGTGATTTTAAAAACAGTGTTCACAGTAATCAATTCATAGAAAGCAAGAAGATGTAATTTTGGTATTTTGTATTGTGTTTGTATATTTCTCTAGGAAGGTTTACATGCCTTATAAATAGACTGAATTATTACATTCCAATTTTATGAGCTGTGCTAAAGTTAAAAACTAAAATAGCTGTTGAAGGAAACAGAAGGAACAATTTTTGGTTTCGTTTCTGAGAGAAGAATCAATATAGAGAGTAATGTCTCAAGTGCAAGCTCGACTGGATAGCTCCATTTCATATCTTATTAGATTTGTTTCTGATCATTAGAAAACTTCAACTATTTTAACCAATTTTTAAGATTATAAATGAAAGAAAACAAGTAGGTTCAGAAAATAAATATTCTTGTTGTCAACGGTCATTTTTTTTTTAAATATTATTATTTGTCAGCGTTTTTTTTAAGACAGAAATCTTGATAATGTGATTTTTTAAAAATGAAACCATTTGTTTTTTGTACTGTTTTTTAAATGCTATAGTAAACAAAATTGGTAATATTACGGACCACGCTGTAACCACATGAATCCGTATCATCTCAGAAAACTCACCGAGTAAATGAGGTCTAATGAGCTCCCAGCTGAATGATTGGAATTCATTGCCTATGTAAATATAGGAGTCTGTTTTGAGATTCGCTCCAAGTTAAAATTGACGACTCAGATTCTAATTGTACTTGACCACAACCAAAACTTCGATCAAACTTTAAGTACAGTCTTCTCTTTAGTCCGCTGAAGTTTGTGGTGCCATTTTCACGGCCTATTCAAAATTTCCTCTTTCTGCCATTCTTTTAAAGATCTCCCTCTTTCAGATCTTCTGTTGAAGGGAAGATGCAACATATTGGGAGCAACTTACTGTATTAGATTTTTCCAGCTATAGAAGAATGTAATACACATTCAGTCGCACGGCCCACGAAATAGAATATTTGAGGGCACACTTTATTGTCTGGTTTCCAAGGGTTGGGCATTTTTATTTGATTTTTCACGCACCACTCGCTTGTTGGGCTGCTTAAGTAGCAGTGGCCTCAAATTGACGCTGTAATCTGTATCATACCAAATTGCACTTGTAAGATGCCTATGCTAAAAATTGCCAAGTACTTTAATTTATTACTTTTTTTTTTATTGATGCACAACTTGCAGTTGGGCTCAAACCGAACTATTATCATGTATAGTATTAGGATGTTTCTAAGTTCGTAGCTTTTTTGTGAACTTAACTGTAAAACTTAAAGGATTGATTTTAAATGACGAATCCGAATTGTTGAAATCGATCTACTTTACGAGTGATGCGTTTACATGCAAAAAATTTAAACTTTCGAATAAATTTAGTATAAAGTTAAGCGGTCAAAATTAGAAGGTTTATAAATTAATTTTAATGCATTCACTGACTTTATTTTTATATTCATTTTTAAGAATTAAATCGTTATTAGTTTGACATGTTGAATAACTGATTGTCTGCATTATTTGAATTGTTGCATCGTATGCACAACACAATACAAACGAAACTGATATTTTGGTATGGTTTGTCCATTGGTTGTTCCTTATATTCAATGAGTGATTCCACAGTTACAGAATTTTATTTAAATTATTGATTATTGCAAAGTCTAGGTCATGACTAGATTTTGACCCAGGACCCCTATGCGCATATGGTGAATGGACTCAACTGAACCCAATATTGTAAATTGTGACTATAAGGATAGTAAAAATTGTGGTAAATGTCTATTGTTGGTACAATATTGTTATATTGTTAAATTACATCATCATTGAGTCAAATTATCGAATTTAATTGTCTGACTATAAATCAGAATAAATAGGACAATATAAGCAAAATACGACAAATACGGGTATGTGTAAAGACAATACAAGTATGAATGTCTTACAACAAAAACTAAATATATTACGTGATTACATTTTTAAATAAAAAGTAGGGTAAATTTTACCGAGGTCATTAAATTTTATTTTTTGTTATAAATTGGTCACTTAATTTTGTTTTGTCTCTATATAGTTATAGAATTTTTTATTTGTTTCAATCAAGTTGCTCTATAACTTTTTTATTCAAAAAACAAACGAAATATATTTATTATGTCTAAAATACTAACTGAAAATTTCATCTATGTCATGTCATTGTAACAAATAAGTACATTTTGTTAGTATTTTGAATGAGAAAGTTCTAAATTAACTTGATTGAATTAAATAAAAAAAATTCAATGACTATAAATAAACAAATCAAATGCAAGTGATTAATTCATGGCAAAGGACAAATTTAGTTACCTCCGACGAAATTTATCCTAAAAAAAATGTGAAACGAGTGGGTTTCATGTGTTAGTTTAATGTTAAATATTAGCTCATAGCTGAGCTGGCGCCGGTTGAGCGATTATGAAATAATAAACAATTTAAGCATGACGCACAGACTGTGACTAATTAATACGTACCGTGTTGTGACAAATTTAATAGGATGATCACGGTACGTTAATCATATTGTGACCACACATGACGTGTCTAAACATGAATGATCATGTTTAACTATTTCATAATTTAAGTTAGTTAATTCAAGATTCACAATTCGATCGAGATCTAACGGTCCTAATTACACGTGACTCGCATGACCACATGCCGTACCGTGATTAGATCTTTCGCGTATTGTGCCATGCCGAACTTTCAAAAAATAATCATGTTACGCGAATGTTCACGGCACGAAACACACGAGTCACAATGTGTGACTGGTACATGTGTCTTGCTGCTGTGACATTTCCGGTCAAATCGTGACTTCTTTAGATCGGTGCGTACAGTCATGTTTTGTTTTTTCAGAATTATGCGAAGTTCTTAGAATATTTGTTGAGATGTTCATTTTCTATATTTCCTCGTTTTTTTTTTTTTTTTACTTTATGAACAATTTTTAAAAATTTTATATATTAAAATAAAATAATCAGATGTAATATATATTTTTTAATTTATTTATATCAATTAACATAAATTATATATATCAACATGGTTTTGTAAAATTTTAATACTAACTAAAATAAAGTTAAAATGTCATATTTTATTACAGTGTACATATACAATGATATAGATGTATATTTTATTTTAGCATAATTAAGTTTTAAAATGCTATGTTATTAAGGTTTTAGAAATAGAGACACAATGAAAACACAAAATAAAAATATTTGAATCTCGTTTACATTTTGTAAACTCTAACATAATTAATTTTTAAAACTTAAAGACTTTCTGAGTGTTGCTACATAAGCAGAGTTTCATATGTATTATTAAAAGTTTTTAAGATGATTATATTATTTTAAATGAGTCTGATTACTATGACATCGGTGATATTTATCATCAACTTCAAAATTTATTAGATAGACTCAAATGATGAATTCAAACTGTTCAAACCGATTTATTTTATGAGTGATGCATTTATATCAAAATTTTATAATTTTTTGAATTATTTTAGTACCAAGTTAAGATGTCAAATGATGAAAACTTAATGCATTAAAAATGACTTAAAAAAAACTCTTATGATTGACCACTTCACTTCATACTAAATAATTTGAAAAATTATAAAGTTTTGTATATAAATGCACTATTCATGAAGTAGATCAGTTTGAAAGATATGAATTCAACATTTAAAGTCGATTCAACATATTTTAGAGTGAAATAGCATGATGTCACGTAGCAAACTCTTTTTCAATTACAAATATCATATTTACTATTTTATTATATAAATTATCATGTTTATCCTCTTAAAACCTTCAAACCTATGGACTATATTTTTTTCTTGCAAACTTACAAATATCACATTCTTCTTTCTATAACAGAAATACTCTTATAATTGAACCTTAATTTGAATCCAAATATTACATAATTTATCTCCATAATTAAAAAAAAAACTCGTCTATTAATTCATATAAACATATTTACAAGTTCATTAATTTTTCCGTCAAAACTAATTCTACTCCTCATCTTACATCATATATTTGCATCATACTAATTCCTTCTATATATATATATATATATGACGAATCAGTTTCCCCAACAGTTGTAATTACGGAATTTTTGACAGTAGCCAGCGGAAGCAACCTCTTCTTCTTAATTTTTTTTGAGTAAAGATTGAAAATCAAGCTATTTAACTATTTAATATCGAAGTTCCAAACTCATAACTTCTCACATAAAGATCATGTGTCTTTGCCACTTTTTCTTCTTAATTCACTAAAGAATTTTCGGCTGCTATCATATAATATTATCTCTAGTGGGGATAAAAAAACCATGTCCTTCTCTTCACATATAATTTATAAAACAAATTTTTCATTGATCCCAAACGACAAATTTGGGAAAGAATTTTCTGCTGTCATCATATATATAATATCAACTAGACTCTAGTTGGTGATAAATAAATCATCTGTCCTTTTTCCTCATATACCTTCGGTTATATCAATTGAACAAATAGATCCCTAGAAACCCAAAAAGCTCCATTTTCGTCCATGAACTACTTGAGTCCGTATCTTCTGCATTAACTCAACTTTTGAGTTAATGCATCTCAGCTGTCTAATCAGGATTCGAGCCAATCCGGTCTGAGATAAAGCTCACAGAGAATCTTTAATATTCGTGCCAACATGGATTGGGCGATCGGGATTCATTCTGAATTAACTCAAAAGTTGAGTTAATGCAAGAGGATACAAATTCGAACTACTTGTGCTAATGGTTTTGCTCTAATGGTTTTGTTTGATAAATTGATCGGTAGTAAATGCTTGAACCATGTGATACCCAAAGCATGTGCGCAAATGGTTGAACCATGTGATACCCTGTTGCATATGCTTGCGCACATGCTTTGGGTTATGTTTGTTCATGATTCCGGTTTCTCAATTTTGCAATCGTTTGAAATTTAGCTTTTGATACTCTGTAGTAGTTTTAAAATTAGGTTTATATTCTGTAATGCAAGTACCAACAATTTGTTGGTAGCAAGTAATGATATGTAAACTCTGATTTATTAAATGAAATTGATGGTTTCTTTCACTTTTATAAAAAAAAAATCTTATACGTCATTGTGGCATCGCCTCATTTATCATTGATAAAATATTTATCCTGACCCACTTGTTCTTAACAGTTGAAAAAAGATGTCTCTCTGTAAATAATATATAAAATCCCAAAAATTACTCATGAATTCTTCATAGTCCATTCCATCAAGACAAAAAAAAATAAGGAGGAATTTCACACATACCACCCAAAAACTTCAAAATTACGTATTTTCCTCTCTAAACTTTGAAATTACTTATTTTTCCTTCTAAATTTCAAATACTCACAAAATTACCCATTTTATTGTCTTTTATATTAAAACTCATTTTAAATTTATAAAATATCAGTTTTACCCTTTATTAAAAGCATAAAATGCTATCTGATGGGTTCCTCTACCGTACGATCCGCTTTAAGACCCGTGCGCACTAGATCAGCACGAATCTTGAAGTGAATGCGCACGGATATTGAAGCAATGTGCACATCAGTGTTGTAAAAAACGTCCGTTTAGGCCAATTAATCAGCCGATTAGTCGTTGGCGGTGACCAAACCATTATGGATTATTCCGATTATTGCCAATTATTCTCGATTATTCCCGATTAATCGCTTGGCGGTACCCTGTCCGTCCAACGACCGCATACCGTTATTTACAACACTGGTGCACATATCTTAAAGCGGATCGGACGGTAGAGGAACCCATTAGTTTAAATTTCAGTCCAATGGGAGTTTTATGTTTTTAATAAAGGGTAAAATTGATATTTTATAAATTTAAAATGAGTTTCAAACTAAAAGACAATAAAATGAGTAAATTTATGAGTTTTTGAAGTTTATAGGGGGGAATACGTAATTTTGAAGTTTTTGAGGGGTATGTGTGAAATTCCCCCAAATAATAATGCCCGCCAGCTAAACCTTGGGTATATCCAAACATTACCAATGTATTTATAGAAGTCAATTATATAGGGACCCTTGCCCTTACTTTCGTCCTCCCATTTCATATAGAGTTCCAATTAGTCTAACTATATAGCAAAGACGGTACAAACAAGTATACAACTAACTTGTGCCAATATAATTACAAGGTTACAAACTTACTGTTGAGAATAACGATAGTTAGAGATCTAAATTAGAGAAAGGGCAAAATTGTAATTTAGGAAGAATAAAAAGTTACCGTTAGAATTAACGGTACAATAAGCTTAGACCTTTATATATACTCGGAAGCTATTACTTGTAAAGAACAATTATTCAATACAAGAAAAGAAATACTCAAAGCAATACTGAGTTATATAAAATTTACATGGTATCAGAGCAATTCTGAAAAATCCGATAACAATACCCAATAACCCGATAAAGCTCCAAGCTTCCGTGTTTTACCAATAATTCTGATTCAACACCAGAAAATACCAATAGAACAGAAATACAAAATTCTCATTACCGAAAAATCTGAGGAAAAAAAAAAAAAATCCTAATTCTGTCAGATTCTGTTTTGCCTGAAAAATCAGCAACTAACCCAATACCATACCAGCAAAAGCCATATCAGAAAAATACCAGAAAAAACAACAACAAAAAACCTGGAAAAAACCCCTTGATTCGATATCAGTCCTTATCAGATTAAAAAAAGGAGAAGACCAAATAAAGCAAACCTCTTCTAAGTCTCCTTCTCAACAATGGTGACCGTGAAGTCTCCTAACCCTAAGTCGGGCTACCAATCTCAAAACCCGAGCAACAAAGGGGATGCGGAGAGATGCACGAATTGCAAGAAGAACGGCCACCACAAAGATCGATGTTGGTTCCTTCATCCTAATCTCCGACCACAGTGGTGGAAGGAGAAAGGCGAAGGTAGTCAGGGGCGTAACCCTAAGGGGGAGAAGAGGAGAGAAGGATTTGCTAAAGCGGCGCGTCCGATCGAACCGTATGAAGCGAAAATTGAAGAAAGCGGTAACGGGTCCGCTGCTGCAAACGGGTTGGGTGAAATAAAACCGGTAACCCGCGCGGAGCTAGGCTCCATCTTAGAAATATTAAGCGGGCTGCTGAACAGAGGGCATTCCTCCTCAGGTTTTTCTAAAACACATTCAATTTCACCTAGGCCGAGCTCAAAAAATTATAGAGAAAGTATAATTTCCAGTGAACTTGGTCTAAGCCCAAACCAAGATATATATGTTATACCAAATAAAAGGAGCTCTTTAAGCTCACACAAAATTGAGCCCGAAAATGAAGAAATAAAACCATTAAGATATACAAATTTAGGTGATTTGAATCGGTTGAATTCCAAAAATAAGTTAGATTGGATTTTAGATTCCGGTGCAACCGACCATATGACCGGAAATAAAAATATGTTGTATAATTACCAAGAAAATAAAAGTTAAGAATTTGTATATGTTGCAAATGGTGAAACAATGGAAATTTGTGGTTATGGCTCAATCAAACTTTTTTCAAAAGAAATTAAACATGTTTTACATGTAAAAAATTGCACTTCAAATTTATTATCTATAGGAAAATTTTCAAAAGAAATAAATTGTGAGATTATATTTTCATCTAGAAATGTATTTTTTCAAGATGTGACATCCAAGAAAATAATTGGTGAAGGTTTCTATCAAAATGGACTCTATTTTTTTAATAGCCAAAAATTCAATTTCAACACACAAATACAAAACATGGGAAGTTTATGGCATAAAAGAATGGGACATCCCTCCGATAAAATTTTAAAAAATATTTTTGATTTTCCAAATCTAAATTGTAGTAATTGTGAAATATGCAAATTAGCAAAGCATACAAGACTTCCTTTTGTAACCTCAAATTCTAAAAGTAGTCAAATATTTGAACTTATTCATTCCGATGTTTGGGGACCCGCTCCGGTAGACTCTTATAATGGTTTTAAATATTTTGTTACATTTATAGATGATTTTTCACGATTAACATGCCTATATGTATTAAAAAATAAAAGTGAAGTATTTTCTCACTTTCAAGATTTCTCAAATCTAGTTGAAAACCAATACAACACAAAGATTAAAATTCTTAGGACCGATAATGGAACGGAATTTGTAAATCAAAACTTTTCAAATTTTTTGAAACAAAAAGGAATTATACATCAAACCACTTGTGTTTATATCCCACAACAAAATGGAATTTCTGAAAGAAAAAATCATCATTTACTCGAAATGACAAAAACATTCATGTTTCAAAATAACGTTCCAAAAATTTATTGGTCGGATGCCGTTCTCACCGCAACTTATTTGATAAATAGGTTGCCAAGTGTTATTTTAAATAAAAAAAGTCCATTAGAAGTTATTTATCAAAGAAAAATAATTTTTAATCATTTACGAGTATTTGGATGTACATGTTATGTACATCAAAATAAACGAGATAAATTAGACTATACCTCTATTAAAACTATTTTTCTAGGATATTCATATCATAAAAAGGGGTATAAGTGTTATGATCCTATAAACCAAAAATTATATATTTCAAGGGATGTAACATTCCTTGAAAATGAGCCATATTTTAAAGAAAATAAAAATGAAAGTTTAAATCATGCTAATACACATGATTTTATCATTCCTATAAGTACTAATCAAATTTTTGAGGAGCAAAGAATTGTAGGAAATGAAGAAGAGGAGAGTGAAGAAGAAAATAACAATACTTCTCAAAGTGAGACCGAAGAAGAAGAAGAAAATGAGAACATTGAAGATGATGAAAATGTAGAAGAAGAGGTGCCGGTAAGGCGATCAACACGTCCTTCTCAACCATCTACAAGGTTACGAGATTTCGTAACCTATAAGGTTCAATATCCAATTCAAGATTATATTTCATACAAAAATATTTCAAAAAAATATTATGCGTTTCTTAGTTCAATTTCAAAAATGGAAGAACCAAAATTTTTTGAGGAAGCCATAAGCCAACCGGTATGGTGCAAGGCTATGAAAGAAAAACTTCAAGCCTTAGAAAAAAATAATACATGGACCATTGAACCGTTACCAAAAGACAAAAAACCCGTTGGATGCAAATGAGTTTATAAAATAAAATACCAAAGTGATGGATCCATAGAAAGGTATAAGGCCCGGCTAGTTGCCAAAGGGTATACCCAAACATACGGTATTGATTACCAAGAAACCTTTGCTCCGGTAGCAAAGATGAATACCATAAGAATTCTACTTTCGATAGCGGTAAACAATGGTTGGAATTTACATCAAATGGATGTTAAAAATGCATTCCTTCAAGGAACACTTGAAGAAGAGGTTTATATGACCCTTCCACCGGGTCATGTAAAAGAAAAAAATACTAACCTTGTTTGTAGGTTAAAAAAATCGATCTATGGACTTAAACAATCTCCAAGGGCATGGTATGGCAAATTATCTCAATATTTAAGTTTTTGCGGTTTTAAAGTAAGTCAATCCGATACATCTTTATTTTCTAAACATGAAAATAATGATACTACCATAGTTCTTGTTTATGTTGATGACATAATCATAACCGAAAATAATCATGAGAAAATTGACATTGTGAAAAGATATTTAAAAGAAAAATTCGAAATAAAAGACCTTGGTAAACTTAAATATTTTTTAGGAATTGAAATAGCCCACTCAACTAAGGGATTATTTATTTCACAAAGGAAATATACCATTGACCTTTTAAAAGAAACGGGCAAGATAGGGTCAAAACCGGCTTCAACACCTATAGATAGTAATTGTAAACTAAATACCGAAGATGGAGACTTGTTGGAAGATATTAACCAATTCCAACGACTTGTAGGAAAATTAATTTACTTAACGGTAACTAGACCGGATATTTCATATGCGGTGAGTCAAATTAGTAAATTTATGCACTCACCAAGAAAGCCACATTTAGATGCAATAGATAGAATTTTGAGATATCTAAAAAAATCACCCGGAAAGGGTATATGGATGAAAAATAATAAATCTAACGAAGTGTGTGGCTATTCCGATGCAGATTGGGCCGGGAGTTTCGATAGAAAATCAACAACCGGCTATTGCACATTTGTAGGCGGAAACTTAGTCACATGGAAAAGCAAGAAGCAAAATGTCGTGGCGCGATCAAGTGCGGAAGCGGAATATCGTGCCATGGCATCTACCGCAAGTGAGCTCACTTGGATAAAACAACTACTAGAAGAATTGAATTTCAAAATTGATAAACCAATGGAGATGTTTTGCGACAACAATGCGGCAAGGCATATCGCCTCGAATGCGGTGTTTCATGAGAGAACTAAGCATATCGAAGTTGATTGTCATTTCATACGAGAAAAAGTTCAAGCCAAGGAAATCGAAACACCTTACGTGAAGAGCCAAGACCAATTAGCCGATATTTTTACAAAGGGTCTTATTCCGAAGGCGTTTGAAGAAATAACAAGCAAGCTAGGATTAGTTGATATCTATAATCCTAGCTTGACGGAGAGTGTTGAGAATAACGATAGTTAGAGATCTAAATTAGAGAAAGGGCAAAATTGTAATTTAGGAAGAATAAAAAGTTACCGTTAGAATTAACGGTACAATAAGCTTAGACCTTTATATATACTCGGAAGCTATTACTTGTCAACAATTATTCAATACAAGAAAAGAAATACTCAAAGCAATACTGAGTTATATAAAAATTACACTTACAATTCAGTTTTATTCTGATCACAAACAGTATGCTTCAAGCATTCTCTATTCTCTTTCTTTCTCCTTTCCTAATACTAACACAATTCAACTGCTATGCCAATGCGAAATTACTCGCCCAAAATTGCTCACAAACTGATACATTTGCGATCGGAAGCACCTTCGAATCCAACCTCTTCAAACTCCTCTCCTCCCTCCACACAGATGCACTGATCAACAGTGCCTTTTCCAATGAATCATTTGGCAATAGTCCCAACAAAGTTTATGGTCTAGTAATGTGTTTTGCTGATTCCACTGCAGCCAACTGCGTCAAGTGCCTTCAGGACGCGACGTCCAACACGACACAACCATGCTCCATGAGTGCGACCGCCACTGTGTTATATGACTCGTGCTTGTTGAGCTACTCCAGCAAGAACATTCTTTCTGTTGCAGATCCCTATGAGCCCTTGCCCTTCTGCTTATACAGTGGAGATTCACTCGATCAGACGACACTGAAATCTCTTATGAAGGTGTTCACTAATTTAAGTGCAACGACACCATATACACCGGAAATGTTTTCAACTCAAGTGGTCAACAGCACGAATATGTCAGCACTTGTGCAGTGTACAAAAGACCTGTCCCCACAGGAATGTAAAAGATGCATTTCGGATGCAATGTCTAACTTCTCCGGGTGCTCAATTAATGGGACTGCACTGGGGATGAGGATAATGACAAGGAATTGCTACATACGGTACGAACAATATATTATGAATGTTAGCTCGTTTCCAGTGTCATTGGTCCCGCCACCGCCACCGACATCATTAGCAGGTAAATAAAAAGAGTATTCTGATAATAATTTCAGCAAATAATTTTGGCTGTTTCCATAAATAAAAAAAGTAGAAACATTCCATTAAATTAATTAATAATCCAAGAAAATGTTTGTCAAGTACTCTTGTCTTAACTGAACAGAGTTTGAAATACTATAAGCTTTGCTAGCATTTTCTGAACAATTCAAATAATTAACATACAGGATCAAAATCAAATTCAAATATTGTGGTAATTGGGGTCCACATAGTTGTTGTTTTCGTTGTTGTGGTTCTAGCTGTGTTTGGATTCTGCTTCTGGAGGAGAAAGCGCTTATTAGACAAACATCCAAGTAAATTTCCCATTCTATTAAGTTTTTTACATGCCTATATATAAGACTACCAAGTTTTACATGAGTGTCTTCTTTCTGAACAGATGATGATGATGACGACACGATGTATATGCAAGAAAATATAGAAACAGAACTGGAATATATCCTAAATCCAAATGCAGAATATGAAGTGTTTAAATTTACTGCACTAAAAGCTGCCACAGATAATTTCTCCGACAGGAATAAACTAGGCAAAGGAGGCTTTGGTCCGGTTTACAAGGTACAACAACACTTATACCTAGTAATTTTCCTTATCTTATCTCTTGACTGATAAAAAACAAAATTACTTATATCACTGACATATTATTATATAAAGGGTACTCTTCCTGATGGACGAGAAATAGCTGTGAAAAGACTTTCGGGAAGTTCGGTCCAAGGCATAACAGAGTTTAAGAATGAAGTGGATTTTCTCGCAAAACTCAAGCACAAGAACCTGGTTCAGTTGCTTGGATGTTGCATAACAAAGCAAGAGAAATTGCTTTGCTATGAATATTTACCTAATGGAAGTCTTGACAAGATTCTTTTTGGTACAAGTCCTTCGTTGCAATATATAGTACATATTTATTCAAAGTAAAATTTCTGAGAAATAACCATTAATGATAATTATGAATTTTGATATTTTCATTAATGCAGCAAAGGATGCCTCCATACGAATCAACCTTAGCTGGAAAATGCGACAGAAAATAATTGAAGGGATTACTCGTGGTTTACATTACCTCCATGAGGAATCTCAGTTAAAAATTATACACAGAGATCTAAAAGTTAGTAACATATTGCTTGACAAAGATATGAACCCGAAAATTTCTGACTTTGGGCTTGCAAGGTTTTTCGAGGAAGATCAAACCCATAAAGATACAAATATCATTGCCGGAACATTGTAAGATTGATTATACTAGAACTTTTTACTATCAATATATTATTGCACAGTTGAAGTCCAGGATAACAATAATAATGGGTTATGACCATTTCATTTCAAGGATACTGTTGTAAGTAACAGCTGGAATTTCAGTTGAGAGCTGTTTGACACCCTTGCATATAATGTATATTTAAATTTCATTCAATGTGCTAGTGGTTCTTTAGATACTCAAATTGGGTTTAATTAATTTATGCCCATTGACTTAGATTTCTTTCCCTTCTTCATTTCTTTTACTTTTGTTGCTCAATTTGTAGGTAACTTGGGGTAAAGATATTGACAGATCAGTTTTGACTTCATCCACGAATCATATGCATGTTGTTTGGGCGCTGCATGAAACCCAAAACTGCGCTGTCAATATCTCTACCCGGTAACTTGCACATAGAGATCAGTTGAGGAACTACCTCAGGTTTAATAAATTGAACATCATGTATGTTGAAACCTATTACAGAAAAACTATAAATGTGATATCACATCATACAAGGATCAATTGGGAGTGTACTCCAGGCGAAGCGCTTGCATAAATACGACACCAATTTAGCTTTACAGATTCATTTGACTTCCTTTGAAATGTAGTGGATATATGGCACCAGAGTACATTTTGCACGGAAATTTCTCTGCTAAATCAGATGTGTATGGCTTTGGGGTTCTTCTTCTTGAGATTCTGACAGGCCAGAAGAATAGCGCCTTTGCTGGCTCAAATCGTGTTTCAAACCTCATTGATCATGTAAGTATCATAAGCTTCTTTAGATTTAGGAGAAGCTTTTGTTGTCAGAATTTCCATTCAGAATTCTGCCATCCCTGTTCTTGCAATTGCAGATTTTAATTATGACCGTTAACCACAGTTATGCCATTATAAGAAAGTTTAATTGACATCTCCACAAAAGAAAATTTTCTTTGAAGCACTGTTTGAATTTATTTCGCGTAAATAGCCTTGAGTAGAATTACAAAAGCATATACTATTTGTCTATTAGAAGATGGCAATCCTTTAAATGAAAAGAAGGGTTCATTTTTAATTAGTTGCAGAACATATTGAACATAATTATATCCAGGAGAATTGTATTGATTTCTCTTAATTTTTCAATTAATGTACTTGAATTAGTGACTAGATCGTTCTTTACTCATTCTTTCATTATGCTAAGTAACTTCATATGCAATCAAATTTTACATTTGCTTTCATGATTTCTTTACAAAATGTTATTTTTAGTTATTAAATAGTAGGTAACATATCATTTAAGTTAATCAGACCTATAAGAAAAAACTAACTGAACCACCCTTGCCACAGGCATTGATGCATTGGAACGGTGGTACGATATTTGAACTAGTTGATCCAATTCTAGAGGAGGAATTCAAAGAAGAGATTAAAAGATGTGTTCATATAGCATTACTGTGCGTACACGAAAATCCAGTTGACAGGCCTACCATGGAGACTGTAAAAAATTTGCGTGCCAGCCCATCTGTGATTATTCCAAATTTGTCCCCAACCGCCTCTCGGACTTGGCCGACATATCAACGATTCGGGAAGGAAAGCTCTACGACTGACACATCTACACTCACAAGTCAAGGTGGGAGTATCACAACAAACACAGTCAATTGAAAGTCAAGCTGAGAGTTCTGGAACAAAAAGTAATATTGTGGTTTAGATCTGCATAGGATATTAGTAATATTTTCTAATTTTCCACACTAAACATTAATTAATTGAAATAAGACGCATTGTGTTTGATGTCCAATGGTGTGGTGCTCCTTTTCTCTAGGCTGGACCTGTCAGATCAGCCACCCCCCTGAAAACTTCTTGCTGCTTTATATACTCGATTGATGATTTCAATTTTGCTCAAAGTGTTAGATCATAAAGGTCACGACAATGAAAGAGAGCCCCAACAGTTGAGAAAATAGAAAACTGAATATTGAGAAGAAATTGTTTTCTATTAACTATTTTTGTTCTTACAATTTACATGCTTTTAGATCTATTTATATTACAATGGCTCTCATAGCCGTTTATTTTACCGTTGGCATGCCTAATATATTTGGTATGCATTAATTACATTGTACTTCTTTATTTGGTATGCATTAATCACAGCAAGTTAGTTACAGTAGCTGTTGTATAGGCTAATTGAAGTTGTAACAGTTTGGTCAAAGAGTTGTAACAGTTTGGTTAGTGTTGTAACAGCTTTCTGTTAGCAACTGAATTGATTGAAGAGGTCTATATAAAGACCTGACTCTCAGCCGCTTTGAGATTCGGGCTAGTGCAGGGGCAGTATTATTGGGCTTTGAGATTCGTGCTAAGTTAAAAAGAACGGTCCAGATTCAGTAATTGTAAAAGATTCTCTATTACGGTACCGGAGAGGATGTGAATTCCCGTCAGGCAGTCTTTCCATGGGTCCGGATCCCCTAAAGTAACCCAATTTTTGGGTTTTGGATCAAGACCGTTCGATTCAAATCTGTCACTCGGGATGGTCTCTGTTGAGAGGAGATGAGTACCAGAGAGCAATCACACAACAAAGAAAGAAAGAAAATTGAGAAAGAATCAAAATCAGAACACACAGATTTTACGTGGGAAACCCTCTAGGGGAAGAAAACCCACGGCCGCTCGCCAAAACAAAATCCACTATATCTCAAAGTCAGTTACAACACATTACAGAGAGATTTTAATGTATATATAAAAGACAAACCCACTGAAAGGGCGTAAAAACAGACTAATCTGGATCGTACATCTTAATGGGTAACTTGACTAATCTGGGCCGTCGGTAAAAGAATTTTCATGCAATTGACTTCTCAGAAATAATTTTCTCCGGACTTCGTAACCTCAGACACCGCTCGCAGGGGGCTGCCGCCCCCCTGCCACCCCCCGCATACTCCTAGAATCAGGCCCACATACATAACAGTCTCGAGATTCGAATCTATCGTCGAGATGTATGCGCTCCACTTCGGAATGGATGATCTCGGATTCGAATCGGACGGTCCAAATCTAAAACCCAAACATTGGGTTACTTTACTGGATCTCGATTCTCTTTCCACTGCTTCGGCTCAGTGTCAAAAAGGGGAACACTTAGTTTCTCAAAGTATTTCCTGAGTAGGCTAATTCAGAACTGGCATTTTACTATGTTATATATATTTTTAATTGATTAAATAAAAAAATATAATATTAACAAATAAGTGAATTTTAATGAGAAAAGAATTAATTTTTAAAATTTTGATCAATAATATCTTAATCCTGAAATACTATCAGGGTGGAGGTGTGGTTGGTGAGCTTAACTTCAAAATCTATTGTATCGGATTCAAACGATGAATCTAAAATATTGAAATCTATATACTTCAAGTGTTGAATTTTACATACAAATTTTAAAATTTTTCGAATTATTTTAGTATAATATCAAGCAGTGAAAATTAAAAAGTTTATAAATTAATTTTATTGTATTTATTTTGAATAAATTTATAGGACTTGACTTTATACTAAAATAATTTAAACAATTTACAACTTTACATGTATATTAATTACTCGTAAAGTATATATCGATTTTAATAATTTAAATTTGTCATTTGAAGACAATCCCGCTTTTTTATTAATACCCAAAAAAAAATACAAATATCAAATCTGCCCTCAATCCCAAATTTTTATTAAAAATATCCGGACCGCTCCTTCACTGGGCGGTCCACTGTTCATACCAAACCGCCCCACGTTTGGACGGTCACCTATGCATACCAGACCGCCCCACTGTGGGGCGGTTTGATTTTTTTTTTTTAGAGCGACAATATGAATAGCAAGATGCTGAAATCTAACGCTAATTAAAAATTCGAATTTTTTTTAAAATATTTGTTAGATTATTTCTTTTGATGTATAATTAGCATATTTATACTAAAATACACTAAATTACTTAAAATGATGTTAAATTACGTTGAATTATACTACATTACTTTAAGTTACGCTAAACTCACCGAACTCAAAGTAGTAGGAGTTCAGTGAGTTTAATTGCGTTTTGATTTCAATCTGATAATAATAGTGTTTCTTCACAATAAACATCATCATTGCTAGCGTAAGAAAAATTAACACTGACCATATATCAGTGTTATCTTTTTATGTTAAAAAAAAACAGAACAAGGTACTGATCCTAAGCAAATATATTGCTAAAGTTAGAACAATTTCATATGACACGTATTGCTAAAGTTTCTAAACAAATATTTTTATACAAGTCAAAAGATAAGTCTTTGTTCAGTGCTTGCAATATATCTATATTTTTTTTCTAGACCAATTCGGTAGGTAAAGATAATAACCGACATTTCATTATGCATCATTTTTCATGTGCGAACACATGCTTTAGTAAGTTTTTTTTTTTTTGAAAAATAGTGGATTAGAAACCACCTATTTCGATTAGAAATCAGAAGGACCAAGTATAAGTATCCAAAATGGAAACTTATAACTTAGCCAATATATCTGCTTAGTTACAAAACCAACAACAGTACAATACAATAAAGCTGAAAACAACATACATTTAAAAGCCCTTAACAAAAACCTAAACATAAATCTAAGATCAATCATTCAGGAGGTCCCACGTCCCAGTCCACATCAGTATCCACCTCAGAAAAGATGCTTCTAGACATTGAACTGAAGAAACTGCCATGCCCAAAATCCCCTTCCTGATAAAGACCAAAAAAGATCTATGTAGGGCTCCTCCTCCACCACTTCCACCTCTGACATTGATACTAGAATTTCCACTGCCGTGGAACATGCTTTAGTAAGTTAAAATAATATTTTTCTTATAAAATGGGGAGAAAGGTCCCACGCGTATTCATTTCATGTTAGTAAATTAATTTTTATTTAGAGTAATTAGTCTCCATTAGCGATTAAAGGTACAGAGATAAATTGTGAATTATCTTGCTGTGATTTGTTTCTGATCATTAGAAAACTTCAACTATTTTAACCAATTTTTAAGATTATAAATGAAAGAAAACAAATGGATTCAGAAAATAAATATTCTTGTTGTCAACGGTCATTTTTTTTAAATATTATTATTTGTCAGCGTTTTTTTTAAGACAGAAATCTTGATAATGTGATTTTTTAAAAATGAAACCATTTGTTTTTTGTACTGTTTTTTAAATGCTATAGTAAACAAAATTGGTAATATTACGGACCACGCTGTAACCACATGAATCCGTATCATCTCAGAAAACTCACCGAGTAAATGAGGTCTAATGAGCTCCCAGCTGAATGATTGGAATTCATTGCCTATGTAAATATAGGAGTCTGTTTTGAGATTCGCTCCAAGTTAAAATTGACGACTCAGATTCTAATTGTACTTGACCACAACCAAAACTTCGATCAAACTTTAAGTACAGTCTTCTCTTTAGTCCGCTGAAGTTTGTGGTGCCATTTTCACGGCCTACTCAAAATTTCCTCTTTCTGCCATTCTTTTAAAGATCTCCCTCTTTCAGATCTTCTGTTGAAGGGAAGATGCAACATATTGGGAGCAACTTACTGTATGAGATTTTTCCAGCTATAGAAGAATGTAACACACATTCAGTCGCACGGCCCACGAAATAGAATATTTGACGCTGTAATCTGTATCATACCAAATTGCACTTGTAAGATGCCTATGCTAAAAATTGCCAAGTACTTTAATTTATTACTTTTTTTTATTGATGCACAACTTGCAGTTGGGCTCAAACCGAACTATTATCATGTATAGAATTAGGATGTTTCTAAGTTCATAGTCTTTTCGTGAACTTAACTGTAAAACTTATCGGATTGATTTTAAATGACGAATCCGAATTGTTGAAATCTATCTACTTTACGAGTGATGCTTCTACATGCAAAAAAATTTAAACTTTCGAATAAATTTAGTATAAAGTTAAGCGGTCAAAATTAGAAGGTTTATAAATTAATTTTAATGCATTCACTGACTTTGTTTTTATATTCATTTTTAAGAATTAAATCGTTATTAGTTTGGCATGTTGAATAACTGATTGACTGCATTATTTGAATTGTTGCATCGTATGCACAACAAAATACAAACGAAACTGAATTACCAGTAAGTTGATGACTTGTTATTTTGGTATGGTTTGTCCATTGGTTGTTCCTTATATTCAATGAGTGATTCCACAGTTACCGAATTTTATTTAAATTATTGATTATTGCAAAGTCTAGGTCATGACTAGACTTTGACCCAGGACCCTTATGCGCATATGGTGAATGGACTCAACTGAACCCAATATTGTAAATTGTGACTATAAGGATAGTAAAAATTGTGGTAAATGTCTGTTGTTGGTACAATATTGTTATATTGTTAAATTACATCATCATTGAGTCAAATTATCGAATTTAATTGTCTGACTATAAATCAGAATAAATAGGACAATATAAGCAAAACACGACAAATACGGGTATGTGTAAAGACAATACAAGTATGAATGTCTTACAACAAAAACTAAATATATTACGTGATTACATTTTTAAATAAAAAGTAGGGTAAATTTTACCGAGGTCACACTACTAGAATCTGAGTTTATTGCATGGTAACGAAAATGGCTTGTTGCAAGGAGATACGCTTGCAACAAGCCCGAAAATACTTGTTGCATTGAAATACCCTTGCAACTCTGCCCTTGCAACAAGCTTCCTTGCAACTACGAAGTATTTGCATGAGCAACCATGCAACAAGTTTTTTCAGACTTGTTGCAAGGAATTACGCTTGTAACAACTAACCATGCAACTACTTTTACATCTGACCCCGTTCGGAGTATTTGCAAGGGCAGACAGCATGGGCCCCATCTGGTTATTTGCAAGGGGAGCGAACGTGGGTCCCACCTGACTATTTGCAAGGCTAGGGAACGTGGGTCCTACCTGACTATATGCAAGGCTAACACACGTGGGTCCCACCCTGACTATTTGCAAGGATGGGGAACGTGGGTCCCAGCTGACTATTTGCAAGGCTAACACACGTGGGTCCTACCTGACTATATGCAAGGCTAACACACGTGGGTCCCACCCTGACTATTTGCAAGGCCAGCGAACGTGGGTCCCACCTGACTATTTGCAAGGCAAGGGAACGTGGGTCCCACCTGACTATTAGCATGGGAAGATGATTAGCTTATTTCATGGGTGATTATTTTCAAGAATATTATTTATATTTTGTGCTTGCACTGCCATAAATACTATTTGCGTGGAAATACCGATGAATATAATAACAGGAAATTGCTGCAGATCAGCATGCTCCAATTCTACAATCCTCCCTCCCTGTACCAATCTGGTACCAGCCCAGTGCTGTTTTACAATTCCCAGTTCCCCATTCATCAAGATTTACATAAAACAACACATCAAAAATATGTAGAAAGCAACTAATAAGCATTGAACAACCTAGTGTAGTCAGCTTACATTGAACCCCAATTTTAAAAGCAGTAAAACAACATAGGTAATGAAAGTCTTAATTTATAAATATACACAAAATGTACCCACCTGTCAAGCATTCACAAAATAAACTCACCCCCATGAGTTAAAACTATACCCACAATATAACCAAAAAACTTTACCCTAAATATTGACAACCCTAGTAGAACTCCTTGGTTCATGTCGGAGGGTGACTGCCCCACCAGTCTGTCATCGCGGCCTCATTCCCCGCAATATCTTGTCCAGTTGGAGAGGTCAGCAGTGCTTGAAAAGACCCTGGGTGATTTGGGTGTGAAGAACCAGCAACATCCTATGGTTGAAAAAACTTATTATTGAAGCATGTAGTTGAAGCATGTCAGAAATAACTTATTATTGGTCATATAGTACTATTACCCATTATTGTTGTGTACTTACCTTACTAGCTGGTTTTTTCCATTATATTGAAGGGTTAGTAGGTGGGAAAACATTGGAGTGTACTTGTCAAATTAGACTAATGGTCATGTGCAGTCACTGTAGTTCTAGTACAACAGTAGGTGTATTTTGATGCACTAATTCAGCATTACCGTGACGTCACTTAGATTTATATCTTCAATTTTACCTGTAAATAACCCGTATTCCCTGCCATACCATCTTGTGGTAGTTCAGCACTGGTAGCTGGTGCCTAAGTTAAAAATTGAAAGAACAAAGGTTAGTATAGGCAGGACTGCTAGCTGGCGTGTTATCAAAGCATTAATCTCAGGTGTGTACATAAAATCCGTGAACACAACAAACCCTTTTATTTTGAAACCCTAAAGTAACCCCGAATTTGGTAAGACCAACCTGTTGAGGAGGATGTTGTAACCCATGCATTTTGAATAACTGTTCGAACAGTAATTGATTTTGTGCTTGATCTCTTTGCCTCTCGGCGCGCTCCTCTGCGATACGGCGATCACGTTCTTGCACGATCGCATCTACTTCTGCCCTAGAGAATGTCTCCTGCACCCCATTATTTGTCACCCCAGATAAAGAAGACGCTACGTGGTTCTGCCTTTCTCTGGTGGTTGGTGTTTGCACCTTTCCTTCAAGCACGCTTCCAAAGGCCCAGGCACGGCCATGGGTTGTTGGGCCCAGTGCTGTCAGAAATAACGTGCTGTCATCCAATTCAGCATTGGCCTGATCAGCCTTCAATTCCTTAACCTTCCTCTATTAGAATATGACAAAGTTGAGAAATATGTATTAAAGTCGAAATTGAGAAGTGAACTGGTTTTATAGAGGCAGATGTCTACAATGCATTAGACTAATGTTGTTACCTATAACAATATTTTTTTGTGGGGTGTGTAATAAAGTTGGAATTGAGATGGCATTAATGTCTTTAGTCTTCTGCAGTGACCTACTTTATTGACCGGTGAATTGGGAAGGTGTTTTAAGTACCAGTAATTGGTCCTTGACATGTCTGTTGGTACTCGGTGGACACCACAAAATTGTTTTTAAAAAACTGTACGCTTGTAGAATTCCACTTACATAAACTTTCTCTTTTCTCTGGTTTGTAAATTGCAAGGTGTTGATATCAAACTCGTGAACCTGCCCGCTTGTCTCGTCAGCTGTTGGATCAGCTCCCCCATTGACATCACTGTCCACATTTATTTCGGTCACACCCTCCTCGACAGTACCTTTTTGGGCCACAACCGGTGATACGCCATTTTCTCTTGCACAGTGAATATGGATGTAAAGGTCCTCCATGGTTGGCTTTTTCCCATTGAACAAAGTTGTCTGAAGAAGAAAACCACAAATTCCAATTAAAGGTTAGATGAATGCTATTCTGAAAATATTGATAAAAACTGAACCTAAGTATTCGAGAGCCTACCAGTTTCTCGAAATGTTGGTGAGCATTAGCTGATCCAGCGTAGTGGGCGACCGTTCCAGATGCCATGCGGTTTTGTTGGTTTTGTCTACTGACCTCTTGCCACGCATCTGAGAAGAAGATATCGCAAAGACCTCGCCAATGTATCGGGGCCACACACCAATGCGGCACATTGGCCTTCCATGCAGCAATGTCCCAACCATATTTTTTTATGCGATTACGCCTTGCTCTGCCCAGCTCCTCACAGTACCTTTTGCATGCTATGGCCTCGAGTACTTCACGACAACGGTTAATGTCTTCATATTCAGCATACCTGTACCTCTCCTACATCAAAGAAAAGTAGGGAGTTCACATCCAGATAAACTGAAGTGATAAGCGGTGAGAAGCCCTTTACAAAATGAATTCAGATAAACTGAAGTGATGCCCTAAATTGAGGATATGCGCCTAAGACCTACCTCAAATTAGAAAATACTAAGTAAAGAGATAAGTATCTCTAGCGTCTACAACAACATAAACACCAAAGTAATGCTTAGTTGCAATTAGGAACCTAAGCATGTGAAGGGTCTAAAAAAGCTGATGTACTGCATTTTTTCATAATTGTACTTAGGAAAACTATGAACCAAAAGAGACTGTATTTTTTACCTAAAAAGCAAGTTACTGTAGTGTATTTCCTGATTTCCAACCATTGAACAAAGCTGGGCTGTAAACTTCTGGAACCGAAATTTGGTGAAATTAATTTTTGGAACCGATCTTTGCTGTACAAATCCCCCTCCAGTTGAACAGAAAATAAAAAATTAAGCCTAAATATAAAGTTTACCAGAAATTCTATCTCCAGGTTTTTTTTTGATGTGTCATCGAAACCATGAAAAGATCTTAATGGTGCAGGCATGAGGCGAAGGGCAAGCCTAGTGATCGTCGCTGCTATCAACCTTGGATTTGATGCGCAACTGAACTCGTGTTGCCCAACTCGCCATACCTCTGGTCGTTGACTAGGGTCATCTTTCACCGGCATTATCACCGCTGGACCTCGTCCCTTTTTTTTTTTAGGTTGGCAAGGTGGGATTTCTCCTTCGGGTGCAGCATTCAAACTGTCACCGACATCTATTGGGAGGTCTGCACTACGTTTCCTCTTTGTGTATTTGGTAGCTTTTGATCTTGCGACTCGAGATTTTTTCTGGGGAGCCATTTCACCTTTGCTAACAAGGGAAGAAATATGATGTTATTTACAAATTAAAAGTTTGATGTAAAACTTAATTAGTGTCCAGTAAATTAAGTAAGACTCATCAGGTACATGCAATTGTTTAATTAGCAAACTCATCAGGTACATGCACAAATTAATTCTCATGTACTTGGCTAATAATTATATATTGAGTTATTGAGTTATCCCTACCCATGTAAGCCTAATTGAGAAGAGATATTCCTAGTTAGAATAATTGGCACCAAATTTGTTCTCTACCCATGCAACATAATTAATTGAAAACAGTTACACTACTGGTCTAAGAGGCAAAAGTCCAATTGGTGACAAATTGCAAAGTAATTCATACCACTGCAGAAATTTGGTCAGGATATACACAATATAAATGTCTCCAACAATGGTAATAAATAATTACAACTCATCACAAAAATAACCCAAGTTAATTTATAGGATTGAACAAATTACCTTTAATTAAGTTGTACAAGAATCCAGGTGCAAGCAACTAAATATGCAAAGATCATACACTGTCCATTTTATCCAGACTTGTTTTTCTTATGAGTAAGAGTCCTCTCCAGTTTTTTCTTTTGTTTGCAAAGTCCTAGCTGCAAACATTCCAAGACAATTTAAAAAGGGAAAATTTACAAATAACACAATTGAGCATGGACTTCAATTAAAGTCTCCACGGCAAACTAGTTCCTATCAAATGATCAACCATTCCAATACCATCAACAGGACTAACATATATAGAGCGGAACTGTTGCCATCAATAACTACGAAATTATATAAGCACAAAGTCACCAACAATAGTAAAATATCAACTCATTACAACCTTAAAAGAAAGAAAAATAGAAGACATCTGCAACTATGTTTAGTTCTCTATTCTAATGGTTCCAAATTACCAACTCAACAAAAAAATTGTATGACATTTATTACCAGATCCAAAAAATATAAAATCTCACCCTTATTCATAATGTTACGATGGGACCTCACAACATTGACATAATAACATGAGTCACTTCCTATAGAGTGATAATTAATGGTTCTGACTAAATAGGTCCTCACATCTTAATGCCACAATAACATGAGTCACCCTTTTTAAATTAACCATTTCCAATGTCTTACTGCAACAAACATCAAATAACTCCTCTATTTGATGTTTCAACTATTTGAGTAATCCTTTAATCACTTAATTGTTGAACACAAATTCATTTAATTGTAATTAAACCTTCAGCTTTGAGTACTATCTTGAAATAGTAGTTCCACTACTGGTCTGGTTAGGGATTCGAGAAATTGGCACCAAATTGCAACCTAATTCAGTCCACTAACTGAAAGTACGAGCAAAAGCTAGCACAGGCATAGATTTAGGGTAGAACCTGACAATGCCGAATTAGGGTAATTTTCCAAAAAAAAAAATTGAGCAGAAGGGGCCTAATTAGAAGCAAAGATGCCCAAATTAGCTTCTTTTTCTTCGTTACTTTAATTCTGACATTCTCAAAACAAGAGGAAAAAAAGAGATAAGTAGGTAGGAGACGATGTACCGAAGGCCTTGCTCCTAGTAAACGAGAGTCTGGAGAGAGATCGAGTTACATACTTCGAGATTTTCACAGTGAACTTCAGTGGTAGATGAGGGATAGAGATTAGAGAGCGCCGGTTTTGAGCAAAAAGGGTGGAAGTGTTTCTCTCTCTCAAATTGATTTCACACATTTGGGTATAAGGCGTTGGCTGGGTAGAACTGAAATGACCTCTGATTCATTTCATATTTTGCTTGCCCATCGTGTCATGATCCTATAAGATCTGTGAGAGTTGAGATTCTCGCAGATCTGTTTTCTACGGTGGATATTTTGTATTGGCAATGTTCAAGGTTTGCGATATCCCAGAGGTTAACCTCGTAAAACGAGTTTGAGCGGGGACCGAAATATCCATCTGATCGGAATGGGGGGAAAATGGAATTTCGGCACTGGCGCCCTTTTGTTCTTATAAACAAAACTGTTATGGCTTCATGCAAGTAAGTGATGAAGAGAATGATATTGGATTATGTACGCCGTGCGCTGCACTTAGTGATTTATGCTCTCTTTAGATTTTCGACAGTGTACCCATTATTAAAACAATTAATGTTATGGCAGATTGGCAGTGAAGTGAGTTGTCCAAAATACTTTGTAATTATTATGACTTGGGTTTAATTACAAAGTAATTAATTACAAAGTAAAATACTTTGTAATTAATTTTATATTAGTAATTAAAAAAAAATTGTTTTTTTGAGTTTAATTTGAACATACAGTTAAAAGACTATCCTTGTTATTCTTTGTAGTAGCACTTGTAATATATATATGATTAGTCATTTATGTGTAATTAGTGAGTTGCACATAAATGCAACAAAAAAAATTTCAACCCAAAAATTAATAATAATTGAATTTTCACATCAATACACGCTAATGTTCTAGTCAATTGCATAATTAAATTAATTTTGCACATCAAATTATATTTTTCTTACATGCATATTGTTATTTTTTTTTTTTTTAAAAAGAACAATTTGCATGTAAGAAAAATATAATTTGATGCGCAAAATTAATTTAATTATGCAATTGACTAGAACATTAGCGTGTATTGATGTGAAAATTCAATTATTATTAATTTTTGGGTTGAAATTTTTTTTGTTGCATTTATGTGTAATTAGTGAGTTGCACATAAATGCAACAAAAAAATTGTCAACCCAAAAATTAATAATAATTGAATTTTCACATCAATACACGCTAATGTTCTAGTTAATTGCATAATTAATTTAATTTTGCGCATCAAATTATATTTTTCTTACATGCATATTGTTTTTTTTTTTTTTTTAAAAGAACAATATGCATGTAAGAAAAATATAATTTGATGCGCAAAATTAATTTAATTATGCAATTGACTAGAACATTAGCGTGTATTGATGTGAAAATTCAATTATTATTGATTTTTGGGATGACAATTTTTACAAGGTGCATTTATGTGTAATTAGTGAGTTGCAAAGAATGCAACCAAAAAATTTTCATCCCAAAAATCAATAATAATTGAATTTTCACATCAATACATGCTAATGTTATAGTTAATTGCATAATTAAATTAATTTTGCAATTAACTATAACATTAGCATGTATTGATGTGTAAATTCAATTATTATTGATTTTTGGGATGAAAATTTTTTGGTTGCATTCTTTGCAACTCACTAATTACACATAAATGACTAATCATGCATATTGGTCTATGTGGATCACATCCTCTATATATGACTATGAGACATGAACTCTTGTAACGCGAGATAATGAAGCCGCAATGAAATGAACCGTGCGGTAATTGATCATAACCGTTGAAATTGAAGACCACTACGTTTATTATATTGTTGGCAAGTTTCACCGATTAACGTTCTTGTTTAGCACTCCATCCATTTGATCGAAGTTCGAACCATCAAATGGCCACAAAAACTTCGCGGCTGATCGACACCAAGACATAACGGAACTTGCTATAATTTGTATTGGTTATGTTCAGTGTTATATGCTGATCATATGTTAAAAAATTTCGGGTCATTTCATCACAGATCAACCGTCCAAAATTATTTTAAAAATGAACGGTCATAATTTTTCTTAATTATTTGAGGGTGCAAAAATAGTGGTAACTTTACAAAATTATGTTGTTAAGTATCTTATTCCCATATATGAGTTTACAAATTATTAAATTAATTTTTGGATGTTTTTTCATACTAGTTTCTGTTCATATCAGTACCTAATTAACAGTAACTGCAGAAGGGGTGCCCTCCGATTGGTGAGGAATGGTCTTGATCTTCTCATTTGGAAAGCTGCTGTGTATAGAGTGACAAATCCCTGAAGTAACTACATATATCCCTTCATCATATGGACTGTTGATGCTGCTAATGTTGCTTCAATATTCGGGCTTGGATCTGAGCGAACCCCTCAGATCTAACTTGACCTTTGATGTTGCCTGAGGCCAAAGCCTTATTGGGTAGGTCTCCCAATTTACGACGATTCGGATCCTCTGCATTAACTCGAATTGACGATTTGCGATATGAAACGTCTGGAGAGAGATCCGCACTAACATTAAAGTATACGTGCGTTATAGGATTTCACATGATTCTTACGAAATATGATCGTGCGGTTCATAATCCACCACCGAACGGTGCGATAATGCAGAGGATGCGTATTCTCACACGAGTTACGACCCCTCACTAGATAGAACTCCGGACTTAGCAAATTTTTCAAAACCAAATTCGAAAATCAAAGCCTCCTCTCCCACTCTCCTCTCCCACTCTCCTCTCCCCCTCTCTACCAAATAGCCGACGGTCGCTCTTCCACCGCCTCCATTCCGTCCACCGCTCCGATCTAAGTCGCCGTCGCCATTCCGATTCACCGACGTCGATCTTCTCTGCCTGCCTCCATTCCCGGTCACCTGCCTCCAAACCCTTCCAGCGCTAGGGTCTAAGCCGCCGTCGCCTGCCCGAAGCACCGACGACTCTCTTCTCTCTACTAGATCGGCGCCTACTGGAAGCAAACAAGCGGTAATGACTTTTGATTTAGGGTTTTGTTAATGAGTTGGGGTTTATGCAACCAACCGGGGGGAAATGGAAAATACAGCTATAGAGACTCCCAAACTGTTCATTTAATACTGCTGGTCAGAACTTGGAAAGGGATTTGTTATTTTAGAATTTTTTTACTTTTTTGATTTCACATCTTAACTGTTCTGTGGTTATAATTTAGGTTCTATTTGGTTCTCTGTCTGTTAAGTGGTCAATTAATATTTTTAATGTTTTGATTTCACATCTTAACTGGTCAGATTTTTTTTACTGGTCAGAATTTGGTTCTATTTGGTTCTCTCTGGTTCTAGTGGTCAATAAATTACATCTCTGTCTATTTGGTTCTATTTGGTTCTACTTGGTGCTAGTGGTCAATAAATTACATCTGTTTATATCCAAACCCAAATGATAAATACCAGATGTGAAAATTACTCAAATGATGAGAATATGAAAACTAAAAAAACAAAAAATAGATTCACATATTATATTATAATTAAAACCTCTTCAGATAAATATCAGTTTTATTCATGTGTTCCAATTTTTAAGCAACACGCAATATTTCAGTAATTTCAGTCATGCCACACCCAATTCCTGTATTTTCAGTTGGACGGAGCCTTCAGCGGTTCAGTCTTTGTAGAAGAAACAAGAAATCTTAAATTCACATATATCTTAAATTCACATATGTCTTTAAATTCACATATGTCTTAGATGAGCGAGTCGCAATAATTTACAAATCTTAAATTCACATATATCTTAGTTTCACATATGTATTTGTAGAAGAAACAAGAAATAATAAACTTGACATCTCTTATTTCACTAGTCTGCGGATATTAAGCATATGTTCACTAGCAGGTATTTAGAAATTAGATATACTATAGAAATTGTACGACTGGCGTATCAAAGGTTTGTCTTATTTGTAACTTTGTAATTTAAAGAAGTTGCTTCAGTCTTCCATCCGATAGCAATATATTAGTAATAAGTTTGTTGTATTGTGCTGCTGAGTTTATTGATGCTAATTAAACACTTCCATCCAACTTTATTGATGCTTCTTGTTTATTTTGTAACAATAGGTTCCATGGATAAAGCTGCCAACAAGACTGCGGGCTCAGATCTCAAGGGAGAACGTAAACGAAAAAATAGAGGGTTCACTAAGGCACAGATTGTGGCAATGGCGACGAGAAACCGGGGAAGTCCATCCAAGCATTCCAGACCTCCACCGTACCCAAAACAAACTGTTCTGCCCCCGCTGCGGGAAGACCCCGAGATAGAAGCATCTGTCACTGACCACCCCGTTGCATCTGTCACTGACCCCCACCCCGTTGCATCTGTCACTGACCCCCACCCCGAGATAGAAGCATCTGTCACTGACCCCCACCCCGTTGCATCTGTCACTGACCCCCACCCCGAGATAGAAGCATCTGTCACTGACCCCCACCCCGTTGCATCTGTCACTGACCCCCACCCCGAGATAGAAGCAAATCTGTCACCTGTCGCTGACCCCCACCCCGTTGCATCTCAGCCTCCGCCGTCAGATGCATCCCAGCCCAAGCTGCCACTGCCTAACAGCACTGAAGTAGTGGCGACTGTGCCACTCTCGAGCACGGCTCCGAGCGAAACGCAAAAGGGGCCTGTCAGAGGCCGAGCGAAACGCAATATCTCGAGCACGGCGCGGCCCCTCCGCCGCTCATCAAGGCTCAACCCGTCAAGCACAGTGCTGGAAGATGATCCATCTGACAAAGGTACCATTTGTGTTATTTTCTTTTTCGAATTTGATGGAATTTGGTGTGTACCCCTATAAAGTCTGATCTCAAGTGCTAACTGGTGAACACTGGTATTTGATGTGTACCCATTTCTGAATCACCTGTCACTAAAAATTACATATAAGAACGATTTGTTTTACCAGAATTTGATGTGTACCCCGGAATTTGGCCAACACTGTTCTATTTGGTTATGTTGATTAGGAACTGGTTATGCATTTTAGGTTCCTAACTGGTTATGTATTTTAGGAACACCGCATGCGCGACCCGAACCAGAGCCATCCAAGACAGAACCCTCCAAGGCAGAACCTCCGAAGTCGATGCCAACCCCCTCTTTCGTAACAGAACAGTTTATTGATGCGACTATCCCCACCGATTCAGTCCCATCTGCACCCTCATCACCGGCAGACCCGGAGTCGGGGCAGATACTTGACAGCCCCCGAGCTGGGCAAACCATCAACTTGTCGAGCACAGTGCTGGAGGATGTCATTGCTGATGAAGGTATGTTTTTTTTTAGTTAGTGATTTTGCTGTCATGTCTAGTGCCACTGTCAACTTAGTTAAATGTCGCTCATTTAGCTACTTCCACTGTCAACCTAGTTAAATGCCACTGTCATCCTAAATTAGCAATTTCCAAGGTTCAACTTAGTTAAATGTCGCTCATTTAGTAATTAGCTCATTTATGCCACTAAATTAGCTATTTCTGTCTAACCTAAATCATTTCTGCCTAAATTAGCTCATTTATGTAATCAGCTCATTTATGCCTAACTTAGCTAAAGGGGTTGAGAACATGGTTCTGTTTCAATTGCATGAGCGCCGGTTTTTTTTTAGTTAGTGAAATAGATTGCGAGCATTAATTACTATGTTCTTTTGGTAATATTGATTTATTAATTGGTTGTTCCTAATTGTAGTCCCTCCGCCACCGACTATTGTAGCAACAGCTCAGGAGCAACGCGGTGAGAAAGGGCCAGAGGTAGCGGTCCCGCTGTCAGTGCCATCTGCAGAGGCTTCACCGCCACAGTCGGAGGCTGGTCACTCTGGCTGGTCTGATTGGGACATGTCTGAGTCCACCCAAGAGAGAGTGGAAGAAACTTCTGAAGACATGACCAATTCAGAAGAGGATTCCGCACATCCAGCAATCAAGGATGACGATGGCAGTAAGAGAACCCTCAGGCTCCGCCCACTTCGGAGCTGTGATGAAGCGAAGGAAGCCCACAATAGAGAAATTGATGAAGAGAGCCTCCGCGAGGCTGAAGACAAGACAACGAGAAAGAGGAAAAGGGCGGGGAAGTCTGAAGTGAGGCGGGGCCGAGGTAAGGCCATTTCACGTAGACCAGCAGCACCGGACATGCGACCTGAATTGATTGTTGTCGGCGACGTGGAGTTCACATCCAGCCCTATTTGCACAAAGATAGTCACCACAGTGAGGATCCTGACCTTGGAATGCATGCCGGGGCCGTATAGGACGTACAATATGTTTCCTATTAAGGCGCGGGTGGAAATCCTAAAAAAATTCTTGCAGAGGTATACTTGGGGGGAGGGGGAAAATGTGGAGCGATGTCTGGATGTATTTGAGAGAATTGCATCGGAAGCATATTATCGCGCGATGACATCAGTGAGGAGGGAGTACACGCAGAAATATGGAAACGATAAGGAGGTGTGGAAGGACTTCCCTCCACAGTGGTGCAAGAATGTAAGTCACTGGAAGGGGTTGTGCCTCATTTGGTCGAAGGAGAAGTTTGCCAAAATTTCAACCACCAACCGGAATAACAAAAAAGGAGGGATTCTACATCATGTGGCTGGTTCCAGGTCATCATATCGGCACGCACAAAAACTGGTATTGCATCAGTCCTATTTATGTTTCTTATGGACATGTATCTATTTCTAGTTAATTGCATAAAAAGTAACCTTCTCACTGACTTATAATGAACAGGCATCCGAGAAGGGATCGGCCGTGGGACTAAAGGAGGTTTTCGATCGAATGCACATGAAGGAGTCTCCATCTGGAAAGGTGTACGTAAACGAGAAGGCATCCGAGAAGATGGTAAATTTCTAGTTTCTGAATTTTATGCAATAATTGTTCATTATAAGAAAGGGATTGCATTCAGATTTTACAAGGGCTGAATTGTCTGTTCTTAACTCCCCTTTTTCTGAAGATGCAAATTTTTTGATATGAATTCTCCGAATCAAAAGTCTAGCCTAGAGTTACATAGTCAAAATATTTCTCGCTATTGTTATAGAAAATACTTTATGTATTTTTGATTCATTATTAGTATTTTCTATATATATTTCAGGAAATACTTTTTTGATTATTAGAAATAATAATAACTAATAACTAATAACTAATATAATTCATTATTAGTATTTTTGATACATCAAATTATTTTGAGAAAAACCTTATTTTGAGTATTTTTGATTCTATAACTAATATATTCTTTTCTGTTTCTGAGCATGACCAATTTTTTCTTGTATTTGGTTCTTATTATTTTGAGAAAAGGTAAGGATAGAGATAGTTGTAATATCTGAGCATGACCAATTCTATAACTATCTTCTTGTAAGTTGTAATATCAAGCCAGAAAAGGTAAGGTGGACCAAATTTTTAGGATAAGAGATAGTTGTATAATTATTTTAAACACAAGCATAATTTTGTAATTTTTCTAATAAAATATTAGCAACCAGAGCCACTGTAGATTGGTAGTATGAAGGATTGAAAATGAAAAGATAGAAAATACTTTGAGTATGACCTATTTTTGATTATCAAGAATAGAAAATTCTTTGAGTATTTTTGATTCATTATTAGTATTAGTTATATATATCAAGAAAATGCTTGCAAATAACTAATATATATAGAAAATATTTCTCGCTATTGCCGAAATATAATGCAAATGTAACAATAGACAAGTATTGTAAAATCTTCAACTTTCTTGTATGCTGGTAAGTTACAAGGGCTTCATTGCAATTAACCTAAAAAAGAACTGGTAATACATATAGAGGGAAGTGCAAATGAAATGGCTATTCTTTGGCTTTTATTTTTTCTTGAGTTTAGTTTAAAGTTTTAATATTGTTTCTTATTTAGTTTTTGTTTTTGTTTAAGTTTTAATCTGCCTAAATTAGCTTTTGTACTCCAAGGTTCACTAAGCTGCTATAATCCTATTTTTTTCTTTGATTGTTCTATTAATTACTATTATCTTCCCAAATGCAGCAGAAATTTGAGGACCTCAAGCGTACTTATGGGGAGGTGCTGACAGATGAGTGCCTTTGGGAGCTTGCTGTAGATGGAGAGGATGGTCGTGGCCGGTTGTTCGGCTTTGGAAACCGGTCGAGGATTAGCAGAGTCAACCGCGCATTGGCTGCAGAGGATGCAACCATGTCGGATGCTGGCAGGAGCACAGCCACATCGGCTGAAAATGAACGGGAAAGGTTCACAAAGGCACAGGTGGCAGCGTTGCTTGCCTCCAAGCTGGCAGAGGAACGAAGAGCGTTTGCTAGCGAGCTTGCGGCCCAAGAGAAGCGGCACATGGAAGATTTCGAAAGGCAAAAGAAGAACGACGAATACAACAGAGAATGTATTGCGGCGCTCTTCCGGCTTCATGGTCAAACTCTTCCACCGACTAATGTAAGTTCACCGTCCAATTTTTATATAGAATTGAAAGTTCATATCCCAACCACTTAAATATTGATGGAACTCATAAACCTCAAACTCTTCCACCGCCTAATGTAGGTTCCATATAGCCGATGGTTACACTTTACTGCTGAAAACAAGTAATTAAGTAGCTTTGTTAATTCATTTAATGTTTATTTACTTTGTAGGAGGGGTCATCCAGGGGACATGCTGGTGACTCAGCAAATGAGGGGGGAGAGGCCCCCGAGAATTCACGTGCCAAAGGTTGAATTGGCAATGTGTCATCTGGATTTGTAATAACTATAATGAACAAAGTAGTATTTTGATGAGAAAACAGTTAATTTTTAGGAACTATAATGAACAAAGTAGTATTACCTTGTTGGTACGGGATGTAGCACGCCAATGTAGGATGCTAATGTAGGATGCGTTGTTTACATTAAATGAACAAAGTAGCATGCTAATGTACGATGTTTAAATTTTACATTGTTATTTTGAAACTATGTGGTTGTGTTTAATATGATGCGTACACTGTGGGTACGCGATGAAATTAATATTTAACTCATCTTATAGGTGCCATTATTTACATGGGTATACCAATACAAATAATAATTGCTCTCTGGAATCGGGGGGCATTCTTTCCGTTTTAAGCGGTGAGAAGCCTTTTATCTACAAATATAAGCCGCACAACGCTTCCCCCCGCCCAAGGAGTCGGAATGGCACCCACCTCTCTCTCACCTTTGCTATTCTGACACTGGATCGACAGAGTTGCTCCCAGCTCAACCCAAAATCGCATCTCCACTGATTTGGCCGTTCTCCCTGTCCAAGGCAAGTTCAAAGGGCCCAACCCTATCCTCTCAGCTCCACACATGAATTCTAATTAGCTCAACGATACCTAGTGTAAGTAATTCTCTATTTACCGAAAATTAATTGTATATCCTAACTAATTGGCTCAACCCTTATATTAATTGTCCAAAAATTAAATTGATGGTCATCAATTTCTTTCATTTGCTGCTGCCACTCAACAAGATCCCAAATTAGACTATGAGAAACTATGTCCATATTTCAAATGTATATGTAATTAAACTCAATGCGTACTTAGTGGCTAACTCATTCCTCTCTTCCAACAATTAAGTAGTAAAATGGCAACGGATCGTCGATGGATGTACAACCGACTAAATCCCAAAGGAGGGATTCTACCCGAGTTCATAAAGGGGGTGAAAGAATTTGTTGATGTAGCTTGTTCCAAGCCCTCGGTCGTGACTGTCCTCAATGGCAAAGAATGTATCCCTTGCCCATGTAAGAAATGCGAAAACCTCTACAACAAAGACTTGCAAACCGTGAGAATACATCTTTACCAATCCGGATTTCGAGAAGGATATGAACATTGGCATTCACACGGAGAGGAACGTACAAACTCATCTCTCAATGCCCCGGAAAATCCACCAATTTCCCAAAACGATGACAATTATCATGTCGGAGGTGATATGGTACGGGCGGCCGCTGGCCAAAATTTCGATTGGGAGGAGGATAGACCTACCGGAATGGCTAAAAAATTCTTCGACATGCTAGCCGCATCGGAAACACCGCTTTGGGAAGAGAACATGACGGGTCCAATGAAATGTGAATCACACACAATCTTATCGGCCGTGACACAAGCACTCGCATTGAAGTCGGAACACCAATTGAGCCAAAAATGCTTCGATGGGATGATGAGTCTTATCAAAAGCATGCTTCCGCCTAGTGAAAAAATGCCGGAAAACTTTTATCAAGCCAAGCGATTGGTCGAGCCGCTAGGGATGGAGCATAAGAACATAGACGTATGCCCAAACTTTTGTATGCTTTATTACAACGATGCGAACAAGGACAAGACACATTGTGATGAATGTGGTACACCGAGATATAAGCCACTGGGACATAATAAGAATGCAAAACCGGTTCCCTGCAAACAACTTCGTTATCTACCTATCACCCCAAGATTGCAAAAGTTGTACATGACACGAACAAATGCGGTGAAAATGAGATGGCATAAGGAAGGTTTTCGTGAGAAGCCCGGGATTATGGTGCACCCGGCTGATGGTGAAGCTTGGAAGCACTTCGCACGGAAATATCCGGCTTTTGCCAAAGAGGTGAGAAATGTTTGGTTGGGGATAACGACGGATGGATTCATGCCATTCACCTCAAATGCGTCTCCATATTCATGTTGGCCGGTACTTGTTTTTCCGTATAATTTACCCCCGGGTATGATAATGAAAGAAGATAGCATGTTCCTCGCGCTGGTCATTCCTGGACCTAAGCATCCGGGTCGGGACATTGATATTCTTCTTGAACCTCTAATTGACGAATTGAACAAATTGTGGAAGGATGGAGAACTTACATGGGATGAATCTAAAAAACAGAATTTCAGCATGCGTGCAACACTTCTTTGGTCGATAAACGATTACCCCGCGTACGAGATGCTAAGTGGGTGGGGTACTAAAGGCCGATTGGCATGTTTTCATTGCATGGGTGCAACAAAGGCATTCCGACTAAAGCATGGTGGGAAATTTACATGGTTCGGCTGTCATAGATGTTTTTTACCTCTAGATCACCCATTTCGCCGCGATAAGAAAAATTTCTTAAAAGGTATGGTCGATTTTGATCGGCCGCCACGAAGAGTAACGGGAGATGAGCGGCTCGCAATGGTGAGTAAACTAGAGGGGATGAAATGGGGTAAAAAAAATGGTCTTGACCAGTTGGAAGGTTACGGTCAAACACACCATTGGCAAAAGAAGAGTATTTTTTGGAGCTTGCCCTATTGGAAAGACAATATGTTGCCGCACAACATTGACATGATGCATTTGGAGAAAAATTTCGCAGAAAATTTGATTTACACGCTTCTGGGCATGGGGACTAAAAACAAGGATAATGAAAAAGCACGGAAGGATTTGGCTCTCCTTTGCAATCGTGCCAATCAGAACTTAACTCCAGACCCGGATAACCCGGGAAAGCTGCGAAAACCAAAGGCTCCCTTCACAGTCTCTCCACAACATAAGAGACAGGTTTTAATATGGCTTAAGGAGAATGTCAAGTTTCCCGATGGCTACGCATCGAGTTGGTCAAGGTGTGTGAACCTCAAAACAAACACCCTAACCGGGCTAAAAAGCCATGATTTGCATGTGTTCATGGAGCGACTTCTTCCTGTCGCATTTCGAGACTTTGTCCCTGATTCCGTATGGGATGTTTTGTGCGAGATTTCAAGTTTCTTTAGAGAGATTTGTGCCAAGGAGCTTGATCCTTCCCGTATCGACCAATTGGAAAAAGATATTGTGCTCACCATGTGCAAAATGGAAAAGATATTCCCGCCGGGATTTTTCGATTCTATGGAGCATCTGGTGGTCCATGTCTGTCACGAGGCTAGATTGGGTGGACCCGTAGGGGCTCGATGGATGTATCCTTGTGAAAGGTGTGTTTTTTTTTTATCTCTTTGTTTTGATTCAATGATGAAACACTTAGCTCACTCAATGCTTCAACATATAAACCAATATTTTTATTACAGACGAAACAAAGAACAGAGGATGAGAGTCACGAACAAGGCAAAAGTTGAGGGTTCAATCGTCGAGGCTACAATTGTTAAAGAAATTGGTGCATTTTGCTCACTTTATTTTGCAGAGAACTCTAACAATAACCCACAAGGGGTTGGAACAAGTAACCCTCCGCGGAGACGTATATCGATATTTGATACCGCGGGCCGTTTCTTCACACGGCCAAGTCGAAGGACTCTCGATGACAAGGAACTTAAAGCTGCACACACATATGTTATCCTCAATTGTCCCGAGATAAAAAATAAATTCCTAGGGTACAATCTTATAAAATGTTTATTTTGATGAATTCTAAATTACAAATTATAAACAAAAACTTAATCTCTTGTATTTTGACATGTTGGAATGTGTAGAGAGTTCGATGCATGCATGCTAAGCTCTGGACAAGCCAGATCCCCACTCCATTTGGACAAAGTTCGTGAAGATGGCTTCGCGGATTGGCTACGGAAGAAGGTACTATCTGATCATGATTGCGACCCCTACATCCGAAGGGCAGGACTCATGCCGCAAAAACAAGCGGACTGCTATGAAGGGTACGAAGTAAACGGCTATCGATTTCACACGGAAGCATATGGGGAAAACAAGTCAACAAAGAGTAGCGGTGTTTGCATTAAAGGGGAATGGGATGGAATTGACACACCACAAGACTACTATGGACTTCTCCAAGAGGTAATTGAGCTAGATTACGATGGACTCAACAAGGTCGTTCTCTTTCGGTGTAATTGGTTTGACATAACAAACGGTGTAAGGGTGGACATCCAACATGGAATTGTTGAGGTTAACCACGCTTCTCGCATTAAAAATTATGAACCATTTGTATTGGCGCCTCAAGCAATCCAAGTATTCTATCTTCCTTATGCATCGGATAAAATTGAAAGACGTCAATGGTGGGTGGCAATGAAAACTAGTGCGAAGGGGAGGTTTCGTTCCGAGGACGACGTCGAATTAGCAAACCTAGAATTTTTCCAAGATGAAATGCCGGATCACGCAATCGAGGTTTCAAATGGTCAAGAATTTGATTGGGATGGTATGGCCCCTCAAGAAGACGAGTTCGACCTAGTAGAAGATACGATGTCGCAAGGTGAGGATGAGTTTGAGGACAACCCAATTGAGGTAAGTGACGAAGAGTTGTACATGGACCTAGGTGAGGATGAATTTGGTTTTTAGGCCCCCAATGCTTCCGATCAAGAGTTTTAATATTGGTGAATCAATAGTTGTATGTGTGTTGTGTCACAAAGAACATAACAATTATATTTGTTTCCCAATTATTTTGGTGAGGCTTGTTGTAAATGATAAAATTTAATTAGTTATCAAGGTATTGAATTCTTATATACTGCTCTTATTCATGTTGTTGATTTATAATAAAATTCTTCATTTACAAGGAGATATCAAATAAACAGAAGTGCATCTGTCTCCAGGAACTAAACAATTGCAAGGGGGAGGCCATGCAATTAACGAGAATATGCCCATGCAATTGGACTACTCGCAGGGACCTTCAATAAAATATACTATAAACATGGGGTTAAGTAGTTGCATGGGCATGGGGTTAAGTAGTTGCATGGGCCTGCAATTAATTATAATATCTCACATTCATAAAGTAATTGCAAGGGGAGATAGATGAGTTGTTGCATGGGCCTGCAATTAATTATAATATCTCACATTCATAAAGTAATTGCAAGGGGAGATAGATGAGTTGTTGCATGGGCCTGCAATTAATTATAATATCTCACATTTCATAAAGTAATTGCAAGGGGAGATAGATGAGTTGTTGCATGGGCCTGCAATTAATTATAATATCTCACATTCATAAAGTAATTGCAAGGGGAGATAGATGAGTTGTTGCATGGAACTCCAATTAATTATAATATCTGACCTTCACAAAGTATTTGCAAGGGGAGATACAAAACAGTTGCATGGTTGCACATCACACAGTTGCATGGCAGATGTGTTGCATGGGCTTAGCCTTGCAACAACTCTGACGAATTCAGAAAAGCCATTTCTTTTGCATGGGCCGTCATTACCTTGCAACAAACTAGTTCTAACCATGCAATAAACTCAGATTCTAGTAGTGTCATTAAATTTTATTTTTTGTTATAAATTGGTCACTTAATTTTGTTTTGTCTCTATATAGTTATAGAATTTTTTATTTGTTTCAATTAAGTTGCTCTATAACTTTTTTATTCAAAAAACAAATGAAATATATTTATTATGTCTAAAATACTAATGGAAAATTTCATCTATGTCATGTCATTGTAACAAATAAGTACATTTTGTTAGTATTTTGAATGAGAAAGTTCTAAATTAACTTGATTGAATTAAATAAAAAAATTCAATGACTATAAATAAACAAATCAAATGCAAGTGATTAATTCATGGCAAAGGACAAATTTAGTTACCTCCGACGAAATTTATCCTAAAAAAAATGTGAAACGAGTGGGTTTCATGTGTTAGTTTAATGTTAAATATTAGCTCATAGCTGAGCTGGCGCCGGTTGAGCGATTATGAAATAATAAACAATTTAAGCATGACGCACAGACTGTGACTAATTAATACGTACCGTGTTGTGACAAATTTAATAGGATGATCACGGTACGTTAATCATATTGTGACCACACATGACGTGTCTAAACATGAATGATCATGTTTAACTATTTTTTTTTGAGAAAAAATAAGGATCAAAGTCCTTATTTGAATTTATTGAATTGTTGAAAAAGTTTGTAGGCTTCCTTACAGAAACCTTTTACAAGAAAGATATAAAATTGTTCAATGTACATTGAACATAAAAAAGAAAACTAGTGTAAAACAAGACTTTATTAAAAAATAAAACTCATCTATCTTGAACACTACCCCTGTAGCCATGACCATTGATCAATAACCTCTTGCGTGAGTTGATGAACTTCTTTGCATTCTTCTCTAAAAATTCTTGAGCATCTCTCTCTCCAGCACACAAACATAGCTATCAAAATTATCTCTTTTGACTTAGCTTGGCCTCCTTTTTCAAGAATCCAGTGGTGAGCTTGTATTTTTTGAAAAATTGAGCTCCATTTTCTTTCTGGTAGAGCAAAACAGATTGACAAGTATTCATATACTTTCATGGTAAATCTACACTCAGAGAACATGTGCTGGACATTCTCGTTGGCTCTTCTACACAGGAAGCACATGCTTGGTAAGCTCCAACCTCGTTTTGCCAAGTTATCAGCAGTTAAGATTTTATCATAAAACATTAACCAGGCAAACACCTTCATTCTTGGTGGTACTTGAAGTTTCCACACTCTATGAATCTGAACATTAAGCCTTGGCTGATCCTTCAGACCTTGATAAGCAGACTTGACAGTAAAAGCTTTTGATGCCTCTCTATTCCAAATGGCAGCATCCAGACCTATTGTCAGAGATGGTCGGTTCCCTAAAATTCCACTTAATTTGTTGAACTGAGATCTACCTTGATTGATATCCATTATGGATTCAATATGAGAGAACGCATTTGAAATTTGACCCTGGAAGTATATCTGAAACATCTGCTGGACAGAAATGCCCTTGTCTATTGCTCCATCAAATAATAATGGCAATTCATTTTTTAATATTCCTTGCCCCCAGTTGTGGTACCAGAATTGTGTCCTTTCACCATTTTGTAATTCCCTTTGCATAGAACTCTCACAAAAGATTATAATCCTCTTAAGAACCTGAGTAAAAAATCTGCATTCTGGTAAGTCACTGGCACGATTAAAATTGTGAGTTGCCTGAATTATTGACTTCCATAACCTTGGTTCCGGTTTCTGCCAATACCAGTACCATTTGGCAAGAAGAGCATCATTGAATTTCTGTATATCAATTATACCTAGTCCTCCAAATACCTTTGGTCTGCAAATTAAGTCCCAATTTGCCAGAGCCATTCCTTTCCTGTCTTCATTAACATTCTTCCAAAGGAAATTTCTCCTGGTTTTATCAATCTCTTGTATTACCCATTCTGGTAATTTGAAGATTGACATGAAATAAGTAGGAATAGAGGACAATACTGCATTGATTAAGATCAACCTTCCTGCAATTGATAACTGTTTAGAAGCCCAACCTTGTAACCTCTTACTAAGCTTCTGTAGCAATGGTAGATAAGCCATCTTAGGTAACCTTTTGTTTGAAAGGGGAAGACCCAGGTATGTAAAAGGAAAAACACCTCTTTTACAGCCTAGCACATCTAGCAATTGCTGCTCCTGAGATAGTGTACTATCTGTCAAAATGAGCTCTGATTTGTTCATACTGACTGCTAAACCCGAAATTTTGTGAAAAGTGGTGAGCAAGATCTTGAGTGCCTGTACTTGCCCCAATTCTGGTTTGACAAAAAATAAGGAATCATCTGCATAAAACAAGCAAGACCTCATATTGTCAAATGGCAATTTCCATGAACCATTTTGAACCAGTTTTTCCATCCATCGTGGTAGAAAATCCATTGCTAATATGAATAGTAATGGAGATATTGGGTCTCCTTGCCTGACCCCTCGCTTCAGATCAATTTTCTTTCCAAGTAAACCATCAATGATTACCTGTGATGATCCTTTCAATACACAATTTTGTATCCAGTCTACCCATTTTCTTGGAAATCCAAGATGAATCATAACCTTTTGAATAAACTCCCAACTGACAGTGTCAAACGCTTTATGAATATCTGCCTTGAAGAGTGCTATTGGAATTTTGGAGTCTTTAGCACACTGAACCACATGTTGTGCATATAGAAAGCCCTCTGCTATTTGCCTTCCCTTTACAAAGCCAGTCTGACTGTCACTTACAATATTAGGAATAATGGGTTGTAATCTGTTGGCTAAGATCTTTGACATAATCTTCTGAATCCCATGTACCAAACTGATTGGTCTAAAGTCCTGAGGCAATTTCGCATCTTCTTTCTTTGGAATCAGCACTATGTAAGAAGTGTTGAGTTTTTCCAATGTTAAACCATCCTCCAATGTTCTTGTTATGACTCTGTGCAAATCTGGCAACAATACATCCTTGAATTCCTTGTAAAATTCACCCGTAAACCCGTCAGGTCCTGGGCTTTTGTTGGATGGCCAATCATGTATAACCTTTATTATTTCTTCCTGTGAAACTGGTTGTATTAGTTCCTGTGTAACCGTATTGATGTCATATAGGTTGCTCCAGTTTAGTCGTGGTAATTGCTCTGATTGAGTTCCCATGAGCTCTTGATAAAATTTCCAAAAAATATCAGCCTTTCCTTTTTGCGATCTGACCATCATTCCCTGATGTTCTAGCGCAGGGATATTATTTCCTCTTTTCTTTGCAGATGCCAGTGAATGGAAGTATCTGGTATTACGATCTCCTTTGTTTTCCCAACGTATCTTAGCTCTTTGTCGCCAAATTTCCTCCTCCAGTAAAGACAGTTCCACATATCTTCTTTTAAGTTTAATATGAAGCCATTTTTCCAATGCTGTAATTGGTCTATTCTCTTCCACTTTTCCCAACCAATCTATGAAGTCCCTACAGACTATGATTTGGGATTTAATCAGCCCAATTTTTTTGTTGGTCCAGTCTTTGATCTCCTTTTGAAGTTTACCAAACTTATCATGAAGTTCAACTGGGCTTTGCACACTCCCGAGTTCCAGCCACTTCTCTCTGACAAAGCTTTTGAATTGTGATGAATGCAACCAAGCATTTTCAAATCTGAAAAAAACAGTTTTTTTGAAGCCAGTGCTAACTGTGAAGAGTATAGGAGAGTGATCCGAAGAAGTATTAGCAATTGCTTCTTGTTTTGAATTTGGAAATTTGAGACTCCAACTTAGTGAAATTAAGAATCGATCTAGTCTGGCCATTGTTGGCATGAACCTTGAATTCGACCATGTTTAACTATTTCATGTTTAACTATTTCATAATTTAAGTTAGTTAATTCAAGATTCACAATTCGATCGAGATCTAACGGTCCTAATTACACGTGACTCGCGTGACCACGTGCCGTACCGTGATTAGATCTTTCGCGTATTGTGCCATGCCGAACTTTAAAAAAATAATCATGTTATGCGAATGGTCACGGCACGAAACACACGAGTCACAATGTGTGACTGGTACATGTGCCATGCTGCTGTGACATTTCCGGTCAAATCGTGACTTCTTTAGATCGGTGCGTACAGTCATGTTTTGTTTTTTCAGAATTACGCAAAGTTCTTATAATATTTGTTGAGATGTTCATTTTTTATATTTCGTCGTTTTTTTGTTTTTTGTTTTACTTTATGAACAATTTTTTTAAAATTTATATATTAAAATAAAATAATCAGATGTAATATATATTTTTTAATTTATTTATATGAATTAACATAAATTATCTATATCAACATAGTTTTGTAAAATTTTAATACTAACTAAAATAAAGTTAAAATGTCATATTTTATTACAGTGTACATATACAATGATATAGATGTATATTTTATTTTAGCATAATTAAGTTTTAAAATGCTATGTTATTAAGGTTTTAGAAATAGAGACACAATGAAAACACAAAATAAAAATATTTGAATCTCGTTTACATTTTGTAAACTCTAACATAATTAATTTTTAAAACTTAAAGACTTTCTGAGTGTTGCTACATAAGCAGAGTTTCATATGTATTATTAAAAGTTTTTAAGATGATTATATTATTTTAAATGAGTCTGATTACTATGACTGTATGACATCGATGATATTTTTCATCAATTTCAAAATTTATTGGATAGATTCAAATGATGAATTCAAATTGTTCAAACCGATTTATTTTATGAGTGATGCATTTATATCAAAATTTTATAATTTTTTGAATTATTTTAGTACCAAGTTAAGATGTCAAATGATGAAAACTTAATGCATTAAAAATGACTTAAAAAAACTCTTATGTTTGACCACTTCACTTCATACTAAATAATTTGAAAAATTATAAAGTTTTGTATATAAATACACTATTCATGAAGTAGATCGGTTTGAAAGATATGAATTCAACATTTGAAGTTGATTCAATAGATTTTAGAGTTTGTGATATTTAGAGTGAAATAGCATGATGTCACGTAGCAAACTCTTTTTCAATTACAAATATCATATTTACTATTTTATTATATAAATTATCATGTTTATCCTCTTAAAACCTTCAAACCTATGGACTATATTTTTTTCTTGCAAACTTACAAATATCACATTCTTCTTTCTATAACAGAAATACTCTTATAATTGAACCTTAATTTGAATCCAAATATTACATAATTTATCTCCATAATTAAAAAAAAAAATCGTCTATTAATTCATATAAACATATTTACAAGTTCATTAATTTTTCCGTCAAAACTAATTCTACTCCTCATCTTACATCATATATTTGCATCACACTAATTCCTTCTATATATATATATACTTATAAGCATATGCCCACATATGCTTATAACTCATTTTTGTGTTTTCAATGTTCAAACAACAAATTCAAACCATTAGATGTTCAATCTATATTAATATGTGCTTGGAGACCAAATTTTACATTTTTCGGAATTTTTTTACTATTTATTAAGCCACTTTGAAAATTGCTAATCATATGGTCCAGAATTTTGTTGCACTGTTTTTACTGTTCACCCGGATCAGCAATTTTCAAAGTATATGAGGTTGGCTATTCTACTTCCATAAGCATATGCCCACATATGCTTATAACTCATTTTTGCGTTTTCAATGTTCAAACAACAAATTCAAACCGTTAGATGTTCAATCTATATTAATATGTGCTTGGAGACCAAATTTTACATTTTTCGGAATTTTTTTACTATTTATTAAGCCACTTTGAAAATTGCTAATCATATGATCCAGAATTTTGTTGCACTGTTTTTACTGTTCACCCGGATCAGCAATTTTCAAAGTGGCTTAATAAATAGTAAAAAAATTCCAAAAAAATATAAAATTTGGTCTCCAAGCACATATTAATATAGATTGAACATCTAACGGTTTGAATTTGTTGTTTGAATATTGAAAACGCAAAAATGAGTTATAAGCATATGCTATGAGGTTGGCTATTCTACTTCTATAAGCATATGTGGGCATATGCTTATGGAAGCACAATAGCCAACCTCTCTCTCTCTCTCTCTATATATATATATATATGTGTGTGTGACGAATCAGTTTCCCAAACAGTTGTAATTAAGGAATTCTTGACAGTACGTAGCCAGCGGAAGCAACCTCTTCTTCTTAATTTTTTTTGAGTAAAAATTGAAAATCAAGCTATTTAACTATTTAATTATTGCAATAAAGAATTTTCTCCATCCGAAATTCCAAAGTCATAACCTCTCACGTAAACATGATGTGTCTTTGCCACTTTTTCTTCTTAATTCACTAAAGAATTTTCGGCTGCTATCATATAATATTATCACTAGTGGGGATAAAAAGACCATATGTCCTTCTCTTCACATATAATTTATAAAACGAACTTTTCATTGATCCCGACCAATTTGGGAAAGAATTTTCTGCTGCCATTATATATTCTCATATGATATCATCTCTAGTTGGTGATAAATAAATCATCTGTCCTTTTTCCTCATATATTTTAATAAGTCCAACATAATACCTTCGGTTATATCAATTGAACAAATAGATCCCTAGAACCCAAAAAAGCTCCATTTTCGTCCATGAACTACTTGAGTCCGTATCTTCTGCAGTAACTCAACTTTTGAGTTTATGCATCTCGGTTGTCTAGTCGGGATTCGAGCCAATCCGGTCTGAGATAAAGCTCACAGAGAATCTTTAATATTCGTGCCAACACGGATTGGGCGATCCGGATTCATTCTGAATTAACTCAAAAGTTGAGTTAATGCAGAGGATACAAATTCGAACTACTTGTGCTAATGGTTTTGTTTGATAAATTGATCGGTAGTAAATGCTTGAACCATGTGATACCCTGTTGCATATGCTTGCGCACATGCTTTGGGTTATGTTTGTTCATGATTCCGGTTTCTCAATTTTGCAATCGTTTGAACTTACCTTGACCTTGTACCTCCGGTCAATCAAAGATGGGATGTTGATCTGAAATTCATATCACCCGAAGTAACTCAAATTTGTGTTTTGATCCGGACAGAGAAGAGAGAGAGAGGAGAGGTCGTGCGGGGTTTGAAACACTGATTGGTGCCCTGGTAGCAGTGAAAATGTGAAATTCAGATCACCAGTTCCAGTATGTCACACCCCCGGACAACCCGCCGCGCATTTACGCGCGAGGCGATTAGCACATCACATACATTATCAATAATAAATCCAAACAAGCCACTTTATTGTAAATAAATAAGTTCCACACACAAATAGAAAGGGAAAAACACGTCAGACATGGCAATTCAAACAGTCACTGCCATGCCTGTACAGTATTTTGTTCATACAACCGAAAACTAAATAAATAGTGGCTAAGTAAATAACTTCCGCTAGTTTTCTCACTCGCGTCCTTCCTCTAGGTCCTCAGCTTCAGTTCCTGGAACCCACATAAAAGTGGAAACAAAACGGGTGAGAGAATCGAACTATCTCTCAGTGCGGGATTTAGTTCCAGCCCGGTGCTTTTACAAATGAATGCAATAAATACCCTAAATACATAAAAGTAAAGTTTTTGAAAAAAAACCCCAATTTTCCTATCAATTCAATTATGCAATCTTTCCAAACATTTTCAGTTCTGTTCCTGTTTCTCTTTAAAAATTCTCACACTCCGGGTTCGCCACACACGGACAATCCGGCCTTTCTCCCTTGGGAATCCATGCCCGTACATGAAAACTTAGAGAGTCGTCACACGAGGACGAGCTGTTCTGTTCTGTTCTTACTCCGGATCACCACACACGGATAATCCGGCCTTTCTCTCTGAGAACCCATGCCCATGCAGGATAGCCCAAAGAGTCGTCACACGAGGACGAGTCTGGAAGGGTCGTTGCGGGGACCCAACCGGCGAACCGCCACACAAGGACGATTCGATTTTCGAAAACACATGCAGAACCGCCACACAGGGACGGTCCCAATTTAAAACAGTTCATTAAAAACTTTCCTTGTTCACATTCACACTAACCTGTCAGTTCAAATCAATGTATCCAAAAAGTTCCTAACATGCAATTCTACGCAAACAAAAGAGAATTCGACATTCTCAACATGCAGTTCATCTACCAGATTGGGAAAAAGGATTACCTACCTTAATCCACGCATTTCTTATTATTTGTAAAAAGACCAGGAACCCGCACCTGTATTCTCAGTAACTGCTGTTATGCGTGAGTTGAAACCCTGCGTATTCTCAGCGTCTTCTAGCGTCGCGTGATTTACTCCTAGGTTTAAATACACTTAATTAGGTTTCTATTTTAAATTGTATCTAAGGACTTTGTCATTTAACAGATATGCCCAAGTATTTAATTCACCTTAATTCCAAGATACCTCTCAATTCCTATCTACCAATCCATTTCCCCACAATTCAAGTAAATAAATGAACTATCACCCTCAATTCTTCCCACAATTCAATTTGGCAATAAATTTGAGTAATGACCTTGATTTCTTGTATAACTAGACAAATTCCAAATTAAAAGAGGTTTCAATATGTAAATTGGGTTATTGGGTCTAGGGTTTTCGGGTTTGGCATAGAGTTTCGGATCTTCAAAGGGTTCGGGTCTAGGGTTGTGGTGGCTTCGGGTCTAGGGTTGTGGTGGTGGTTCGGGTCTAGGGCTGTGGTGGCCGGCCAAGGGGAAAGGGCTGAAGGTGGTTCGGCTGCCAAGGAGAGAGGGGCGGGTAGGAGGGCTGGCGGCCAAGGAGAAATGAGGAGGGCAAGTAGAAGGGGCTGGCGGCCAAGAGAGAGAGAAGGTAGGGAGGAAGGGTTTCGGCAGCCACCAAGGAGGAAGGGGTGTGAGGCCGGCGGCAGCCAAAGAGAAACAAAGAGGAAATTTTCGGCCAAAGAGGAAAAAGAGAGAAAAAGAGAGAAAAAGAAAACTTACAGAATTTTGCTAAATGGAGAGGAATGAGAAGAGAGAAGAGATTGGATGGCTATATTACAAGTCATGGGCTTAATTTAGGATTGTATTTTTCTAACTTGGGCTTTCAAATTGGGCTATGTGCAGAATTTAGACATTAAATATAGCTATATGCAGAATTTAGATATCTATTATTACTATTTTATACAATTCTGTTATTTATTTCGTACTCCTTTTTATATGTTGTCTTCTGGTATATAATTATACATATACATTTTTATTGTTCTAATTTAGATTTTTAAAATTAAATCTTTACCCTGATTCAGAGGCGTCACATCCTCCCCCCCTTGGAAATACTGTTCAGTCCCCTGAACAGACTCGGCGTCCATCTCTTCAAACAATTCCGGATATGTTGTGCGCATTGTTTCCTCCATTTCCCAAGTCGCTTCTCGGCTGGTGTGTCGTCCCCATTGTACTAAGACCTGTCTGATGGTCTTTCGCCGGAGATTTATTTCTTTGGTGTCTAGTATTTTCATTGGTCGTTCTTCATACACCAAGGTTTCATCTAAACCCAGATTTGAGAAGTCGAGGATGTGGGAGGGGTCTCGGACATATTTCCGTAGTTGAGACACGTGGAAGACTGGGTGTACTTTATCTAGAGTTGGAGGTAGCGCCAGTTCGTATGCCAGTGGTCCGATTCTTCTAAGAATTTCAAATGGCCCCACATATCTAGGGCTCAGTTTTCCTGCTACGCTAAATCGTCTCACTCCCCTCCTTGGAGAGACCTTCAACCAAACATGCTCTCCAGTTTCGAACTCTAGTGGTCGTCTCCTCAAATCTGCATACTTTTTCTGTCTGTCTCGAGCAGTGTCTAGTCGGTTTAAAATCAGTTGGGTTCTATCCGCGCAATCTTTTACCATTTCTGGCCCTGTTGGCAGTTGTTCCCCGCTGTTTCCCCACCATAAGGGGGTCTTCCAACGGTGCCCGCACCAAGCTTCAGATGGTGCCATGTCGATACTGGCATGGTAACTATTGTTGTATGCGAACTCGGCCATTGTCAGATGATCAGCCCATGACCCTTGAAAGTTAATGGCACAAGCTCTTAGCATGTCCTCTAAAGTTTGGATTGTTCGTTCCGACTGGCCGTCCGTTTGAGGGTGATGAGCGGTACTGAAATTGAGTCGGGTTCCCATTGCCTCCTGAAAACTTTTCCAGAAGTGCGAGGTGAATCGCGTATCCCGGTCCGATATGATAGTTTCAGGAACTCCATGATATTTGAACTGATATTGGAGAAACAATTCTGCCAATTCCGCACCTGATGTAGGGGTTCGCAGTGGTATAAAGTGGGCTACTTTGGTTAGTGTGTCTACAATGACCCAGATTGAGTCATACCTCTTTTGGGTACGCGGTAACCCAGTGATGAAATCCATAGTAATGATCTGGAACTTCATTTGTGCTCTGGAGTTTGGATACAACAATCCTGCTATCTTTCTCCGTTCGGCTTTCACTTGTTGGCAGGTGATGCACCTAGCTACAAATTCTGACACGTCTCTCTTCATGTTGGGCCACCAAAATTGGGTACGAAGATCCTTATACATCTTCACCTCTCCTGGGTGAATAGTATATCCCGACTCATGAGCTTCTTGCAGAATTTCCTTTCTCAGTCCTCCCTGTTCTGGCACACACACCCGCTGGTTGAAATAGAGTAGTCCGTCCTCGTTTTCCTTGAAGTTCGACGTTGGATTGGTACGGGCCAATTCTCTGTATCTTTGGTGCTGCTCATCACCTTGGTCTGCGTCCCGTATTCGAGACTTTAATTCCGGCTGTACCGATATAGCTGCGAGGGTGAGTACCGCATTCGTCGCGGCTCCTTTTGTGTCGGTCTGCTCCTGGATCCAGTTGGTGGATACACATACTCCCAGATTCATGTGTCGCATCTCCTTGATCAATTCTGTTTCTTGGGTTATGACTTCTGCCAAATTTGTCGCCCCCTTCCTACTGAGTGCGTCTGCCACCACATTTGCCTTCCCGGCCAAGTATTGTATGTCTAAGTCATAGTCCTTCATCAGTTCCAGCCACCTCCTTTGCCTCATATTCAATTCTTTCTGGGTAAACACATACTTCAAGCTTTGGTGGTCCGTGAATACTCGGCATTTTGCCCCATAAAGGTAGTGTCTCCATGCCTTGAGTGCGAAGATAACTGCTGCCAATTCTAGGTCGTGTGTGGGGTAGTTCTGTTCATGGTTCTTCAATTGCCGTGACCCGTAAGCAATTACTCGTCCGTCCTGCATGAGTACACATCCTAGGCCGTTCCTTGACGCGTCGGTATACACCGTGAACTCTTGGTCTGGTTTAGGTAGTGTTAATACTGGGGCACTGGTTAGTAATTTCTTCAATTTTTGGAAACTCTCTTCCTGACTCTCCGTCCCTTTGAAAGTAGTCCCTTTGTGTAGGAGTTGGGTCATGGGTCGGGCGGTCTTAGAGTACCCAGGAACGAAGCGCCTGTAGTATCCCGCTAACCCTAGGAAGCTACGTATATCAGTCACACTTTTGGGTTGATTCCATTCCACCACTGCTTTGATTTTATCTGGGTCTACCCGGATACCTTCCCCCGTTACTACATGCCCCAAAAATTTAACCTCTTTCATCCAAAATTCACACTTAGAGAATTTGGCGTACAATTGGTGTTCCCGTAATCTTTGTAACACTGTACGTAGGTCTTCGGCATGATCTTCTTCCCTTTTTGAGTAGATCAGAATGTCATCTATAAAAACAATGACGCAGCCATCAAGTAAGTCGTGGAATACTCGGTTCATCAGATCCATAAATGCTGCAGGGGCATTAGTTAATCCAAATGGCATAACAGTGAATTCATAGTGCCCGTAACGGGTACGGAATGCTGATTTCTCCACATCTTGAGGTTGAATCCTTAACTGATGGTACCCCGATCTCAGATCGATCTTGGAATAAACGGCCGCACCTTGGAGTTGATCGAATAGGTCTTCAATCCGTGGGAGAGGGTATTTATTTTTAATCGTGACCTTGTTTAACTCTCGGTAGTCGATGCACAGTCTCATACTACCGTCCTTCTTCCTGACGAATAGTACCGGTGCGCCCCACGGTGAGGTACTTGGTCGTATGAATCCCAGTTCTAAGAGCTCCTCTAACTGAACCTTCAGTTCCTTAAGTTCCGCCGGTGCCATCCGGTACGGGGCCTTAGAGATTGGACGGGTACCAGGGAGTAAGTCTATGTGAAATTCAATTTCCCGATCGGGGGGTATTCCTGGTAACTCTTCCGGGAATACATCTGGATACTCTGAGACGATAGGTACTGACGTTATCTCGGGTTTCTTCGTCTCGAGTTGCATTATGGTGACTATAAAGGCGGGACTACCGCTGTTGATGAGTCTCCTTGCTTGATTGGCAGATACTGTAGGGGTTCCGCCTCCTCGTTTCTTGAGTCGAACAGAGAGGTCATGGAGACCTGGCCTGTTAATGACCATCCTCCCTTTCAGGCAGTCTACCGTCACACCGTTTCGAGTAAGCCACTCCAGACCCAACATCAAATCATAAAGACCCGTCTTAGAGACTATGGGGTTTATCGGGAATTCCCTCCCCGCTATTTGGAGTTTTAACCCTACGCTCCGCAGTTCTGGGGTGGTGTATTGTAATGCAGGGGTACTTATATTCAGTAATTTACCAGAGTCTCGAGTTGGTACCCCGTGTTTTTCTACCCACTCCTTTGCTATAACCGAATGACTACAACCCGTATCTATAAGTACAAAAACAGGAATTCCAGATAGTTCAAACATACCAGTCAGAAGATCAGTGGACACGTCTTCTCCTTCGTACCCCTCAATAGTAGGTGTTCCTCCCACTTCACAGTTGTACTGCTCATGCGCATGCATCCCCACCTTTTGGTTTCCTTGGTTCCCGCTGCGGTTGTTATTAGGAGGATTGTAGCCACCGATCCCTCTGCCAAGTGGTGCTCTTGTGGGTGGACCCGTATTTCCCACTTGCTGCCCGGAATAAACTCGCGGAGCTGGGCAGTCCTTGATGAAATGTCCCGGTTTGTTACACCGGTGACACACCCCCAAGCGGAAACTGCATTGATCAGGTGCATGGTTGCGGCCACAGTAGTTGCACAGGGGTGTTGAATTAGATTGGTAATTAGGCCGGTTGTCCCCGTAATTATTTCTGTTCGGGGCCGGTCTCACAGGTTCATCTATCTTTGGTCGCACATTTCTCGATCCCCCGGCTTGGCTGATGCGCCCGTCATAAGACTCTGCGGTACTTGCCCTTAACATTAAATCTGACAGTTGGTTGGTCCCCGGGATGTCAATGATCTGAGCAAGACGGGGGTTCAGTCCCCCGAGGTATTGTTGCCTGAGGCGGAATTCATCTCTCACGATATCGGGTGCATACCTCATTAGGTTCTCAAACTTGGAGTTATACTCCACCACTGAACTGCTCCCCTGTTTCAAGCTTGTAAACCGTTGCCGGAGTGCCTCCCTTGATATGGTGTCCATATAGCGGCGTTCGAATTGACTTTCGAACTCCGTCCACCCTTTTGCATCAGCGGTTTCACCCCACCCGCGTTTCACCTCTTGCCACCAGAATCGAGCATGACCCTCCAGTAATTGAGTAGCTAGCTCTACTCGGTGTTCCTCAGGGGCTCTTAAGATTTGGAGTTTATCCTTGATGTTTGCGACCCAGTTCTCTGCTGCGGCAAAGTCACCTGTCCCATCGAAGGTCGGGGGGCGCAATGAGGTGAACGATCGGTAGTATTCGAAGAACGTGTCGGCCTCTCTAGGCTGTCGCTGTTCGTATTCCATGGCTACCCTGGTCACACGCTCTAGTCCCTGCAGTAGGGCATTCAGCTGAGGGTTCTCGAGTGGAATCCTAGTGTCGCCATCTGTGTCGCTCGTGTTTGAGTTAGTCCTGGTTCCTTTCGCCATCTCTGACTTTTCTGCGCAAAGGGTGCTTGATGTGAGTTTTTCATTCTTCCAAGTTTTAAACAAATATACTTGCATGGTTATAAATTTCAGAGTTCATCATATGGCTTATGGTTATTCAACTCAAGGTAATTAGACGAAATTTTAAAGAAGGAATTTAAAAACAAATTTCGAACTAAACTGTAAATTTCCTTTAGATTATAACTGCTCATTTAAGACATTCAACAAAATTTAAGATACATGTGAGTTTTATAACTATCTCATTTCATTTTCCCTAAAGTGCCCTAATCGGCCCCAGAATATCCCTTAAGTATATCCTTCTTAACGTGATAAGTCCAGTTGTTCCGAACTTCTGACATTGTGAATGGTTCTGCTTCCATTTCCGCTCTTATGGCTGGATCTTCTTCTTCTACCTTCTGGGGTTTCTCCCCGATGAGCTTGTTCTTATTTCCCGACATTTTCTGCATTGCTGCTCTGACTGGTTTCTCGTGGGGTGGCCAGAACACGAGGCTGCGGTGTGCGCAGTCTATCAGCACGTGGTGCTCCTTGAGCCAGTCCATTCCTAAGACCATCTCGTATGCCCCGGTGTCTGCCACGATTGGGTCTACTCGCCATTTTCCATTCTGCGTGTTCACGTAAAGATCCGGACAGTATTGTTCTTCTACCCTATGTTCGAGCCCTGCGAAGTAACGGCGCCTTCCGGTATTCTTCACCCTGAATCCGCTAGCCTCCACCACGTGTGGCGAGATGACGGAGTACGGACAATTGACGGAGATTGCAGCATTGACAGTGATTCCGGACAAGTCGACCCATCCGACCATTTCCTTGACTTTTGCGGTGGTTGCGAATGTCCTTAGCCAAGTGGGCTGTCCGTTAAATTGATTTGCCATCTAAGGAAATGATCTATTTGGTTTATTTTCTACAAAATTAAATTAGTTCAATCTTTCAAAAAGAAAATATCCTTGTTATATTTCAAAATAATTCGTACCGTTACTAAAAGGCATAATCCGTAACTAAATATCATATACATTGGTTATTACTGGTACGCCTAGTTCCTATTTGCTAGCGCTCTCTTAGCGGAAGTTTATTGATATTGTATGTGCTGGCTCTGATACCAACTAAGTTGTCACACCCCCGGACAACCCGCCGCGCATTTACGCGCGAGGCGATTAGCACATCACATACACTATCAATAATAAATCCAGACAAGCCACTTTATTGTAAATAAATAAGTTCCACACACAAATAGAAAGGGAAAAACACGTCAGACATGGCAATTCAAACAGTCACTGCCATGCCTGTACAGTATTTTGTTCATACAACAGAAAACTAAATAAATAGTGGCTAAGTAAATAACTTCCGCTAGTTTTCTCACTCGCGTCCTTCCTCTAGGTCCTCAGCTTCAGTTCCTGGAACCCACATAAAAGTGGAAACAAAACGGGTGAGAGAATTGAACTGTCTCTCAGTGCGGGATTTAGTTCCAGCCCGGTGCTTTTACAAATGAATGCAATAAATACCCTAAATACATAAAAGTAAAGTTTTTGAAATAACCCCCAATTTTCCTATCAATTCAATTATGCAATCTTTCCAAACATTTTCAGTTCTGTTCCTGTTTCTCTTTAAAAATTCTCACACTCCGGGTTCGCCACACACGGACAATCCGGCCTTTCTCCCTTGGGAATCCATGCCCGTACATGAAAACTTAGAGAGTCGTCACACGAGGACGAGCTGTTCTGTTCTGTTCTTACTCCGGATCACCACACACGGATAATCCGGCCTTTCTCTCTGAGAACCCATGCCCATGCAGGATAGCCCAAAGAGTCGTCACACGAGGACGAGTCTGGAAGGGTCGTTGCGGGGACCCAACCGGCGAACCGCCACACAAGGACGATTCGATTTTCGAAAACACATGCAGAACCGCCACACAGGGACGGTCCCAATTTAAAACAGTTCATTAAAAACTTTCCTTGTTCACATTCACACTAACCTGTCAGTTCAAATCAATGTATCCAAAAAGTTCCTAACATGCAATTCTACGCAAACAAAAGAGAATTCGACATTCTCAACATGCAGTTCATCTACCAGATTGGGAAAAAGGATTACCTACCTTAATCCACGCATTTCTTATTATTTGTAAAAAGACCAGGAACCCGCACCTGTATTCTCAGTAACTGCTGTTATGCGTGAGTTGAAACCCTGCGTATTCTCAGCGTCTTCTAGCGTCGCGTGATTTACTCCTAGGTTTAAATACACTTAATTAGGTTTCTATTTTAAATTGTATCTAAGGACTTTGTCATTTAACAGATATGCCCAAGTATTTAATTCACCTTAATTCCAAGATACCTCTCAATTCCTATCTACCAATCCATTTCCTCACAATTCAAGTAAATAAATGAACTATCACCCTCAATTCTTCCCACAATTCAATTTGGCAATAAATTTGAGTAATGACCTTGATTTCTTGTATAACTAGACAAATTCCAAATTAAAAGAGGTTTCAATATGTAAATTGGGTTATTGGGTCTAGGGTTTTCGGGTTTGGCATAGAGTTTCGGATCTTCAAAGGGTTCGGGTCTAGGGTTGTGGTGGCTTCGGGTCTAGGGTTGTGGTGGTGGTTCGGGTCTAGGGCTGTGGTGGCCGGCCAAGGGGAAAGGGCTGAAGGTGGTTCGGCTGCCAAGGAGAGAGGGGCGGGTAGGAGGGCTGGCGGCCAAGGAGAAATGAGGAGGGCAAGTAGAAGGGGCTGGCGGCCAAGAGAGAGAGAAGGTAGGGAGGAAGGGTTTCGGCAGCCACCAAGGAGGAAGGGGTGTGAGGCCGGCGGCAGCCAAAGAGAAACAAAGAGGAAATTTTCGGCCAAAGAGGAAAAAGAGAGAAAAAGAGAGAAAAAGAAAACTTACAGAATTTTGCTAAATGGAGAGGAATGAGAAGAGAGAAGAGATTGGATGGCTATATTACAAGTCATGGGCTTAATTTAGGATTGTATTTTTCTAACTTGGGCTTTCAAATTGGGCTATGTGCAGAATTTAGACATTAAATATAGCTATATGCAGAATTTAGATATCTATTATTACTATTTTATACAATTCTGTTATTTATTTCGTACTCCTTTTTATATGTTGTCTTCTGGTATATAATTATACATATACATTTTTATTGTTCTAATTTAGATTTTTAAAATTAAATCTTTACCCTGATTCAGAGGCGTCACACAGACCACACCAATTATCTATTATTAAATCAATTAGAAATGGTTAAAACAAAATGAAACATGCATAGCTCGCACCTCTGTCCTGACCCAAGCTGAGAAACGGAATGCGGAGGCTGAGTTGACAGACGGCACGGTCCTCTTGATAACACCTCCTTCCCTGTTTAACAGCCATGTGGCATCCCGGTGTCGATTGCCGGAAACGGGCGGAGGAAGAGGAGGGGAGGAGGGTCCAGCAGGGGCACTTGGGGGACTGGAACACGGCGGGGGCGCCGCCTTCTCTGTACACCGCGAGGCAGTTGGGGGACTCGAGGGAGACGGGCAGAAGAAAGGGGAAGAGGAGAAAGAGTGAGATTAGGAAGGGGAGAGAAGATGACATTGGCGCGCCGTTGAAGCCAGCGACGAGGGGACAGTGGGTTAAACCTAATGCGCGGGAGCGGGGTCGGCTGTCTTTTTTTTGGGGGCTAAACCTAACGCGCAGGAGTCGGAAGATTGGCGGGGGTTATTTTTAGGGGTACCCTTCAGCGACCGGGCCAAATTAGTCGCTGAAAGGTGTTTGCGCCGGTCGCAGAAGGGGTCGTCGCAAAACCATTTTTTTTTTGGAGAAAAAAACGTTCAGCGACCGGCGACTTCACTGGTCGCTAATGCCGGTCGCTGATACTATAGTTCGCTGTTTGTTGATCAGTGGCAGAGTCAGACTTCCAAATAATGAGGATCAAATATAAATATCAATCATATAAAATTTCATGCTCAGAGTGATAGTCAACTTTACAGTACTCGTGACATTAATCATAATATAGAAATTCATAAACAAATACAAACATTTTTATATAAAAAAAATGATCAATTAATTGACCCTAATTGTATATTCATCCGCCCTTGTTGTTTTTCTTACAAGAGTTCACATATGCTATTCATGGGTTGGAGGTTAAATCATCCAACATGTACACTTTCAAACACCTATATATATTAAAGATGATTTCTCCACTTTGTGGGTTTCAAACTCATGACCTCCCACATGAGAGTCATGTGCCTTTGCCACTAGACCAAAGACATGTTCTTATGTTTGCCTAAATCTTAATTGATCATATATTCATTTGATTGATAATGCAAACTTAGAAGGTAATACAGGTGAGATTGCATAGCCTGTCTTTTGCTTGGTGTGCACAAGATAGCATCTCCAAATTGTGTATTTTAACAGACAATCATCCAAAAATTTAAATTATGTTTGTAATGTAAGATATATACTTCACATTAAATTAGTGATTAACAAGATTATTGAAACAAAAAGTTGAGATCAATCTGATTTACTTTGATTGTGATTTCCTTGTCACATAACCATTTCAAACCAATTAAGATGTCATGCGCTCCTTTTGTTGTTGCCTTGAGCTCAAATTACACAACCAAGCAAAATTTATCATGAAACAAAAAATGTTGATAATTTGAAATACTAGTGTTCACATCAGAATCAGAATCAGGTATGATATAGTTATGTGTAAGTGAGTTATATATTATACCTTACATTTGACCACTACCATAATTTGTATTGGGATACTTCTCTTGCTTATTGTCCATGTAAGAATTTCATTTTTTTCTTAATTGAATAAGTCGTTGGTTGTGAAGACGATATAGAGACAAGATGTTGTATTACTTTTCAACAACGGTGGAATTTCTTATCCGTATATGTTGACCTAAATAAATAAGAAACAAGATTGTTAGAATTTAACCAATTAATTTGTTGAAATGATCAATTTATTGAAAACTATTAAGAACGATTATAGTTTTTACGAAATAAAATTCATGACAAAATTATACAATTAAAATCAAGAATTTTGATGAAAAGAACAAAGGAAGATTCAAAGGGTAATATGAGAAACAAAATGGAAAGGGCTGGAGACATCACTGGGTAAGTTTTATAAATTAGCGCATTTGCTCATAATTTTTTTAATATATTAAAAACTAGCCATTTGCTCATAATTTTTTTTTTAAATTAGCGCAAGCCATCATGTGTCTCCTAAGATTAATTTAATTGGCAAGTTTTATAACTCCATTGGGTCAATGACGATTCAGTTTACATTAAAAGGTTAAATGACTTTAAAATTGAGATGGATGTAACCATAATATCGCCAAAATCGGCCCAATATATGATTAAAAGGTCACAACCGTAACAGAATACGGCCGATTGTTTCGATTCAGCCCCGATTTTCAAAGCCATTTCTCTTTCGCTCACTGTTTTGAAATGAGCATCAGTGTAACTAGAGGATATTATTAGGCAAAGATGATCTAATTAAATACGCTGGAAAGGAAACTGATGTTAAGTTTATTTATTAATATATATATTTCTTGGAAGAACTTGTTTAGTTAATTAAGATTCGTTCTCATCCATACCTGTTAATTAATTAAAATGGCCACTCAGAACTTGTTTAGTTAATTATGATTCATTCATACAAGTACTTAAGAAATGTCATGTTCCCCACCACAGCAAAATTCGGCTCCGACTCGGCCGATTGAGTCAACTCAGAATCAACTGATTTTCCAAGACATGGTTAGGATATATACTATGATTTATGTGAAAAAATCCTACAGATCTAATCTCCCAACAGTCAATTAATAGATAACTAGAACTATGTAAGATAATTTATAACGATCCAAAGTCAGATGGAATTATAAGAAAGTAGAAGCAACAATTACAAAATAGATCGGAGCCCCAATACGGATCCAAGTTCTTCTAACTCAATCAGGAAACTATATAGGAGCATGATATTTATGGAAACCAATTAAGCTAGAACATAACTGTAAATAGATATAATTTAATTGTTCACAAAATATAAACCGATATATATAATTGTTACCAAGTTACTGAATTAGGAAAAAAAGAGAAACACATATAATTGGTTACAGGAGGCGAGACCAAACCAATTAAGCAGCTTCGCGTAGATACTTGGTTTCCGAGTAGATAATTGGTTGTTGGCTTTGGGTTCTTAAGAGAATTGCTTCTATTTTTTCAGAGGGTACAGACGTATGGTTGATCAGATTCCAATGATTATCAAATAACCAAGAAATGAATGGTAGAGCAGTTCTTCGGGAAAGGAAAATAATAATTGACCAGTCTAGCTTACTGAAAATTAAGTGATAAAAAAAGGCGGACGTGTAGAAAATTAAACCAAAATGAAGTTGCTACAATAATTCCTAGCTCACTTGTATGGCTCACAATATTAACTCAAAGCACGTCCAGCTTTTCTTCTAACGAAAATATCTTCAAAAAATTGTGTGGTTCAAAAGAGGTTTTGCGTGATTTGAACATTAATTAATTAATGTTCACTTGTGGCCTTGCCCTTACTTCGTCCTCCCATTTTATATATTATGAATGTTAGCTCGTTTTCAGGGTCATTGGTCCCGCCACCGCCTCCACCGCCACCGAGATCATTAGCAGGTAAATAAAAAGAGTATTCTGATAATAATTTCAGCAAATAATTTTGGCTTTTTCCATAAATAAAAAAAGTAGAAACATTCCATTAAATTAATTAGTAATCCAAGAAAATGTTTGTCAAGTACTCTTGTCTTAACTGAACAGAGTTTGAAATACTATAAGCTTCGCTAGCATTTTCTGAACAATTCAAATAATTAACATACAGGATCAAAATCAAATTCAAATATTGTGGTAATTGGGGTCCACATAGTTGTTGTTTTCGTTGTTGCGGTTCTAGCTGTGTTTGGATTCTGCTTCTGGAGGAGAAAGCGCTTATTAGACAAACATCCAAGTAAATTTCCCATTCTATTAAGTTTTTTACATGCCTATAAGACTACCAAGTTTTACTAAATATGTTTTCTATCGGTATATATAATACAACATGAGTGTCTTCTTTCTGAACAGTTGATGATGATGACAACACGATGTATATGCAAGAAAATATAGAAACAGAACTGGAATATATCCTAAATCCAAATGCAGAATATGAAGTGTTTAAATTTACTGCACTAAAAGCTGCCACAGATAATTTCTCCGACAGGAATAAACTAGGCAAAGGAGGCTTTGGTCCGGTTTACAAGGTACAACAACACTTATACCTAGTAATTTTCCTCATCTTATCTCTTGACTGATAAAAAACAAAATTACTTATATCACTGACATATTATTATATAAAGGGTACTCTTCCTGATGGACGAGAAATAGCTGTGAAAAGACTTTCGGGAAGTTCGGTCCAAGGCATAACAGAGTTTAAGAATGAAGTGGATTTTCTCGCAAAACTAAAGCACAAGAACCTGGTTCAGTTGCTTGGATGTTGCATAACAAAGAAAGAGAAATTGCTTTGCTATGAATATTTACCTAATGGAAGTCTTGACAAGATTCTTTTTGGTAGAAGTCCTTTGTTTTTTTTGAAGGTCAGTGAGCAAAGCGCTTACCGACTATTGCATTAAAATAATAAAAAGGAGTTCAAATATTTTACAAAACGACCCTTGAAAAAAGAGAAGAAACACAAATCATGAGAAATTACAGCGTATGCCAAGCATATCAAATTCTAGAACCCGCGGACCCCAGTGGGTGTCATGCCTCCCCTTCACTCAAACGACCGCAATCCACTGTTGTATCTGGGTTTCAGTGTCCGCCTTCAAACGATGAACACTCTTTTCATCTCCCGCAAACGTGCGTCGATTCCGCTCTCTCCACAGTGCCCACACACCAGCCGCCCACGACACGTCCCACCGAAGACATGCCGCCTTATTCGTTGTGGTCCTACCGGATAACCAAAAATCAACCACAGTGGTGGTGGCAGAGAACGGTAGTACCGTCGTGGTGTGAAATAGCGCTGACCAGAAGGTTCTTGCATACGGACATGTTAGAAGGATGTGATCTCTCGTCTCCTGGCCATCATTGCCGCATAAGACGCAGCCATAGGGAACATAGCATCCCCTACCAACCAAAACTTGTTGGGTGAGGATTTTGTTCTGAATTGCTAGCCAAAGGAAGACTCTGACCTTGAGTGGCGCCTTGATCTTCCAAAGGGGCCTGTGTACCGGGCATGTCAGACCCCCATTTTGGATGACGGCATAAACAGATGCTGTGGTAAAGTTGCCACTCTCCGTCCATTTCCATCTTAAAATCCCCTCCATATCTCGTGTTGTTGACACGCGAAATAACGGTATGAGATCTTGAAGACTTTGCATGAAGAAGGAGTCAATCCGTACCGCCGCCAGTTGGGCTACCGTTTGAATGCCATACAAACGATTTATTGTCATTGCCCAATGTCCGTGTGGCTCATGTTCGAGCTTCCACAACCACTTGAGGAGTAGTGTCTCGTTTTGCGCGGCCAGGTTGATGATCCCCATGCCTCCATTAGATCGTAAAGCACACACCCGCTCCCAATTCACAAGGCAATTAATGCTCTTGCACTCCTCGTTTCCCCTCCACAGAAAATTCCTACGAAACCTGTCAATCTGTTGCACCACTCCTTTCGGAATGCGAACAGCCTGCATATAGTGAAGGGGGATAGCCGATAGGACCGACTTGATAAGCGTTAGTCGCCCTCCTAATGACAGGAACTTTGCCTTCCATCCCGCCAACCGGGTGCGGACCGCCTGAATGATCGGTTGATATAGGTGTTTGACCGGCCTCTTTTTGGTGAGAGGCAACCCTAGGTATTTAAGTGGGAGATCCGACGGCCCACATCCGAGGATTCTTGTTATGGCGCGGAGGCCTGCCTGTACGATGGAGATCGGCACATACCCACTTTTCTGTCGGTTGATCATTAGGCCAGTTAACTCCTCAAACCGTTGTAGAATAGCTGATAGTACTTTGAGATTATGTGGGTGTGCTTCTGTGAATATGATGGTGTCATCAGCGAATTGAATGGCCTGCGGAGGGATTGCCACCTCTTGGTGCATAATGGTCCTTGCTGCCGCCACAAATCGCTGTAACGCATCCGCCACCAATATGAAAAGCATCGGAGACAATGGGTCACCTTGCCGCAGGCCTCGCTGGTGGCGAAAATAGTCCGTCAATGATGCGTTTACCCTGACTGCGGAGTTGGAAGTCCGTAGGATGGTCAAAACTGTGGATACCCACCCCGGCGGAAAGCCTCGTTCGACAAGTAGGTTTGTCAGGAAACACCAATCCACCGTATCAAATGCTTTTTTGAAGTCAACCTTGTAGAGTATCGCTGGAATTTTGTTCTTAGAACAGAAGGTGAGCAGTTCCCGCGCGATCGCAAAAGATTCCATAATGGATCTCCCTTTAATAAATGCCGTCTGTTCCGGGCTTACCAGTGTCTGGAGGTGGGGTTGAAGTCTATTTGCCAGTATTTTGGAGATGATCTTGATCGAGGTGTTCATGACACTAATTGGTCTGAAATCATCGATCCCGATGGCCCCCTCCTTCTTTGGTATGAGCGTGATGGCCGATCGGTTAAGACAGTTGGTGTGACTTCGGCCATGGCTAGTGTCGATAACCATTCTGACAACATCATCCTTGATGATGGGCCAGAACGCTTGATAGAACTCAGCTGGGAGCCCGTCCGGACCACTTGCGCGATGCTTTGGCAGTTGCATTACCACAGCTTTTACTTCCTCCTCAGTAATTGGTAAATCCAGTACCGCCAAGGCAGCTGGGTATGCCGGTCCAACCCGACCCCTGAGATCAAACGCGTACCTGTGTTGCTTACGGATGCCTAGAAGTTGCCTGTAATGGGCAAACAGAACACGGTGCATGTCAGAGGGACCGACGTCAGAACCGTCTGTATCCCGCAGGGAGTGCATGAAATTCGTGTTTTTTCTCTCATTTGCTACAGCGTGGAAGTACCGTGTGTTATTGTCTCCCAACTTCAACCACCTGCACCCCGCACGCTGTTTCCATCTGTTCTCACGTTCATTTGCTAAACGGAAGATGTGCTCTCTGATCTTTATCCGCAATCTGAACTCCACCTCATTGAGCAGGCGGGACTCCTCCACCCTGTCTAGTTGCTGCAGTGTCCATTTTGACCTCTTTAAATAGGTGTCTCTGTTCCGAAACCTGATGGCCGACCATTGTTTAAGTGCCATCTGCGTTGCCCGGGTTTTTACACGTAATGATCTGGCCGAGTCTGATTGAACCGGCACAGACCGCCACACTTCCTGCACTATGCCATATATTTCTTCGTACTTAAGCCAGAAGGTCTCGAATCGAAACCATCTTTTAGGCGGGGCCGTATGCGGTTTAAGCAAGAATTTCAGAGGAACATGGTCTGAGACAGTGGCCGGTAAGTCCTCAAGTGTGTATTGACTACCCAGAAGAGACCAGTGTGACGAAAGGAAGACTCTGTCTAGCCGCGACATAGTCGGTGCTGGTCTCTTACTAGTCCAAGTATACTCCCTTCCCAGTAGTGGTACCTCTGCCAAGCCAACCTCATCAATACAAACATTAAACTCATTAATTAGTGTAATATTAGTGCACTCTGCTGTGGTTTCCCGGATGTCTCTGATTAAATTAAAATCTCCCAATATAATCCATGGCCAGTGAAAGGCATTGGCCAAGTATTTTATTTCATCTAAGAATCGAATTTTCCCTCTATCATCTTGTGGTCCATAAACAGATGTCAGCATAAAAATGAATGGCCCTTTGCTCAACACAACAGTGACACTAAATTCTCTAGTAATTGATTGAACTAATTTAAATTTATTAGTCCATGAGATTAGTATCCCCCCTCTAGTGCCCACAGCAGCTAAGATTTGGTGCTGTATGTACCTCGGGGGGCATACCTCTCGTAACTTGAACACATTAATTTCCTCGCATTTCGTTTCTTGAAAACATAAAATATCACTATTTGCATCACAAACCAGATCTTTAATAACAGAACATTTTTTAGCATCTCCCATTCCCCGCACATTCCAATTGAGAAGAGAAAAAGGAAAAGTAAAAGCGGTAACTTCATTAACTTCATTAACTTGAGTTGACATTGATAACTTTACACAAAGATTTCACAAAAGATTGCAACAGCAGTAAGGATTCTAACAAAAACCCAGTTCTAAAAACTGAAAAAAGAGTGTTTCACTATTGCAACACAACCACAGAAGATGTAGCAACTATCCATCTGAGGACTCACCAGCTGAGAGCTCCTCCGGTTCAGATTCGATAGATGGCAACAAAGACTCCTCATACAGTTCAGTTATGTTCTCCCCCTGTGATTCAGTAGGCACCAGCACATAGGGACTGTCCTGGTCAATTTCGTGTGGAATGTCATCCAGACCCGGCCCCTCTTGGTTTACCGTGGTCGGTTCTGAACCGGCTTCACCATCTGCCACGAGTGGCACACCAATACCACAATAATAGTCAACCCTGTGCGATAGTTGTTGAGTTAGTGGTACCTGAGATAGCTGCTCTGCTTCAAGTGCGGCTGCAATACCGGCGGATTCGAGCTTTTCTGAGATATGTTTTTTGGTTGAAGAACCCACAGCCGGCTTAGCCTTACTGTTCTTGACAAAGAACCGGGTTTGCGGTCGCTTGCCCGATAATCGCGCACTGTGACGCTGATTGCTCGGCTTCTCATTGGATCCCTGACCCTGAGTTGAGACGGCCACCTTTCCTTTGCGTTTCTTATTACCTCGTATGCTGACTGGTTGGTCCGCGGTGGGTGAGAGGGGAGATGCAGGGTGGTTGATGGGGTGCGGGTTTGGGTTAGTGCTGGAGGATTTTGGGTGGAAGCTTGGCGAATTTGGGTTAAGGGTCGGCGGTTTTGGGTTAGAGCCTTGCGGGTTCGGTTGATTGGGATTCGGGTTTGGGTTAAGGCTTAACGGGTTTGGGTGGTTGGGGACCGGGTTTGGTTGACTGGGCTTCGGGTTTGGTTGGCTGAGGATCGGGTTGGGGTTGGCTGCAGAAGGCGGCTGCTGGTATTGACTGGGGATCGGGTTTGCTGCAGGAAGTGGGTTCGGGTGGTGAAGGTTCGGATTAGGAGGGGTCTGATTTGGGTTTCCAGTTGGAGGAGGGTAGATAGTCACATTTGTAGTTGGGACTGTGCCGTGAGGCTTAGGATTTGGGCCCGAAAAAATCCAAGGGCGTTGGCATGGATTTGTAGGTTCCGGGTTACTGGGTATGTGCTTCCGTAGGTAGTCTTCCTTAAATGGGCTGATAGGGACTGCTTGATTTTCAGCCTCGTTTGCCCGATCCTCTTCTTCAGAAATGTCGGCCCAAGAGATATGTGGTGTGGCATTTTTATCAGGTGAGAAATCCCCGGGTTGTGCTTCTTTGGCGCCCCCCCCTTCCTCTTCAGCTTGTTTATTTTTTCCCCCCTGTATGAAATCAAGCAAGGTTCGGTGGATATCACTATTACCTGGAGGAGTGGCCGATTCCAACCCATGCACTGGTGTGGGTACGGGTGTGGTTTAGGGTTTAGGGTTTAGGGTTTAGGAGGTTCGGTCCAAGGCTGTGAAAAGACTTGGAAGATTCCTGATGGACGATTCCTGACGGACGAGAAATAGCTGTGAAAAGACTTTCGGGAAGTTCGGTCCAAGGAATAACAGAGTTTAAGAATGAAGTGGATTTTCTCGCAAAACTCAAGCACAAGAACCTGGTGCAGTTGCTTGGATGTTGCATAACAAAGGAAGAGAAATTGCTTTGCTATGAATATTTACCTAATGGAAGTCTTGACAAGATTCTTTTTGGTACAAAGTCCTTTGTTGAAATATATAGTACATATTTATTCAAAGTAAAATTTCTCAGAAATAAGCATTAATGATAATTATGATTTTTTGATATTTTCATTAATGCAGCAAAGGATGCCTCCATACGAATCAACCTTAGCTGGAAAATGCGACACAAAATAATTGAAGGGATTACTCGTGGTTTACATTACCTCCATGAGGAATCTCAGTTAAAAATTATACACAGAGATCTAAAAGTTAGTAACATATTGCTTGACAAAGATATGAACCCGAAAATTTCTGACTTTGGGCTTGCAAGGTTTTTCGAGGAAGATCAAACCCATAAAGATACAAATATCATTGCCGGAACATTGTAAGATTGATTATACTAGAACTTTTTACTATCAATGATCTAACACATCTCAGATATTATTATTGCACAGTTGAAGTCCTGGATAACAATAATAATGGGTTATGACCATTTCATTTCAAGGATACTGTTGTAAGTAACAGCTGGAATTTCAGTTGAGAGCTGTTTGACACCCTTGCATATAATGTACATTTAAATTTCATTCAATGTGCTAGTGGTTCTTTAGATACTCAAATTGGGTTTAATTAATTTATGCCCATTGACTTAGATTTCTTTCCCTTCTTCATTTCTTTTACTTTTGTTGCTCAATTTGGAGGTAACTTGGGGTAAAGATATTGACAGATCAGTTTTGACTTCATCCACGAATCATATGCATGTTGTTTGGGCGCTGCATGAACCCAAAACTGCGCTGTCAATATCTCTACCTGGTAACTTGCACATAGAGATCAGTTGAGGAACTACCTCAGGTTTAATAAATTGAACATCATGTATGTTGAAACCTATTATAGAAAAACTATAAATGTGATATCACATCATACAAGGATCAATTGGGAGTGTACTCCAGGCAAAGCGCTTGCATAAATACGACACCAATTTAGCTTTACAGATTCATTTGACTTCCTTTGAAATGTAGTGGATATATGGCACCAGAGTACATTTTGCACGGAAATTTCTCTGCTAAATCAGATGTGTATGGCTTTGGAGTTCTTCTTCTTGAGATTCTGACAGGCCAGAAGAATAGCGCCTTTGCTGGCTCAGATCGTGTTTCAAACCTCATTGATCATGTAAGTACCATAAGCTTCTTTAGATTTAGGAGAAGCTTTTGTTGTCAGAATTTCCATTCAGAATTCTGCCATCCCTGTTCTTGCAATTGCAGATTTTAATTATGACCGTTAACCACAGTTATGCCATTATAAGAAAGTTTAATTGACATCTCCACAAAAGAAAATTTTCTTTGAAGCACTGTTTGAATTTATTTCGCGTAAATAGCCTTGAGTAGAATTACAAAAGCATATACTATTTGTCTATTAGAAGATGGCAATCCTTTAAATGAAAAGAAGGGTTCATTTTTAATTAGTTGCAGAACATATTGAACATAATTATATCCAGGAGAATTGTATTGATTTCTCTTAATTTTTCAATTAATGTACTTGAATTAGTGACTAGATCGTTCTTTACTAATTCTTTAAGTTGATCAGACCTATAATTAAGAAAAAACTAACTGAACCACCCTTGCCACAGGCATTGATGCATTGGAACGATGGTACGATATTTGAACTAGTTGATCCAATTCTAGAGGAAGAATTCAAAGAAGAGATCAAAAGATGTGTTCATATAGCATTACTGTGCGTACAAGAAAATCCAGTTGACAGGCCTACCATGGAAGCAGTAAAAAATATGCTTGCAAGCCCATATATGATTATTCCAAATTTGCCCCCAACCGCCTCTCGGACTTGGCAGACACATCACCGATTTGGGATGGGCAGCTATACGACTGACACATCTACACTCACAAGTCAAGGTGGGAGTATCACAACAAACACAGTCAATTGAAAGTCAAGCTGAGAGTTCTGGAACAAAAAGTAATATTGTGGTTTAGATCTGCATAGGATATTAGTAATATTTTCTAATTTTCCACACTAAACATTAATTAATTGAAATAAGACGCATTGTGTTTGATGTCCTTTTCTCTAGGCTGGACCTGTCAGATCAGCCACCCCCCTGAAAACTTCTTGCTGCTTTATATACTCGATTGATGATTTCAATTTTGCTCAAAGTGTTAGATCATAAAGGTCACGACAATGAAAGAGAGCCCCAACTGTTGAGAAAATAGAAAACTGAACATTGAGAAGAAATTGTTTTCTATTAACTATTTTTGTTCTTACAATTTACATGCTTTTAGATCTATTTATATTACAATGGGTCTCATAGCCGTTTATTTTACCGTTGGCATGCCTAATATATTTGGTATGCATTAATTACATTGTACTTCTTTATTTGGTATGCATTAATCACAGCAAGTTAGTTACAGTAGCTGTTGTATAGGCTAATTGAAGTTGTAACAGTTTGGTTAGTGTTGTAACAGCTTTCTGTTAGCAACTGAATTGATTGAAGAGGTCTATATAAAGACCTGACTCTCAGCCGCTTTGAGATTCGGGCTAGTGCAGGGGCAGTATTATTGGGCTTTGAGATTCGTGCTAAGTTAAAAAGAACGGTCCAGATTCAGTAATTGTAAAAGATTCTCTATTACGGTACCGGAGAGGATGTGAATTCCCGTCAGGCAGTCTTTCCATGGGTCCGGATCCCCTAAAGTAACCCAATTTTTGGGTTTTGGATCAAGACTGTTCAATTCAAATCTGTCACTCGGGATGGTCTCGAGATTCGAATCTATCATCGGGATGTATGCGCTCCACTTCAGGATGGATGATCTCGGATTTGAATCGGACGGTCCAAATCTAAAACCCAAACATTGGATTACTTTACTGGATCTCGATTCTCTTTCCACTGCTTCGGCTCAGTGTCAAAAAGGGGAACACTTAGTTTCTCAAAGTATTTCCTGAGTAGGCTAATTCAGAACTGGCATTTTACTAATGTTATATATATTTTTAATTGATTAAATAAAAAAATATAATATTAACAAATAAGTGATTTAATGAGAAAAGAATTAATTTTTAAAATTTTGATCAATAATATCTTAATCCTGAAATACTATCAGGGTGGAGGTGTGGTTGGTGAGCTTAACTTCAAAATCTATTGTATCGGATTCAAACGATGAATCTAAACTATTGAAATCTATATACTTCAAGGAGGAGGGTTCAAATGCCTCCATTTTTCATGCCTCCACCATGCCTCCATTTTTAAAAACTTTAATAACTCAAAATTTAAAACTTAAAAGTCAAAATAAAACCGTTGGATATGATCTACATCATTTTATCTATGTGCTCATAAAAAATTATCACATTTTAATTTTGTTTTTATGTGAATCAATAAGTTGAAAAATCAACGTCTAGAAATTATCCACATTAGTACGTTTTTTACAAACTCTTGATGACAACCAAAATAAAATTGAAATGTCATAATTTTTTACACGTGCATAGATAAAATGATGTAGATCATATCCAACGGTTTTATTTTGACTTTTAAGTTTTAAATTTTGAGTTATTAAAGTTTTAAAAATGGAGGCATGATGGAGGCATGAGAAATGGAGGCATTTGAACCCTCCTCTACTTCAAGTGTTGAATTTACATACAAATTTTTAAAATTTTGAATTATTTTAGTATAATGTCAAGCAATGAAAATTAAAAAGTTTATAAATTAATTTTATTGTATTTATTTTTGAACAAATTTTGAGCACTTGACTTTATACTAAAATAATTTAAAAAATTTACAAGTTTTACGTGTAAATTAATTACTCGTAAAGTAGATATCGATTTTAATAATTTAAATTTGTCGTTTGAAGACAATCCCGCCTTTTTTATTAATACCAAAAAAAAATACAAAATATCAAATCTTCCCTCAATCCCAAATTTTTATTAAAAATACCCTGACCGGCTCTTCACTGGGCGGTTCACTGTTCATACCAAACTGCCCCACTATGGGGCGGTTTGGTTTTTTTTTTTTGTTAGAGAGATAATATGAATAGCAAGATGCTGAAATCTAACGTTAAAAATTTAAATTTTTTTTAAAATATTTGTTAGATTACTTCTTTTGATGTATAATTAGTATATTTATACTAAAATACGCTAAATTATTTGAAATTATGTTAAATTACGTTGAATTACACTTTATTACTTTCAATTACGCTAAACTCACCGAACTCAAAGTAGTAGGAGTTCGGTGAGTTTAATTGCGTTTTGATTTGAATCCGATAAATTTTAAACTCACCGATCTCCTACTTAATAGATATAAAAATCAAAACGCAAGAGCCGTAGTAACAACTTTTTATAATTTTTGTCAAACTAAAAGTATGGGCCTTTAATTGAAATCAGATGAGTGATCTGATAAAGCTATTTTTAAACATAGGTAACACATAGAGAAGCCCAGTTCTTTAAAAAAGACATAGAGAAGCCCAGAAAACCCGAAGTAAATGGAATATAATGAGGAAAATTTTTTTTGATGGTTGGCGGTAGGGCTGTAAATGAGCCGAGTTTGAGCGAGTTACCTCCAACTCAAACTCAGCTCATTAAATAAATGAGCGAGTCAACTCGAGTTGGGATGGTAATAACGAGCTGTAGAGCCAACTCGAACTCAGCTCGTTATCAACTCGAGTTGGCTCACAACTCGTTTATAAACTCGTTTAACCAGTTAAATCAATACAACACAAGTTATAAACGAGTTTGAGCTGAGTTTGAGCCGAGTTTGGGTTTGGTTTTGGTTATTCGGGATTTTTTGTGTCCAAACTGTGTAACTTTATGTAACTCGAGTTATAAATGAGCGAGTTGGGGTCAGCTCAAACTCAGCTCATTTATTAAACGAGTCAGCCAACTCGAGTTGGAACTAACTCGAGTTGTAAATGAGCGAGCTGTAAATGAGCGAGTTACGAGCGAGTTGCGAGTTCGAGCAATTTTGCCCAGCCCTAGTTGGCGGTTATAATGTGAAAAATATTATCGATTTTTTTACTAAAGCATTTAAAGCAAATAAATAAGCTTATGGTATTATTTCCGGAAAAAAAAAATCAACAACACACACAGTCATCGTCATTGTTCAGTGCTTGCAATATATCTATATTTTTTTTCTAGACCAATTCAGTAGGTAAAGATAGTAACCGACATTTCATTATGCATCATTTTTCATGTGCGAACACATCCTTTAGTAAGTTTTTTTTTGTTGAAAAAATAGTGGATTAAAAACCACCGATTTCGATTAGAAATCAGAAGGACCAAGTATAAGTATTCAAAATGGAAACTTATAACTTAGCCAATATATCTGCTTAGTTACAAAACCAACAACAGTACAATATCGAATCGTGACAAGATTAATTCTAATTACCAATCATTCAGGAGGTCCCAATCCAGAGGCGGATCCAGGATTTTCGTCAGGGGGACAAAAAAAATGGAATCGGGTTTAAATACCTAATCGGGTTTAAATCCATTAACCAATTGAATACTCGATAAAAAATAATGCTTTAACTTATACTTTTCAATGCTTTGACTTGTAATTTCTGATGCTCTAACTTATAATTCTAATTACCAATCAAAATTCAACAGATTTATTTCAATTTTAACCCTAAATATAACTCGAATTACAAATTAAACGTTCAGAGTCGTTCGGAAAGTTGTTCGGAACCGATAAATCTCCACTAAAACTCCACTAAAACTCAAAAAAAAATTCCGGGAGGAGAGGCAAAGTCGTTCAGAACCGATAAATCTCCACTAAAACTCAAAATCCAGAGGGAGGGCAGCTGCCCCCTGGAACACACTGGGTCCGCCCCTGTCCCAGTCCACATCAGTATCCACCTCAGTACAGATGCTGCTAGACATTGGACTGAAGAAACTGCCATGCCCAAAATCCCCTTCCTGATAAAGACCAAAAAAGATCTATGTTGGGCTCCTCCTCCACCACTTCCACCTCTGACATTGATACTAGAATTTCCACTGCCGTGGAACATGCTTTAGTAAGTTAAAAATATATTTTTCTTATAAAATGGGGAGAAAGGTCCCCACGCGTATTCTTTTCATGTTAGTAAATTAATTTTTAGTTAGAGTAATTAGTCTCCATTAGCGAATTAATTAAAGGTACAGAGATAAATTGTGAATTAAAACAGTGTTCACAGTAATCAATTCATAGAAAGCAAGAAGATGTAATTTTGGTATTTTGTAATGTGTTTGTATATTTCTCTCAGAAAGGTTTACAAGCCTCTATAAATAGGCTGAATGATTACAATCTGATTGCATGAGCTGTACTAAAAGTTAAAACTAAAATAGCTATCAAAAGGAAACAGAAGGAACAATTTTCTGTTTCGTTTCAGAGAGAAGAATCAATATAGAAAAGAACATCTCAAGTGCAAGCTCGACTGGATAGCTCCATTTCATATCTTATTAGATTTTTTTCTGATCATTAGAAAACTTCAACTATTTTAACCAATTTTTAAGATTATAAATGAAAGAAAACAAATGGATTCAGAAAATAAATATTCTTGTTGTCAACGGTCATTTTTTTTAAATATTATTATTTGTCAGCGTTTTTTTTAAGACAGAAATCTTGATAATGTGATTTTTTAAAAATGAAACCATTTGTTTTTTGTACTGTTTTTTAAATGCTATAGTAAAAAAAAATGGTAATATTACGGACCACGCTGTAACCACATGAATCCGTATCATCTCAGAAAACTCACCGAGTAAATGAGGTCTAATGAGCTCCCAGCCGAATGATTGGAATGCATTGCCTATGTAAATATAGGGGTCTGTTTTGAGATTCGCTCCAAGTTAAAATTGACGACTCAGATTCTAATTGTACTTGACCACAACCAAAACTTCGATCAAACTTTAAGTACAGTCTTCTCTTTAGTCCGCTGAAGTTTGTGGTGCCATTTTCACGGTCTATTCAAAATTTCCTCTTTCTGCCATTCTTTTAAAGATCTCCCTCTTTCAGATCTTCTGTTGAAGGGAAGATGCAACATATTGGGAGCAACTTACTGTATTAGATTTTTCCAGCTATAGAAGAATGTAATACACATTCAGTCGCACGGCCCACGAAATAGAATATTTGAGGGCACACTTTATTGTCTGGTTTCCAAGGGTTGCCTGGGTTGGGCATTTTTATTTGATTTTTCACGCACCACTCGCTCCGAAATTTTTATTTTTAACATTTTAAAGAATTAAATTAATAAAATAACTACCGTTTCTGGTCAATTTCATATTTAACAAGGCCGCAGAACACCGGAGCGGACCCATTTGGGGGCCGCCGCAGAATGCCGGAGCGGACCCCCATATGGGGCCGCACTATGCCGGAGCGGACCCTGGTCTTTTTTTTTTTTTCTGATTCTGAATTTGATTATGGTTTTGTTTTGGAAATTTTTATCAAAAATGTAACGTTTGTCTGGAAGTTGTGTATAATTACTTATATTTGAAATGTCGTTTAATCTGAAATTGTTGTTCGTCGTTTGTTTGATCAAAAGAAACATTACAATAGAACAAGGAGCCATATAAAGAAGCATACAATAGAACATGCGAATGTTATCGGAAATTACAAATACGTCTAATTAACCGAAAATAAACAATAGTTTTACAAGTACAATTAGAAAAACAACATTAACTCTCAATCTCGTGCAGCCCGAGCAGCTCTGTTTTGTCTTTCTTGCGTATCTCGGCCGGCTTGGTGTCCTCTTCTCCTATTATGCAGAACATCCATCCACATCGGAATTCTGTCGTGCTGTCTTCTGCCCACAGCAATATTTTTTTTCTCTGGAACAAGGACCGGGCCATCGTGTGGAGGCCATTCCGACTGATTTCCATAAACATGCCATTGTGCGCTCCATGTGTTGATCAGTGTATGGATGTGATAATAGTGACTTACAAATACGCCAGGGTCGATGCCTCGGAGACGACACACGGACAGAACATGAGAGCACGGTATTCTCTCCAATTGAGGCTTCTGGCACGTGCAAGTTACCGTGTGATCATCCCCGATTATCACCGTGTATTTGTAATTGGCCTTGGTAAACCGACCAGAATCGTCAGGTATGAAAGCGTGAACTCTCTCATGTGTGGCGGTTACCTCGAACTCGTTGTTGTTTCTAAAGCCCCCCAGCGTCTTCATTTTATCAGACCTCTCGAACCGTTTGTTGATCAGCTACGAAAAATTAAAAAATAATGAAGAAGTCAGATATTTTTTTTAACAAACTTCATTAAAAATTATGAAGAAATAACTACAAATAAAAGTACCTTATGCACACGACACGAGAATTGCTGACCTTGACTGACTTCCCATTCCGCTTTGGCCCTCCTTTGCGCAAACCATGTCATACATTTGTAAAATGTGTCTTCAATTATTGCTGCAACCGGTAGCCTACGAGAGGACTTGAAGACCTTATTAAGCGACTCAGACCCGTTTGTAGTCATGATGCCCCAACGGTAACCACCGTCCAGTGCTTGGAATATCTTCCATGGTTTGGGGCACTCATTCTCATCTTGATCCAAATACTTACCCACACCGTCCAGCCAATTGAGGGCAATGTCACATGCCTGCCCCATTGCTTGCATTCCTTGCTCGTACCTCCTCATCTTCCTCTTAGCCACACATATTCTAAAAAAACGGATTGCCTTATCACTGCAACCGTTCTTCTTCATGTTCTCGGCTATGTGAGTAGCACAAAGACGGTGAACACATTGATCCTCATCCTCCTCGTTCCACCCCATATCATCTTGTCTGAACACCTTCTTGATACCATTTCCCCTATCAGTGATGACACACATGAATCTGGAGCGGATTACATTACTGCGCAACCATTTCATGAACCACGCACAATCGTCATAACTCTCTGATTCTACCAGTGAAAAAGCCAACGGGAGGAGCTAATTTTCAGCATCGTACCCGGTTGCAATCAACAGCTTGCCTATGGTTAAAACCCATTTTGTAAGAGCCGAAATCAACTAAAATAAATAAAGTGAAAACAACCAAATTAGTTATCTTTATACCGGCCTGACAGGAAACATGCATCAACTGTGATGACCGGTCTGATATGTTGAAAAGCAGCTATGCACGGTCCAAATGCCCAAGCCGCCCTATGAAAATACCTCCATGGTCCAGGTTCACCAGTGGGATATGAGGTCACCTCAAACAATGTTTCTGTCAATAAATTTAAAAAAATAAGTTTAATTTTTGATTGATAATGAAATAACGTAAAAATTGAAGGAACAATGTAGTACCTGGGTTGCTTCTTTTCATTGCCTCCAACAATGGAACTACAAGAGCGTATGACCCCTCCCAACTGCCAAATTGACGGGCTATTGCCAACTCACGGCCACGCCATAGTTTGTTGTACGCCGGTATCTGACCGTTGTACTTTTCAGCAACAGCAATTCGGACAGCCTGAATACTCAAGTCGACATCGTTCCTCATGTGAGCGGATATACACTCGGCAACCATAGCAGCTGACAACTGGGCGTGATCTGTTCTTGTCGCATCCGCGTGGCATGAATGTTGTGTTGGGCATTTGGAGACACTCCATTGTGTTCCATAACCGGTGGCCCTTGCGAATATGTACCACCCACAGTAACTGTCCTTGCACTTGAACCTCATTCTTGTGCGGTCACTGTGCGTAGGTATTAACTCTTTGTTGCAAAGGATGTGAAACCTGGCAATTGCGCTCTTCATGTCCTCCTTTGAGTCATATGTTTGTCCCTCGGGCAATTCATTCTCAAAATCTGCTCTACTTCCAAACAAACCCGAATTGGCTTCCATAAACCCTGATGTGTCGTTGAAAGCATGAATCGGGTGCTGAACCCCGCGATCCATTATCTGAAACCCGCTATCCATCTTGAATTTCCTTGATAGTCCGAGCACAGGCCCGGTATCTTCCTGGTCAGAATAATCGCTCATACCCTCAGGATCAATATGACCCTAATTTTCCTCTGCTTCTAGTATTTCCGGATCCACTTCTTCATCAAATTCATCCGGATTACAAGTTTGACCCCAATGAGCGGTCCGACTAGATGAAGGGTGGTCAGTCTGGGATGGGGCCCGACGGGAGGGTCGGTCCCTCTGAACTGGGGCCCGACTACTGGACGGTTGGTCAATTTGGACAGGGGATGGACTAGAGCCGGATGAGTTACCCCGACTACGACCCTGGATTAACCTCTGAACTGGGTTCGAACGCCGGGCTCTGTTAACCTCCACATATAGGTCAATTATCTTGTATGCACCCCCAGAAAAACTCATGGTTTGGTTATACAATACCTGCCAGACTCCCTCATTCTGAATTGGAAATAGTTGGAACCAGGTTTGTGCCGAACTAGTCGGCATGCTAATTTTGGCATCAATTTTAAGGTCATACTAACCCTGATCCAACCCCAAATTCCCACATATACTTGATTTAAGTCCCAAATAATCAGTACCTGGCAATACCGGGATCACAGTAACGGGTCCAATACTGTAGTAAACCCCATTAGGACCTGTTAATACATCCCCACCAGTGTAGATGGATACCATAAGAGCCATTTTTCAATTCAATACAGAAGAAACCTACAATTAAAAATTAACTAAATTAATTAATTTAAATTAATTATTCTAATTAAATTATTGCTAAATTAATTATTCTAATTAAATTATTAATCTACTGAAATAAAAATAAAAAATTTAAAAGAAGAGAGAAAAAACTTACAGATCAGAGCTAACTCAGGAGAGAGAAGGTGTGAGAGTGTGGAATGAAATGTTGCTGTCATTTTCGGGATATGAAGACTAGGGTCCGCTCCGGCATGCTGCGGCCCCATATGAGGGTCCGCTCCGGCATGCTGCGGCCTCCCCCAAATGGGTCCGCTCCGGTGTTCTGCGGCCGTGTTAAATATAGAATTGACCAGAAACGATGGTTATTTTATTAATTAATTTATTTAAAATGTTAAAAATAAAAATTCCGGCCACTCGCTTGTTGGGCTGCTTAAATAGCACTGGCCTCAAATTGACGCTTTGTGATATTAAGAGAGCGTTTAATTTGGAGCTTTAGTTGATGGATATTAAGAGAGCGTTTCTAAATTGATATTAATGAAATAATCTATATGGTGCAACTAGAAAACTATGTGTCGGGAGACACAAAGTCTATGGTGTGCAAACTTAAGAAATTCATCTATGAACTAAAGAAAGTGTCTGAACAATGGTATTGCAAAATTCATAGTGAGATTATCTCGTTTGGTTTTGAGATAAATTTATTGAATGAATTTCTATACCTTAAGTTCTGTGGGAGTAAGTTTGTATTTCTATGTGGATATCATATTGCTTGCCAATATCGATATAAATATGTTGCAAGAAACTAAGAACTTTCTGATGAAAGATCTTAGTGATGCATCATTTAGAATATGAAACAATGCTAAACTAAAGTAAGGTAAAGTAAAGAAAAGAATACAGAATGGTGAATTGAAAATAGAACATGTAGGAACAGACTCTATGTTTACAGATCTTCTTACTAAGGGATTGACACCGGCTAAATTTGAAGAGCATGTTGCTCATATGGGTGTAATCTCTTTTGAGGATATTCAGTTTTAGTGGGAGTTTGTTATTTGTAACTTAATGTTCTATTTTTCATTGTAATTTTGGATATGTAACTTGTGACATGTAACAAGTGTTATATATATTATGAAGTTTTGACATTCTGTTTCTTGTTTATGTTTGACCTCTAATTCAGTTAATTTATGAAATTCAGTTTCAAGATTTAAGTAGGAGACCAAGTTAGAAATAGGCATGTGAAGATCACAATTGCATGTAATTTCTATGCTACACATCCACATCATGATTCATGTCATTCAGCTGTATTAATGATGTGATTATTGAGGGTTTAGTTGCGGATAAATGCGACGAATGCCGCTTTAGTCCTTTGTTGATATAGTTGATGGACCGAATTGGTTTGGGAATATATAAAGAAGACAGTAAAGAAATGTGCGCACATAAGGAACACAATTCATAATTAAAAAGTCATAACATATTGCTCAAGTGGGAGATTGTTGGATTTATTGCCAACCTCGTTGGATTTAATGCCAACATTGAGCATATATGTAATCTAATTATGGATTGTTTACTGTCATATATGGTTGTCAATTAAAGTGATCAAATAAGGTAATAGACAATCAATATATTCATTAGGATGTGGTCCATAAATGTGTAGAACAATTTAGGCAAATATCAAATCATTGATGGACTGATTCTGAGATTTGCAATTCAGAAAACTGTCATTTAAGAGGATTGTGTGGGCCACACGGATATCAATGCGGCCGCACGAATTTTGATGCAACAGCACGGTTTTTGATGCAGTCGCACAAATACCTTTTTCAAGTTGGCAGATAACCAGATAGGTTATTATATATAAGGATTGGTCCCCAAGGCACAAGATAACACAGAAAAGCACAGAAACTGAAAATACGTTTTTCTCTTTAGAAAAATACAGCTCTGTGTGCCTTCTCTTCTTCTTCTACCATCAAAGAATAGAGAAGAGAAATCCATTAGAAAATTTGGAGAGGATTTCTCAAGGGCCATATCTTGCTGTCTTGGAAGACTTATTCCTACGACCATACGACAAAACAACAAGAATGGCTTCTTGCCATTAGAGTCTAGTCTCGTGCTCACGGAGACGGTTGGCGATCTCTCAAAGGATTGAGTTATTTCATGGAAACATTCATGGAATCAGGTATTATGTTCCGCACTTAAGATTTATGTTTTCTGAGTCGGCTTTGGCATAGGACGGTCCATAGGTTAAGGTGGGGAACTGTTTCTCCTTCCCCGGGGTGTAAGTGTTTGACCCCTAGATGAGATGTAATTGTTTGATCTTTAAACAAGACATAATTGTTTGGCCTCTATGATTCCCCAACAGATCAGACCTATAAGAAAAAACTAACTGAACCACTCTTGCCACAGGCATTGATGCATTGGAACGATGGTACGATATTTGAACTAGTTGATCCAATTCTAGAGGAGGAATTCAAAGAAGAGATCAAAAGATGTGTTCATATAGCATTACTGTGCGTACAAGAAAATCCAGTTGACAGGCCTACCATGGAGACTGTAAAAAATTTGCTTGCCAGCCCATCTGTGATTATTCCAAATTTGTCCCCAACCGCCTCTCTGACTTGGCCGACATATCAACGATTCGGGAAGGAAAGCTCTACGACTGACACATCTACACTCACAAGTCAAGGTGGGAGTATCACAACAAACACACAGTCAAGTCAAGCTGAGAGTTCTGGAACAAAAAGTAGAAATAACATTTTGTTGAGATGATCCGGATCATTTTTTAATCTGTTTGCTACTATTGTGGTTTTATTTGGACCAATTTTTAATCTGTTTGCTATTATTGTGGTTTAGATCTGCATGGGATATTAGTAATATTTTCTAATTTTCCACACTAAACATTAATTAATTGAAATAAGACGCATTGTGTTTGATGTCCTTTTCTCTAGGCTGGACCTGTCAGATCAGCCACCCCCCTGAAAACTTCTTACTGCTTTGACTAAATACAATGGTATATATATACTCGATTGATGATTTCAATTTTGCTCAAACTTCTTGCGCTCCACTTCAGAATGGATGATCTCGGATGTGAATCGGACGGTCCAAATCTAAAACCCAAACATTGGATTACTTTACTGGATCTCGATTCTCTTTCCACTGCTTCGGCTCAGTGTCAAAAAGGGGAACACTTAGTTTCTCAAAGTATTTCCTGAGTAGGCTAATTCAGAACTGGCATTTTACTAATGTTATATATATTTTTAATTGATTAAATAAAAAAATATAATATTAACAAATAAGTGAATTTTAATGAGAAAATAATTAATTTTTAAAATTTTGATCAATAATATCTTAATCCTGAAATACTATCAGGGTGGAGGTGTGATTGGTGAGCTTAACTTCAAAATTTATTGTATCGGATTCAAACGATGAATCTAAACTATTGAAATCCTTATACTTCACATGAATTTACATACAAATTTTTAAATTTTCGAATTATTTTAGTATAATGTCAAGCAGTGAAAATTAAAAAGTTTATGAATTAATTTTATTGTATTTATTTTTGAACAAATTTTGACCTCTTGACTTTATACTAAAATAATTCAAAAAATTTACAACTTTACATGTAAATTACCGATTTCGATTAGAAATCAGAAGGACCAAGTATAAGTATTCAAAATGGAAACTTATAACTTAGCCAATATATCTGCTTAGTTACAAAACCAACAGCAGTACAATAAAGCTGAAAACAACATACATTTAAAAGCCCTTAACAAAAACCTAAACATAAATCTAAGATCAATCATTCAGGAGGTCCCAATTGTTATGTATGTGGGTCTGATTCTAGGAGTATGCGGGGGGTGGCAGGGGGCTGCCCCCCCTGCGAGCGGTGTCTGAGGTTACGAAGCACCGCTCTGTTCAGCCCGGAGAAATTTATTTCTGAGAAGTCAATTGCATGAAAATCTCTTTTACTGACGGCCCAGATTAGTCAAGTTAACCGTTAAGATGTACGATCCAGATTAGTCTGTTTTCACGCCCTTTCAGTGGGTTTGTCTTTTATATATATATTAAAATCTCTCTGTAATGTGTTGTAACTGACTTTTGAGATATAGTGGATTTGGTTTTGACACATTACTGACTTTTGAGATATAGTGGATTTGGTTTTGGCGAGCGGCCGTGGGTTTTCTTCCCCTAGAGCGTTTCCCATGTAAATCTGTGTGTTCTGATTTTGATTTTTTCTCAATTTTCTTTCTTTCTTTGTTGTGTGATTGCTCTCTGGTATTCATCTCCTCTCAACACCAATCCACATCAGTATCCACCTCAGTCAAGATGCTTCTAGACATTGACTAAAGAAACTGCCATGCCCAAAATCCCCTTCCTGATAAAGACCAAAAAAGATCTATGTGGGCTCCTCCTCCACCAGTTCCACCTCTGACATTGATACTAGAATTTCCACTGCCGTGGAACATGCTTTAGTAAGTTAAAAATATATTTTTCTTATAAATGGGGAGAAAGGTCCCCACGCGTATTCATTTCATGTTCGTAAATTAATTTTTAGTTAGAGTAATTAGTCTCCATTAGCGAATTAAAGGTACAGAGATAAATTGTGAATTAAAACAGTGTTCACAGTAATCAATTCATAGAAAGCAAGAAGATGTAATTTTGGTATTTTGTATTGTGTTTGTATATTTCTCTCAGAAAGGTTTACATGCCTTATAAATAGGTTGAATTATTACATTTCAATTGTATGAGCTGTACTAAAGTTAAAAATTAAAATAGCTGTTGAAGAAAACAGAAGGATCAATTTTTTGTTTCGTTTCAGAGAGAAGAATCAATATAGAGAGTAATGTCTCAAGTGCAAGCTCGACTGGATAGCTCCATTTCATATCTTATTAGATTTGTTTCTGATCATTAGAAAACTTCAACTATTTTAACCAATTTTTAAGATTATAAATGAAAGAAAACAAGTAGGTTCAGAAAATAAATATTCTTGTTGTCAACGGTCATTTTTTTTTTAAATATTATTATTTGTCAGCGTTTTTTTTAAGACAGAAATCTTGATAATGACAACATTTGTGTGTAAAATGTGATTTTTTAAAAATGAAACCATTTGTTTTTTGTACTGTTTTTTAAATGCTATAGTAAAAAAAATGGTAATATTACGGACCACGCTGTAACCACATGAATCCGTATCATCTCAGAAAACTCACCGAGTACAATGAGATCTAATGAGCTCCCAGCCGAATGATTGGAATTCATTGCCTATGTAAATATAGAGGTCTGTTTTGAGATTCGCTCCAAGTTAAAATTGACGACTCAGATTCTAATTGTACTTGACCACAACCAAAACTTCGATCAAACTTTTAAGTACAGTCTTCTCTTTAGTCCGCTGAAGTTTGTGGTGCCATTTTAACGGCCTACTCAAAATTTCCTCTTTCTGCCATTCTTTTAAAGATCTCCCTCTTTCAGATCTTCTGTTGAAGGGAAGATGCAACATATTGGGAGCAACTTACTGTATTAGATTTTTCCAGCTATAGAAGAATGTAACACACATTCAGTCGCACGGCCCACGAAATAGAATATTTGACGTACAACTGTATCATACCAAATTGCACTTGTGAGATGCCTATGCTAAAAATTGCCAAGTACTTTAATTTATTACTTTTTTTTATTGATGCACAACTTGCAGTTGGGCTCAAACCGAACTATTATCATGTATAGTATTAGGATGTTTCTAAGTTCGTAGCTTTTTTGTGAACTTAACTGTAAAACTTAAAGGATTGATTTTAAATGACGAATCCGAATTGTTGAAATCGATCTACTTTACGAGTGATGCTTCTACATGCAAAAAATTTAAACTTTCGAATAAATTTAGTATAAAGTTAAGCGGTCAAAATTAGAAGGTTTATAAATTAATTTCAATGCATTCACTGACTTTGTTTTTATATTCATTTTTAAGAATTAAATTGTTATTATTTTTGCATGTTGAACAACTGATTGACTGCATTATTTGAACTGATGCATCATATGCATAACTCAATACAAATGAAATTGAATTACAAGTAAGTTGATGACTTATCATTTTGGTATGGTTTGTCCATTGGTTGTTCCTTATATTCAATGAGTGATTCCACAGTTACCGAATTTTATTTAAATAATTGATTATTGCAAAGTCTAGGTCATGACTAGACTTTGACCCAGGACCCTTATGCGCATATGGTGAATGGACTCAACTGAACCCAATATTGTAAATTGTGACTATAAGGATAGTAAAAATTGTGGTAAATGTCTGTTGTTGGTACAATATTGTTATATTGTTAAATTACGTCATCATTGAGTCAAATTATCGAATTTAATTGTCTGACTATAAATCAGAATAAATAGGACAATATAAGCAAAACACGACAATACGGGTATGTGTAAAGACAATACAAGTATGAATGTCTTACAACAAAAACTAAATATATTACGTGATTACATTTTTAAATAAAAAGTAGGGTAAATTTTACCGAGGTCATTAAATTTTATTTTTTGTTATAAATTGGTCACTTAATTTTGTTTTGTCTCTATATAGTTATAGAATTTTTTATTTGTTTCAATCAAGTTGCTCTATAACTTTTTTATTCAAAAAACAAACGAAATATATTTATTATGTCTAAAATACTAACGGAAAATTTCATCTATGTCATGTCATTGTAACAAATAAGTACATTTTGTTAGTATTTTGAATGAGAAAGTTCTAAATTAACTTGATTGAATTAAATAAAAAAATTCAATGACTATAAATAAACAAATCAAATGCAAGTGATTAATTCATGGCAAAGGACAAATTTAGTTACCTCCGACGAAATTTATTCTAAAAAGAATGTGAAACGAGTGGGTTTCATGTGTTAGTTTAATGTTAAATATTAGCTCATAGCTGAGCTGGCGCCGGTTGAGCGATTATGAAATAACAAAAAATTCAAGCGTGACGCACATATTGTGACTAATTAATACGTACCGTGTTGTGATCAAATTTAATAGGATGGTCACGGTACGTTAATCATATTGTGACCACACATGACGTGTCTAAACATGAATGATCATGTTTAACTATTTCATAATTTAAGTTAGTTAATTCAAGATTCACAATTCGATCGAGATCTAACGGTCCTAATTACACGTGACTCGCATGACCACATGCCGTACCGTGATTAGATCTTTCGCGTATTGTGCCATGCCGAACTTTCAAAAAATAATCATGTTACGCGAATGGTCACGGCACGAAACACACGAGTCACAATGTGTGACTGGTACATGTGCCATGCTGCTGTGACATTTCCGGTCAAATCGTGACTTCTTTAGATCGGTGCGTACAGTCATGTTTTGTTTTTTCAGAATTACGCGAAGTTCTTATAATATTTGTTGAGATGTTCATTTTCTATATTTCGTCGTTTTTTTTTTTTTTACTTTATGAACAATTTTTAAAATTTTTATATATTAAAATAAAATAATCAGATGTAATATATATTTTTAATTTATTTATATGAATTAACATAAATTATATATATCAACATGGTTTTGTAAAATTTTAATACTAACTAAAATAAAGTTAAAATGTCATATTTTATTACAGTGTACATATACAATGATATAGATGTATATTTTATTTTAGCATAATTAAGTTTTAAAATGCTATCTTATTAAGGTTTTAGAAATAGAGACACAATGAAAACTCAAAATAAAAATATTTGAATCTCGTTTACATTTTGTAAACTCTAACATAATTAATTTTTAAAACTTAAAGATTTTCTGAGTGTTGCTACATAAGCAGAGTTTCATATGTATTATTAAAAGTTTTTAAGATGATTATATTATTTTAAATGAGTTTGATTACTATGACATTGGTGCTATTTGTCATTAATTTTAAAATTTATCGAATAGATTTCAAATAATGAATTCAAATCAATTTATTTTATGAGTGACGTATTTAAATGCAAAATTTATAATTTTTTTAATTATTTTAGTACCAAGTTAAGATGTCAAATGATGAAAACTTAATGCATTAAAAATGACTTAAAAAAACTCTTATGTTTGACCACTTCACTTCATACTAAATAATTTGAAAAATTATAAGTTTTGTATATAAATGCACTATTGATGAAGTAGATCGGTTTGAAAGATGTGAATTCAATATTTAAAGTCGATTCAATAGATTTTAGAGTTTGTGATATTTAGAGTGAAATAGCACGATGTCACAGTAGCAAACTCTTTTTCAATTACAAATATCATATTTACTATTTTATTATATAAATTATCATGTTTATCCTCTTAAAACCTTCAAACCTATGGACTATATTTTTTGCTTGCAAACTTACAAATATCACATTCTTCTTTCTATAACAGAAATACTCTTATAATTGAACCTTAATTTGAATCCAAATATTACATAATTTATCTCCATAATTAAAAAAAAAAACTCGTCTATTAATTCATATAAACAAATTTACAAGTTCATTAATTTTTCCGTCAAAACTAATTCTACTCCTCATCTTACATCATATATTTGCATCATACTAATTCCTTCTATATATATATATATATGAGTGAGCCTATGGTGCTATGCATAGCACGGATGGGGTCCGTGCTACGGCTTAAAATTTGATTTTACAAAATCCTAACGGTCGATCCAACCGTTCAATGTGATAACCATATGAATATGTACTTGCAAACTAAATTTTATATTTTTTCGAATTTTTTTACTATTTTTTTAGATAGGTAGAATTTTGATGGTCCAGAATTTTCAGAAAACACTGATTTTTCTACCTATCTAAAAAATAGTAAAAAAATTCGAAAAAATATAAAATTTAGTTTGCAAGTACATATTCAAATGGTTATCACATTGAACGGTTGGATCGACCGTTAAGATTTTGAAAAGTCAAATATAGGCTCACTCTATATATATATATGTATGTATGTGTGTGTGTGTGTGTGTGTGTGTGTGTGTGACAGTGCTACGGTGCTACGCGTATATAAGGGCCCCTCCGTGCTACGGCTCACTTTTTGAGTTTTTAAAATCCTAACGGTCGATCCGAACCGTTCAACATGATCTCCATATGAATATGTACTTGCAAACCAAATTTTACATTTTTTAGAATTTTTTATTATTTATTAAGCCACTTTGAAAATCGCTGATCCAATGGTCCAGAAAAGTTTACTGTTGTGTACAAATTAGTGTTTTTTCAAAGTGGCTTAATAAATAGTAAAAAAATTCTAAAAAATGTAAAATTTGGTTTGCAAGTACATATTCATATGGAGATCATGTTGAACGGTTCGGATCGACCGTTAGGATTTTGAAAACTCAAAAAGTGAGTCGTAGCACGGAGGGCCCTTATATACGCGTAGCATATTAGCAAAATCCTATATATATATATATATATATATATATATATATATATAGGGATGAGCTATGGTGAGACGTGGAGTAAAACAAGTTTGTACTCCACGCCATATTTTCATTTTGAAAATCCAAACAACCGATCCGAACAGTTCAACATGTTCTCTATATTGAAATGTGCTTGGAGACCAAATTTTACATTTTTTGGAATTTTTTTACTATTTATTAAGCCACTTTGAAAATCGCTGATCCACTGTAAACAGTAAAAAACAGTAAAATTTTCTGGACCACCGGATCAGCGATTTTCAAAGTGGCTTAATAAATAGTAAAAAAATTTCAAAAAATGTAAAATTTGGTCTCGAAGCACATTTCAATATAGAGAACATGTTGAACGGTTCAGATCGGTTGTTTGGATTTTCTAAATGGAAATATAGTGCCATGGAGTACAAAATGGTTTTACTCCACGTCTCACCATAGCTCATCCCTATATATATATAGAGAGAGAGAGAGAGAGAGAGTGGCTAATATCAAAACGTTTGCACCAAGCCTCTCGTGCAACCAAGTCGATCCGAGCCGTTAGATGTGATCTCTATATTAAAATCTGCTTGGAGACCAAATTTTACATTTTTTGGAATTTTTTTACTATTTATTAAGCCACTTTGAAAATTGCTGATCCGGGTGAACAGTAAAAACAGTGCAACTAAATTCTGGACCATGTGATCAGCAATTTTCAAAGTGGCTTAATAAATAGTAAAAAAATTCCAAAAAATATAAAATTTGGTCTCCAAGCAGATTTTAATATAGAGATCACATCTAACGGCTCGGATCGACCGTTTGGACTTTGAAAATCCGAAAACGACTTGGTTGCACGAGAGGCTTGGTGCAAACGTTTTGATATTAGCCACTCTATATATATATATATATATGACGAATCAGTTTCCCCAACAGTTGTAATTAAGGAATTCTTGACGGTATCGAGCGGAAACAACCTCTTCTTCTTAATTTTTTTTGAGTAAAAATTAAAAATCAAGCTATCTAACTATTTAATTATTGCAATAAAGAATTTTCTCCATCCGAAGTTCCAAAGTCATAACCTCTCACGTAAAGATCACGTGTCTTTGCCACTTTTTCTTCTTAATTCACTAAAGAATTTTCGGCTGCTATCATATAATATTATCTCTAGTGGGGATAAAAAAACCATATGTCCTTCTCTTCACATATAATTTATAAAACCAACTTTTCATTGATCCCGACCAATTTGGGGAAGAATTTTCTGCTGCCATTATATATATAATATCATCTCTAGTTGGTGATAAATAAATCATCTGTCCTTTTTCCTCATATATTTTAATAAGTCCAACATAATACCTTCGGTTATATCAATTGAACAAATAGATCCCTAGAAACCCAAAAAGCTCCATTTTCGTCCATGAACTACTTGAGTCCGTATCTTCTGCATTAACTCAACTTTTGAGTAAATGCATCTCGGCTGTCTAATCAGGATTCGAGCCAATCCGGTCTGAGATAAAGCTCACAGAGAATCTTTAATATTCGTGCCAACACGGATTGGACGATCCGGATTCATTCTGAATTAACTCAAAAGTTGAGTTAATGCAGAGGATACAAATTCGAACTACTTGTGCTAATGGTTTTGTTTGATAAATTGATCGGTAGTAAATGCTTGAACCATGTGATACCCTGTTGCATATGCTTGCGCACATGCTTTGGGTTATGTTTGTTCATGATTCCGGTGTCTCAATTTTGCAATCGTTTGAAATTTAGCTTTTGATACTCTGTAGTAGTTATAAAATTAGGTTATATTCCGTAATGCAAGTACCAACAACTTGTTGGTAGCTAGTGATAATATGTAAACTCTGATTTATTAAATGAAATTAATGGTTTCTTTCACTTTATAAAAAAAAAAAAATCTTATATGTCATTGTGGCATCGCCTCATTTATCATTGATAAAATATTTATCCTGACACACTTGTTCTTAACAGTTGAAAAAAGATGTCTCTCTGTAAATAATATATAAAATCCCAAAAATTACTCATGAATTCTTCATAGTCCATTCATCAAGACAAAAAAAAAATATATATATGGGAAATTTCACACATACCACTAAAAAACTTCAAAATTACGTATTTCCCTCTCTAAACTTTGAAATTACTTATTTTCCCTTCTAAATTACAAATATTCACAAAATTACCCATTTTATTGTCTTTTATATTAAAACTTATTTTAAATTTATAAAATATCCATTTCACCCTTTATTAAAAGCATAAAATGCTATATGATGGGTTCCTCTACCGTACGATCCGCTTTAAGACCCATGCGCGCTAGATCATCATGAATCTTGAAGTGAATGCGCACGGATATTGAAGCAATGTGCACATCAGTGTTGTAAAAAACGTCCGTTTAGGCCAATTAATTAGCCGATTAGTCGTTGGCGGTGACCAAACCGTTATGGATTTTTCCGACTAATCGGCCGATTATTTCCGATTATTGCCAATTATTCTCGATTATTCCCGATTAATCGCTTGGCGGTACCCTGTCCGTCCGACGACCGCATACCGTTATTTACAACACTGGTGCACATATCTTAAAGCGGATCGGACGGTAGAGGAACCCATCAGTTTAAATTTCAGTCCAATGGGAGTTTTATGTTTTTAATAAAGAGTAATTGATATTTTATAAATTTAAAATGAGTTTCAAACTAAAAGACAATAAAATGAGTAAATTTATGAGTTTTCGAAGTTTATAGGTTGAATACCTAATTTTGAAGTTTTTGAGGGATATGCGTGAAATTCCCCCAAAATAATAATGCCCGCCAGCTAAACCTTGGGTTTATCCAAACATTACCAATGTATTTATAGAAGTCAATTCGTTCCTTAATAAGTTAGTAAAGTCAATGATCTTATTTAAAAATCCAATTTGAAAGGGCAATTATATCAGGTACATTGCATCAATTGTATTTCCAATATGTTTCTCTTTCAACTCCAGCAACAAGTTAATCAATCATATATTGACTAGAATCTCATAATAGAGACAGAGCCAAAAAGTTGAAATTGAGAACTCAATTGGAATCTCATGTGATTTGGAAGTCGCCAGTAAATTCTTTTTTTAATCCCGCTGCTTGGACTTTTCTACTCAATAACATTAGCAACTTTGGAGGCCGTTTGGACTCTACAGGGGTAGGCAAGACTCCAAATGATCCCGGTTCTATATATAAAAAAAAAAAAATCAAGGGTAGACATGTGCCTACCCCAGAGACTATGTAGCCTCGCCGAGCAAATAGTATTAATTCTTGCAGAAACTAAAAAATTAAATCAATACTTTCAATATATAGAGACCCTTGCCCTTACTTCGTCCTCCCATTTCATATCGAGTTCCAATTAGTCTAACTATATAGCAAAGACGGTACAAACAAGTATACAACTAACTTGTGCCAATATAATTACAAGGTTACAATTCAGTTTTATTCTGATCACAAACAGTATGCTTCTGGCATTGTATGTTCTCTTTCTTTTTCCTTTCCTAATACTAACAGAATTCAACTGCTACGCCAATGCTAAACAACTCGACCCAAATTGCTCAAAGACTGATACATATGATATCGGAAGCACCTTCGAATCCAACCTCTTCAAACTCCTCCCCTCACTCTACACAGATGCACTAATCAACAGTGCCTTTTCCAACGAATCGTTCGGCAATAGCCCCGACAAAGTTTATGGTATAGTAATGTGTTTTGCTGATTCCACTCTGGCCAACTGCGTCAATTGCCTTCAAGACGCAACCTCCAACACGACACAACCATGCTCCATGAGTGCAACCGCCACTGTGCTATATGACTCGTGCTTGTTGAGCTACTCCAGCAAGAACATTCTTTCTGTTGCAGATCCCTATGAGCCCTTCTGCTTATATAGTGGGGCTAATTCACTCAATCAGACGACACAGAAATCTCTGATGAATGTGTTCAACAATTTAAGTGCGATGGCACCATATACACAGGAAATGTTTTCATATCAAGTGATCAACGGCACAGATATGTCAGCACTTGTGCAGTGTACAAGAGACCTGTCCCCACAGGAATGTGAAAGATGCATTTCGAATGCCAGGTCTTACTTCTCTTCGTGCTCATATAATGGGACTGCACTGGGGTTGAGGATAATGACAAGGAATTGCTACATACGGTATGAGTCGTATATTTTGAACGTTAGCTCGTTTCCAGAATCATTGGTCCCACCACCGCCTCCCCCACAGTCACACCCGCCTCCACCGCCACCGACATCATTAGAAGGTAAATAAATAGTCTTTCAAATAGTAATTTTAGCAATTAATTTTGGCTGCTTCCATAAATAACAAAGGGAAAAACATTCCATTAAACTAATTTTTTTTTTAGAATAAGGCATATATTCCACTAAACTAATTAATAATCCTAGAAAAAGTATGTTAGGTACCTTTGTCCTTGACTGACAGAGTTTGAAATTCTATAAGCCCTGTAAGCACCTCCCTTTTTTGGTTAATCTCAGACTCAGATGATATAGCATTTAAAGTTTGCTTGCATTTTCTGAACAATTTAATTAAATATTCAACATACAGATACAGGATCAAAATCTAATTCAACTGTAACAATTGCGGTCTCCATAGTTGTTGTTTCTGTTGTTGCTGGTCTAGCTGCGTTTGGATTCTGCTTCTGGAGGAGAAAGCGCTCATTAGACAAAGATACAAGTAATTCGTCAATTCTGTTTAGTTTTTTACATGCCTATAAGACTACCATGTAAGTTATTTACTAAATTGGTTTATTTATCAGTATGATACAACACGAGTGTCTTCTTTCTGAACAGATGATGATGAGGACGCAATGTATACACATGAAAATGTTGAAACAGAACTGGAATATATCCTAAATCCAAATGCAGAATATGAAGTGTTTAATTTTACTGCACTTAAAGCTGCCACAGATAATTTCTCCGACATGAATAAACTCGGTAAAGGAGGCTTTGGTCCGGTTTACAAGGTACAATCACTTCTACCTAGTAATTTTCCTTATCTAGTTTTTTGACTGATCAAATACAAAATAATATAATCAAGGAAATATTTTTTATAAAGGGCACTCTTCCTGATGGGCGGGAAATAGCTGTGAAAAGACTTTCGGGAAGCTCAGTCCAAGGAATAACAGAGTTTAAGAATGAAGTGGATTTTCTCGCAAAACTCAAGCACAAGAACCTGGTTCAGTTGCTTGGATGTTGCATAACAAAGCAGGAGAAATTGCTTTGCTATGAATATTTACCTAATGGAAGTCTTGACAAGATTCTTTTTGGTACAAGTCCTTCGTTGCAATATATAGTACATATTTATTCAAAGTAAAATTTCTGAGAAATAACCATTAATGATAATTATGATTTTGATATTTTCATTAATGCAGCAAAGGATGCCTCCATACGAATCAACCTTAGCTGGAAAATGCGACACAAAATAATTGAAGGGATTACTCGTGGTTTACATTACCTCCATGAGGAATCTCAGTTAAAAATTATACACAGAGATCTAAAAGTTAGTAACATATTGCTTGACAAAGATATGAACCCGAAAATTTCTGACTTTGGGCTTGCAAGGTTTTTCGAGGAAGATCAAACCCATAAAGATACAAATATCATTGCCGGAACATTGTAAGATTGATTATACTAGAACTTTTTACTATCAATGATCTAACACATCTCAGATATATTATTGCACAGTTGAAGTCCAGGATAACAATAATAATGGGTTATGACCATTTCATTTCAAGGATACGGTTGTAAGTAACAGCTGGAATTTCAGTTGAGAGCTGTTTGACACCCTTGCATATAATGTATATTTAAATTTCATTCAATGTGCTAGTGGTCCTTTAGATACTCAAATTGGGTTTAATTAATTTATGCCCATTGACTTAGATTTCTTTCCCTTCTTCATTTCTTTTACTTTTGTTGCTCAATTTGGAGGTAACTGGAGTAAAGATATTGACAGATCAGTTTTGACTTCATCCACGAATCATATGCATGTTGTTTTGACTTTATTGTTTGGGCGCTGCATGAACCCAAAACTGCACTGTCAATATCTCTACCCGGTAACTTGCACATAGATATCAGTTGAGGAACTACCTCAGGTTTAATAAATTGAACATCATGTATGTTGAAACCTATTGTAGAAAAACTATAAATGTGATATCACATCATACAAGGATCAATTGGGAGTGTACTCCAGGCGAAGCGCTTGCATAAATAGGACACCAATTTAGCTTTACAGATTCATTTGACTTCCTTTGAAATGTAGTGGATATATGGCACCAGAGTACATTTTGTACGGAAATTTCTCTGCTAAATCAGATGTGTATGGCTTTGGGGTTCTTCTTCTTGAGATTCTGACAGGCCAGAAGAATAGCGCCTTTGCTGGCTCAAATCGTGTTTCAAACCTCATTGATCATGTAAGTATCATAAGCTTCTTTTAGATTTAGGAGAAGCTTTTGTTGTCAGAATTTCCATTCAGAATTCTGCCATCCCTGTTCTTGCAATTGCAGATTTTAATTATGACTGTTAACCACAGTTATGCCATTATAAGAAAGTTTAATTGACATCTCTTAATTTTTCCATGTAGTTGAATTAGTGACTAGATCGTTCTTTACTCATTCTTTCATTATGCTAAGTAACTTCATATGCAATCAAATTTTACATTTGCTTTCATGATTTCTTTACAAAATGTTATTTTTAGTAATTAAATAGTAGGTAACATATTATTTAAGTTGATCAGACCTATAATTAAGAAAAAACTAACTGAACCACCCTTGCCACAGGCATTGATGCATTGGAACAGTGGTACGATATTTGAATTAGTTGATCCAATTCTAGAGGAGGAATTCAAAGAAGAGATTAAAAGATGTGTTCATATAGCATTACTGTGCGTACACGAAAATCCAGTTGACAGGCCTACCATGGAGACCATAAAAAATTTGCTTGCCAGCCCATCTGTGATTATTCCAAATTTGTCCCCAACCGCCTCTCTGACTTGGTCGACATATCAACGATTCGGGAAGGAAAGCTCTACGACTGACACATATACATTCACAAGTCAAGGTGGGAGTATTACAACAAACACATATACATATACACTCACAAGTCAAGGTGGGAGTATTACAACAAACACATATACATATACATTCACAAGTCAAGGTGGGAGTATTACAACAAACACACAGTCAATTGAAAGTCAAGCTGAGAGTTCTGGAACAAAAAGTAATATTGTGGTTTAGATCTGCATAGGATATTAGTAATATTTTCTAATTTTCCACACTAAACATTAATTAATTAATTGAAGTAATATGGTGCTCCTTTTCTCTAGGCTGGACCTGTCAGATCAGCCACCCCCCTGAAAACTTCTTACTGCTTTGACTAAATACAATGGTTTCAATTTTGCTCAAAGTGTTAGATCATAAAGGTCACGACAATGAAAGAGAGCCCCAACTGTTGAGAAAATAGAAAACTGAACATTGAGAAGAAATTGTTTTCTATTAACTATTTTTGTTCTTACAATTTACATGCTTTTAGATCTATTTATATTACAATGGCTCTCATAGCCGTTTATTTTACCGTTGGTATGGGTATGCCTAATATATTTGGTATGCATTAATTACATTGTACTTCTTTATTCCTAATTCTAATAAAGTAGAAAGGACAGATGCTTTATGCTTGATTAAATCTTAGCCCTTAGATTGATGATGAAGATTAATCTGAGATCTTCTTATTTTTTCCAGCTATAGAAGAATGTAACACACATTCAGTCGCACGGCCCACGAAATAGAATATTTGACGCTGTAATCTGTATCATACCAAATTGCACTTGTAAGATGCCTTTGCCAAGTACTTTAATTTATTACTTTTTTTTATTGATGCACAACTTGCAGTTGGGCTCAAACCGAACTATTATCATGTATAGAATTATGATGTTTCTAAGTTCATAGCCTTTTCGTGAACTTAACAGTAAAACTTATCGGATTGATTTTAAATGACGAATTCGAATTGTTGAAATCTATCTACTTTACGGGTGATGCTTCTACATGCAAAAAAAATTTAAACTTTCGAATAAATTTAGTATAAAATTAAGCGGTCAAAATTAGAAGGTTTATAAATTAATTTTAATACATTCACTGACTTTGTTTTTATATTCATTTTTAAGAATTAAATCGTTATTAGTTTGGCATGTTGAATAACTGATTGACTGCATTATTTGAATTGTTGCATCGTATGCACAACAAAATACAAACGAAACTGAATTACCAGTAAGTTGATGACTTGTTATTTTGGTATGGTTTGTCCATTGGTTGTTCCTTATATTCAATGAGTGATTCCACAGTTACCGAGTTTTATTTAAATTATTGATTATTGCAAAGTCTAGGTCATGACTAGACTTTGACCCAGGATCTTTATGCGCATATGGTGAATGGACTCAACTGAACCCAATATTGTAAATTGTGACTATAAGGATAGTAAAAATTGTGGTAAATGTCTGTTGTTGGTACAATATTGTTATATTGTTAAATTACATCATCATTGAGTCAAATTATCGAATTTAATTGTCTGACTATAAATCATAATAAATAGGACAATATAAGCAAAACACGACAATACGGGTATGTGTAAAGACAATACAAGTATGAATGTCTTACAACAAAAACTAAATATATTACGTGATTACATTTTTAAATAAAAAGTAGGGTAAATTTTACCGAGGTCATTAAATTTTATTTTTTGTTATAAATTGGTCACTTAATTTTGTTTTGTCTCTATATAGTTATAGAATTTTTTATTTGTTTCAATCAAGTTGCTCTATAACTTTTTTATTCAAAAAACAAACGAAATATATTTATTATGTCTAAAATACTAACGGAAAATTTCATCTATGTCATGTCATTGTAACAAATAAGTACATTTTGTTAGTATTTTGAATGAGAAAGTTCTAAATTAACTTGATTGAATTAAATAAAAAAATTCAATGACTATAAATAAACAAATCAAATGCAAGTGATTAATTCATGGCAAAGGACAAATTTAGTTACCTCCGACGAAATTTATCCTAAAAAAAATGTGAAACGAGTGGGTTTCATGTGTTAGTTTAATGTTAAATATTAGCTCATAGCTGAGCTGGCGCCGGTTGAGCGATTATGAAATAATAAACAATTTAAGCATGACGCACAGACTGTGACTAATTAATACGTACCGTGTTGTGACAAATTTAATAGGATGATCACGGTACGTTAATCATATTGTGACCACACATGACGTGTCTAAACATGAATGATCATGTTTAACTATTTCATAATTTAAGTTAGTTAATTCAAGATTCACAATTCGATCGAGATCTAACGGTCCTAATTACACATGACTCACGTGACCACGTGCCGTACCGTGATTAGATCTTTCACGTATTGTACCATGCCGAACTTTCAAAAAATAATCATGTTACGCGAATGGTCACGGCACGAAACACACGAGTCACAATGTGTGACTGGTAAATGTGCCATGCTGTTGTGATGTTTCCGGTCAAATCGTAACTTTTTTAGATCCGTGCGTACAGTCATGTTTTGTTTTTTCAGAATTACACGAAGTTCTTATAATATATTTGTTGAGATGTTCATTTTTTATATTTCGTCGTTTTTTTGTTTTTTCTTTACTTTATGAACAATTTTTTTAAAATTTATATATTAAAATAAAATAATCAGATGTAATATATATTTTTTAATTTATTTATATGAATTAACATAAATTATATATATCAACATGGTTTTGTAAAATTTTAATACTAACTAAAATAAAGTTAAAATGCCATATTTTATTACAATGTACATATACAATGATATAGATGTATATTTTATTTTAGCATAATTAAGTTTTAAAATGCTATCTTATTAAGGTTTTAGAAATAGAGACACAATGAAAACACAAAATAAAAATATTTGAATCTCGTTTACATTTTGTAAACTCTAACATAATTAATTTTTAAAACTTAAAGACTTTCTGAGTGTTGCTACATAAGCAGAGTTTCATATGTATTATTAAAAGTTTTTAAGATGATTATATTATTTTAAATGAGTCTGATTACTATGACATCGGTGATATTTGTCATCAACTTCATATTAGATAGATTCAAATGATGAATTCAAACTATTCAAACCGATTTATTTTATGAGTGATGCATTTATATCAAGATTTTATAATTTTTTGAATTATTTTAGTACCAAGTTAAGATGTCAAATGATGAAAACTTAATGCATTAAAAATGACTTAAAAAAACTCTTATGTTTGACCACTTCACTTCATACTAAATAATTTGAAAAATTATAAAATTTTGTATATAAATACACTATTCATGAAGTAGATCGGTTTAAAGTCGATTCAATAAATTTTAGAGTTTGTGATATTTAGAGTGAGTAGCATGATGTCACAGTAGCAAACTCTTTTTCAATTACAAATATCATATTTACTATTTTATTATATAAATTATCATGTTTATCCTCTTAAAACCTTCAAACCTATGGACTATATTTTTTGCTTGCAAACTTACAAAATATCACATTCCTTTCTATAACAGAAATACTCTTATAATTGAACCTTAATTTGAATCCAAATATTACATAATTTATCTCCATAATAAAAAAAAAACTCGTCTATTAATTCATATAAACATATTTACAAGTTCATTAATTTTTCCGTCAAAACTAATTCTACTCCTCATCTTACATCATATATTTGCATCACACTAATTCCTTCTATATATATAGAGTAAGGCTACGGTGCTTTGCAAAGTAAACCCCTCCGTTTACTTCGGGCCACTTTTTGGATTTTGAAAATCCAAACAACCGATCCGAACCTTTCAACATGTTCTAAATATTCAAATATGCTTGGAGACCAAATTTTACATTTTTTGGAATTTTTTTACTATTTATTAAGCCACTTTGAAAATCGCTGATCCGATGGTGAAAGTAAAAAACAGTAAAATTTTCTGGACCACCGGATCAGAAACTTTCAAAGTGGCTTAATAAATAGTAAAAAATTTTCAAAAGATGTAAAATTTGGTGTCCAAGCACATTTTAATATTTAGAACATGTTGAACGGTTTGGATCGGTTGTTTGAATTTTCAAAATCCAAAAAGTGGCCCAAAGTAAACGGAGGGGTTTACTTTGCAAAGCACCATAGCCTTACTCATATATATATATATATATAGAGGTTGGCTATTCTACTTCCATAAGCATATGCCCACATATGCTTATAACTCATTTTTGTGTTTCCAATGTTCAAACAACAAATTCAAACCGTTAGATGTTCAATCTATATTAATATGTGCTTGGAGACCAAATTTTACATTTTTCGGAATTTTTTTACTATTTATTAAGCCACTTTGAAAATTGCTAATCATATGGTCCAGAATTTTGTTGCACTGTTTTTACTGTTCACCCGGATCAGCAATTTTCAAAGTATATGAGGTTGGCTATTATACTTCCATAAGCATATGTGGGCATATGTTTATGGAAGCACAATAGCCAACCTCTATATATATATATATATATGTGTGTGTGTGTGACGAATCAGTTTCCCCAACAGTTGTAATTAAGGAATTCTTGACAGTAGCCAGCGGAAGCAACCTCTTCTTCTTAATTTTTTTTGAGTAAAAATTGAAAATCAAGCTATTTAACTATTTAATTATTGCAATAAAGAATTTTCTCCATCCGAAGTTCCAAAGTCATAACCTCTCACGTAAAGATCACGTGTCTTTGCCACTTTTTCTTCTTAATTCACTAAAGAATTTTCGGCTGCTATCATATAATATTATCTCTAGTGGGGATAAAAAAACCATATGTCCTTCTCTTCACATATAATTTATAAAACGAACTTTTCATTGATCCCGACCAATTTGGGGAAGAATTTTCTGCTGCCATTATATATATAATATCATCTCTAGTTGGTGATAAATAAATCATCTGTCCTTTTTCCTCATATATTTTAATAAGTCCAACATAATACCTTCGGTTATATCAATTGAACAAATAGATCCCTAGAAACCCAAAAAGCTCCATTTTCGTCCATGAACTACTTGAGTCCGTATCTTCTGCATTAACTCAACTTTTGAGTAAATGCATCTCGGCTGTCTAATCAGGATTCGAGCCAATCCGGTCTGAGATAAAGCTCACAGAGAATCTTTAATATTCGTGCCAACACGGATTGGACGATCCGGATTCATTCTGAATTAACTCAAAAGTTGAGTTAATGCAGAGATACAAATTCGAACTACTTGTGCTAATGGATTTGTTTGATAAATTGATCGGTAGTAAATGGTTGAACCATGTGATACCCTGTTGCATATGCTTGCGCACATGCTTTGGGTTATGTTTGTTCATGATTCCGGTTTCTCAATTTTGCAATCGTTTGAAATTTAGCTTTTGATACTCTGTAGTAGTTTTAAAATTAGGTTCATATTCTGTAATGCAAGTACCAACAACTTGTTGGTAGCTAGTGATGATATGTAAACTCTGATTTATTAAATGAAATTGAATCTTATACGTCATTGTGGCATCGCCTCATTTATCATTGATAAAATATTTATCCTGACACACTTGTTCTTAACAGTTGAAAAAAGATGTCTCTCTGTAAATAATATATAAAATCCCAAAAATTACTCATGAATTCTTCATAGTCCATTCCATCAAGACAAAAAAATAGGGGGAATTTCACACATACCACTCAAAAACTTCAAAATTACGTATTTCCCTCTCTAAACTTTGAAATTACTTATTTTTCCTTCTAAATTTCAAATACTCACAAAATTACCCATTTTATTGTCTTTTATATTAAAACTCATTTTAAATTTATAAAATATCAGTTTTACCTTTTATTAAAAGCATAAAATGCTATCTGATGGGTTCCTCTACCGTACGATCCGCTTTAAGACCCGTGCGTGCTAGATCAGCACGAATCTTGAAGTGAATGCGCACGGATATTGAAGCAATGTGCACATCAGTGTTGTAAAAAATGTCCGTTTAGGCCAATTAGTCGGCCGATTAGTCGTTGGCGGTGACCAAACCGTTATGAATTTTTCCGACTAATCGGCCGATTATTTCCGATTATGGCCAATTATTTCCGATTATTCCCGATTAATCGCTTGGCGGTACCCTGTCCGTCCGATGACCGCATACCGTTATTTACAACACTGGTACACATATCTTAAAGCGGATCGGACGGTAGAGGAACCCATCAGTTTAAAATTCAGTCCAATGGGAGTTTTATGTTTTTAATAATGGGTAAAATTGATATTTTATAAATTTAAAATGAGTTTCAAACTAAAAGACAATAAAATGAGTAAATTTATGAGTTTTGAAGTTTATAGGAGGGAATATGTAATTTTGAAGTTTTTGAGGGGTATGCATGAAATTCCCCCAAGATAATAATGCCCGCCAGCTAAACCTTGGGTTTATCCAAACATTACCAATGTATTTATAGAAGTCAATTATATAGAGACCCTTGCCCTTACTTCGTCCTCCCATTTCATATAGAGTTCCAATTAGTCTAACTATATAGCAAACACGGTACAAACAAGTATACAACTAACTTGTGCCAATATAATTACAAGGTTACAATTCAGTTTTATTCTGATCACAAACAGTATGCTTCTGGCATTGTATGTTCTCTTTCTTTTTCCTTTCCTAATACTAACAGAATTCAACTGCTACGCCAATGCTAAACTACCCTCCGCAAATTGCTCGAAGACTGATACATATGCAATCGGAAGCACCTTCGAATCCAACCTCTTCAAACTCCTCCCCTCACTCTACACAGATGCACTAATCAACAGTGCCTTTTCCAACGAATCGTTCGGCAATAGCCCCGACAAAGTTTATGGTATAGTAATGTGTTTTGCTGATTCCACTCTGGCCAACTGCGTCAATTGCCTTCAAGACGCAACCTCCAACACGACACAACCATGCTCCATGAATGCGACCGCCACTGTGCTATATGACTCGTGCTTGTTGAGCTACTCCAGCAAGAACATTCTTTCTGTTGCAGATCCCTATGAGCCCTTGCCCTTCTGCTTATACAGTGGAGATTCACTCGATCAGACGACACTGAAATCTCTTATGAAGGTGTTCACTAATTTAAGTGCAATGACACCATATACACCGGAACTGTTTTCAACTCAAGTGGTCAACACCACGAATAAAATGTCAGCACTTGTGCAGTGTACAAAAGACCTGTCCCCACAGGAATGTAAAAGATGCATTTCGAATGCAATGTCTTACTTCTCCTGGTGCTCAAATAATGGGACTGCACTGGGGATGAGGATAATGACAAGGAATTGCTACATACGGTACGAACAAAATATTATGAATGTTAGCTCGTTTCCAGTGTCATTGGTCCCGCCACCGCCTCCCCCACCATCGCTACCGCCTCCACCGCCACCGACATCATTAGCAGGTAAATAAAAAGAGTATTCTGATAATAATTTCAGCAAATAATTTTGGCTGTTTCCATAAATAAAAAAAGTAGAAACATTCCATTAAATTAATTAATAATCCAAGAAAATGTTTGTCAAGTACTCTTGTCTTAACTGAACAGAGTTTGAAATACTATAAGCTTTGCTAGCATTTTCTGAACAATTCAAATAATTAACATACAGGATCAAAATCAAATTCAACTGTGACAATTGCGGTCACCATAGTTGTTGTTTTGGTTGTTGCGGGTCTAGCTGTGTTTGGATTCTGCTTCTGGAGGAGAAAGCGCTTATTAGACAAACATCCAAGTAAATTTCCCATTCTATTCAGTTTTTTACATGCCTATAAGACTACCAAGTTTTACTAAATATGTTTTCTATCAGTATATATAATACAACATGAGTGTCTTCTTTCTGAACAGATGATGATGATGACAACACGATGTATATACAAGAAAATATAGAAACAGAACTGGAATATATCCTAAATCCAAATGCAGAATATGAAGTGTTTAAATTTACTGCACTAAAAGTTGCCACAGATAATTTCTCCGACAGGAATAAACTAGGCAAAGGAGGCTTTGGTCCTGTTTACAAGGTACAACAACACTTACACCTAGTAATTTTCCTTATCTTATCTCTTGACTGATAAAAAACAAAATTACTTATATCACTGACATATTATTATATAAAGGGTACTCTTCCTGATGGACGAGAAATAGCTGTGAAAAGACTTTCGGGAAGTTCGGTCCAAGGCATAACAGAGTTTAAGAATGAAGTGGATTTTCTCGCAAAACTCAAGCACAAGAACCTGGTTCAGTTGCTTGGATGTTGCATAACAAAGCAAGAGAAATTGCTTTGCTATGAATATTTACCTAATGGAAGTCTTGACAAGATTCTTTTTGGTACAAGTCCTTCGTTGCAATATATAGTACATATTTATTCAAAGTAAAATTTCTGAGGAATAACCATTAATGATAATTATGAATTTTGATATTTTCATTAATGCAGCAAAGGATGCCTCCATGCGAATCAACCTTAGCTGAAAAATGCGACAGAAAATAATTGAAGGGATTACTCGTGGTTTACATTACCTCCATGAGGAATCTCAGTTAAAAATTATACACAGAGATCTAAAAGTTAGTAATATATTGCTTGACAAAGATATGAACCCGAAAATTTCTGACTTTGGGCTTGCAAGGTTTTTCGAGGAAGATCAAACCCATAAAGATACAAATATCATTGCCGGAACATTGTAAGATTGATTATACTAGAACTTTTTACTATCAATATATTATTGCACAGTTGAAGTCCAGGATAACAATAATAATGGGTTATGACCATTTCATTTCAAGGATACTGTTGTAAGTAACAGCTGGAATTTCAGTTGAGAGCTGTTTGACACCCTTGCATATAATGTATATTTAAATTTCATTCAATGTCCTAGTGGTTCTTTAGATACTCAAATTGGGTTTAATTAATTTATGCCCATTGACTTAGATTTCTTTCCCTTCTTCATTTCTTTTACTTTTGTTGCTCAATTTGGAGGTAACTTGGGGTAAAGATATTGACAGATCAGTTTTGACTTCATCCACGAATCATATGCATGTTGTTTGGGCGTTGCATGAACCCAAAACTGCGCTGTCAATATCTCTACCCGGTAACTTGGACATAGAGATCAGTTGAGGAACTACCTCAGGTTTAATAAATTGAACATCATGTATATTTAAACCTATTATAGAAATGTGATATCACATCATACAGGCACCAATTTGGGAGTGTGATGTGTACACCAGGCAAAGCTTGCATAAATATGACACCAATATAGCTTTACAGATTTATTCAACTTACCTTTAAATGCAGTGGATATATGGCACCTGAGTACATTTTGTACGGGAATTTCTCTACTAAATCAGATGTGTATGGCTTTGGAGTTCTTCTTCTTGAGATTCTGACAGGCCAGAAGAATAGCGCCTTTGTTGGCTCGAATCGCATTTCAAATCTCATTAATCATGTAAGTAACATAAGCTTCTTGAGATTTAGGTCCAGAAGCTTTTGTTGTCAGAATTTCCTTTCAGAATTCTGCCATCCCTGTTCTTGCAATTGCAGATTTTAATTATGACCGTTAACCACAGTTATGCCATTATAAGAAAGTTTAATTGACATCTCCACAAAAGAAAATTTTCTTTGAAGCACTGTTTGAATTTAATTCGCGTAAATAGCCTTGAGTAGAATTACAAAAGCATATACTATTTGTCTATTAGAAGATGGCAATCCTTTAAATGAAAAGAAGGGTTCATTTTTAATTAGTTGCAGAACATATTGAACATAATTATATCCAGGAGAATTGTATTGATTTCTCTTAATTTTTCAATGTACTTGAATTAGTGACTAGATCGTTCTTTACTCATTCTTTCATTATGCTAAGTAACTTCATATGCAATCAAACTTTGCAATTTGCTTTCATGATTTCTTTACAAAATGTTATTTTTAGTAATTAAATAGTAGGTAACATATTATTTAAGTTGATCAGACCTAGCTATAAGAAAAAACTAACTGAACCACCCTTGCCACAGGCATTGATGCATTGGAACAGTGGTACGATATTTGAACTAGTTGATCCAATTCTAGAGGAGGAATTCAAAGAAGAGATTAAAAGATGTGTTCATATAGCATTACTGTGCGTACAAGAAAATCCAGTTGACAGGCCTACCATGGAGACAGTAAAAAATTTGCTTGCCAGCCCATCTGTGATTATTCCAAATTTGTCCCCAACCGCCTCTCGGACTTGGCCGACATATCAACGATTCGGGAAGGAAAGCTCTACGACTGACACATCTACACTCACAAGTCAAGGTGGGAGTATCACAACAAACACAGTCAATTGAAAGTCAAGCTGAGAGTTCTGGAACAAAAAGTAATATTGTGGTTTAGATCTGCATAGGATATTAGTAATATTTTCTAATTTTCCACACTAAACATTAATTAATTGAAATAAGACGCATTGTGTTTGATGTCCAATGGTGTGGTGTTCCTTTTCTCTAGGCTGGACCTGTCAGATCGGCCACCCCCCTGAAAACTTCTTGCTGCTTTATATACTCGATTGATGATTTCAATTTTGCTCAAAGTGTTAGATCATAAAGGTCACGACAATGAAAGAGAGCCCCAACTGTTGAGAAAATAGGAAACTGAACATTGAGGAGAAATTGCTTTTCTATTAACTATTTTTTATTTTTTCAATTTACATGCTTTTAGATCTATTTATATTACAATGGCTCTCATAGCCGTTTATTTTACCGTTGGTATACCTAATATATTTGGTATGCATTAATTACATTGTACTTCTTTATTCCTAATTCTAATAAAGTAGAAAGGACAGATGCTTTATGCTTGATTAAATCTTAGCCCTTAGATTGATGATGAAGATTAATCTGAGATCTTCTTATTTATTTTCAACACCAACCAACTCTTTGGGTTCAACTAGAGCTAAAATTTACATGCTGAAACTTGATTATATGTCAGACCATAACAACAAAATCACAGTCAATCTTCCATTCGTTGATCACCAACAAAAAAAAGTAAAAAGAAAAAAAAAAAGCAATACATGACCGCATTAGACATGAGCCACGGTTGAACAAAAAAACTATCATCCAACTCTCTATAAACCCAATTAGGTACGTCCCAATTCAGAAAGGGCAAAGTGGTCCAGAGCTTCTTCCATCTCTTTGAGAGAATGAATCGTTTGGGCAGCCTCCGGGGCAGTCAAGAAGGACATGATATGATGAATTAAACAATCCGGAAAACTACTTATCCCGTCTCCTTAATTAGCCTCTCCTCGGTTTCTCGGATCGTTGCTTGGTTATTTCTCAGGGGAATTTAGTCGAACATTGGTGTGTCCTGTACCAACAAAACCGCCGGTTAATTCTACCGACAAGGAATCAGTGCACTATAAAAAGGCTACTCTTATTATATATTAGCTGAAAAGTTTCCATCCCTAATCATTACTAGAGGAGTTAGTGTGCCTTAAGCATTCGTTATCTACATTGTGATTCTCCTTCTTGGATTCCTTGGACAAAACACCATATATACATTAATTGGCATTTTTCCGAGCATGGTAAGTGCATCCATAAATCCGCTGGGTCAGCTAGCACATTAATAGAGGCAGTTGAGATTAGCCGTGTAACAAAGTTAGTTACAGTAGCTGTTGTATAGGCTAATTGAAGTTGTAACAGTTTGGTTAGTGTTGTAACAGCTTTCTGTTAGCAACTGAATTGAGTGAAGAGGTCTATATAAAGACCTGACTCTCAGCCGCTTTGAGATTCGGGCTAGCATAGGGGCATTATTATTGGGCTTTCAGATTCGTGCTAAGTTAAAAAGAACGGTCCAGATTCAGTAATTGTAAAAGATTCCTTATTACGGTACGGGGAGGATGTGAATTCCCATCAGGCAGTCTTTCCACGGGTCCGGATCCCCTAAAGTAACCCAATTTTTGGGTTTTGGATCGAGACCGTTCGATTCGAATCTGTCGCTCGGGATGGTCTCGAGATTCGAATCTATCGTCGGGATGTGTGCGCTCCACTTCAGGTGGATGATCTCGGATTCGAATCGGACGGTCCAAATCTAAAACCCAAACATTGGATTACTTTACTGGATCTCGATTCTCTTTCCAATGCTTCGGCTCAGTGTCAAAAAGGGGAACACTTATTAGTTTCTCAAAGTATTTCCTGAGTAGGCTAATTCAGAACTGGCATTTTACTATGTTATATATATTTTTAATTGATTAAATAAAAAAATATAATATTAACAAATAAGTGAATTTTAATGAGAAAAGAATTAATTTTTAAAATTTTGATCAATAATATCTTAATCCTGAAATACTATCAGGGTGGAGGTGTGGTTGGTGAGCTTAACTTCAAAATCTATTATATCGGATTCAAACGATGAATCTAAACTATTGAAATCTATCTACTTCACAAGAGTTGAATTTACATACAAATTTTTAAATTTTCGAATTATTTTAGTATAATGTCAAGCAGTAAAGATTGAAAATTTTATAAATTAATTTTATTGTATTTATTTTTGAACAAATTTTGACCACTTGAATTTATACTAAAATAATTTAAAAAATTTATAACTTTACATGCAAATTAATTACTCATAAAGTAGATATTGATTTTAATAATTTAAATTCATCGTTTGAAGACAATCCGATAAATTTTAAACTCACCAAACTCTACTTGTATAGATATAAAAATCAAAACGCAAGAGCCGTAGTAACAACTTTTTATAATTTTTGTCAAACTAAAAGTATGGGCCTTTAATTGAAATCAGATGAGTGATCTGATAAAGCTATTTTTAAACATAGGTAACACATAGAGAAGCCCAGTTCTTTAAAAAAGACATAGAGAAGCCCAGAAAACCCGAAGTAAATGGAATATAATGTGGAAAATATTTTTTTGATGGTTGGCGGTTATAATGTGAAAAATATTATCGATTTTTTTTACTAAAGCATTTAAAGCAAATAAATAAGCTTATGGTATTATTTCCGGAAAAAAAAAATCAACAACACAAACACTGTCATCGTCATTGTTCAGTGCATTTAAAGATAATAACCGACATTTCATTATGCATCATTTTTCATGTGCGAACACATGCTTTAGTAAGTTTTTTTTTTTTTGAAAAATAGTGGATTAGAAACCACCTATTTCGATTAGAAATCAGAAGGACCAAGTATAAGTATCCAAAATGGAAACTTATAACTTAGCCAATATATCTGCTTAGTTACAAAACCAACAACAGTACAATACAATAAAGCTGAAAACAACATACATTTAAAAGCCCTTAACAAAAACCTAAACATTAATCTAAGATCAATGCATTCAGGAGGTCCCAGTCCACATCAGTATCCACCTCAGTACAGATGCTTCTAGACATTGGAATGAAGAAACTGCCATGCCCAAAATCCCCTTCCTGATAAAGACCAAAAAAGATCTATGTTTTTTTTGGATAAAAAATAAGGGTCAAGCCCTCACTTGATTAATATAAATGAGTTACAAGGAGTTTGTAACAAAATATAAAAAGATCAATTCAGCTCAAAACATTTGAGCCTAAGAAAAAAAAATGAAGAAATGAAAATACAAAAATTCAACAGTAACTACCAAAAAAGAAAAAAAGAAATAAGATCTGGTAATGAAATTAGGAGCAATTTTCGGATCTGCTTGCTGTGTGTTTTCTATTTGATTGCATGTACCAGTTGCCCTTGCACCGTACCCTTATTGGTATACAACTATACACCATTGCTGATTTCAATCATGCTCAAAATGTTAGATCATAAAGGTCACGGCGAAGAAAGGGAAAGTGGTCCAGAGATAATCACGAAATCTCTGAACCACTCAAATTTATCTCTTTCGGTTCACCATCTTCTGATTCACTATCATCCAACTCATTATCGTCATCCCATTTTTTAGAAATATCCCAATTCAGACAGGGAAAGAGATCCAGAGATTCTTCCATCTCTTCGAGAATATGCACATTTTGGCAGCCTTTTGGGGAAAGAAGAAGGACATAATGTGATGAATTAAACAATATGGCAAACTACTTATCATGACCCTGTTGCATCTCCTGGAGTTCTCGGAACGTTCCATTAAAAATGTTCTCAGGGGAAATTACTCAAACATTTGGTGTGCACTGGTCCTGTACTCAACAAATCGCCCCTCAATTCTACTGAAGGAATTATCTCTCAATCAATATTCAGAAAAATGAGGATTTTGTAGCACAAAGGCTACGTTTATATATATGAAAACATTCATTGTATAATAGAGAATGCACCTGTATGATAATTTCAATCAGGAACCGCCTACCGAAACGGGGGGCGTCCAATGCCTGCTTCCGAGATTTTTATTAATATCCAAAGTTTAATAGAAATTAATATGTATGCCCAAAATTCTGGATTTTCGCCAAAAATGCCCAAACCGGTCATAAAACTCTTTTTTTTTTTGGAGAAGTATGAAGAATAGTGAAATCTAACGCTGAAAAATTCGAATTTTTTGTTTAATTTATTTGTTAGATTACTTCTTTTGATTTATAATTACCATATTTATACTAAAATACACTAGATTACTTGAAATTATGTTGAATTACACTATATTACAATAAATTATGTTGAATTACACTAAATTTCGGTAAATTACACTAAATTACAATAACTTCGCTACTTGATAAAAATGCGGTAAATTACGCTAAACTACGCAAAATTACGCTAAAGTAGACCAATTTTGTGCCATCTTTCATGAATCATAAAAAATAGTAAAAAAATTCCGAAAATAGTAAAAATTGGTATTCTACAAGTTCATTTTATAACTAATTTACTGAGCTCCTTAGATTGAATAATAGAAATGAAAATCTTAATCGGAAACTTCAACTCAAGTTTTGAGGCTCTTCCCTTAGTTTTTTGGCAATTCTGAATTTTGAAATCCGGCGTAGCTTTCCGGAAAGTGGTCATTTGCTGAAAAGTGGTCATTTTTGTAATTGGTCTGGTAGTTTGGCTAAATTGGTTTGGATTTTCTGGTATGCCACGACTGTCACAGATTTCTTTCATTTCATTATAGACATTATTAAGCCTATCAAGAGCTCTTTTTACTGTTTTTGAGAAATCGCTCGTCCAGTTTCTCAAAAAATTTGTACCTGGGAAGCTCTTTTCGACCTTATTATTTATTTATTTAAAAAAAGGACTTTATTCTTCAACCTTTGGTACTTCAATTCATCAACTATGCTTTCGGCTTCATAAACGGAATCTTTAAGCTGGGAAAGGAGCTCGTCTATGGGGTTGTAATTAGGTAATCACCAGCATTAGGATCTCTCGATTAGGTGCCGTGCCTTAAGCAGTGCCCCACGAAGATTTAAGAGGTCACTATTGACATCTGAGCTCTTACGCCAAGAATCAACAGCAGATTGACCAAAGGTTGACACCAAAAATTCGAGTGCTTTTTCCCACAAGTTCATTCTCCCCTGTTACAGTTATCAACCACAGAGAGGGAAGTATTAGATAAGTAGTCAAAAAGTCTTTTATTTATTTATTGTTTGCTCACCACCTTCTGTGCAATGAATTGAAGCCAAAGAAAAACCATTTCTAAACTCAAAAGTAGGAATAAGTTGGATTTTCCCCGTCAAACGAAAAAGAATGATAGTATATTCTTGTAACATGAAAGTTGGATTCTTTTTCCCTTTTCTTTTTGGTGCTGAAAGGAAGAATCACCTCAGACTAAAATATTGACAATGTTGAGAACTTGGAGAAGGAAATGAAAGAGGAGAGCAATGATACAAAGAAACATAGTATTGTAAATAGCATAGAAGAATTTTGATCAGATTGAAAAAAATTGGGAGCTTACGATTGAAGAAAAGACCTTGAACCGATTGTCTAGTCCAGTGGCGGAACCAGAAATGATCGGTAGGAGGTGCCTAACAGGCGGTTGATAAATCCAAGAGTGCCTGACAGAGGGGGTGCTAGTTTTTTTTATTAAAGAGGGGGTGCCAGAGGAGGTGCGGAGAGGAAGACAGAGGGGGTGCCAGTTTTTTTTTGTAAGAATCCAAGAGTGCTCGACAGAGAGGGGGCTAGGGCCCAGGCTGGCCCAGGCCTTGGTTCCGCCACTGATCTAGTCCAAATATTGAAATTCATCCGTGCCGTTACGGAGGATAAATTTGATATTCTTGGACTCTAATATAATAATAAACAAAAAAAAATATTCAAAATGATTGTTACTTGATGTGATAACCAGCCAACAATTATATTAAACAAAATAAAATTTATAAAGAGTAATGATTTCACTTGTCTGGAGAAAATCACGCAGATTTCGTTTAGCAATTAGCACATATAGTTTATATTTTTCGTTTGAAAAATGAAGAATTATGTACATTTGAAGAATGAACACTGCACGAAATTTCAAGTGAAGAATGATCAATCTCGTTATCTAGTCATTAACCTTTTACAAGAGAGATTAACTTATATTAAAAAAAAATTATAATCATGGATATTAAAAAAATTGGTCCAAATTTGTTTCATCAAGTCATCAGATGGTTATTTAATTTCTAATTTTGATGATATAAATTAGTCACAGATGAAAAAGAAAAAACTCACACCAAAGTTATTGCTACATGTGTTCAGCAATAATAAAATAGATTTTTTTTTTATTCTTTGCCCTTTATTTCAATCCCATTTGATAAAGTGGAATAAACTTAGATACTGGAAAATGTCTAATTTCACATCATTTAGAATGGTAAAAAATGGTAAAAAGAAATATAAAAAATGTGAAAACCAACTGAAATGGTAAATGGCATCCAGTCTGACGCCATTTAAAACGGAAGTCTCTGACAGAAAAAAAAAAGAGGCATGGACGCTATTCTAGACAGAGGTTTGGATAGGAATCGGAAAAAAAAAAAAATAACACAGAACGCTGAAATTTTATTAATCAATAAAAGGCATGGAGTATAAGGAGAAAAGGAATGTTGATGTAATTAATTTACATTGCCAGTTTGCCACAGGGATGCACATATGTATCGCTGAAATTTTTATTAATATCCAAAATTAATAAATAATTTACAAATCTACACCTTGGTGTGTTAGATTTTGAAATCTGTCCAAATCGGAGACTAAATTTCCGGTTTCATACAAACTTTTCGCAAAAAAATTCTCAGTTCTAGGCAGTCCGAAACCAGAGTAAATTCCCGGTTCTAAGCTTTTTTTTTTTTTTAATTAAACAGAATAGTCGGTGATTTAATCTCCGGTTCTATTTTTTTTTAATTAAATCTCCGGTTCCGATATTTTTAATTAGAAAAAACAGCTTAGAAAAAAGGTTTTAATTTCCGGTTTTAATTTTTTTTTTAAATCTACACCCTAGTTACGCATGAAGACAAAATACGATGTAGTTACGCATGAAAAAAACAAAAAATTTAAGTTATTTAAGTATGCCTTTGTCAGATATGTCAGAATTTTTTTTATTTTTTCGAAAATAGAAGGATTACAATATTTTCTGAATTTACTTAGAAGTGACTTTTGAACCGGGATCAATAACTCAGATTCAAAATATTTTTATTTTTTTTTCAATAACACACAGAGAAATATTTAATTTTACTTACAACCGTGAAAAATCCGGCCTGAAAAATGTTGATCCGGATTATTTGTCGCGGTCTTTCTAATAAATGAAATTATATAGTATTCCATCTATTTTCAAACAAATATATGAAATATTTCTAATATTTCAATACAAAAAATAAATAAATTATAACATTTTATGGTTTTCTCTTTAACCCTACTCTACATTCTGATCGGGCTTCAACAGAGAGCACATTTTTTTTTAGAAAAAAATCATAGAACCGGCAATATAATTTCCGGTTCCTCAAACTGGAATTTTTTTTTCCGGTTTCGGAATGTCTAGAACTGGAAACTTTTTTTGCGGAAAGTTTGTATGAAAACGGGAATTTAATCTCCGGTTTGGACATATTTCGAAATTCCTCTGCATGGGGTGTAGATTTTGAAATTATTTATTAATTTTGAATATTAATAAAAATTTCGGTATATATCGTCTAATTGGCCAATTAATTTTTTTTTATGAGTCCAATTGGCCGATTATCACCCCAAAACTTGGTTGCATGTGGGCTTTATCAAATTATTCCCCTTTGCATGTGCCAATCATGCACGTTCCTTCCTGCTCCTCTGAAGGTCTGAAGCCTGAACCTTAGCAGCCTTGCCAAGATTTAAAAAACAAAAAATGCAAGAGGCATAGTTATGTAAAATTATGTTTATTTATCCTTTGAGGTAAACGAATAATTATGTTTTGATCTGGACCGTTCAATTAAAATCGGATAATTAGACTTGAGGTGAAATGCACAAAATCTCTATAATATTCATGCGAATTTTAATCAGATAATTAGGTTTTAAATGAAAAAAAATGTCACCTTAAATAATCCAATTTTTATATGGTCCAATCGCATAAATTTCTACCCTTTTACGATACTAGTCACCATATCAAAATAAAAATCTCCTATTTTTATTTGCTTCGATCTCTTTATCAATATATGATTATTTTAAGCGAAAGTAAAAAAAAAATCACTTAATTTAGTATTAGTTTATTTTTTAATTGGATAGTAATCATAAGGAATAAAGAAAGATGCGATTATTTAATTAGTTCATAAAATTCCCAATGATAAATACACACGATTTTTTTTTTTCTATGAAATTGGTTATAACCCCTCCATATATTCTAAAAAATTGTGCATCATAAATAGGAAATCATGAATAGATATGCTATCCCGCAGAAAAAGAAAAGATATTATGATTCCTTGTTTAAAAAAAAATTATGATACAAAAATAGGTACATAATAAGTTCCAACCACTAAAAATTCTAGTAAACCTAAAAAAGAACAAATAACAAAAAACAAAAATACTTATTTCACAAGAACCCTTTAAAAATTCTATTTAAATAATTTTTTCATGACTAATTCGTACTGTACTAGATCCAATTTCATTCCATTGAAATTGAGAAAATAACTCAATTTTAACATTGTTCTTGACCTCCAAGGAACTTCTATAAATTAACTAGCAATTAAATAAGCTTCAAATTTTATAATTTTTTGATGCACACATCTCTCTTGTGAAAATAAAAAGGATCAACTTAGATATGAATTTGGAATTTTAAATTATAAAATACAAATAAAATATGAGTACGTATATAGTACTTCATGCAACTAATAGCTTGTGGTATTGAAATTATGCTTTATTCTAAAATCATTAGTTGAGGAAAGGACATCAAATGTTGGAATGTTGTTGAAATTAATTTAATTTAAAGTGAAAATGTTGTTGTAGCTCAAAATTTGTTTTTCTTTTCTTCTCTTTTTTCTTATTTTCAAAAGTTTCATTAATGTAAATTTTTAATTTTCTTAATTAATTATAGGAGTATATAAAATATAATATGAAATTTATTAGAGATAACCATAAAAAAAACTATTTTATGGTTTTATGAAATTTCGCCTCTTTTATTTTAACCTTTTATTTTCTTTCCTTTTTTGAGATTTGTTTATTAATTATTTCCTTTTCTCACTAAAGAATAACATGTAGCTAGATGCCTATTATTAATAGTAGAGAGCTATTTTGGTAATAACCGATGTTGCTATAATTGTCAGAATTCTCTCTTTATAAGGGGCAACTCTCATTTACCTTTCAAACAATATCCGAGACTTGTCGGTATTTTCTCTCAATTCCTACTCAAAGACAAATTTGTAAGTTAGCTTTTATAAATCATGAAATAATTTATTATCATTAGAACTGCATAATTATATATTCTTGATGACAACCTTTAAAAAAATTCTTCTTGATGACTAGTTTTTATGCACTTGGTTAATTATCTGTTTATTTATTGAAATATGGCTTCCTAGTATTGTTTATTAATTAAAATATGGTTTCTTCCTTTAATTTGATTGCGGCTTGTGCTTTCTTTTTATCATAATACCGGGTTTGTGCATGCTAGGTGTTTGACAAAAACTTGTTGAATAGAATCAAGAGTCATGGTAGGAAAAAGATCAAAAATGACGGTTGAAGTCGACCGGATTAGCAATCTACCAAACGGAATTCTAGCTCACATCCTTTCTTTTGTTAGCACCAAAGAAGCTATACACGCGTGTATTTTATCAAAGACATGGAAATACATATGGACTGCTGTACCGACTCTAGAATTTGATTTTAGAAAATTCTGTCATGATCATAGGGTACTTGATGGGAACATAAAAGAATATGAGGCCAAGTATGTGCAGTTCGTTGAAGGTGTTATGCTAAATCGAGAAGCACTGCTACTGGATACATTTAAGTTGAATTGGTTTAATTATGATTGTCATCAATATTATACTCCCAAATCGGTCACAGAAGTGATTCCACGTGCATTAAAGTTCAAGCCTCGAGTTTTATCGGTTAATTTTCATCTGGATAATTGTGAGAATTTGGACATAGATTCAATTTTCAATAGTGACTCGCTAGAAGATGTGCATCTAAGCTGCAACTATGATTTGAAAAAATTTGCTCCCAACTCAATCAACCTTCCCCATTTGAAGAACCTAAAACTTCTCAGGCAAGGTATAGGCAGGGATTTCTTGAATAAATTATTCTTGGAATGTCCTGTCCTTGAAGAATTGACACTGTGCAATTGTGCACTCAACTTTGATAAGATTTATTTTAACATTTTAAAGAAATTGATCGTTGTTGATTGTCATCGAGCGAAGGAAGTGGAGAAACTTGAAATTATTACTCCGAGTCTCTTGTATCTGGAGATCGAAAGATGCTATGGCTTGACAAAAGTTTCAGCTTCAAACATGCTTTCCCTTGTTGATGCATCGATCGAGTTCGGATGGTATGAGCTGGATGGTGTAGTAATCGGTGGTAGCGAGCCCAATTTTCTCGGTTCCCTTTCAAACGTCACAAGCCTGCATGTTATTGTGGAATGTGAGATTAAGGTACTTCCTCTATGCAGTACTAATTATATGCTTATCGATAATACAATATCTAAATTGAAATGGTACAACCAATAATGATTATAACCTTGCCTAAACTCTGTGACTAGTTGGATGATCTTTGCTCTATGATTATTCCTTTCCTATCGGATGTGATCAAAGGTTTTATAGTTGCTTTCCTGCAAAAAATGGCTATCAATATTTAATTATCCTTTGGGTTTTAGTTTTGCAACCAATTGTTTTTTTTTTCTATAAATAAAAAGTTGTAGACCTTGTTAATAATTTGTTGCAATTTTCACATGATGGAAAAGTTGAAGAATGGAGCTTCTAATTGCCCAACCTTTAACAACTTGAAGAGGTTGAGCATTTTATGGAGAGTAGATTATAACTTCGATTTGATTGCTTTTTTCCTCTACAATTCGCCAAATCTAGAGGACATCACTTTGTTGGATGAAATTGTAATCTCTCTATCTTTCTGTCTATATATCAATACTTCAAAAAAAAAGCGTACTAACTTATTCCTTCCCTCATCAAATTAAAATAAAGCAAAAGTTTGAGGGACAATTTGAAATCCCTTGGAAGTTAGGTACAAAATAAGAATTGTAATAATAAAGTTTTCGTTGCATATATAGCTAGGATCTTGTTATGTTCTGCTGAAAGTAAAAGAATATCAGTATACCAAGTACATATGACAAACTACCACTCAGTACCAGCAATGAATTGTAATAATGAATTTTCTTTCTACTATGAACTACCAGTCAGCTAGCTAAGACGGTTTTAATTAAGGCCTTAATTAATTCACTAAGCATGAAAGTTTTTTGTACTATGAAGTTCTCGGAAAATGCATCTCCGAATTTAGGTCTGGAGGAGCCGAAATATGATTTGTCTCGACGGGAGCACCTTGAGACGGTCACAATTTTGAACTGCTGCAAAATTAGTTCTGAAACTTTGGATTTGCTGGTAAAAAATTTCTATGCCTATGTGAGAACCATTGGGAACATTTTCATACCTTAATTTGGAGGGACGCATGGCTTTTATTTTCAAACTGAACATTTTTTGTTTAAGTTAACTATTTTGGTTGTGTGTGCTGGTAAAAAATTAAGTATTGCTGATGTAAACTACTGTTCTTTTATCCATATGTTCTGTTCATTTTTATTGATTTATGAGTGTGATCTATGAATTATTTTGATATTCTTTTTGTTAAAGTCTAACTCAGTTTGTGAGTTTAGATATTTGCATATAAACATAGGAATATATGTTTTTCTATTGCCGATATTTATATAAATATTTTTATTATGAAAAAAGTATGACAAAGTAGGAAGTAGACATTAAAAAAATTAGGAATGAGATGTAGATTTTTTACCAGTTAGGAAACAAACATAAAAAATAGGAAATAGACTTTTTACTGTTATTTGTTATTGTGACCATGTCAAATATGAAATTTATCAGAATTAATAGTTATTTGATCTTTTTTTAATGGTAAATTTAAAAATTTTGGGGATAAAGTTGACTAAAAAAATGTGTCTAGCAATATTGATTCAAATTATTTCTGCAGTTCAAAGTTCAAACTCAACCCAAATAATTCAATAATTGCTTGTGGGATTAACAAAAATTTGCTCATGTCTGGTGGAATCGATCAAGACCTTCTCATTTTGACTAGAAACGATCAGAATCTGACCTCAAACAGAATTATACTGCTGGATTTTACTTTTCTTCATAAAATGATACTGATGTGTTATGGTACAGAATTTGTTTCATAGTAGCGACCATAGAGGATAACTAAAATTGTTCAAGTCAAATGCATTTATTCTTCGTTAATCCTTATCGATATTATTCCGGACCGATAGAGCATCTGCATCCCTGAAACTATTAGAGTTTCTAATCTGACGTGGCAGTTGCTAAACCAGTTTCAGAGATGTAGATGAATTTCTTATTTAGCAACTTTGCTCAATAATTTCTTATTAAGAAATCGTTTATAAACTCTGACGTGGCAAAACGATTGGCCTGTATTCGCTAAAATTAGTTTAATTTACTGCTGATGTGGCTTATCAATTTTAATTTACTGATGATGTGGCTTATTAGAAACTCTAAAATTAGTTTCAGGAATGTGAACATGTATAAACTCCAGAGTTTATAATTTCTTAAAAACAGTTAACAGTTATTTAGAAACTCTAAGAGTTTCAGGAATGTAGATGCTCTATCGTTTTGCTTATTATTTTTCTTTGCGGTTAGAGCATTTATTACCATGTTACAACTAGCTTGCTTAAGTGCTTCCTTGTTAAGCAAGGCGGTTAGAGAATTTATTGCGTATATTTTCATATACGCTTCAGATTCTGATTTCTGAGAGGATTTATTGCCTCTTTCATTAATAGAAAAATATACTCTTTTAACTTTTTAGAGTCTTTTTCCGTTGGATCAATCTATTGATTTGTCCATTAGATGAATATCTGAGATCATTATCAGATTCTCACTATTTTTGTTCGAATCTTTATTTTAGATTTGTTTGGAATCCGGCCGTTCCCAACATATTGATTTAGCAATTATAATAATTATAAAAAAAGTTATAATTTTGAAATTCCAAAATAAAATGCAATCTATACATTATACGCAGAAATTTTTATACATAAGAAAATAAAAAAAATATTAAAATAGAAAATATCGTGTGGGAATTTGAAAAATGAGAAGGCAGTAGGATGCCATGACACACTCAAGACCGTGGAAAAAAAATGAAAAAAAACTCTAATGTGGGATGCCATGGCTCAGCCCAACCTGAAAAAAAGAAAAAAAAAATTGAAAAGTGGGCCGCCATGGCTCAGCCCACCCAAGAAAAGAAAAAGAAAAAAAAAAGTGTGCCGTCATGACATACTATGACTACTAAATGGAATATTATGGCATACTTGGAAAATGAGTTAGTCTTTTTTTTTTACGTTTGGTAGGTTGAAAGGAGCCATGGCGGCCCATTTTTTTTTTCTTTTTCCGGAGTTGATAGAGCCATGGCATTCCATAAATGGATTTTTTTTTTCACGGGGTGGATATGTGCTATGGCATCCCTACGGGACGCCATGGCTCATGACCGCTCATTTTTAAAATTCCCGCACAGGGTTTCTTATTTAATATTTTATTTTTTTTTCATTTTCTTATCAAAATTTTTTTTGGCATTATACGCTATATAACACGAAAATAATAAAATATTATATGAATTTTACCATTAATCTAATGACATAAATTTACAAAGATCTATGTTTGCCGATATTTGTCAAAAATTAAATAAGTTTAATTACATGAAAATTTATGCATCGCCAATTTACAAGGAAACACAAATTTTACCTTTTTAATTTTTAATTTTTTTAATTCTTTTACATGATTTGATAATTCACTGTCAAAACTATCAAGATAAAATGTTGTCAAAAATCCTAAATCTTTAAATTTAAATCGGTAAAATTTATTGTTAAAGTCAGATACATTTATTGTCTATTGCTCACGAGCACTAAAGGCTCAAATGTATGAAACAAATAAGATGATCACACATATATCACTCTACTTCTTACACAAGATTGATAATGGTGGAGTATGCTTGAGATTGTTGTATGAATATAAAAGTTGTGTGCACAACAACAATGACTTTTTCTAGATCTGAAAAAAATTCGAAATATTATAATTGGGGGCGGCTAGAGTGATAATTCAGACCTTAGATTTTGCTTCTATTTATAAAGAGAGAAACAAAATAAGATAACTGGCCTTAGCCGTTGCAACGGAAGAATAAGCGTTGCAACGGATAGCCCCAGTAAGCAGGTTTGGCTGCGCTGGGAAATCCTAATGCTTATAAGCGTTGCAACGGTTGTCTCTGGAAGTTTTGGGGTCCAAACTTGATTTATTCCGTTACAACGGTTATTTGAGCATTGCAACGAATTAAATCGATTTGGCTGTGTTATGAGATATTGAATTAAACTGTTACGATGCTTAATTATCTTGTGCCTTGGGGACCAATCCTTATATAGTGTTACCTATCTGGTTATCTGCCAACTTGAAAAGGTATTTTGTATGTCTGCATCAAAAACCGTGTGGCCGCATCGATATCCGTGTAGCCTGCACAAACCTCTGAAAAAACAGTTTTCTGAATTGCAAATTTCAAAATTAGTCCATCAATAATTTGATCTTTACCTAGATTGTTTTATACATTTATAGACTACACCCTATTAAATACATAGATTGTCTAATATCTTAATTTCATATTAAATCACTTAAGTTAATTGTGTCAATATATGACATTATACAATTCATAATTAGGATTTTTCTAATATGCTACGCGTAGCATAGAGCCTCTCCGTGCTACGGCTCATTTTTTGAGTTTTCAAAATCCTAACGGTCGATCCGAACCGTTCAACATGATCTCCATATTAATATGTACTTGCAAACCAAATTTTATATTTTTTAGAATTTTTTTACTATTTATTAAGCCACTTTGAAAATCGCTGATCCAATGGTCCAGCAGATTTTACTGTTGTGTACAAATTAGTGTTTTTTCAAAGTGGCTTAATAAATAGTAAAAAAATTCTAAAAAATGTAAAATTTGGTTTGCAAGTACATATTAATATGGAGATCATGTTGAACGGTTCGGATCGACCGTTAGGATTTTAAAAACTCAAAAAGTGAGCCGTAGCACGGAGTGCTCTATGCTACGCGTAGCACGGTAGCACTGTCCTCATAATTATATTATATATATGCTCAACGTTGGATTATGATCCAACAAAGCCATCCTAATACGTAAAAAAAAAAAAAAGAATAAATCCAAGTAAAAGGATTTATATTCCTGCTTCGTTTTATTCTTTCTGCAAAACCGGTCAAACGCCCCACCCTTTTTTACGCAGTAGTTCTAAAAAAGCAAAAAACAAGGGTAAAGTAGCGAATCGTACGCCAACATTTAACTTGCCAAAGGTCCACAGTGACAAACTAATAGTTCGGATTTGATTTGGCGTGGTCAAAAATTCGTGATTTGAATATAATTTAAGTATAATTCGGAAATAATTCGGTACAACAAGAAAATAAAAATAAAAAACTAAAATTCAAGATTTGATTTAAATATAGAAGATATAGAATATTACATGAGAATGCTCGCAAAAAACTTTGCCTCAAATTCACCACGTGGTGGGTCCGCTAATGCCTTTCAAAATTCAAAAGCTTTACCTCATATTCACCCACGTGGGGGTCCTGCCATGCCACGAATTTCATCCCAATGCACGGATTACGGAGTGACAAATTTTTCGAATAAAATGCGAATAATTCGTAAAAATCGTTTTATTCGCGAATAAATCGGTAAAAATTCGGTCAACTGTTTTATTTGTTGTTCGGTTCGGAAACTCCAAAAAATATTTTATTCGCGAATAAAACGCGAATCATGTTACTATGCACAAGCCACACTTGAAGAAGTGAAGGCGAGTGCGGTTGGCGGATAAAAATCTGCGGGAGAGAAGGGGTCCGTCATCCGGTCTGGGTCGTTCGATTTGCATTAAGATTCGCACAGGCGTTTAGAATCACATGACGATTTTAACCCCAGGATGTGATGAGTCGACATCGAGGTGCCAAACGACTCTTAATTGTAATTTTGCACGAACCCTGACGCGGAGTGAACGGATCAACGGACCTGAATTTGGTCCACTGGCCACTGCCTGCTGGAAACAAATCTGCTGCGATTTCAAAGGATAGCAGGTCCCTGAGATTCTAGTCCCAACCGTTCATCCATTGGAATGTAAAAATTTCAAAAGAAGTTAGTTTTTGTGCACGAATCTAAAAACATATAAATGGTTGGAATTGGAATCGCAGAGACCCTGCGATCCTTTCGAATCGCAGCAGATTTGGCTAGGCCATACGCTGTAGTTGGCTTAGAAAGATTGCGGACCAGGGTCTAGCTCTCTCTCTCTATTCTCTTGCTGGAGGGAGGGAGCTTTAGAGAGAGATGATACAGTCATATTCTCTCACCTCCTCAAACTTCTTCCGAACAAATTCCCTTTCTCTCTCTAAAACCTCTCGCTTGTGCTACACCCGCAAGGTCTGGTGTGCACTTGGAAAAGATGGAGTGAAAACAACCAAAACCGCATGGCCTTCCGTCGCAGTTTCCCTTTTTGGGTCTGGCTTCATCTTGGGTCCCCTTCTTGACGGACTTCACTCCAGGGTTAATTTGGTAGTTTATCAGACGGGTGCCATTGACATTGGGCCCCTCCACACCAATCTCTGGGTAATTTTTTTTTTCATTTATTGTTGTTTTTTCTCAAAAGCTTAGTTATTTTGAGGAATTGATGCTTGTTAGATGAAGAAAATTCTACATGGTTCTCTGATGAACTGAACTCTAGGATTAATTTGCTAAGTTTCTAAACTGTAGTTACTGTTTCTGGTCAATTATTTATTTCTTCTAATTGTCAAAATTATAGCTTTTTTGTTTGCAATTATGCATTCTGGACCTGTGTTGCGGTTTTTTGTTTCATTTATATGATAAAAACAAAAATATGTTCCAGTAATTATGACTCTGCTCTGTGTGTGCGTGTGTGTCTAAAACTTAAAAAAAGAGGCAAAATTTCCTTCTCTGCCTAACTGTGTACTATACGTGTATTTGGTAGGTACCACCTCTGCTTGGGGCTTTTTATTGCACCTTTGGTCTGATACAACTCTTTCTAGATGAAAAATTGCCATCCAAAACTAAACCTATGGGAAGTCTTGAGAAAGCAGCCCTCTCCTTAATGTTAGTGGTTTAGTGTTTAAATAATGATACCGTACCAGTGAAATTTGATACCAGTAAGCCACAGACATGGATAGAAATCTGGAAATAGTAAGATCCCATCCTTATATTGAACCAAAATTTACCAGCTGGAATCAAATTTATTTCAGTTTGACATCTATATGAGCAGAATTAATCTTAATTGCATGAGTTAAGTACAACGCATAATTGGGGCTTAATCCTTTTTATTATTTGAGGTCACATTTTGGTATGATTGAGGCCTAATTGGACCATAAACATATAAAATGACTCAAGAAATTTTGAAATTAGGAATTGGTTTCAGCTTCAGTCAAAACTTCTTCTAATAATAACATTTTGACAAATGATTTTGATTGGTTGCCCAGAAGCCTTGCTCTATTTATTGAAGTGAGTGCTGAGATGTTTAAAGCAGGGGTTCCAAGCAACATAGAAGCCTATGCCTTGTTCGCTTTGGCGGAGTTTGTATGGTTCTATCTTGATAGCACTTGGCGTGGCTTTGCTTTAGCTTCTCTTGTTGGTATCTTATGCCCTCTTGCTGAGATCCCATTGATCAAGTACTCTCTTTCTCTCTCTCCCTCATTACCTCTTCTGGAGTTTTGAGGTTTAATAGGGTTCTGAAGAACTTTTTTCCTTTGCTGTTATATTTGTCCTTTCATCGTAGTAAAGATAAAGTTCCTTTGTTGTCACTTTCTTTGTTCTCTTTTGCTTGGATTATAGTAATAACTTTGTTTTGTGTTGACAAATTATGTTGGGTTATCTTGCAAAATTACAGGATCTTTCACCTTTGGAGCTACCCAAATGCTGATATTCAACTTTTTGGAGAGGTACATTTGTAAAGTGTAATATGGATTGTACTTGAAGCAATATTGTCATTTTCTGCATCACCTAGTAGTGGTACTAAAATTGACTAAAGTTGGAACAAATTGGTAATCATACCAATACAAATAAACTTGTAGCATTTTTTAATTGAATCTTAATTATTTAAATTGAGAGGAAGAGAAACAAAAATAAATGGAGTTCCAGAATTGCATTTATCACCTGCACTTTGCATTTCTTGATTGAACCCTCAAACTTTTGCAATTTGGAATAAATGTAGTATTTGAAAATGTCTGATCTTGTTGAATACACATTGATGTTAACTGTGATGTAATTATGAATGTCACACTTGGCTTTGGCAAAAATTAATTTACTATTTGGTAATTGAGGATTATAATTACAACTGTTTTTTTTTTCAGGGTTTAGTTAGCTGGACAACGACATGTTACTTTGTTTACACGCCATTTATCACAAATTTGTCCCGCTGGATGAAGACCTTATTTGAAGTGGATGTTGGCCAAAATGAAGAGGCGTAGCGAGTAATGGAAAAGGTGGAGTTATAATTTTTGTGAGGCTCCCCCTCTTTTTGAAAAAGTGCAAAACTGCTCTATTTGATATGCAAATTAAGAAAAAGTTTTTATTTTCTTTATTGTAATAACAAACAGAGAGAAGATGACAAATAAGGCCTCTTCAATTAATTTTCTTCGAAAGATGTTCAGTTTAGTCCTCAAGATTATAAAATATTACAAACGGAGATTTTAAACAATTATATTAAAATGAGATTTTTGAGTTTTTCAAACACAAGTCTCAACATGTATCATCTAACATCAAAGTACATTGATCAGAGCAGGGGCGGAGTCAGACTTTCAGACTATGGGGGTCAAACGTGAATAGAGGTCAAGCATATAAAAATTTTCTACTATGAATAGAGATCAATTTCACACTATCCATAATATTTTATTTTAACAATATTAAATTAAGTAAGGTATAAATACAAAAAAAATTGAAAATGAATGGGGTCAATTGACCCCATTCATTAAATGTGGATTCACCCCTAGATCAGAGGATGTATCATCTAGAACCAAAGTATACATAATATCAGAAAACAGAAGACCTATTGTTGCCTGTCGTGCATAGCCTATTCCATATGTCCATAGTCGTTCATAGCGATTGCCATGTAAAGCTGTTCTCATGTAAGCATTCCCATGTAATATATTAATCCCACAGTTCGCATTCATGTCATCCAGAACAAACTCTACCATACTAGCAGATGCATTTGAAACCCATTTGTACATCCAAATCAAACCCTCCATGACCAGCGGATGCATTTGCAAAAGAGATTGAAAATTGTACATCCAAATCAAACCTCCCAGTATCTATGGGGTGATTTATATATATGCATGTTAAAGAGATTCAAAACTGTAAAATGTGCTTTACGGACCAAATCAAGGAGACAAGATTCAAAAATCAAACTAAGACTACTATTTGCTAAACAGGAATAAGGTTGTCTATTACACTAGAACGCTATTCTTAAAATAAAGCAACATAATAGCAAAATATAGGAATGAAACTGTCCATTACACTAATCATAATCATAATTTGCTCCTGAAGTAAATAAGGAATAAAAAACTAAATAGATATATCAATGACTATGCAAGAATTAGTAAATTTGCTCCCCCTATTTTGACAGACCATAATCATATATAATTTACACTAATCTTGGTCATAACAACAGTCATAAAATAACTAAATAGATATGTCTGTCAATGAATTACCGGAGCTTCTTGAGCTCCTGAAGTAGGATTTTGCACCTTACAAGGGAGTAACCCATAACAAGTGTCATGTCTTCCGGAAATGGATTTGTAAAGGCATCCAGCATCAAAATACCTCGATAATCTGGTGGTGAAAATTGTACATCCACAAAATTGTCACTAACCCTGCAAGTCCTCTTGTCTGCAGCCTTTAATATCTTTGATAGTGATAATTCTGACTCAATAGTTCTTCCTTTTATTACTATCTACACAAATCAGATCATGAATTTTTCAACAATTCTTTCCTATTAGTATCTGGCTTCTTTACCATCTTAAAATTTTAATAAAATCAGAGTTTAAATAAAATACAAGTTCTTAATGCTAGAAACTAATTAAAAAACTAAAATTTTATAGCTGGCCTTACTGGGTTGAAGTCATCCAGGATTTTATTCAAATCCAGCATGGAAATGAGAAGTTCAGTGTAGTACTGCATGCGAATCTACACAATGAGCACAAAAGTTAAACAACACTAAGCTAGTGAACTATTTTGTGCTGAGTAAAAAATTGAGTGACTAAAAGTAACTTTGCCTGTAGGTCGGGGCTGAACTTCAAGCCCAACGAAGTAACAAATTCTTCAGCCACATGAGACCAATCTATCTCAGGATATTTATTAGCCAGGTAGTTTCCTTTTTCACCTGTAAATTCCGCCAAAACAGGAATTTCCATCATGAAATTAGCCACCTTGCTTAGTTGTTCCGCAAGGGATGCCAGCTCCTGCTTTATCAATTTGTCAAAAAAGAGTGCTAGCTCTTTCCCAATTGAAGGTTTAGAAGACCTTGCCTGCTACAACAGTAAATAAGAAATAAAAAATAACATAAATTTCTACATTGAAGTTTGGATGTATATTAACTCAAATCATTTGTTCTAAATTTTTTTTTTTTTGTTATCGTTGTCATCAGTTAAAACTAAAATTTAGGTGGAACAAAATGACAGATAATACCTGGTCGTGAGTCTGTGAAAGCATCGATAAAATTTTGCGTGGGTCGGGCATGATTGGAGACAGTGTTGCATCTTTGACAATCATCCCATATCCCGTCAACAACATCTTTGAAGTGTATGTATTATCCTCTCCGAGGGTAGACAAGGCTTTGCATAGGTCGGGCATGAGTGGAGACAGTGTTGCATCTTTGACAATTATCTCATATGCCGTCAACAACATCTTTGGAGTGTATGTAACTTGATAATCTGCTTTATCCTCTGCTGCGAGGGTAGACAAGGTTTTGCATAGGTCGCTCATGACTGGAAACATTACACAATGTACTGCATCTTTCACCATCATCCTGTATGCTGTCATAAACATCTCTGGAGTGCATGTACCTTGATAATTTTGAAGAACCTATCAGAAAATTAAACTGAATACATGAACTTTCAGAGAACTGAGATATAATTTCAAGTACATGAATTTACTAATTTTCATACACATACTGTAAAAATTAAATATACCAGCAGATTCATGGCAGTTAAGGTATAATGAACTAACCTTGGAGATCTCACTTTGATCCTTGCACTTCTCCCTGAGGAAATTTAAGACTCCCCTTACATCAGGATTTGCTATATGCTCCATATTCTCCACTACTGCATGCATGTTGTTTTCCCGGAATTCAAGAATTATTCTTTCGAGAAAAGTGCGGGCATCTAGACTGAACTTGGGGACCTCTTTCACTTCTGGAATGTCAGACAGCTTCAACAACCATCTAACCTTCAATAGATAGAAATAGAGACAAAAAAATTCAGAATTTTTAACCTGGAAATGTAAAAGCATGCTTTCTTCTTCTTCTTTTTTCCTCTATTCTTAAGCACTTTGTTTTAGCTGGTTCATTTTAGTCCATTAACAGATTTTCTAAATCTCAGTACATAAACATGTCTGATTATAGTACGCAAATCCTCCAATAAACCACTAGAACTCTAGAAAATGATTAATTTAAGATCTGGCATTATACAAATCCTCGTACAGACTAGTTATCGGCCGATTTCCGTCCGACTTGGTCGATTCGAATCTGAATTGTCGTCGGATGACCCTAGTATGTACTCTTAGATTACTATTATCAAATTTAGAACTACCTGAACAATCATCCTGTAAAGGAAGAAGCCGCACTTGCTGAAGATCGGAAAAAACTCTTTGACCTCTTCTGGATACTCGACATCCAAAGGGGACAGTGTTACCAATTCAAGGCAAGACCTCATATACTAAAAACATGAAACAACTTAATTTAATCGTCTTAAATTGTTGCAAACCAAAGATAAACTAGTTTGAGATATTTTCAGCGAACTAAAATAAAAAATCCATAAAAATGTATTAGACAATCATACCCGCTCCCATCTTATCTCCAGATCGTCTTTGAAAACACTTGTGCGAACTGTACTCTCTCTAGTAGACGATCTAAGAGCAACGTAACTTTGGGGCTTTAACAGTGAGTAGCTCGTGACAGAAGGGCGAAGGCTTGAGAAGCGGTTGTGCACGTAACCGCCTCGAGTAAGAAAATAGGTAGTTTCCATGCGATAGCTGAAATGATCTAAGAAGACGAGAGAGAGAAAAAAAGAATAAAAAGAAATATTATTAAGAAGTACATGTACACAACGGTAAGCTAGAAACAAGCAGTGCTGTGCGAATAGATGGATACCTCGATTGGAGCTTGCGTTCAAATCGCAGCTAAAGACAGAAACAGGAGGATGAGAGAGAGAGAATGTTAGGGTTTATATGGAAGAGAGGTCAGAAACAAATGACATAATTTATATCAACATAAATCTCTAAAAACAGAACTCTATAAATAACATATCTTAAAATATCCTATACTAAAATACTAAATTATTTCTTCTTAATATAGCATGTCAAACATAGTCTACTATTCTGACATTCAGCTAAATCAACTCTGGTGAAAATATATGATGACATGAGAGACATACACAATAAAGAAAGCTGAGATTTTAGAAAGCTGGGATTTCAGGTCCTGAAATCCAGGACTGGAATTTTAGCGAAACTCAATTTCGACGAGAGAGGTAGGTGAAAGACCTGCATTGGGAAAGAAGAGAAAAAATATCAGAGTTGTTGGGTTTTTCCAAGTTACAACCACCGCCTTTAAAAATATGGTTAGAATTATGTCCAAAGAGAAAAAATATGATTACTGTTATCAAATTTAGATCTAATGAGTTTAAAATTCAACATAGAAATATCAATCCTTGTCTTAGAAAGACAACATTGTCAGCATCGATTTTTGAATCATCAATTTATATGGTTAGAACTTAGAACTTAGAATAAAACAAAAATATCAACTACAAGATAAGTACTTAACGACATACTTCTTGTATTATTGGATTAATGAAACTCCATATTTTCAATAGATTGAATTAATTTATAGTAATATTATAATATTCTTGAATTTTTAGACCGACGAAAGTAAATTGGATCTTAATTTTCAATAAAAAGAGGAGGGTTTAACTGTCTCAATTTTTCGTGCCTCAATTTTGGCTCCAAATATGAATGGTTAGATTTGCGTCAATACTAGTGTGGATGATAGCTCTAAGAGCATCTCCATCGGCTTTCAAATAGAATTGCAAAAGCTTATCTGTCATCGTCTCTCTCCTATTTGTCAATTTCAATGGCTTTTTCAAGGATGCGTAACAATTGCAAAATACGAATCTCGAATCATACAGGGAAATAAAAATAGAAATATCTCAAAAGTATTTTTACGCTAACTACACAACGTATTTGGAATTAAAGCATGCAGATTCGTGGAAACACCTCTTGGAATTCACATCCTCTAAGATATCTCAAAGTTTGAGAAATTGCAACTGTCAAAATACGTTGTGCATGAATCTCGAGGCATATATAATACTGGCCCCTGCGCTGTCCCCAAATAGGCATCGCACACGTCGGTCACGCAAAAGTTGAGACATCTCAGAATTTTACTGTAGACAAAAAAAGGAAAAAGTTGGGGCCGCAGGGGCATTGTGCAGACTCCTGACTGGGGCCGCACCAGCATTGTGCGGACTCCAGTTTTTTGGAGCCGCAGAATACTAGAGCGGTCTAGGTAGATATCAAATTTCCCATAAACACGGGTGTTTTGGTTTTTTTTTTTTTTTGAGAAAATGCTAAAATATAAAAATTTCGGGTAATTAGTCTAGTCATGCCTCAGCCGTGTTGCATCCAGAAGCGGATGCATAATTTCTGTCAAAAGGAGGGGGCAAAAATTAGACTCAAACCCATTAGCTAATTGAATAGATACTATTTTGATAACAATTTCATGCGCAACTTTTGCTATATTAACCTGCAAGATAGAATTTGTGTGCTAGCTAGCATTGCTCCATCACGCCATTACATGTATTGTTGATGAAAAAAAAGAAATATAAATCATATGTATCAGGTTTTGAGATCTAATTGAGATCCTAGCTATATTTGGTGCAGCTACATTTGTAGGCAATTTCTTTTAGATATTGGTGCTAATTAAGACTACCTTATTTAGTTATTTCCCCAGACTCATTAGGGTCTAATTGAGATGGTAGTTATATGTTAAGCTTTGCTTAATAACAAACATCTCATCTTTCCAACTACACTAGCAAGACTTGTCAATCCACATAATAAAAAACAAAAGCAAAAGAAAACTCAAATGATTCAGCTTTGGATCATAGTCCCCGACCCCTCATTCGTCAGTATCTCAAGCAAGAGAGAATGCGGGACCCGGCCGTCGATGATACTTGCTGTGCGCACACCTTGTGTCAGCGACTTAACACAACATTCGACCTTGGGTATCATGCCTCCGACCACCTTTCCTTCCTCCAACATCTTTCTAATCCCACTAATATCGATCTCCTTGACTAGACTACTGGAATCGTTTCGATCCTCCATTATTCCTGCCACATCAGTCATTAGGATCAACTTCTCGGCCCCCAGAGCAGCAGATATCTCTCCAGCTGCTGTGTCCGCGTTGATATTGTACGCCTAATGGCATGCATGAGTCAAAGATTAGAGAAGTACACAGATGTGAGTTAATGTATTAATTAATGTGAGGACTCTTAAAAGTATGATTAACTTAACCAATAGCAAAGGAAAAGAAAGCCAATTTGATTTAGCAGTGTTATTAATGAAAAGAATGCCAATTTGATTTAGCAGTGTTATTAAAACCGGACTGGACCGGAAGGTTCAACAGAAAAAACCGAAACCGGACTGATTAACCCACCGGCCGACCAGTGAACCGTTAATCCAAAGTCTTATCAGGTCAACTTTCAGTCCGGTTCTGATAACATTGTGATTTAGACTTGAGTTTTTGATAAGGCAAGAGAAAATAGAAGGCTGGAAAGGCATTATGCATTAATAATTTTTGCAAATTAATTACCTGGCCAGCCTGATCAGGAGCGACAGGGGCGATCACTGGAATGTGGCTGCCCGCTAGGATTGTGTGCAAGATTGCTGGATTGACATTTGAAACTTGGCCGACAAAACCTAGAGCAGCCGCATTGGGAGCTGGACAAGCTGTAAGAAGGCGAGCATCATTTCCAGATAGGCCAACAGCTGTAGCATTCTTTTCTAGGTTGATGAGAGATACAAGGGACGTGTTCACCTGTAAAGTTAGTAAAGATTTGGTTTTAGTCAGTGTTTTAATATTCGGTTCTCATACGGTATGCGGAATGTCACCGTATACTGCATATACAGTATGTGGCCGCATATATGGATCTGCAGATTTTAAAATAAAAATTCATATTAATTTGTATACAAAGGAAGTATCTAATAAATTGTTGACTTACATAAGTGACACATCAGAGGCAAAGTTAATTATAATTTGCATCAGAACCATTAAGTATATCACATGAAATTATAATTTATACAAAATTATACTGAGGCATTAACCCTAATAAGCTGTATTTGGGTTGGGTTATTACTTATGCGAATTCTTATTTGGCCGAATAGATCATATGCGGAAAAAAATTATGCGGCCAAATATACGGAACCGAATATTTGACCGAATATCGATTTTCTATGTTGATTACAACCGAATAAGAATATTCGGCCGAATGGACCGAATTTTAATACACTGGTTTTAGTTGCTCTGGTGCTTGTGCAATGACTAGTAACATTTTAGTGAACAACTCAGAATGCCATCAACATTTGTATTTTTACAAATTTGAAGACTAAATTGAAAAGTTCAATTCATTAACCATTCCATTCTGTCATTTCATTTTATGGATGCGTATGAGTGTATCTATTAGCAATTTAGCATTTAATAATAATTATATATAGTAATTATACATCAATGAAAGGCGCTTTATTTGGAAACTAATTAATTTTGATATTCTTTTTTATTTACTAATTCGATCTCTTAATCACTCTCTCCTCTGGCTTTGGTATCGGAAACTATGAAAAAGCTAGCTCTAAATTCTATTTTTCTTCATTCTTTCCTTTTTTTTTTATTTCATCTCGATTATATCAAATTAATTAACCTACTGGCTGTTGTGGAGTTATCATCAATGGCTTCTATGATCGTGTTCTAAATTGCGACATCTCATGAATTATCTTGGTGGCAATTCAAAATTTTGCACAATAGTGACGAAATATGCTTAAGATTATTGGGATAAATTTTCAAAAAATATAGATAGTTAAATAAATTAATAAATAAAATAAATTTACAGTTATTTATCGTCAAATAAACTTATAAAAATTTCGGTGAAATTTGCCATCATAAAATAATAAAAAATCTTGACCCTTGCCATTAAATAAAATAATAAATCCGATCCGTATTCGAAAATTAAATACGGATATCTAATATCTGAATATATTTGTGGATACGAATATGGATATGGTTTTAAATTTTAATTATTCGTATCTGAAAAGTAGATATATACTATATAGTTTAATATATATTATGAAATAATTTATGTTATTCCATTATAATTAGATAAATATTATTAACTTTGGTTATTTTTTAATAATACTTATATCTTTAATAAATATCTGATCCAATCTGTATCCGTATCCATCTAATATCCGATCGGTATTCATATCCGAAAAAAAATGAATATAGATATGGTTTAGTTACCACTATCCACTCCGTATCCGATCCGTTTTCACCCCTACTTTTATATTTTATCATGGAATAATATAATTAATTATCATAGTCAACAAAACTGAAAGCCTAACTGAATGCTCTTTTAGTTGTCTTTGTAATTGTAGATCATTTATTAACCCCTTGATTATTCCCTTAATGATCCGGGAAAAAATGAACAGAGAGATTATAAACATTTCGTGAAGAATATGATTGCTACCAAGGATATTAAGTATGAAAATTGAAACATAAATTTGAAAACCTCATCATTTCCGATTCAATAAGTTTGATTGTAATCTTTACTTGATTGATTTATTATTATTAATTTATTTAACTATCTAAATTTTCTAAAAATTTGCCTCAACAGAAACTTCTTTTCTAACAAACATGGTTTGATATAAAAATAAAGAATACTCATTCACTGGAATATGTAGGTTTTCTATATATTGAAAGTAATTGTACTCCACAGATGGAGGAAAAAAAAATACTAATTTTAACACATTCGTGGTATTTAAATAAGGCAAAAAAGAGAATTGTAAATTGTAATAAAGTTCAACATTAATTTGTAAATTTGTACTATATAGGTTCGGAAAGTAATATTTGGCTAGAATACCGTTGTAGTTACAATCAATGTTATCAGAACTGGACTGGACATTAATTCGGTATAGCTTCGGATCAAGAGTTTACTGGTTCGACTGCTGGGTCAACCGGTTCAACAGCTGATTATTTTAAAATTATTAAATTTGGTATTGAGCTGTCAAACTCTTATCTTACTGAAATGCAATTGCAGTAATATATTGTACATAGAGTTAAATTTGAATAAATTCATTACGTAAGTAATTTAAATAATAATATCTATATATTTTTTTTCAAATTGGTGCACACCAATATGTCTGTGACATATAAAATCTTATCAACACAATATTAAATTTAATACCGATACAATATTTTTATTACTGATTGTAAAAATTTAAAGTCAATACCACATCCATATAATCCAATTTAATAATACAATACAAGTATTTAAAAATAAGAAAAAACAAATAGAAACTTTGATAAAGTTAAATTGTAAATTCTATTTTTACAAAAAGGAAATAATAAATGTTACATACATAACAAAATAAATACTTTCAAACATACGTAACATAAATCTTTATGTAATTAAAAGAACCAAACCGGATAGGTAGTCGGATCCGGTTTTTTCCGGTCTGACCGCCGGTCCGGTCCGGTTCTGATAACACTGGTTACAACTCTTGCTTGCTTAGAAATTGTTGGGATACATTTAATCAAGCAAACTCTAAGTTCATCCCAAAAATTCATCAAAAATAAAAAATAACAACCAAAGTCTAAAAAAAGAAAAATAAGACTACGTACCTTTCCAACAAGCACCATCTCTACAACCTTCATTGTCATCTCATCTGTAACCCTCAATCCATTAATGAACTGAGGCTCAACTCCAAGTCTTGCCAACCATGAATCAATTTCAGGTCCCCCACCATGGACGAGCACCATTCTCAGGCCAAGACGAGAGAGCCAAACCAGATCCTTCATCACAGACTTACAGAGGTCGGGTGATTTCATGGCCGCCCCGCCATACTTCACCACTACCGTCTTCCCATTGAACCTCTCTATGTAAGGGAGAGCCTCTAAAATAACATCCACTCGGTTCAGTGCTGCTGCCTGTGCAGATAGCCGCGCCACCGTGAGAGCTGATGTGATGGAGGAGGTAGGGAGGTGGAAGGATACAGAGCATGGGTTTTGGTTTGAAGAAGTAGGGTTTTGGCGGGGTTTACAATGGATGATGGATGAGAGCCGTGGTAGAGTCAGACGAATCTCCATTGATCTTGATTGAATTGTGGTAGGATTTTGGTATATTTTAAATAGAGGATACATTGATACTGAGAGAGAAGATGCGGATCCTTAAATGGAGAATTTCCACTAAAAGGAAAAAATAAATGTTTCATTTTCATATATGGTATGGAGCAATTTAAGAAAAGAAAAGATGGAATTGGCCAGGGAAGAAATTTCCTCCATTGATGCTCTATGTTGCTCACAAATTTCATTCCAAAACAAAACATAGAGAGGAAGATATCATTTTTTTTTCTATAACGGAGACGAGTTCATGTCTTTAGTATTAATTAAAAAGATTCATTATTTGCAACTAGAGTGGGAAGAATGACACGGCGGAGCCGGCTCTGTCACGGAACGGTACTGTTACGGTACGGAATGGCACGGCACGCGTGTCAGTTTCGTACCGTGACTCGCGTGTCCCGTACCGTGACCATTCACATGTCGTGCTTATCTTTTGAAACTTGGCACGGCACGGCACATGAATTTAATTACGGCACGGCACGACACGTAGTCACGTGAGTCACGTGTAATTATGACCATTAGATATTGACGTCTTTATGTTCATAACGATGTCATGCTTGCTTTTGGTACTCCGGAATTTAATGGTGAATCTTGAATAAACTAACTTAAATTATGATTAAATGGTTATGCGAGTCACGCGAGTCATATATGGCCATGGCACGTTTAGGCACGGCGTGACTCACGTGGCGTGACCACTCCTATTAGCGTGCCATGACCACTCCTTGACATTTTGGTCACGGCACGGCACAGTACGTGAAAAATTAACTTGATCACGGCACTACACGGCACGGCACGAGACCAAAGTTATGGCATGTTAATCACAGCACGTTTTTTCCACTCTATTTGCAACCTTCGTTTATGATGTATAGGGCGAGGGTTTGCCGGGGCGGAGGGATCCAAATCTGCTGAAATTTGAGATCGTGAACAGTAACTTGAAATTCCTGAAATTCGGAATCCAGCAGTCAAGCTGTTTCGAGATACGTGCACAGAAAAAATTGTACGGCTGAATTCAGAATTTCGGAAATTTCAAAAGTACTGTTCATGAATCTCGAATTATGAACATATCTCGAATTTCAGCGTATTTAAATTCGGGGCGGAGCGATGGCGCGAACGAAATAGAGTTGCGTCTGTGCTCCATCGAATTGGAGTTATTAATTAAGGAGAAATTTTATGTATACCCTTCAAAAATATTAAAATTTATATTATTCCTTTTAAAATTCATAATATTATATTTTTTATCTTTCTAAATTTCAAAAATGCAAAAATTACTCAATTATTGTATTTTCTTGTAAAGTTATTTAAATTTATAATGTTTTCATTTTATTCTTTATTAAAAAATAAAAATATATAAAAAGGATGTTACTGTTCCAAAATTGCCCAAAAATTGTTGTTATTGTTATTGTTATTGTTGTTATTGTTATTGTTATTATTATTGTTATTGTAATTATTATTATTATTATTATTATGCAAATATTAGCCTAGCTTTTTGCAAATAATAAGTCTTAATAAAAGTGTCTTATTATTTAAAGTGCCTAATTTAGAAATTAATGAAATGCAGATATGCAATTTTTAAAATCTTTTATAGTAGCGTATTTGTAAAAAGAAATTGCATACATCACAAAAGAAACTCATTATAATACATAATTGCAAACAAAGTTTAATTGAACTTTTCAAATTCAACATGGTCCATAAATGAATTTTTTAAATATTCCATCTTTCATCTTTCAATTTTCCTTAGTTTTCTTTTTGTTGTGTAATCATTTTTATTATGTCTCTGGCAAAAGAAAAAGGAAACAACCTTGAAAAATCAAACTAATACAACTTTCAAATAAGAAAGCATCCTGGATCATTTTGCTCGTTGAATGGCCACATAGGAACCAGAATTGATAATATGAATACTAAAATTAAGACCATTAATCAGCAAAAAAAAAAATTAAAAGGACAAACGAATTCACGTAAAAAGTTGCTGAAAGTTATAAATAATTTGATTAAATAATGACGTTGATCTAATAAGACTTGGGAAATAAAAGGATTTGATCTAAATGGCTTTCTTAAAAAAAAAAAAATCAAGAGAACCAAATTTAGCTTAACAAAATAAAAAAACGATGCAGAAAAAAGAAACACAAACGATCCGATAGAGACAACTTTTTTTTTTTCCAAAATATGCTTCAATAGAAATTTAAAAAAATTAAAGAAATTACACGCATATTAGATCTAAACCGTCCAGATCAAAGAAAAATCAATCGTAACCGTTGAACGATCAGGGGACAACATTCTCAATATAAGATTAGAAAAGTGATAATATCAAGGGCAGCAGATGACAGAGTACATTAACGATGAAGAATAATTAATAGATCCAGCAATTTATTATCAACCAACAAGGTTTCACATTATTAGATATTACAATCTGTTGTTAAATTTAACATATATTAGCCCTGCTCACAACAAAATTGCAGGTAGCAACAATTCAACAGCCAATAAGGTCTCATATAACAAAAGGTTTCACCAAAGCATAGAATTTAGTCTATTTTAAATCCCGAGAGCGCACTCGAAACCTCATCTATTGACTTGGCCAGGTTCTCTGCCTCTCCAACATACGAGTGCGGTGTTAGATTTGAAAGATTTGATTTTGGTTCTTCCGGCAAATCCAGATTTTGAACAAAGGATTTTATGCTTTCTTGGTCAACAGCTCTTCCTCTTGTCAGCTCCTTGAGCTTCTCATAGGCTTCAGGTACAGCGTATCTTCTCATGACCTAACAATATTTATAAGTATCAATTAAGTATCATGATATGACAGCCAGTTACATTTACTCATGACTTAAGAATATTTAAGTATCAATTAGTTATCATGATATGACAGCCAGTTACATTTATTGCAGTTAGTTTTCACGATAATATGATAAGCTCCCATAAATTTACCCTTATATCTAAACTAGAAACACAAAGGAGTTGGACAAGCTACGATGTCAATTACTATATCTAATAATGTTTGTGTGAGCATGTGCTTGTCTGTCTGTGCACGCATTTGTCAGTGGTGTGTGAGTGAGTGAGTGAAAGAGAGAGAGAGAGAGAGAGAGAGGTGGCCGCCAAGCTTTTCAAAAAAAAAGTGAGAGAGAAAAATACAGTTTGGATTGGCTCTGCAAGAACCTCCCAAGTCTGTTCCAAGTCTTCAACAAGGCGCAACTCATTCACCTGAAATTAAACGATGCATCGTGTTTAGCATGAACTGTTTTTCTTTGCAATTTAGAATTTTTCGAATAACATAAATGGTTCTCTTCAAATCTTGGTTTACTATACCTGAAGCTTCTTAATTCCTTGGAGGGCATTTTTGTAAGCCAACAGAGAATGTCCAAGTCCAACCCCCAAGTTTCTTAAAACTGTTGAATCTGTCAGGTCCCTCTGCATTATGATCATTTAAATTTAGCTTCTTTTGGGTGGTTAATGGTGAGACTTCCTCATCCAAAAAAAGGTGCTATAAAATTGTTCTCAGGGTATATGATTTATGCCCGATAACTTATAATATTTGCAAAAGACTCCCAACAGATAAAACCAAGGTTAAGCTAGCCAAATTTTCTTAATGGCTTTGTTTTCTCAATTACTCGTTCTCATTGCTTCCTGACTTGTCATACTAATATTATAACACATTAAGTTTGATTGCAAAAGAAGTAAAAAATAAAAATATAATAGTTCTGATATATAAGAAATCAGTGGAAGTTAAATTTTATTGCAAGGATCAAGTAAAATGAGAAATACCTGCATACGAGAAATGGGAAGCTTGATGCTAAGAGCAGATAAAACAGCATTTGCTAAAAATAGATTACCCTCGCTATTTTCAAAATCGATGGGATTTACTTTGTGAGGCATTGTGGAGGACCCAATTTCTCCTGCCTTCATCGTCTACAAAGAATTCGGATAAACTAAAAAATAACAATAATATAATGCCAAAATATAAAATAAAAGTATACAACAGAAGATCTATATATTATCCCATACGTGTTTTTTTAACAATTTGGAATTTAGATACAAAAGGATTTCTTAAGACAATAAAATAAAAAATAAAATTACAATGCCGGAGTACCTGCTTGAAATAACCAAGAGAAATATAACTCCAGACATCCTTGTCAAAATCAGCCAGGATATTATTGAACTCTACCATGTTATGGAAAAGCTTGGCCATGTAATCATGCGGCTCAATCTACACAATATACCCAAATAATTCACAATACAAGAAAAATATATGATCATCTACACAAGATAATAAAAAAGATACAGAAAATACTAAGTGCAAAAGAAAGGGATAATGCTATTAGCGTACATAAGACAAGATAAAGATGAGTAAAAAGGAAGTTTGCCTGAGTGACATAGGGGTTGAATTGGAGGCCCAAAGAAGTAACAAATTCTTGAGCAATGTGAGGCCAATCTATCTCAGGATATGCAATTTTATGAGCATTGTAATTTCCTACAGCACCCGCAAACTTTCCAAAAATACGAACTTCACTCAAACACTGAGCCTGGTAACTCAGTCTAAATGCAAAGTTTGCCATCTCTTTTCCCAGTGTAGTAGGCGATGCTGGCTATAGTTAAAGAACAAAAGTTAAAAATAAAAAGAACAAAAGACAAAGAAGTAAACATCAAAGATTACGTTGACGTTCATAAGGTATATGGGGTATTTAAATTATAATTAACTACCTTTTGTCTTTTTCTTTGTGTTTGTCAGGGGTCGTAATTATAGTTTTAACTCAATCGGGCTTGTTTTGGTTACAACAAGACAAGTTACCATTGTACTCCTTTTTTGGTTCTTGCTCTCAGAAAGGAGACCAATAATCAGTAGCCATATTGAGATAATCTAAGTCTAAATTAGTCCTATATGATGTTAAGTTGACGCATTGGAGGCTTAATTACAGTATAGTCGCACAATTAAAAAGTTAATATCAATTGAGATTTACAATGTAAATTCAGGATTTTCTTGGGTCTTAATGGACAATAATATCTCAAGTACGGTCAATTTCAACAAAGCTACCACTTGAGGACCCGGTACTGGTACATCGAAATTTTATTACAGTGCCAGAATTCAGAAAAAACAGATGGTACCTGGCCATGAGTGCGTGAGAGCATCGGTACATGTGCATTATCTTTTGCCATGGTGCACAAGGCTTTGCATAGGTCGGTCATGAATGGAAACATTACACTATTCATGGCTTCTTTAAGCATTAGGCCATAAGCTAAGTTATTTATGTCCTCTGAAGTACACGCAAAATGGAAAAATTCAAGGACCTATACAAAAATTGAAGTAAATACATTAACTTATAGAGAATTTGAATATGATTTTAAGTACAATAATTTACTATTTTTCAAAAACACACTTTAATGTACAGCAAGATCTCAGCAATATGGTATTGCATGCAGTTTGAGTACTGGTCCAAGTAACGAGGTACTTATATTTTATTCAGAACTGGCTTAGTGATTTGTTCTACATTTACCGGTAAAATCAAGGCTTATTTGGATTAAACAATTACAAACTACTCTTAAAGTGTGTAATTGTTTAATCCAAATAAGCCTTGTGCATTTGGTTAGAGTAGTTTGTAAGAGTAAGAATCAAGGCTTATTTGGATTTTACCAAGTAAGAACCAAATGCACCAAGGCAGTTTGGATTAAACAAATGCCTTGATTTAAACAAAATGCCTTACAAATGCACCGGGTACAACTGCCTTGTTTAAAACCAAATGCCTTGATTTTAAACAAGGAAGTTGTAAGAGTATTTTGATTTTACCAAGGCATTTGTCAGGCTAAATTGAGGGTGGCTTAAAACGGACGAGTCAAGTTGGATTCTTGTTAGCTTAAACCAGGTTTGGTCATTTTTTTAATTTCAGATCAATTTTTTGGGTTGGCTATTTTGGCTTCGAATTACTTCAGATTTTGTAGATAGGTCGAATTAACATTGAACTTGATAATTAAGATCAAATCCAGTTTGGAGTTGGTTCAGATCTCTGGAGTTAGAGGGAAAGGTCGGGTAGTGTACCAGCTTCCAGATCAGTTCAAGTCATCGTACGAAAATAATTCATTTGGGAACAACTGTTATTTGGAGTTAGATTAGAGTATGTTAGGTTTAGGAAGGGTCTGTTTCAGGTTTCTCAAATAGAAAGAACTAACCTTTGAAATCTCAGAGTGGCTCGTGCATTTCTGCTTGAGAAAATATTCAACAGCCTTTACATCATGGTTTGTGACTTTCTCTATCTTCTTGACTTCCAGCGCGTCGCTTGCACTGAATTCCCGGATTATGTTTTCAAGGAAAGCACGAGTCTCCTGACTGAAGCTTGGGACCTCTTTTACTTCTGGGATGTCTGACAGCTTCAATAACCATTTAACCTGCAATATTATACAATACAATATTGTCATCATCCTTTTTGTTCATACATTAACATGTAATAGATAAAATGGATGTAATGTTCTCAGTTGCTTAAATTTTATTTGTTTTTTGCTCAGCTTTTTTTCAATGCTGCAAAAAGAATATGTTTGTGAAAATTCCATGGGAACACCGGTAAAACTAGTACAGTAGCATGCATTATTGCTCTTGTCATTTCCTTAAACTTATGTTAAAACTATCATTAAGTGGATCTAAACAACCATGATACCAAGTTACCAACCAAACATACCATGCCTGTTTGGTATGTATACTTGCTTGGACAAAAGCTATCAAATAAAGCTCCAAAAAAGATATCAACTTAGGACATTTCAACACTCAATCGGTACAGTCTGGTACAAACTACCAGAACAGTATGTACCAGTACATCACCAGTATTGAAATCTAAATATACCTCAACAAGAACACGGTAGAAGATTAAACCATACTCGCTGAAGAAAGGCTGTAGTTCTTTGACCTTCTGCGCATACCTTCCATCCAACGGTGACAATGCCATCAGATTAAAAAATGCCTTCATGTACCCAAAAAAACATAAAAAAACTAGCAAGATTATTCAAAATTTACTAATTAACAGAGCCCACCATGTGCTCCTGAAACCTTACTTTGGATAAGTGAAGAAAAACAAATGAAGGAACTAAGTTGTGCAGCTTTGAAATTTTGAATTGGTGGTCTCCATTTAAGGTTGATACATGACCTTAGGTGTAATAAACTCTAAAAAAAAACGAAAAAAAATAACCCTCCATATATTACATAGCACACTACCTGTTTGTAAAATTGCCCAACAGAAAGTGGAATAAGAAAGTCGAACAAAAGCTAAAGATTCGGTAAAGTAAGCTAGGATACCTCATCAATTGGTTTCATTTGAGGACCAGAATTGCTTGTAAGACTACTTCCAGAAACTGTAGGTGCCGCTGTAGAAGCCGAGCTCAGAGCCGCACAATAATAACGTCTGGAGTGTGAGTAGCTCGCGATAGAAGGGTGAAGACCTGAGAATCGGTGCGCGTAAATGCCTCTAAGGGGAACAAAAGTGGTAGCCTCCATTGCTGAAAATTATTGTAGAGGATTCTAAGTTTGTTTACAAATTTTGAAGGACAAAATATCTAGAGTGCGCATAAGTGAGAAATAAGTGGAAGGAGGGATGCGGCGGGGGGCGGGATCGAGAAGGGAGAAGAGGAGCGGCAGCGAATTCATATCACCGACGGTACCGTAATAGGGAATCTTTTACAATTACTTGATCTTGACCGTTCTTTTTAACTTGGCACGAATCTCAAAGCCAAATAATACTGCCCCCTCAGTTAACCCGAATCCTAAACTGGCTGAGAGTTAATCTCAAACCGTAAATAGCTAATTGTAAAAGGGAATCTTTTACGGTACCGTCGAGGATATGGATCCCTCCTTTCTTAGGATCGGACGGTTAAGAGTGCTCTGCGAAAGAGCAACTTCTGTTGGGCCGTCGATTTAGAGAAGCAATTTTTTTTTTTTCTAAGATCTCTTTATTCTGTTTTGGTGTTTGATATTGTACTGATAAATTACTTTATATGAGTAATGAACATTAGAAATTTTTACTCATGTTATCTACTTTATAATTTATATGTATTTTGTACTTAAATTACTATATTTACATCTAGCTTTCGTTAAAAGTATATTATATTAGAAGTTCAATTAGATCTTTTATCGAGTATTTAGGCAGTATTTTATTTATATTTGTCTTTTAAAATCATAATTAATTCAAGTAGGTTTTTTGTTATTTTATTTTCATGCTTCCATACTAAACTATTGCTTTATATGAATGAAATCTTGTGTCTAGGTATAATTTCAAGAAGCCTATTCTTTTGTAACTAAATCTCCATCGTGAATTAATTTAAGAGATGTTATGTGCTAAATTTTCAATACAATCTGTATTAGTATTTGTATAAAGGCTTAGTCCTCAATATCAATACACATGTATAGTGATTATGTACAATTAAACAGTAAGCATATTCTTTTTGAAGGAAGGTTCAAATGCACCATTATTTTTGTGCTTCAATATGCTCCACACCCTTTATCTCTATTTTCAATGTCTGAACAGTCGATCTGAACTGCTCAACATGATCTTCATAATAAAATATGCTTGGATACCAAATTTTATATTTTTTAGAATTTTTTTACTATTTTTTTAGATAGGTACAAAATCACTTTTTTAAGGAGATTCTGGACCATCCGATAAAGTGATATTGTACCTATCTAAAAAATAGTAAAAAAATTCTAAAAAATATAAAATTTGGTCTCCAAACATATTTTATTATGAAGATCATGTTGAACGGTTCGGATCAACTGTTCGGACTTTAAAAATAGAAATAAAGAATGTGGAGCATATTGGAGCACAAAAATTATGATGCATTTGAACCCTCCTCTTTTTATATATATTATGGCAATTGAAATATTAAAATTATTGACCCTTCAACTTTTGGCCCCTTCAGTTCTAATTATTAGTTGTCTTTATATAGTGGGGATAGATTGGAATGTCACTATTACATGTAATCAAATTGATGAAGATTTTTAAATTTAAGTAAATTAATTATCTATAATCATAATTTTCAAATTTTTTACTCTTAACTTTTTGTAATTTTCAAAAGTTATTTCTTTTTTACTTCTTCATGGATGAAAAGCAAATTAATATCTATAACACAATTTAGTATATATGTACTTGAAAATTTAATATGAAAAAACATTATGCATGCTTTCAATCAAATAAGTATCCACGTAAGTTATGCATGTGTGAAGAGAAAGAATGAGAAGAGTTTTTTAGCATGATATATCATGCAATTGTTACTCGAATACTTATTTAAAGTATCATATGGATTTCAAATTAGCTATATATAGGGAAATTATTAAAATAAACATTATCAAATAAGTCTACTATCAAATTAGTTACTTTTAGTTTCTAATTAAAAATTTTGACAAAAAAAACATATATCTACTCACTATATTAATAAGTTTTAATATTATTAAATTTTGCAATAAGTTGTACTGAGATATCAGAAAAAATCAATAAATATGTTTGGCTTTTCAGTTATAAGATTACATATAATAAGATTTTTAACTATTAGTAATAAAAAAAAATTGAATGTTAATTTTGCTTTAAAAAAATGGGGTTTTAGGTGATTTTGAGATGAACAAACCAACATGATTAAAGAAGAGGTAACTCACATATTTAGTGTTGTACATTAATGATTTTCCATCACTTTATATTATTTAGATTTTGCTACACACTATTGGAATACCTTCCTTTATTTTTGGCACAGTTTTTTTTATAGGGAAACATCTGATGTCTTCTTCATTGCGTTACATTATATTATCACTACTATTTTCCGGTTGCATTAAATGCGCAGTAGCAATCGCTTATTTGGTGACAATAGATTATTGCTACGTATTTCATGTAAATAAAATTTAGTTGCAAGACTTACACAAGTTGCAATCATAGATTTCGTTGGGATACACTATCATATTGCTACTATTTTTCGGTTGCGTTAAATTAATGCACAATAAGAACCGTTTATTTGGTTATGAATATATTGCAACAAAACCTCAACCACCGGCAACTAATTTTCTTTTTTGCAAAATTATTTTGTTACAACTAATTGATGTCTATTCCAACTAATTTTTTAGTTTTCCGAAATGAAAATGGTGTAATGTTTATTTTTTTCGAAAGTAGGTATTTTAAAATATGTAACATATATAAAATGTTAGATTATCATCGTCGAATAAAAAATAGTTATGTTTTTATCTAAATGAAAATGAAATATTTATTTATTTATTTCCAGAAATAGATATTAGAGTAAAACATACAGTATTTTTTGTTTATTCGAAGACAACAAATATTTGAGTTAAATTACATAAATCAAAGGTTGGGTTTTCATTTTTAACTTACTGTGATATTTTTGTAAAATATCTATTTGCTCAATAAAATAAATAATATAATATTTTTCTTATAAAAAAAGCATATGCTCTCCATTTCATTAAACATGAAACAGAACTCTTGTGTGTTATGAAGCTGATAATATTGAAACTCAATCACATCTTTTTTTGGAATGTTCATATGTATCCCAAATTTGGTTTTGGATGGGGTGAATGCCAAACCATTTTACACATTGGGATTCTTTTCAGGATTTGATCCAATTTGCATTAAGATTACCAGGCTACCAGCAACAAGCTTTCCTTAGTGTTACCAGTGCTATATGTTGGATTGTTTGGAAAAATAGAAATAGTTTGTGTTTTACTGATGCCAAAGTGAAATATGTAAGAAATTCAATTGTTCTAATTTGTTCTATATATGTTGGATTTGTGGGCAGGAAAGATGAACTCAGAATAAGTGGTTTCCAATCTCAACAAATGGAAACCTGAAGACTTGAATATGATACCAATCCAATGGTTGGGCCCCATGAGTGCACTCTCCTTAGAAGACAGAGTTGAAGAAAGGGTACCACTGGTACCCTGCTGGGCATGGAAGAAATGTAATTTTGTGCATTTATATGTTTGATGTTGAGAGTTGAGATTTTTGTAATAATTGGCTTATGTGATAGCCACAGTGTGATGCATATGGGTGTCAAAGTTGATACTGGTACATTGTGGTACCGGAAGGTGTTTTGTTTCTGAGTAGGCATGTGTTAATTCTTTGAATGATAGAGTGGATTCTGGTATAGTGTGGTACCAGAGTTTGTTATTTTTGGGATCTGCAGAATGCAATGGTACAGTTGCTGCTGTTCAGATGTGAAATTAGGGATGCAAGGTGTGTTCTGATTTCTGAAGCAATAATGGAATTTCTCAGGGTCTTTTGAAGTTAAAAAGGGTTTATGTTTCTTTTTTATAGCTGTAGGGGTTAATTTTAGGACAATGTAAATCTTCTTACATAGCAATATCTACAGGGCTCAAGCCTTCTTTTTTTTCAAAAATCAGTGTGATCTTTTTACTGAGCTAATAAATTTATGTTTTGGGCTTCAATTATTTGGGATTGGCATCTTCAGCCCATAATTAAATGGGCCATTGTCTGTGCCAACCATCCAATAAAAACAAGCACTTCAGATCATGCTGTAGCTTTCAGTCAGAAACTTTAAGTATCTGTTCTACACTGTTCTATTATAATCATAAAAAGTACATGAACGGAACTATGGCACATCTGGACTGGTACCGAAGTTTTTTTTTTTGAACATTTGGTACCGTAGTTTTTATGATAGAGGAATGAGAGTCGATTATTGAAGGCTGAAATCAGAGCCCTGAGCCTCTGATAGAAGCATTTAGGAACTTCACCTTTGAAATATATTTTTCCTTTCCTAGGTGAACAAACATTAGTAAAAATGTACATTTATTTGGGAAAAAAAAAAGGTAACAATCGACTGTATGCGCCACCATTTTTCATCAAGAAGAAAAATTACACCATAAACTACATCAGTAAAAGAACAAATTAAAGAAACGGTACGTATTCTATACAAGCCCATCTCAACTTTGTACATGTAACGCTAAATACATGTATAATGAATCCATTTTAAAAAAAATAAAAATAAAAAATAACAGAATGCAATCTGTGTAAAAAGTTATTTATTCCCCTTGAATGCAACCAAGTTTTGCTAGTTAACCGCATGAGCAAAGGCTAAGGTGACAAATCAAGGGGTATATATGTCCAATATTTGTCAGATCCTTGTCAAATACTCTTGTGAAGAACGCCTTAGGATTTAACCCTTAACAATTCCTTCATTTCCAGCAAGCATCATGTACTTATCCTTTCTGGTCAACGTGGTCAACTCAAACCCTAAGGCCTTGCCGATCTCTCGCTGGACCCTATTTGCCACGTCAGTGCTCTTCCCGTCGGTCGGTATTTTCTCCAAGAACTCAACCCGGTATTCCGGCATAGGATTCATCAAGTAATAGAATGGATCCATGAACTTAAATATAGACGTGGATGTACCATAAAACATGTTAACACGTGTGCTCAATGCAACCGGCACAACCCCATCGGTCAACTCAGCAAACAATGGACTGAACCTCAAGAGAAATGGCTCCCGACAGGTGGTCCCCTCAGGACAGACCACCAAATCGCCGCGAGCCAGTAAAGTACTCATCCTTCTCCTGTCTTCTTCTTTATCCCTTGTTAGCCTAGCTGTCTGTATCGGAGAAATTATCTCTGACAAGCGGCTCAGGCTGTATGTCACTGCTGTCACATGGCGGTTCAGCCCTCCAGAAATGGCTATCGGATCAAGGAGGGTCCGGTGGTTGCAAACAAACAACTGGCCACCGGCTGGGTTTGTACCGGTGCTGTACCGTCTAAGTGGGGCCGCAAGACGGGATCTCGAGCCGGTCAAGGAGCCGAGTGGTATGGAAAGACGGTATGGTAGGAGACCAAACATGATGGAGCGGAGAACAGAGAGAAAGAGGCCTAGAGGGAGGTAGAGAAACATGGCAAGGGTAGCCATTGGTGTCGGTGTGAAAGCGAGTCGGCCGTCGTGAAAGATAAGCGGTTTCGGGTACATGTCTGGCGCCAGCAGTTTCCAGCATGTTTTTTCTGTTTCGGTTGCTGTGTAACATTCCTGCAACAAAGTAGAAATTGAAAGTTCCAAGTTTAGTTAATCTTGTGAATAATCAATAGATCATATATGGTATAACTATTAACATCACTAGGAGTTGGCTACGGTGCTACGCGTAGCATAGAGGGCCTCCGTGCTACGGCTCAATATTTTAGTTTTCAAAACCCTAACGGTCGATCCGAACCGTTTAACATGATCTCCATATGAATATGTACCTGCAAACCAAATTTTACATTTTTAGAATTTTTTTACTATTTTTTTAGATAGGTAGAAAATCACTTGATCTGAATGGTACATAATTTTCAGATCAAGTGATTTTCTACCTATCTAAAAAAATAGTAAAAAAATTCTAAAAAATGTAAAATTTAGTTTGCAAGTACATATTCATATGAAGATCATGTTGAACGGTTCAGATCAACCGCTAGAATTTTGAAAACTCAAATATTGAGCCGTAGTATGGAGGCCCTTTTATGCTACGCGTAGCATATTAGCCAGATTCAACATCACTATGTGCAACATAATTATATCACAAAATTATTGATCAAATATGACATGTTTAAAATAAATTACTAACCAAGAAAGGATGATTTTGTTGTTGGCTGTCCTTGCCAAAGCTTGATCCAAATGTCATAACATCACCACCAATATTCTCTAATTTGTTTACCAACTTTTGCTCATCCCAATCCCTGGAAACCCCAGTAAAAAACCCAAATTTGATACCTATCTCTATTCCCACCACGTCTTTCACTCCCATGTAGTCTCTCAGGAAGCCATCCACCATGACACGTGGCATTCTCCTGCTAACACATACCACCCCTTTAGCCTCCTTTAAACCCTTTCTCAAAACCTCAAATCCTTCAAGAGCAACATTCTCTAGAAAATACTTAGGCAAAATAGCTCTGCCTAACCTAAACCCATCCACCTTCATACCACAGAAACAAACCATCACCATAACTCTTATCATTAAATCTTCATTCAAAAAATGAAGAAATGGATATATACACAGTAAGATCAGCCCCCTCAAAAAACCACCTCCTTCTAAAGCCACAAGCATGAAGTAATGGAAGGTTGTGTTGGATTTCAGGAGCCACTCTTCCATATCTATAACTAAAGTTTTTTCGGAGATGTCGTCAAGAGAAGGCAGCGACGGCGGTTGTGGACAGCATCTTTGTAATTTTGCGCAAAGAACTCGTTTATTGTTTGCAAACATCCGGTGTAGGAAGCGATGGAAGAAAAAGGACTTAGAGAAGAAACCTTTTGACGCCATGAATTGATGTAGTAGGAATTTAATTTGAATTCAAGTTAGTTTTTTTGAAGAATGAGACTATGAGAGAAGAGAAGGCAATTTATAGAAGTACATAAGAGGAATTGGAAGGTAGACTAAGGCAACCGGTTTGACTTGTCCAAATTTTCTTTCTTTTCAAACGGTCAAAGGTGAAGTGCCAAAGCATTTAATTTCCTTTTGTGCTAGTTTGGCAGCATTATAGAGAGTCTCAGTCAGGTTGCTGAGCTACCTAAGAATTTGGCCGCTGGATCTTGATTTGAATTCCCATTTTGCATCTGGGAATAACCTATTGATCACATAAGAATTATATATGACGTGTACTGTGCAGACGCGCGATCAACCTAACAAAACCCATGTTTTCAAGATGACTTGTTTATATATTAAAACGAATAGATAATTAATTTTTGTTTAAAGATTGGTTTCCCTTCCTTTTCTGCGAAGGATCAGTTCAAAGTTCAAAACCATCCATGCATGAAATATTTTTATAGTGGATGTCATTAATATTACTACGTGTAACTTACAGTGAAACATTTTTTTACTGCTTCTTAATTAAAAGAACTTTCAAGAAGCAAGCCCTTTTATAAAGAACAAATTAAATATTTAAGTGTATATATATATATATATAGATTGGCTACTCTACTTACATAAGCATATGAGGGCATATGCTTATAAGTCATTTTTATGTTTTTAAAGTTTAAATAGTCGATTTGAAGTGCAATATGTTCTCCATATTAGAATGTGCTTGGAGACCAAATTTTATTTTTTTTAAAAAATTTACTATTTTTTTAGAATTTTTCAAAACAGTGTTTTAACATGACAAAAAAATCTGAATAAAAAAATTAAAAAAAATCTGATTAAAAAAATAAAAAAATCTGAAAAACACTATTTTGAAAAATTCTAAAAAAATAGTAAGAAATTTAAAAATAAAATAAAATTTGGTCTCCAAGCACATTATAATATGAAGAACATATTGAGTGTTTCAAATCAACTATTTAGACTTCGAAAATAAAAAAATGACTTATAAACATATACTCTCATATGCTTATGTAAGTAGAGTAGCTAGCCAACCTCTATATATATTAATTGAATAGTTCAAATTTTGGGGACGCGCATTGTTAAAATTAGACATCATCTATGTTACTCGGATACTTCAATACTTCAGATTGACATTCATACCCGGTGCCCGATACGGCGCCGATACGTATCCTTACTTAGTCGACGGTCGCCGATACTCCATTTAAACTCATGGATATGGCGAGATACGTGTGGATATGGTCGGATCAAACCCATAGCGCCCGTGAACCGCGCCTGCACCCGTGAGCCGCGCATACACTGGAGTTTTTTTTTGTTCCCAGCAGATTTCGAACTTGGGACTTCTTAGTTGGGAACCAAAACCTTTAACCACTCCGCAACAGTTTTGTTTGTTATATATTGCAATAACTATAGTATTTAATCTATTTGTGTAGCTTGATTCAGTAAATAAGACTTTTGTGACATATTCACCTTTTTAATTAGAATTTTTATGATTATCTAAATACAATATATAAAAAATAAAAAATAATATATATATATATATAATAGACGTATCGTATCTTAGATTTTTGAAATTTTCTTATCGTCGTATCCGTATCGTATCCGATATGATACCCGTATCCGTATCCATGCAACATAGGACGTCGTATGTAGTCTCTTGTATATATCGACATCAATTTATCTTTATTATTATGCTGCTGGGGATAGTATATCTCAACAGAATTTGTATATGGGTTGCAAACAGCACTTGGGGCCCTTCATGACGAATTAGTATCCTCTGCATTAACTCAAAAAATTCTTTTTTGAGTTAATGTATCTGTACCGTCTGATTTGTTTTAAATTCGTGTAGACAAACAAACAAAATACAAATCACCTCACTGTACCGAATATGTGGTTCGGTATACTTCATGTACCGAATCAAGCTCAGTTGGATAATTTGGTGTGCTTATTTGTATAATATATAGCGGGTGTGCTAATTTGGTGCGCTTATTCGGTACTGGTGGCTTTTGTAAAAATCTCCATCAAACTGCTTTGCTATTTTTCTTTTTCTTTTTAATTATGGTTTATTAAAAAATCAAATAATATGCTAGATGTGAGAACGGAAACCATATAAATGTGTATATAAATTTTGTCGAATATAATTGGAGGATAAGAATTCTGGAGATGGGTATCAATTACCAGCCCATTTTTTTTTTTTTTTTTGGTTTTCTGTTTTACCTTTTTCACCTTGCATCACTTCGGAAATCGCGTGTCATTCCTAACCGATTTTTATTCTTCTCTTATTGGACACTGCATTTTAGGCTTTTGATGTGCTTTTTTTTCCTTCCTTTCTTTCATCTCTTTCTTTTTAAATTTTTTTAATAAAAGTTAAGAATTAAGTCACTTAACTATTTAATATTCACAAAAAAAATTATTTTTTATTTTTATATTTTATATTTGAATTTTAAATTTGCAACCTCTTATGTAGAGAATATTGGGATCTTTTAATGAAGAACATTGTTGTTTATTAGTGAAAGAACATTATCATTAAGTAACGATATAGAGAACTATTAAGATTTTTTTTTAAATTGCCTTGTGGCTTTATAGCTAAATAATTTAGAGAAGTGATATGATATATATGATATTCTCTGATTGTTTTTATGTGCCTCCAGTCTGATCATCTCTAATATTGTTTTTTTAATGATTAGAGTCAAGTCATCTGTTGTCTTTACTATTTGTAAGACATCTGAGTTTCAAACTTGGGACCTTTTACATGTAGAGTATTGTCATTTATTACTAAATTAAAAATTGATTCTCAAATTCTAAATATTGTTCAATTAACAAATAATTATTAGTTTGATAGCAAATTATTATTTAATACTAATTATGTTTTAAAAGATTTTTAATAATTCAAATATCAAAATTAAATTATTATATATGATTTATTGTCTATACACATATAAAAAATTACAATGTTCAACTTGTCTTTGTTGGTATAAAAATAATACAATAATTTATCGATGTGGACAGTTATAACAAGTTGATATTAAGTTTTATCAAAACAAGTAGAAATAACAATAACTTTAACGTACATATAGAGAAAAAAAATTGTAGATTGTTTAAGAAATATGTTGGTCTTCTATTTTATCAGTTTTCAAGGAAAAATGAGTATTTTATTAAGGATAAAGAGTATAACGGGTATCCAGTTTTTCAGGACAAATGAGTATTTTATAAAGGGTAAAGGATATAATGGGTATTTTATAATAGTGAAATATTTTTTAAACAAGCTACAAACTTTTTATGCTTTTAATAACGGATAAAATGGATATTTGATAAATTTAAAATGAGTTTTAATAAAAAAAGACAATAAAATGGGTAAATTTGTGAGTTTTGGAAGTTAAGAGGGGAAATTTGTAATTTAGAAGTTTTTGAGGGATATACTTGAAATCCCCCAAACATAAATCAAGCGCTTTGTGCAAAGTGCAAACGCAATCTTCAAAGTACGAAATTGCAAACAAAAAAACAGTCTTTAAAATTACGTCGTCACCGCTTCTTGTGACATTTGTTGCTTAGCCTAGTTTTCAGGGACGGGCTTGTTTTTATTGGATGGTGTGGCACCGACTATGATTATAATAACTCTGTATTTCAGGCTTCAGAGTTCAGATCATGCTGTAGTTTACAGTTAGAAACTTCTATTAATTATTATAATCATACGCAAGTACATGCAAGCATGAACTATAGCATATCTGGTACCGTAGTTATTTATGATAGAGGCATGACAGTCTATTATTGAAGCCTGAAATACAAAGCCCTGATAGAAGCATTTAGGAACTTCTCCTTCGTAATATATTTATATTTCCTTAAGTGAACAAACATTAGTAAAAATGTATATTTATTTGGAAAAAAAAAGGTAACAATCGACTGTATGCATGCGCCACCATTTTTCATCAAAAAGAAATTGCAGCTTAAAATACATCAGTAAAGAACAAAAGAAACAGTATTCTATACAAGCCCATCTCAACTTTGTACATGTGACACTAAGTATAAAGAATCCATTTAAAAAAAATAAAAAAATAAAAAACAACAGAAGGAAAAAATCTGTGTAAATTATTTATTCCCCTTGAATGCAACCAAGTTCTGCTAGTTAACCGCATGAGCAAAGGCTAAGGTGACAAATCAAGGGGTATATATGTCCAATATTTGTCAGATCCTTGTCAAATACTCGTGTGAAGAACGCCTTAGGATTTAACCCTGAACTATTCCTTCATTTCCAGCAAGCATCATGTACTTATCCTTTCTGGTCAACGTGGTCAACTCAAACCCTAACGCCTCGCCGATCTCTCGCTGGACCCTGTTTGCCACGTCAATGCTCTTCTCGTCGGTCGGTATTTTCTCCAAGAACTCAACCCGGTACTCCGGCGTAGGATTCATCAAGTAATAGAATGGATCCATGAACTTAAATATAGACGTGGATGTACCATAAAACATGTTAACACGTGTGCTCAATGCAACCGGCACAACCCCATCGGTCAACTCAGCAAACAATGGACTGAACCTCAAGAGAAATGGCTCCCGACAGGTGGTCCCCTCAGGACAGACCACCAAATCGCCGCGAGCCAGTAAAGTACTCATCCTTCTCCTGTCTTCTTCCTTATCCCTTGTTAGCCTAGCCGTCTGTATCGGAGAAATTATCTCTGACAAGCGGCTCAGGCTGTATGTCACTGCTGTCACATGGCGGTTCAGCCCTATAGATATAGCTATCGGATCAAGGAGGGTCCGGTGGTTGCAAACAAACAACTGGCCACCGGCTGGGTTTGTACCGGTGCTGTACCTTCTAAGTGGGGCCGCAAGACGGGATCTCGAGCCGGTCAAGGAGCCGAGTGGTATGGAAAGACGGTGTGGTAGGAGACCAAACATGATGGAGCGGAGAACAGAGAGAAAGAGGCCGAGAGGGAGGTAGAGAAACATGGCAAGGGTAGCCATTGGTGTCGGTGTGAAAGCGAGTCGGCCGTCGTGAAAGATAAGCGGTTTCGGGTACATGTCTGGCGGCAGCAGTTTCCAGCATTTTTTGTCTGTTTCGGTTGCTGTGTAGCATTCCTGCAACAAAGTAGAAATTGAAAGTTCCAAGTTTAGTTAATCTTTGTGAATAATCAATAGATCTTATATATATGGTATAACTATTAACATCACTATGACGTGCAACATATCACAAAATTATTGATCAAATATGACATGCATGTTTTAAATAAATTACTAACCAAGAAAGGATGATTTTGTTGTTGGCTGTCCTTGCCAAAGCTTGATCCAAATGTCATAACATCACCACCAATAGTCTCTAATTTGTTTACCAACTTTTGCTCATCCCAATCCATAGAAACCCCAGTAAAAAAACCACATCTGATACCTATCTCTATTCCCACCACTTCTTTCACTCCCATGTAGTCTCTCAGGAAGCCATCCACCATGACACGTGGCATTCTCCTGCTAACACATACCACCCCTTTAGCCTCCTTTAAACCCTTTCTCAAAATCTGAAATCCTTCAAGAGCAACATTCTCTAGAAAGTACTTAGGCAAAATAGCTCTGTCTAACCTAAACCCATCCACCTTCATACCACAGAAACAAACCATCACCATAACTCTTATCATTAAATCTTCATTCAAAAAATGAAGAAATGGATATATACATAGTAAGACCAGCCCCCTCAAAAAACCACCTCCTTCTAAGGCCACTAGCATGAAGTAATGGAAGGTTGTGTTGGATTTCAGGAGCCACTCTTCCATATCTATAACTAAAGTTTTTTCAGAGATGTCTTCAAGAGAAGGCAGCGACGGCGGTTGTGAACGGCATTTTCGTAATTTTGCGCAAAGAACTCGTTTATAATTCGCTAACATCCGGTGTAGGAAGCGATGGAAGAAAAGGAAGGACTTAGAGAAGAAACCTTTTGACGCCATGAATTGATGTAGTAGGAATTTAATTTGAATTCAAGTTAGTTTTTTGAAGAATGGGAGAAGAGAGTAAGGCAATTTATAGAAGTACATAAGTTGGAAGGTAGACTAAGGCAACCGGCCGGTTTGACTTGTCCAAATTTTCTTTCTTTTCAAACGGTCAAAGGTGAAGTGCCAAAGCATTTAATTTCCTTTTGTGCTAAGTTTGGCACTATAGAGAGTCTCAGTCAGGTCGCTGAGCTACCTAAGAATTTTGGCCACTATCTTGCTTTGAGTTCTAATTTTGCTTCATCTGGGAATAAGATATTGATCACATATGTTGTTTTCTTATTTGGACTTTGTGTACTGTGCAGACGACCTAACAAAACCCATGTTTTCATGATGACTTGTTTATTAAAACGAATAGATAATTAATTAATTAATTCCATTTGGTTTAAAGATTGGTGTTCCTTCTTTTCTGCGAAGGATCCGCTCAAAACCATGCATGCATGTTTAATACCTGTTCAATCCATGCTAGCTCTGCAATATTTTATAGTGGATGTTAAATACTTACAGTGAGAACTTTTTTTACTTTCTGAAAGAACTTTGAAGAAGCAAGCCCTTTTATAAAGATAACAAAATGTTCAAGTATATATTAATTGAATAGTTCAAATTATGGGCACGCGCACGTGCATTGTCACAATTAGACATCATCATGATATATGGTCTCTTGTATGAATATCAGATTTACATTTATTATTCTGCTGTTAGGGCTAGATTTTCCCAACAGAAAGCGTGCCTATGTATGGGTTGTATATGGGTTGCAAATAGCACCTGGGGCCCTTGATGTGTACACTGCTAGTAAATAGGCCTGATAACTATTTCCCAGTTTTCTATCCCCAACATGTACACAGCAAAGAATTGTGTACCCGTCAAGATAAATTAATAAGGCAGTGTAATAAAGGGGGTGTTTCCCTGTTTTTGCTGGCACACTTGTTTGTGCCTATACTGGTTTTCGTTTAATACTGGCATATATACTGTTCATGCTGGTTCTATTATTCGGGCATGTTGTTTTTGTCTATTTTTGAGTTTAGGTATGGATGTACTTGTGTTTGCCTAGGGTCGATGATGTGAAATAAAGGCTGAAACTTTGATACTGCCCCTTGATGGGTCAGTCTTGGGGTTCAGTATCTAGTTGAGAATGCCGGGTGTGCTGCTGAGACCTCTACTAGCACAAAGTTTTTATTGGATAGCTTTTCTATTTTCTATTTACTTTTATTTTGAACATTGTATGCTTCCTTTTAATATAATGGACGGGCTTTTATGTCTATTTTTCAAAAAAAAAAATTAATAAGGCAGAGAGAGAAAACTTTTGAAGGGGGTCAAAGTACCATATCAAATTTTGATATCCCCCATCAAAAGCATAAATTACAAATACATATATTACATAGGAATATGATTTTTATAATGGAATTATGCTCAATTTTTATAATGATGGAATATGATTTTTTTTAAGAAAATACATATATTATATAGGAATGGTATACACTTACGTGTATATATATGATTAGAAAGAACAGGGAACGATATCGGCCCCATTCGTTGTTACTAGATCCAGTCATGCATCAATGCAAATCAATTTACATAGACTTAAGAGTTCCCTCACATTCAAAGAACATGGGGTTCCATAAATAAAAGTAATGGTAAATCAGTATCAATTAATCATATATGCATGCAAACTGCTAACTTGTTGTTGGATGTTTTTCTTTGTTGAAAAATTAATATTACTCCTTTATTACTAATATATTATGATTATCAATTAATTAAATATTTTTTTAAATTTTTTGACAGAAGTATACATAAATATCATCAACATTCGTATATATAAGATAAATATATAATTGCATAAAGTGTTTGCATTTTTGTTTTCAGTTAGTGGAGTCCATCAGTGAAATTGCCATTTTGAGAAAGAAACAATTGATCTACTTTGTAAAAAATATATAGCCGACAATAATCAAGAAAATAAAATTCTACATAACTATTCGTATGAAAGTTGTATACAATATGTATAGAAATAACTTGTTATATGTGTGAACATAAAACTGTATAAATGTGTATGTAAATATTGTCTTTTATAAGTTTCCATCTAGTTTATGTCCATAGAATCAATAAGTAACGCCAAAAAAAATTACAGGAGATAATTAGAGGATAAGGATTCTGGAGATGGATATAAAATAATGCCTCTGCAAAAATCCTTGTTCTGGCAGATATCTAATTACCAACCCATTTTTTTTTTGTTTTCTGTTTTTTTTCACCTTCCATCAGAGACAGTTCGGAAAGCGCGTGCAATTTCTAACCGATTTTCATTCCTTTTTTTCTTATTGGAGGCTACATTTTTTTTCTATTCGGGTAAAGATTTTAACAGAGCAATTTTGGCTTCCAGCAGCGCACGGACTATAGAGTCCAAACAGTGCTGCATATTGTTCGTGTGCTGCATGAAGCCAAAAATACTCTGTTAAAATCTTTACCCTTTTTTTCTCTTTTGCTATGTTTCTTTTCCATCCATTTTCTCACCTCTTTATTTTTAGAATTATATCCTTAAAGTGAAGATTTCAAAATGAAAATGAGCTTAAGAAATTTGAAAATTACAAGATTGACCCTGCATTGTCCATGTTTCCAACTAAAATGTTGGTACCTTTTTTCAGTTGTAAATAAGGTACAAAATTTTTCCATTATTGTTTGAATATGTTACTTGTTGGCGAGAAAGGGAAAACTAATATATATAGAGAGAGAGATAGACTATGGTGAGTTGTGAAGTAAAATAACGTTTTACTTCACGTCATATTTTCATTTTGAAAATTCAAACAACCGATCCGAACCGCTCAACATATTCTAAATATTGAAATATGCTTGGAGACTAAATTTTACATTTTTTTGAATTTTCTTACTATTTATTAAGCCACTTCTAAAATCGCTGATCCACTGTGAACAGTAAAACACATTAAAAATTTCTGGACCACCGGATCAGCGATTTTCAAAGTGGCTTAATAAATAGTAAAAAAAATCCAAAAAATGTAAAATTTAGTCTCCAAACACATTTTAATATAGAGAACATGTTGAGCGGTTCGGATCGGTTGTTTGGATTTTCAAAATGAAAATATAAGCATGAAGTAAAAATGACCTCTTACTTCACAACTCACCATAGCCCAGCTCTATATATATATATATAATTTAAATAATAAATAAAGCGCGTTAAGGATGAAGGAGTGGGGCAAGAGTTGGCTTGTCCCGCATGTGAGGGCATGTTCGTAAATAATAGGATTTGTTGAAGTACCGTGTGGATTAATTAATTGTCTCTCATAATTAATTTGCTGCACCTCCATGATTCCATCAGAAGCTTCTCTAATTGTTTAAGGAGCATTTATCCCCCACAAATACACCTCAAGGCCATCAAATTGGACACTTGGTTTCTTGAAAAATCAAAAGTTATTCCACTATTTTTAACTGTGGTAAAGAGATAAAGGTGACGCTGACCATATCCAAATCTCATCTTAAAATTTATCTAACATCTTTTTTATCTCTCGGATAAACTTACCTAGGACCTCCACAGTGGAAATCCATATCCTGTCAGGTGGTATCTGAAGAGGTAGAATATTCCCAATCAAACAATGATTTTGAAGATATATTCTACCTCTATCCTTTGATACTTTTTCTCTCTCCCATTTTTATAATTCTTATCATTTTCAATGCAATTTGAGATCTAAAAAAGATTCTCTAAAAATATACAACGGCCACCTCTAACATATTTGGTTCATTATCTCTTAAAGCGAAATTAATTTTTAATCTCCTGTTATTTTAAAGATCAGAATTTCTCTTAACGTCACTGATAGCAAAAAAAAATTGAATATTTACAAGTTAATATTCTTGTTACTCGATTTAGTCGATATTTATTTCATAGAAATAAATTGTTATTCCTTTCTGCTACATATAAAAAATCTATTTTGAAATATCTTTTCTTGACTTCAAAATCCAATCAATATTGTTTTGTCAATACAATAATAAAGGAATGGAAGAAAAGGATTTTATACCAGATTTCTCTCTCCCATTTTTCCAAATATACAAACTTTCGTACATTGTATTTATACATGTTTTTATAGCTTCCATACCCAATATACATAGTTCCTATTTGTATCTAGGAATATCTCCTAGTCGGCATGGCCAGTATTAAATTACGAGAGATCTTTTGTGGCAATATCCCCATTAGTCAACCTTATATACCGCTACGGCCTACGGAGGATCTATGAATATTAATTTAATTAGTCATGATGACTTATGACAATATTTTTCTTGTAATTTATGAGGGAAATATGAGTGATCTATGGTACTATGCATAGCACAGATTGGTCCGTACTACGGATCAATATTTTTGTTTTCAAAATTCTAACAGTCAACAAACTGTTCAACATGATTTTCATATGAGAATATACTCTGTGGGCTAAATTATCTATTTTATAGAATTTTTTTACTATTTTTTTAGATAGGTAGAAAATCATTGCTTTTTTTATGGTCCAAAATTTTCAGATCAAGTGATTTTCTACCTATCTTAAAATATACTAAAATAAAACTGCAAGTACATATTCATGTGGGTATCACGTTGAACGGTTCAGATCGACCATTAGAATTTTCAAAATAAAAATATGGCTCCGTAGTACGGACTAATTCGTGCTATGCATAGTACCATAGACTCACTCGGGAAATATTATAGAGGTCAATGGATTAAAGCAGATGAGCATCATCAAATTATCATATCGTTTTTCTATAATCAGTTCATGTAGACTTGAATTTTCTGTTACAGAAAATATAAATATAAACTTTGAAAGGAGAATTTGACATCTTAGAACGCCTGATTTTGTCTCCGTAAATAAAGAAAATGTTCAAAAAAAAAAAAATCCTTCTCTAACCTTCATATTATCCTATACATATTTCCATTTCTTCTTCAATTCTTTTCAGTTAATTGATCCATTTGTTATTCAAGCATTCGTGCAATATTTTCTCACAATTTAAATTTTCTCATGGTTGAGTTTCAACAAGTTTTGATGAATAATTAAGTCAAACTTAATACACTCTATTTGAAATGGAGAATACATATATAATTTTTTTAAATTTACTTTAAATAATATAATTTTAGATATAAAATGAATGCATTAAAAAAAAGTAAAATATAGAGTGCCCTACAGCGCAACATCATATTTTGTAAAATATGGCTTTAAAACTATTCTTATATAAATACAAAATTATAAAAATATACTTAATTTATAAATATTATAAAATTAAGTCATATCCTCCATAAAATCACTCCTAAACTCTCCTAAACTTTTCATGCTCTTTGAAATGCACATCTTACCTATGATATTAAATGCATGGTTTCTTGTTTCAGTTAAGACATATCATAATTTTTTAAACTCGTTTTTCAAATCCCTTAAAACACACGTTGGATTATTCCTCAATTCACACTTAAATATTATATTAAAGTATATTTGTCATTGCGTAAAGTACACTGACCGAAATTTTTACATGTACTATAGTTTCAAAAAAAATAAATCAAAAAATTACGGATTCTGAAAAATTCTAAATCTATCATGGCTGCACTGACATTCTGCGGCCTCATTTAATGGAGACCGCAGAATGCCGATGCGGCCTATATATTTCTTTTTTTTTTTAAGCAATAACTGTTGTCCTCCTTTATGTTCCGCTAGTCACGCGTGTCCATGGGTCCCATTCATATTCTATTGTCCTCCAGTAAACAACTCAACCACTCAAAATTTTAACTTTCCATTATATGTCCGATGTAATCCAAAGGTCAATCATAGGCCTGGAAACTAACAATGTTTTATGCACTGGAGAGTATAGTGAAATGTTTTCGGTCCCTTTGGTTTCTGTGCAAGTGAGAACATATTTGCTTTTGATAGTTTCACATTGAGATGAATATAATAATCTCTTTGGTTTCTGTGCCGTCTTATACATGTGTACAGATATTATTTTTCTATTTTTTATTAATAATTTTTCTGTTAAAAAAAAAAAAAAAAGGGCCGCAGAATAGTTCTGCGGACCCCTGGCTGGGCTGCAGAACGCGTGTGAAGTCTCCAGTATTTGAGGCTACACCGGTGTTCTGCGGCCGTGGTAGATCCGGAAATGCTCAGATTTCGTGATTTTTTAGTTTATTTTTTTTAGAAAATGGTAACTTTAAAAATTTCGGGTACACTGACTTATTCAGTTTTTTTTTAACCAATTAAAAATAAATAGAGGCTCTTATTATTTTGTGCCCTGTTTCACGCTCCATGGCTTCTGGAGAATCACTTTTATGTGAATTTATATCACCTAAAGTAATTTAAATTTTGAGTTTAAATCCGAACTGTCATATTTGTGTTTGACACGAATATTAAAGAGATCCGTACATTCTATCTCACATGAATTGGTCTAGATTTTGATCCGACGATAAAGATCTCAATTTAAACCTTGAATTACTTCAGAGGATGAAGACTCCCTTTATGTAGCAGTCATTTATTCATACGGATAATCCGGTATAGTTGTATTCAGTTAGGCAAAAAAAAATGGTAGATACAGAAAACAGAGCATTGGAATGATGCATGTGCCACAGAAACTGACTGGAATGGTCTCTTACGGATTCATTGGAGGATACTGACAAATGAAAACGAAGTTCGATATATATATATATATATACACACTCAGAGGCGGAGTCAGACTTTCAGACTATGGGTGTCAAACGTGAATGGGGATCAAGCATATAAAAATTTTCTACTACGAATAGAGATCAATTTCACACTATCCATAATATTTTAGTTTAACAATATTAAAATAAGGTATAAATACAAAAAATAAATTGAAAATAAATGGGAGTCAATTCATTGAATGTGGATTCGCCCCTATACACTATCAGATTTAAAATGGACAGTTCAGATTCAGCAGAGAAATGAGATCACCCGATCCTACTAGAATCGAAACGAACCCCAACTGTGGTGCACGCGCTACTACTGCCAAATTGATACATATTCGTTAACTAAAAAGTGTTTGTTTTGTGGTCAATAAGTGAGAGTGATAGTATTCCGTAATTTGTTTTGAGTGAGTCTATGGTATCATGCGTGTACGGATTGGTTGGTAATACGGATTATTTATTTTCAAAATCTTAATGGTCGAATCAAACTGTTCAACATGATTCTCATATGAATATGTACTTGCATACTAAATTTTGTATTATATACCGACCTGGTGGCCGTTTTGGTGTACAACGGCCTGATCAATGAAGGAAAAAAAATTAAAGGCAGGCCGTTTTGATCTATCGCGGTCTGAGACAGTGAAAATAAAAAACTCTAGCCGTTTTGATCTATCACGGCCAGGTCCTCATAACCCACGCGCCCCCGTCCCTTCCTTTCCCCTCTTTTGTCTCTAACCCTACCACCGACAGCAACAAAAGAAATCTGATCCGCTCCGTCTATGTTCCCTAACCCACCAACAGCCACCAGAAAAAAAAATTCACGTCCGCCACGCGCACGGGACGTCCAGCTCCACCCCTTGATTTCCGCTCTCCCACCGACAGTGACAGTGACAAAGTTTTTTTTTTATTACTGTAGAACTTAGTAAATTGACAATAATTTATGATTTGATTTGTTGTCAAGGTTATTGTTAGGTTTAATTATGTTAAATTGCACCAAATTAGATTTAATTTTATAAATTAGCATCCGATTTGGTTTAGTTTTGTTAATTAGTATCCGATTAGGTTTAATTTTATGAGTTAGGTATAATTTTGTGCAATTGCACCCGATTAGTTTTAATTTTGTGAATTTGTACCAAATTTAGTGTATTTTATTTTTACTTGTTTGTTGTATAATTTTGTTGGACTTGCTCAAAATACTTGTGTACATTCATGTGTGTTCAACTTCTTGTAGTACATTTAAATTGCATATGAATTAAATTAGTATCACATTGAAAACATTTAAATTGATGTTGCAAGAAACAAAATTAAATTTCAATTTAAGTGTGTTCCACTGTTTGAGCTATGTGAAAAAAGGAAAATAATAATTTTATGGTACCACTGTACTAGATGAGGACCTGTACAAAGATTGGTAAAAAAACAAATAAACAAACACTAAACAAAAAAAATAGCATAGCAGTACAATATAATTAAATGCATGCATAGTTTATCTATTGTAGCAATGTGACATAGTTTTCTTAATTAAATGTAAAGTTAAGGTAAATGTAAATGTTGAAAAATTTAGATTATTTTAATTTGGGGTTAAAATGTTATGCATGTAGGATGTCAAGCAGTTGTGGTCCGCATGATCCTGCAGCACAAAAGTTTAGCGATTTGTTATAACCAAATATAAAGAGATATAAATATTTGAATTACGATATTTTATTTTAACCAAATTGTATAACAATGACAGGCTTATAACGGAGTGGATGTTCGACACCACCGGTCTGTGATTCCATACCATGAGCTTTGCGAACCAATCTTGTGTAGTCTCGGTTTGTATCAGGTTTCTCGAATGGATGAGATAAATATTGACAAATGGCTCCTCGCTTACCTTGTTGAGCGGTGGAGACCAGAGATGCACACTTTTCATCTTTCCGTGGGAGCGATGACGGTCACACTACAAGATGTTTCATGTCTATGGGGATTGCCAATAAAGGGGGATCCGGTGACTAGTTTTGCAGACGGTAATGCATCTGACTTAGTGGAGCGGCTTCTTGGAGTTAGGCTTGCAAATGCGGTGCTTAAAAAGAAGAAGAAATCGGGGGGCGAACGAGGAACCTGTTGTTTGCACAACGTCTGGATATTCCATAGGTCTGAAGGAATTGCGCAATTGATTTATTGCCATGCCAAACGAATAGCCGGGTGAGCCTATAGAGGAGCAGGTATGCCAATACACTCGGGCTTACATACTCGACTTGTTTGGGACTATACCTTTTGTTGATTCTTCAGGAGATTCAGTTCCGGCCATGTATCTGCAATTTCTTGACAATCTTGACTCACCGGAGCAATACAACTGGGGTAGTGTTGTTCCAGCACTACTCTATAGGAACTTGTATGTTGTCGTTGAGCGAAAGACAAAAACTATGTGGGGACCAACTCTTCTTCTACAACATTGGTGTTGGTCCAAATTACCAACCAGCCGTCCTCATTCCTTGGGTAGATGGACTCCACATTGGAGCTTGTTGAGTATTTTAGAGATAGGATTTTTGCACTCTTTTTGCCTTTAATATTTATAAACCTTCGTACTCAATGAATAGGTTAGTTGCAAGGCACAACCTATCGATTGTAGTATTTAGGTATTGATCCGCAGGGAGATAGGGAAATACCACTTTTTAATAAAGAAAACTACTTCTAAAATTAAACAATAAAAGTAAAGAGGGGGGTTTTGTGTAATTTCGTTTTTTGAAGGAAAATTAAAGTTTTGTAACAAAAAGTAATTAAAAATCGGGTGAGAATCAAGTTGGAGAAGTCTAGGGGTATTCGGTCCACAATCCCTTGCTAATTCTATCTACTCGGTTTATTTAAATTCATGTTCGATTTGACAAGGTTTCTAACCTAAAATGTTATCCAGGGTCACATCCGTGATTAAATAGCGTGCCTAGATCACCTAGACCATGAAGCTTAGTGTTAGCCTATCATATCTAGATATTGGTACTTCACGATTAAGTTATTCATACCAACATGCAATTCAATTCAAGGGGTCATAATTAGGGATTTGACTTCACGATTAAGTCATTCACCAAATCCTAACCTTAATTCCTATAGTTCTGGTTTGGATATCAAATTTGGTCCATTCTAATCCAAATCTTAAGGTATTTGCGATCACAATTTGTACTATCATATATGATCCTAATCTACTTTGGGTCTAAAAGACCTAAGCGGGATAACTACAATTCAAGCACAAATTATGGAACATCACAAAGAAATAAATCACAGAAATTAACATCAAATCAAACAATCATAATAAAAACTAAAATCCGAGTAAGATAGAATTAAACAAGTTCATGCTACATGACCTAAACCCCTAGAGAGAGAACTACTCTCTCTTGGAGAGATCCATAACAAAGGTTGGCAAAAACAATAAGAAATGAAATAAATAAATGATTACACCCTTTCTTAGATCAAAAACCTCAATCTTGCTGACTCCTTGCTTGAATCTTCTTCTTCTCCTTCCTTGAAAAGCCTTCGGAACTTCGAGAATTTCTGCAGATCTCTCTCTCTCAATTTGTGGAAAATGGATATGTAATAGTGGATGAGAGAAAGATGAAATTCTTTCTCTTTTATAGCCAAAGATCATGTCCAATTTAGAAGCTAGAAGTGGAGTTAGTGGGTGCACTCCTCAGACTACCATGTCTATTTTTGGCTTTCTAAAACGTGTCCCTGATGTGCCAAAAATAGAAAACCTCTTGAAAACGTGAATTTATGGCTGTCTGCGGGTCCAGTGCGTCCGCACTGGTGATGAGTGCGGGTGGTCTGAGTCACACTGGCTCCAACTTTCCTTTGGTTCCAAGTTTCCCTTTCTGGATTTTCTACGTATTTCTCTGAGTGCGTCCGCACTAGCCTCGGACTTTTCTGCTTTCCTGAAGAATCTGAAAGTTGCAAAAATCGGCTAAGTAATGAGTGCGGATGACCCCACTCACACTGGAGGTGACTGCGGACGCATTAGGCTCGGACTTTTTGTCTGTGAAGTTCTGCGATGTTGGAAATTTGTCTAAGTACTGAGTGCATCCGCACTGGCTGTGAGTGCGTCAGCACTGGGAGTCTTTTTCTTCATTTTTCATCGTTTCCTGCATTGTAAAGCCGAGCGAACACAGTAACTTGATTCTAGGTGTATTCTATTCACTTTATATTCAAAATACAAGATATTTGGTGTTAGTTTATGATAAAAACTAGAACGACGGTGTATATAATTTACACCTATCAGAGCTTCCCGGATTCACAAAGGTAAGTACAAAAAACTTTACAGTACTTTAATTTGTCGTCGATTATGTTTATTAAGATTCTAAAATTTTTTATTATAGGTGTCCTGCAATCAGGGAGATGTGGTGTTGTCGCCATGATTATAATCAAGCTCACAATCGGGCTGGAGTTATCTACTTTCGCAGCCAATTGCAGGATCTCGAAGATTACATGGTAAAATGTTAGCCTTACAAAGATATGTTAGATGAGATTCTGTCTCGGCTGCCAGCACGAGTTCACGATGAGAACGATGTATGGCTAGCCGGTGTGCCACTAATACACTTTTGCATAGTTAGCCTACACAATAATGAATAAATTAGATAAAATTTATTATTACACTAATGAACAATAAATATTGATTAATTACCCTACACAATAGTTACTAAAAATTAAAACTAGTAATTTTTTACAATATTTTTTTAAATGAATTAATTAATTAAGCATGCAATTGTGAACTACTTTATTTATTTATATATTGTAAATTATTTAATATTAACATTACTATTTTTTTAATTCATTAATACCATACACAATTAAAATTCATCCAACATAAATCCTAAACCTAAATACATGACATAACTGCAAACTAAATCCCTAAAATCCGCACCAATAATCCTACTTTCTAGTATAAGGACAAGGAACAAAGTCATTGTCTGACGTTGGCGATTCTGGAGCAAACACCACCGATGAAGTGTTAGGCTTCCTAGTACAAGGACAAGGAATAAAATCATCGTCCAACGTTGGCGGTTCTGAAAAAAGCACCATCGGTGAAGTGCTAGGCTTCCTAGTATAAGGACAAGGAGCAAAGTCATCGTCTGACGTTGGCGGTTCTGGATCAATAACCTGGGTTCATTGCACCTGTTGTGGTCTCAGAACAAAGTCACCGTCTGAAATTTCAGGCCACGCCATAAATTTAACCTGTCTTGCTCCATGATTATAATTTCTAACTCCACCCCTACTAGACCCTCCTCTTGCTTCCCCACTATTAGAATGTCTACCTCGGTTGCTATTAGACATTTTTCCATCTTTTTATTATTGAGGATATGAATTGTAATTCCCTAACTTAAGATAATAAAAAAACAATAATTATTACAAATCAAATGTAATTTTTATTGCACCTTTGTAAGTTGCAACTTAGAAAATTGTTTCTTTTTTTCTATTGCACCTTTGTAATTCCCAACTAAGAAAATTGTTTCTTTTTTTCTATTGCACCTTTGTTCTGATGTCAGGTAGGATATGTATTTTTTTCTAGGTCTTTATGTCTTTTTGTCAAGCACAAACTCGTAGATATAGACATGTTTTCAAATTAAGATTTTAATTTAATTTTTCAGATGAAAGAGTACATAGTCTTCTATATTTTTATTTTACATTAATATATAATTTGGTTTCTTTTTTTTCATTGCACCTTTGTAATTTTTATCCACATTTGATGTCCAAATCAAATGAACGATTTCTTCAACTTTTCAGCAATATTATAAGAAAAAAAATACAAAAATCATATTTAATAATTCCTTCAAATTTATATAGAAGTTTTATAGAAATCAGTTTAAACTGAAACATATCTCAGGTCGAAGTATATTTATTTTAAAGAATTCGATAAATCTGTGATGTCTAACAAATAAAAAGAATTATCTCCCAAATTAAGAGTATTAATCGATATCCGCCTTATAAATATTTACAAAGGGTACTTGGAACAGTAAAATTTTAGTTCTTTTTTATCGAGGAAGAGGATAAAAACTTCGGAACTAAGATAATAAAAAAACAATAATTGTTAACTTAAAAATAATATGTTCATATATAACTCACATAGATTGAAGCTATAATTCACGATGCGAGAACCTGAGAAAGTGATGGGGAGCTTTGCAACGTGAAACAAATATGTTTCTCATGTTCCCGCACCGTGAAATCTAGCTTCAGTCTATGACAATAAATGACATAGAAAAATTCGAAACTAAACTGTTGGTGCAGGAACAGAATGAACTATATCTAATATATATTTTACGATGCAAAACTCTACAACACTTTCTATAATAAATGGCATAGCAGAAATTAATTACTTTGTCATGCTATATAATTGAAGACTTACCTTTTACATAGAGGATTTCTTTTTTTTTAAGAGAAGATGTGTTGGACAAGACATATGTGTAAGGTTTTTATTAAAAAAGGGGAAGATTTTGTACAGACCAAGGGAGCCGGAAAAGGGAGCGAGGAGATATATTTATAGATTGCCTGGACGTTATGGAGCATAACGGACAGAATTTCACTTTTTTCCGCTGGGGTCTGCCTGTCATAGAGAATCACGTCCAGAATAATTTTTCTGGGTCCATTTGTTGTTTTCTGCCGACAGTCCGTGATAGACCAAAACGTACCTAATTTTTTTTTCCGCCTGGCCGTGATGGACAAAGACGTCCTGAAATTTTCTTTTTTTTCCGCCTATCTGGCCGTAATGGACAAAGACATCCCGTTTTTGCTTTTTCATTGTTTAAACAGTGTTAATCTTTTGGCTAAACAGGACGCGATGGTCTATAACGTCCCCTGGACGTTATGGACTATCACGTTTTTCCTATATGTCGAATTTTCCAGAATCTCTTCCCCATTGTTGATATTTATTTTTTTTTCTATTAATAAAAATTTTGGTATTAAAATATGCTTGGAAACCAAACTTTACAATTATAGAAACTTTTTACTATTTTTTATTTTATTTTTGATAGTTCACAATTTTCTAAAAAACAGTTATTTTCAAAAATTCTAAAAAATTTGTAAAAAATGTTAAAAAATTGTAAAATTTGGTCTCCAAGCATATTTTAATATGAAGATCATATTGAACGGATCGGTTCGACTTTTTGGAATTCAAACTTAAAAATATAGACGTGAAGTATAACACACCCTTTACTTCATGAAACATAATTGCCCAACTCAATGTTTATATTGTATTCTCAACCAAGTCAGGGAGTCACGGCAATGTGAAAAAACAAATATTGGGTAATCAAAAATAGTTTTTTTTTGTAATTAATTATTATTAAGAAATTAGTCTTTAATTTAGTGGAAAAAATAATATCTTTGTTAATGTTTATCTATTGTAAATTTTTATACCCTACCAAGATATACTTATTTAGTTTTTTTTTTTAAAAGCTTGATTAAAAATAATTGGGAGCTGTTTGAAGGCTGATAAATTGAAGGTTGTTTTAATATTTTTTTTGTCCCCATGTTTCCCTCTCCGCTCGGATGCCTCCGCCTTTGGTAGGGTCACTTTTATGTAACCGTGGTTGAATACGGATAATCCGGTATTCATTCGCCACAAAAAAATGGTAGATACAGAAAACAGAGCATTGGTTGGAGTCTGTCTATTACGAAAGCACTTAAAAAGAGAAGCAATTGCTGATGCACTTCATTGAATGATACATGTGCAACAGAAACTGCCTGGAATGGCCTCTTACGGATTTCATTGGAGAATACTGACAAATGCAAACGAAGCTCGGTCTATACCGTCAGATTTCAAATGGACAGTTCAGATTCAGCCGATAATTGAGATCACCAGAGAAATTTCTACAACTAGAATCGAAACGAACCCAACAGGGGTACCTTTTGCGGTCAATTAAATGAGAGTATGGTGAAAAAGTAAATATTGCGTAATCAAAAGTACTACTTTCTAGATAAAATTAATTATTATCGGTTTTTAATCTAATGACAAAATAATATTAAATGTATGGAAAAAAAATTGGGAGCGCCTAGTTGTCCCCTGTAACAATCTCCCATTCTGTCCTCTCAGGCATTTACCTAAGGACCTACTAACTACCGGGGGACCGCCTAATATTTGAAAAAATTTACAACTGGCGCGCACAAATATGGATACTTATACGCGTAAGTATTAATATATAATATATCAATTATTCATACCTAAGATATCAAGTATTTAAAAAAAAAAACTGGACACATCACTCACCCATTTTTTACACGTTTTTAGAGAAGGATTTTTTTCTCCGTTTAATCTAGCTAATATTTTTAATGATCTGTGAAGAATTTTACAAATCTAAAACCGGCACTGGACAAAATCAAACACAACAGATAATCAATCATTGATTTGCTTAGTGAAATGAGGACAAATTTGAATGAGAAACTTTGCTTGAAATCAAACTATCTGACCTGGACTAGTCGGCAGGCACGTACTTGTCTTTCCAGACGATATAGCGATCCAGCGAAAGGAGGAGCGAGTCGCCGGAGATCCATGTCGCAGCGTCATGCCTGAGATCCAGCGAAAGGAGCGAGATGTCATGCCTGAGATCTCCGCTACTAGGGTTCACGAGCGCGCCATGCTTGAGATTGCTGCTGTAGGGTTCTCATCGGAGTTAAAATTAAGAGACTGACTAGATCCGTCGCTTTCTCTTTTCTCTCTTTTGTTTTAGGTCTATAAGAGAAATAGATCAGAAGAGGATTTTGGGGTTAGTAGAGACCATCTTAGTTAGTTAGATAAAGAGAGACCGGATAAGATGGAGGGCGATTTGGAGAATTGGAAGGTGGGGGAAATTATAATTACTCAAAAAAATTATGAATGTTAAGAATTGAAATCTTTGTCCACCTCTATATCCTAACAGAATAATTGAGTGATTATGTACGAATTTAATATTCCACTTCTAGTTTTTTTTCCAAAAATAAATTGATTCTTTGTTGATCAATATTGATTACATAATGATTAACATACCACCCCATCTTAAATTATTGTGCAAATATGAAATATACTAAGAAATGAAGGTTTATTCCTCATCGGTCCTCTTAACTCTTCTTCAATTTCTTTATCCTCCTTCATCAACTTTGTGATACAGCACTTTAATATATTTATATTATCCGCTCACTTTTCTTTTCTTTTTTTTGTTCAAATTCGTCATTAATTTGTGTACCTCATACTATTTTACAACGACCTTGTGATTCATAATTATAAGTTCAAAAATAAATAACTAAATAAGATTTCATATTCCGAAGAATAACTATACTACGTCTCTACCAGCATGTTCCAATACAAAGATTCAGACTAGTGGTACATGTTTTATACTTAAAATATCAAACTAGAAGTTGAATCAGTGTATGGTAATACTTTGAAGCTATGTTGCATGAATACGGGTACGGGTATCGTATCCGATACGATACGGATATGGCTATACGGTAATTCTAAAAAATCAAGGATACGATACACTTATTATATTATATTATTTTAATTATTTTAATTATATTATTAATTCAACACTTGTATTATATAAATTAAATATCAAAAATTCTAGGTATACATTAAATACAATAGCTTTGAAGTATATATATTAATAACTGTTTTTAAAACTATCCCCCATTCTTTTTACCAAAATGAAATACTTATCTATGAATTTCTGTGTTGAATTGTGTTAATTCTCTTAAAGATATTTATATTTTATCTTCATTAAGTTAGAATATATATATCCCACTATTGACAATTATTGTTATATTCATACGGTGTAGTTCTTGAGTTGTATATTTATTGGTTCTTTTTATTTATTTTTCAGAAGAGGTTGAGGATCAAGTCAGGGACATAAGAAAGACAAAGGAAAAAGGGTGCTAACTGCTAAACACCTATAACTTAAAATCTTATATTTTGTATCATTTAAATTTTAATCCCTCTTGTAAAATGTTCGTCTACCTTTCTCAATTAATGTCAATTTTCTAGATCAAATCACTCATCTAATTTTTATAAAAAATTCTTCATTCGAATTTTAAACATGTGACTTCTCGCAGCAGACATAGTCTTTGCCACTACCAAAAGCCAAATCTCTATTTATTGGTTCTCATAAAATAAAATTCAGACTCCACTCCATGCTTAGAGCATCTACATTCCAGAAACTCAAATGAGTTTCTAAATAACTGTTAACATTTTTTTATAAATTAAGGTATCTAAAATTTTTAACTCTCACATACCTGAAATTAATTTTAGAGTTTCAATTAAGCCACGTCAGCAACAAATTAAAAAACAGAAATAATTTGAGCTAATCATTTGATCAGCATGGAGTTTATAAACAGTTTCTTAATAAGAAACTTTACTGTATAGTTTCTAAATAAGAAACTCTGCCACATTCTTGAAACTAGATTAGAAAATACCACGTCATATTAGAAACTCTAATGATACTAGAGATGTAGATGCTCTTCCACCGTCTCTTTCTTTCTCTAACCTCTCTCTCATGCTAAATCTCTTAGCTTTCATTAACGCGTTTCCAATAACTAAATACTGAAAAAAAAAAATTAGTAATTAGTGCAATTGCTGTTCATACATGTGCAAGTGAATGTATCATTACAAAGTTCGGTTCTATCATAAAAGGTATAAACTACATGTGCAAGTGCAAGTGCAATGCACGGTTTTAATGTCTTGTTTCAAGCAAAACGGTATGTATGCTGAATGGGCAAGCAGGATGGGTCAACCAACCAAACATTACTCAGCTAAACAAACATTTTTTTCAGATAACTTTACACTTTCTCAATATAGATTTGGACTATATATATATATATATTTAGATATATGGTTCTTGCCTACACTAACAAGAAATTCAATATTTATTATTAGTCAACAAAGATAACATGTAGCGTCATCAAATTAAGTTTTACAAGTAGAACGAAGTTATTGAGAATGGAATCACGGCTGTCTGATGGACATTGGATCAAATTCGATCAGGTGTTATGGCAAAACTGTTCAATTTGTCTTAAAATCTGTGTGGATTAAGTTTGCACTTACTTGATGCGATCGGACGGTTCCGATTAGACATCTTGATCTGCACAAATCTTAATATAGATTGGACGGCTCCTATCGAATATTGGACTGAATTTGATTTGATGCCCATTGGACTTCCATTGAGAATAACGGTGTCACCGGTGACTTTGTTCTCTTGTTTTTCGTACAAGAAAAGAAAAAAATAATATAACATGAGGAGGGATCTAGTTACCACAATTTTGAGTTACAACAAAGTTACCACAATTATTTTTTACATTTTCAAATTTCAAATCGTCGATCCAAACCGTTCAACATGATCTCCACAATAAAATGTGCTTCCAGATTAAATTTTACATTTTTTTTAATTTTTTTACTATTTATTAAGATGGTTACAAAATTCAATGGTTTGAATTTGACTAGTTTTTGTAAAATACTTAATAAATAGTAAAAAAATTCAAAAAAATGTAAAATTTGATCTAAAAGCACATTTTATTGTGGAGATTATGTTGAACGGTTTGAATCGACGATTTGAAATTTGAAAATGTAAAAAATGGTTGTGGTAACTTTGTTGTAACTCAAAATTGTGGTCACTAGATCCTTCCTCATATAACATAAATATTAACAAAAGGCACAAGGCCATATATCATTTGCTCGTTTTTATTTATTTATTTATTTATTATTTTTCTAGAGTAAGATCATTTGCTCTGTTCGGTAAATTGTTAAGTCGTCATGAATCGTGATAGCGATGAACGGTTACAGTTCTGACGTAATAGAAAGAAAATTATGGGCTTAGTCAGAAAAAGATTTTATATGCTTCGTTGAACATGCATTTTTGTGAACTTGGATCCAGATACTTAAATAACAAATTAGAACTTTTTCACTTTAAAAAAAATAGAACTTCAAATTTTAAACAACTACAGAATTTAATAATATATTTCTTTATTTTTTCTCAAATAAAAAAATATCAAAATTTTCAACTTTAAATATCAATAAATGATTCTTCAGTCGAGTTTCGGACTGGCAAAGTTTAGTATTAAATAATCGGACATTTTTTACAAGACATGTTTCTAAATAGCTAGCTATAGATACGCAATAGCTGCGCTATAGTTTTTTCGGACCTCAAAAGCTATAACGCTATTAACCGTTTTTTTTTTTATAATGATTCTAAATAGTTATAGTTTTTTCGGACCTTAAAAACTATGGCGCTATAATCGCTATTTAGAACCTTGTTTTGAAATGATCCTTGTTTGCAGATGTGCAATCTTTGATCAATTCAGAAGCAATAGTTCATGTAATCTTTTAGCCAAATATGTAAATAAACTATAGGTCTTTCGTGCAAGCTGAAGCAGCCTGAGATAATTTTTTAATCGAAATTATATGTTTCTTTTTCCATTAAATTACATGCTTTTGAAAGGGATAAAATAAGAGCCAGATAGAAGAAACAAAAAATTGTGGGTTAAACTCCTTTTATGGTCTGGTTGGTGAACAAAGATGTGCCTTCTTTTCTTAGAAACCGGTATTACAGTTGTTCTCAATTTCTAATCAAAAAGACTCTCCATTTGTTTATAGCACCATAATTGCATAGGGCGTCACTTTTTTCCTTGAAAAAAAAATATATGTTCACCGTTAAGAACTTAATTGAAGTTTGAGTTATGTTCTTGAAATAATTAATTCAAGTTATATATTAACCATTTTTTTTAAAAGAGTGGCAAAAGTTCAATTCAAACCACTATAGTGTCTGGTGATATTTAATATAAACAAATTTACAATTATTATAACTTGTTTTGTAGAATATAAGATAATTTTACACTGCTAAAGATTATATAAGATTTCTCCTTTAAAACATATAGTTTTTAAGGAAATAAAAGATTTTTTTATTCTTCAAAAATGCTTCTAGCTAATATGTAAGTTGTGTATAGAATCTAAGAAGATGGATCGGTTGCAATGGTTATTTTAACAATCTTGACAATTGTTTTTAAACAAAATTAAATACATTGAAAATTGAAAATTAAATTAATAGGCATATTGGACATATAGATAGTCAAATATTCAAATTTCATGCAATTTAAATATTATTTGATGATGCATCAAGGACCGTAAGATCATTGAAATTTCAAGTCACTTGATTTACAATGAAACAGACGCCAACTGTCATCATTTTTAAAGACATGATATGTGTAAAATATATATCGTGCCTATAATGTTGGATTTAAAATTTAAGTTTAATTTTTGAAGATTGTCAAGATTTATCAAAATAAAGAATTGTGAATTGATATCCTCTCATAATTTAAAATAAAGAAAATTGTTCAAAAAATGATGCTAATCATGTAATGCAAATGTACATAATATTTTTTTTTCTTTTATTATTTTAATTACTCAATTGAATTCAAAAGGTACCAAAAACAGAATAACACACAACTCATCAGTTCCTTAATACAAGACTTTCCAACTTACATCTAGGGGGTGTTCAAACGGTTCGGTTTGTTCGGTTTTCAACCGAACCGAAAAATTTCGGTTTAAATGGTTCGGTTTTTCGGTTTAAATGGATCGGTTCGGTTTACAGTTTTCAAAACCGACTAAACCGAACTGACCGAATTATATTGGTTCAAGTATGATTTATATTTTGTTTGGTTCAATCAATGCTTCCTTTCTTTCATTTTAGTTTAAATATTTTAGAACATTTACATATTTTGTATGGAATTGAACAACTTGTGTATGAACATGTGTAATTTTCGTTAATAATGGCACCAATAGGTTTACTTCGGTTTGTTCGGTTCGGTTCTTAATCGGTTTATAAGTTTAATCGGTTCGGTTCTATTTTTGAAAACCGAAGAAAAGTTTGGTTTGATTATTTTAGTTCGGTTTCAACCGAACCGACCGTTTGAACACCCCTAGTTACATATATGTGATGAATTCTTAAGTAGAATTCTGTTAAGGAATTTATTTGATATACTAGTGTATGAATAGATTTTTCTCACTTATATGTATAATTAACTTTACATCAAAGTTGCTGTATTGATTTATTGATAGAAAGTTAGAAACCAATAAGAAATAATCTTAAAGAAGAAATGGAGATCACCATTTTTATTTCAATGGACAGGAACGTAACTAATCCGTCGTTACAAGTAAGGTAACAGATGTTAGTGATATTATCCAACGTGGATAGCTTGTCAGCCTGAAAATTCTTTGGTCTAAGTTAAGTATATACATAATATTTTCTTTTCAATCTTTCAGAAGCTTTGCTTGCACAAGGATTTCAGCTAGGGATATATATTTTCAAGCGTATAGGAGTTATTCAACTAATTGTGTATTAGAAAACCATATTATATAATCATGGATCCAAAAAATTAAACCATGATGTTAGTAAGAAAACCCATAACAAGAAAAAAATAATATATTACTTAACTAGTGGTGCCTCCAAAGATATTTTTCTTTTTTGGTACTAAACGAAAGGCAAATTTGCTTCTACTGTGTTAGTTATAAAAATATAATAGAAAGATAAAACTAGTAAAGATGATTATTAGGTATAAGCAACTTAAGTATCCTTAATGAGATCATGTGCCTCTAAAAATTACTCCTAGTGATGGTCAATTTTAATAAAATATTTTTCATATCTAACCAACATGAAATGTCAATCCAAATTTCCTTTATTCAAATTGACCTTTTAATTTCCATGTGCACCAATGGGTCTAGAAAATAACAAAATTAGCTGAGCTATCTCACCATGTATAAAGTAAAATTGGATTTCTGAGTGTAAATTGGCGCACCAACCAGAGAAGTTTTTGAATTATTTATTCATTGTACAATGCATGATCATCTACTAACGACAATAAATTACCACATGTACGTAGAAGTTCAAAACATAAAAATTAAAAATATTTGAATGATGAATGTCACTTAACTTAACGCCTTATCAATGTCATGTTATGCATTTGTTATTTTAGCATGTATCTGAGTTGATCTAATTTTGTTTGTTTAGAAGAAAGAGGTGCAAGTTGGAGTTCTCTAATGTTTCTTTTGAAAGAGATATAGCTGGTTTTTCAAATTATATTTCAAACTGTATCTGGCTGCATTATTATTATTATATCTTTTTTTTTTTATAAAGCTTCTTTGTATTGTTTGGTAGTAACTGTGAACAAATGTCACTTGGAAAAGATAAGCTTGGTCGCCGTTCAGCTTACCTAACTGATAACTGTCAGATACGCTATGACTGTGTTTCTGTATTACTTTCTGTTTTAGTCAATCGTTAATTTATTAATGGCACGTGTTTGTCTTTGCCTAGAACATAAGAAGGTTTGAATAATCACAAGTGGGATATCAAAAAAAAATTCGGACAAGTGTGTATTTTTGTATCAACTTTGGAATATTATATTTGCACCTCAAAATGAGAATATTCCATTATACCATTGCTATTCCGAAGTTGTGTATTTCGTCACAACTTTGGAATAACATCCCTAAATAACCATCTGCTCCAATTTTCTCAAAATTTCATAAAGAGGAGATACATTGATTATTGATATTTTTTTTACTATTTTGATATCTGACTTCAAATTTATCAAATTCGAAACATAAATTCCTAGATATATACCAATCGTTGCAATTTTTAACATTATACAGTTGCTGATCAAGTGCCAATAAATCTAAATTAATTCTTCAAACACTTCATAGAGGACTAAACAATTTTTAAATTAAATCAAATTTGACGCATAACTTATCTAAATATGAAAACAAATCGACACCTTCAAATAAATCTTAACCAATCCCTTCTCCATAAATGCTATTATTGCTGAGGAAATAACTTTTAGCTTTGACTTCGAAAATAAAAATTGGGAATAATTTATATTTGTATGAGTTTCAGTCGGGACATATTACTAGCAAACCAATGTTATATAGCAAGAGTTATCTGCTCATATCTTTGAATAAAGTAATGCAAGTGAACTAGAAGTGAACCGCATACTCTTGCACAAGTCTGCAACCTTCACTTGCTTTTCAAATCTTTAACCCAAAAGAATTTCATCAATTCAAGACAATCAAGAGTAGTTGCATGCAGAAACAAGATGTCAAATTAGCAATAACAATATGATATTTCGATCTCTAAATTCTGAATAGCATAGTCTACATGAATTGCATATATGTCCATGCAGCAGCAAAAAAAAAATGAAACAAAGGAGACCAAGCTTCCACATCTACCTTTAAAAACTACACAAACCACAAGCCGTCACAGAGTCGATTCACAATGTCACCACAAAGAGGTAGAGGTAGAAAGTAGAGAAGGTAACTAACCTACTACCAGTTCAAAGCTTTTAAGAACTACTTACCTCGAAAACTAAAATTACTGTAGAACCAAAGCTTTCTTTCCCTACTAAGTTCAACCCTGAAAATTCGGTGCAACTAATTCAGCTACAAAAAATAATTATTATTTACATATTTATTCTATCAAGTTATATACAATCTCAGCAAAAACAATGAGACCTTACCTGAACTTACCTCTCGCTAAACCACCTCTTTGCAAGTCCTATGTTACAATAATATCTACAATACCTAAGTTTTCCCTATGTTAAGAGCTAAATTAGGGTTGATAAGAACTCACCGCCACTTTATATCTCTAGTACCGGCCATATGAATTGCCATACACATCATGGGGTCTTGGTGCAGCAGAGTAAGTGTTGGTACCATTCATACCATAAGGGTACATGCTCTGCGGGCCACCACCTCCCATTGGTGGTACACTGGAAGGTCCCATATACTGAGAGTTGTTTCTCGGATCTGTCAAATCTGTGTATGCATTTGAGGGTGGATAAGAGCCCTGTGGTGGTTGTGAGTGAGACGGTGGTTGTCTAGCAATGCTTTGTTGTAGAAAATTGTCCCATTGCCTTGAGTGTGCATTCCGTAATGAAGAAAGATTACTTGTGTAATTCTCTCTCATTTCTCTAATTTTCTGGATATAAAAAAAATAATAATAGTTCAATGAGATGAGGAGATTCGTGACATTTGAATGTACTGCATCTGATTTAAAATTATATTTTGACCAAAGAAGAGATGTCAGAGTCGCAATTGACACCCAATTCAGCTATTAGACCAGAATAAATACTCTAAAAGTAACTCTATACTACACAAGAAAAGAATTCTGAGTACAAGTTCGTAACACATAGCTTTGCGCCTGCCCCTAAGTATCTTAACTCTTAAGTGAGTCAGGACCAACAGTACTTACCAGTACAGCTATTGGCACAAAGTTCGTGCTACACAAAGCCTTAATTAACAAAAAACACAACAAAATTAACAGCAGTTGAAAAAAAAACAAAGAAAGAAAGAAAAACAAATCACTGGCTGGTGCAGGCATGGTAATTATTATAGGCAAAACCAGAGAGTACTTTTGAATATTGAATCATATTCTAAAGACCCTCAACGAAAGAAGTACCTCACGGTGCTTGTAAATTTCTTCATCTACCTCTTGGTCACGAGCTCTCATAATTTCCATTGCCTCTCTATTGAACTCCTTCTCCAGTTCCTCCAGGGTTCTCGGGTACCCAGCCCTCAGATCCCACTCTGGACCTGTATCCACCCTCTGTTGACCCCCAACATCCCATCCACTAACCTTATGGGTTGGGAGAGGGGCTTCATAATTACGGTTTTGTCCACCATATTGTCTGTTATATGCATCAGAAGGAAAAGGGGGACGCCTTGTTGGAGATCTTGATCGGCCTGGGGCTGAAGATCCGCCATACTTGGGGATATCTTCGTGAAATGAAGGGGGAGAACAATGTGAGGAGGCCTTAATAAATTTAAAACATATCTTTTCTAATGTCAAGGTTAAATAGGCGGTTCCCATTCTGACCACATAAAAGAGTCAAAATGCTTCAACTTACCTCTTGCTGAAAAGGAGAAGGGATTAGTGCCTGCAGTTCATTTATTTGAGATGCTAAGCAAAAAGTAAAAAATAAAGGATGGAATTTCCAGAGTGCCTTGGAAAAAGGGAAATTTAATCGTTGACAATTGAAGTGCAACTAAATGTAGTGGGAACTTCAGATATTGATTTCATTGAAATGCTTCAAACTTTTGAGTTAAGGGAACATTCCAGGCACCTCCTTATTATGTCATACTCATCAGTTAAGGTATTGGTGTTCAGTGATTGTACCCACATCCAGAGAGAGAGAGAGAGACTTACCATGTGGGGACCCCCTTGAAACCCGGTATGAATCTTCGCGGGCACGGTCTCCAAAGGACCTCTCACCAAAAGATCTTGGGCGATCATTTCTTGGACTATGCACTCTCTGAGAGCCAGATCTCTCTCTTCTTGGGCTGTATGACCTCTTGGGACTCACACCCCTTCCCCTAGGGCTCCTATCTCTGCCCCTAGGGCTTGACCCCCTTCCTCTCGGGCTTGATCCCCTCCCCACAGGGCTCCTATCTCTACCCCTTGGGCTCAGCCCCCTTCGCTTGGGGCTTGAAACCCTAGTGCCATTAGTGGATTTTTCTTTGGCTGCTTGAACCATGTCATGGACACAGTCAATGCCTTTGGAGAGGAGTGGAGGCTCCTTGGCACTGATGAAGAGGAATTTTTCATTCATGGTGATCTTGCAGCCAGTTTCATTTTCGACCTCAGAAATGACATTCTGGGGGAACAGGGCGCGCACCAGTGGGTCCCGTGCTGCAACCCGTGTGGAATATTCTGAGGTTTTTTTGTTTGCACCCAGTGTGGATGGACAACCCTGAAATTATGTTTAGAAGAAAAAAGAACTCATCTTGGTAAGGTAACATGAGTTATGCCTCTGCATGTGACTGTCATTCCTGTTCATGCCAGTACAAGCACACACAGTACCGATCCAAATTTTGGTTCAGGTTTTCATGCTTAGAGAGTTCTACTAATATATTTAACTCAGTACTAATTGATAAAGGCATTATTTGCATTTCTTAAAATTTCTCGATAGAGTGATTTGAGAACACATGATCCAAAAAGATAAGGGTGGACTACCTCCAAGGAAGCCCAACCCTCCACACAAAAAAGCAGTAATGGAGTTGTGAGGAACTGTATATATTTTTGGCTTTTTTTGTGTTTAATTAAAGTTTTAAATGGAAATAAGGGGTTATTGGTTCTAATTAATTTAATAAATTATATAATTAAACATTTTCACTTCAGCATTGCATTTCATTGTAACCACCACATAGCATGCCAGAGTTAACATACCCTAAAATATAATTAATCCAACAACAACCATACTACAGCAGTGGCCATACGTTAACAACTTAATCTATATAAAATGATATCATTAACCACATCAGGTTTCTTATTAACATTCAAAATTAACTTTTCCTTTGGGGCTCAGTTTTGCAGAAAGGTACCTGAGTAAAGTGACAAGGATCCCCGCAAAGTTTGCAAGTCATCTCCTCTTGCAGCCTTTGTTTCCAATTTCTCTCAGTAGCTTTCGCCTTGGCCTCCCAAGCCCTTGCATCTCGGCTTGTGAAATCTGTTGGTACTGCATTTGGTTCCCTTAGAACATCTTCGTCATCAGATGAGGGACCCGGAACAGGCTGCGGCCTCTTGGTAGCATTATTGTTACCACCTGAGGCTGTGCTATTGGCTGTAGGCCTGACTGGACCTGTATATGCCTTTGCATAGATGTCTTTGAATAGCTCGTCATCTGTTTCAGGACTTGATTCTCGCTCCATTACAAATATCTGTAAAAGAAAAGGAAGTCTTTTAGATTGTTCTATCTACATTGATACACTACTCCCTTACCAGAAATTACATTATACAAAAGGATGCATGACCAAATTACCAATCCCAAACACTATTCTCCAGTTTTTAAGGTACTTTACTCAAAAATAAATCTTTCTACCGTAGCAAGCAATAATCCATTGTTGCTACCATGATTCGGAAAATCTATCGGCAGCTAACAATCCGACTACTGGGATTCAGCGTTATTGGAGGAAAAAGGAAGGTTGAATAGGGGCGAGGGTGAGAGAAGCACTTACGACGTTGTTAGAGGTGAGGTGTAGTGAGAGAAGAAGAAACCACCAGTTCTAGGGTTTCGTCGTCCCTGGATGCGCGTCAACTTGGTGGCGGGTGGAAACCTAGGGTTTCGAGTCGAACGGAGAAAAAGGAGTGGTGGCGGCGGGGGCAAGGATCGAAAGAGAAATGTGGATACGAGAGGGGAGAAGGGGAGGACCGGAGGAGCTGCTTCGTCTATCCTTTCTTTTTCCTCTTTGTTTGTCGCAGAGAGAGAGGGGACTGGCAGAGAAGAAAAGCGAGTAGATTTCCTTCATCCAGCGCCTTGCACGAATCTTAACACGGATCTAAGGGTCCATAAATTCGAGTAAATTCTAATTTATTTTGCAAAATAATGTAGTTGTAGGTTTCTCAACTTTTATATTTTGGTTTTAGTTGGATATATGGTATCCAATATTTTTTCAAAATTTATTTATATTTTGATGTATATTAATTCTTGAATAATTTATTTAGTATTATAATTTGAGTAGAACTAGGGTGAGCTGTGCTCACCAACGGATTTGGTGAGCACACCTCCAAAAAATGCATTTTCAAAGTTCAAATAATCGATTCGAACCTTCCAACGTGTTCTTCATATTAATATGTGCTTGGAGACCAAATTTTACATTTTTTGGAAATTTCTTACTATTTTTTTAGAATTTTTTAAAATCAGTGTTTTTTGAATTTTTTTTGAATTTTTTTTTTATTTAATGAAAGGCTGATGATTTTAAAAAATTCTAAAAAAATAGTAAAAAATTTCCAACAAATGTAAAATTTGGTCTCCAAGCACATATTAATATGAAGAACACGTTGGAAGGTTCGAATCGACTATTTGAACTTTGAAAATGCGTTTTTTGGAGGTGTGCTCACCAAACCCGTTGGTGAGCACAGCTCACCCTAGTTCTACTCTTATAATTTTGTATTTTTAATATTTTTTTAGCTGTATGAATCATTCATAATTGAAATTAAAAGTTCATCATCGATGTATATTAAAATGAATGATATTTCTAAATTAAGTATATAAATTGATGTTCTATGTCATAGCTTTAAAAGATTGACTCTCCAAATTATTCATTATTATCAAGACTTGTTTTCTTTTTTACATCTTGACAGCTAGAAGGACATGATTGTTTTAATGACACAACATAGCATGTGCATGTTGTCACTAACGGCACCTAGAAGGGGGTGAATAGGTAATCTTAAAGACTTTTGACGTTTTTCGGTTTAACCTTCTAAATTAACAAGTCAATCAATTAACAAGTAAACGTGTACAAATAAAGTAAATAGAGTAGAGTTAGAGAAATTTGACATGGGGGATGATAACGGAGTTCGGCATAAAATGCTTACGTCTCTGGGATAGAGCAACCTCGTCGGCACCCCTTTCCTATTACCGAAAAAGAAATGATACAACTTGTGACGCGTGAGCCCAACGAAGGTGGAAAGTCACGGCCTAACTCATGTACAAAGTTGAGCCTAGAAGCTCGAGTTGGAGAGTCCTACACAAAGGATCATCACACAACTATATTTATATGTGAGCGGGAACGCTCGAGCCAGTGAGCCCCTTAATTCCCTACAAGCGGGAAAGTCACTCAACTATAGAAAGGGAGCACTAAAGTAGATGTCCACACTATCGAACAAGAACCAACACTATAACTAAATCTAGAGAAGATTAGCTAAGTGGATTTGAGATTATCAAAAGAATATTGAAGTTTTAGCTCTCTCAAAGAATGAAGCTTTCAAGAACACAAAATTAGTGTTATTTGAAATTTAGGAGCGGCTTACTTGAAAATAGAGTGAGAATATTTTACTCTATTTATAAAGGAAGCTCTAGATCTAGGTATTTGAACTGATCCATTCAGACGGTGAAACTTCCGTTCAAACGGATAATTCAAATGTGTTGCAGTTAGGGTTTTTGCCTTTTTGAACTTTACTATTTTCGTTGAGTACATTTAGGTCCATATAGAACGGATAGTGTATTTTCCTCAATTCTATGTTACTCAAGTAGCGTACAGTACGGATGGTATTCGTTCATAAGGGAACATGTTATATTAGAAAGTCTCTGACTTGATACGAAACTTTCCGTTCTGAACGGTTTGTCAAACGAAATAATTCTTCTGTACTGAAAAACTTCATATGTATCCATTCGGTACCATTCAATACATTCCGTACTTAATAGTTTGTTTCTGTACCGAACAGATAGTTTCTGAAATCAACAATCTCAAATTTACTTTACTTATCTATTTGATATTACAATCTATATTATTGATCTTCGTAAAGTCTTATTGATTTCATTAGTTCTTCAACTTTAATCTTGCAATTATAATGTTCTTAAACCTGCAAACTCACTCATACAATGAAATCGTTAAATTCAATCATTGTATATTTTACAAATTAGTCAACAAAATAATTAGAAAATTGCATACAACAACAGTGCGCAATTATGATTTAATATGAAGAAATATTACCGAGTCTTCATTAAAAAATTAGTATTAAGAGAAATTTTTGAACGTGTCATGAGAAAGAAAAAGAGGGAGAGGGAAGAGTTTTCAAGTATTACCTAATTATGTGAATAATGCTAGGGATCACATGTTACATATGGAAAAGGACTTAAAATCATTATCAAATAAGTTTACATATATTTTCTAGTAGAAAATCTTGTTTCAAACTCGTATCTAGAAATTAAATTCATGATTTTATTGATGATTCTAAATTTGACAATAAGATATCAGAGAAATCAACAAACAAACACATTACATGTATCTAGTATTAGTTAACCTCTCCTGTTATATGATTTTGGTTCCACCCTGGCCTAACCACCCCTTGAAAAAAAACACTCCCTCAAAAAGTCTTAAAACAAGGAAAACATACGAAATTTGTAAGTTTTTGTAATAAAAGAAAAACATGTTCCCCGTAGTTCTTTCATAAATCGTAACACATTTCGAACTGTGAGAGCCCCCCACCCCCATAAAAAAAAGAAGTAACATTTCACGTAAAGTACTAATTTTAAGGTTAGACCGAGATAAAAAATGTATTTCAAGCACCAAAGTATCCAACGAAGTTCGTCAGTGCCAAAAGATAATTGTAACATGAGCTAAATTTAATTCATCCAAAACAAAGTGTTTAGAAACCTCAAAAGAGAACTAGGAAAAATAATATTCTTAAAATTTAACCATAAAAAATCATAAAATAGTGAAATACTGACATTACAACACACATGACTACAATTGGGAGGTGCAAAACCCAAGTAAAAACCTAACAACAAACCATATTTCACGAATCATAACCTTGCCTCACAAAAAAGCGCGACATTTCTCCACTCATGCTATACATGCGGCAACCACAAAATAACATCTTAAATTCTATATCTTTGACATTGTTCAATAATAACACAACCTAGGACACTAATAACTGAGGCCTTACAAGTCCGACACAAACAACATACAAAAGTGAACAAACCCTTTTTCTCAATCAAAATTAAACTTCCATTTTTTTCCTTCAAAAACACAAATTTTATTCCACCATAGAGGACTTGACCACATGGACGCACACAAGACTGGACCAGACAGACTCGACACAACAAAACAACAGAGAAGCCTAACTCGACTCAGACATCATTCCTCCACCCTTGACCCATAACATTGTCTTCCAGGAAGCCTGTCACCTGATTGAAATAAACATAAAATTAGTCAAAAGAATTACACCAGCATTCCCAGACTGAAAATCCCATTTATACTAACTTGTGCATGTTTGAGATTAATTGGCAAACAGCTGCAATTATCAGTGTATTCATCTTTACATACCAACCTTAATCATTTAATCACATCTATGGTATCTTGGTGTTCTGAGAAGGTGAGGGAACAATGAAATAAAAAAGGCAATCTTTTTTTTGTCTTAGGCATGAAAGAACCTTAGCCAAAGTTGAATCCGCCAGAAGGCACATTATTGTTTGCAAACTGGAACCCTCCTGTCTGAGCCCCTTCCCCAGCTGCCATGGCCTCGTCCTCCTCCTCTAGCCAGTAAGTCTCCAAGATCTTCACAGCCTTCTCATAGATCTCATTGTTATCATGGCTCTGCAAGTTCTCAATCTTCTCAAGTCCCTCTGCCTCATCAACCAACTGAGCATATTGATTCACACCTCCAGTGGTTCCAAGATTCTTCTCAGACTCACCAATTTTGAGGATGTTCTCAAGACCCTCAAGGCAGACAGTGACAATGCGGGGGTCGGGGCAGACAAGCAGGTCACACAAAGGCTTTATGCATCCTTGGGACACCAAGTACCTGTTAGGAAACAAATGGAGAGACATATGGACTTTATTTATGTGAAAGTACAATTCCTAACAAAAATGTATATTGTTTGGTGGGTATTGCAGGTTTATCCTATTAATGGGTTATTCAAAATGTCTTCTCTCAGTTCAGAGCACGACTATTTTCTTACATCACATAGAATGGGACAGATAGTTGCCCAAACTTCCATCACACACATTAAAGTGATAGAAGGGACATCTTCTTACAATTTTTTGCAGAAAAAAATCAAAGGTATTAAAAGGAACAAAACTAAAGACCTAATGATGAAGGTAACACCAAATCCTTTGCTAAATTGTACCAAGGACAAGATATTCAATTCATTAAAAGCTTACTTGATCTGATCATGGGTGCCACCAGATGTGGCATTGGAGATGGCCCAGGCAGCCTCCTTTTTTATGTCAAATTCAGCAGTTTGGAGTAAATTCACCAAAGGTGCAATGATTCCAGCAGTAATCACAGCCTGATATCCAAAACGGGAAAAAAAAATGGATGGGGAACATAAGAGATAGGTGAGGACAGTTTCATATGAGTATTCATGGTGCTCATGAGACTTTGTAAGTACTGGCAGATACTGGGTCACTCTATTACCACCAAGAAAGTGCATTTAGCTTTAACGAAGGACTTGGGTTCAGACCAAGTGACCGAACTCTCTATGAGTTGGGCTAAGAAAAAAAGATCAATTATAAACAGAATGTAGTTTAACTAAGATCAATTATGACCGAACCCTTGCCTTCAAGAGATCTCTTTTATTTTCTTTATGTTTCTAAGCATTTTTAATAAAACCTTCTCTAAACTTAAAAGTATCTTAACAGCGCTTTCAGTAATATTTGTAGAATTCAAACAGTTTCTTTTATAGCCATGTCAGCACAGTTAAAACCATGCACCATTAATAGTAAAACATGTTTTGGGTAGCACCTGAATCTGATCCTTGTTGCCAGCTGTGATATTAGAAATTGTCCAACATGCTTCCTTCTTGATGCTCTTCTTATGGTTTTGCGTCAATAAGTTCAGCAGGCATGGCAGAGCTTGGTGATCAATGATGCACTAAATAGAGAGTCAAAGGAAACAATTTAGAGAGTTGAGACAGATGTTAGCTTCAAAACACTGAAAAAAAAACTGCAATACAGGGTTGCTGGTCAGGTATAGTAGAAGTTGTGCAAATTGTGAAAGTAGGATAAGTGAACTGTACCTGAGTCTGAACATCATCTCCAGTGACAATGTTTCCAACAGTACGTAAAGCAGGTATGAGCACTGAAGGTGAAGGATGGCTGCAGATAAAACCAAGCCAGGTTGATCATAGTTAGTTTGCAGTAAACATGAATAGAGACTATTGATATATAACTGGAGATGAAGAGAACATTAGAGGTGACCCAGCAATTTACAACCGAGTAAAATATTCATTCTCTATTTATATAAAATCATGAAAGAAATGCGTAACACGTCTATATTTTGCTTGAATAAAACATATAAAGCAAATTGCACTGAATCTGAATTCAAACACTATAAAAGAGAAATTGGAATTTGCCTTATGTAATAAACCCAACCTATAAAAGATGTAATGTAGATGAGAAAAGATCCATAATTAAATTTTGGGAAGGCAGAGAAAGCCAGAGAGGGAAGGCTTACAGGAGTAGCTCCACAAGGCGAGGGCAGACGCCCGCTTCAATCACAGCTTGAATCTTGTCATTGGTACCATCAGACAGGTATGAGAGCGCCCAGCATGCATCAGTAAGGACCTCCTCATCATTTGAATGGATGAGGCGTGCTAGAGCAGGAAGAGCAGGCTTTGTCTGATGAAATGTCCACAAAAACAATTTATATACAATTAATAGTTAATAGAATACATACTGTTTCAGAATAGCAAGACTCTGTTACCCAATATTTTAAAACTTGCACCAACTTAAAACACACAAGACTCAATCAACAAATAAAATAGCACCATCAAGCCTCTGAAACACATCAGGAAAGCAATGAACCGAGCCAGTAATAAATCCGTTTTTACCTCAATTATGCAATGATACCCAAATTATTATCAAATTTGGGCCCCAATCAATCCCGGTTTTCTTAATTGTGTAATAAAACTCAAAGCAACTTTCAGAAACAAAAATTAGTCGCATAAGCATTCAGCTGGTCCTGTATATACCACTATTACGAGTTCTTCCCTGGAAAGAAAACAACAAACCTTTGGACAGGTGGAGTATGCATATATACCTGTTCAAAAGCAGGCTGAGGCTTGCCACGGCAGAAGTTAGATAGGGTCCAGGTGGCATTCCTCAGCATGGACAGCTTGGCATGCTCGTTCAGCTGTGCAAGCAGAGGGAGCAGAGCGCCATTGGCAAGGACAAGGTCACGACACCGGGGTGAGTCTCCTGCCACATTCCCCAAGGCCCACACCGCCTTTCATTTTCCATTTTTTTGAAAGGTAAAAATATAATGGGTTAGAACATACTATTACTAACAACAGTAGATTTTCAAGAATATAAACAAATACAGATATTAGTTGGGTTCATTAATACAAAAAATCATACAGCTTACTAGCATAGAATGTTATATATTCAACTTGCCATAACAATTGTGTCTGTAATTTCCAACGGATCGTCGACTGTGTATGATTGGCTAACTACTAACAATCTCAAAAAAACGTTCCTTGAGACCCAAGCTAACAAACTAAAACTCAAGTAAATTTCATATTTTGGCAGTACCTGTTCACGTACGTCATCACTTGGAGAACCTAGAAGTTTAACAAAAATAGGAACAGCACCATGGTCGATGACAACCTTGGTGTTCTCAGATGTACCAGAAGCAATGTTTGTAAGAGCCCATGCTGCCTCAAACTGTATTGACCAAATATATAAATCAGGATAATCAATAAATCTCTAAGATGACAAAAAGAGGGAGGAATATGTATATGAGCACAAATGAAACATGCATGGTGATTTACAAATTGGAAACCTGCATGATGATTTACATGTCAACATGTGATACATTCTTTGTTGCTAAACAGATATTTCTTAATTTTGAAAACTGTTCTGCAACTTAATTTTAGAAAGTAATAGAATTCAAGACACAAATGATGCAAGTTTTATGACTTCTATGAATTGAATGATACTACATGTTCTGATGAATTCAAATATAGAAAAGAACACCATGCTACTCGAAAGCATTAACTCCTGGTAGCACATATAGGAACTTGAAGAAAGAAAATTAAGAACCTATAAAATGAAGATGTATCCAAATGTACAGGAACTAAACAAAACCTGGAGTTGGGGGAAATCTTCTCTAGTAAGAAACTGCACAAAACGAGGCACCACGCCAGACTGGATGACCTCCTCGATCGGGGGACTCCTCTCTATGGTAAAGAAGAAGAAAAAACCAAAAATTAAATGGAAAGGATTTGAGCAAGCATAATACAAATGTCCATGCAAATGTATAAAAGGACAAAGAAGAATACCTATCGATAGCAATTTCCTGAATTGAGTAGTGGACTCGAGCTGAAGGTTTGGATCTTCCGAATATACCCCCGCCACCATCCCTGGCAGGCTTTCCAGCTGTCATAAAAAATTACAAGAGTAAATTAAGGATACATGACGTCAACCATCGACACCGGTAATACCCAGAAAAGTAAAATAAAAATATAATTCCTCAAAGAAACGACAAGACACTTAATTACTACACGACAGAAGCGCTTTATAATTGAGTGACTACATGATACAAGATATTCCTCAACGAAACAAAATCTACAGCCCGACTAGTAATCTGGCAATGCATGTAACACCTATGAACAACAAGACACTTGGCTGATACTAAGAGGTTAGGGTTTAATTAAATTTAACAGAAAGCTGGAACAGAACATAGACTTAGTGGTCGACCAAGGACAGTAGGATTACAGATTTTCTAACTATCATATATTCAGACGTGCAACTTTATTTTAAATTTATTCACAGAAAAGCGTTTTAGAATTGTAAAAAGAAATTTGTTCTGGAGCATGATCTAACCAGCCAAAACCCTAAAAAGCAAACAGATCCTAGCAAATCAAAAACGATCCAAGGTGTGAACGATTGAAACACCATCGTCTCACCTTCTTCTCAACCACGGTTGAAGAGTGAGCCGTTCCAGTTGAAGAAAAGGGCATAGATTGTTGCGCCTGACTCATGCCTTCACGCCTCTTTTTTTGGAGACTCTCCTCACGGCGAGACTTACGGAGCTCAACCATGTTATCCTCTCTTCTCCGCCGCCCCTCCTCCGCATCCACGGCCACCTTAAAACGGTTGCGGCGCACCTCCACCCTCTCGCTTGGTCTCAGCGACATCTTGGTGGAGCTTTTACACGGATCGAGGGATGATGGATTGAGGGATTTCTAGTACAAATGACGCGAGATGATACGAGGAAAACCCTAGGAGAGAGAGGAGGAGAAACGAGTGCGAAAGAGAGGGAGCGAAGAAAAGAAACCCTAGTTGAAGAGAGAGATTAGATAGACGGTGGTCCTGGTCTAACGGACCATGAAGTGAATGGTTGATGGGTCCCGAAATTTTATATGTATGTATATATAGCGAGATCTTGCGAGTAAATTCGGTGTATCGGTTTGAGAAGGGATTTTAAGGTAAGTAAACTAATTCAGATGGGTCGGGACTCGGGATGCGAGACTGTGGTCTGAAGTACCACCACTTTGGACCAGCTTAGGACGGCGCTTATGGGGTCCAGATATTTACGGACTAGTTTTTGCTTTATGCAGCGCATGGACTAAAATAAAGACAATCGGTACATATGAATCGTGCGCTGTATGAAGCACAAACTACTCTGTTAATTTATTTACCCCCTTGTTGCCTCGGCGCAATCAAAATGCAGTGATGTACACTGCAACAACTCAAACATCCGCTGGCGCAGGAGTGGTAGACTGGTAGTAACAGACTAATAACAGTAGGTCATACTTTGTATATAGACCATCAGTTCAAAATTGTATTTATTTTTAGAAATTTCATTTAAGTGAATAGGATTCAAATCGTTCATTTCAAATTATGAAGCGGAACATCCTCTCTGTAAAGTTGTTTGCGTGGTGCCAATCAGACGGATGGTAGAGGTCCGGAATTTTTTTCTTAAAAAAGTCCAGCATGTGATTTATACGGAACCAAATCAAGGTCATAATTAAAGTTGACCTCCTTGCCCCGAGATTTTTATTAATATCCAAAGTTTAATACAAATTAATATTTATGCCCAGAACTCTGGGTTTTCGCCAAAAATATTCAAGTCGGCCAGAAAATAGCCAGCTTAGGGGGTAGGAGTAAGCCGGCCAGAAAATGGCCGGCTTACTCGTTTTTTTTTTTTTAGAGACACTATGAAGAGCAAAATAATAAAATCTAACACTGAAAATTTGAATTTTTTTGTTTAAATTATTTGATAGATTACTTCTTTTGATATATAATTAGCATATTTATACTAAAATACGCTACATTACTTGAAATTATGTTGAATTGCACTATATTACACTAAATTACGTTAAATTACGCTAAATTACAATAACTTCGCTAATTACGCTAAACTACGCAAAATTACGCTAAAGTCGACCGATTATGTGTCATCTTTTATGAATCATAAAAAATAGTAAAAAAATTCCAAAAATAGTAAAAATTGGTATTCTACAAGTTCATTATGTAACTAATTTACTGAGCTACTTGGATTGAATAATAGAAATGAAAATCTTAATTGGAAACTTCAACTCAAGTTTTGAGGCTCTTCCCTTTGTTTTTTGGCGATTCTGGATTTTGGAATTTGGTATTGCCGACACAGACTCATGCGCATTTTCGCAAGCTTTCCGAAAAGTGGTCATTTGTTGAAATCGGACACTCGAGCGCCGTTTTATGACCGTTTGAAGTTTCGCCGTCGTTTTTCGCCTTTTCAGTGAAGATATCGTCCCTATTCATATGTAATTTAGCGTAATTTACCGTATTTTAGCGTAATGTAATGTAATTTAGTGTAATTTAACTTAATATAGTGTAATTCAACATAATTTCAAGTAATGTAGCGTATTTTAGTATAAATATGCTAATTATATATCAAAAGAAGTAATCTATCAAATAATTTAAACAAAAAAATTCAAATTTTCAGTGTTAGATTTCATTATTTTGCTCTTCATAGTGTCTCTAAAAAAAACGAGTAAGCCGGCCAGAAAATGACCGGCTTACTCCTACACTTGAACATTTTTGGCAAAAACCCAGAATTCTGGGCATAAATATTAATTTCTATTAAACTTTGGATATTAATAAAAATCTCGGCTCCTTGCTTTGCTCGCCACATAGGATTTTATACGGAACCAAATCAAGATCCATCTATCTATTTATCTATGATATGAACAGTTATAATTAAAGTTATAATTCAAGCATGAGTTGTGTTTTCTTAAAATCAAATACTCTTTGTACTTTAATTATAATTGTTCATATCATAGATGGATGGATGGAGAGACCTCATTAGCAGAATTTTTTTGCTTACCTATAGACAGGAAATTCGGTTCATTTTTATACACTGGATTGGGAGAGGCAATTTCCTCACAGTACAATTAAAGGAATGCCTAGATACAAATCAAATCATAATAGGACCGTTCGACAACAAGGGATTAAGCTTCCTTGAGGCTTAATCCGTTTTCTTTAGCTTCCTTAGCCGTTTAATTCTGCCAAACAACAGTTCCTTAGCGCGGATTAAGATCACCTCCTTTAGTCTCATTTTGCCTAGATATTAATTCTTTGTCTGAACCTTAAGGCACATTTACCCCTTCTCTTGGAAAATGCCGGATCATATCACCTATAGGCATATGTTCAGATTTGGAAAATGCCGGATCATGTGACTTGTATGGTAACAGATGTAGATTTTGACAATAATTGGAATGTATTATGTACAGCTTAAGAAAACATAGATGGCAACATTTTCAGGTGAAAATAGGATGATATCATATCATTACCATATCATTATATAACTGATTAGCGTCTAACCGTTCACACAAATGACAGAGAAAAGTGAGTCACGGAGAGAAGAGAGCTAAGGCCCTCGTATATTGAAAATTTATAACTTTGTACAATAAATTTTGTAATTTTTTACATCAATCTTTTTTATAAAATAAAATTATAATAAGCTACATTATCTAGCTTTTCCAATCTCAATTTTTTTCCTCTGCTCCTCTTGCATTCAATAGTTTTCGGACGCCGTTACTCACAGCTTGACTCCTTGATTATACCAAAAAAAAAAATTGAGATTTGTAGTTGACTCCTTGATTATACAAGTCGAACTTGTATTGAAAAACTACAGGTCGAACTCATTGTTTTAAACTCAAATTTTAAGAGGATACTGACTCCTTTTGAGTTGAATACAATATTTTCGTTATATACTAACACAAATCTTAAAAAAAACATCATGCATTACAGTTGCGGACCGAATTGGTTTGAAATTTGATCCGATATTATGAATTCAAACTCAAACAATGAAGTAGTGGAGAGAATTTGAACTCTCCCTTATGACACAGTCCGGATTCTTGAGGTAACTTAAACTTTGAGTTTGGATCTAGATCGTCTTATAAAAATCCGGATAATTCCGATCCGAAATAAAATGCACGAAATCGCTTTAATATTTGTGTATCTTTAATATTTATGTATCTAACGGTCGGAATCTAAACTCAAAATTTTGAGTTACCTTAGGAGATGAATTTCCGTTTGGCCCCAACTATAATAAAAACAGAATCCAAATGTGGGATAAATTCAAGATATATACTCTACACTACTCCCCGCATATCTCGGAATTCAGATCCTCTCCGGTACCGTAATAAGGAATTTTTTAGAATTTGTGAATCTGGACCGTTCTTTTTAACTTGGCATGACTCTCAAAGCCCAATAATACTGCCTCCTGTAGTAGCGCGAATCTCAAAACAGGTGGGAGTTAATATCAAACCGTAAAGTAAAGGGGAATGAATATTTTACGGTACCTGAGATAGATACTTTTCCCATATCCCGTATATTCTGAGCGCGTCTTAATTCTCGCAGCTCCCCAACGACTACCAGTTTGGATGCGTTCGTGTGGCGAGAGCGAACTCCAACGTAAACTGCCAGGTGCCAGCGACCTCTTTTGTTTCCAAACCAATTAAGAGGCAAATGAATGCGATATAGCCTGGTTTAAAACCAAACCAGTAAAGAGGCGAATGATGCGATTAGCCTGGTTTAAACCCAATATATACAGTAACTGCTGGAGATTTCCTGTCCCGGAGCTCCTACCTCTATCGTTGCAAAAACTTGAAAATAAATGAATTTCATGTTCAATTTTGCATCACCTATTACGATTATCCGATCTGATATTCCATCTGGAGAAATCGGAACTGCGATGCAAACATAAAATGTATAATTTTCCTTTGCCCCTTGATTGCTTGCAAAAAAGATTTTGGAACAGCACTTTTTGTTGTCGCGAGTCAGTACTGTCTGGAATATTTACTAAACTTTCAAGCAGTGTTGTAAATAACGGTCTGTGCTAGTCAGACTGGGTGTCACCGAGCGATTATTAGTATGCGGCTGAAATCAGAATTTTGGGGACAATTATTGTGTTCTCATTAAAGTTATGTATATATACTCATAATTTATTAAAAATGAATAATTTAACTCGTCAAACTTATTAAATAAACTTATTAATTGTAACTAAGTTTTCTGGTTAATTAATAAAGTTTTATGAAATTATTATTTAAAAAAGGTTCAAATAAGACAAAGCAAAGTATAACGCATATAACTAAATCAATGCAGAAAAAAATGAATAATAAATGTGATCAACTAATCAACCGTATAAATGGGAAACAAATGAGTAATCAAGCCTTTAAACGGTAAACAAACGATTAATCGAACAAATTAGTCGATTAGTCGGTTTCATCCACAAACAGCCCTCCGACAAACCTGTTATGTTCGTAACAGTTTGGTCACTGCCTACAACTAAACGGGCGATTAATCGATCCTTACATAATTTCTTACAATATTGCTTCAAGAACATGAATACCAGGCGTTGCATTATTATTGGGATATATGAGAGTTGGAATCGTGAGCATCAAATAAAATTCGGTGTAATTTTTTATCTTAATTGTCGGATATGTATCAAGATTGGCACAGATAACTTTAAAATCCGTACATTTCAAGTACACACGAATCGAAAGACTCCAACGAAGCATCCTGCACTTCGATGGGAGTTTCAGCTTAATGGAAAATATTTTCCGAGTACCATTTGAGGGATTCCTTTTTCTGTGTTATTTTGGTAGTTAATTTTAATAAAAATCATCATTTTTACTAGAAAACAAATATTCTAGCTTGGATAATATTTCCAACGATATTCTTCTATGTCCACAAGTCTTTATAAATTATTTCATATAAATAGAGCGTAGCCATACAAGCATGTGTTCTGATGTACTTTTTTCTTGGCATTTATCACTAATTAAGACTGGGGTATTTGCATTTTACTTCTCGAATCTTTGGCATCACTCATTGGCGATAGTGAAAATTTTTATCAACCGTAAACTCTAATTTATAATTCTCTAATTTTATCAACCCTAAACTCTAATTTATAATCTCCTAATTTTATCAACTCTAATTTTAGACAATTTTGAACCCTAAACCCTAATTTATAAACCCGAATTCATATATACTTTCGGGCTTCATATCACAATGAATGATCCCAGCATCTTTCATCACAATCAATGCATGCAATATCTACAAAAAAAACACAAAATTTTCATGCCTCCATAAGAGCAAATCAAATTTCTAATTTATAAACCCTAAACCCTATTTTATAATCCCCTAATTTTAACAACCCTAATTTTGGACAATTTTGGACCCTAAACCCTAATTTATAAACCCTAAACCCTAATTCATAATTTCTAATTTATAAATCCTAAACCCTAAACCCTAAACCCTAATTTATAAACCCCTAATTTTATCAATCCTAATTTTGAACAATTTTGGACCCTAAACCTTAATTTATAAATCCTAATTTATAAACCCCAATTTATAAACCCTAATTTATAAATCCTAAACCCTAATTTATTAACTCCTAATTTTATCAACCCTAATTTTGGACAATTTTGAACACTAAATCCTAATTTATAAACCATAATTTTGTCAAACCTATAATCCTAATTTATAAACTCTAATTTTGAACAATTCAATCACGTCGGAAAAATCAACAACCAGCACACGATAATTAACAATTCAATTTCTACCAATATTTCCAATGCCAATACAAGGCATAAAATATAAATCAAATAAGTTATTTAGAGACTTATCCAGAAATAATCGGATTGTCGCCGAAATGGCCGAGATGGCGAGAGAGAGAAGGGGTGGCTGAGAGTTTGGCCGAGAGGGAGAGAGGGAGAGGGTGGCCGAGAGGGGGGGTGGGGGGGTCGGTTTGTGGGGTGAGGGAGAGAGAGGAAGAGAGAGATAGGGGTCGGCAGGCGAGTCTGGCAGCGCAAGAGAGACATAGAGCAAGAGAGAGAGAGCGATCGGGCGGGTCGGGTCGGGTGCGTTTTAAAAAAAAATTCAATAAGCAGACTCCTCAAGGGCGGTCAGGGTATTTTTGATAAAAATTTCTCTTTGAGAGTAGATTTGATAATTTTTTATTTCTTGGGGGTATTAATAGAAAAAGCGGGAATATGTTGATGCAGTGAACACAAGATAAAAATTATCAATTAGTTTTGATTATTTTAGAACCACAAATGCGATTCATATTGATTCAAAACATCAAATTAAATACACAAGATAATAAGTCATGGTGCGTATTGCTTTACAGACAAAAATTCAGGAAAAGTTTTGAATATTCGGGAAAGGTTTAGCGGAATCAAAAATTCGTGATTCGGAAATAATTCAGGTATAAGTTGAGAATAATTCAGAATTATAGATTGCGTTCCGACCGGAGATCTTGCCCTACAGGTAGGGCTGTAAATGAGCGAGTGTGAGCGAGTTACCCCCAACTCGAACTCAGCTCATTAAATAAATGAGCAAGTCAACTCGAGTTGGGATGGTAATAACGAGTTGTAGAGCCAACTCGAACTCAGCTCGTTTATCAACTCGAGTTGGCTCACAACTCGTTTAACCAGTTAAATCAATACAACACAAGTTATAAACGAGTTTGAGTCGAGTTTGAGCCGAGTTTGGGTTTGGTTTTGGTTATTTTGAGATTTTTTGTGTCCAAGACTGTGTAACTTTATGTAACTCGAGTTATAAATGAGCGAGTTGGGGTCAGCTCAAACTCAGCTCATTTATTAAACGACAACTCGAGTTGGAACTAACTCGAGTTGTAAATGAGTGAGTTAAAGCGAGCTGTAAATGAGCGAGTTACGAGTTCGAGCAATTTTGCCCAGCCCTACCTACGGGAGAGGAAAACAAAATCACGAATAATTTGTAAAATTTAAAAAAAGTTCATAAAATTTGCAAATAATTCACGAAAAATTTGAAATAGTTCGAGAAATCTAATAATATGCGAATTGATTCGCCTACAGCTCAAATTAGAATAATTCGCAAATTTTGTTACGTATGTTTTATTGTACTTATTATTTATTTCATTATGCCTTAAAATCTCATAACTAAAAATTCATCATCATGTCGGCCCAAGCCCGTTTCCGCCGACATTTTTATTAATATCCAAAGTTTAATACAAATTATTAATTATGCCCAGAATCCAGCCCAATATCGAAATATACCCAAGCCGGCCAGAAAATGGCCGGCTTACTCCCGCCCTGAGCCGGCCATTTTCTGGCCGGCTTACTTTTTTTTTTTTTTACCCGCATTATTTTTTATTCAACTTTGGATATTAATAAAAATGTCGGTTTAATCTTGATGAGTTTATTTTTGCTTTTTAACGCACTTATGCAATTGTTTTAAATATTTTTCTGTTTATTTTTTCTGTTGTGCTACTATTTTAATATTGTAATATTTTCTGTTTAGCATTATCATGATAATTTATTTTATCTGTAAAATATAAAAATAATACCATAAAAGCACACATACACAAGAACCAAAAATATAAGATAATCCAAATATACCAAACATAAATAGTATACCAAATATAAATAGTACAAAACTAGTAAAAATACAACTAAAACGGAGAGGGGGACCATCGCTGAGGCGGTACTCCGTCGTTCGCCCGGCGCCAGCGCGGCCAGGCTCCGTCTCTCTCAGCCTCATCTGGGGCATCGGCAGACCTGAGTATCTGCTCGGCGGTATCCCATCTGGCATCGCCCGTGGAGACTGGCTGTACTGGCGGAGGTGTACTGAAGATAGATGCGGCGAACTCAGTCCCAAAGGCAGGCTGAGTATGAGACCCGCTACCACTAGCCTCTCCATCATGCGACATCTCTGTGCCATATCGGGGTACCCTCGGTGCCGAGCTGAACTCATCATCGAATACCCCGAAGTCATGGAGACTGTACGAGAGGGACTCGTACTCAGAAGTATCGGTCATCGCAGGTGGTGGCTGTGGCGGCATCTCTGCCGGACCCTGCAATCATACACATAAATTATTAAATTTGATCTGAATGAAGAAATTTATTAAAACCTGACAGATACTGAAGTATGACATACCTGAGTCTGCACCGGACGTCCATGCTCATCGTACCATGCTGTCCACCCAATGTTGGACAAAACCCAACGATGGTAGTCCCACTCTGGATGTGAATCGGGGGAAGATGACATATCATCTAGCAGAACCGGGCTCGGTCGGATTTATCTCACGCCAGTTGATGTTCTCTCCGGCGTCTCGCAGCATACCGATGATCTTTCCACCGTGCCGGGCATCCTCAACCACATTCACATTCTTCTTGAGGGTGCGGTACCCAAGGCGTCTCCAGTTCTTCTTTCCCAGCATGGCGATCCCATGCCCGCACTCCTTGATTGCGGCCAAAAGCTGAAAAAAATTTGGCATGTCAGATCAAACCTTGATGAACTACTAAGTTAGACCAAAACTATGTGGTTTTAGGTGCTTTACCTGGCGAGCCCATGCACGGCCGTTGGGATGGTAACCATTATCGGTTTTGATCCTGTCGCGGAGATGGGCACCGTAATCGCCCTGCAGATAGACACTCGCCATGCAGACCTGCGTGTACCAAACATCATACCTCAACTGGGGATCCCCCTGGGTCTGCTGAATCACATCTGGCTCGTGATAGAAGTCCAGATACTGAGGATCCTGGGCCGTCCCGTAGTATGCATCGAAATGGGTGCTCCAGTCCTTATCCAGTCGCCCTCGGTGGTTTATCCTGTAAAGAAGACGTTAATTACAATACAAAGCTATCAAGTAATATGATGTATTTGACAATAAATATAATAGACTACGACTTACCTGTGCAGGTCTCTGTGCGTGGAACTCGGCAAAGATGGGTCTGCGGGAATCAACGCCGCTCGACCAAACTGGCGGAGCACCCGATCTGGATAGTGGTGCTCCACTATCCAGAAGTGTATGAGTGGACCTCGGTAGAACCACATGTCCCGCTCCTGCTCGTCACCCACACTGCCCGGCAAGAGGTTCTCCGTGTACAACTGCTCGTACGGCGTCCACTCAACAAGAGCTTCAGGTAAACTCTGAAGCTCTGACCGGACTGGCCTGATCCCAACGGTAGCACCGTGGGTCCGATCCAAGTAGTGGTGGAAACCGTGCCACTTTTTGGCGTATGCCGGGCATCTAAACACATTCGGCTCTCCCCAATCCGGTGCCTCATTGGGGATAGGACGGCCCACCGGTAGCCGTGACCACGACCAGTGCTGAAGCAGGAGTACCGGCCCGTACATCTGCTTCGCATTCGGCTGCATTTTCAAGAACATTACACGTCAGTGTATTTTGATGGATTGATTGATTAAATAATTTACACTAAATTAAGAGTTGGTGACTTACCTCACTACTACGGCACATGTGGGAGTACATATACGCCAGGACAGCCCCACCTCAGTTGTATGGCGACGGCCGCTCAAGGTCCATCAGCAACGGGAGATACATCATCGGCATCTGGTCACCGCTGGAATCAGGAAACATGACAGAACCAAAAAGGTCCATCACGTAGCCCCGTGTATATCTGCAATACAAAACATATAAAAATTCTAATAGAATCATCGTATTATAAATTGATTAGTAGAAACAAGTTATAAAATTTACCTCTGAATCTCCAGCTCGGTGGAATCTGCCGAGAGACCCGCTGAAGTGCTGCCGTAATCTCGTCATCCGCAAATGGAACTTCGACCTCCCATGGTCCCCAATGATATGGGAAGGCTCAGCTCCCAACAACTCCTCGACATAACCTACGAATCTGGTGCTGTCAGAGACGCCGCCGACGGGTGTGCCACGGATAGGCAAACCCCAAAGAGCACTCACATCCTGGAGAGTCACTATCATCTCTCCGAATGGCATGTGAAACGTGTGCGTCTCGGGACGCCATCGCTCCACCAGTCCAGCGATGAGAGATGCATTGATGATGCTTCTCTCAGCCCGCACGATGTCCACAACCTGGTAGAGACCCAGGTTGACGAGGTACGGCTCCATCGCCTCGTAGTACTGCATGTGAACGCACCGCAACTTCACATCTAAAAGACCCGTGTCCTGCGTTGAAAAAGGTATTCCGCATGGTGATAACATAATAAAATTTAAACCCAACAAAATTTAAAGAAAATCTAAAAAAAGGAACGTACCTCACGAGAAGTCAGTGAGACTCAGCGCTCGCTGTGGGGAATCCACAGGAGAGGACTGATGTGCTCCGTGCTGCTGTTACTGATCGGCTTGTCCACTATTGGCATCTGGGTAGACCGTGCTCTAGGCATCATGATGTCTAAAATAACCTAATTTCAGTAAAATTACGCTTAATTAGCCTAATTATGATAAAATAGGCCAAAATACCCTAAATATTGGTCATCTGTGCTAATTACACTAAATTAAGCTTAATTAGCCTAATTATGGTAAAAAAGGCCAAAATACCCTAAATATTGGCCATCTGTGCTAATTACACTAAATTAAGCTTAATTAGCCTAATTATGGTAAAAAATGCCAAAATACCCTAAATATTGGTCAACTGTGCTAATTTCGGTAAAATTACGCTTAATCAGCCTAATTATGGTAAAAAATGCCAAAATACCCTAAATATTGGTCAATTGTGCTAATTTCGGTCAAATTACGCTTAATTATGGTAAAAAAGGCCAAAATACCCTAAATATTGGTCAACTTAGCTAATTACACTAAATTAAGCTTAATTAGCCTAATTATGGTAAAAAAGGCCAAAATACCCTAAATATTGGTCAACTGTGCTAATTTCGGTAAAATTACGCTTAATCAACTTAATTATGGTAAAAAGAACCAAAATACACTAAATATTGGTCAACTTAGCTAATTACACTAAATTACAACAATATAATCTAAATTATAACACCTAAACCCTAAATCCTAAACCCTAAAATAAATAAATTAAAAATTAAATTAGATAAAAAAAAAATTACCTCAAAGAAGAGAGAATTCGGTTGAGAGATGAGAGAATTGTGAGAGGAGAGAGAGAAAAAGGGGTATATATAGGGTTTTTTGCGGGTTAAAAAAAAAAAAAAGAGTAAGCCGGCCAGAAAATGGCCGGCTTAGGGGGGAGTAAGCCGGCAATTTTCTGGCCAGCTTGGGTATATTTCGATATTGGACTGAATTCTGAGCATAATTAATAATTTGTATTAAACTTTGGATATTAATAAAAAGAGTGAGCCTATGGTGCTATGCATAGCACGGATGGGGTCTGTGCTACGGCTCAAAATTTGACTTTTCAAAATCCTAACGGTCGATCCAACCGTTCAATGTGATAACCATATGAATATGTACTTGCGAACTAAATTTTATATTTTTTCGAATTTTTTTACTATTTTTTTAGATAGGTAGAAAAATCAGCATTTTCTGAAAATTCTGGACCATCAAAATTCTACCTATCTAAAAAAATAGTAAAAAAATTCGAAAAAATATAAAATTTAGTTCGCAAGTACATATTCATATGGTTATCACATTGAACGGTTGGATCGACCGTTAGAATTTTGAAAAGTCAAATTTTGAGCCGTAGCATGGACCCTATCCGTGCTATGCATAGCACCATAGCCTCACTCATTAATAAAAATGTCGGCCGTTTCGGCGTTAGGTCACAAACATTTGTCGTAAAATCATAAAATGACCAAACTCTGCCAACAAAAATATGACTAATTTACCATTTCAGATCTGACACACGACTTCTTTGATTGGTAAGTATACAAATATAGTACATGTATTGCTTAAAGTATTTTTTTCCAGTAGACAATATGTTGACTTCTTTTTTGTTCAGAATATTTTTTAGATCAGTACTCCTCTCGTAACTCTTGACTCACATCTCACTCAAAGACTGTATATTAAAAAAAAGGAAGCACACCGAGAAAAGCAAAGATAAATACAAAAAAATCCAACCGAACCGAAAAAGAAAAAGAAAAAAGCAAGAGAAAAAGGAAAGGGAAGCAGCAGGCGCAAAAAGCAGTGGGAGGAGAGAGAAGCACAGTGCATCTAATTCGAAGAAAGAGAGAAGCGCAGTGCATGGACCTGGAGATCTCGCGCGGTTTACTCCGGTTTGGTCCGGTTTTCTTCTTGATCTGGATTGCTTCACTCCTCGACTCGATTAATTTGAACTATTTCTAGCGTTAGCACAAGGAGACCTGTGAGATGAGGTCTTCAGGTGAATTTCAAATATTTTCGCCTTTTTTGGGATTTCTGAACACATTTTGACGGAAAGCTTGGAGCTTATGTCCTTGTAGTTTGTATTTGCTTTAACAGCCTTGAAAATTGCCTATTATCACTAAAATCAAGTGGTTTTAGCTGCTGCAAACTTGGGAAAAAGCAAAAAAATTACGGGAAAGGGAGTGAATGGGTGTTTTGATGTCTAATTCATCCATTTCAAAGGCAATTTGTAATTTTTTAGGTCAGAGATGCAAGTTGGTATTTTCCAATTGCATTTCTATATAATTAAGTAAAATCTTTTCTATTGTCCTTTGTGTATATTTCTAGTTACATTTATGCTTTGATTTGGTGTTTTTGGCTAAATGGCAGATACCATTCACTTTTGCTGGTAGTACTTACTTGTATGGGGTAATATAGTGCCAGGTCACATGATTGGAAAATGAGGAACATTTGCTGCTGGAACACTTTTTTTTCCAAAATTAATTATGTTACTATAATTATACTGTTGATGTACAATGGTATTCCATGTGGCAGAATCTAATTGGCTTCCTAACTAAAAACCTACAATTATTTGATAAATTTACCATACTGTCTCTTGAAAGTTTTGCTTTTAGGAGACCATCACGTCATTAACTTTGTGCCTAATTATTAAGTTAAAACCAATAACCTTTTGCCTTACGTTAGAACACAGTTCTTAACTAAATGCATAGTTTGGAGTTGTCGAAAGTTCTCTTTTGAGCTTCATGGAACCGGCTATGTAAACAGCTAAGCTGACATATGTTTCGTTTGTATTGTATTTTATTATTCTTTTATGTGTCAAGATCTGAGATCTACATGTTTCGTTTATCTATCTTTATTTGGTTTGCAGGTTCAGTCAACATTGTGAACAGAAAATTCTGGCTGATGTATTTGGGTATATTTATTCTATTTGTCAACACTTTACCAAAGTCGATTGGTCAGTCATCAGAAGAGGTACAAGTTCAAGAGCTTTCTTCTTTGCACAGATGGATGACGGTTCAATCTGGCTTCTCTTCCAGGGTATAACTATCAATTTAATCTACATTTATGATAATTGCAATGGCCTACATAGATTGATTTGGAATGGCTGCATGAGCCTAAATTAAGCAGCTAAAAATAAAATACAGAAAACAAAATCAAATTGAGGTGTTAGCTTCCATATGCAAGAGTATACTGGAACAATGCTGAACCTAAGGTTACCTTCCTCTTTTGTCTTCTGTTTTTTAAAAAATTGTAAATTTGCCCAATGTATCAGTATTTGCATTCCTGGCATAAATTGTGGTATTTGCAAAAATCTAAACATAACTTTCCTGGCTATTGATATTAGCACAAAGAAGTGTCGCTTAGTTGCATAATTCAGTTAACAGACAAAAATTGAAAATATGTATCTTGTGGAAGTTAACAACACAAGGTGTATTTTTGACCTACAAAACATACGTCTAGAGACAAAGAGAAGTAGTATTCCTTGCCTAATTCAAAAGTAGTATCTTTTGATACTATAATAATGTTTTTTTCTCAAGACAAGGCTAATAGTGGCGTCTTTTGCAAGAAGCCCTTCTCCATTCTTATTCTTTCTTTTTAACCAGAATATTTTATGCAGGAAAGGATTTATGATTCTGAAACAAGATTAGAGAGGAGACCCCTTCTATTAAAAAATGAGTCTCTGCTGGTCAGTATAGGACCTGTTTCGAGCCCAAGTCATGGACCGAAACGGCTCAAACTGCTTTCTATGCGCCTCGCTCCAAACCTTTCTCCAGTACCTCCTTTAGTGGCTATCACGAGTTCTGATGCAGCCCCACCAGCTCCAAATAGTAGTTCAAACTCAAACTCTACCTTGGCCCCTTCAGGTCTTGTTGAGCCTCCTGTATCACCCCACACTGGTGAGTTGGATATATATATTCTGGATTGTCTTTCACATACTTTATGCAAATCAATCCTGCTATTTTATAATAACTGCACAAAGCACCCTCTATTTGTATTATTGCATCCTACATAATAAAGTTGGAACCAGGATCATTGGTTCATGCAACATTAACAAGTAAAAAATCCTCCTAAATTATTTTTTGAGCTATAACCTAATTAGAAAGATGGGAGTATTGCTTGTAATAGTATAAATAATGCTTAACTAGCTTGCTGGCATTTTTTGAGAAAAAATTCTAATTTTTACAACACTGCATGTACTGATCCATGCATAGCATACTTAAAATTCAACTATATAATCTTACAATCCTAATTCCGGCCAGGTTGCTGCGGGCCCAATATGGTGCTTCGTCGAACGAGGACCAGGGACTGCATTCTCAGTAACTGTGTCTATCCCATCAAGATTGAGTTTTTCTTGCGTAATGTTTCTCTCACCTCAAATTGGAGTTCCAAGTTCCTGGAAGAGCTTGCTTCACAACTTAACTTAAATGTCAGTCAGTTCGAGATCTACAATTTCTATGTAGTTGGTGCCACTGGGTTGAATATTTCAATGGATATAGCGCCTGAGAAGGAGATTAGCTTTTCTCAAATGGAAGTGTACAAATTGAGTGATGAGCTGGCAAGTCATAAAGTTAGAATTAGTCCTGAGTTGGTTGGGGACTATCAGCTTCTTAATTTCACTTGGAACAGGCCCCCAGCTCCATCACCCGGTATAAATTAGTTTAATTGTGGAATTTGTCTTGTTTTCTTGGTAACTAGTAGTAATATCAAAGGTTGCCTAATAACCTGACAACAATTTAGGATCTGGCAAGCAAACAAAACACCTGATCACCGTGCTTAAATTACATGTACCGTTTTCCTTATTGAGATTACGAATAGCTATGCGCTTAGAAGTGGATAACCACTAACAATTGTGATCTTGATAAAATATCATTCAGTTTTCTCTCTCTTGTTTTTTTTTTTTTGGTGAGGATCCACTGACAACAAATTAACTTGATGAAATTTGTAAGTTGGAGATCCAGTGATTGTAATCTATATGATATGCCTCTCATATATATGAAAAATGATGAAATTTGATGCAAATTTCACCATTCATCAAATGACTTGAAATATACAACAGTCGATATTTTATGGCATTTGATGGAATATCAAATGACATTCAAATTACACGAGAATGATACACAGCCAATTCATAAGGCAAACAACTTGTCTTATTTATTTTTTATTTGATTTGAGAAAACATTGTCAAGGTTTTGGAATTAAGCTGTTGTCAATGGATCCCAAGTTTTTTTTTTAACTATAGGTTAACATATCCCTAATATAAGGGCTGTTGGTTCATTTTTGTCAAATTTGTTGACCTGATTGTGTGCAGATAAACTCATGAACACGAGTACTATTAGCGTGACTGTAGTTGAGATTTGGAAACTTGATGAAATGAGAGAATTGTTGTGAGTGTAGTTTGGGAGTTATTGATGAAATTGAGGATGTGTATTCTAATTTTAACAGGTTGCTTTTAGGTGTTTCTTGTTTGTAGAGTACTGTGGTATTTGAAACTTCACAAGGGTACTTGGAAATGATTCAATACAGTCATGTTTAAAGTGATCATTTTGGTTCATTCACTAGAATTAAGAACATGATACTTCTACACTGGAATTAATTGCTTTATCTAAGTTTCGAGCATACTCTTTCTTTCATAATAGGCTATATCAAAATTGTACAAGTACAGAATGATAAAGCATTGTCTATGTCACAAATATACAAAGTGCCCTTGTAATTCGGTTTCTATTTTTTTTTTTCAGCTCCAGTCGTGGCTATATCACCAATGGCTGCACCACCGACTAAAGTGCCCCATTTGCCAGTTCCTAGTAGAAGTTCAGAGGAAAATAGCAATACCCATTCAAATTTACTTACAATAATTGGAATTTGTGTTGGTATTCTAATCGTGATTTTTGTAGTTATCATAATTATTTGTGCCTGCTCTCATTGCAAGTCAGACAAGCCGCTGGCCGGAGATGCTGAAACTCGTAAGTTTCTCTTGACTTCTCTCTTTTGTCTCAGTATTTCCCAGTTCGTACCAATACAGGACCCAGGTGTTGCTTCACCTTTGTTGATGCCAAATCAAATTTTTTTCATAATAGACCAATAATAAGTGCAAGAATACACCAAAAAGGAAGCATAATTTGAATCAATCTAGTGCCAATTTAACTTGTTCTTCCTATATTTCATTCTTATTGGTAATAGGCTAATAGCCTTTTGTATCAGTATGACTTGGATGGAACAGCAGTCTGTAGTTCTGGTTTAACTGGTACCAGTATCATTAACTAGACCCAATTCTTTCATAAAACCTCATAACACCAAAATGTATTAATTTGAGAGAAATACTAAAGATTCAAATTTGTTACATAATGGAGCAACCAGACTATACGTGTTAGCATTTATAATTTAGGACCAAATTACTGGACTGCGCTCTGTAGTCTCCTAAAGCAAATGAGCTCAGGAACCAAATGAAAAAAAAACTGATTCCTTATTTTCTTTTGTTTATCAAAAGTAAATAAACCAACTTCAGTTCGAGATGCAATATCTGCATGTGGGTCTCTCCCACGACCCACTTCGACCCGTTTCATCTCCTATGAAGAGCTTAAAGAAGCCACCGATAACTTTAATCTCTCGTGCATGCTTGGTGAAGGAGGCTTCGGCCGAGTCTTCAAGGGGGTTTTAATTGATGGCACAGCTGTGGCCATAAAGAAGCTGACAAATGGGGGCCACCAGGGGGACAAGGAGTTCCTGGTTGAAGTTGAGATGCTCAGTCGGTTACACCATAGAAATTTGGTCAAGCTGATTGGGTATTATAGTAGCAGGGACTCTACGCAGAATTTGCTGTGCTATGAGCTCATACCAAATGGGAGCTTGGAAGATTGGCTTCATGGTACAAAATTTTAATCCTAATTTTGGGTTATTCATAGGTACATAAAGGTTTACTGTTCAAAATTTTGTAGCAGTACTGGGATTTCATACTGGCGGAGCACCTCCCTAACACTGCTGGAATGTTTCGTGGTTCAGTAAATTTACTAACACTGCCTTACATGAACGCTACACCAAAGATAAACTTTTAATTGTGTTTTATACCAGTACTGGGATATTTTATTTATACTAAACCTGATCCCAGTGCAAGCATGCGTGAGAAAGCTTTGAGATATTCTCAGTTTAAAAGCAGACTGGTTCTCTGCTGGAATGATAAAGGCACTGAAATTTCCTGTTTAACTATATCAAGTTGACAGCCAATTTTTACATTTTATTTTCATTTCTAATATTATTTTGTTTTGTTAGGTCCCTTTGGTGCAAATTGCCCATTGGATTGGGACACAAGGATGAAGATTGCTCTGGATGCAGCGAGAGGCCTGGCATACCTGCATGAGGATTCCCAGCCTTGTGTGATACATAGAGATTTTAAGTCCTCTAATATTTTGCTGGAACATGACTTCCATGCGAAGGTGTCTGATTTCGGGCTGGCCAAGCAGGCACCTGAAGGACAGGGCAATCATTTGTCGACACGTGTGATGGGCACTTTTGGGTAAGTAAAACTTTTATGAAGGATATCTGTGGTGTTTCTCATGCTCATATGGATATTAATATTTTTTATTTGTCAGGGTATTATATCAACTCCTTTTTACCACTTCAGGCTAAGTGACACTTTTCTCAAGGATACAGTTTTTGCTCTGCAAAATAAGTACTATCGGTGCATATTCATCTGAAACATCTAGTATTATCAGGCAGTCCTTCATTTCCTATTTATCCAATTGTCCCCAAATTACCCCTTTTTTCTCCCTTCTTCATTGAGATAGAAATGGGGTGAGAGCACCAGTTCCTTTGGCAAAGAAAACAGGAAAGGAGGGAATTAGAATGATAGTTTATGGTTTTTTGGTTTAGTCGTGCATTGTGTTATTATTTTCCATTGTAAGTACGAGTACGGCTCCTTTATAATTTACAAAAAGACAAAAGAAGAAGAATAAATACAATTATACCCGTGCATTGCAAGAATATAGTATACACCCCTTGAGAACATGAAAAATGAAGCTTTATACCCTCTCCCCCTGTTTCCTTAAATGCTCTTAAAACAACAGGTTCCTTCACATTCTCTCCAGGGTAGAAGATAGTTTGGTCATCCTAAGAAGAAATTAGGAGCAAAGGGCTATAGGTGTGGTCTGAGGTGTCATAAGGGCATATAATTTTTTTTCCCCATTAGTTCTGTGACAGTTGTGCCCCTGCTTATGTAGGTATGTTGCTCCAGAGTATGCCATGACAGGTCATCTAGTAGTTAAAAGTGACGTGTATAGTTACGGGGTGGTTTTGCTTGAACTTCTTACTGGGAAGCGACCTGTGGATCATTTGCAACCAGCTGGCCAGGAGAACCTTGTGACTTGGGTCTGCTCTCTCTCTCTCTCTCACACACACACACACACACACAGAAACATCTACACCTCACACTTGCAGATACTTTAGATTCAACCTTAAGCTTGCATCTTGCTGTTAGCAGTTAAATAGCAAGAAGTATCAGTTCGTGTCTCACAATTTTTTCAACTCTATAACTGTGGAGATTTTTGTTAAGCTTAACTTTGGAGATTTTCCAACTCTCTAACTGTGCTAGATCTGTTGAGTGCCTTACCTTATAGGTTTTTGTTGTGGATTTGGTTCATTGTATTTCCTTGTTGAGCTACTGCCATATGCATTCTATTTAGTATTTAGAACTTTTCTTTAAAAAAGAAGGCTTGACAGAGTGCCATTACCTCCAACTGCAAACATTGAACAATAGAGGTTGAGTGAGGCTATGGTACTATGCATAGCGCACATTGGTTTGTACATTGGATCAATAACTTTGTTTTCAAAGTCCAAACAGTCGATTTGAACCGTTCAACATGATCTCCATATGAAAATGTATTTGCAAAGTTTTACATTTTTTAGAATTTTTTTACTATGTTTTTAGATGATAGAAAATCACTACTCTTGAATGGTCTAGAATCTTTAGATCAGTGATATTCTACCTATCTAAATAAATAGTAAAAAGATTCTAAAAAATGTAAAATTTGATCTACAAGTACATTTTCATATGGTGATTGTGTTGAACGGTTCAGATCGACTATTTGAACCTAAGATATTGATCCATAGTATGGACCAATGTGCGCTATGCATAGTACCATAGCCTCACTCATAGAGGTTTATTATTGAAATGTGTTGGCTGATAAAAATATGCCAACAATGTATTTTTGTGATGCTTCCTCTAGCTGCAGAAGTCATTGTCAGAAAAGATTGGTCCATGATATTGTCTTATATTTTGTTTGCATCATTTGATATTTTGATTCTCTCACCAACTCAGGCTCGGCCGATTCTTCGAGACAAGAAAAGATTAGATGAGCTGGCAGACCCCAGGCTTGCGGGCAATTACCCAAAAGATGATTTTCTGCAGGTATGTACAATTGCAGTTGCTTGTGTGGCGCTCGAGGCAAACCAACGGCCAACCATGGGAGAGGTGGTACAATCCCTCAAGATGGTACAACGCACCTCTGCAGAGTACCAGGAGGTGGTGGCCATCACAACCTCAGCACGGCCGAATAGTAATAACAACAATACTAATACTAACAGTAATAATAGAACGGTAAATTATGAGTCAGATTGCACCTCCTCTATGTTCTCGTCAGGTCCATTTTCAGGTTTGAGTTTTTGTGATAATGAGAATGTAAATCGGACTGCAGTTTTCTCTGAGGATTTGCATGAAGGTAGGTGACTATTTATATTGTGATTTTTTTTTTTTTTGGAAATTTTGTTAGTACTTGAATTGTTGTTACTTCAAGGGAGATGGAACTTGTTGCATCCAAAGTTCGCTTGGAGCAGGATTTTTTTTTTTTTTTTGGAAATTTTAACTGGCTTTGTTATCTTTTTGTAACTTTTGTCTCCCGTTTCTTTAGGGCATCAAGGTTTTCTTTGTATATATATATATTTTTGTAATGAAGTTGTAGGTAAATTCATACTGAGTTTTTGAAGTTGGTTGACTTTTCTTTAATTAACTTGAGGGAAATTTTTCATATTTTTTTAACTTTACTTTTTTTGCACCATACACCAGCATCCTAGTATGTGGTTGAGCAGCACTGCTTGTTAGTAGTGTAATATCTTTTTTCATCCGAATTTTGATTTTGATGATTCAAGACTCTTTTCACAACCTTTTCACTCATTGAAAAAGGCTTCTATGGTGAAGTCACGATGAAATTTATATTATTTTTTAAAATTTGACTGATTTTCTTGCATTATAACTGCTTCACTTAAATTGTCTATATTAAGAGTTATTATTTTGTTATTGTTTCCTCTCTCGCGCGCATTGAAATGTCAATATTTTAGGTCGCATATTTTTTATAATAAAATTAATGATATTTCATAAATATGTAATTAGTTTCATAATTGAAGATTTAGATACTTATTATATATTTTTTTAACTTCATTACAAAAAAACTTGTGAGAAAAGAATGCTTGTGACGTAAAATCAGATTTCGAAAAAAAAAAAATATGGTACAAACCAGTGTTGTAAATAACGGTATGCGATCATCGAACGAACAGAAGACCACCAAGCAATTAATCAAGAATTGGGAATAATCAGCCGTAATCAGAAATATCGGCTGAATAGTCGGGAAAATCCGTAACAGTTTGATCACCGTCAACAACTAATCAGTCGAAACGGACATTTTTTAAAACACTCGTGCAAACTACAAAGTTACAAACAAATAGTGCAAGAAAGTACTGGAACGTTCCTGTAGAGAAGTCATCAATTTTACAAAATTATAGAAAAAGTTCTATTTTAAATTCATATTAAAGTTATTTGTTTCAGAAGAAAAGTGTAATTTCTTTAAAGCATGAGATCATCAAATTAGAATTTGAATAAGAAAGATATAAGAGCAAAACTAGAGTGTGATGTGCTCACTAAGAGTGGTTAGTGAGCACATCTCCAAAAGATTATTGGATTGGTTTTAAACAACGAATTCAAACGTTGAAATCCATCTATTTCGTGAGTGATGCATGTACATGCAAAAATTTTAAAGTTTCGAATTCATTTAGCACATGGTCAAGCGGTCAAAAGAAATGAATCTTTTATATGTTATTTTATAAGTTGTTTTATATATTTATTTTTCATCATTTCTTTGACCGCTTGACCTTGTAGCAAATCGAAACTTTCAAAATTTTGCATGTACATGCATCACTTATGAAGTACATCAATTTCAACAGTTTAAATTCGCCGTTTGAAACCGAGCCGATATACTTTTGAAGTTCTGCTCACCAAACCCTCTTGGTAAGCACATTACACCCTAGCTTTGCTCAAGATATGATATGAACAACACCACACGAGAAAATACAAAGTAAGACGTTTCCAACAAGAATATCAATCGAATTACAAAAAAATATGGTATATTTTCTGGCACTTCATAACACTATTTTTGGGGAAAGAAATTTGTAAAATCTAGTATATTTATTGGCTTAGAGCATCATTGTCGGAGTTTGGATGAAATTGCTGTTGAAGAATATACCAACATGCTGGTGCAACAAAGTCGGTTAACTTAAAAAAATCGTCGAAATTTATCGTTAACGGTACTATGTATATTACGGGTTGGTCCGTAATACGGATCAATATTTTTGTTTTCAAAATTCTAACGGTCGATTCAAACTGTTCAACATGATCTCCATATGAATTCGTAATTGCAAATCAAATTTTATATTTTTTAAATTTTTTTACTATTTTTTAAGATAGATAGAAAATCACTTGATCTGGAAATTCTTGACCATCCAAAAACACTGATTTTCTACCTATCTTAAAAAAATAGTACAATTTTTTCTGAAAAATATAAAATTCGGTCTACAAGTACATATTCATATGAAAATCATGTTTAACGGTTCGGATTGACCGATAGAATTTTGAAAATGAAAATATTGATCCGTATTACGGACCAAATCGTGATATTGACAGTACCATAGACTCACTCATTATTTTATATGCGAACTTTTTTTGTAGTTTGGAATCATAAAATCCGAATTTGTGGCACTGCCAAACATATTTTTCTTAGGGTTAGTGCAAATTCCACTAACATGTATATTGATTAATAAAAAAATATTACAAAGTGGAAATTCCATAACACTGCCAAACATTTAATTTCTCTGTAATAGGTGTTGAAGCTTACCATGAATGCATGATATAGGAATAATACCGCGCATAAAGAAATAGTACTAAAAGTTGCTTTCGTTGAGAGTCGAACTCAAGACCTCCCGCTTACTAAACGGGTGCTCTAACCAACTGAGCTACGAGAGCTTTCTGGACTTAAGATCGTTAAATTTATAATTATTGATTCCTATACTTCAGACTTCGCAACTTCAGGTCGTTGTGTGTTTGAAAACTTGAACGACTCGCGGTATTTTTGGGTATATTTAACAATATCCAAATTTCCGCATGAAATTACGATGGCTATTTAATTGCGTTTCTTTTTTTATTATTTTTTTACCACTTAATTTTATACCAACTTAATTTTAAATTTTATATATTTGACATGTGAATGTATCACTCGTAAAGTATATTGATTTCAACTGTTTGAATTCGTTTTTAAAGTTCAGGGTTCCAACTCAATAGTGGCAAACTTCTAATTTAAAGGGGAATTAATCCATGGTCCATTCTGTAATAGATAAACAGGAATAGCATGAATCAATCTTTTATCGGGCAATCTTGTTGGGAGTACTCCAGTGCAGTTCTCCTCCTGATTCCGAAAAAATATGTTTTTGTACTCTCTCTTTAAAAGGAAAAGTCAATCCGATATGTTTTAGAGTTAAGCTCACTAGAAAACTTAGTATGTTAAAAACCAACTTAGTTCCACTCATATTAATTTATATTACATTTTAATATTGTTTTATGTTATTAATAATTTATATTTATAAATAATAGGGTCGATAATTATCATTAACCTATTCTTTTAATTTAATCATAATCATTTTTTTTATATTAAAGTGTAGTTTTGTGAAAACCCAAAATTTTTAAACAAGAATAAATAAGTAAATTATTCTGCGCTCATCCACCAACTAATGGTTGCCACATGTGCAAACTTTATATCAAAATTTAGAAAATTTTGAACATAATTCACACTTTTCTAAATTTTTGTATATAATATACCACACACGTACGAACGTGGTAGCTCCTGATTAAGGAGCTTAATTTTTTGGTGATAAATTTTAATTATTACACTTAAAAATTTTAAGCATTGAGTACAAATCAGTCCTAGAAATATCTAATTAATTAGATTAAACTTTTGATGGGTTCTGATACGTCCTATCTCGGGAAGAGTAGGCCGTATGGAAGTGGATTGGGCTGAGTTCGTCATGCCAAAGAATGACAGGCCGAAGCGTGGACTGAGTTGGGAACTCGGGGAGGTTTGGAGATATTCGGACTCTAACCTATGCGATATCTCTCTTAGCCAAAGTTTCGATCCCTGTTTAATGGGACTTCCTGCCTTATATAGTCTGCCCATAACCGCCATCCTGAGCGGTTATGAGAGACTCGGGCAGTTATGCAAACCGTATCAGTGGTTATCCCGCGCGGAGGCGGTTCGAGCCATTTTCGAGCTGAGCCTTGTGAGGCCGTTTATTGGGCCCTGTTTAGACAGAACCTGGGCTTTTCGTATCGACTCCGGGTTGGCCTCTTAAGGAGGTCCGAATCCCGGATCTTTTCATGGTCCGTAAAGGGTCAGTTAAAGAGCCTTTTAACATTATTGGGTGGAAAATTAGACAACCTCCTTTTTCCTTTTCCTTATTATATTTTTCGCGCTGAGCATGATATATGAATTTGTAATCCGAGTTATGCATGCAAACAAGTGAAAATCCATCCAATTGTGTCCGAATCATCCTTGTTATTATATAACAACTTCTGATTAGACTCTACCATTCAATCACAGAATTCCTATACGCAGAAATCAATTATTTTGAAACATCAAACGGAAAAATAGCTGTTACAAGCTTTATTATAAAAAAAAGGCCAAAAATCACCAACAAATTAAATTAATTCACATCAATATAACAACAACAAATCTTCAAAACATGTGTAAGCAATTCAACTTCCATCAAAACCGAGAGTTAAGTTTCCACCATATCTATATCGGCAAAGTCGACATAAGTTAAAGATCCTTCTAGACAGGGGCAGAACATAGTGGTGGGGAAAGGGTGCTAAGCACCCCCTATAGTTTGAAAATTTATAGTTTGGTTCATTAAATTTTATAATTTTTCTATGTATTAATATCTTTTAGCCTCCTTTATAAAATGAAATTACACTATATTTGATTCTTCAGCCTCCCAATTTCTATTTTTTAGTTCCGTCCTTGCTTCTGGGGCAAGTAAGGATTCTGTAGTGACCAATTTTTTCTGAGAAGATCGAGCTGATCTTTGCACTTTCTTCTTCGGTTAATTCCCAATCGAAGATTTTCAAATTCTGTATGAGCCTTTCTTTGTGGAAACTCTTCACTACAATGCCTGCAACTTGCTCCAGAATCCATCTTAGTGAAATCTACAACTACAAAATATAATAATACAAAAAATTTTAACTAATCAATTGTTGGTTGTTGGAATTAATCAAGAAGAAAATCTCTTAGGATTGATATGGTGTTAAAATTCTAATGCCTGACTGTTAAAAATCTGATACTTTTGAAAGATTTAATATACTGGTAAAATTCTAATGCATAATGCTTGGCTGATATAGTATAAAATTCTGGTATGTAAATAGTGAAAAAGAGCACCGAACACCTGTGCAATACTTTTGCCTTTAGCATTTGCTATTTTTTTTAGCACATCAGATGTTAAAACTGTATTAGGTATGGAGTTTATTTGGCCACCTAAAAGAGAGTATGCAGTGATAGTTATTCCTTTCTTTGTACTATATTCCTTTAATTTCTGCTGCTGCCATGCTGGATTCATCTCAACCTGAATCAATGAACATATTTTTTAGTTATCCTGAAACAAAAAAAAAAAACATTTTAAGGAAGAGAAAAAAAAATAGATAAAAACCATCCCCTTATACATTTTCATTTTTTAAATAATTAATAATAAACTTGTTACCTGGTTAACAGCAGGAGGTATCTTAGCAAACTGAAGCAGCTCCTCAAGCTTCTTTGTTGTGAAATTGCTCACTCCAATGGACCTTGTCAGACCCAGCTTTTGGCACTCTTCCATGGCTTCCCACACACCTTTTAGGTCTAGAGGCATCACTTCCTCACGCTTCAGCTGGTAGGTTCCCAGCCCCGGCTTTGTACTTATTGGCAAGTGGATCAGATACAAGTCCAGGTAGTCCATTTTCAGATTGCTTTATGTTATGAAATGAATTGAGAATATAATTAATAAGCATATATATTAAGAAAAGAGGTGTAAACTGCAAAGTGTGCCAGTATGAAAAATGATGTATGACCTCTGTTTACCAATCCAAATTCAAATTAAATATCTTTAGTTGAGATAATTAGCCCACAAAAATGGAACAACAAAAGAGAAAAGAAAGTTACCTGAGACTAGTTCTAATAGCAGAGACGACACGTGTGGGATGGTTGTCGGTACACCATTGCTTGGAGGTGATAAACACATCTGCGCGGGATCTGATCAGACCAAGCCGCACGTCCTCCGCAATGGCCTCACCCAAGGCACCGTCCGATCCATAATGAAATGCCATGTCAAAGTGGAGGTATCCGATCTTGATCGCCTCTATGATGGCTGCTATTGCCTTATCAGGATCAAACGAGGACTCGATCGTGCCTTAGGCTACAACCGGCATGTTGTGGCCTGAACTAAGGGTTTTTAAAGGGATTTTGGTACTGGTTTCTGATACCATCTCAAATATATATGATATCTCTTTCTCTCAATTGAACTTGAGTTTGCTAGTGGTGTTGCTTCTGCTTTATTTATAGAAAAAAAAAGACTTAGTACGTAGCAGTACCTTGGACGCCTTCTAGAGGAAGTGATAAAACTACGCAACAGATTTTCTAGTAAATACTGTGGTGAATCATGCACTAATACTTCTGAAATTTTATTTATTTGCCATGCACTTTGGAGACCTTAGTACTGAAAATTGTAAATTATTTGAAGTCTGTCAGATTTTTCGCTTAGAGTGCCCCGAAAAATGCAGGCGCATTTTTGTAATTGATAAAATGAGCCTTAAATATTGAGAAATAAATCTGTTGTTATTCCTTGGGAATAACTGGGAATAACAAGAACCTGTTATTCCGATCCCAACTGTTGGTCTTTGAGATTCGTGCATGAAAAACTTACTTCGTTAATTTACTTCGTTAAGATTCGCACATGACAAAGTTTGAACGGTTGGGATCGGAATAACAACAGATTTATTTCCTAAATATTGACGTCATGACCCGCTACACCGTTATGTTACTAAGATGTCTCATAGGATTCCAACCTGTTGGACTTATGTTAACTGCGCCTAGTTCCTGGCAAGAGGGAGACGTCATGAGTGGGGATGCACAATTGCACACTAAGGAAGCTTCTTTGATATCAAATATATGTTGTTAAGAAAATAAAGAATATATTGCGGGGACAACACAGATGATTGGTTTCTAGAAGTATTAGTCAAAAACAGATGGTTGGTTAATTAATAGAAGCATCAAGGTTTACAGAATATGAATAAATGCTGGGATATGATTCATTAACAACTATATCTCGGTTCATATATAATCTTAATTACCATTGAATTAAGAGTTAATTATTTCTGAAGCAGTTAGTTAAGATATATATAATGTCTTATATGTGGGTGTTACATTTCGAAATCCAACACTAACTAAAGTTTATGAGGATGTTAACTAAGCCGTTTTTTCATTAATATATAATTTTGTTAGCTATTAACATGTAAATGCTGGGATCTAATTAACTCTAATATGACATCGGTATAAATTTGAACTTTATTTTTTTATTATTCAAAATATTTTTTTCTACATTTCTTTTGGTTTCCTTGAAATACATTGTACCATTGAAAGTTCTTTAATGGACTTTTATTAAAAAAAAATGAAGGGCTTGACCCTTGTTTTTAGTCCCAAAAAAAAAAAAAAAAATAGAGCAGCTAATTTTTGGTAATTAGATCTCTCCTCAAAATTTATACCTATTGTCTTTCTATTAGAGATTCTTCTTTCTAGTCATGCAACATCCCTTTCAAAGTCCAATCATTATTTGATCTCAAATAAACAATTTGCATAAAATTCCAAATAATTTAGTCTAATAAACAATTTAACATAACTCAAATGCGCCTCTTTCCATGAAGCACCTAATAACTTTGGTGGAAGAGATGAAATGGAGAAAAGGGATCAATATTTTGTTATATTACGAGGATACTTGTTAAATAAGAGATTGATGTACTAATGTGCCAATGATGTCTAACTTTTTAGTTCCAAAAAGAGTTCTTTATGAAATGGAATTATACTTGCCTTTGGTAGAATATATTATTTGCTTCTCTTATGTTCTAAGTTCTAACCACAGATCCGTTCAACATTTTCTATAATTATAGGTTCCCTAATGCCAAGGCTTAACTTCTTTTTTGAACACTACTTTGAGTGAGGCTTTGGTTCTTTGCAATGCACATATAGGTCTGTGTTATAGATTTATATTTTTGTTCTTAAAATTCAAACAGTCAATTCAAAAACCATTCAACATGATCTTCATATAAAAATGTATTTGGAGACAATTTTACATTTTTTTTACTATTGTTTAGATAGGTAAAAAATCACTTGACCTAAATATTCTTGATCATCCGAAAGTAGTAATTATAGGCTTTGAAAATAAAGATATAAATCCACAGTGCAGACCAATCTACACGCATTGCAAATTTTTGGTAATTAGATCTCTCCTCAAAAATTTTATTTATTCTCTTTCTCCTAGAGATTTTGTCTTTCTAGTCATGCAACATTCGTTTCTTGAGTCTAATCATTATTTGATCTCAAATAAACAATTTGCATAAAATTCCAAATAATTTAGTCTTATAGACAATATAACACAACTCAAATGCGCCTCTTTTCCATGAAGCACCTGGTAATTATTACTTTGGAGAAAAATATAACATGGAGAAAAATGATCAATGTTTTGTTATACTAAGAGGATACTTGTTAAATAAGAGGTGAAGGTACTAAAAGGCAAATTATGTCTATCTTTTTAGTTCCAAAAAGAGCTCTTTATGAAATGGAATTATACTTGCCTTTGGTAGAATATATATTATTTGCTTATCTTATGTTCTAACCATAGATCCGTTCAACATTTCCTGAGTTTCTTGGTTCCCTAATGCCAAGGCTCAACTTCTTTTTTGAACACTTCTTTTTCTCAACTTTTTTTTTGGTCATATTCTCAATTTTCACCATCTCCACTTCTAGATTGGAGGTTGAAATGTAAAGTTAGTGGTAGTTAGAATTCAAATTCAAATCTCTATAACCACAAAATAAAATTATAATCACTAAATTATAAGAATATATTTAGTATTTTACGAGTAGGTTGAATATATAAAAACTATAAGAAAAAAGAAAATTAAACTAAATTTTCACATGCATGATTAAATTTTATAAAATTATGAGAATAACTAAGCAACCTCACGCTTGGGATGTAGGTCCGTTCTTGTTCAACTCTTGTTTACTTTTGGGTAAATCTCTAGCTACACAAGGTTGTGGCGATGAATCTCCCCCTACCTTTTGAAGCAGGGGTATCCCCCAATTGCAAGGCAACCTTACATGTCACCACTGTAGAAGAAATTATGCTTTAATAAAATGCAAAATGCAAAATGAAGCCGTTTTAAGAAAATATATATTTGTTGTTTCTTTTTTCTCAGTCATTCAACACCTGAAATAACTACAAACTAGATCAACTGAATGTAACTATGCAAGTCATACCATATACTACAACAAAAAAAATATAAAGCTTTTTGGACTGTTACGGTGCATTTTGTTATTTACCCATTAGAGAAAATTAGTAAAATTTTATATTAAATTAATTCAATGTAATAGAAATTAGAGTAATGTTTATTTATTTAGAGATTAAGATTCAATTCAAGACACATCTATACTCTATCCTCATTTAAAAATGTGTTTGTTGTGATTAAGGTTTTTTTTAAAATAATATTAATTTCTTTGTATTACTTTATAAATATTATTATGCAGCTAATTGAATTATTTTTCATTATACATAGTTTAACGTTTCAAAAAAAAATATTTATTTATTTTTAAATTTGCTGCATGTGATTTTTATTTATAAAAACTGTCTTTTTTTTTACATTTTTTTTTTCGGAGTGAAATTTTAAAAGTACTCATAGCTAAACATAGCTCTGACTCGTAGATATAAGAATTTAATTTTTATCCTTGTAGAACTTGTAAAAATATTGATATTCCTATATGATCCTGCTATAACACTCCATTTCCATCAAAAATGGAGAAGAACTGGCTCCTTGAATCCTAGTGCTTTTATTCCTCTCTTGCTCTCCCTATTGAAGTCTTCTAATTGTAAATTAAACAAAGCACTACCTCGTACCCTTCTCTCTACTCTAGTAATAACCTTATAATCTCCTTCCTTACCTCTGTGTCATTTTCATACAATCATCACCAATCAGACAAACAAACTCTTTTGATTGTGACACCATGGCTATCACTCATGAAGACATCTCACATAGGAGAGCTCAGGTTCGACGAACGCAACATGGCAGTGGGGCCGAGATGATTAGTAGCCGCCTTGCAGTGATTTTGGTGGGCGTGTCGATTGTTTGTGCTCTGATAACTTTTGTGTTATGTTTAGCAGGAGAGGCATCTAGATCAGAGGTATATATGTGGTTTCTCTATGTACCAGACAATTAATATCTTGTTGGTAACTAATTAACTATATCATGAGAGCTTTACAATTCCAAATTTGAATAACACAATCAGTTTGAAATTTGAATCCTCTGCTTTGAAGTTATCCTTAGTTCTTATTATTGTTTATTTATAATAAAAGCTCATTCTCATCTCCTAATGCTGACATCCATTTATAACAAATTGCCTTGGAACATTTACTCAGGCTACATGGTACCTCTTAAGCATTGGAGGATCCAGTAACAGAATGTCAGAGTGCTTCTACAATGGCAACGGCAAGACAGCACTGGCATGCGCCATCTTTGCATTCCTTCTATTGGCGGTTGCCATGTTTGCCGAACATGCATACATGTTAGTTGCGGTCGCTAGCCCTGTGGCGCCCAGTGAGGTCGGCTGGACGGTTACCAATGACCCACGCATCGCTTCGGCTACCCGCTCCTTGACTTGCCAAACTTGTTTCCTCTTCCTTCTTACATGGCAAGTCATAATTCTCTTTGTTGTTTTTAGGTTGATCAATGAGGAACAAATGAGCCAGTCTAACAAAAATAAAATGTAGAATAGATGAAGCAGGAATTTCTCATATGCTTGACACATTGACCCAAAATGCCCTTCTTATTCAGAAATCCAAATTTTTGTTTACCTAATTAAGAAAAAAAACAAGAAAGGTTAATTAACAAAAAAAATCGATTTATGCAGGCTCTGTTTTGCAATTGCCGAGGTACTCTTAATCATTGGGGTTGGTGTGGAGTCTGGCCATCTAACCGATTGGAGAAAGCCGAGACCAGGATGTCATGTAATGAAGCCCGGCATGTTTGCCGCAGCTGGAATTCTAGGCTTGATATCAGTCTTTCTCGGGTTCATGGTCTACCTTACGGCCTTACGGTCCCAAAAGTTGTACCATGGAGAAGGGGGGATCATGCATCACGGACCGCATAACCCGGTACAACACGCGCACATTCCTGCTCCGACTGCGCCTCATGAACTACACCCACCGGCTGCTGCTCAGACGCACCCGTCTGAGGTGGCTGACAAGACTTCCACCTCTGTTTGATTCAATTGGATTTGGTTGAGTTTTGTACATCCAGTTATGTATTTGGATTTTCTTTTCATGGCTTTGTAGGTGTTGGAAAATGTATGTTGTTAATTGGTTCTTCAAGGCTCAAAAATTAATTGGTGGTTGTAGATATTGTACATGAACCTCTTCTAATCCATATCTTTTTTAAACTATATATATTGGAAAGATTCTCGTGCAACTTTTATGTGCTAGCTAGTTGTCATAGTTTATTTTATTATGCGTCTGGAAAAGTAATTAATTTTCTCGGGGAAGTTATAGAAGATGACATACGATGCTTTCAACCTTATCTGTAACAAAGAAAATTAAAAAAAAAAAAATACCGAGGCACATCATTTAGAAAAAAGTTTGTTTCTTGCACTATTCCTCTCAACAAAAAGAATGAAAAATAATTGATTAGCTATGAGAAAGTAAAGAAATAGAAAAATGTGAGAGCTGTAATGAAGCTGCAAAACAAGACAATGAAATGCAATTTTTGTTTCAATATCGTGGTACCATGCATCTTACTTTAATTAAATTTGTTTATTTCTTTTCCTTCCACAAAAAACTATATTTGTAGTTCTGAATTATTTAAAACTTCAAAAAGATAGTATAATTATTTAATCATATAGATCGATGAATTTATTTAGATTAATGTTGAATCACCTAGTGTTTAGTCGAGAAAACCTACAATTAGATGATTTAAAATTAATTAGTTTTCTCTTATTTTTTTAGCGTGTAAATTTTTCACTTGAATGATTCCATGTAGTTGATTATTATTACTCAAACGTCTCCTAAAATATTGTTATTGAAGTATTACTATCTTCAATTTATAAAAAATAAAAAAAAAGTTTTACTTCTATGTTGCTAGTTCAGGTGATTTTTTTTCCATTTAGCCCCGCACCGAAAAGTTAGGAGCTGACATGCCAAGTCATCATCATTTATTTTGGGGCCAAAGGGTTGTAGATCGAAACAATATTGTATTGGCCTTCTTTTGACGCCACGTATCTCAATGACTTCCCCAAAACACCACCTTTTAAGCGCCGCTCCAGATTCAAGGATCATATTAGAGACTAAACAGATCTGAACCGTCAGATATATATCACACGGTAATTTCAATTCTAACCGACCAGCTGCCCAGGTTGACCAACTTGACCGCCTTTTTTGTAATGACTACAAATTGATCCGGACCGTCCATCTAGATCTCGCCTCTCAGTTCTATACCCATCTCCAAAAGCAGAGCGAAAGGGAAAAATCTCAATCACTGTTAAATAAACTCGCTACTACCTGGTAAGAATTAAAGAGAAACCTTTGTTGAATGAGAAATTTCTCTTCTTCTCCACCAAAATGGAAGATCAAACCCTAACTAAACAAGAACGAAACTATGCTCCTTTCATTCGTAGAGATGTTTACAGCCAAGGCGAAATTCCTTTCTCGGAAATAGCCCTTCTAGCAATTGCGCTATTCACTTTAGTCCCTATAAGATTGACAATTGGCGTGTGGTTGATTGCGGTGTATTACACCGTGTGTTGGTTTTGCACTTTGTTTTGGGATTTGGATAGATATTTCCTTGTTAGTTGGAGAAGGGAGGTGGTGGTAAGGGTTGGAAGGTTTTTGTCAAGGGTTATGCTGTTTGTTCTCGGATTTTATTGGATTAATGAATACTATCCCATCTTAGAAGAAATTAAGGTACGTATATAGTTGATACCTTGCTTTAGTTTATTTTTATTTAATTTTTATATCCCGGCAACTTATTTTAGCAATGCATGCAAATAAGGCGCATGTAAATATAATTGCAACAGGTTTGTGCTTGTATCTCCAACATAGGTTTAGCATCTGCTTTGTTCTATACAAGAAAAATAATGATATTATACTAGTTTTGTTATAAATAAGAATTTAAGAATTGACAAGTTTACATCAATTATTCAAGAAAAATCCTTTTCTTAAATTTTATTTCTGTGTGGTATACACTGAAACAGCCTATGAGAACTTTGTTATCCTGAATAGAGAATTAATATGCATTAATAACATTTTACTAGGAAGAAAACAGAGGATATCATGAGGAATTGGAGAGGCTGGGAGCGATTGTGTCGAATCATGTATCTTATATAGATGTTCTCTATCATATGTCAGACTCGTTTCCAAGTTTTGTTGCAAAGGTATATTATTGTTGCTTTAAAATTCATGTAATATCTCAGAAAAATAATTATAAATGTTATACCTGATTTGTTTCTTCCTTTTAAATTTGTAAATTTTTATTGTTTTTGTTTCTTTGTAGTGCTTTCCTGTAACTATTTGTGTCCTAAACACATGAATTTTTCTATAAATCATAATTAAAGAAAAGAATTTTATGAAACCAATATGATTACTTTTTTTTACAAAAACCATAAGAACTGAAATGCCATTTCGGTCCGAATTTCTTTTTTTTCCGAACCGAAATGGCAATTCAGCCCGAAATATTCTTACAGGTTTTCATACCAGCTGCCACAGAAAATCCAAAAATCTATCTGAACCGAATTGCCATTTCAGTCCTACTAAATATTTTTTTTAAAACCCGAAACCGCCACTTCTCTCTTCTCTTCTTTCTCCTTTTTAGGCAAACTTGTTTTTTGACCTTTCTAAACAATTTATAAGCAAACCTTAAAAAAAAAAATAGTTCTGACCTATGATTATGAAGTATCCTTACCAAAGACTTAGTCTCGCATGGGAATCTATATCTGGGGTGAGAATCTATTTTATTGATATATTTGCTATGAATATAGTTCACAGACACTATAAATAGAGGGAGGGAGTACTTGGATTGTTCAAGGATCGAGTTTTTTTTTATTTTAAAAAATTTCCTTTTGACTGTTGTTGTCATCTTGATCTTGACCTGGCCAAAAATATATTTTTTGATTTGAAATGTTTTCAGGTGCCTCATGCAATTTTGGTCCTCTGCCAGTTCATCAATTACATGGATGTGATAAAGCTACCAGTGTATTATCCATCAGAGGATGAGAAAAGGGATCCTCATCTCTATGCTAACAACGTCCGAAAATTAATAGCCCGTGAGGTACTAATTTTACTCACTTTATGGATACACCATGCATATTCATATTGATACATTCATTAATCATAACGATCCATCTCTCATAATATTATTTTTTGAAGGGTAAATTGATCCTTTCAGAGAGTGGGCTCACCGAAAAGCGAGATTACCTTGCAATGCTTAGAGGAAGTGATTGTATTTCGCCATGCTCTCTGAATGATTTTAAAGTAGAATGAACTTGTATCTCGGCAGTATATCTTGTGTGAGTAGGATGACAAGAAAATGCAACGACTTGGATAATTACTTGCGTGAATAATTCCATGTGTTTATATATTTCAGAATTTAGCCAACTAGAAACTATCAATCTATCATGAAATTAAATTGATCGGTACATTCATGTTAGCCGAAAATGTTATGTAAACTCAAAAGGAATCAGAAAAATTTGGGATGAATTTTTTTTTTTTGGTTGAAAACCCGTAAACAATTGCATTGATAGAAAATGTTACAAAGTAGCTGGTACATAAGATTAGACAACGAGTGTCTGTGAAAATATACAGCTAAATAAAACAAAAAAATGCACAGGGGTATGTGAGTGGACGCAAATTTGATCATACTTACTTGATTAGAGTGATAGGAGTCTAGTGACGGTTTCCTCTGTATGCATATTACAGTCGAAAAGGCACTAAATTCAAATCAGACCGGGAGCTGAATCGACGGGATCAAGACAGTCAACCATCAACTTAAAAGCACTGAATCAAACTAAACTGGAAACTAAATTAACCAGTTCAGGACAATCACTTCTAAACAGAAAAAGAAAAAAAAAGACAGACAAAACAACACACAAATATTAAACTAAAAACGAATGATTAGAGTGATAGGAGTCTAGTGACGGTTTCCTCTCTACGCATATTACAGCCGAGAAGGCACTGAATTCAAATCAGACCGGGAGCTGAATCGACCGGATCAAGACAGTCAACCATCAGCTGAAAATGCACTGAATCAATCTAGACTGGGAACTAAATTAACCAGTTCAGAACAATCAACCTACTGTACACAGTACACAGACGGGAGACCACTCGCTCTTTCGTCGCCGAAGAGGAGAAGGCATCCGTGACTGAGCTGTTACTTCAGTCCGATATCCATCACGATGAGACTAGTACAGCACGAGATTGACTATTTCACAGGCTGCATAGGCGAGATTCAGTTCAATAATCAAACGCCACTATGCAAGATTCAGTTCAATAATCAAACGCCATGATTTTTCTTTTTCTTTTTCGCCCTTTGCGCGCCGCTGAAAGGCACCGCTTTTTATTTTTATTTGGGACGAATTACACTTCCAACTTGCTTCGGTACAAATTTTTTCAACCGAAGCTGGCCCAAAATAGTGCGCCCAGCCCAATGAACAAGTCCCATTGACAATGCACAGTCAGATTTTCAGTGACCGTTGCTCTATAGCTCTTCGTTTAGTGGGTCAAAGCATGATGAATTAAATAATAAATAAAGGAGCAATACGGTGTGCCGGATTTGTACAAAGTTTATAATCATTGTGATTTAGAATTCTAATTTATGCATCGGATTCGTACAAAAATTTATGAAAATTAAAACAGTAGAAGACGCAGTCACGTGATCCGCCTAGTTTCGTCAAATTAAAATTTTGGATTCAACTTCTATATTATGGTTTAGGCAATTGGCAAACATTGTATTTGGTATTGCAGTTGTCTCATGCGGTCTTGCCTTGAATAAAACCCAAGTGATGTGTTTTTGAGACTGTCAGGAAAGTTTCTTAAAAAATTGTAATTTGACTTTTAATAATGGCGATTGGCGAGTAACTAAAAAAATGTGTTGTTTTGGAAAGAAAAGAATAAAAATTGATAAAATTTAGTCATGTAACGATGATAAAATTTATAAAGAATGTGACAAATTAGACTAAATTATACATATTCTTTTCATAAATGGATATTTTTTAGATACAAATTGATTCCAAAACAATAAAAAAAAAAAAAAAAAAACCTGCAAATTTGTGCCGATGATTGGAGTAGAAAATTTTCAATCTTTCATTCTAATTCAATAATTTTAATGATTGCCTTAGTGAAATTCAAATCGATTATAGAATAGTAATTAGCATAATAAATAACGAAAAATTGTTTAAAATAAGGGGCCCGCCAGCTAAGAGAGAGGACACTTGTTGTCTCACCGAAATAATGATAATAAAATCTAACTATAGCAAACGCAGGTTCAATTTGGAATATCACCGAGGCAATGAACTCGTCTTCTACCGTGAAGATTTAAAATTCTCTGACATGCTTACATATTCCTACATATTTTAAAATCTAATTTTAAATTCTAGTGGAGGGTATATGCTTACATATTCCTACTTAGAAATATATATGTTAATTTTAAATTCTCTGACATGCTGGTCCCGCAGTCTATGTTTTTTCTTCAAACAAATTTATTTACTTGTCAGAAATACCCAACACGGTGTGCTATATTTACTTTAGCCACAGTGGATCCAGATTCCTTTGTACGATATCTGAACGCGAATTGATCCTTCCGAGTTCCGACTCTCACTCGACCAAACCCTAACCCTACCTCTCGAGTCTCGAGTCTCGAGTCTCTCTCGACCCCTGATCCGCGCCTCAGATTCAAACCCAGGTGGCCAGGTTCTGATCTTAACCCTAACTCGAACCAGATGTCCACCATGGGCGAACCCATTGTCGACCCCACCAGCGCCTACTTCAACAATGACGAAGAAGACGACGATAGCGGATCCGATACCAACGAGGAAACCGATCAGGACGTCGAAACCGTAACCACCGCCGAGCCCGTTACTCCGGTTCCTCCCCCAAAGGTTAACCCGAACCCTAACCCTAGTTTTGATAATGGTACCAGCCAGTCCTGGTCGTTTGTACCGGGTTCGTCTGATGAGTCCCGGCGGCTGTTCCAGAGGCTATGGACGGATGAAGAGGAGATCAGGATACTACGTGGGTTTCTCGAATTCACCTCTAGACGAGGTATCATTTATAATTCTAGCTATATTATTGTTTTTTTATTCAAGTGTTGGGTTCAATGAAAGCAAGATTGAGAACTACTAGTATTATGATTTTAGAATATATTTGTTAAGCTTCAATCAATGGATTCAAGGGATGGAATTAGCTGTGAAATATGAATTATTGATGCCCCTTTATTACATGAAAGGTACAACATTTGCGTCACACCAGTATGACACGGGTCCATTCTATGAGGAGATAAAGAAGCAGTTCACTTTTGATTTTTCAAAAAACCAGCTGATAGAAAAACTGAGAAGGCTGAAAAAGAAGTACAGAGTGTGTGCTCTTCGAATGCAGACTGCTGGTAAAGATTTTTCCTTCAAGAGTGCGCATGAGCAGGTAATCATACTTTTGGTAGTATTATTTTAGAGTAGTAGAAACAAAAGTCAGCACTTTGGAGTGCTAAAATTGGATCATATGTATCGGCATTGATCCTGATGGCTTGTAGTTACTCTCCGGTACTAGTATTGGTACTGATTAGTGGGCTGTGCAGTTTGAGTATCTCAAACAGTAGTCTGGGCAGCATGCACTTGTATTGTATAAAGTTGGTCAAAATTTTCTGACCACAGGTCCGATGATTAAAATGTACTTTTCTTTGCATACACAGAATATTTATGATGTGGCCCGCCATATATGGCGGCCAGAGATGAAACGCGACCGTGAAAGTGATGATGAGGATGGTGATATAAACCATATTCCGCCTGTTGTTGTTGCCAACCACAGTTCTGACTGTATGGTTGGTGTTGTAGAAGAACCAAGGCCAAAGAAACGGGTCAGGAGGAGATCTGCCGAAGCTGCTGAAGCACCTGATACAACTCCTGCAGTTTCTGTTCAAGGTACATGCTCGGAACTTAAATTCATCCTTTTTTTGGGGGGTTCTACCAGTGCTGAACCTGTTTTGTATGATATTACTTTGTACCTAAATTGCATGGTGCTGTGGCTAGGTTGCAAACCTTAATTCTCGTGTGAGGTTGGATTTGGTTGTATCAGGCATTGTTTAACCATTAGGAGCTTATGTCTGTGGCAACTTTGATCAATTGCTCTAAAATCTTGTAATATACTGGGAGTTTTTAATTATGACTGAGATTTTTCATATGCATTAGGCTGAGCTGTTTTATAGTTGCAGGAGGTGAGACAGAGGTTCCAGTGGCAGTCAAACTGGAGAACTTCATTCCTGTACTGAATGATATGCCTGCTGATGCAACTAAACCAACTGCAATAGAAGAAACAGTCAAGAGTTGCCTCTCTCCATTGTTCAAGGAACTAATAAACACAGCCATTAATAGTGGGATGGGGCCCACTGTCAGTAGTAGCGGTGGCAACTTAGTTTCAGGGTTTGGATTGGGGTTCGGGGTAGGGTTGCTTAACCCTGATGGGTTGGTTCCGATACCAAAGGATGAGAAATGGAGGAAACAGCAGATAATGGAACTAGAGGTCTATTTGAGGCGAATTGAGTTGCTCCAAGATCATGTGAAGTCTACCTTGGAGGAACTACGGTCGGCTGGTAGTTGATGCGATGTGAGGTTATTGTTCCAGGTGTTAATGTCGTGTTATGTGGTTAGGTGGGTAGTGGTAGTTTAGCTGATCTCTCTCTCTCAAAGCTTGGCAGTGGCTGCCAAGAACTCTCTCTCTCTCTCTCTCTGTCACCCAATAGGACCTCTTGTTCTGTACTATACTGGTGATATTGGTGATCGCCTGCTAGTAATCTTGTCCGAGGAAGTTTAAACTCATAGCTTAGTTTATATAGATATATTTCAAATTTTAATTTGTATGACATTGTTCAAAGCAATGACTCTTCTTACTTTTGAAGCTTTAACATAAAGTGTTAGAATACTTTCAATAACTAGATCTAGACATAGTTAATTAGTGTCAGCAAGTAGATGAGAATCATAAATTTGGAACAAAAAGGCGAACATTAAACTGGAAGGGACTAGTTTATAATTTTTTATGGGAGTTGTTCGAAGTTCTAGATACATAATTTATAAAAAAACAAACAAACTGTAAAAAGTAAAAAGTAAAAAGTAAAAAGTAGAAAGAATATACAGATGACTGGGGCCCAGTGAGAAAATTAGAAAAAAAAAAAATCGTAGCTTGATGACTGATGAGGTATAACATTTCGCAAATCTTCTTAAACTTCTTGAGTTACTAGGTTACGAGTAAACAGTTAAAAGACAGATCTGTGGTCATTAAAAAAAAAGACTCCTACTATTTAATCTAAGGTTGCTTAACATCAACGGAGATAACGAAAAGGCCTAATGTTTTTTTTGAAAACTTGACTGATGCAAAAGACCTAATGTTACTTGATAGAACACCATTAAGTATCATATCACAATATGATATCTCAACAGGAACCTTTTAGGGTGTGACCGCTTTGAATCTGTATTTATGTTGACAATGGAATCATATCCCATTGATCATAAGTGACATTTAGCATAAGGCATTATGATTACCCAATTAATACAAATGATATGTTTTGAACATTATCATTGATTCAATATAGACAGTATCGTATATTGCCCGTGTAACGTCCAATATCTCATGATATCTATAATGATAAGCGCAAGTTAGAAACATGTCATCTTGCTCACTTATCTATTTTATTTCTTGACCCATGAGATTGATTATATTTACAATCAACAATTAATCTTAATGCGCATATATAATCTTGCTCAGTCAGGGGCCCAAAAATATCATCACTCATTACAATATTACATATATTGTTATGAGGGATATTCGTCTTCTTAATATTCACGAACTTCTCCATATATTGTTATGAGGGATATTCGTCTTCTTAATATACAAACATCAACTATCCCTTTGTAATCTCTACATTGGAATAGTACCACAATGCATGGTTCTCATATGAGAAAATTGAATCATCTCAGACACGAGACATTTATACTATGTGAACATTAATGACATATACACAAACTTCTTTATAATGTTTCACATAAGGTCACTCCAATACTTATGGAACTCTTATAAGCATTCATGATATTAAACCAATCTCCTATCGATTGATTCGTGAAACATAATCAACATTTAATCATCACACTAATTTTGTGTGTAATTAGTGTTCTTTGCTAATTACAAAGATTAAAAAAATCTAAAGTTTATTACTTATTAGATAGTGTATCACAATCTAGAATCTTATTCTAAATACTACAAGTAATGTCAAACTAAAGAAACAAGTTAATTATATCAATCAATATATGAACAAAACATGTAACAACATTTGCTTCTAGAACACTAACTCCATCAATAAAATCAACTAAGTAAGTGCGAGCATTATCAGTGGTTGGTTACTTGGTTATGCAATTTTTTTTACATAAAGTTCGCACTTAACATAAAACATGATTAACTTATGAAAATAACCAACCATTAGTTTTGTCGACGGTTTTTGCCGACGAGCCGTAAGCGAAACTTTCCTAACAAGCAAAATTATTTCTGTTGAGCATAAACATTACAAAAAAAAAAGCTGATGAAAGTAAATAATATATTATAGTGAAAATGAAGAGCTACTCAACACAATAGCATTTCAAAGACTACAAGAAAGGAAAATCTTTATCTTCACTTAAGAAGTTAAGAAGGCAAGTGGTAGATCAACTACCATTGACCTGTCTAAGAGAAAAAACTGAAACTTTTTTCCTTAAAATTTAAGTAATTACTTGTACCAACTATATTAAATACTTCACCAAAATGGTAGTGATCAGGTGACAAGGTGCCAGCACAAATTCCATTTAATTCTAATTTCTTGCATTGTTCTCTAACCTACCAGAAAATTTTCTCAACAAGAATAAAATTGTTAACCACACCCAATCAGCCACACCAAAAATGAATAAAAAACAATATTAAATAAAAGAAAAGAGGCTTTCGTCAGTATAAAATAATAAGTACTTTGATAAAATTTCCATGTGTAGCAATGGCTTCTCTCCTTCTATTCTTTAGAGCTATAATGTATAGTGGAAGTGATTGTGGTATTACTGTATCTGGAGAAACAGAGAATAATTCTTATTTGCATGATTTGAAGAGAGAAGACAAGAAAGCAGCTCCAAGGGAATACTACTTGAATGGCGCTGATGAAATTTTCAACAACTATGAGGGAAGGTTGCAAATTAATGGTGGGTTATTGCTTTAGGCCATGGAGTCATTTTAGCAAAGAAATAAATGGCTTATTTATATATATTTTTTTAATTTCGTTGATAAGCATATGAATATATATATAATCATAGAGAGAATACTTTCTATGGCAGTTTGGTCTTTGAACGACTGTGCTATATGTTTTTGAGCGAAGCATTTAATTGCAATATCTTATATAATACAAGGACGTGAAATTGGTTAGAATAATTTTGTTTTTTTTTAATGTAAAAGGCTGCAATTGGTTGGAAAAATGTATACAATTAGAAATCCCCACTATGCTTAAAATGACATTTAGGACCATTCCATGCATGACAAAAAGGGGAATCCAGAAATACTTAAAAATAAAAAATTATTATTGTCCGCTCGATAGTTCATGCATAACTGAAATTGAAATATGGTATTCTTCATGTTTCCTTCAAACACGCTTCCAACATACCAACAAACATTAGCTTGCATAAAAATAGTTGTAATTTTTTACTTCAAAAAAGTAGTTGAAATTCTACATGGACCGCACAGTCGTCCTGCTAGTGCGCAATCTTATTTCATAATATTTTTACAGAATTGTATACTTCGGTTGTTGGTAATGTGTTAATAAAATCTGCGGAACTAGTATTAAAGAAAACTCCCTTAGGCTGGCTCAATTAGCTCTTCGGAAAAAGCCTTCTCCTTATTCAATAAAGAAAACACTTTTTTATCTCTACTGATCTATTGACGGAGGGGTTGGCATATTATCACTGTCTGGGCTATTCCCTAAATTTGGTACATTTAGATGAGAGTTAGAATAGCTAGAATAGTGAAATTTTAGAATAGTAAATGAGAATAGAAAAAAAAATAGTGATTTTCAGATTAGTGTGAAAATGGTGTTATTCAGATTAGTAAAAATGTTGTTTGTATTGTATATGTGGAATAGTGAATAACTGTAACAAATAAATAATAGTGTTAACAAGGTGTTAATTAAAAGGAAATATATGCAAATGAGATCTCAAATAAATTGTCACGACGTGAAGATAACGGAAAGTGGTATCAAATTTGTCATTTCGGGATTGTATTGGCGGAAATCTAAAAATGAAATATTTTTTTCTCTCATTTTACATTTCCGAATAGTAGCTATTTCAACATTTACAAGGAATAGAGAATAGCAGCTATTCTAGCTATTTTGAATAGTAAAAATATTGTTTGGATGCACATTATTATTCCGAATAGCTTCTATTCTAGAATAATCTCTAATCTTACTATTCTTGTGTCATTCAAACATAGCAAGACAGGGAAGGGACCCGGAACGTATGCTACAACATTATATCCATCTTGTTCGGAAAAGGCTTCTTCTAAGATCAAGAGATTTAATTAGCGGAGAAAGGAGATGACTGAGTGCGCATATAAGCCCGAAGAGCATGCAAAGCTCAAGTCGTACATCGAGCAATACGGTACGGGCGGTAACTGGATCGCCTTGCTGTAATATTTGTTTGTCAACTGTGTCATGCGTGGTTTTTTTTTTTCTCAAATTTAATTTTAAATCTAACAAAAGGATAGTAGAAATTACAAACAATAACTGATGCTGTACTGTTGTTGTTGTTTGAGGTCAATGGAAAAGGTATTGTACTGTTAATAGGTGTTGTACTGTAACAGTACAAACCCACTGGATCAAATTCCTGAAAAATATAACACTATAACAGAAACCAATGGAAAAGTTGTTGTACTGTTAATATCTAAAAAATGAATTGATTTTGCATCAGGCCAATTTTCTTAAGATAGCTTTCCATAAAAAAAGGAACTCGCACTATGTACTAAAATGTTCATTGTCATTTACAAAGGATATGAATTAACCCCAATCTACAAATGGAAGAGGAGGATAGCCTCCCTCTGGAGGCGGTTGTAGGGATGGAGGCAAATTTCCGTAATTCGATACGCTACCTTTTAGTGTTTCTCCTGTCAAAAGTTGCAACCAACAAAACATGATTAGTGTTAGACCATCATTTTAGGGAATCAAACATCTTTGAATGTATTGAAATAGTAGAAACAGTAAGCTCTTTGTTTACTAAAAGCGATGTTGTAATCAAGTACTACAATGAAAGGCACAGTCCAAAATCTGGACCATTAATCATTTTCATATTCTCGGCTAATTTGATGTCAGTTATCATTGTGTAAAATGGTAATACAAAGTAAATGATGTGCCTAATCCCTGCCTGTATCTATCTGTCTCTCTTCCAAATATGCCCCTTGGGTGGTACTGTCCCATATTTCCAATTAGAACTCTTTAGTACTCGACTATACACCAATAGCTAGTTTAACTGTAGGGAGAAACTGAATTGCTAGTAGGTAATTTTTCAGAATTAAGAAAAATCATATATATTTGTTAAATTTTAGCATAATGCCCTGTGAACTCAATTAATTTTGATGTGATTATTAATATAAAAATATGTACGATTCTGAAAAACCATAGTTTTTCTGTATTCTTATTTATTCATGGTCTACCCCTTAATTGCTCGAAGTATGACGGCAATAAAAATTTCAGGAATTGATTTGCTTATGTCTGTCTCCCCTTAATCGCTAACATAACTAGAGGAAGTAAAATTTGAGAGGGCGTATTATGTTTGAAGAGATAACAGAAGGCATCCTTAGCCGATTTCTTTATGTACTGAATCATTATGATAGCTTAATTACACTTTCTTTCCTTCAAAGGCAATTATTTTTTTCTTTCTAAGAATTGGACTTTCTTTTTGTCACCCTTGTTAGAGAGAGAAAGCTCACTGGTTGTATGGGGAAGGGGTGGGGGTAGAGAAGGTTGGGGAATAGAGGAAGAGAGACGGATACTAGCACAAAAGACTTAATTTGTAATATATTTTTTCCATCGGCATATAGCATTCGTGACATGGATAAAGCATGATGAATCTTATTCAAATACTTAATTCTCACCTGATGCAACAGATGTCGGGTTAACCATCTGTGGTTTGGGATGAAAATACTTGCATGCATCTCCGTATTTGCATACTCCCTACAAATACCAAGAACGAAGTTTAACATTTCTTCACTATTTGATTTCTTTTGAATGATGAAAATTCAAGGTCACACAGACAAATGAAACCATAATTATTAAACAATAAAGAGCTAATCAACAATTATAAAAAATTGAAAAAAGAAGTTATGAGAGGCAGGGCTTATGTACCGTGCGAATAAAGTGTTGGCATACACCATTGGCTATGGTTCCATCAGGTTGAAAAAACGGCACTCCATGTTCCCCTACAATTAAGCAGAGTTGAAAGGGGGTTTTACAAAAGTACAAGGTGTTTGTAGAAAAGCCACAAAGAAGCAATAGTATTGAGAAGGAATGTTGAACAAAAACTGAAATGGAGCAACCAAGGGTTCCATGCCAACAAAAATCAATACGTCCTTGCACCGGTCCAGATCCAGGGACCATAACAACAAATTTTCCCCATTACAAACAAACGAGCATTAGGTGTTTGTAAAAATGCTCGAAAGGGAGGTATAGCGTACGGCGTACCTTTGAGGGAATCGTACCAAAGTTTGCGATTGCGGAGGTGGATGGAGCTCTGAAGGTGGCGCTTCCGTGCGCCGGCTGTATCCCGGAACTGCTTGTCGCAGTAGTCGCAGGAATACTTCCCCAATGGCATCCTCCTCGGTGTCTCTCTCTGCCTGCGTGGGAGCGCGTCCAAGTTAAAAAGTAAAACCACGGGCCGTTATGCTTGGATTCAGTCGGAAGAGTCCCCCAGGTACCTGCAATTGAAAAAAATGACGGCCCAGATTAATTCCAATCGGACCAAACTCAATCCGGTGCTTATGGAGGCTGTGGGGGTCTGCTTTGATAGTTTGATATCGTGCCAAGTGAAATGAACGCTCTGGATTTACCACTTGCACCTCAGGTACCTGGGGTGATAAAGATTCCAGTCGGAGACTCGGAATGGGTCTCAGGACTCGGAACTAATTTGGGTCCGATACCCATCGGACTCAAAATGAGTTCGATGGTTATATGACCGTCCGATCTGCTTAAAGATGCGCGCCTGCACTTTCGCGTCTACTTTAAAATTCGTGTGCACAAATCTTAAAGTGAATCGGACGGTCCCTAAACCCATCGGACCCAAGCTGTTCTCCTCAGGACTCAGGGTCAAAATTAACTAATTGAGTGCGTATTTTCTGCAGTGACAACATAATGATCGAATAAATCGGATGAAATTGTAAAAAAAGTGAAAACAGAGAATTCGACCGGACATTTTGCTGTTGAACTCTTTTATCTTTTACACTTTAGTTATTTAGTCTGTCCGATATTTTTATGGAAATCAATTTTTTATTATATTACAAGAGTGATGAAACAAAAAAGTATTTTTTTATAAGAAATAAAATTAGCTCATTTTATTATTATTATTTTCACTGTTCTATCTATTTATTTCTTAATTGATAATCAAAATAGTATAATTTTTTTTTTTTTCAAATTTCATTTATTTTTTAAATTTTTCGAACAAGAAATACAAAACGGTCATTTGTTATTTGTTCGAATTCGGTCAAAATGGGTTTAAATTGAAAATTGTTCATCTTGAATCCTCTCCGATATTGATTCGAATACATTTCGTTCAAGGCAATATTTTGTCTACATTCCACGAACAAATTAGAACTTCTGTATGCATTATTCCAAAACTGGAAATGAAATCTGTATCTTTGAAAACTCAAAGTAATCTAGTTCACGGTTGAAAAATAATATCAACTTTATCCGTCCAAAAGTCCGACATGTAATATGTGCTCAAACTAATAAAAAGAACTGGGTCATCCACCAACTCCCCCTCAAACTGGAGCAATTCAACCTCGGACATGGTGATGCTGATGCATGGCATGCTATCACTACATGCAAAATGTATCGAGGGGCTGCGCACATCGTACGTCCCCCTGATGTTTGTTGTACACAAGTAACACAACATCCGACACGTACACGGCTGTTGATTGATTCATGCAACTTTTGCTGAGGTAATTGTATTGGTCAATTATTATGCAGTTTCGCACGTCTTCCATGTAGATCGTGTCGAAGGTTAACCTGGTGACTGATCCCGTGCCACCTTGCCATGTCTTGATCCTGACCCCGTTGTCTGAGTGTCTAATCACCGTAGCTTGCGAGTTGTGAGCACATAGACTTCCGATACTGCACAGATGGAATTTATTTTTATTTATCTTGCAAAATTGATTGACAGATCGAAAATTGCATAATAAGATTTGCTTAAGAAATAATTTTGTCCCAATAACTTTATATTTTGCATAAATAATTTTCTAAAATATGGAAAATTCATTATTCCCAGAATATAGTATTTGTATTTACATTCCCTGGACAGTCCTTGTTCTTCTAAATATAAAAAATATATTACCAAAATATTTCAGGGACTGAAATGCAATTAAGTAAAGACAACATCAGTCTGTCTGGATACTATAAGGAGAATTTACCTTATACCATGGCTGGGCCCACAAGTCACATTTTCTTTATCAACGTCAGAGACACCGGTCCCAATAGATATGCAGTCATCACCTGAAAAACGAACAAAAAAAAAATGATCTTAAACCTTAAACGCAATACCATGTCAGAAGAACTCAAAAGTTGTTTTTATAGAGTTATGCTGTTGTCCCCAGGCAATTGGATCAATTGAACAAAAATTGTAGAGTGAATCTATGGTACTATGCATAGCACGAATTGGTCCGTAACACGGATCAATATTTTCGTTTTCAAAATCCTAACGGTCAATCCGAACCATTCAACATGATCCCATATGAATATGCACTTGTAGACTGAATTTTATATTTTTTTAGAATTTTTTTACTATTTTTAAGAAAGGTAGAAAATCACTTGATCTGAAAATTCTGGACCATGTGGTCCAAAAACAGTGATTTTCTATCTATCTTAAAATATAGTAAAAAAATTTAAAAAATATAAAATTCAGTCTACAAGTACATATTCATATGGGGATCATGTTGAACAGTTCGGATCGACCGTTAGGATTTTGAAAGTGAAAAATTGATCCGTATTACAGACCAATCCGTGTTATGCATAGTACCATAGACTCACTCAATATTGTATATTTGTAATATAGACTCATTCTACATACAATCTTCTCTTCAAGTCAAACTGCATGAAACAAAATATTTGAGGGTAACATAAAAAAAATTATACAAAAAATAAAATTAAAAAAAAAAACATAGCTTCATACCATTGCTAATCTTGGAGTTATAGATGCTGACTGATTTGGTGTTCTCTATGTGTATTCCATCTGTGTTAGGACTGTGTTAGGACTGAGTGCTGGGGAATTGATACACAGCTCCTCTATGTGAACCCCCTCGCAATTGTCGAACTTAATGTGGAATTTCGGACTGTTTTCGATTCGCAATTCTTTCAGGGTCAGGTTGCAACTCATGAAGAATCTAATCAACTGCAATTCAAACTGATAAATTAGAATGCAGTTAACTCAATGATGGTTAATAGTTCTGATTTAAGTCATATAATCATGTTCCCTTAATTCTTGGCTAATCATGTAAACAATTTCTACTGGTAAACCAAAACCAAAGATGAAATAATAGGTAAATTAATCAAGGAGTTGTTACTCACAGCAGGACTATCGCATGGCCCTGACAATGTAGATCCATTTGGTCCCTTAAAAATTTGGAAGGTGACAGAATATACATCAATATCCTCAAAATTTCAAAAATTTAACGATACCATAAGATCCATTGGTACATTGGCACAAGCATATGTACCTTGTGGGGCTTGCAAGGTTCCACCAGTCTTCGCCATTGCCCTCGATCGTACCAGCTCCTTTTACTGTCAATCCTTCAACCTGGTAGAATACGAGCCATTGCTGTTTTCTGTCTGTTTCCGGCCAGCAGTCTGGCCCACCGGGCAGTTGTAATACACCATCAATCTGCTAGCAAAAATAAAATTAAAACTGTGCAAACAGCAAATGATATAACAAAATCTGCATTAATGGTTCTAGTTATAACATTTTGCAACATTTTCAAATAGTGAATACCAAATTAGATTACTGTTTCAAATTTGGCTTATTGTTCAAAACATAAAGCAACAAAACAAGATAATAAGAAAGACATGAACAGGAAGAACAGCAATGCCTTACCTGGAAAACAAGTCAGGGTTGGCACGGGCCAGAAAAGGTGGTGGCAGTGATCATAAAATTAATTTTTTTTAATGTTAATTTTTCAATGCATGTAGCCGAACAGAAACAAAGTCAACGGATAATCAGATCTACCAACTTTTTTTATTTTGAAAAATAATACTAAAATGAGATGGTAGGTCTAAGGGTCAATTTCTGCGCCGCTACGGCCAACGGGTTTATTAATTAAGAAAACAAAAGGGAAATTACAGAATTCAAATTAGGTTTCTACTGTATCGTTGTTTCCCCTGCAAAGAAGGCACAATTTATTTTATAAGAGAAAGAAAAAAAAAATAAAGCTCTTTGAACTTTTCAATTTTTTTTAAGTACAAGTTAGTAGGCGCATACACCATATCTCATCGCTCAATTAAAATCCAACTCAAAACCTATTGAATCTGAATTTTTACGATTAAATACATACAAGACAAGATGCTGACATCAATTAAGATAAATGAACAGCAATACAAAAAAAAAACGCCTTCAAAATTCAACAGCTGCAACTGGGTAGAAGTTAAAGTTGTTAGGTTCAAATAATTACACCTGTATTTGTGTAGATAAACCTGGCACTCTTCAATTGAATAATGCAACAATCAAATATCAAATCCAACATTGTCAAGACAGAGCCTGACTTGCTTTAGCATGAAACAGGTTCTGGTATCTGCCAGCCCCAAATTTCCAATCGAGTCACAATTAATCCTCATTTTAGCCTAAGTTTATTATCCAAATTCCTGTAAGAGCCAATAAAGGGGAACAACAAAAGGAAGGAAAAACAAATAAAGGTTAATACAGTACATAACTGGCAACAGTTGTATGCTGTCAGTAGAGTCAACACTCAACAGAAACGCATGAAGTACGACGGGACCCAGATGGAACATGGGGCCCACGTGTCCACTCGCCACTTAGTACATCATACACAAAAAGAGCTGCCACCATGTCATTATCAGCCGCCACTCTCACTCTCCCCCTAACATCAACAGCTGATACATGTACCAGTGCAGCCACCTTGTTGGATCCAACTGCAGTACATGTACAACTAAACCGCAACCCAGTTCCAACCTGACCTCCTGCTACCGGTACAGGCGGAGGCTTCAGCCTATCCCACCTCACTTGATTATTACTATTACTATTACCCCTAATTATAGTACCATTCCATCTCCAAAAGGAGATCTCCAGTGCATGACTCGCCATAATATATAACATGTCACCTATACCACATGCACCCAGTATGCAACCACCAGCTGGTACTGTTGCGATGGGACCAGAGTGGGTACGGAGCCATGTGCTTGAGGAAATGTGGTAGGCATCAATCGACCCGGCGCATGTGCGCGCATCAAGGGTATTTTGGGTATTATTGAGCCTCAACCCCCCAGCTATATAGAAAATGCCACTTGCAGTACTTGCTCCAACACACCCATACCTGAATAGTACATGCATGCGGTTTAAGTTAAGACCATAAGTAGCTACAAAAATTATTATCAAACTTGATATGCTAACATCACCTTCGGCATGTTGCCTCGGAAATAACACGCCAACTGTCAGTCTCAGGGTCATACTCTTCCACAGCCGACGTCCGTGAAGATCCACCTGCAACATAGATGCGACCATCTACGGCTGCCACAGCAAACTTCTTACGCGGGAAGACCGGTTCTCCACAAATGGTTACAGATCCAGTCCACACATCAAACCGGATCATCGCGCCACGGCCAATCAAGTAAACAAACCGGCTGATTGATATGGCACGTGCATGGAAGAAGTTTCCAGAAGCAATCGACAAAGGCAAGGTGGAGGTTTCGAAATTTGCAAATATACCTGATCATAAACATTCTATTTATCTAAATCATCTCATTAATCAATACTAAGCAACTAAATTCATGCCTTGTATGGAACCATTTATTTTATTTTATTTTTTAGTATCATGTAATTGATATCGTACAACAAAATATTAAGTCAAATTTATAAAAAAATAGAAATGAGAGCTTATTTTACCTGATTGGTTGGAGGATGAAGGATGAAATGGAAGGGTGGAAAAGGAGAGAAAGGTGAGATCTGAGGAAAGTGAAACAGCAATGACAGAGTGGTTGAGAAGGCCGAGGCTGCGTCTGAGAAATGGGAGTGAATCTGAGTTCAAGAGACGGTTGAAGCGGCGAGAGACGAGAGGCAGGGAAGGAAGGGAGGAGGTGGGGAGACGGGAGAGGCACTCCAAGAGGAGATCATCTGGCAAGGCGGAGATGGCGGTGGCAGGGGTGGGGATGGGGGTGGAAATGAAGCGGAGAGGGTAAGGTGAGGGAGTAGAGAAATGGCGGTGCGGATCTCTCTCAGAGGGGATGCAGGGTTTGGTCAGCCATGAGAGGCTGCGGGAGTGGCAGCTCGAGCTCTCCCTCTCCCTTTCCCTCTCCGCCATGAAATTAGTGGCTACTAGTATAGCTGTACAACTGTGCACACACATCAAGTTTACTCTAAAATTTACAACATATAAGTCCAAACCGGAACACTTGATTATGGGCTTCTCAAACCTTCTCCGCAGAGACTTAACAACAACAATAATAATAAAATTTTTAATCCCCAAACAAATTAGAATAAGCTAGAAATAAAAACAATAATACTAATACTAATAGTAATAAAATAATACTAGAAATAAATAGTAATAAAATAATAAAATTAATACTAATAGTAATAATAGTACTAGTAACAATAATAATACTAACTATATTATGCCTACACCGTAGATCGTAGAGGCTGAAGTCTTATATCCTTGATTTTGAATCACCAGCTTTATGATCTAAAACAGAAGCATAAGAGTAAAAATTATATACAATTCTGAGAAATCATAGTTCACTTTCCTCAGATCTTTCTTTTGTATTCTTATTTATTCATGGTCTGCCTTAATTCCTCAAAGTATGACAGGAATTAAAATTTCAGGAATTGTGCTTATTATGTCTCTCTACTCTTCATTGTTAACATAACTAGAGGAAGTAAAATTTGAGAGGGCGTATTATGTTTGAAGAGATAACAGAAGGCATCCTTCAAAGGAAATTATTATGATAGCTTAATTACACTTTTTTTTTTCCTTCAAAGGAAATTATTGTTTCTAAGAATTGGACTCTCTTTTTATCACCCTTGTTAGAGAGAGAAAGCTCATTGGTTGTTTTGGGAAGGGGGTGGGGGTAGACAAGGTTGGGGAATAGAGAAAGAGAGACATTTACTTGCATAAAAAACTTAATTTGTAACATATTTTTTTCATAAGCATGTACTAATTTTAATCTATATCTTAAAATTGATCAATGGTCAAAATAGTCCTTCACAAGTAAAGAGGACTTGGAACTTATGCATGCATTATTCCAAAACTGGAAATAAAATATGTACCTTTGAAAGTTCGAAATAGTTCAGTTCAGTATTGAAAAATAAAATCAACTCTAGCTGTCCAAAAGTCCGACATAAAACATGTGCTTAAACTACTTATTTAGGACCAAATTTCACAAAAGTAATAATTTCTCCCTACCCAAGTTCAGAATTCCAGTTCGTTCATTAAGTTGAGCAATCTCTTCCTTTGAGAATAATTATTTCGATCATCTTAATAATAATATTTTTAAAAAATAATATTAAATTAAAAAGTAAAAATAAATTTATAAGTAAGTTATTAGACATATAAATACTCTTAACAATTAAATTTATAAGTTATTGGATTTTAAATTTATTTTTTTAAATTGTTAAAATCAAGAATGTCAAATGTCAAGTGATCCTACTCTTATAATTTTGAGTTTTGTATGTGCTGATGTGTATGAAATTTCCCCTTTATACATTGATTCTATTTTCAGGGCTATGTAAAGTACAGAAATGTATTATCATTATGGGCTCCAAAGCCCACAACAACACAAATACACAAGTGGGCCATATTTTGATGATAGCCGCAAAATGCATGTCAAGAGTAGCTAATAGCATACAGAAAAGAAAAAGAAATTGAGCTGTAGGTTCATGTATAATGGCTAACAGGATCCTCTGCAAACTGAGCTGTAGTAATTTCATGCTGTCTGAATGTTGCCATTGATCTAACACATCCAGACTGTAGAAACTCTATCGATCCAGTTATCGGGATCAGCCACGCAATCAGTAGCACTTCATTGCCTCATGATGCAATCAACAACCAAAACTACATTTATCCATGATCGCTTCCGGCTCGCCGTCTTGCAAGCACGTAATGGGCGGTATCGTCAGTGTCTGTTGCGCACCATAAGCATTCCAACAAAACGGGTCATCCACCAACTCCCCCTCAAACGGGAGCAGCTCAACCTCGGACATAGTAATGTTGGTGCACGGCATGCTATCGCTACAAGCGAAATGTATTGGGGGGCTACGCACATCATACGTTCCCCTGATGTTGTTGTACACAACATCTGATACATACACGGCTGTCGATTGATTCATGCAGCTCTTGCTGAGACAGTAATATTGGTCGATTATTATGCAGTTTCGGACATCCTCCATGTAGATCGTGTCGAAGGTTAAGCCAGTGACAGAGCCCGTGCCACCCTGCCATGTCTTGATCCTGACCCCGTTGTCCGAGTGTCTAATCACCGTGTTTCGCACCGTTATGTTAGCCACGCAAGCTTGCGAGTTGTGAACACCTAGACTTCCGATACTGCACAAGATGGAATTTAATTTTATTCATTTTACAAAATTGAATGGCAGATTGGAAATTGCATAGTAATATTTGCTTATGACATAAATTTGTCCCAATAGCTTCATTTTTTTTTTCTAAAATATGGAAAATTCATTATTCCCAAAGTATAGCATTTGCATTTACACTCTCTGAACAGTCCTTGTTTTCATAATATAGAAAATATATAATATCAAAAAAATTTAGGGACTGAAATGCAATTAAGTAAAGACAACACCAGTCTCTGTCTGGATGCTATAAAGAGAATTTACCTTATACCATGGCTGGGCCCACAAGTCACATTCTCTATATCAACATCAGATACACCGGTTCCAATAGATATGCAGTCATCACCTGAAAAAACGAACCAAAAAAAAAAAAAAAAAGGGATCTTAAACCTTAAACGCAATACCATGTCAGAAGAACTCAAAAGTTGTTTTACAGAGTTTTGCTATTGTCCACAAGCAATTGGATCAATGGAACAAATATTGTAATATAGCCTCATTCTATGTACAATCTTTTCTAAAATTCAAACTGCAGGAAACAGAAATACTTCAGGGTAAGTGGGTAACTTGAGTAAATTTCCACTTATACAAAAAGTTTAAGCATACCATTGCTAATCCTGGAGTTATAGATGCCAACTGATTTGGTGTTCTCTATGTGTATTCCATCTGTGTTAGGACTGAGAGCTGGAGAATTGATAAACAGCCCCTCTATGTGCACCCCCTCGCAATTGTCGAACTTGACGTGGAATTTGGGACTGTTTTCGATTCGTAATTCTTTCAGGGTCAGGTTGCAACTCATGAAGAATCTCATCAACTGCAATTCAAACTGATAAATTAGAATGCAGTTAACTCAAAATTATGGTGAATTGTTCTGTTTTAAGTCATATATTCATTCTCCCTAAATTAATTCTTGTATAAACATGTAAACAATTTCTACTGGTAAACCAAAACTAAAAGATTAATTGTTCCTCACCGCAGGACTATCGCATGGCCCTGGCAATGTAGATCCATTTGGTCCCTGAAAATTTTGGAAGGTGACAGAATATACATTAATATCCTCAAAATTTTGAAAATTTTACAATACCATAAGATCCATTAGTACATTGGCACAAGCATACCTTGTGGGGTTTGCAAGGGAGGTTCCACCAGTCTTCGCCATTTCCCTCGATCGTACCAGCGCCTTTCACTGTCAATCCTTCGACCTGGTAGAATAATAGCCATTGCTGTTTGCTGTCTGTTTCCGGCCAGCAATCCGGCCCTCCGGGCGGTTGTAATACACCATCAATCTGCTAACAAAACAAAAATAAATGTTTTCTTCAAAAAATAAATAAATTTAAAACTGTAAAAATTGCAAATGAAATAATAAAAAGCTGCATTATTGGTTCCAGTTAAAACTTATTGCCACATTTTCAAATAGTGAATGCCAAATTAGATTACTGTGTCAAATTTGGCTTATTGTTCAAATCTCAAAACATATAGTAACACTGTGTCAAATTTGGCTTATTGTTCAAATTTTAAAACATATAGTAACAAAACAAGATAATTTTGTACCAGTTTAAACTTGTTCAGCAGCAATTATTCAGTTAAAGAAAATTAGAAAGACATGAGCAGGAAGAACAGCTATGCATTACCTGGAAAACAAGTCCGGGTCGACACGGGCCAGAAAAGGTGGTGGAAGTGATCATAAAATTCCCTTCTGACGGCACGAGCAGAACTGCCGATTCGACTGCACAGGCAGCCTTCCAAGCAGACCGAAATGCCTCTGTGTCATCAGTTGACCCATCACCAACCGCACCGTATGACCTCACATCAAATACACACGGACCCGAGTTCGGGTCAATGGGGTCCGCTGGGTCAGACGGCACCGTGCCGCTATCTGGGGGAGGCGGTGGTGAGTCAGACGGCACTGTGCCGCTATCTGGGGGAGGCGGCGGTGGGTCAGACACCAATCCTCTCCCTTCTCCTTTGTTGCTTCCCTTCTTATTGTTGCTCCTGTTTGGCTTCTTATGGTAATGTGTTCTTGCCAATGTGCCATTGTTAGAAAGTACTGATAATGTTATCAGTAAGCAAATTAGGATCTTTATTCTAGAGATACCCATTTTAGAGAGAAAGATGTACAAACGCGCACTTGTTGTGTTTGTCTCTGTGTGTGAGCAGAGCAAGTGGGAGGAGATTTGTGGTTTGTTGGTTGATAGAGAAGTGTGTGTTGGATGTGTTTGTGTGCGAGAGGGGGATGGAGAGACTAGAGAGCGCACGGCGAGAGAGAAAGAGAGAGATTGCAACCAACAGGTGATGAGGTCTCTGTTATTGATGCCACGTAGTTATACTAGGAGAAGAGTGACACGTGGCGGTCCCTTGTAGAATGGTAGTTCACTGTCTTGTGGGGATTTGGAAGGTAGATTACATTTCGCTTTCGTTCACATGAATCCAATCATGTGAAGAGAAAACATTGACAATGAAAATTAAGAGAGAGAAATATGAATCACAGGCTCTGTTTTACTCTGTTTTTTTTTTTCTATTTACTTTTGCTATTTTTTCATGCTGCACATCTGCATGGGACCTTTTGTACTTGCTACATGCACCTCCTTTTTAATTGTCAATTATAAATATTAACTTAGAACGAGGCTGTAGTATTGTGCATAGCGCACATTGGTTAGTACTACGAATTTATATCATCATTTTAAAAGTTCAAACAATCGATCCGTTTAATATAATCTTCATATATAAAAAATACTTGGATGTCAGATTTTATATTTTTTTAAAATATTTTTACAATTTCTAAAATAGATAGAAAATCACTTTCGGATGGTCCAAAAATCACTTAGATGATATGATAGTGATAACACCGAATTTTTAAAACCAAGACATCTGAAAAATAATGTCTTAATTAAGTTAATTAGCATATCAAATATTGATGCAATAATCTTATTATAATCATATAAAAAATACAAAACTGTAGCAATCAATAATTGAACAGTTATTATATATGTATGGAGTCAAATATAAATGTTTTTACATAGAATATATAATGAAAATACTAAATATACGTATATAATAAAGAATTAGAGGAAATTGACCGCATTTATTACAGAACCACCTATGATTAATTAATTTTTTTCGGAGGATTCATAGGCACTGATACGTCCTGTCTCGGGAAAGAGTAGGCCTAATGGGAAAAAAGATTTCTGGGTTGGGCTCGCCCTTCCTCGGAATGGCAGGCTGAGATGAGTATGAGTTTAGAACTGGAATGGTTTGGAGATATTCTGACTCTATGATATCTCTTTTAGCGAAAATTTGCGACCCTTGTTCAATGGGTCGTATAGCATTATATAGGTCATCCCATCACTGCTATCTCGCGCAGTTATGGGTTAATAGAACGGTTATGGGTTGATAGAACGGTTATCTTAATCCCCAGAATCAAAATGTAGGTCAGGACGACCCACCTCGCGGGGAACACTCAGCCAGAAGGGAGCCGCAGGAAGGCCAAGGCGAAAACCAGGAGCAGGCTCCCGAAGGAGAACAGGGGCAAGCCATTAGAGAAGAACACAACCCTTCCCTTCAGAATGAACAAGGATTCGCCCATACAAGGGAATAGGAAAGCTCTTCTCGTCACAGACGACCTCATTCCCGCCGAGAACGAGAAAGAAGCCGACATTGAGGCCGGGGAACGGTCCTGACCTCCCCCGGCAGGGGAGCAGTCCTGAACTACATTATGATTATGGGGATTAGGAGTATCGGTTTCCCCACTGTTTGCGGTTTGAACTTCAACAAAATCGGGATCCAGGTTTCTTGGGGGAATGGCAATTGGTCGGCCTCGAGGACGGTTCTCTAGTACGGGTCTCGCTGGTGGGCGTTGTGAGGGGCCGCTTGGGCTGCGGGCCGCGACTGCATCTGCTGAACGGGGGGATTGGTAGCCGGAGTTGGACCTGTTAAGGGTGTTGGATTGTGCCATAATCTACTTGTTTGTTTGACTAGATTTGCAAAACATATATTTGTTGAATTTTACAGTTTCGTGTCTTGAGATATTGTGCAGGTTCATGACGATATGAATTGCTAAAATACACATCAAGGATACATGATGAATTGCAATATTAATCAAGGATGAGTCATGAAGAACCAAGCATTGGAGCTAGAAGCATCATCTCAAGATTAGGTTTAGAAATCTGTAAAATTGGTAAAGCATGCTTGAGATTGAAATAATTTACCTTAACCGTTGCAACGGTTAATTAACCATTACAACGGAATAAATCAATCACAGCCAAATTGATTTATTTCGTTGTGACAGCCGTTGCAACGGTAGACCATAATTTCTAGAGAATAACCATTGTGACAACTGTTGCAACGGTTAATAGACGTTAAGGTTTCTCAGCGCAGCCAAACCTGTCGTCTAGGGTTAACCGTTGCAACGGTTAAGGCCAGATACCTTATTTTGCTCAGCTCTCTATAAATAGAAGCAAAATCTAGGTTTGGATAATCACTCTAGCCGTCCACAATTGCAATATTCTGAATTCTTTTCAGATCTAGAAAAAAGTCATTGTTGCTTATATATTCATACAACAATCTCAAGTATACTCAACCACAATCAATCTCTTGTAAGAAGTGGATTGATCATTTGGTGATCTTCTTGTTTGTTTCATACATTTGAGCCTTTAGTCCTCGTGAGCCATTTCCGTGCTCTGGCCGTGTGACTTTCCAAGCTTTGTAAGGGCTCACCGGTTCCACCTTGTACTCCTTTCTCATTAGGTAAAGAAAGGCGCGCCATCTCGAAGGTCGCGAGCCCCGGAGACGTAGGCGTTAGTGCCGAACTCCGTAAACAACTCTTGTGTCAAGTGTCTCTCAACTCTTCTATTTATTTTACATACACTTGTTTAGTTTAGAGTTATTCTTGTTTCCGCCAAGAATAACACATACATACGTTAGTTAAAAGTACTTAGCTTTAAATTTTAAAAGGCCCCATATTCACCCCCTCTAGGTGCCTTAGGGACCAACAAAGGAATATATCCCTTAGGCTCCAGGAGTATATGCCCCGGGTCTCCTCCTTGGGTGAGTTGTCCGGGCTGGGTCACATAGGTGTACTGTGGACCCACCAGGGTATATGGCGAGTAAGAATATGTACCATAATAGTACAACGGTGCTTGTGGGGAGTAGTACAGTATGAAAGGTGGTTGCGGGGAGCCAACCAAGGGATTTTGCTTGATGAAAGGCGGCCGAGCTGGGTTTGCCCCGACTATTGGTGGTCGAGTTGTTATATTAGGACCAACGCTACGAGGTTGCTCTGGTGCAGCGTTACGGAGTCGAATCGCCAGGTTGGCAAGTACGGTTCCGGGGGGACGGAGACCTCTAGGTGGAGTTTCTCCAACTGGCATCTCGAAGCGTCGACCTGGCAGCAAGCTCGCAAGAGGTTGGGCGCTACTTTTCTGTTGGAGATTGTTGGTGACTCTCGGAGGAGGCGGGATTGAAGCACCCGGTTGAACCATCTAATTTTTCAAGGGAGAGCTAGGAGTGGCCCCACGGTAGTCGATACGTCATATCTTGGAGAGAGTAGGCCGTATGGGAAAAAAAAATTCCGGATTGGGCTCGTCCTGCCTCGGGGTGGCAGGCCGAGATGAGTATGAGTTTAGAACTGGGGATGGTTTGGAGATATTATGACTCTAACCTATATGATATCTCTTTTAGCGAAAATTTGCGACCCTTGTTCAATGGGTCGTATAGCATTATATAGGTCATCCCATCACTGCTATCCCGCGCAGTTATGGGTTAATAGAACGGTTATGTTAATCGTTTGAAGCGGTTATCCCGCATAAAAGGCGGTGTAAGTCGAGTTCGGGCTGGACCTATGTCGGATACGGCCCAGCTATGCTTTCTTAGGCCCCTTGGGTGTGGCCCGATGGAGCCTTGTCGGACAACTTTGTTGCCGGGTCTTGGGCCTTATTTTCTTTGATCCTGGGCTGGCTTCGAAAGGGGATCCGAGTCCCGGACTGTTCTTGGCCTAAGACCGGCTTGTTGAGGGCCTAGTTTTTACGGACCCCGGACTTTTCGTATTGGTTCCGGGTTGGCTTCTCTAGAAGGTCCGAACCCCAGTAATCAGAGTCAAAATAATGATGATTTACGTAGGGTTTTGGCTTAGGTTTTACATATTTTCTCACACTTATGTTTAATTAATTAGAGAAAAAGGCTACTGTCACCCTTCTTTATGTTTTATTACAGAAAACAGGTTTTGGGACTATTTTACACCAAATGGAGCTAGAATCGGGTCAATCGGATCAGCGACGCTCATCGACTAAGTCCCTGTTACGGCCAATATCGACTAATACGGACCAAGCCTAGCACAGACCAGGAGATAGCGCTGGAAGCATTAAACCCTAACTGCCAAGGTCCTAATACGGACCGTATCACCTAATACGGTCCGTATCTGAAGGCATCTCTTGGGGAATAACTGCCGACAGCTGTTTCCAGATCAGTTTCTTAGCCCCTACTCAACCTCCAGACGTCTCTCCACTCCTATATAAAGCCCCTGGGCAGAAGGAATAGTTATCTTTGTAATTAGGGTTAGATTTGATTAAAGTGAGAAGAGAGGAGTGCTTGTAACAATGCCGTTCCGCGGCTAAGTTCCTTTTCTTAGGGCTAGGCAGTAAACCTTGTTACGCTTGATGTTTTGATATATATATTTCTGTTGATTATGATTTCTTGTTGTTGAAACAAAATGCTTTTGTGATTTACTATCTCTTCATCTAAATTCAATGATCTAGTTTGAGTCCGTTAGGGTAGTGACAGTACTTTAATGGTAAGAGAAACTATTTGTATGAATTAGCCTCGTTGAGATTTATTAGGTTTATGTGAAGAAAACCTTAGCGGGAAACCATAAACCAGACCAACAAAACGCGTACCAAATTCCATCACTTGCGTAAAGTAATCGCAGTGATCTGTGTAGTAATTTGGGGTATTTGAGAGGTCAGACATTTGCGTAAGGTAAATCGCAGTGTCCTATGTAGAATCTCGGTGAAAGATCTGTCATTGTTGCGTAACATAAATCACAGTGACCTATGTGGTGTCTTTCATTAAAACAACAACAGGAAATCAGACGCAACAGGAATATATTGTCAAGGCGGATTGAGTGGCAATGGTGTGCCGAAATCCTAGGAATTCTCATCTCTATCTTTATTTTAATTACTTTTAATTGCTTCATAATTTACATTGATCAAAACAACATCTCTCAATTTTCAGATTTCGTCTAGCCTTTCGAAAGATTGTGATTCGATCGCTCAAAGCATTGAACCAATATTCCCTGTGGATCGACCTCGAACATACTACTCGATAGGATTGTGCGCTTGCAGTCCGAACCGATAGCATTTCCGAGTTTATAAATATTAAAAGAAACATTGCTCTCTTTTGAGTGATCACCCAGCTCTTTAATAGCCTGTTAAGGTGAGGGCCTTGGGAACATGCCCTATCAGACACTTTTGCCAAAACTAGAACACATAAGTTAAAAAATGCAAACAATCTCTGCATTGAATTTAAAAGGCAAAATACAGGAATTGGAGGCCGTTGTTTTCTATTTTCTGTGTTTAATTCTATGCAAAAGTACAAAAACAAATTTGTCAGTATAGTCTGGTATCGTATTTCGGCTCTGTTCAACTGTGATCTCAGAGAAAACCACAGGAGAGACTAACTGGTGCAGCAAGATGTGATGCTATTGTCTCACAGACTCTAAAACATAGAAAATGTATACTCAAAGATGCCAACTTTCCGTCTTCCTTTTGGATGAGTTTAGCAACCAATGTGATGTTTTGGCTACTCCATCGCTAGCCCAACTCAATGCACAATGAACTTTCTAGAGAATCACAAGCTAAATTTGTTCTTTTGTCGCTTTAAATGTTGCTTCCAATTAATAATTTTTGTCATATGTCAGGCGAGGACAACAGAATGCTTTGTAATTACTTGTTAGAAATTGGGGTTTGTTATTTGTTAAGATTAAAAAATTGAATGGTTCATTGTAAATAGAGAGACTGTGGAGTCATATCAGTGTACATAACTTTTTTTTTAATCAATACAAAATTGTTTGAGAGCTGTTAGCTCGCCAACCATCAAAAAAAAAAAAAAAATTGAATGGTTGCCTATATTTTTTTTTTAATAAATAACTGAATAAATGTGAAAAAAAAAAATTGTTTTAAAATCAACCATCAGTATATATAAATTCAGAAGCATTCTTTTGGTGCTTAATTTTTTATGAAATTTTGTGGTAATTATATTAACTTGACAATGTGTATTTCAATATTTAATTAACAAGATGACAAAGTGTTCACATGCATTGGTCTTGACCACTAAGTTAATGTATTAAACATTTGCATATTGATTTCTCGGACAATTTTAAGAAAAAATTGTGTTTGGTGAAAAATCATAAAAAAAATACTTAATTTAAAATTTCTTAGAAAACTATGTGAGATGAACATTCATAATATTACTTGAAATGCCTCAGAAATGATGGTTTACCTTGCGGTGGATATTAACGGTCTGAGTTTGCCTATCTGCAACCTGTGAAATTAGCTGATATTATGATAATGATAGCACCAAATTTGATCAAATTTTAGTGATCCAACTGCATATTGAACCTGAATATTGTAACTATATTTTTGGAGCTAAATAGGTATTTTATAATTTTTTTAGTAGCTAAAAACCAAAATAAGACTAGGGTCTTTGCTTTATTCTATATAAATAAAAGACAAGTGTATGTAGTTGCTATGTGAAGCCTTGTACTATGAAATAGTATCAACGACATGTATCCATGAAAGAACAAAGATTTGCAATAGTAGCAACGACATGTGAAGCCATGTACTATGAAATAGTATCAACGACATGTACTATGAAATAGTAGCTGTGGTTATTAAAAAAAGGCAGCAATAATTGAAAGGATATGTATCCATGAAAGAACAAAGATTTGCATGTCATGATTTAGAAGATAAATAAGTATTAGATGGTAATGAACCATAAAAAATTAGTGGTATATCATTATTCATTATCTACAATTATATTATTGTTAATGATATATAATAAAGGTTTTTTCGCCGTAAAAATTGGAAACAAATATAATTGTAGTATGATTAATAAATATTAATGTTAAACGATCAATTTTTGCATTCTCAAATAATTTTAAATTAAAATAATACAACATAGTTCAATTCATTGTATACCAATTTATTAAATTTAATTATGGCTAGAAAAATGCAATTTGATTTATAAATAATGAAAAATCATTTTTTAAAATATGTTGCAATGCATGGTTGAATTTTTAATTATCTGTCCAAAAAAATTAACATCCCCCTCTTATCCAAAGTTGGCATTCATCTTTGATCTACAATCAATTTGATTACTTTTATCAAATACCTAACCACATCAAGCCTCAATCATTCATATAATCCCATATATATTTTAATACAATTACGTGATTTGAAATTTTAAAAATTAAAAAGATGCACGGATAACCTATGTTACCCCGATATATACTCCACTTAGGGTCCCGTACCCATATCGGGTGCGTATCCGTATAAAATTTGATTACTTTTATCAAATACCTAACCACATCAAGCCTCAATCATTCATATAATCCCATATATTTTTTAATACAATTATGTGATTTGAAATTTTAAAAATTAAAAAGATGCACGGATAACCTATGTTACCCCGATATATACTCCACTTAGGGTCCCGTACCCATATCGGGTGCGTATCCGTATAAAATTTGATTACTTTTATCAAATACATAACCACATCAAGCCTCAATCATTCATATAATCCCATATATTTTTTAATACAATTATGTGATTTGAAATTTTAAAAATTAAAAAGATGCACGGATAACCTATGTTACCCCGATATATACTCCACTTAGGATCCCGTACTCATATCGGGTGCGTATCCGTATAAAATTTGATTGCTTTTATCAAATAATTAATTCCTAACGCCATCAAGCGTCAATCATTCATATAATCCCATAATATTTTTATACAATTATGTGATTTGAAATTTTAAAAATTAAAAAGATGCACGGATAACCTATGTTACCCCGATATATACTCCACTTAGGGTCCCGTACCCATATCGGGTGCGTATCCGTATAAAATTTGATTACTTTTATCAAATACCTAACCACATCAAGCCTCAATCATTCATATAATCCCATATATTTTTTAATACAATTATGTGATTTGAAATTTTAAAAATTAAAAAGATGCACGGATAACCTATGTTACCCCGATATATACTCCACTTAGGGTCCCGTACCCATATCGGGTGCGTATCGGATACTGATACGCACCCGATACACCGAAATTTTTATTTATACCATTTAAAAAAAAAATTAACCAAATGACCATCGTTTGGTGGAAATTCGAAATCTAACACGGCCGCACCGGCATTCTGCGGACCCATTTCAGCGGGGCCGCAGAATGCCACTGCGGACCCATTTAAGAGTTCGCAGAACCATTCTGCGGACCCTTTTTTTTTTTTTTAATCCGTTTCAAACTTTTGAGATATCTCGTTGCACGCATCCCTAGAAACCAAAAAATATAAGAAAACAATTTTTATATATTATTTTAAGATGTGAGCGGTTGGGCTTTTGACCTATCTAAGGGGTGCCGTGATTTTTTGGAATCACAGGATTATGTTATTCTAAATCTATCCATTTATTTGTTTGGAGATTCGTGTATGAAAAATAAATGTTGTTGAGATTCGTGCATTCTAAAAAATGAAGAGATAGATTTGAAATTACAGATTTATTTACCTTTCACACACACGCAATCCTCACTCCCATATTTATCTCATGGCACGCATTCCTAGAAACCAAAAAAATTTAAAAAACAAAAAATTTGAGATATCTCCTGCTTTACACCGGTGCATCGATAAAAAAAAAAAGGTCCGCAGAATGGTACTGCGGACCCATTTAAGGGTCCGCAGCGGCATTCTGCGGCCCCGCTGAAATGGGTCCGCAGAATGCCAGTGCGGCCGTGTTAGATTTCGAATTCCCACCAAACGATGATTATTTGGTTAATTTTTTTTAAATGGTATAAATAAAAATTTCGGCCCGATACAGCCTCGATACGTGTCGGATACGCTAGCTGGCGTATCAGCATACGTGGCGTATCCTTAATCACCCGATACGGTTGCCGATACGCTTTGAAACGTACCGATACGGCCCCTCTCTGCTCGGATACGGCGCGAATATGCCTACAGACGCTTTAGATTTCACCTGTGAGCCGCGCGTGGACCGGAATGTTTTCTCCATTTCATTTGTGGTGCACCGTCAGCTGTGAACCGCATCTATTGTGGATCATTGAGCAAAAATTAGTGCCAACTGTGGAACTCGAATATAGGAATTGTGGATAATACACCAACGCCTTAACCACTACACCAACTTAATTTGTTGTCACAATGCACCCGCTATTATATTTAACTTATACAAAATACTTTATCCATGATTTTTGATATTTAATTTATATAGTAATTAATAATATAATTAAAATAATAAAAAATAATATATAACTGACGTATCGTATCCGGAATTTTGAAAATTACTATATCGCCGTATCCATATCCATGCAACATAGCGGATAACCCATCAAAAATATATATAGAACTTTATTAGCAGCATAAGACATTTACTAAAGTACAATTTGGGGATATGAATAATTATTTGTGGGAGCGCTTTAGGAGTGGCGTTCATGTCATGTATAAGTGTATAAAGAAAATGCCAAGAGAAGCCTTTGAATGAAAAAAAAAATGAAGAAATGGTTAGCGGTTAGCAAGAGCCTAGAAGCAATTGTGGCCACAAATCATAGCACAAAAAAGGTTGCCCCGTGAGCATCTTTTGTACTTTTGTTCTCCTTTTGTGGCCCCACCCGCCAGACAAGGTCACAACTCACAAGGACAAGGATTGCCTGGTTAGAGATAGATAGAGAGAGAGAGTAGTAGTATTTTTTTCATGGAATAAAAAATAAAGGTGAAAGAATGGTATGTGAGAGAAAGACTTGTCATGAGTCACGGGATGGAATTTGAGTTCATTCATGTCAACAAGAAAGAATTTGATATTAATTGTTTCCGGCCGGGTAGAAAATTTTGTCAGATTTTGTAAACCAAAAGGATAGACAAGAGGCGCCGGATACAAAAGTTGTAATCTAAATGATATTTTATTGACCATTTAACATTAATAATAATAATAATAGTCAGTTTTTGGTCTAATAAAACACAATGTCTTCAATATAGGAAGTGGCAGGTTCGAAATCCGGATGAGAAAACATCCGATACACAGAAAATTACTCTATTTTTAGAGCATAGTTTTAGTTGATATTTTGAACAATAAAGTTAATTTGTATTTTTTTTAGTAAAACAAAATAGTTTGTAGTTAAAAATTATTTTGAACAATAAAGTTTGTATTTTTTTTTTAGTAAAACAAAATAGTTTGTAGTTAAAAATTATTTTGACCATTCTGGTATGGAGGGGATATATTGACAATCATTTCTACTTGCCAACCACAATGAATGATCAAATAACTAAAAAGGAACCATATGATTTGTATATAATGAGATTTTACAGATATAAAATCCCAAAATAATTTTGTCCAGATGCAAGGTGGTGGGGGTTCTATAAACATATGTGCGAATCGGTGAAACAGATTAATGTTGCATTGTGTTTTTGGGAAGTAGGAATTATAGGAGTCCAGATCCTGATCATTACCTCACCGTTTGAGTCAGAATTCCATCAATTCAGTCCAAATCTATAATACACAGAATTCATTTAAATTTGTGCCAATATATAACGTTACCGACGGAATTCAAAATCATTGCTCCAGATACCTTAGATTATATGAATTAGAATTATTGTGGAAAAGCAAAAAGAAAATTCAAAGGTGGTCTACTACTATATACAAAAGTTTATTATTGATGAAAAATGGTACTTTTTTCAAAAGTCTGTTACAAATGAAATTGGTACTTGAAATTTCTGTAATTTTTTTTTAAAACACTTGAACTAAATTTATTTAAAAATATAATAAAAAAATACTTAAGAAACAAAAATTTATGAAATTGTATATTTTTACTCACACCCTAAAATTGTTCCCCATAATATATTCTATTTCTATATTTTTCTCATTAAATACTTACAAAATATACCTAATATTCATAATAATTATAAAATTAGTCTCGTACAGTCGATCTGAATCGTTAAACATGATCTTCATATGAAAATGAACTTGGCGTGTAAATTTCACATTTTTAGAATTCATTTATTAATTTTTTAGTTGAATAGAAAATTAATGTTTCTGAATGGACCATAATTTTCAAATTAAGTGATTTTTAACCTATTTAAAAAATTAGTAAAAAAATTATAAAAAATTGTAAAATTTTATTTACAAGTATATTTTGATATGAAAATCATGTTGAATAGTTCAAATCGACTATTTAAACTTTAAAATTAAAATATAAGTCTTTAGTCCGGGCCACTATGTAATATGCATTACCATAACCTCACTCGTAAAAGAAATGAGAACATGTCAAAAATGAAAGTAGTAATGGGCCAAGCCCATTTACTTCCACAGAAACAGTCCAGTCCAATGCTCCTAGATTTTGTGGGCTAAACCAAAGAAACATTTGAATCTTACCACGGAGTAGCCTCTGTTGAAAATAACTACATATGCATCTATCGGAGCACTTGAGAGTAGGTCTGATGGGCATCGAACCTACTCTGGTTTGATGGATTTAATCACCATCGATTTATTTTAAGATTCGTGCGGAATGTTTTAAAATTCGAGCGCACAAATTTTAAATTAGATCGGACGGTCATCATGCTCGTTGAACCTAAAAGTAAGTCCGATTGGCATCGGACCTCTCCGTTCTCCTATCGGAGATACATATCTTGGGAACACATATCAAGGCTCGCACGAGGAAAATTTGTATATTAATTACACTCTGACGATATTTGCTCAATGTTTGCTTCGATTTCAGATTGGTGCAATACCTGACTGAGTAGAATTAAATCTGAATCGTCAATTTTGTGGTAACTACCATTTTTAGCCGTATGTTTAAACAGCAACAAAATCCTTTCATTAATTCATTCCTTAACTACTTCCGACGGGCTCCGTAGCGTCAATTTGTATAAATAGCTTTGTGTTGTGTAAAATATGAAACTATAATAAATATATTAAAATATATAATTTTTAGAAATAAAATTATATAATGTGACAATTCGGAAATAATTTATGAATAATTCAAATATGTTTAACATTATGCGACTACATTTCAAATTTATACATTTTAGAATTAATTTCGTATAAAATCGACCTGTAAAAAAAAGAGAGTTTATAAGTTAATTTTAATACGTTTATTTTTTTTATCATTTTTTGACTGCTTGACGTAATATCAAATTAATTCAAAAAATTATATATTTGACATTTAAATGCATCCCTTGTGATGTAGATCAGTTTTAACAATTTGAATTTTTCATTTAATTTCAATCCAATAAATTTTATAGTTAACTCACTAAAAGATTTGATGAGCTTAAAAAACACCCTATTAGTTCTCCTCTTTGAATTATATCTTTACAAGAAGAGAACGAAGTAGGTCCGATGCCCATCGGACCTACTTTTAGGTTCAACGAGCATGATGACCATCCGATCTAATTTAAGATTTGTGCGCACAAAAATTGAAACAGACAAGCACGAAGTTTAAAGCTTTCCACACGAATCTTAAAACAAATCAACGATGATTAAACCCATCGGACCTACTCTCAAGTGTTACAAGAAACGTTTACCACTAATTTGCTTATTATTCTCCCTCCAGTGCTAATACGAAAAATAGGCCCAAAATTCAAATAATGGGCCGGCCTTTCAAATTTGTCGTCCGTGAAGTTGATTCACATTTTTCTGATCGGAGATCATGTCACGACATTTTAGCCAGTCGAAACAAAATCTCAGTTCTAAAGCAACCATTTTTTTTTCCCTTTTCTAAAAAGAAGGAACAATAAAACTTTTTGTTTCTTAATGAAAAAAACACAGGCGTTAATATGCAGAGAATCAGACTGTCATGTCATATATCTGCCAACACTTGAAAGTAGGTCTGACGGGCATCGGACCTACTCTGGTTCGATAATCACCGTCGATTTACTTTAATATTCGTACGGAACGCTTTAAACTTTGTGCGTGTCTATTTCAATTTTCGTGCGTACAAATTTTAAATTAGATCGGAAGGTTATCGTGCTCGTTGAACTTAAAAGTAGGTCCGATGGGCATCAGACCTACTCCGTTCTCATCTGCCAAAGTCCAGTCTTATAACCATAGCTTTTTCAAAACCTTTTTAAAAGGCCCCAGTTAGTCCAACTTTTTTATTTTTTAGAAATTTAAAAATCAAATTATTTAATTTATATAAGAAAGAATAAGGTATAGGCTACAAATTTTCATTAAAATAAAAAAAGTAATTTTACTAAAATCAACGGTTTTCAAACCAGCTTAATAAATAGTAAAAAAATTCTAAAAAAAATGTAAAATTTGGTCTCCAAGCACATTTTAATATAGATTGAATATCTAACGGTTTGAATCAACTGTTTGGACTTTGAAAATCGGAGAACCGAACCGTTTGTTCCTGAGTCCAGGAACAAACATTTGTATATTAGCCATTCTCATATATATAGATATATAGACATTTATTTAGTAATTAAAGTTCCACTAAAAGTGTTAAAATTTTCATATAGTTTAATCGATATTCAAATGATTTGCTGATTACACTTATTAATTTGATACATGTTGAATCGAAACGTTGAAGACATGTACAATTTTTATTTTTTTTTATTTGGAAAGCATTCTTAAAAATACATAAATACTTAATTAAGTAACGGAGATAAATCAGATAGACGTAACAAAGTTAATTACTTTTAATTGATCTATCTCATTAAAGTAAATCTTACTGAAGTAATTTTACATTTTGGGTCCAACCGTACAACTGCGCGTCTGCGCGCCAGACAAAAAGGAAAGTTCGAATTCTGTGCGAGGATATTTCAGTAATTTAAATGGCCTATATAGCGGATTCGGATCACTCAGGTACCTGACTCAAGAAAATTGAAACGGACGGGCGAGGATTGTTCTTTTAATTCGGCACGAATCTATAATCACATTTAATACTGGCCCCTGCGCTATCCCTAAATGGGCACCGTTTTTGAAGTTAATCTGGACTGTCCGTTTCAATTTGATGGAGTCAGGTACCTGGGAGGATTTGGATTCATAGCCGTCTTCTCCAATTAATAGACTTGAAATTTTTGTTTCTATTTCGAGTTTGATATCTGAGCTCAATGTCACTGTCTCGTCTCTACCTTCTCTCTTTCTCTGCGTATTCGTCTCTCTTTGGGAAAACGTTTTCCAGAGATTCATTTCGCTTTTGGATTGGAATCCTAGGTACGTACGAATGGCGATGAAGTTCTCTTCAGTGTTGTTTCCTCTCTACCCCCCTCCTCTCTCCGTCTTGCCCTTTACAATGTTTAATCACTTACATTTTTCATAATTTCAGGTAATGTCACCTCCGCCGGCTTCTACTTCTCTTCATGGTAAGCTAACTCCTGTTATCGCTATAGTTAGATCCGTTTCTATCAATGGTTCGTGTTTAATCAGATCCGTTATCTGATGCATTTTTTGTTCTATTTTACAGCCTTTTATGTGTTTGCTTATTCTCCATTATGACTGTTATTGTTCATAGATCGATATCCTTGTTCCAATAGCACTAAATTTGGTTAAGCGGATGCTATGAGCAAATCCATTATTAAGCAAACAGAGATTTTAATACAAAAGTACTCGTTAATATTGTCGCTGTGACATAGTGCCTCTGATTTGTTTTTATTCTCTTCAGAAACTACCATGAAATATAATAAAAAAGTACTCCTTATGTATACGGCTAGAGTTTTCTTAGTAATTTGTACATCCATTATGTTTCCAGTATGGGCAAACTATGCCTTTTATCAAAAAATTATGTTTCCAGTGCATATTAATTTGACATTTGTTGTTTAGCTTTGACTTTTCAAAGATCGATGTTTTTATTTTAACTTCCTCTTGATTCATTGCAAAGTTAAAAACTATGGCATCTTTAAATTTAGTGTTCATGAGAACACATGCATTGGTTTTACAGTGCATAAACTTTGGTGTTATAGGCTGAACAAATACGCCCACATTCATGACAATAATATCTATACATAATTTGGTTATCATAGGCTTTGTGAAACTTAGGTTATCTCCTATGAAATAATCTTCCTAACTCCTTGCAAAGTGTGTGTATAAGTACAAGTGTATAACCAAACTAAAATATTGATACTTTTTTGTCAACACTGGATGGACAAATAGGTTCACAATTAACAATATCTGGATCAAGAGGACAGTGGAGGATTCCAAGCCGTATTCATACCTAGCTGCAATGATGAATTGCATGATCTGTTTTGTGTACGGACTGCCAGTGGTGCATCCAAATAATACGCCCTTGCTCGTCATCAATGGTGGTGGCTTCCTGCTCGAGGTTATCTACATCGCCATTTTCTATAAATTCTCCCCAAGCGACCTCCGTGTAAGCCCTTGCTCTTCATCAATGGTGTTTTCTTCCAATACTTTTATGTGTTGATGTTGGATTTATTGCCAATCTCGTTGGATTTAATGCTAACATTGAGCATATATGTAATCTAATTATGGATTGTTTACTGTCATATATGGTTGTCAATTAAAGTGATCAAATAAGAAATAAGGTAATAGACAATTAATATATTTATTAGGATGTGGTCCATAAATGTGTAGAACAATTTAGGCAAAGATCAAATCATTGATGGACTGATTCTGAGATTTGCAATTCAGAAAACTGCCATTTAAGAGGATTGTGTGGGCTACACGGATTTCAATGCGTCCGCACGGATTTTGATGCGACAGCACGGTTTTTGATGTAGTCACACAAAATACCTTTTTCAAGTTGGCAGATAACCAGATAGGTTACTATATATAAGGATTGGTCCCCAAGGCACAAGATAACACAGAAAAGCACAGAAACTGAAAATACGTTTTTCTCTTTAGAAAAATACAGCTCTGTGTGCCTTCTCTTCTTCTTCTACCATCAAAGAATAGAGAAGAGAAATCCATTAGAAAATTTGGAGAGGATTTCTCAAGGGCCATATCTTGCTGTCTTGGAAGACTTATTCCTACGACTATACGACAAAACAACAAGAAGGGCTTCTTGCCATTAGAGTCTAGTCTCGTGCTCACGGAGACGGTTGGCGATCTCTTAAAGGATCGAGTTATTCCATTGAAACATCAATGGAATCAGGTATTATGTTCCGCACTTAAGATTTATGTTTTATGAGTCGGCTTTGGCATATGACGGTCCTTAGGTTAAGGTGGGGAACTGTTTCTCCTTCCCCGGGGTGTATGTGTTTGACCCCTAGATGAGATGTAATTGTTTGATCTCTAGACAAGGCGTAATTGTTTGGCCTTTATGATTCCCCAACAAGTGGTATCAGAGCCTTCCTATGCCGAAGGATTAAGTCTTTTAGGATCTAGAGAGAATTACGAATTAATGATGATTTTTTCGTTGATTTTTGTTGAATTTTTGTTGATTGTTTTAGATCTGAAAATTTTAGTTTGGAGAGCACAAAACTTGTAAAAGTTTACAGCCATAATTGCCTATTTTTCAGTTATTAAGTTGGTTAGAATTTGCTAGAAGATTTTCAAATTGAAATTGCAAAATTGTAATCAAAATTCGGTCATGACAGAGTTTTTTGCGACCCTCTTTGCGGACGCACAGAGGCCACACAAAATTCCGCACAAATTTTAATAGGCAGTTATGGAATTTTGGGTTTTGGTGAAATTTATTTTTTAATAAATTTCCTAAAACAAAATATATAAATTTGGAATTAAACTTCTAAATTTGAAAGGTTACATAGATTTGGAATTAAATTTCTAAATTTGAAAAGTTATTTAAGGTGCTTCTAAAATTAAGAAATCTCTCTAGATCATGGATCAATTTCAGCATAATAAATGCAATTTTACAGTTACTCAGACAAAGATACGGCCGCACGAATTTTGATGCGATCGCACGGTTTTTGATGCAGATGCACAAATACCTTTTTCAATTTGGCAGACCGCATAAAAATTCGTGAGGGCCGCACAACTCTATAAAAAGTTAGAGAATAGTTTCTGAGATTAAAAATGCAGTTATTATGATGCAATTATATATATATTTATTTAATTGCACTTTTGTTTTATGACTAAGGTATAAATTATAATTCTTATAAAGGCATTAAAGTTATATGTATCTTGAATTAAATTAATTGAGTCCTAATTGTACCCAAAGGTACCTCTTTTGACAATATTGATTTAAATTCATTTTACAAAAGGATATTAGGTGTGCATTTAATGGATGCAATCATTTATCGGCCCAAAGGAAGATAATGGTTGTTGAAATTATTTGTACAAGTGAGTGATAATAAAGTATAGTGATGACCAAAAATTCTTACACATATGTCAACATTGTCGGCCCAAAGGAAGGCATGTTGTTCGGTATGTTCTAGGTTATCCGTACCTTATTATTGCGTCAAAGTATCATAAGAAATTGACCCGTTACCCAAAGGTAGCCGCTTAATGAAAACCGATACTTTGGTTTTAAGATGGTTTTAAGACTCATAAAATGTGATGATTTATTATGATAAGTTACGATACTATGAATGTAACAATGTCTAGGAAAGTTCTGTCTAGGCAAGTCGGAATTCGAAGTGAATCCTTAGGGATCCCTGACTTACCTGGGAACTTACCTGGTTGTGAAATTCGTGTGTATAGTAACAAAAGAGAAAATCATCTCATATATTTTGAGCAAGTTGGGCCTTTATTTGAATGTAATTTGTAAATTCAGAATTTTTTATTCATGTTGTTCTTTGTGATTTTTTGTTCGTAATTTTTCAGTTAGCATTGTTAAAGGCCTAAACAACATTTTTTATGTTGAATGGAACAAACTTCAAATTTTGACATGAGAACATAGTAATAGTTTTCGGTGTCAAGGATCTAGACCTTGCATTAAGGAGGTATGTCCCACACTTACAGATAAGAGTACTTCTGATGATCAGAAGGAAAATGAAAAGTGGGACAAAACAAATTGCATGTGTCTTATGATAATGAAGAGGTCCATTAAGAGGTATTAAGGGGCGTGATTCAGATTTGATTGTTATCATTAAGGAATTTTATAATCCCACAGAATATTTAGTATTCGAGACGGAAAATGCAAATTTTTTTGAGAATGTTGAGTTTGCGGGGGGAGATACAATAATGTATTTTGAATTCGAAGAGGAGTGTGCAAATATTCCTATAGGTGTTGAGAATTTTATGGACATATATCTCATTTAACTCAAAATACAAGTATCTTTAATGGAACCATTATTGAAAACCAAACTCAACATAATCAAACAACACAAAGTCAGATTCTAGAATATCTGGAAAATATTGTTGTAGGCCAGATTGTTTCAGACAATGCTGGAATTTCTCGAGAAAATTCAGAAGTGCCAATAAGAAAATATAATTAATGGCTGACAATGACATTGGAAATTAAAGTTACCCCATTACCTAAAGAAACGAGACCCATTAGTTTCAAATGGATATTTAAAACTAAAAGGGATTCGAAAAGTAATGAGGATTAATATAAAGCTCGTCTTGTCACTTAAGGTTTTGGAGTTTTTTTTTTTTCTTTGATTTCATTTAATGAATGCAAGCATTAACCGGCCCAAAAGAAGGTTGATGATTGTTAAAATTATGTGTACATAGAGTATAGTGATAATTATTATGTTTTACGTATAATCAATATTGTCGGCCCAAAGGAAGGCATATTGATTGATATGTTATTTGAATCATCAATACTCTATTTCTGAAAGTCTCTTTAAATATTATATTGACATTAATTACGCACTTTAATTTGGAGATTTAGTTGATGGATATTAAGAGAGCGTTTCTAAATTGTGACATTAATGAAACAATCTATATGGTGCAACTAGAAAACTATGTGTCAGGAGACACAAAGTCTATGGTGTGCAAACTTAAGAAATTCATTTATGAACTAAAGAAAGTGCCTCAACAATGGTATTGCAAAATTCATAGTGAAATTATCTCGTTTGGTTTTGAGATAAATTTATTGAATGAATTTATATACCTTAAGTTCTGTGGGAGTAAGTTTGTATTTCTACGTGGATATCATATTGCTTGCCAATATCGATATAAATATGTTGCAAGAAACTAAGAACTTTCTGATGAAAGATCTTAGTGATGCATCATTTAGAATATGAAACAATGCTAAACTAAAGTAAGGTAAAGTAAAGAAAAGAATACAAAATGGTGAATTGAAAATAGAACATGTAGGATTGACACCGGCTAAATTTGAAGAGCATGTTGCTCATATGGGTGTAATCTCTTTTGAGGATATTCAGTTTTAGTGGGAGTTTGTTATTTGTAACTTAATGTTCTATTTTTCATTGTAATTTTGGATATGTAACTTGTGACATGTAACAAGTGTTATATATATTATGAAGTTTTGACATTCTGTTTCTTGTTTATGTTTGACCTCTAATTCAGTTAATTTATGAAATTCAGTTTCAAGATTTAAGTAGGAGACCAAGTTAGAAATAGGCATGTGAAGATCACAATTGCATGTAATTTCTATGCTACACATCCACATCATGATTCATGTCATTCAGCTGTATTAATGATGTGATTATTGAGGGTTTAGTTGCGGATAAATGCGACGAATGCCGCTTTAGTCCTTTGTTGATATAGTTGATGGACCGAATTGGTTTGGGAATATGTAAGGAAGACAGTAAAGAAATGTGCGCACATAAGGAACACAATTCATAATTAAAAAGTCATAACATATTGCTCAAGTGGGAGATTGTTGGATTTATTGCCAACCTCGTTGGATTTAATGCCAACATTGAGCATATATGTAATCTAATTATGGATTGTTTACTGTCATATATGGTTGTCAATTAAAGTGATCAAATAAGGTAATAGACAATTAATATATTCATTAGGATGTGGTCCATAAATGTGTAGAACAATTTAGGCAAATATCAAATCATTGATGGACTGATTCTGAGATTTGCAATTCAGAAAACTGCCATTTAAGAGGATTGTGTGGGCTACACGGATTTCAATGCGTCCGCACGGATTTTGATGCGACAGCACGGTTTTTGATGCAGTCACACAGAATACCTTTTCCAAATTGGCAGATAACCAGATAGGTTACTATATATAAGGATTGGTCCCCAAGGCACAAGATAACACAGAAAAGCACAGAAACTGAAAATACGTTTTTCTCTTTAGAAAAATACAGCTCTGTGTGCCTTCTCTTCTTCTTCTACCATCAAAGAATAGAGAAGAGAAATCCATTAGAAAATTTGGAGAGGATTTCTCAAGGGCCATATCTTGCTGTCTTGGAAGACTTATTCCTACGACAATACGACAAAACAACAAGAAGGGCTTCTTGCCATTAGAGTCTAGTCTCGTGCTCACGGAGACGGTTGGCGATCTCTTAAAGGATCGAGTTATTCCATTGAAACATCCATGGAATCAGGTATTATGTTCCGCACTTAAGATTTATGTTTTATGAGTCGACTTTGGCATATGACGGTCCTTAGGTTAAGGTAGGAAACTGTTTCTCCTTCCCCGGGATGTAAGTGTTTGACCCCTAGATGAGATGTAATTGTTTGATCTCTAGACAAGGCGTAATTGTTTGGCCTTTATGATTCCCCAACAGTTGATATATACATAAATTCTTGTTTAATGCAGCTTAAAATATTCGGGATTTTGGCACTAGAGCTAGCGTTTGTTATATGTGTCCTAGCTAGTGCTCTTGGTGGGGCCTACACTCCGGGGGGCGAGAAGGGAATAGATGTTCTGGGTATTTTCTGCATCATCTCCGGCATTCTAATGTATGGGTCACCTGTCATTATCATTGTAAGATACCTTTCTCTCTTATAAGCAGCAGTGTATTGGTCAATATATTGTGATATATGTACTGAGCTTTAACTAAAATAGTTTGTTTAGTTTAATAAGTGTTACAAAATAAACGACTTCAAAAGAACTATGTAGTTTGCCATTGCTATTGTAGTACTAGTACTGGTCTTTAAAGAAATTATGACTGTTTCTATGTTGACATACTGGTCTCTACCTAAAGGCAAGTACTTGTGAAAAGTTGAATTTATTGTGTACTTTAGTTTGTATTTGCATTTGCATTGCAAATAGATATTTTGTCATCTTAATTTGAATAAATATTGTTCTCAGTTTGTATATCAACTTGAGTTATATAGTTGGGTTCTAATTTAATTACTACTCCTGATGCTTTTAGATCACATTTCTTCAATCTTATAAGTAGCTCAAATTTCCTGCTAGCTTGATATTTCAAGAAAGATAGCAGCATGATCTGTTAATAAAATTTTATATCCATTCAGGTTTACATTAAATAGTGTCCACCAAATGAACCTGAACATACACTCAACAAGATGGTTGAACATCAGATATATTGTACTATTTATGGAGTCACAAATGCTTGTGCATTCTATTTGTGAGATGGGAACTTGGCTAGATTAGGTACAGGATATTTGTCAGTAATTGATGATTTTTAAAACAGCAACCTGAAAAGAAAAGAAGTATTTTAGGTGGTTGTGTCTTTTTGATCAAGTTTCTCTATATTGCAAAAAAAAAAAAAAAAAAAAGTTGGTCAAGAGGCTGATTATGATTTGGCACACAATTGAGAAACAAACTATGCATAAAGATGACAGAGTAAGTTCTGCATTTCTATTGAACGATGTGTTTTTCCTATAGTGATTGAATATTGTGGAAAATCTCATACCAATATATCAATGTTTTATAATGAAGCATGCAAATACATCTTATAGATGCATTTTTCAATAAGTCAGACTTCAATTAAATTTTATATCATACTTCTATTTAATCGATGTCACTGTTGAGTGTTTATGAGCCTAGGTTTTCTGGGATTTTATTTCATTGATTCTATGGACTGTTATTTTATTAGTTGATTCATATTTTTTTTAGTATGAACTCAATAAATCAATTAGATAAGACCCAAGTACCCTCAGGCTAACAACCTTATTTACCCCACAGTTAACACTGTAACATGCAATTGAAAGAGAGATCTATTTAGTTAACAGTTTCCCCTGTTTTGTATTTTTGGACAGAAAGAAGTGTTTCAGACAAAGAGTGTGGAACACATGCCATGGCATACTTCCTTGATCGGCATTTTTAATGCGATTTTCTGGACGACCTACTCTCTCCTGCGTTTTGATCTCTATATTTTGGTTAGAAATATTTTCTCAACTGGTATAAACAAAAAGTCTGTCTAGCTAGTACATAGCATTTTGAAATGGTCATTTAGAGTTATTGGGTCATTCCTAGAATCACCACAGAGCTCATATAGTTGGCTTCTCTTAATTATAATAAGCAACAGAGACAATTTGAAATGGTGCTAAAATCAGATTGAATTGATATATTGAGAAGCAAGCAGTATTATTGTGGTAGGTACGTATATTCTCACCGCCAATGGACCAAACCAAAATAGTAAAAAAAAAAAAAATCAGAGTAAAGAACTATATATGGTTTAGAAGAACAACAAAAACCAGCTTTTAGCCGATACATATATAAATACCAATAAAACCTACTGGTTGCACAACCCGAGATTGAATATATGTGTCTTAAGAGTTAAGACTCTTAACAGTTGATTGAGAACAACCATACTTTTTTTGCATGAACAGATTCCAAATGCTATGGGGATAATTTTTAGTGCAGTTCAGCTTATCGTATTTCTTTACTTCAAGTGTTGCCGTACGAGTACGACTCCCAGAGACCTTGAGTCACCAGAGGGTACCATCATTCACTTAGGCATTGAGATTCCAAATGCACCTGTCTCTTGCTTCGTACGTCTTCGGAGTTGGCTTATACGTACAATCTAGTACGTTAGTACTCTATTGATAATACGAGTTTCATCACAGTGAAAACTCTACTTTTATTGCCGTGTTTTTCTGTAATAGCCACTTTGGTCCAAAATTGCAACTCGGCTATTCTTCGACCCATCAATGATAAGTGGTGTTTCTACTTGTAGCTCAGTCAGCAGAATCACATAAATCAAGCGGATGATTAGCTCACTGTCAGATCATCGGCTTACTCTGCTTGTCTTTCTGAAAAGCATATTGCTTAAAACTGAAGTGATGTACTCCTTAATTTTCTTCAAATCCAAATAGGCCATCTAATATTCAAATCCAAATGGTGCTAAAATCTTCAAATCTAAACAATCTCACAATTAGTATTTAAAAAAGAATACTCAAAATTAACCTGGTAATCTAAACAATCTCACAACTTACCAAGAACGTAGATTTAATCTTCATATTTTTAAGAAACGGTACGCAAATTAATACGTAGATTTAGTCCCTTGTGGGGGGGGGGGGGGGGGGGGGGGGGGGGGGGGGGGAAGGGTTTGTACAGATTAGATTTGTGTGCGCCTTTTCCTATGGAAGGGGTGAAATAGAGAGAAAGAAAGACGATATATATAACACAATTGGCTGACTAAAAAGTTCTAAAATTAATGAAATTGTACCATAAGCAATGGTACACCATCAAAATATGATAATTTTAGAGGAAGAGTATTTTGTTTGAAAATTTGAAAGATAAAAAATTATTTATAAAATTTCTTATTTTCTTAGCTAACTCTTTTCTCCAAATTTTTATTCTAAAAATAAATAAAATTAGCAAGAAAACTAATTTGAGCTGCATCGTATGGAAATAAATTTGATGCAATCCAAAGGAATTGCAGAACCCTGTTATTCTAAATCTAACCTTTCATTTGCCAAAATTTTTATTTCTATCATATTTACAAAAAAAAAAAAAAAAAAAAATCAAAATAACCCCGTTTGGTCAGAATTCAAAATTCACCCAATCACCAAACCGTTTAATGGCTCCAAAGACTGATGGCCGTAAATTGGCTCTGCGGCCCCTGTTTAGAGGCCTCCAAATGAAATAACAACCCTATTTTTTTTTTTTAAACGGCACAGAGACCAAGGTTTCGCCAATTTTCAGATTGAGTAAAGAAGGCATCGCCAATTTCAATTGCTTTTTTTTGAACGGCACAAAGATCAAGGTTTTCTAGTTTTTTAGTTAATAAAATTTCTGTAAAAAAAAATGGGGCTGCTATTTCATTTGGAGGCCCTTAGACAGGGACCACAGGGCTAATTGGCGGCCCTCAGTCTTTGGGGCTGCTAAACAGTTTGGCGGCCTGGGTATTTTTAGAACTCTGACCAAATGGGGGTATTTTGTTTTTTTTTATTATGGTATAAATAAAAATTTCGATTTTATTTGTTTTGAGATTTGTGCTAAAAACAACTTCTATTGAGATTTGTGCATTCTAAAAATGAAAAATTGGATTTGGAATAACAGAGACTTGGAATTCCTTTGGATCGCAGCAGATTTATTTCCGCTTCGTATAGGTAGAACATATATAAAGCATATCCAATCAAAATAAGAGCTAAAAATAAATAAAATATAATTATAATTTTAGCCAAACATGAAAAGCATAACACATTATTGATCAAATTAAGTGTTACTAAATAAAGAAACAAGATTCATATAAATGGACCTAGGAATTACCCGGTAAGTAAAAATCTAACTGACAGACACTCGCACTAAAACTAAAACAACCTCAATGGTTCCTTTGTTTCTCCTTTCTCTTCTCTTCCTCCTAGTCATTGGCGCTAGCTCGGCACACCACGTTATCAGCATCAATTCCTCCACCCTCCAATTTTCAAGTCTAGCATGGGACCCAACTGCGCATCACTTTGTTGCTGGGTCTGCCATGGACCCAACTGTTTATGCCATCACTGATGAAGGCACGGTCAAGTGCCTCCTTTCAGAACCTTCTTCCAATAACAGTGGTGACTCGGTCACCGCTCTCACTGTTGATCAGATACGACTTCGTCTAATTGTTGCCTTCTCAAATCCTTCATCTGTCTCTGCTTATGATTTGAAATCATACAGGAGAATTTATGCAGTGCCTTTGCCGGAGTTGGATGGTTCTCCTGGTGGGGTCGTGGTGGATTTGAAGAGTGGGGAGGTGTTTGTTAGTAGTGCCAGGAGAGGGATTGTGTTGAAGGTGGGGCCCTATGGAGATACACTACAAGAAATTGTTTTATCTGCGAGGATAAAATTGCTTAAAAACTTCAGTAGTCTCGCGGATACTTCCGTTGGTAATAACCATACTCTCGACAAGAGAATAATTTCAGAATTAAAAATTTCCAATGATAAGGGACTCGGTGGGATCGTGTATCTCAAACATGAGTATCTCATACATGGATACATCCTTGTTCTACAGGTATGGAATAGACTATAGATTTTCTCTCAAATGGTTGTCAAAACTAAAAAAATTACCAATCAAATAGGGTGCATCAAGATGTTAGTGATCTCTTTCATTTACCTGAATCGCTCATATTAATTTTAACTTAAATTTCTCTCTAATATTTTCGATCATATATTAGTTCTTTAATTTTAAAGGTTTGTTTTCTTAAGTTATTAATTAACCACACATCACATCCATGCTATATGCTTTCTTAGGTAATTTTGAAAAAATTGAGTTCATGCAAAATTTTGATTATCAGATAAAACACCAAAGGCAGAAAAGAAACATGATTTACAGCTAGGTTAGAATTTCTCGAATCATCCCTATCTAATTGGATGAATAAAATTTATTGCCAAAATTTATTTTTTCTTGAAAAATTGGTGCAAAGATGTTTTTTTTGGTGAGATTAATTATAATTGAATTGTATTGAAGAAAATTGAATTGGTATCTAATTACAATGTTTACAGGTGATATAGGCTAATTAGTCATTGTACCTTCCTAATAACAGAACCTATTAATAGTAAACCTTCCTAATAACAATATAGCCGGTTGTGCTAAATTGAGCTACAATCTAATCACATATAATCAAATCCAATTATAGCACCACTTTTTTTCTTTTCTTTTCTTATCCTTTTAACACAAATTCCAAATTTTTATATATATATTTTTTTTCTCTCCTTACAGACAAGAACAGGAAAGATCTTCAAAGTGGATACGGTTGACGGCACAGTAAATGAGGTATTGTCTAGAGATAGTTCAATGCCGCTGGCACCATCCGGCCACGCAATTGCGTTGCAAATCGAGAAATTTGTAGTTGTTGCTACAAATCACAGTGTTCTCTTAATAAAAAATGATAAAAATAGATGGGCACGAGCGGCTATCGTGAACAAGATGAAGATGGAGGAGGGGAAAATAGTTATGGCACTTGCAATGCGAGAAGGTGAAAATGTTTATGTGTTGGTGAACTCACCGAAAGGGTACATGATAGAGGAGGCAGTTTTGGGATGGTTTCAGGGGTATGATTTATGGTACTTTTTCTTGGGCGTCTCTTTAATTGCTTTCTATATCCCAATTTTGGTAGAATTCATATCATCTAATTTGGATGAGAGCTAGAATAACTAGAATAGTGAAATTTAAAAATAGTAAATGAGAGAATAAATAAAAATAGTGTGAAAATGGTGTTATCCGGATTAGCAAAAATATTATTTGGATTGTACATTTGGAATAGTGAATAGCTGTAACCGGGAAAGAATAGTATTAACAATGTGTTAATTAAGAGAAAAGATAGGCAAGTGGGGTTTCAAAAGAATTGTCACGACGTGGAGATGGTAGAAATGGCGTCAACTTTGTCATTTCGGGACTGTTGGCAAAAATCCGAGAATGAAGCATTTTTTTCTCTCTCTTCATACTTTCGAATAGTAGATATTCCAACATTTACAAAGAATATAAAATAACAACTATTCTAGCTATTCTGAATAGCAAAAAATTTGTTTGGATGCAATTGTTATTCCGAATAGCCTCTATTCTAGAATAGTCCATATTCTCGGCACATCCAAACATACCCTAAGGTAACAACCTAGTTCTGTTTAGATCTGAATTGTCCAATCAGAATCTGGAAGCATATTAAGTACCGTGCACGAATATTAAAGGGGACAGATTGGCCTGGATTCTGATCGTATAATAATTCTTATTGCAATATTTACTAATAACATTATACTATCACCCTACATAGTTGTTATTGTTGCTAGTAGAATACTTGATAGTGGTGTGTTGTCGGTAGAATGGTACTTGATAGTGGTGTGTTGTTGTTTAATGTTATTTGTTATACTTCCTATTACTATTTATCATCATCGATCGATCATTCATTACTGCAATGATAATTCTTAAATAATCACAAGAATATAGAACTACTAATAATTATTATAGTAACTAATAATTTAGACAAGAAATTAATATAATAATAATTATTATTATAGTAACTAATAGTAATTGTTTATATGGACGTCACGTCTTCAATATATATATAGCTACACTAGAACTGTTCAGAATCTGGACTATTGAGGTATTTTTTTTTTTAAATTGAGGATATTTGTGGAATTTTTTATTTATTGGAGGATATGAACAACAATTTTGGTGACTTAAGTATATGTCTTGATAAGTTCATCGTTATCACTATCAAATTGTACATATATATAAAGTTTTTCTTCTATAATTTTGTGATATTTTCATATGTCAAATTTAGTTGAACTTACTGAAAAAAAATTACAATTCTTTTTAATTTATTAAATTTCACAATGCTGCAGAATTTCTTAATTAATTAACAAGTTAAAAACGTTCGTCATTTTTTTTTTCATTATCTCTCACTGTGATGAATATTATAGCTTCTTCTACCTACATATATATTTGGTTACAAATAATAATTAGGAGGAGAACAGAAATAAAACCACTCTGTATCGGGCTTTAATTTGGTCCGGATTTTTTCAGTTAGCGTTTTAAAAAAAAATTGAGGAAAAAACAGGGATCAAGTCCCTATTTGCTTTATTAAAACTGAAAGTTACAATATGAAACCTGTTCCAAGAAAATTAACAAAAACAATGGTTCAACAAAATTGAACCTTAATAAACTGAAGACAGAAATTAAAAGAAAAACAAAATTGCAAAAATAAATGAAAAACTCCTCTTATGTCAGTGCGCAAAATTTCACTGATATTGAACTTCATCAACCAATTCCTGGACATTTTTAGATTGATCTCTAAAATTCGATTGAATCTTTCTCTCCAACAAATAAACATGGCCAATAGCAAAATCTCCCTTGACTTCAAATCTCCTTGTTTCTGTACAATCCAGCGATGTGCTCCTTCTTCATGTAAATCCCTTTGCCAATTTCTATCTGGTAATTGAAATTTACCAGTAAGTGCTGCGTATACCTCCAAAGACACTATGCATTCAGAAAATAGATGTTTGATGGTTTCACCTTGCCTCCTACACAGTACACACATATTTGGTAAATTCCACCCTCTCTTCTGTAAGTTTTCAGCCGTTAGAATTTTTTGATAATAAGTCAACCAACCAAAAATCTTTAATTCTTGGAGGAACTTTCATTTTCCATATTCTATGGACATTCACTCTGATATATGGTTCATCTTTCATCCCCTGATACATTGACTTTACCGTAAATACCCCTGATGTTGTAAGCATCCATTCTACATCATCCTTGATAGAATCCAGCAGGACTTGATTTGTTAGGATGCCTTGTAATTGTCCAAGTTGCTTAAACAATTCTTCCTATTGTGTTTGTGGGGTGTTAAGTAGCAGGTCTCTAAACAAATCCATGAAATTTTGAGTTTGAATTGCTTCCTGTAAAGTCATATTCTGATCTGCAGCCCCTTCATACAGTAATGGAAATTCATGTTGTAAAAAACCATGCTCCCAGTTCTGTTGCCAGAATTTGTTCTCCTTCCATCTCCTACCAGTCTTTTCATAAAACATTCACAAAAGTTTTGTGTTGATCTCAAGGTTTGTTTGAAAAATTTGCAGTATGGCAAATCACTTAGTCTTTCCATTTCGAAGAGGGAAGAAAATGCAGTTTTCCACAATCTTGATTCAGGTTTATTCCAATACCAATACCATTTTGTCAGCAGTGCATCATTGAAGACATTGATGTCTATGATTCCAAATTCCCAAACTTTTCTTGGTCTGGAGACTAATTCCCAATTCGCTAAGGGTATTCCTCTTTCATCACTTGAATTCTTTTTTCAAATAAATTTCCTTCTTGTTTTGTCTCTTTCTTGTATCACCCAAACTGGCAAATTGAAAACTGACATGAAGTAGGTTGGAATGGATGAAAGGACAACATTTATTAGGACTAGTCTCCCTGCATTGGATAGTTGTCTTACAGCCCACCCTTGTAACCTGTTGTTTATTTTTCGTATGTAGCAATGGTAGGTAGGCTGTTTTTGGAAGTTTCTTGTCCGATAAAGGTAATCCAAGTAAATGGAAAAGATCTTTGTTTACATCTCAGTGTCTCAATCAATTGATGTGAGAGCTGCAGATTGTTATTGATTAACAATAATTTAGATTTTTCCATGCTTACTGCTAAACTAGAAATTTGCTTGAAAACTATGAACAAAATTTTCAAAGCTTGGGCCTGCCTCACCTCAGGCTTCATGAAGAATAATGAATAGTCTGCATATAACAAGCAAGGTCTCATTTCTAGAAAAGACAGTTGCCATATTCCATTTTCTACGAGTTTATTCAACCATCTTGGTATGAAATCTATTGCTAATATGAACAACAATGGGGAGAGGGGATCACCCTGCCTTGCTCCTCTTTTGAGTTGTATTTTCTTTCCTACCAGACCATTGATTATTATTTGAGAACTTCCTCTAAGAACACAATTTGAAATCCACTGTATCCATTTTGAGGGAAAACCCAACCTTTCCATGATTTTTAACAGAAATTTCCAACTGACGATGTCAAAAGCCTTATGTATGTCAGCTTTAAATAAAGCGACCAGTATTCTATTCTCTCTTGCTATTTGGACAATCTATTGTGCATACAAAAATCCCTCTGTAATTTGTCTTCCTTTCACAAATCCTGTCTGACTGTCTTGAACCAGGTGGCTAATGTGAGGTTGCAATCTATTAGCCAATACTTTGGAGACAATTTTTTGTATTCCATGGAGAAGGCTTATTGGTCTAAAATGCTGTGGATTTTTTGCCTCTTCTTTCTTTGGGATCAACACAATGTAAGATGTGTTAAGTGAGTCCAGATTTAATCCTTTTTCCAAGGTGTCCCTTATAATTCTGTGTAGGTCTGGAATTAATACATCTTTGAATTCCTTGTAGAATTCACCCGTGAATCCATCCGGACCAGGACTCTTATTTGAAGGTCACTCATTGATTGTTGAAATGATTTCTTCTTCCGTAATGGGTTCTACCAATTCCTGTAAGTTTTGGTCTGAGCTATACATGTTTTCCCAATTTATCTAAGGCAATTCATCTGATTCTTTCCCCATTAAATCTGCATAAACACTACAGCAAAAAATGTTATCTGCGACCGGTATCAGCGACCGGGGATGTCGCCGGTCGCTGAAAGTCTTTTTTTCAAAAAAAAAAAATAGAAACACCGAAAATTATTGGCGACCAAACAAAAAAACCCAAATTATTGGCGCCAGACCAAAACCCTCCCGCCGATCTCCCAAAACCCATCCCGTCTTAGCCCCAAAACCCTCCCGCCGACCCAAAACCCATCGCCGCCTTAGACCCCGACCCTTGCGCGATTTTTTTTCTCTTTCGGTTATATAACCTTGGCCTTTGTTCTTGGTTCGATTCTGGCTTTCTTTCTCCTTCGCTCATGCGCCGAGACAAAAATCTCTCTCTCTCTTTTCTGTTTGCCGTTGTTTTGCTATTCACCGAAACCCTAGGGTTTTTGAGGCGGAGCAGTATTGAGGCGGCTGTGAGGCGGAGCAGTATTGCTGGTACCGGCCGTTCTTCCTGCCTCTTTGCGATTCTCTCTTTCGGGTAATTCCCTGTGCACACCCTTTTAATTGATCGTGTGATTTTTGTGATGATATAATGTTGGATTGACGTCTAGCGTGGGTTGTTGATTTTCCCGGCTTGACGATTGTTGAATTGGGGGATTTTCTTGGGTTGTTGCTGGCGGGGTGTGCCTTTGTGCCGACAGTTTAGAGGCTTGGTAAATTAGATTTCCTCTTTTGCTTAACATACTCATATTTGATTGAACTAAGTTACGAAAACACAAAAGTTCATGTGTAGAAAATTAAAAGAGAGTTATCCCTCGTGAACTCTGCCGCTTATCACTACAGCAAAACGGAGCTTCAGCGACTTTTTGAGTTTTACTACCAATATCGGCGCCTTTTACTCATTCTCCGTCTCTGCGCCAAACGGTACCGTCTCGATACTTTATTTCCAGTTGTTTGAATTTTGTTTTCTTCATAGAATTTTGTCAATTTTGGATGCTCCGTACTGGGTACAGTTAGGTCAGGGATTACTCGTGGATAGATGAAGGGGATGTCAGTGTAGCAGTCAGTGCTTGCTGTTAGAAAGCTAATTTCTTTTTAAATTAGTATCGTTACTGCTTTAGTCGCAGCATTAAACTTTGGTTTGGGGTCGAGTTCCATTTGGTTTTTCAATTTCATCAATTTGTAGCTGACTGGGTTTAGTTAAATTGTAGCAGAATCTGTGTACTTTAGAATGTTGACAATGGTTTTTTTTATTTATTTTAATGAAGGTTCCTATGACAAGTGTTTTAGGAAAAAATGAAACAAAACAAGGGTAGATGACCTCATTGTGCTGCAATAGTTCTTAATTGCTGGACTTTAGTTTACTTAAAATTAAATTAGTTTTTGAAACTAAATCAGAAGCTTTCTCCTAGTACTTCTGTGCATTATTTTTATTTATCAACCTCTCTTATCTATTGCTCCCTCTCCCTGTGCATTTGCATCCATCTAGATTAGGTGATCATGTTACAGCAACTTGTGGTGCCAGCAACTCCATGGATTTGTCGATTCAAGATGAAAACCGGGAATTTTTGTTTCAAGATGCGAACGAGTTATTCACGATTGTGTGTAACAAAGAGAATCTACTCAAAAAGAAACGCAGGTACTTTATCAATTTCCTTTTATTTAGTTCAATTTTGGTAATTAATTGAAGCATGGTGTGAAAAAATCCTGGGGTTTAGCGATTCTCAAATTTTGGAGATATATAGATGCAATATGGCAATTCATGAGATTTCTGTTACTTCAAGCAAGATGTCTTTTGATGGAGAATACAAATGAAACTGAAATTTATACCTCTATTGATTCTGTGAGATTCGAAATGAAACATAAATTAGGAATATTTCTCTTTTTCTCTATTGATTCTATAACGGGTTTGAACCCGATAGCGTTTGGCAGTCAACACACAATTAATACCTGGGCTTGATAATTTGGGTTGTGTTGTCTTTAAGTAGAATTTCAACTTAATTTAATTCCAGCTTTGCTTAATCAAATTTAGTTGCTTTAATTGAAAATTTCAACTTTGTCTTACTGGTACCGTTACCAGTACCGGCCTATCGGCCTCAAGCTCAGCTGATTATTTTTTTTTCTTTTGCTTTTTCAAACGTGGTCAGGTTAATAGGATATTTTCCGAAAATGCATTTGATGCAGTTATGCATATGCCACTTGCTTTATTGTTGTTTATCCTTGATTTTACTGGTGATTAATTGCACGTGAAGAGTGATTTTAATTTAGTCTTTGATTGCACAATTTTGGGTATGTTGGGAGCAATTTTATTTGGCTTAATTGCTTATTTGTTTGTACCAGTACCGTTACTATTATCGGTGTGTTGATTCTGAAATTGGTACGAGTCTGTTATGTTATGCCAATTTTATTTTAATTTAACAGGTTTTGAATTATGTCATGTTTTGAAGGTATCATACCGAGCATGAATTGTTAAGGTACCTCCATAAGCTACAAGCGAAGGATCTTTCGCTGTGCCTCAGCATGATACCACTTGGATCATGTACCATGAAACTGAATGCAACAGTTGAATGCAAACTAGTTTTTATTCCTTTTGAAGTTTTTGGAGTGATTTGTTCTAGGAACAAACTAGTTTTTATTCCTTTTGAAACATACAGGACTTGTGTTTCAATTATTGACTTGTTTAATTTAAAATTTGAAGGAAATGTTCGATGATTTGGGTGATCTCTTATGCAAAATCACGGGATTTGATTCTTTCTCTCTCCAACCAAATGCCGGTGCTGCGGGTGAGTATGCAGGACTCATGGTTATTCGTAAATACCACCAGGTACTTGATCTTAGCTAGTTATCTATTACCAATTTAGAATTAGTCATTTCATAATTAGCTATATATATATTTTGTGGTAATTTTTGTATTTTCTTAAATCTAGTCAAGAGGAGACCACCACAGGAATGTGTGCATCATACCGGTCTCTGCTCATGGTACTAACCCAGCTAGTGCTGCCATAGTGGAGGACATAATGGACACAGAGATTTTGTATTGGGACAAAGAGAGTGATAACACCTTTTTTCCTCTTTCTTCTAGTTTTGTTACTTTGAAATTTTGTATTGGGACTCAAATATGTTTTTCTCTGTTGTTGTAAAATATATGAGTGTAAAATATTATAACGGGTGCATCAGAGATTTTATTTATTTTCTGGATTGATTCTCAAGCAAAATATTAAATATTTTCTGGTATAATCAGACAGTGGATTGAATCAATTATTAAATGGTGTCAATTTAAATAATAAAAAAAATTCCAAAAATCTGACAGAAACTTTCTGCGACCGGTTAAGAGTATCTGCGACCGTTATTTTGGTCGCAGAAAGTTTTTGCTGACGTCAGGAAAAACACAACAGCGACCAAAAAAATGTGGTCGCAAAAACAGTATCAGCGACCGGGTGACGTATTATCAGCGACCGGTGACGTCATCAGAAGAGTATCAGCGACAATGCTTACAGCGACCGGAGTATCAGCGACCAAATTTGACTTTCAGCGACCGGAATGAGTATCAGCGACCGGCGACAATACTATCAGCGACCAAAAATTTGGTCGCTGATGGTCCGTTTTGCTGTAGTGGGATATTGCGGATACGGATAATTATCAATTACCCATAGAAGATCCGGATACGGATACGGATAGTAATACCTAAACGGAGCGGATATCCGGATCATCCGAAATCCAATAATTTTTTTCAGACCCATTAATTAAAATAAATTATTTTGCCTTCAAGGAAATTTGAACCCATGTCATGTGAGGTGAGAGTCTAAGCAACCAACACTAGTACAAAAAACCCCTTCACCAACTCTCAACTACCGACTGTTTTAATATTTAACAGTCGGTGTAGAGACTGCTAGTAAAATCGTAAATAAGAAGAACCTCTACACTGACTGTTCTATTACAAAAAACCGTCAGTGAACCAACACCGACTGTTTTTAAAAAAAACAGTCGGTGTTGCTCATACCCTACACCGACTGTTTTTTTAAAAAAACAGTCGGTGTTGAGCAGTGATTTACTGACTGTTTTTTTTTAACCGGCGGTGATTTTTTACGTTCCCGGTTTATCACTTTCGATCTGCCGCGAAATTTTTCATTTTCACTTCTAAAATTCATTTCCCTCTTCTTTTAGCGATCGCGATCTCCCATAAACCCCAAAATTTGAGTCAGCCTCGATCTCCCAAATTCATTTCCCTCTCCCAAAATCGCGATCTGCCTCAGCCTCCGCCGAGCACCCGAGCACCCGCCTTGCTGCCTCGCCCCGCACCCGAGCACCTGAGCAAAAACCCCGCCTTGCTGTCCTTCTCGTCAGTCAAGTTTGGAGCGCCTTGCTGCCTCGCCCCGCCCCGCCTGATTCTTCTTTTTGTTTAATTATTTTTTCTAAAGTTTCATTTCTAGCTTGTTTGGGAGTCAAGGCTCGGTTGTTGTTCTTGTTTTCTAAACTATAAATTATGCTACATCTTTGCAAATAGTGGTCAATAGCAGCTTTTTTTTGCAAGACCTATTCAAATTCAGGTCAATAGCGTGAAGAATTTCAGGTTTTTTTTTGCAAGACCTATTCTAATTCAAGTCAATAGCGTGAAGAATTTGAGGTTTTTTTTGCAAGACCTATTCTAATTCAGGTTTTTTTTTGCAAGACGAATTGGAGACGAGTTATGGTTGCTCACTTCTTCTGTGGTGTGGCCGCTGATTCTCAGATTTGATATAGACCGATGATTGCAGTACTTATTCTTATATTTGTAGATTATTTACAGTGCCAAATGCCAATTAGTGTTTGTAATAATTTATGATATTTTCAGGGGCTGGATATGCAAGTATGCAAGGGGCAATGGGAAGAGTGAAGGGACCGTTCACACCTTCCCAATCGGCATTGGATCCCTCACTGTTAAATTTGAAATTAGAGTCTGAAATAACGTTTACAGAATATTGCTTTTGTTGGAAGGGCCTAATGGTCTTAAGCCGTAACAGCTGCTAATTGTACCAGTTAAGGTTATATGACCGGTACCAAATTGAATTATAATGGATCAAAGTAGGTATAGGTAGTGTAGAAACAAGAGCGGTAATTATCATTTGGAGTATTAGTTTGTCAATCCAAATGCAGATTTTTTTTTTACTTCTGCTTTTACTCTGTCAATTATTTACTAATCTTTTGATTTTTCTTTGGTTAGCGGGGTGGGGAGGCCATCCATACACAATGGGATATGCTCTAACAATGACGGGTGGGGCCGGCGACCCAGAACCAGGGAGGTGCAGAAGAACAGATGGCAAGAAATACTGTGACCAGAAGAACCAGGGAGGTGCTCAAGGGATGCAGTAGCTGACCAGAAATACTGTGAGCGGCACATCAACCGCGGCCGCCACCGTTCAAGAAAGCATGTGGAAACTAACTCCAACCGTTCCTCTTCTACTAAAGCATGTGTTGCTCATACCCTACACCGTTCAAGAAAGCATGTGGAGACGAATTGCAGACGAGTTATGGTTGTCATTTAGTGGCTTGCTTTCTCCAGCATTCACCCAATTTAACGAAGCTCATCTTGAACTTCCATCATGTAATCTCTCTCTTTCTCTCTCTATCTTTGTGGGTGCTGGGAAAGGAGGGGTAGTAGTGAAGATGCTAGCAGTTCAGTACTTCTGGTCAGCAAATGCTGACAAGGATCTTTTTCTTTTTCTTTTTTCTTAAAATTTTAAGGAGAGGGGTACGTTACACATAAATTCTCTAATGCAAATGCTGACAAGGATCTTTTTTCTTTACTCGAGTGTTTTACTTCCATAGCTCAGGTATCTCCTTTATTCTTCTTATTGATGTTTAACACGTATTGTTTTAAGCAAAATATTTTTTTGATCGACTTACTAAGAGTTACCTTTCATTAACTTGTATCTATCTATGGATGTCAGATCTGAATTGGGTAAAAAAAATCGAAGTCAAGGTGATATGATAGTGATCAGTAACATATATGCAAATGCTAAGGGAGTAAATTGAAACTCGAATGGTAACCATATGTTGTAATGATTTTTTTTTATTAGTAAAAATAAGGATCTAGTCCTTATTTATATATTGATAGGATAAAATTACACAAGTTCAGGTTTCAAACTAAAATCCGGTTATGAAACATTTTATTAAGAACTCAGGAGGCTTGAGGCTTCGAAAAGAAAGGAAAATGATCAAAAACCCATCTCACTATATCTTATTTCTTTAGAACTAGGTTTCTGATCCTCCTATATGTTATTTCTTTATGCAGATTGGTATTTCTGATCCTTCTCCAAAGGCACATATATCTTGTCTCTATTTATTTCACTTTTGTCCTTGTGAAATCTGGTAATTGCCTTTCAGTCCTTATACCGAATTCAGGTATTGTCACACTCACTCGAACTATATGCCACAACAGCACACAAGCACATCCAGCACTCACAACTCACACACACATGCACGCATACTCACTGACTGACTCACATGATGAGATCTGCCATTTTCAGTCTGGTAGGTATGCTCTGACCGACAATGGTACCGAGACATGAATTACAACTTTTGATTAGCTGTATGAAGCATTCAATATTGACATTTAGTGTGTTATGTTTTTAGGAGATAAAGTGGAAAGATGTTTTGAACTTGAATAGCTGGGTGGTGCGTGATTACTACAGGCTTGTTAGTTCAGTCAATTCTCTCGAGCCTCAGATTCAGAGGCTTTCTGATGAACAGGTTATATTAATTACACTTAAAAGTAGTGCAAATTTTATTAACCGGGTTGTTGTGCAAAACATGCATCATTCTGAACTTTATGATTAAGGTGATGTTACTGGATAAATTATGCAAATTAATACTGCATGTGTTTTCTCTAAATTAATAATTAGGCATTTTTTTAATGTAAAGTTTGATAGGATCTCAATGTTTTGAGGCATTCAATGTTTATTAAGACAAACCCTGATTATTGAGGCACTCAATGTTTTTAACTATATGAAGTTTGATAGGATCTTTTATTATCTTGAGGGGAAGTTATCTCAAATAATTAGACATTTTTAATTTTAGATACATAAAGTTGGTGAAGAAATATGGGTTGGAGATCTCTCAACCCGGACTTGAGTCCAATAAGGATTTTGCTTACCAAATTACGCAAAGAAGAAATGACACCGAAGTTCACAAGTAAGATTAACAATGCACATGCATTTTAAGAATTGATAATTACACTATTTAGAAGTATTATATTCGGTTTTGAATATGCAGAAATTCTTGTGCTTCCTTTTCTTTTGTATGTAAACTATCTCTATAGCAACAATAGAGAGATTGAACAATTATTTGGCTAATGTTGTTTGGGAAAAGCAGTGTCATATTCCACCACTGTTTTGCTATCTAAAAAAATGCACTTAGTAAGTGCACTAAAAGGTTACAAAACAAAAAATGAACAATTTGATCAGGTTACTATTGGATTAGTGTATAGTTCTATTATGATCTGGTTTTAATGCAGGTGTCAAAGCATCACCAATAAGGTATTAACTATTAAAACCGATATGCACTTCTTACAATTCTCGCAAGCTTTATTTGTTACTCATGCATAAGGAAAAACTTCACATCATGCCTTTAGTTGATCATTCTTTTAATTATTTATCTTTTGTATTTCACATTTGCTTTAACAGAAGAACTAAGCATATTCAGGGTATTCATGGCGACCTGAATCAACCTCCAAACACAGAGTACGTAATTACTTTCTCTTTATTATACTTTCATAGAAATGGCAGTAGTTCTTTAATTATCAACTTTGTTCTTCTATATATCTATGATAAATCATAGATTCATTGAGATAATGGCGCCTGTATTCTCTAAAGATGCTTGGAGATGTGTATGGCACATGATTCAGGTATTCTTATGCCTAATTCCATTATTTGTTGAATTATATTACTTGCTAAATGCTACCATTGTTTCTGTTATTTTTAAATGTCATCATAGTTTGTCTTCAATATTATGAAACCACTTTATTGTAGAATGATCTTGTTCATGGATGGGGCCTTGATTTTACCCTAAGAAAATGTGTAGAGGTACATATCTTTACTTGATTTTAATTAATTGAAATTTTCAAGTGCTGTAATTTAAATTGTTAATTTAAACAGAATTCTAATATAAAATTGTTATATTTTTTTTTTTTTTTGCAAATTTCCAATTCTGAATGAAAGCCGGCACATGAAAAAATTGGAGTAGTTGATGCCCAGTGGGTTTTTCACCATGCAGTTCCAACTCTGAGAAACCAGGTGCAAAATTGTTTAATCATCTTAATTGTAACTCTAAATCAATGGTATATTGCTTTGAATTAATTTTAATCTTTTTCAGTATTAACTGTGGTTAAACAGGGCAAGGGAAACAGTGAAAGAGCTGCTACATGCTTCTATCCAATGAAATGTGACATTGATATATATTATTGATTGAGCCTATAATCATGGCAATTAGTGTGTGATTGGTATATTTAACTGTGTATATAGTGTGTGAATAATTAACAATTTATTGTGGGCTTATGCATTGTTCGGCTGTTGCAGTCCATTATTCCTTTGTTAATCCTAGGTAAAGTATACTGTAGTAATGTTGTAAATAGATCACCACCTAGCAAGGACATGCATCACCGTTGATGTTTTGAAGGAACTGTCTAATGGTTTGGGTGCATATCTTTTGTTCTGGTTGACTTCTTTATTTATCAATTTTTCCGTAAAAATTAAGGCCCACTTTTAATGAAACGGCTGAATGGGTGATTCTACCTACGTAAAGTCCCAAAAGACCCGTGCTGCTTGTGTTCTGTGAGTTTGCCCTTGGTGTTCTATCACATGGATTGCATTTTCTCTTTTGGAAGATGTAGCGTTTTAAAAATTAAAACTCAAAGTTAACCTGATATTTTGAAAATTTCACAACTTATCAAGAATTTAACCCTTTTCTTAAGAGAAATTTTACAAATGATCTTACCTTCAAAAGATTTTAAACAAAATGTCCCTCTAAAATTGTATATTTTCTAACTAAAAAATCCGTTGCTTGTCTGCAAAAAAATTGTTGCTTGAATTACATATTATTTAAAATATTTTATATACTCATTAAAATCTAATAATAGAGAAGGATAGCCCAAAGCTGATTAGAATAAACATGATACAGAGAGAGAGGAAGTTGAGGGCCTACAAGAGCATTTTGTTAATAATTTTAGAGGAGAGTATTTTCTTTGAAAATTTTGAGAGTGAGCCTATGGTGCTATGCATAGCACGGATGGCTAGTGTACTACGGCTCAATATGGTACTTTTTAAAATCCTAACGGTCGATCCAACCGTTCAATGTGATAACAATATGAATATGTACTTGCAAACTAAATTTTATATTTTTTCGAATTTTTTTAGATAGGTAGAATTTTGATGGTCCAGAATTTTCAGAAAACACTGATTTTTCTACCTATCTAAACACTGATTTTTCTACCTATCTAAAAACACTGATTTTTTACTGTTCACCCGGATTTTCAGATTTTCAAAGTAGCTTAATAAATAGTAAAAAAATTCTAAAAAATGTAAAATTTGGTCTCCAAGCACATTTCAATATGGAGATCATGTTGAGCGGTTCGGATCGGTCGTTTGGACTTTCAAAATAAAAATACGGCGTGAAGTACAAACGCGTTTTACTCCATGGAGTAGCATAGCTCATCTATATATATATATATATATATATACATATTTATACAAATTTGAAACAATTTATATATACATACAAATTTCAAATCAAAATACATAGATTCGCAAATATGCAACATACCAAAGGAACTTACTAGTTATTGAATATTGGACAGATCGATCAACTCATGATTGATTTCCCTCTTCCCCGTTTGATGGTGGTAGTCCAGATTTATAGCTCATCATAGTTCCACGAGGGGGAAATGAAGAAGAGAGACATCTAGGCCTCCCACCGTCAGAGGGAATAAAAAGGGAAAGAGAATTCTACAACAAAATTAATGATCTCGCAGTTCTCACATTTGATGATTGAAAAAAAAATTATTGAATATTGTTTTTCACAGAAAAACAAGATTGCACACGAGGATGAAGATGAGGGAAGTCTCGATCTACACCAATCAGAGGGAAGAAAAGGAAAATGAAGAAAAAAATTAAGAGACAAAGGGAGGGGGTTGGACTTAAATGGAGTAAGGGTGAAGAGGCGGTTGAGGGGTGATCCCTACACAAGAAATTAATTACTAACATGGGTTTTGGTTGAGAGGCGCGAATGAATTGTACACGGCTTCTACTATAAAACAGGAAGCTGAGCAAACTCATACACGGTTTGTTTATGAAAGACCGTGTTTGAAGTAGTACAACCGTACACGGTTCATTAATAATAAACCGTGTACAAATATAGGTGACTTTAGTACACTGTTGCGTTTTAAATGACCGTGTGTGTATGGTTGAGCTTATTTTCACGCGAGCACCTCCTCCCATTACACACTGTTTATTTGGAACTTTTTTTGGCATCCGTGTATATATGAAATGTCATGTATGGTTAACGTTTATGTAGTAGTGAATCATAATCCGGACCAATCCGACCCAAGTTAAAAATTCACGACAGCCTTTAATATTCATGCTAAAACCGATTGGACGGTCCAGATCCAAAACTCAAAATCTGAGTTACTTTATAAGATCCGAACTCAAATATTACAGTACAGTCTACCTTGTTCAGCAAGTACAAGATTACTTTTCTTGAGAACAGGTTGACAATAAGCTTCAAAGTATTACCAAATAAATTGTACTTTCGGTCCAAATATAATATGACTACTTTTCACTAATGAGACCAATAGTCATATGATAAAATGGTATAATACTATACATGTTACCCAAAATGCTTATCATATAAAATTGCATGACATGATTAATTGTAATCCAGGTCCTTTCACGAGATCGATGTGGGAACGGAATTGAAACCGCTTGAGAGACAGTGGGCGGAAAAGCAACTAGAAATCGCGTTGGTGGAACCGGAGACAAAGAGCTAGCAATGGGACTTGCTTTTGAACTTGTCTTCACTACTAAGTACTAACATAATTTTATAATACAAAATTGAAACTTAATTTAGATGTGATAAGAATCCATGCATTCAGTTAGCTTTAGAACGACCTAAGCTACTTCAAAATAATTGAAATGGTACTAAACTGAAACTTTATTAGTGATCAGCTTAATTTAGTTGTCTACACTAGCTACAAAAATAGTTAAGATGAAAACCATAGAAGGAAAAATCGGTATCGGGATCGGGATCGGCCGAATCGGATCGGAAAATCGGACTTTTTTGCCAGAAGCTTGTTTTACACTAAAAAAATAGAAAAAAATTGAGAAAAAAATTTAGAAAAATTATTACAATCAAATAATCCACTAATACAATATAATACAAGCATTACAACTAAAAACACACTCTTTCACTCCCAGAAATATAATATATAGAAATGAAGGTACAAATTTAAATATAATATATAGAAATGAGTTCTGGTTTTTAACGAGAAAGAGTCTATGGTGTGGTGGAGTTGTGTTTGGTTGCCATGCAAAAGGGCGCGAGTTCGATTCCCAGAGAGCTCAAAAAAAATTTTGGAGTTTGGTTAATTCGCGTTTCGGCTGTTTCAGCAAAATCGGTCTATTTCGGTCTGAAACGGATGAAATTAGTCTGAAATGAGACCAGAACGGCCGAAACTTGACCGGAATGATGCCGGAACGGCCGAAATTTGACGAAATCTTCACTAACCGCGTAACTCGGCCTGAAATCGGATCGGTACCATCCAATCCGGAATGGCCGATTTTGCCTTCTATGATGAAAACAATTAATTACATGACCTCGATCTGCACCATCAGTCACCTATATAAACCCAGCCATTATCCCCTTGTATTATCCATCGCAGCTACCAAACCCTCCTTCTCTATCCATTAAACCCAAACTAGCTACCAGCTATTTCGTTCCTTCTCCTAAATATATATATCCTCCTATAAAGTTATAAACGTTAGAAATGACAAGGTGTTCAAAATTAGTAATGGCATTTGTACTAATGCTAATTCTGGCATTAAGTAGCATGCAAAATGCTGATGGTGCAAGGCTGCTTGGCGCAGCTTCTGATGTGGTCGTTGATGTTCCCGGCGACTTTTCACCGGAATCAAAAAGGAAAAATGTTCCTCCTTCAGAGCATTCCGACTGCTCGTCTAGCGTCCGCGGTTCCAACTGCCCACCTATACAACACCAAAATCTGCAACACTAATAGAGCTTATTTAAAAAAATATTGAAACATATAATTCTTTTCAGAGATTTTTTTTACGATAGTGTTGAGTGTTGCTTGTAGGCCGGTCATGATATTTAAATTAGATGATACTACAATCCTGTAGGTGGATGATTCGTTATGTTCTTGTTACTTGTCAGATTGTAGATTGTACATGGTTTTCAGTTGAATATATATATAGTGTGTTGATAATTTAACAAAAACAGTAGAATCTCAATTTATTTATTTTTTTCTTAATTTTTTACGTTGGGTATTGAATTACTACTGTCTACCCATGATTAAGACTATTAATTGGAAATGAAGACACACATAAATAGAGGGAGGGCCAGTATTAGCTTGAGCTCATCAGATTAATGAGCACTATCTCAATATTTATTGAATCAGCTTCAAATTAACTGAATTAAAACTACTTAAATTATTTTGTTTCTGCTTAAACATTAAATTGAACTAAAGTCAAGCATTTGAAAAGTGATATAAAATAAATGTATCAAATAAATAAACTTCTATATCTAATTTTGTGTTGCTTTTGCCTTCACAAATTTTAATAAAGAAAAAAATATATAAATTTATTACGTAAATGTGTTTCGCACAGGATACTACAAGAATGGAATAGTATCCGCAAAGGTATTGTCGCAGATACTTCTGTCGATAATACCGACACGCTTAGAAATAGCACTTTCCTATCGGTGTACCATCGCGGATTGTCACTTTTTACTCTCACGGATACTGTCTCATTCTTGTAGAATCAATATTATATATATAATATTGATTCAAAAAATTTAGACAGTTGGCCGAGACTGTCTTGCACATTTCATTTTTTATCTTATAACCGGGTTTCGATCATCGTCCCACTGCTAATAGTTAATTAACCTAAATATATTAATGGCTCGCTAGTTTTTAGAAATGCTAGCTGGTTTATATTGCTAAAAGGTGCATATCCATAAAACATGACAATTTAAAGAAAAAAAGAAGAAGAGAAATACATATATTATATATTGGATTTTAGATCTCTGGTCAATACATGCTAGATAATTATGCAAGAACTTAACTTGAGGCTCTTCCCTTTAAGAGGAAATGCGAAGGAAATTACGTTGCTTGTAAAACTTTCAAAGTTCTAAAAGTTTACTTCTATATATCAGGACCTAATTCTCAGTAAGCTGTTTCATATTGTTTTATTAGGAAGGGAGATGAGGGGTTCCGATGGGCGTCAGATCACAATTTGTTTTATAGTACTCGATTTAAGCTGTTGATCTGCATCAAAATCCGTACAGACAGTTTAGATTCACATGACGGTTGAAAAATCTTCCACATAGGATGAATTTAGATCAGACATAAGACGAATTTCAGTCCGATGCCCATAAAAAACTCCTCGCTTCGAAATAAGAAATCTTGTACATAAATACAAATATAGTCTCACTCATATATTCTCACTTTATTTAATTTGCCTCTTCGGAATAATCGAATATATATTTGTTTGGACTAAAACTTATATTTCTTTATTTCAAATAATTTTTTGTTAATTTGAGTTAAAACCAATTGTTGACAATACCACGTATATTACAAATAAATATATATTTTGATATCTTTGAGGAGCTGCTTTGAAACTCTCATACTCATAATAAAATTTGAAATTAGCATTGCATTATTTTCGAAGAAGAATGAATATTATTTCTTTCAGCTAATTATAATAATGCATGCATATTTCTTTAGTGTGAAATAAATACTTAATTTTAATGAATAGTTTAATAAATAAAAAATCTAAGAGGTTGGTAGAAAGAAAAACATGTACAGAATTCAAGGGACAGTGGCAAAACCGTAAATATGAGGCTGGTTTCTTGAGGCCCAATCTTATACCAAAATGAAATTTGAATCGTACATTTCATGCGATAGGTCAATCAAATTACAATGGGACACAATACATGCATGTCAACTTATTTTAAGTTATGGAGATAATATATAACAATATCTACTTGTTACTTTATAAAAGTGTTTTCAGAGTTGCTTATTAATTTGTGAAATAATTATACCATCCCATAATATTCTTTGAACAGTTGAACTGAGAAAGATAAATATTATATTATAATTTTGGAGAGAGAAATTAGTTTTGAAGTTTTTAATGTGTATATATGAAATTCTAGTTGTTTTCATAATTATATATACTTCGAGAAACTGGAGTCACAAAATACAGAGAAAAAGATTTTATTTTAAGAATAATTTTTTTTTTATGATGTTACACCTTCGTCTGATGCAAGTATTTTGTTTAACATTTTGAGAATGTTTGGAAATGCCTCTAATAAGTATGAAATTTTTTTCCAAAAAATAAAATAAAAACAACCAATAACGGATTGAAACTCTCTGTCTTTGTTTAAAATAAAATCAATTAATCATCATCAAAATAAAAAAAAACAGATGATGAAAAGAAAAAGAAAATAAAAAAAAATGCATCATATACGTATCCACTTTTTTTTTTGTCAAGCAAAATTGTTGGTATATTGTCTCACAATTTTATGGGTGAGAATCTGCTGCGATCCGGGTACTGTGAACAGTACCCTGCAATTCCTGCTTTTTCAAATCCAGCTGTCGAATTATTTCGAGATGCGTGCACAGAAAAACCAGCTGTTTTGAGATGCGTGCACTAAAAAGTTGGACGGCTGAATTTGAAAAGGCAGGGATTGCAGGATTACTGTGCTCAATATTCGAATCGCAACATATCTCAATCCCAATTTTATGGATTCGGATCAGGTAAGGTATCTGATAGAGTCAGATTAATCCAAATTATTTAATTTAATTTTTCATACCGTACATAGGATTAAACAATTGCTTCACCTTTTTTTTGTTTTCTTTTGACGACAGATCATTCAAATTTTGAGAAGTTAGGTTGGAAACCGTCCGCGTTGTACTATTTGATTTTTTTATTGAAAGAAACAGAAAGCGATCATAGGTCATTATGACAAAATCGTTAATGTCAGGATCAGAGGGAGCAAAGATTTTTAATTGGATTTAACAAAATTTAGAATGGATTATAATCTAATAATTATTTTGGATATGAAACATATTTTTATAATTTTTTTAGAAATTACATTTTGGGCAAAAAATTTAGGTTGAGGCATAATTTTATAATTATTTAAATTTTAAGTATATCTGTATAATTTTTCTGAGAAAAAAACACAAAAATAGAAATATGATTTTGAATTTTTATTTTAGCCAGGTGCTCTTTTTTAGGCTCTATGTGCCTCCGTCATTGGTCAAGACTCAAGACATTTATTTTAGGTCAAAATTACCAAAATAAAATTACATCATAATTATTATTTACACTAAGACTGTTTAATGAATATAAATCCGAGTATTATTTTGAGATCATCAAATCAAATTTTGATTATAACAATACCTTTATAGAGAATGGCATTAGGAAGTGATGCTTTAGATCTATAGAGAGTGGCATTTCGAAGATTTTGAGTGCTGGTACCAGTCCATACCAGTGATGGAGGAGATGCTGACAAGCTGGTACAGCCTGGAAGGGAACTGGAGAATTTGTTATGAATTTTGAAATTTCCAAGGTCTATATATTGGATTCAAATCTGCTGAAATCCGAGATACATGAACAGTATCTTTGGAATTCCTGAAATTCCGAATCCAGCCGTTCAACTTTTTCTGTGCACGCATCTCAAAATAGCTAGTTTTTCTGTGCACGTATCTCGAAATAGTTCAACGGATGGATTTGGAATTTCAGAGATTTTAGCGTTATTGTTCATGATTTTGAATTTCAGCAGATTTGGATCTCTATATATTACCTTGTTGTCTTGTCCGATTGGAGTTTAAAATATTTACTTTCTAAATTTTGCATGTTTTAGGAGATTTCCTTTGTTATTTTCATTTCTTAGCTTTTTTAGTAACCTTGTACTATAAGAATAGCGTACAGCTTTTTTTGCAAGACATGAAAAACAAATTCATCATTTTCTTATTCTTCTCTCTATTACTTTCTTCAGAAAAACATTATAGAACCGAAAAATATATATAGTTTAATTTTAATTTTGTGAGGAAGTCATAAAATACTTGCGTTAAAGATAATACAAGGCTTAAAATAATACGATATTTCAATTTATGAGGCTGGGCCTTGTCTCTGATTTTTTTTTTTAATTTGGAATAAAGGAAAATTATGATATTTTTATCCTATGGGGCCTTGTCTCTGATTAAAGAAGGTATTATTTAAACAAATTTATATAATTGATAATAAGAAAAAGAAACGGAGAGAAGAGATCATAAACGGAAAAGGAATGGCGCCAAATTGGTTCAAGTAGGAAATAGAACATATAAAAAAAAAAATAGGAACATTCAAAAATGAGAATTTTAATGGGCCGAGCCCATTTCCGTGAATCAGACAATGAATCGGTCCGGCCCAATATACCTTTATAGGCAGCTTTTTTGTGTAAAGATATGTATTAGCACAAATTTATATCAGCGAATTATTTAATTGGCATCTGTATTAGCATAATAACGCAGATATTGTTTTGAACTCTTAAAACCTCTACATCAATAAAATTAAAATGAAACTATATACAACTGTTATAGAAATAATAAAAATTAACTTGGAGTATTTTTATTTTTTAAAAAAAATTTTAAAATTAACTATATTTTTTAAAATTAACTATATTTTTTAAAATTAACTATATTTTTATTGTTTAAAAAAAATATACATAGAGATAAATATAAATTTTTTTAAAAGATTTTTTTTGTAAGAGTAAGCTCCGCATACTAATAATTTATTAACAAAATAAAATTTATATGGAAAAAAGAAATAAAAAAAAGGAGGTACAAGCACAATTCATTCCATTAGCCTTGGACACATACTTGACTAGTTCTCCAAGTATGTGACCCGCCTCATATTGAATTCGGATTCAGTGAAGTAACTCAATTTTTGGATTTTGGATCAAGACTGTTCGATTCGAATCCACAAAAATTCTTCTCCGAAGTGAGCGCACACATTCCGACGATGAATTCGAATCCCGAGACGATCTCGAGCAACAAATTCGAATCGGACGGTCTCGATCCAAAACCCAAAGATTGGATTACTTTAGAGGATCCGGACCCCCTCATATTACGGTAGTACAGGGATGCATGCCCACCAAATAGATTGACCTCACCCGCTATACCATCAATGTCTATTACCAATGGGAGAACCCGAGAGAGAGAAGGTGAGAAATCTCAGCTCATTAACCTCCGTATTCGTAAAAATTAATAAAATTAAGCTATGATTATGATATGAGTAAGGTAAAATGCCTCTTTGATTTTCTGCCATAATCATGGCTCATACTTTATTTTTGTTTTTGGATAGTAGAATGTCTCTTTGATTTGCTGCCATAATCATGCCTCATATTTTATTTTATTTTTTGGATAGTTCATAATATTATGAAAAACAATGATTTTATACTTATTTAAAGAAATATGTCCAAAAAAATATATAAAATTTGATTTCCAACCACATTTTAATACGAATATTATGTTGAACAATTCAGATCAACAGATTTAATTTTGAAAACAAAGATAAAATTGTGAGTGATTGGAGCACAAAACTAACGACCGTTCCCATCTTAGTTTATTTTTTTGGATGGTCCAGGATATAAAATTTGGTTTCCAATTCCAATTTTGTTCTCCAACCGTTCCCATTTTAGTTTATGACCTATTAGCCACTTTCTCTTTCTCTTTCTCTTTTATATAAGGAGCTTCTACTCAATTCCATTTTTAATTATAGGACAAATCACATGGCGTATCCAGACTAGTTTTTTTTTTAACAATTACAAATTATATAGAAATTATTTGTACAAATCAAATGGGCCGGATCCAGTTGTACATAATTACATAATTATCACTCATTTGTGAATCCAGAAGTTCTGAAAGGCCTTACACTACCAATTACCCAAGCTACCCTGATGGTGGCAAATGGAGAAAAGATGGTGACTGATACCAAAGTATCAATGCTTGCTCTAAAATGAACAATACAAGGGCATGAGTTTGAGAAGGAAAAGAGACTGTTAGCTGTGCAAGGTTATGACATGATTTTAGGTCTAGATTGGCTGGAACGTTTGGGCCCTATGCAAATTGATTGGGGAAAAGGTAGGCTGGAGTTTAGCAAGGATGGAAAATGAATCAAACTGCAAGTGAAGGAAGAAGTGGCTGAAGTCAAATTGGTTAAAGGGGAGTTGAATTTGCACAAAGAAGAGAAGATGAGTGGAACGAAGCGAAGAGTAAAGGAAAAAGGCTCATGAGAGAAGGGTATAGTAATCGAGAGTGTTTGTCACAGGAGCATCTAGTGAGTTTGCATTATATTATCCGAGCAAGCATATGCATCCCGAGTTAGCAAGGTGTACACGTGTCTGATTATTAAATTCTTTCTTTTTCAGAACTAAAAATACTTGTGCCTTCTTTCAGTTAGAAATTACAAATTACAATTCTTTTTTACAAATTACATGTTTATTGATCCTCTATATATAAAAATTATTTGCGCATAATTATTTGTATGAAATTTTTTTTGTGTGCATAATTATTTGTACAAATCAAATAGTTCGGATACGGTTGTACATAATTACATGATTATAGAAATTTCAAATTACAATTTTTTGTACAAATTGCATGCTTATTGATCCTCTGTATATTGAAATTACAAATAACATAATTATTTTTGTACAAAAAATTTCTTATTTTAAATAGGTGAGAAATTTAAATAGAAATACATATTTTTAAAATAAATCAAGATTTCCCACAACTAATTCTACGGTACAACTGAACACTCATTTCAACACATTCCCATAATCAATCCAGCATGTATCCATATTCATGAGTTCCCACTTTTTTAAAAGTGGATTTTCATTCTCGTCAAATCTCATCCTGTAATACTGCGACAAACGAACATATATACCCTTATGATATTTAGTATGGGAATTTGGAATACTGACTCCCATACTGGGACGGACCCACATATGTCTTGGGGGCAACTGGGACTCTGGATTTTGAATATTTATAGAAATATATAGGTCCTGGCGGACTTTGCTTCTTTTTAGAATTTTTTTTTGTCCCTCTATGGAATCCTGATTTGTAATTTGGATTAAATTTAGATTAAAAATACAATAAATTCTTTAAATTATGATTAATAATTAGGATAAGAAGTTAGAGCATTGAAAATTATAAGTCGGAGCATTGAAAATTATAAGTTAGAGTATTGATTTTCATCTAGTATCCGATTAGCTAATAAATTTGAACTTGATTCGCTATTTTCTTAACCCCCGACGAAAATTCTGAATCCGCCCTACTCCCATAAAAGAAATTTCTATTTCCGCTCCTGTTCATCCTATTACACGTTGAGCTCATGAGATTGTTCGTTGGAAGCCAGATTTATTTGAGATAATTAACCAAATAAATGTTTGAGACAATCTAATGTAAAATGTATTCCTAGAGAGGAGACAAACCACATGTAATATCTCAATTAGTTCGGTTCCTCCCAAATCTAAAGAATTCATTAATAGTGTTCCAAATTAATGAAGACATTTCAATTTAGATCATCGGTTGATCCGAATAAAATAAATTGTGCAGTTATTGCAGTACTTGTCATTATGTCCGATTCTAGTAATTAGATATCTGTGTTATATTTGCTAATTAAGATCTCGGTTTAATATATGTATTTGTTTGATTTATATTTTTTATGTCTCTCTGAATTATTTTCGAACTTAATAAAATTGTATGAGTAATACGTTACTTATCCCAAATTATTCTAAAAAGTTACGAAAACTTTATACATTTTGTATAAATATTAATATTTTAAAATTACATTTGTATTATAAAATAATAAAATATTTCAGAATATCACATTATAATATAAATTTTTGATATCATCAAATTACTTACAAATTTTAAATTTATTAGTCCGAACCTTTCAGAATATTAATATTTTAACATTACATTTGTATTATAAAACAATAAAATATTTCAGAATATCATATTATAATATAAATTTTAAATGTTTTGGTTCCGCCGACTTTAATTTTAAAATAGTGAATGTCTGAATTTTAAAATTATGACCTCTTAATTCTTTTTTCTAAGTGCCTTTCGATTTAGATAATAAAATGATTTATTAGATTTGTAATATATCTCGACTAATAAACCACTAGGATGTACCAAAAGACAAATATATAACTATAAGGGTTAAGCTATTGTAAAATGGAATATATTTTGACAGAAATAAATGTTTCAAATTATAATTTCTCAATTTTGAATGACCGATCCAATATGTTTGATGTGTTCTGTATATCAAAATCTTGTAGGATACTAAATTAAACTATATTTAGGATTTTTTTTTACTAATTTTGGGATTTTTGACAAATAACTATTTTTTATCTGCAAATATTTATATTTCTTATTCTTTTAGGTTCATCTTTAAAAATCAGAAAAAAATAATTAAATAATATTTACTAAATTTTGATATGTAAAACTCATCGAGTGAGTTTGATCGATCATTCAAACATAAAAAAATTATAATCTAAACTATTTATAAATGGTAGGAGGGTTCTAAACTTCTAATACCTCATGTTTTTCATACCTCATCATGTCTCATATTTAATATCTTCATTTTCAAAGCCTAAATTGTCAATCCGAACCGCTCAACATGATATCCATATTAAATTATGCTTTGAGACCAAATTTTATAATTTTTGGATTTTTTTTAACTATTTTTTAAGATAGGTACAAAATCACTGTTTTTGGACCATTCAAAAAATAGTGATTTTCTACCCATCTTAAAAAATAGTAAAACATTTCCAAAAATTATAAAATTTCATCCCTTACCATATTTTAGTATGGATATCATGTTGAACGGTTTGGATCGACAATTTAGACTTTGAAAACGAAGATATAAAATATGAGATATGATGAGGTATGAAAGGCATGAGGCATTGGAACCCTTCTCCATGTGGAGCGAGAGACAGTGAACATTAATCTGTTTTTCTTTTCATGTTTAATGTCATTAAATAGATAGAGTGAGGCTACGGTAATATGCATAGTGCACTTTAGTCTGTACTACGGATTTATATTTTCATTTTTAAAGTCTAAATAATCAATCTGAACCATTCCTTTGGTCTTCATTTGAAAATGTACTTGAAGACTAAATTTTACATTTTTTAGAAAAAAAAAAATTACTATTTTTTTGCGTTTGAATGAAGGGTTGAGTTAGTGAAAATAGTGAGTTAACTCAAACTTAGATAGTGAGCTAACTCAATTTTTGGTTGAGTTAGTAGAATAGCATGCTAATTTATAAAAAAAAAAAAAAAAAATAAAGAATAGTCCATTTTTGTTAACCCAAACACATCCAAACATAAAATGTAGCTTGAAATTGGCACTAACCCGGGGTTTTTGTTTTTTTAAAACCATCACTAACACGGGTTAGCACTATTCTTTGCCTCATCCAAACCGAACTAAAATAACCAAACCAAACTTTTCTTCGGTTTTCAAAAATAGAACAGAACCGAACCGATTAAACTTATAAACTGATTAAGAACCGAACCGAACAAACCGAAGTAAATTTCGGTTTGTTCGGTTCAAACCGAAGTAAACCTATTAGTCGCTATTATTAATGAAAATTACACATGTTCATACACAAGTTGTTCAATTCCATACAAAACATGTAGATGTTCTAAAATATTTAAACTAAAATAAAAGAAAGGAAACTATTATTGAACTAAACAAAATATACACCATACTTGAATCAATATAATTCGATCAGTTCGGTTTAGTCGGTTTTGAAAAGTCTAAACCGAACCGATCCATTTAAACCGAAAAACCGAACCATTTAAACCAAAAAATTTTGGTTCGGTTGAAAGCCAAACAAACCGAACCGTTTGAACACCCCTAATCAGATCCAATAAGCTCGGTCACTAGATAACAATTGATAAAATTAACCAGAGAAAATGGTGAGTTGTGGAAATAATTCCAATTGATATAAAAAATAAAATGGAGACATTTGAAATTTAATTAATTTGAAAAATGTCAATAAGAATTTGAATAGTGTGAACTGTGTGATAGTGTCCCAGGTGTATATTTGCATCTGAGATACACTATTTTTGCATCTGAGATATTTTGATATCCAGCCTGTCAAACTTTCAGCTCTTACCGACTATTATTTATTACACAATTTATTACATTTATGAGAGGTAGTGGAATAGTGGATGCCATAAATTATATTTAGTACCAATTGGACTAACTCTGCAGTTGGTTGGTGGAGAATTTAAGGAGACCAATAAATTGTACTTTATTAGTACTGTACCATATTATGTCTTAATTTTTGCAATTTATATAATATTCCTTACAATTGATCCTGTTTGAATTTATATAATATTCCTTACAATTTATATAGTGTGATAGTGCCTAGAATCGGTATATTATTTAATGAGTGAATGTGTTGATCAAACCGTATTATGTAATTCTATTTATCATTTTTCAAGTTCAAACCGTGGATCCAAACCGTTAACATGATCTCGATATGAAAGTGTACTTGAAGACCAAATTTTACATTTTTAGAATTTTTGTACTTTTTTTTAGATAGAAAGAAAATCACTATTTTTTAATATTCAAAATCTTTGAATTAAGTGATTTTCTACCTATCTAAAAAGTTAGTAAAAAAATTTAAGAGATATAAAATTTAGTTTTCAAGTACATTTTCATATGAATAGCATGTTGAGTGGTTCGAATCAATTGTTCCGATTTTTGAAAACGAAAAAATAAATTCATAACACGAGTCAATATGTGCTTTGCAGAGTATCATAGCGTCACTCTTAATCTCTTATTTAATTAGTACTCTTTTTCTATTACATAGTATCACAAAGGATTGTCAGAAGAAATTATAATTTTTGAAATTGTGCCATGGAGGATGGCATGATTCTTCTAATATATATTTATCATACATCTTATTCTTTGCAGAAATGCATTAAGCCAAACTCACACAAATTTGCTGAACTTCATTGTTTTCCATTAATTTTTTTGTGTCAGTTCTCATATAAATAAGCTCAATTAATACAAGGATTACATGGATGTAATAATGTAAACAATAACAGGAATTACTTTTGATTCTACCATTTTACTTTTTTTTTTTTTTTACAATAACTTCTTTTGAAAATAAAGATATGACAGACACAAAGCACAATTTTTGTTTCAGGCACTTGATAAAATGATAAATATATTATCTATCCTCCCATTTTATTTCAATTGTTGTGATAATTTTCAAAAGTGAAGAAACTTATTTCTGTGTTTATATCTGAAGTTTAATTTCAGACCAATTTTTGAGAAAACAATTTAAAATAGTCATTTAATTTCCACAAACAGTACAACAACCACATTTTATTTAAATAAATAGTAGATTCGCTAACAGTGATGCTTGACCAAGTCAACCTAAGAACAAATATACTCTCCAACTTAGAAACCTATATATTTAATAAGCAAAATTTAATTCTTAGGTCCACCATTATCAACCTGGAATAAACTATTATTGGGAAATACAAATCTTCTATTGTAACATTGACATTGCAATTTATGCAACAAACAATTTACATGAGTATTTGAAATATCTATAAGAGATCCATTGCATTTATTGCTATATCATGATGGAAACAATAAAACAATCTTCTTTGTAAAAAAAAATAGATCCAACACTCAACTGTAAATTTGTCGGAATTTATTGCTATATCATGAGGAACTTTTTTTTCGTAGTAAAAGAACAATCAATAGCCGATGCAGTATCCAGGATTTTTTTTATAAACCGTAATTAAAAAAAAAATTACCAAACCAAAAGTAATCATTTCGGTCCAGAAAAAAAAAAAAAAAAAGTGGACCAAAATGACATTTCGGTTCTTATAGTTTTTGTAAAAATCATGTTGGTTTGGTAAAAAAAAATTAATTACGGTTTATAAAAAAAATCCCAGTATCCAAAGCAAGTTCGTATTGGTGCTAATTTATTTTGAATAGGAATAATAATTGTTATTTGAGAAAGATTTAGCTTGCTATTACAAAGACAGATGAGGAATATAAAACCCATTTAAACTTTAAACTTTACTATGTAATAGGTTTTTTTTTTCATCTTTATGTTCTTCATTTTCATATTTTTTTCCTTTGTAACTTTTGATATTTTTGGTGTCCGTATTAATGCAATCTAGAAGCATGACCTTCACATTTCTTTGTAAAAAAAATTATATTAGAGCAACTGAACATTATTCAAAATATCTGATAAGCATAAGTGAATCTTCAAAGGCCATTTTATACAGCTGTATAAAAATAATTGTAATTGCAACCCTTCTCTTTTAGAGGAGGGTTCAAATGCCTCCATTTTTCATGCCTCCATCATGCCTCTATTTTTTAAAACTTTAATAACTCAAAATTTAAAACTAAAAATTCAAAATAAAACCGTTGGATATGATCTACATCATTTTATCTATGCACGTGTAAAAAATTATGACATTTTAATTTTGTTTTGGTTGTCATCAAGAGCTTGTAAAAAATGTACTAATGTGGATAATTTCTAGACGTTGATTTTTCAACTTATTGATTCACATAAAAACAAAATCAAAATGTGATAATTTTTTATGAGCACATAGATAAAATGTTGTAGATCATATCCAACAGTTTTATTTTGACTTTTAAGTTTTAAATTTGGAGTTATTAAAGTTTTTAAAAATAAAGGCATGATGGAGGCACAAAAAATGGAGGCATTTGAATCCTCCTCTCTCTTTTAAGTGTAATTACAAAATTTTATAAAAAAAAAATTAACACAAACAATCAAATGCTTCAACACAGGAAAAAGATCATATCAAAGAAACACAAAAGATCCAAACCAACAATAAATTTTTTTTTTTTTAGTGAAAGCCCTTGCCCCTTGGGCAAAACCAACAATAAAATTGCATCCCCTTAAAAGAGACACCAGTCAACCACCCACAGCGGCACAGCCACAACCAGCGCCTTCCGTGAAAATTTAAAATCCAACTAACTTGTACTTTTTTACTTTTTACCAGAGTCTAATGGTAAAATTACAACTTTACAAGATCAAATAGCAAAAGATATCAAACAAACCAGCAAATGCTAGTATGCTACTAACCAGTGTTGTTAAATGCAGCCGCATGGACCGCATATTCGGCCACACATGTGTATGCTGCATAAAAATCTTCATGTAGTCCCGTATATGCAATTCTGCATATACACCACATATGCAATCCATACAGACCGCATTATACCATGCAGTTTAGACAAATATTTATTTTAATTAATAAAAAAAATTTCAAGTTTTGATCAAACATTTATTAATAAAAAATGGATCAGATATGCAGTAAAATTCAGACCCAATTATTTATACTCATCCGGACACAAGTCCAGTTAAGTGAAGTTTTCCATAGTCCATGCAGTTTCTTTTATATGCTCTCAAAAAGTTTCTTTCTTTTGTTCTTAAAATTTGGGACTAAAGAAATGCTATTATACCAGTTACTTCAGACGGACGCTCTGGGTGAAATTCACGTGAATTCAGTGTTTACAATATTTTATTACTAATTTGGGCTGAAGGATTTGAGCAACTGAATTTATGGCACATTATTGGCTATTGGCTACAAAGGATTTCGAATTAAAGCAGCTGCATTTATGGTCTATTAGTCATTTTCGAATTAAAGCAGGGCATTTATTTATTATACTTGTAAACATGCGCTGTGCTTCCATATAAATATATATACTATATATGATGAGCTCTATATATACTACATATATATATGTTTAAGTGAAGTTTCACATATACTACATGAGGAGGGTTCAAATGTCTGCATTTTTGTGCATCCATCATGCCTCCATTTTTAAAATTTTAATAATTTAAAATTTAAAACTTAAAAGTCAAAATAAAACCGTTGGATATGATCTGCATTATTTTATCTATGCACATGTAAAAAATTATGATATTTCAACTTTGTTTTGGTTGTCATTAAGAGCTTGTAAAAACGTACTAATGTGGATAATTTCTAGACGTTGATTTTTCAACTTATTGATTCACATAAAAACAAAACCAAAACGTGATAATTTTTTATGACCACATAGCGAAAATAACATAGATCGCATCTAACGGTTTTATTATGAAATTTATGATTTAATTTTGAGTTATTAATATTTTAAAAATGGAGGCATAGTGGAGGCAAAAAATGAAGGCATTTGAACCCTCCTCATACTACATATACATGTAGTATAAAATGCACGTATATGAATATATATATCTGAATTCTCATTTTAAAATCCGCATATATAAGTCCGCATATGCGGCCGCATACGACATATGCGGTATGCAGCGGACTTTCACATGCATGAACAAAACCGCATTCAACAACATTGGCTACAACACTGGAAACACATGATATCACGGAAACATAGAAGATCCCAACCAATAATTAAATTGCAAACCCTTAAAAAGACCAACCACCCCAAGACCCATCTGGCCTCCTATAAAATGGGGGTGCAAGTACCATCCCTAACCATCGATCACTTTCAATTCACAACACACACTACACACACACAACACACACAACACACACACTCACATTCACTCATGGAGAGGCTCACCAAGCTGTCACTAACCATGCTTGCTCTCTTGCTAGCCACCTGCTTGGTGGCTACTGAAGCAAGAGATCTCAAAGCAACCAAGCCGGCCGAGTACAAACCACAGACATTCCCGCCATTTGACCGCATGTTCCCAAACCCAGCTCTTGGTGGCGCCGGGTCGAGCTTTGGAATGCCGCGATTCGGGATGGGTGGTTCCAGTCCTCTAGGAGGAAGCAGTGCACTTCCTGGGTTTAGCTGGCCTGGGTTCGGTGTGCCCGGGAACAATGCCGTCACAAACCAAGAGAAGAAACCGTAATGTTATCATACAATGGCTATGGCTTTGTAGGTTGAACTATTTGTGTTGGTGCGTTCATTAGAAAGTTTCGGATGTTATATTTGTAACATGTAGTAAGTTGCTAGCTTGCTAGGCTCAAGTATGTGAGGTTTTCTTTCTGTTTATGGTTTATTTCTTTTATTTAAAGTGTTTTTGTGTGCATGGTGCTAGTGACCTTGTGTGAAGGTCTTGATGATACATGTGATGTGTTCATGATCATGAATTAATAGATGTGTTATGACGATATTATTCATAAATCGCTTACCAGTATAGTTTAGTTAACATCCTCAAGAAATGTTAAGTTTCTTCAACACACAAACCAAGGCTACTTCATTCAGAATAAATTTTCAAGAAATTACTTTTTTATCAGTTAAAAGTATGAAAATATTGAACAAGGTCACAAATAAGCGTCATATTTGAGTGATTTATTTAAGAGTTTGGGGTAATTAATTTGAGTATATGATTAATTTACCTCCAGTTTTAATTACCTTTTCCTGGAAAGCTAGTCTTTCCAGTTTCCACTGTTCACTATTCACAGTAAAGGCATTAAAAAATTACTGGGTGAAAAATATTGTTGAGTCTCCAGTTTTGAAAAGAAATGATAAAAAAATAACTATCTAGTAATATTAAGTTTCATAATCCCAAAAATTAAGACTCCATTTCAGTATAAATTTTGAAATGGTAGCCTTTCCAGTTTACACAGCCCTATTCACAGTTAAAGCATTAAAAAAAATACTGGTTGAAAAAAAAATGTTGTCTAGTAGTTATCAACAAGATGTGAAAAGCAATTTATACATCTGTTAAATCTTATAAAATTTTGATATTTCATCAAATTATTTTTATACATCTGTCAAATTTGGCTGGTCCAATCCCACTTAATTTAGTGACAGTCCTAGTACTGAGGAAATTTAATATGAGCTGTCTGATGTTTGATTCAGATGGGCAGACTTAAAGACCAGTCACACTTTTGTACAACACTACCGCAGTACAATAATAGTAAGAGATTCCTCTCTTCTCCTCTCACAATGTAGAACTATTATTAGACAAATAACTACAGTAAAATCTGTAAAAGTTCAGTAGGAAACAGGGAAGGATTGAATAAGAGGGTATGGGGTTTTAATTGATCCCATCAATTTTCAAAAAAAATTATATTTATACATGCCTTTTTATATAATTTAGAGTAAAATGTTACTGATGATAATGTAAAATTTATTCTTATTGGCAGCATGAAAATTTTGATAAGCTGGCTTGGCTCCCCCTTAGTAAGAAACATGAGATGCATTGTTGTTAGGGATTGCCATACCAAATACCAAAAACTTTGTGGGATGTTTTTCAGTCTAGAACAGATAATTCCAACTTTGAGTGTCAACTTTCAACCAGATCCATCCGACCCAATCAGAAATTGCCCACGACGATGACAGTGTGTCAACTGTGAACTCTCTTGAACTTTGAATCTCAACCGATATTTGTTCATGCATTTATAATTATTGAGGTTCAAATGTCCCACTTTTAATGTTTTCACTGTGCCTTCATTTTTAAATTTTAATAACTTAAAATTTAAAACTTAAACATTAAAATAAGACCATTAAATACTATCTACATAATTTTCTCTGTACACATATAAATGATTATGACATTACATTTCAACTTTATTTTGATTATTATTAAAAATTTACAAAATACAATAATATGAATAATTTCTAAATGTTAATTGATTCATATAAAAATAAATTGAAAAGTAAAAGTCATAATTTTTTTATGTGCATATAAAAAATATATAGATCACATCTACCTATCTTACTTTAACATACAAGTTTTTAAAAAAAATATTATTAAAATTAAAAAATTAAGACTTGACATTGACAAAAAAAAATGAAAAAATTTGAACCCTCGTAATTATTATAAGTTCGGTAAATGTTGGGCGTGCTTCATATTAAATCAAAACCTAATTTTAAACGAATTGAACAATCGCACCAATATCCTACTCAGAGAAAAAGCTCAATTAAATTCAATCCAGAATTCACAACACTTTCAAAATTTTAGGGGTCTATTATAATCCAAAATTCCTGTCTAATTACACCTTTCACGTCCATCACTAGAATTGGGTGAAAGATTCAAGACCGTTTGCTGCTTCCTCAAGAAAACAAAAGCAGCAAAACACCCAGACCTAGAAGAAAACAAACACTTGTTCTTCGAATTAACCGAGTAATATAAGCAATCTCTTTATAGAAATATTCAGCATCCCACTATTTAGACTAAACAACAGGCAACCTTGACCAAAAATATCCAAAAAAGATTCTTGGAAAAATAGACCCCATTGTCACATCAAAAATTTTACGACTTTGACCTTGCAACAGATATCCAGCCAGTACGTGATAACACATTACAGACTGGGCCAACAAAACAGCTTTGAACACCTCAACCCATTTACCACACCAAAAAAGACATCATATATAAGCAACTTTTTTATAGAAAGATTTAACATCCCACTATTTAAACTAAACAACAGGCAACCTTCACCAAAAATATCCAAAAAGATTCTTGGAAAAACAAACCCCGATCATCATAGCAAAAATTTACGACTTTGACCCTGCAACAGATATCCAGTCAGTACGCGACGACACATTACAGACTGGGCCAACAAAACACCTTTGAACCCCTCAACACATTTATCACACCAAAAAAAACATCATATATACCCCTCTTACTTTTAAAGACATCTTAACCAATAATTCCATTTATAAGCCTCTTATTTAAAGAGGTCCTTTGCGAGTCGCTGACCACCCCCATTCTTCCAAACACCTCTGATTGGTACACCCCCCTCAGTTCCCCTGTCAGGCCTCTCAGGGCTTGTATCAGCACCGGTACGACCCCTGTCAAGAAAAGCTGCAGCTGAGCCATCCCCTAGCCTCACCCTAATAAATTTTGATGTCTTCTTAGCACGCTGCTGCTTTGTACCAGTTCCATCATCCGCAACATTACTGCTATTACTAGACTCCCCCGCTGTCTTACCTTTGGTTGAAACGCGGTACCCATCTTTAGACAAGACCTCAACCTTTTCTTCCTCTTGAGCTGACTGCTGGTCAGCCTGGAGCTTTTTTACTGTTTCCAGAAAGTTATCGGTCGCGGCATCTTTACCCTTCCCCTTTTTGGAACTTTTGCTACTACTTCCATTGTTTCTTCCACTATTTCCACTTCCATTTGCAGAAGATTCTCTCAAGTTCTTTAGCCTCAAATTAGCATAATATGCCTCAGTCAATTCCTTCTGCTTTTGTGAATCAGGTAGGAGACGTGCCAATTCGGGTACCAAACTGGAGAGCCCAAACTGCTCCACATAAGAGAGGTACTCTAGTGTGCCTATATCCCCTTGGCGGTACTCGGCCGATATTGATTTAAATAATGAGTAGCGTTCCTCATCATTACCTAAACACTCTCTAATTCGCCCCACTAAGGAACTGTTCGCATTTTTTACAGCATCTGGTACCACTGTTGGTACCGGGACCCCATTTGGTATACTAGGGCTAACACTAGCACTAGGATTGACACTTGGACCTGCTTGGTTGAGGTTAGGCACTGGTGCGGTCTGCTTCAACTTGTAGGAAGATGAACCAGTACTGGTACCAGTGCTGGTGGAATTGCTATTGCTCCATGCAGAATTTGCAGGAACTGGTGCAGGACCCAACCCAGGTATTGATCTGTTATGATCTCTTATACGAAGGGAAGGGAGAGGTGGATCTGGTTGCCGAGATCGAGGATGTATGACCTTGACTGCCCCTTTACTACGCTGTTGTAATCGAGCAGCTAGTGTGTCCCTGGCCAAACTCTGTAGCCCTTGGTGTGGTGCGTGATTGGGACCAGGTTGAACTCTGTTACTAACACCAGGAAGAGGAGGGAAAGACTCCTCTCTCAAAGCATTTGTGCTTCTAGAGTTCTGGTTCAAAGCAAGTGCGTATCGGGAGACAGATGAGTCCTGATTATCAGGTGGATCAGTGGTGGAACCCGGTCTCAGGTCAGGCCCATCCCTCGGGTCTGACAATGGAGGAAAGGAAGATTGTTCTAGAACCTGCTCACGTTGAGAACTGGTAAGACTTACAGATTCAAGCGAGGCAGCAACAGAGTCACCATAATCTCGGTGAATGGGTGTTGAAAAATCATTTGGTGTGTCACGTCTAAAATTACGTCCCCTGCCACCACTAAAACGGCCACCACGTCTCTGCTCTTGCTCACTCCTTCGGTATCTGAAGCTTGTTGGTATCTGAATAAAATTATAATAATAAAGTGAGAAATTGGAAAATTAAGGTTTTTCGAGAGGAGAGTATTCCATGGTACTTGAAAAATAATTATTTAATACCTGAAGTGCAGCATTTCGTTGTGCGCGTGACATGTTGCCTCCATGTTCCAGAGCATTATGCCTCTAGAAAATCAGAAAACATTCATAAATTTTATAAATAAGGTAGATGAAAAGATTCAAGACGACAAAGAATGAGAAACTAATCGAAAATAAGTAAAACCTTTAGCTCTTGTTCATTCTGAAACACTACAAACTTCTTAGCCAAGCATTCTTCGTTTTCACACAGGATATGCTCTTGCCGAAAGTGCATCTACATGTCAAAGCAAAAGTCAGCAATTTGTATATTTTCTTTTCTTTTTTCTCCAGCCACTAGCTTTCGATTAGGACAATGTTGTAAATTTTGTTAGGTTCGATACCTCAAGGTCGTCATAATTGCGGTAATAATCATATTGGCCAGGATGTTGTCTGTAAAAAACATACGAAAAATGAAAAAAAAAAATGACCAATCAACCAACAAATAAATAAAGTTAATAAGAAAATCAAACACCCTACATAAAATGAATAGAAAATGGACAACCTTTCATAAAATGGATCTCCAGGCTAAGTGATTAACCGGCAGTTGTTTCTATTTTTATTCTTAAATAATTCCTGCCTATTCTTTATTTTATTTATATCTGAAATTTACTAACAGAGTTAACCATTATACTATTATCAGTGATTCTGCAAACTCCGGAGGGTATGAATTGCAAAGCAATTCTGGAACTGGTTCATAATAGCTGAACCATGACTCTTCAGCTTGTCATAAAAACCTTAAAGCACTACAAGATAGCAAAACACTGTACCTTTGACATATATGGCAAGTATAATGCTCAGTGGACATGTGAACATACAGTTCATTGTCACCATAAAAGTGGCTTTTGCAAAAGTCGCACATTGGGTGACCCATGAACCCACTTCTTTCCTCTTCTGTTCCATCAACCTCAGAATCACCACTCCTTCTGTGTTGTTGCAGCTGTGTCCTTGTATATAGCTTCTGCTCACATATAAACACCTGTACAAAAATAAAAAATTTACATCACCATTCATAAAATTGAGCAACCTGGCTCCCTGAGTACTTTGGTTCTGGGTTATAACTAATTCGAGATTACTACCGAACCATCAGGCATTGCACCTCGTTTTACCTATTTTTCTCCAGCCAAGTTAAACTAAAGAAAACAGTCTAAAGCCAGATATGGCAAAAGACTGATCAATACGGAAAGGTCAATTAAGTATCAGAAATTTGGCACTGCCTATCATTTTTCCAAGTCATTTTAAATTAAATGATGCAGTACTAGAAGAAACTACAAACGAACATCACATTACCTTTTGTCTTAGTTTACCAAAATTTAAGCTTTCTTCTCAATCATCCTTTTCGAAATTTACAATTACTTCTCAAATACAGGCATTATACCAACATGCTGTATTTTGGCATGCATCTGCTATTGGTATGGTACCTCTTTTTTGTAGTTTTCCTTCAGTCATATTAAACTAAGTGATCACAGCTCCATACAAGTGCATACCAGAATTGCATCAACACATGCAGAAAACTTTTATCTTTCATGGTTTCTAGATATTCTAGCTTATTTATAGGTGTTAAGTTAACATTACCTTTCTCCCTTCCAGACAAAGGTCGCACATGTGCAACTTATGCTGGTGGAACAGATGACCCTTGAGCTGCTCTATGCTCCTAAACCTGTTCCGGCGCCTTGCTGGTCCCACACCAGCTCCCGCCTCATCAGGCCCTGCCCTGTCACACACACTACACGAGAGACGACACATTGCTTTTATCATCTTGTAGTGGTCAAGGTCCTCAAAGTAGCCCTGTGTGTCTTCATGGTACCAGTATGAACCATTCTGGCCCTCGGTTGCACCAGGTGGGAAGCCTGAGAAGTCAGTCATTACCCTTGTGTAGTCTCCCATCGCCTAAATATGGAAAGAATATATAGATGTAATGGCAAGATAAGTAATGGCATTCCTTCAAATGAACAAAGAGAATCTTACAGAAGGATCGCAAATTTAGTTAGCGAGACAATAGTTCAATTGGTACTTCATTATATGGTACTTTATTATCATGTGTTGGTTTTTCAAACTATATACTTACCCTAATTATATCCAATTAATTCCTAATTAAGCCTGAATTCTCAACCAAAATATAAATAAGCCTCAAACAAGCCAAAGATGTGCAACTGAGAGCAGCAACATTCAACAAACACCTGATTAAATTGTTTTCCATTGAAAGATATAAATTTTGCAAAACCTAGCTTGTGATAATTTTCCAGCAAAAACCTAGCATGTCTATTACAAAATAATAAAAAGTCAATATTGTTTGGTTCTCATTGAAGGGAGTTCAATTTCAATTAAGCCTCACTTCTATTCAGTCAATACTTATTTGCAATTATCATTCTCAGAGAAGTAAAGTATCATGGAGCATCTACAGACGTAACAAAGAGAATTTTATTAAACTTACAAGGGGTGTTTTTACAAAACCCAAATTCTAAAGTTTGGAGGCACCAAATCAGGGTAGTCCCATATGTAGCACTTTCAGGATTCTTCCCAAATAAAAAAAACTACTAGTATACAGTTCTTTAGATGGATACACATGTAACAAAACTCAAAACCTGATTCAACAAATCAGGAAAGCATGCTTTTACGGTAGGTTGTAGAGGATGTTGAAGCAAATAACTCAAAATTCAGGGGTTTTAACACAATACCAGCATTTTTTTTCACCGAAAGGAAAATTTCCAGGTCGTTAATATCCATCAATCAGCATAGATAAAGAGATTGAGAAAACTGAGCAATTATACCTTTGTCACGAAAATCGTGGGGCAATCGGATTTGCATATACAACACCGCTTGTCGTCCATGATGAAGCGAAGGCGCACCACGCAGTTTGAGCACACCTCCCGGTGAAGGCACGCGCCATACGCCACCCACTCCAAAGGCTCAGCGCACACGGCACAGCTGTCGTCCATCTCTTCCTTCGACGATCTGATCTGAGTTGAGGTTGAGTAATTAAGCTTGCGAAGAGAGGGGAGAGAGATTAGGGTTTCGATTTGAGGGGCGAAAGAGCAGACGGAGCGGCAGAGAAGGGGAATTGTTCAGGAGATCCTTGATTTTCTACTTTTCTCTTCCTTTATAATTAACGTGAGAAATAAACAATTGTCGCAAAAATAATGTTAATATTTACGATTGATGACGTCCATCAGTGACACTTCTTTTGACCGGATTTTGGTCCAATTTTGTAGCGGATCGTAAAGAGTTGTAAATTTCATCGGTCCGTAAAGAAGCCCTCTAAGAGTTTATCCAGTAAATTACACAATAGTCCTTAACATTATCGCTCTTTCTCCATTTATATCTTGACAAATTTTGAAGTTCTCGGTTTAATTAGTTCTTCAAATTGCCAGTTTATCCTAAATTGGTCCCACCGTTGGAGCTTTTTTACAAATTTGGATGTAAATGCATGCCATTTATAATGCAATTGCCATGGTTTGACAATGTGAATCCTAAAATAGATAAAAAAAAAATTATATACAAAGGTATTGCTACAAATGTGCTCTCACGTTTCCTAAATACATGTTATTATAGGGCAAATACTGTAAAGGTGCTCGCACATTTTGAATCTTAAAATCTATATCCGCATGGTGTTAGATTTTAAGTCTTTTTATCTAAGTCACATTATCAACACTGTCATTCAAGCGATCTATTCTTTTGTCCTACTTATTAGAATCGAAGGGTTCATGTTATTTTAAGTAAAAACATGTGGGTTTTTTCTGTAAGAACTTTCACGCGGTTAATCATATTGTTAATTATTGTATAAAATTTTAGGTTAAAAAAATTATTTATTTATATCCCAAATTTATTTAGTTAGAACATTGTACAAATTTTAATTAGTTTAATATATAATATTATTTTTTGGATCAGTTATTCTATTGGTAGCATTTTCAAATCCTAAGAATACAAAAACCTCTACGATACATTGGAGGAAATAGAAATACAAGAAAAGAACTCTACGAAATGCGATGCCACACCATAAATGCTGTTACTCATTACTTAAGGATTGAAGAAAGTTCACCTCTTTACTAATTTACCAAAATTTTCACAAATAAAGGATGGACAATGAAGCATCAGAAGTAAATAGAAAAATGTTTTTATAATTTGGCAGATAGTAGTACATGCGTGATCTGGTTGACTGGTTGCAGTCTAATGATGAAAGAAAAGAGACAATTGTCCTTTGACATCTCAAATTCATTTCTTCTCAAGTCAAAGTCATCCTTTGTTGAGCAAGTCTCCAAAAACCGGATCTGACTCTGCTGTTTTTCTCTTAAAAAAGCAGAATGCTACTTTTCCGATCCCAACCATTCAAATTCGTTGAGATTTGCGCATAAAAAAGTTTATTTATCAAAATACGTGAATAGAAAATTTTAAATAGTTGGAATCTGAAAAGCAGAACCCTACTTTTCTTAGAAAACAGCAGAATCGGATCCCAAAAACCTTGTGCTCCAAGCCAATCTTTCGTTTCTCTTTAAATTAGAGCTAATCAAACACATGGAAAAAGTAATTTCGTTTATATTTGTAGGAACTCTGAGGATTCACTTGTGAATGAGCCGGTCAGTTGTAATAGCTTGTTCTGACAAATATAATGTGCTTCTTCTTCTTTTTAAAAAAAAAATTCTATTCATTAGTTGAAAAGAATTTCAAATTGTGCAATTCTTAAATACAATTATACAAAATAGTACACCAAGGGAAAACTTTGCATGATATCACCACATCTACGTAAGTGGTAGCCCAGATATCATATACTGATATGATACATGAATCAGAAAAATATTCACTGTCAAAGGCTATTGTCCTCTGGACTAAGGATAGCAACTTTCATAAATTCAATTACAAGTTAGTACACAAGATCATAACTTCGGAAAATAAAGCGTTGATGTCATGGCTTTTAATAGACACAATCAATTATAATGAAGTAGACCAAGCATCGCTCCACCAAAATAAAAAGCAATTATGAAAAATTGTTTTTCACAATTGTAGAAGAAAATCAGATCTCAAAAAACCGGAGCTCTACCATGCCTTCCTTGCGCAATGGGGAATACCACGCGGTAGCCTTGGCTGATCCAAGAACTTGTAAAGCCCAATCTATTGCTAACACAGACTCATCAATCCGTGCAATTTGGTTCTTGTTTCTCGGGTCGATGGTTATTTTTGAATCCATTCGGAAGCTAAAAGGCCCAACTATCTAGAAAACAAATCATAAACAGATAAATAAATAAATCTAAATGAGGGCAACTTTTTATATTCTCCTGAAAGTTTTGAAAAACAGCAGTTACATTCCCTTTAATTCTATGTATGTCCTGAATTTCAAAATAACATTAAAAATCATTGTGGCGGGGGCAACAGCAGCAATAATTGCATTGATAAAAGAATTGACAATTACAGGAATAGGAAAGACCAAATTACCCCCTGTTTTATCAGGATTTCCCTCATTAACAAAGGGTGAGAAAGAAGGAACTTTCAGGAATTATTTTAGACAAAAAGGAAGTAGAAAGTGTTCTCTGGCCACCTTTGGTGCAAGAAGGGCACAATTGTATTTTTGAACTAAACAACTTGAAGACTAAAGAACCTTCCTAGGCCACATTAATTGTTATGGTATCAGTGGGATTTGAATTCTACATAGCAATTCCAACACATGCCAAGCAGAGCTGCCTGTATATTATGATATTATCTGATGTTGACTTTACAGACCTGCGGTTTATTTGAATTTTCTGGCTTCTTGATGTAATTTAACACACAAAATATTCTCCCATACACCAGTAAATTATCAGCCAAGACTATGACTCCATCTTTTTGTTTAATAAAACAAGTACTCACCTGTTGCTGTAGAGAGACTATTACATCAGGGCAAACCGCATGTACTGCCGCCAGATCCAATGGCTGAGAATGGTACAGATCCTTTCCCAACTGGGTTGCGCCCTTAAAGAAAGCCGAACCCGAGTTGAAATCAAGCCTCGTGCTGAGCCGGGTCAGGTCAAAGAAGAGCCTCTGGAAGTTTCCATGTTGGGCAGTTAAGGATAGAGAACCAAATAGATCTCCCAGAAAGGCATGCTTGTTCTTCTCAGTATAAAATTCTGATGAGCTATCATGGATAGATCCACTTGCTACCCCACCTACCAAGTTATAAATGCAATAATTGTAAATTTTGAATATTACTGGACAATTAAGTAATTTGTGAAATTGCATGGTATCATTACACCCCAGGCTCAATCAAAGTACTGAACCTGTAAACAAATGGGTACCAGATATAAACAATAGCTGCTTGGTACCAGATATAATGAAGTTTCACATTTTATCATGCTCTTGAGGGGCGATTGATACCATAGTGGAATATAAACGATAAAACTTACCAAATGTACATGAAGCAGAAACATGTGGATCTGATAATAACACATCATATGGCTGCACCATTTTGACCTTCCCCTCTTTCTCTCTCCAAAGATCAAAATTTCTCTTAAAAGAAATTGCCACCTTGGCACATGTGCCTGGGAATAGAGATGCCGGTACTGATACTGGCACATCACGATTATTTTCCTCACTATGTAATGGTTTTGGATCTCCCTTCAAATGGTGCAAGCACAAGTGGTAGCTTAATCCGGATCCAGATCCAATAGATGCCAGATCAAAACCCAACAACAAAGGTACATCCCAATATGACCCCATTTTGTCCACAAATAGACTCGGGCAAGCTGCCTCCATTGTTAAACTATGCTTAGCGAACTACAAAGATGAAAAAAAAGAGGTTCTTTGCAAATTAGACCAGTACTTTATTGCACTTGCAAATAATGCCCATTATTTCTCAAATTTCAGTACAAACCAACAAGCAATATTTTTTGGACTACAACAAACACTTCAGTAAATTAAAGTAGAGTTAAGTAGTTAATCTGAAATTCAGTAAGTTTAATAGTCTTGCATGATTTAAGCTTCACTTTAACTTTAACGTCCTATTGACCAACAAAAAAAAAGTTGGGATTTGTACGGATTTGAGAAAACTTGGTTGGTATTTTCAAATACAACAAATTGTGTAGTAAAAGTTGCAAAAAACCTCCAAAAGACATTGAAAAAATAATGTTAGGGAAGCGATTTCACTAAATATAACACTAGAAGTGCGAAATATCAAGGGGCATTACAGATGGTTTGCCTTGTGTTGAAAGATTGCTTTTCCTCTACCCTGTTCCCTATTAATGTTGAATGCCTCAACCAACAAAGTCATGCTAGATGAGATTTGGAGCTCTGTAGCAGCACCAATTGTCATTATGTCTCTTACTCGGCTTGAGATAAACTCAGACCAAGATGCCTCCCCTTTCCCTTTGGATACACTTTCTTTGATTGAAGACAACAGCTTTTGCATATCAAATTGATCCAAGATAGTAGCTGACCTGCATTTTCACACACATAATCTTCTCAAAACAAGTATGGAAACTTATACTGGTACTGAGGATGTACAGGTAGCAGACATTGACTAATACAGTAATATATCAGGCCGTAGCAACAACATACCAGTAGCAGGCTACAGCTGCCACTGGTACACTCCTATTCTCAGTGTATGTATTTCAGGTCCAGTAAATTGTAAATGTAATGACTTGAGTAACGATTTTTTTATAACAATCACTCTTAATGCAGTGTTAATTCTAAAATTTTCTAATAGGAAAAGAAAACAATTCGTAAAATTACAGCAGCATACAATTTATCTGTGAGGTGCTTTAAATGCGCATGGTGCATGAAGAAGCCTCCATCAGCGGCGCAAAAGGATGGCACGAGAGGGGCTGACATGAAGCGGTGCATGAAGTCAAGTTGCTTGGTCCTGGTAATGCGGGGCCCGCGCGACAGGCCGAGAAGCGAGGGTGGGTCTAGCGGCACAGGTCTGGCCGTGCCTTCCATCGTAACTGGAGACTCCATGTCCAGTTGCCACCGACCGCCGGCGTCCGTTGCCCATCTCATTAGCCTCGCCATGCTCTCTCTCTCTCTCTCTCTCCTTGTCTGAGTTTCTAGCGTAGTAGGATTTGGCGAGGTTTTGGAGTGCACAGCGTCTGGTGTGGATTGGGAATTTAGAATAGGATGGATTTAAAATAATGGATATCTCCAGCTTTAGAGAATTGAGAGAAGGTGATAAAGTTAATACTAGGGCAAAGATTATTCGTCTTGGGCCTTGCCTTGTGAGGTGTTGTAAATGGGCTGAAATGATTGGGCTTGTGTCTAATGTGAGCTTGAGCTTGAGCTTCTTATATTAACGTTCATATTCGGTGCCGTGCAGCCCCGTTCTAGCGCAGAATTCGATCCGTTGATCGTTACAAAATTCATACAAACTTTGAGTTCAGGTCCCCTAAAATAACTCAAAGTTTGAGTTTGAATATGTACCGTCCGATCAGAATCCGCACCAATATTAAATAATTCCGTAAATTTTAACTTGAACTGAATTAATCGAATTCGAACCGTCCAATCCAAACTCAAATTCTGAGTTACTTTAGGAGATTTAGACCCGATTAGCTTAGGGCCTTCAATTTGGGTCCGGATCCCCTAAAATAACCCAACTTTTGGGTTTTCGATTGGGACCGTCCGATTCGATTATGTCGCTCGAGATCGTCTGGGGATTCGAATCCGTCGTCGGGATGTGTGCGCTCCACTTCGGGATGGTCTCGAATTTGAATCGGATGATCCCGATTTAAAACCCAAAAATTGAGTTACTTCACTGGATCCGAATTCCTTCAATTTATGGAGATTGCTTCATCAATTCGGCCCAAGATTAAGTTCACATCATCTAAAGTAACTCAAATTTGTAATTTAGATCCGGACCGTTAAATCTGTTTTGGCGCAAATATTAAAGAGATTATGTTCGTTTCACCTCAGATAAGATTGGTCAGAATTCTAATTAGACAGTCCGAATTTAAACTTAAAATTTGAGTTATTTCGGAGGATCTGAACTCCAAGATTAAGAGCTTCTATCTGACATACTGCCAAAACCACCATTCTTCAGGAATTGATCTCTCTTCCTCCCCAATCGTATGGATTTCAGGGGATGTTCCAGTTAGAATTATATTTTTTTTTCACATCGGACGGTTCTTATTAATCTCGATCATGTAGTTGTGTCTATTTGCACGTTCTGCTTGAAGCATATAACTATGTAAGCTTAATCTGGACCGTCTGATCTAAAATAAACTGTGTAGATTTGATCGCTTGAAGGTGCTCACGGACTTTAATATTGATCCAGGCAACTAGTTTAGCTCCTCGACACTCTAAATTGTAGATAATAAAACTGCTGAAATTTTACTTAATTTTCACCTCAATATCTCTTTCTTTTCTTTCTGTTCATCTCTAAATTTATGTTAAGCAAATAAACGATTATGGTCAAATTCGATGATGACTTAGTTTCTCTCTGCTCCCCTTCTTTTTCCTCGCATACCCCTTTCTGAAACACATTTAAAAAAAAATAAAAACAGTATATATTGATAAAAATGTCAACAAGTCATGCTCTGATTAGATACATCATTGTACACGCATCGGCCACGTACTATGATTCACATGTCACGTGCTATGTCTATTCACGATGTGTCATCTATCGAAAAAAAATAGCACGACACAACATGGCACACAACTCGACCCAATGTACATGACTGAACATTATATAAGATCAAAGCAACAAAAAAGTTATATCATTGTTTATTCAAAATAATAATTTAAATTTCAGACAGTACATTTATTTTTTGACACAAATTAATATTACAAATTGTTTCTTTATTTACATTTTTTATATTCTACATTTTTGGCATTCTTTTGATATTAGAAAATAAATAAATTATACGTGATTAAATATAATTAAACATGACAAATGTCATGTCATGTTTAATCACGACATGATTAACGTGTCATGATTATTTTTAATGACACAACACTACACGTGATTCAAATCACGACGTAATTAATCACGAGACGGCACGACACAACATGAATTTACATTTCTAATTGTAGATATAACATTGAAGTATTGTAATATATGTTGTGTTCGTCGACGTCCGTCATTTATCAATAATTGCTCAACATAACTCTCAAGATAATCTATTTTAAATTAGTGTTATACAAACAGCTAATTAATTGAGTAAAATTTACGACAGAAAAACGCAATTTAGTCAAAGCATTAAATAATGATAAGTAGGAGACTCTTCGTTGATAGGGTTCAACAGTATTTCTCTTATCTTTTCATTCCGAAATAAAAAAACAAAGAAATTAAAATGTATTTCTCTTACCTTGTTTGGATGGAGAGTAGAGGAACGAAGGGAATGAAAAGAAAAGAAAACTTTCCGTTGAATCGTGTTTGGTTGATAAAATTATGTCGGAGGTGAAGGGTATAGGAGGTGAAAAGTTTAACCTCGTATTATTGTAATCAATAGAATCGGTTTTCCTTCCGATTTGAAGTGTAACAGATGGAAAGAGATTAATAGTTATTTAGAAACTCATTTGAATTGCTGAAATATAGATGCTCTTAATCATTCAAACACGAAGAAATTAAATATGTTAAACTTCCTTTATATTCCATTCCATGATCCCTTCTATTCTTCACCTCCCCTTCCTTCCTCTACTCTCCATCCAAACAAGGTGTTAGGGATTTGAACAAAACTTCTACCTTCGCAGCTTAAATTAAATTATCGAGAAACACATAATTAACTGACAGTAATCATCATTTAAAAAAAATGGGGATCTCTTACTAGTATACCGGCGAATCACTTGCATGTACTTTTTTTAACAGTTCAGAAAGTTCATTATTTACCCTAAAAAATCCGAACAATTGAATTTATTATTTTAAGCAAATTATGATATATGATCCATTATCTTCTTTTCTTAACTGCACTCAGCAACATTAGGTTCACTGGATTGCTACCAAAACAAGATTAGAAAAGATAACCTGAATCAATAATAGTAGCTATGTGTGCGTCATGAAAATATGAATGCATCGCATAATTAATAGATATTGATCTGTACAAGATCACATAATTAATTTATATAGATATGTGTGCGTCATCAAAATATGAATGCATTAAAATAAATCAATCTAAGTTGCATCCATCTGTCATGAAAATAAATAAAATCAACCGTTCAGATTCGACATTTAATTTTAAAAATATAAAATATAAATAAAAAATAAATTTGTGGCATTTTGTGGTATTGGAATGCACATTTACTTCAAACATATTATTGTCATGAAGAAACTTATTGGATTGATTGACCAATTCAAACCATTAAAACCGATCAATTTCACAAGTGATATGTTTACATGTCAAATTATAAAATTTCGAATTAATTTATAAAGTTAAGCGGTAAAATAAAATAAAAAATGAACACATTTAAAGTATCTTATAATTTTTTTTTTGTTTACCACTTAACTTTATACTAAATTAAATCGAAAATTTATAAATTCGACATATACAAACATTACTCATAAAGTATATCGATTTTAACAATTTGAATTTGTTAGTTAAAATTATTTCAACAGAACTCACCAAAAGACTTGTTGAGCTTTAAGAGTTAAAACACCATCCTAGTTATACTCAATGTTTTTAACAGCTGGAATGGGCTTCATGGAAGGCAAAGAGAATTATTTAAAGCCCATTCATAAAAGAGTTTAGGGTTCAAATGCTCCATCTTTTTGTGTCTGAATAATGTACACGTTTTTATTTTCGTTTTGAAAGTTCAAATGATCGATCCGAACCGCTTAACATGATCTTCATATTAAAATGTACTTCAAGATAAAATTTTATACTTTTTAAGTATGTGTTTACTAATTTTTTAAATAGGTATAAAATTATAGTTTTTGGATGGTCCAAATCTTCTTATTTTGTACGTACCTATCTAAAAGAAATAGTAAAATATTTTCAAAAAATATAAAATTTGGTCTCCAAGCACATTTTTAATATAGGGATTATGATGAGCGGTTCGAATCGACTATTTGAACTTTGACAACGAAGATAAAGATGCAGGACATCACTGGGGCAAAAAAAAAATAGGGTATTTTAAGTTTTAACCCTACTCTTATTATAATTTTATGAGAAATGTTTTTATTGTTAGAAAAACAAAATCGTCCAGGCTCGTCCATCACGAGCACAAGCATACAAAATTTCATACAAATTTTGCAAAAAAAAAAAACATATTCAAAATATTTTATACAAGATTTGCATTTTTTGACAAGTTTTATACATGTTTCACACATGTGATGTATTCTTATTGGTAGACTAGTTTGAAACATTTTTTCTCCTGATAATTATTAGCGGGTCTTTCATTAATTTTATAGCAAACTGTAAGTCTATTTATTGCTTAAAAATTAAGAGAACACTAAAGAAACTTCCATCAAAGACTACTACTAAGTACTAAATATCATTAAAAAAAATTGATAGAAAGACTTTAATGAACACTATATTAGTAAATAAGCATGTAAAAAGCATGTCGTTATCTCACCGACACGAACAAAAAAGCTATATATATATATATATATATATATTACTTTATCCCCAGTTTGAAATTTTCTTTCGTCTTCGTGCAATATTTCACAATTAAAATGCTACACGTATGTACCATGAAAGTTAAGGTGGCTATTAAGTCAAGATAGAGTGAAGACGTTAAAACAACCTGCCTGCTGTAATTAAATATAAAATTATTTACATGATTTATAAGAAATGTGCTTTATTTTAATGCTTTCTATCTGTAATCAACTAATCAATCATAATATGATGAAAAGTCTGAGTCAATAAATAAGAAAAAGGATGCGCGCGTGCAATGGAAGAAAAGAATTGACATGTAATTTAACAAAACCAAAATCTATACTCCACAAAATTGGATAGATTTTAAGATTTTTTTTTAATCATGTCTTGATAAAAAAAAAATCATGTAGCTTGTTTCACTTTCCTCATTTTAAAGTACATTAATTTGTTGTGCCTAAGTTACTATTTAACTATTAAAATGATTTTTTTTTTTGTTCCACAAAGTATTTATGCCGCTAATTGCATTGTTTTTTATTATATATAATTTTGAAATTTTGAAAAAATATATTTATTTATTTTTAAATTTGACATATGAAAAAATATATTATCTCTTAGTATTTTAGTAAAAATAATCAAAGATGAGACAGAGAAATATCTCCACTGCCCACTGGTGGACAATAAAGAAAGATAAGAGATTGGATGGAAAATACATGCAACCTATAAAATAGGTGCTGCTTTTTGACCCGAAATTTTTATTTATAACATTTTAAAAAAATAAATTAACAAAATAACCATCGTTTCTGGTCAATTCTAAATCTAACACGGCCGCAGAACACCGGAGCGGACCCATTTGGGGGCCGCCGCAGAATGCCGGAGCGGACCCCCATATGGGTCCGCAGAATGCCGGAGCGGACCCGGGTCCGCACTATGCCGGAGCGGCCCCTGTTTTTTTTTTTTTTTTATCTGATTCTGAAGTTGATTATGATTTTGTTTTGGAAATTTTTATCAAAAATGTAAAGTTTGTACTGGAAGTTGTGTGTAATTACTTATGTTTGAAATGTCGTTTAATCTGAAATTGTTGTTCGTCGTTTGTTTGATCAAAAGAAACATTACAATAGAACAAGGAGCCATATAAAGAAGCATACAATAGAACAATGCTAATGTTATCGGAAATTACAAATACGTCTAATTAACCGAAAATAAACAATATTTTTACGAGTACAATTAAAAAAGCAACATTAACTCTCAATCTCGTGCAGCTCGAGCAGCTCTGTTTTGTCTTTCTTGTGTATCTCAGCCGGCTTGGTGTCCTCTTCTCCTATTATGTAGAACGTCCATCCACATCGGAATTCTGTCGTGCTGTCTTCTGCCCACAGAAATATTTTTTTTCTCTGGAACAAGGACCGGGCCATCGTGTTGAGGCCATTCCGACTGATTTCCATAGACATGCCATTGTGCGCTCCATGTGTTGATCAGTGTATGGATGTGATAGTAGTGACTTACAAAGACGCCAGGGTCGATGCCTCGGAGACGACACACGGACAGAACATGAGAGCACGGTATTCTCTCCAATTGAGGCTTCTGGCACGTGCAAGTTACCGTGTGATCATCCCCGATTATCACCGTGTATTTGTAATTGGCCTTGGTAAACCGACCAGAATCGTCAGGTATGAAAGCGTGAACTCTCTCCTGTGTGGAGGTTACCTCGAACTCGTTGTTGTTTCCAAAGCCCCCCAGCGTCTTCATTTTATCGGACCTCTCGAACCGTTTGTTGATCAGCTACGAAAAATTAAAAAATAATGAAGAAGTCAGATTTTTTTAACAAAGTTCATTAAAAATTATGAAGAAAGAACTACAAATAAAAGTACCTGATGCACACGACACGAGAATTGTTGACCTTGACTGACTTCCCATTTGGCTTTGGCCCTCCTTTGCGCAAACCGTGTCATACATTTGTAAAATGTGTCTTCAATTATTGCTGCAACCGGTAGCCTACGAGAGGACTTGAAGACCTTATTAAGTGACTCGGACCCGTTTGTAGTCATGATGCCCCAACGGTAACCACCGTCCAGTGCTTGGAATATCTTCCATGGTTTGGGGCACTCGTTCTCATCTTGATCCAAATATTTACCCACACCGTCCAGCCAATTGAGGGCAATGTCACATGCCTGCCCCATTGCTTGCATTCCTTGCTCGTACCTCCTCATCTTCCTCTTAGCCACACATATTCTAAAAAAACGGATTGCCTTATCACTGCAACCGTTCTTCTTCATGTTCTCGGCTATGTGAGTAGCACAAAGAAGGTGAACACATTGATCCTCATCCTTCTCGTTCCACCCCATATCATCTTGTCTGAACACCTTCTTGATACCCTTTCCCCTATTAGTGATGACACACATGAATCTGGAGCGGATTACATTACGGCGCAACCATTTCATGAACCACGCACAATCGTCATAACTCTCTGATTCTACCAGTGAAAAAGCCAACAGGAGGAGCTGGTTTTCAGCATCGTACCCGGTTGCAATCAACAGCTTGTCTGTGGTAAAATAAATTTTGTAAGAGCCGAAATCAACTAAAATAAATAAAGTGAAAACAATCAAATTAGTTACCTTTATACCGGCCTGACAGGAAACATGCATCAACTGTGATGACCGGTCTGATATGTTGAAAAGCAGCTATGCACAGTCTAAATGCCCAAGCCGCCCTATGAAAATACCTCCATTGTCCAGGTTCACCAGTGGGATATGAGGTCACCTCAAACAATGTTTCTGTCAATAAATTTAAAAAAATAAGTTCAATTTTTGATTGATAATGAAATGACGTAAAAATTGAAGGAACAATGTAGTACCTGGGTTGCTTCTTTTGATTGCCTCCAACAATGGAACTACAAGAGCGTATGACCCCTCCCAACTGCCAAATTGACAGGCTATTGCCAACTCACGGCCACGCCATAGTTTGTTGTACGCCGGTATCTGACCGTTGTACCTTTCAGCAACAGCAATTCGGACAGCCTGAATACTCAAGTCGACATCGTTCCTCATGTGAGCGGATATACACTCGGCAACCATAGTAGCTGACAACTGGGCGTGATCTGTTCTTGTCGCATCCGCGTGGCATGAATGTTGTGTTGGGCATTTGGAGACACGCCATTGTGTTCCATAACCGGTGGCCCTTGCGAGTATGTACCACCCACAGTAACTGTCCTTGCACTTGAACCTCATTCTTGTGCGGTCACTGTGCGTAGGTTTTACCTCTTTGTTGCAAAGGATGTGAAACCTGGCAATTGCGCTCTTCATTTCCTCTTTTGAGTCATATGTTTGTCCCTCGGACAATTCATTCTCATACTCTGCCCTACTTCCAAACAAACCCGAATTGGCTTCCATAAACCCTGATGTGTCGTTGAAAGCATGAATCGGGTGCTGAAACCCGCGATCCATTATCCAAAACCCGCGATCCATCTTGAATTTCCTTGATAGTCCGAGCACAGGCCCGGTATCTTCCTGGTCAGAATAATCGCTCATACCCTCAGGATCAATATGACCCCAATTTTCCTCTGCCTCTAGTATTTCTGGATCCACTTCTTCATCGGATTCATCCGGATTACAAGTTTGACCCCAATGAGCGGTCCGACTAGATGAAGGCTGGTCAGTCTGGGATGGGGCCCGACGGGAGGGTCGGTCCCTCTGAACTGGGGCCCGACTACTGGACGGTTGGTCAATTTGGACAGGGGATGGACTAGAGCCGGATGAGTTACCCCGACTACGACCCTGGATTAACCTCATAACTGGGTTGGAACGTCGGGCTCTGGTAACCTCCACATATAGGTCAATTATCTTGTATGCACCCCCAGAAAAACTCATGGTTTGGTTATACAATACCTGCCAGACTCCCTCATTCTGAATTAGAAATAGTTGGAACCAGGTTTGTGCCGAACTAGTCGGCATGCTAATTTTGGCATCATAAGGTCATACTGACCCTGATCCAACCCCAAATTCTGACATATACTTGATTTAAGTCCCAAATAATCAGTACCCGGCAATACCGGGATCACAGTAACAGGTCCAATACTATAGTAAACCCCATTAGGACCTGTTAAAACATCCCCACCAGTGTAGATGGATAACATAAGAGCCATTTTTTCAATTCAATACAGAAGAAACCTACAATTAAAAATTAACTAAATTAATTATTATAATTAAATTATTCTAATTTAATTATTGCTAAATTAATTATTCTAATTAAATTATTAATCTACTGAAATAAAAATAAAAAATTTAAAAGAAGAGAGAAAAAACTTACAGATCAGAGAGCTAACTCAGGAGAGAGAAGGTGTGAGAGTGTGGAATGAAATTTCGCTGTTATTTTCGGGATATAAAGACCAGGGTCCGCTCCGGCATTCTGCGGCGGCCCCCAAATGGGTCCGCTCCGGTGTTCTGCGGCCGTGTTAGATTTAGAATTGACCAGAAACGATGATTATTTGGTTAATTTATTTTTTTAAAATGTTATAAATAAAAATTTCGGCTTTTTGACCGGTACATTATTTTTTGCATTTTTCTTCAATTTGTGGGTTGGTGGAAAACAGAGGAATAAAATCTGGGAACAGAAGAGAATGGGAGATCTGGAAAAAATAAAATAAAATGTGGATGTTGTTTAGTTGGAGAGATTCTCTTGTATATTTTCAGATAAATAATTATAATTGGAGTTGTGCTATTGTATTTTATTAAGTGGTCAGGTTTGACTTCAACTTCATATTTTTGAAAAAGTTCAAATTGTTGATTCAAATTGTTCAACATGATTTCATATTAAAAGTACTTAGAAATTTAATATTACAATTTTTAGGATTTTTTAGTATCTTTGTAGATAGAATATCATTGTTTTTAAATAATCAAGAATCCTTTGAATTAATAGATTTTCTACATGTGTAAAAAAATAATAAAAAAATTTCAAAAAATATAAAATTTAGTCTTCGTATACATTTTAATATAAATATCATATTAAACGGCTATATTTGGACTGACTTTGAAAATAAATACATTGACACATCAAATTAAATAATTTTTAAAGTATATTAACCCGACTCTATTATCGAGGGAAATCAATTTTTATCTGTTCAATTGTAAAAATGTACATCACAGCAATTTTAAATTTTATAATTCCGTTTCTTAAAATCTAATTTCATATATTTCTTGTCGATATAAAGATCAGCTCAGGTTTGAAGATGATAAGTTTTGAAATTAGTATGAAAAAATCCTCCTATATGTAAAACAGAATGAATGCGCATGTTTGTATAGATTTTGGTTACATTAAAAAAATTGTGTTGTGAATTCAATTTAAAGTATCTTGAATTTTTTTCTAAATTTGTCTTGGGCCCTTCATCTTGAATTTTTTTTTACAACACAATATAATTAATCATTGTAAAGACCAATTGATGATCATAAATTTAATTTTTTTATTAAAACAACAACCGCATACCAGATAGTTCAACCTATCAACAACAACTATTATTTTGCTTGTAATATATATTTGCAAATAAATATACATGTATTTTGTATATAAACTAGTAATAATTAAGGATCTTTAGTTTACTGCACCGAATTCCACATGCACCTCCTTTCTAATCGCAGCACATTTCACACAACCAACAGCAACAAAGTGCAGCAAGGCTGTAAAAGAAGAGAAGAAATTTACAAATCAGTACATGTTTAAATAACATGAACAATTAAATAATATTATTTGCTGAATGAAAATACTTTTTTTAAGTTAAATTAATGTTGAAGAAAGAATGATCAATCCCAATAATTGCTATTTAAAATATGTTACCCAGTGACATGTATTTAAAATATGTTCTACAACAAAAAACAGAGAAATCTCTAACAATTCATGAATATATATTTACTTCCATTAGATATTAAAACAAGCATAACAAGGTATCACGGTGCTAAATGTTATGAGAACCTCTGCTAAATGCAGGAATCCATATTTCAATGGAATTTAAGTAGAACTTAATTAGAAGAACAATAGCAACAAATGATATATTAATAAGACATAGTTGTTTAAAAGTTGAGACTTAATTACCATCCTTCAATGAAGCCCTTCTCTCCCCTCTTTTTTGTGCGAAAGCAACAACAAGACTTCTTTTTTTGTTTCACGCCAACAGTTGGATAACCTATGAATTATCAAAATCAAAAATTTAATTGGACCGAGCAGTATCTCAAAAATGAGATGCTTGTTGATGTGTGTGTGTGTATATATATTTCTGGGCTATTATGAGCAATCACTTTAGATATGGTTCACATAATTTTATTATTACATTCTTAATTTAGTTTATCAAAAACTTTAGATAACTCGTATAGTTAGTTACTTCTAACTCAAAAAGTTAGTTTGCTTAAAAATTAAGTATTAATTAGTAGAGTAAATAATTGAGAGAGAGAGAGAGATGAAACCTGGTGGAGGCGTATTGTTAGTGTGACTGTTGTCCATAGTGAAATTATCCCCTGTTTCAATTTATTGTTTCAAATTTGGTACTGGAATTAGATATGGTGGAATGAACCCTTGCACCTCTATTTATATACATACTACAAAGGTGGCCTCAGAGAAAGGGAAAACAAAAAAAGAAAGACGAAGGTTTCATCATGTGTGGTTCAGATGAATCAGATTGATGCATGTGCTCCATATGTCATAAAAGAAATAATTGCTTTTCAAACTTGGGACTTCTTTTCTGTTCATCTATAGTGAATGCATAAGCATAAACAACCAACATGCACCGGAATTAAAGAATGACACATTTGAAATGTTTCTTAATCTGAGTTTATATGCACCAAATTGAATTTTGAATGTTTTTTTTTAACATAAAAAAAGAATTGGTTCTTAAACGTTGAAATTAAAAGATGACAAACCGGTATCTGTACTTGTGTTTATATCAAAATTATCCTTTTTGAAGTAATCAATTAAGTTTTTGTTATGAAACTTTAAGGACCGATTTGGTCCGACTGAAAGTTCAGAAACCAGTTTAAATTTTCTAAAAGAGTTTACTGACTAATTTGATACAAACGAAAGTTTAAGAACTAATTTATTTTTTTAAAAGTTGATCAAAGCCTACATTTTTCCGTAGTGGGTTGCCATTTTTCTTGTAAGTATCATAACTTGTTATATCTTCTATTTTGCACAAAATTTTCAAATTCAAATTACAAATTCAAATTGATGGCGTATTCTTATTTTTTAATAAAGGGTTCATGTAACATTTGATAGAATTTTAGTTCGTTACTGCATTTGAATTAGTTAAGAAATCTAAATAAAATCAAATATATTAGGTACCATATAGTAGTTAATGTTTTATTCTATTAATCTTGCAGAAAACAAATAAATAAATAAATAATTGGGTGGCTAAACCTTCAACATTTACTCCAAAAAAATTATAAATATACATACGGACTGTACACTACTACAGAAATGGTCATTGTACACGGCACATTGTATACGGATTTGACAATTTTATACAAAAACCGTGTGCTATTGTAATTTTTTGGAAGCCCGAAATATCTGTGGGATCTATTACACGGATATTTATTAAAGAATCAGTGAAGAAAGCCTTGAGAGAGCTACACGGACGTTTATCAGGAATTGTAAACGGATTATTGTTTAACTAACAGTGTAGATAGCCATGTGAGAGCTACACGGATATTTATGAAGAGAACCGTGTAGAAATATGTAAAATGCACACGGATTTTTGTTTAAATAACAGTGTAGAAACCTTTGACAGAGCTACACGGCTGTTCACATAATAATCCGTGGAGAAAGGTTATTGTAGGGTTTTGATTATCGATACACGGTTTTGCCAATTTTATACACTGCACATTGTACACGGTTTTGTTAAGTATAAATCCGTGTAGAAAAGTGTAGGGTTTTGGTATAAAAGGCCTTCTCCTTCCCGCGCCGTATAAAAGGCCTTCTCCTTCCAGCGCCGTTTTGATCAAGTACGTAATTCAACAAACGGAAAGGTTAGAGTTTTTTCAATTCATAGGTAAATTGTAGGTTCTCCTGTATAACCTTAGGAAGAGAGAAAGACCGGTCACTTTACATATCGCTTTTGATCAACTTTGATAATCATTTCACGGTTAATAATTGGAATTTTAATTTAGGTTTATCAATTATGTCAGATCGCTTATCTATCAAGATAAGTCGCTATCTTTGGAGCTCATCTATCAAGACGAGCGATGTGATATAATTGATAACCTACATCTGGACTTCACTTCTGGCATGAATATCTCCTTCATCTCTGGCATGTATTTTCCGTTTCTTCCTCTAATTTTCTGTTACTTATTGTTGCTTACTTACTCATCATTTTTTTTTATTTACAGATTGTGATGAACTTTCCGATGGACAGCATGTGATGAATTTCATTTTCTTTTTATTTTCACTATATTTTATTTGACACTTGACAAGAACATGTTTTTTCTTGGTTAGGTTCCAAAGAAATGGGTAAAACTAACTTTCAATAATAAAACATGTTCTTTAAATTAAATCATGTTTTGATCACTTGTTTTTTGCGGTGTATAAATGGCATGTGGCAGTGCATTGTTGTTTAATTTCTTACACAAACCCCCTTTGAATAAGATGTGGTTTGCGAAAGAATTTAAACAACAACGTAAGAACACTGCCACATGTCCATTTATGCATCTCCAAAAACAAGGGACTAAAACATAATTTAATTTTCAGAAAATGTTTTGTTAGGTGAAAGTTAGTCTGACTCATTTCTTTGGAACCTAACCAAGATAAAGCATGCTCTTGTAAGGTGTTAAATAAAATGTGAATTTATGCATATTAGTAATGTTTTATTAGTGAATTTAGTAATGTTCTTGTAATGTTTTATTAGTGAATTTAGTAATTTTTGTGCTGTAATAGTAAATAAGGAGTTGAATTTATGAATTTTGTAATGCTAAATATGAATTTATGAATTTTGTAATGCTAAGTATAATTTTTGTACTGTAATTGGAAAACTGGATGACAAAATTATCTGAAAAACTGGAGGCTAGCCCAGAAAAAAAAAATATCTAAAAAAATATATAGGGCAATCATACACGGATATTTACCTAAAAACCGTGTACAAACGGTAATTGTAGAAATATGCGAAATTCACACGGATGTTTGTTTAAACAGCAGTGTAGAAATCTTTGACAGAGCTACACGGCTGTTTACATAATAATCCGTGGAGAAAGTTATTCTAGGGTTTAGATTATCGATACACGGTTTTGCCAATTTTATACACTGCATATTGTACACGGTTTTGTTAAGTATAAATCCGTGTAGAAGAAAGTGTAGGGTTTTGGTATAAAAGGCCTTCTCCTTCCAGCGCCGTTTTGATCAATTAATAATCTCTCTCTCTGTATACGAATTGGTCTGATTTCTGCGCACAAGGAGGCCGGATCTGAGATCTTTGAAGTTAATTTGTATTTCTCCTCTCTATCTTGCTAAGGTTAGTCGTGTATATATTTATCTTTTCTTACTCTAATTTTCTGTTACTTGTTATTGCTTATTTCGGTCAATTAGTAATTAATGCATGCATGCTTGATTTGTTGAGATAATGTAAATAATTAGTATATTTCCTCATGTTAGTGACCAAAAATTGTTTATATCATGTGTATAGCACTGAAGAATATATTCTAATGTCATATGATAATTTTTCAAGAGGCTAATCAATAGTACTCACTGCAAGGGCAAACAGAACTTGTGTGCTTTTCTGGACCCCAGCGTACTTAGTGCGTCGAACGTGAAAAATGCTCCGAAGGTGGCTATGGATTACCTGTGTGGCGCGATGCTCCAAGCTACTAAGGCGAAGAAGAGATTTCTTCTCTTGCCATACCACCAGATGTTAGTTCTAACCTTGTGATTAAATATATAAATAATTGAAATCACACCATCAAGTCAAGCAAACACGTGTCTCACTATTATATATGCCAAAATATCTGGGTACTGTATGCTAAGATCCTATAATTCTTCTCCTCCCACAGGGGACACTGGTGTTTGATCATCATTGTGCCTTGCCTGAGTGCGGTTTACGTCATGGATTCTTTGCAGCCCAAAGAAAAGATCGGATTTAGGACGTGCAAAGCAATCTTCCCGTATGTGCAAAAGTAAGCAATAATCTTTCACTATGTTTGATTTTTTCCCAATTATAACAAATTGTGGAATTGCTAATTAGAGTCACTCCATTTTGTAAGGGCTTTTGCTACATACCTTAAACAAGGAGGATTGCGCAGCACGGACAAGAAAATGGGAAATAGGTTGACTTGGAGCTGGTGGCCGGTGAGCACAACACAATTCTATAATTTCATATTATGTTCAAAAAATTATTGTCATTCTAACATAGGCCGCTAAATGTAAATTGTAGAGCCCGCAACAGGAGGCGGGTTGGGAATGCGGATATTACATGATGATTTCCATGTTTATCTTTGTCGAAAAAATGCAATTCACATTTCCAGATGTGGTATGTAATTCATATTAATTGTGCCTATATAATAGCAATTGATATTTTCATATTATGCTTACTTATAATTCTCATTTCATTAAATTAGCAATTGATATTTGCGACTGTCTTGCATCTACCTTTTATTGTTACTAACTAATACCAAATTATAATTGTAGCAACCATCAAAGCAAACTGTGTACAGCAAGGAGCAGATCGACTATGTAAGATGTAGCTGGGCAAGATGGTTTCTATCTCAATATTGTAATGCTGAACATGGATTTGTATAACAATTTAGTGTATATATGAATTTAGCAAGCATAATTTAATGTCAAATTATCTGGAAAACTGGCTAGCAAAACAGAATGGTATATGAATTTTGTAGGAAAACTGGCTAGCAAATTAAACTGGAGGCTAGCCCAGAAATGAAAAAAATCAAGAAAAAAAATGGGACAATTCTACACGGATATTAAACGAAAGCCCGTGTAGAACGAGTTGAGTGAGCAATGATTATTTTATATTTGTCCGTGTATAGTTACGATACCTACACGGATGTGAATTATAAGTCTGTGTCAAAGCAAACGCTACTTTAAACAAAAGCCCGTGTATGTGCACAGAGAGCTACACGGATGCTTTTATATAGTCCGTGTATGGTAGTTAAGAGAACTTCACGGATATGAAACTAAACGTCCGTGATAAAACACAGTAATTCCACACCGTTGTTAAACAAACAACCGTGTAGAAATGAGTACAGATATTCTTTTATACAGTCCGTGTATGATAGTTAAGAATGTTTCACGGATATGAAGTTAAAAGTCCGTGTAGAAAACAATAATTGACACCGTTATTTAACAAAAACCCGTGTAGATCGTTTTCGGTGTCTACACCGATTATTTTATATTTGTCCGTGTACGATAGTTATGACAGGACACAGATATGAAATTAAACGTCCGTGTAGCTAGAGTAATTCGACACGGTTGTTCTGATCAATGTCCGTGTAGAACGAGTTCGGAGATACAAGGATTATTTTATTTTTTATTGATTTGTTAAGAGAGGGACACGGATATAAAACTAAATGTCCGTGTAGATAAAGTAACCGACACGGACATTTAGTTGCATTGTCCGTGAATAAAGAGTAGTCGTACACGGTCGTTTACGTAATATCCGTTTTGCTCGGTTATATGGAGAGCGCCACAGGCAGGTGTATGTTCATGGCTGTTTATTTTGTAATCCGTGTAGAAAGCGTTAGATATACACGGGTAAATATCCGTGTCTATAGAGGGTACCTTTTATACACCCTCAACTCATACACGGCAGGGAAATCCGTGTTGCTCTTCCGGTAATGTCCGTCTGCAATCTCTTTTTCTGTAGTAGTGGTAATTTGTGAACAAAAACAGATAAGTTATTCAAATTCATCACCTAAATTATAAAATCTTAAGAGTGAGTCTATGGTACTATGCATAGCACGGAATTTTCAGATCAATTGATTTTCTACCTATTTAAAAAAATAATAAAATTCTAAAAAATGTATAAATTTGGTTTGCAAGTACATATTCATATGGAGATCATGTTGAACGGTTCAGATCGACCGTTAGAATTTTAAAAACTCAAATATTGAGTCGTTGTACGGAGGCCTCTATGCTACATGTAGCATATTAGCCAGATTCTATATATATATATATATATACATTTATCCCCACGTTTGTAATTTTCTTTCGTCTTCGTGCAATATTTCACAATTAAAATGCTATACGTATGTAGCATGAAAGCTAAGGTGGCTATTAAGTCAAGATAGAGTGAAGACGTTAAAACAACCTGTCTGCTGTAATTAAATATAAAATTCTTTACATGATTTATAAGAAATGTGCTTTATTTTAATGCTATCTATCTGTAATCAACTAATCATAATATGATGAAAAGTCTGAGTCAATAAATAAGAAAAAGGATGCGTGCAATGGAAAAAAATAATTGATATGTAATTTAACAAAACCAAAATCTATACTCCACAAAACTGGATAGATTTTAAGATTTTTTTTAATTATGTCACGTGATGTTCAATACTGACCATTTGATCTTTTTTTTTTTTATATATATCTTGATAAAAAAAAAAACCATGTAGCTTGTTTCGCTTTCCTCATTTTAAAGTGCATTAATCAGGGACGGATCTAAGACTTAGTCAAAGGTGGCTAAGCAACTCCTATAATTTTAAAATTTTAGTTATACATATAGAAATTTGATTGAATTTTATATTTTTTTTAACTTTCTGTATAGTCTAGCTACCCTCAATAAATAACATATGTTTAGTTGTAGTCTAGTAATTAAAGCTTTATTTTATGATTGAGAGGTCTTAGGTTCAAATCTCACTCATCACAATTGTACATTTTAATTTTCAGCCACCCCTATCAAAATTTTCTAGTTCCGCCCCTGGCATTTATTTGTAGTGCCTAAGTTACTATTTAACTATTAAAATGAATTTTTTTTTTGTTCCACAAAGTATTTATGCAGCTAATTGCATTGTTTTTTATTATATATAATTTTGAAATTTTGAAAAAATATATTTATTTATTTTTAAATTTGACATATGAAAAAATATATTATCTCTTAGTATTTTAGTAAAAATAATCAAAATGAGACAGAGAAATATCTCCACTGCCCACTGGTGGACAGTAAAGAAAGATAAGAGATTAGATGGAAAATACATGCAACCTATAAAATAGGTGCTGCTTTTTGACCGGTACATTATTTTTTGCATTTTTCTTCAATTTGTGGGTTGGTGGAAAACAGAGGAATAAAATCTGGGAACAGAAGAGAATGGGAGATCTGGAAAAAATAAAATAAAATGTGGAAGTTGTTTAGTTGGAGAGATTCTCTTGTATATTTTCAGATAAATAATTATAATTGGAGTTGTGCTATTGTATTTTATAAAGTGGTCAGGTTTGACTTCAAGTTCATATTTTTGTTCTTAAAGTTCAAATTGTCGATTTGAATTGTTCAACATGATTTCATATTAAAATGTGCTTAGAAATTTAATATTACATTTTTTTTAGGATTTTTTAGTATCCTTTTAGATAGAATATCATTGTTTTTAAATCTTTTGAATTAATAGATTTTCTACCTGTGTAACAAAATCATAAAAAAATTCCAAAAAATATTAAATTTAGTCTTCATATACATTTTAATATAAATATCATATTAAACAGCTATATTTGGACTGACTTTGAAAATAAAGATCAAATTAAATAATTTTTAAAGTATATTAACCCAACTCTATTATCGAGGGAAACCAATTTTTATCTGTTCAATTGTAAAAATGTACACCACAGCAATTTTAAATTTTATAATTCCGTTTCTTAAAATCTAATTTCATATATTTCTTTTCGATATAAAGATCAGCTCAGGTTTTGAAGATGATAAGTTTTGAAATTAGTATGAAAAAAGTTTGGTATATATTTGAGTGATATTTGTATTTCATTTTATCAACATTAAAAAATTGTGTTGGTGAATTCAATTTAAAGTAGTTACAAATAGCTTCAACAAGTTTGTATAAAAGAGAAAAATTGATTTTAGGCGCTTTGCATGGTTTAATTTGAAGATGATTTATTGTTTGCAATATAAACTGCACTTTAAAAAGCATAGAACTTTTGGAACTTTAAACTGTCAAAATTTAGATCCGTATTACATTATGCAAATTTAAATTAATTAAAAGATAAGAGCAACGAATCTGATTTAGTGGACCTATATACCTAATTTAACTTTTCTGAAATGAAACTTTGTTCAATGGACCTAATTAAAAAGAAAACATATTCCTTTCCAAATTGTCCTCTAAATTTGTCTTGGGCCCTTCATCTTGATTTTTTTTTTACAAACCATGCTTTTTCTTTTCTTTTTTTTACAATAAGTATCCAATAGGCTATTTGGTACCTCCCATTTACGTCCAAGGGGTACCAAATAGCCTATTGGGTACAGGGGTGAATCCACATTCAATGAATGAGGGTCAATTGACCCCCATTCATTTTCAATTTTTTTTGTATTTATACCTTATTTTAATATTATTTAAACTAAAATATTATGGATAGTGTGAAGTTGACTCTCATTCGTAGTAGAAAATTTTTATATGCTTGACCCGCCATTCACGTTTGACCCCCATAGTCTGAAAGTCTGGCTCTACCCCTGATTGGGTACCTCTTCATGCCACAATTTTTTGGAAATTTTTTATTGGTAGTAATTAACAGAAAAGAAGAGAGACAAACAGTAAGAGTACAGTAATATTTATATTAGTAGTAAGGTCGGTAGTAATTCTACCGATCTTAAGAATAAAAAAAGTTTGGATCAGTAAGAATTTTACCGATCTAAACCAGTTTTTTCTTTTCCCTTTTAATTTTTTCTAGTAAAATGTATTTTTCTTTTACAAAAATAGATAAAGTACCTTAAAATTTAGATATATCAAAACATTCCATCTATTTTTTGAAAACCTTTTCACATTTTACTAGAAATCAAATATAAGAATTCTGTCCATCTATACATCAAATTAAAAAAAAAAGTTAAGATCAGTAGAATTGCTACTGATCTTACTACCAATATAAATATTACTGTAATCTTACTGTTTGTCTCTCTTCTTTTCTATTAATTACTACGGATAAAAAATTTCCCAATTTTTTCATCATTAACCGTGTGGCCTTTCACCATTAACTGTGTAGCCTTCTGTGGAATAGCCTTTTACCGAATAGGCTATTCGGTACAATGTTTTATTTTATGTTTTTTATTTTACCCCATTTGAAACTTTTCTTGTTATTCTTTCAAAAATCTACAAATTTTTGTGATTAGAAAAAAAAAACAAATGAGTGGAGAGTGTAGAAAAAAAATATAGAGGTAACTTCTTGGTTTTCCCGATATTTTTATTAAAACCCCCAAAAAAAAACAAATTATCAAATCTGCTCCCACCCCAACTTTATTTTTATTTCTACCCTAACCGCCCGTGGGCTGGGCGGTCCACTTTTCCCACCTGACCGCCCAGCTGCCGGGCGGTCCACTGTGCATTTTTTTTTTTTTTTTTTTTTTTTTTTTTTTTTTTTTTTTTAGATTAGAGACAATATGAATATCAAAATGCTGAATTCTTAACGCTAAAAGTTCGAATTTTTTTTGTAAATATTGGTTAGATTACTTCTTTGAAGCATATTTATACTAAAATATACTAAATTACTTGGAATTATTTTAAATTACGTTGAGTTACACTATATTAAGTTAAATTACACTAAATCACATTACATTATGCTAAAATACGGTAAATTACATATGAATAGGGACGATATCTTCACTGAAAAGGCGAAAAAACGACGACGAAATGAAAATCTTAAGTAATTTACTCAATATGTAATTACTTAAGTGAGTTATACTAAATTACTCAATACGCTAAATTACTTAAGTGAGAGTTATTCTCAAGCTTTCCGAAAATTGCTCATTTGCTGAAATCGGACACTAAAATACGCTAAATTACTCAATACGCTAAAATTACGCTAAATTACTCAATACGCTAAACTACTCAATACGCTAAACTACTCAATACGCTAAAATACGCTAAATTACTCAATACGCTAAATTATCAATAGGCTAAAATACGCTAAATTACTCAATACGCTAAATTACTCAATAGGCTAAAATACGCTAAATTACTCAATACGCTAAACTACTCAATACGCTAAAATACGCAATACGCTAAAATACGCTAAATTACGCTAAATTACTCAATACGCTAAACTACTCAATACGCTAAAATACGCTAAATTACTCAATACGCTAAATTATCAATAGGCTAAAATACGCTAAATTACTCAATACGCTAAATTACTCAATAGGCTAAAATACGCTAAATTACTCAATACGCTAAACTACTCAATACGCTAAAATACGCAATACGCTAAAATACGCTAAATTACGCTAAATTACTCAATATGCTAAAATACGCTAAATTACGCTAAATTACTCAATATGCTAAAATACGCTAAATTAATCAGTACGCTAAAATACGCTAAATAACTCAATACGCTAAATTACGCAATAGGCTAAAATACGCTAAACTACTCAATACGCTAAATTACGCAATACGCTAAAATACGCTAAATTACTCAGTATGCTAAAATACACTAAATTACTCAGTACGCTAAAATACGCTAAATTACTCAGTACGCTAAATTACTCAATACGCTAAATTACGCAATACGCTAAAATACTCAATACGCTAAATTACGCAATACGCTAAAATACGCTAAATTACGCAATACGCTAAAATACGCTAAATTACTCAATACGCTAAATTACGCAATACGCTAAAATACGCTAAATTACTCAATACGCTAAAATACGCTAAATTACTCAAGTGAGTTATACTAAAATACGCTAAATTACTTGGAATTATGTTAAATTACGTTGAATTACACTAAATTACGCTAAATAACAATAACTTCGCTAATTATGCTGAAATACGGTAAATTACGCTAAAATTACGCTAAAGTAGACCGATTCTGTGCCATCTTTCATGAATCATAAAAAATAGTAAAAAAATTCCAAAAATAGTAAAAACTGGTATTCTACAAGTTCATTATGTAAATAATTTACTGAGCTACTTGGATTGAATAATAGAAATGAAAATCTTAATCGGAAACTTCAACTCAAGTTTTGAGGCTCTTCCCTTTGTTTTTTGGCGATTCTGAATTTTGGAATCCGGCATCGCTGGCACGGACGCATGCGCATTTTCTCAAGCTTTCCGAAAAGTGCTCATTTGCTGAAATCGGACACTCGAGCGCCGTTTTATGACTGTTTGAAGTTTCGTCGTCGTTTTTCACCTTTTCAGTGAAGATATCGTTCCTATTCATATGTAATTTACCGTATTTTAGCGTAATGTAATGTGATTTAGTGTAATTTAACTTAATATAGTGTAACTCAACGTAATTTAACATAATTCCAAGTAATTTAGCGTATTTTAGTATAAATATGCTTCACAGAAGTAATCTAACTAATATTTACAAAAAAAATTCGAACTTTTAGCGTTAAGAATTCAGCATCTTTAGATTCATATTGTCTCTAATCTAATCTCTAAAAAAAAAAAAAAAAAAAAAAACTAGCGGACCGCCCAGCTGCTGGGCGGTCAGCTATGGAAATTGGACCGCCCAGTGGCTGGGCGGTCAGCTATGCACAGTGGACCGCCCGGCAGCTGGGCGGTCAGGTGAAAAAAGTGGACCGCCCAACCCACGGGCGGTTAGGGTAGAAATAAAAATAAAGTTGGAGTGGGAGCAGATTTGATAATTTGTTTTTTTTTGGGGGTTTTAATAAAAATATCGGTTGGTTTTCGGATGGAAAGAGAAATGAAGAAGAAAAAAGAAAGAAGAAAGAAAAGGAGTATCCATGTGTTAAACGCCAAACTTTATGCATGTATAAACACCAAACTTTAAATGATGGGATTTGAGAATTTATGCATGTATAAACACCAAACTTCACAAATTTGTATAAAAGAGAAACACCTGATAATATAGTTGTGAATATTTGTTTTATGCCATCAAGTGCTTGTTTAGAATAATGTCAGGGCCAGAGCCAACATTTTAAATAAGCTGGAGCAAAATTTTAGAATGACACATAATTTTATAATTATTTTAAATATTAGATATATTTTTATATTTTTTTTCTAAGAAAAACATAGTAATTGAAACTTGAAAGCATATATGGGAATTTTTTTAAAGTGAGACATAACTATATTTTTTTAAAATTTAAGTATATTTTTATATTTTTCTGAGAAAATAATGGAAAAAGAAATATAGTTTTACAAAAACAAAATTATTTTTTTAACTTTAAGTATATATTTTTTATTTTTATAGGAAGACAAGTGTCCTTCTGACTCCGTGATTTCGGCATTGGATAATAGAGATAAATATCTAGTAATGATAAATATCTAGTAATAATATAGTAATTAAAAATTGAATGTGTGGACCTACATATAGGATGTTGATGTGTTTATTTTCATAAATCACAACTATAATAACAAAATAATTTTGAATAATTATATTTTTCCCCATCTATCATTCTCCCATTTCATCTCCCAACTAACTAACTTTATCTTCTAACTATAATTACAAATTTTAACTGTATAATGGTCTCTACAAATTAATTAGCAAATTTTCTCCCTTTATTTTTTTCCTCTCTCTCTCCCACCTCCGCCTCCACCCGTCTCTCCCACCTCTTTCACCGTTTTTAATTCATATTGCATAAATTTTCAAAATATCTTGTTCAAATCCAGCCATTCGTATGAATTCGTATGCCACACAGCACGCGTGGTGCGCAGCAAACGATGTGAACTCCTCTGTCTTTCGTGGAAGAAACTAAGCATTGACATGGAGGGAATCATTTTACTACCGTGTAAGTCAAGTAGTCAACTCGAGGCATGGATATCCGAATTCCGAGGTGCATTCATTTAATTTTGTGTAATAATGAATTCAGATGATCGATATAATGTAGTTTAGAATTCATGGAGCACTGCGAACTGCTCATTAATTTGTATTTAATTCATTAGTCAAACCAGTGGCAGATCTCGAGGTCTACTTACTTCATTAGATTAATTTAGTTTGATTCAGTCGAGTTCAGATCGCACATATATACTTTCAAATTAGACATAATATTAGTGTTATATATACTTAGAAAAATGCGCAATAGGCAAATACAAGAGTTTGGAATATTCCAATTTTTAATTTTTAGAAATTAAAAATTCATATTATCGAAAACAAAATTGATTATTTTTTATTCTATAGATGGAATTGAACTAATGATTCAGACTCATCCAGTATTTTCTGGGACCGAATCAATGATTTGGTTTCAATAGTTTTCATAAGTTGCAGCGTTTCTTCGTCACAAAAAACTCGAAAACTACTAGGACCAAACCATTTATTCGGTCACATTAGGAGCTGCGAAAACTACTAGTACCGAATCATTTATCCGGTCCCGTTGATTTTCCATATGTGTGACCGCTGGTGTGGTAAATTGTAAAAATCAGTATAACTGAATTATTAGTTCAGTTCCATTAGTATGTCTTCAATGAGACCAAACTTAAATCAATCATGCTTCCATAACTTAAACTTTTTTAATTTCTAAAAATAAAAAAAAATGGGAATATTATATGGTGCAGGGACCGGAGAGGAGGCAATAAGATACAAATGGGAGTACAAAAGCTAGTGCAAAGTGCCACCTATGACATAAAGCAAGACAATAGGCTGAATGGCTGAATGTTGTGTTTCTGTCGAGCGTGCGCTCTGACTTGTAACTCTAATTAAGTAGCTCATACCAATCAAGTATTCTCCTATAAAATAAACAAAAGCTTATTTTGATGTAGGATATTTTGATGTAGGATAGCAATTTCTCACCAGACTTGAACAGCTCGATCCGACTCGAACTATAATATCTAATGATTAAATGAGTTGGATAAGTCGGAAATTAAGTTCAATTAATGATGAAATTTAAACTAATGTAAACTTGAAATCATTTGAAAAGTTGGTCTTGTACTTGACGAGAACGGAGTAGGTCCGATGCCCATCGGACCTACTTTTAGGTTCAACGAGCACGATGACCATCCGATCTAATTTAAGATTTGTGCGCACGAACATTTAAACAAACATGCACGAATTTAAAGCGTTCTGCACGAATCTTAAAGCAAATCGACGGTGATTAAACCCATCGGACCTACTGTCAAGTGGTACTTGACACGTAAGACAATCATATTTAAATTTTTAGGCAGAATTTTAGATATATTATTACAAAATTATGTATGTATTTCCTCTATAAAATTTATGATAACAAATTTGTCCTCCTAAATTACAATAACACACGTATTTATTTAATACGATTTTAATATATATCAAATATATCAAAAATTCAGGTTAATTAATCATGTTTATTTCAAAAACTACAATTAATATTTATCATTAAAACTAATTTAATGGTTTTGAGGTATTAGTTATCTTAAGCTAAAAAAGCTTAATTTTGCGCCAAACATTTTTTAGGACTCCTTCATTTAAAAAAAAAATTGATCAAAATATTAACTTTTATAATCATATGAATTTCTAATCATGCTATATAGTTCAGAACAGATTATGTATCAGTATTATACAATCTGGATTAAATTAGAATATTCTTCATGGAATCACATTCACCTAATCTGTAGTGATCTAACTCAGACTCATTGACACCCTTATTTAATTGTAAATTGTAAATTCCTTGATATATTTTCTTCTTGTCATGAGTCACACAGTGTGATGTAATGAAAGCAGCACAAAGAATCCGGATTCCAAATCCAGTGGTGGATAGGTTGTTGATTTCTTTCTCCCAGTTTTCTTATCTTAATCCTGACCATCTAAACTCAGCTTACCTACTCCTTGATGTAAAAAATGAAATATTTCCTTCAAAGAAGGAAACAGAGAGACTTTTCAATTTTGTCGGTAGCATATATACAAATAGTACATGCCAATTGTAAATATCAAACAGGAATTTTGACATATATTATTTAATTCAGTGCATTAGAAATGATGTTTAATTTAAAACAACTAATTAATAAATTAAAGGAATATATATGTTGTAGCTGTGCAGTTGTCACTACCAGGACAAACTTGTAAAATTGTATAATAACGACATTTCAAGAAGGAATTACATGTAGCGCCCTTACATCATCGCCTATATATACACACATGTAGCACACTCAGAGCATTTCAAGAGCCTCACGAGTCTCTTATTAATTTCTCTCGCTCTTTTGGTGCTTCACATTTACATACTCTAAATCTTGCACAAATGGCCGGGTTCTCTGTAAACCGAATTGCACAGTCGTTCATTCGTCCAGCTGAGCCAACACCGGTTGTATCCGAATCCCTATCATGTATTGACCGTGTGCCGGGTCTCAGGCACACTGTCAGGTCCCTGCACGTGTTTGAACACGGGAAGGAACCGGTTAGCGCTATTAGAGACGCATTGTCAAAGGTACTTGTATGGTACTATCCATTTGCTGGACGCTTTGTGGGGTCGATACCGGATGGTGATGTGCATGTGGCGTGCACCGGAGAGGGCGTCTGGTTTGTCGAAGCCAAAGCTGGGTACACACTAGGTGATGTGAATAAGCTTGATCATCCTCTTGTGATAAGTGAGGATGAGTTGCTGCCTCAACCTGGACCTGACATGGATCCCTTGTCTATGCCTGTGATGATGCAGGTATGAATATATATGAATTTATCTATTTTATCTATTTATGTAATTAAATTAATTCCATTTACTTGAAAGTGCATTAACTAAAAATTAATTGATTTATATATGGTCAGTGTATTTTCAAGATGAATATTTTATGATAGTTAATTAACTTTACAAGAAGTTTGTTTGATTAGTCTTATATATCTTGGCAAAAAAAAATGAGCAACCAAGCAACTGTGTAGTGCAATTTTGCAAAATGTTTCCTTAGAAGAAACCTCTCCAACATAAATATAGTACCCAACAACAAGAAATCTATAATACAAATTAATATAGTGAAAACTGAAAACGTTCTGATAACTAAATCAGCTCATCATAATTTGAGCAGGGACATTTTAATTTACTACTAATCTGCACTAGGTGATGCATATATAGCAACCACTGGATCTCACTAAAAGAAATAACTGATTTTAAAATGTTTCATGGTGGAATCCACTACTTATAATATTAAATCAGGTGGTGCAAAATTAATTAATGTCTTAATTATGATGTCTTTCCGAAGCTGTAAGTTAAGATGTGACCTCAAACTTAGACAGGTGTGGAATAAGTGACAGCATGATGTAAGATATATTATGCATGATAGATAACAACGGATCAGAATCTGCTGAAATCCGAGGTCGGTACTGTTCATCCTGAAATCCCTGCAATCCGAATCCAACCGTTGAACTGTTCCGAGATTCGTTCTCGAAAAAAATTCGATGGCTGGATTTCGGATTGCAGGAATTTCAGGGTGAACAGTATCCGATCTCAGAATTTCTAATTTATTTCCGATAACAACACTCTTCCGTGAAACATAAATAAGAGGAAATAGAGACAAAGTTATTCAAGTTTTTTAATTGTTGGTTAAAACACTATTGCTAAAATAATCCTGGAGACAAATTATCTACTGAAAAAAAAAATCTGTTATAATTTTATAAATTAATTAGGTTATATGATGTAAAGAAATTATCATCACAAGACAATCTGAGCGAAAAGAAAAACAGCGCTTGTATGGTGGAAGTATATTTACTTGTGGGGCAAAATATTTTTTGCTTTCACTATTTTCTTGACTGAAGTGAGATAGTTAATGAATAATGGTTAATTAGCTATCACAACGCACCATGATTACAAAAGAAATTTTTATGTAGAGAATATCTCAAATTCATAACCACTTGAGAGTAGGTCCGATGGGCATCGGACCTACTTTGGTTCGATGGGTTTAATCACCGTGATTTGTTTTAAGATTCGTGCGAAACACTTTAAAATTTGTGCGAGTCTGTTTCAATTTTCGTGAGCACAAATTTTAAATTAGATTGGACGGTCATCATGCTCGTTGAACCTAAAAGTAGGTCTGATAGACATCGGACCTACTCCGTTCTCCAAAGCAGCATGCACTAAAGTTAAAAGTCAAACAAAAAGAGAAAAAAATGAACTTGTAAAGTCTAACAAATCTGATGCTCTCAAGTGGTACATACCTAACAACCTATAAGTGGCAGTAGGAACAGTCAAAAGAGTTCTCAATAAAAGAAAAATAAAAGGGAATAGTCAAAAGGCAATTAATTATAAACTAATTAATAATATATGGGAAAGTAATGTTAAGCGCTTCTAGCAAATTCTTTGCTTTGATCATGAACCTAAAACAAAACCATTCATCAGCTTAGAAGGGCAACTAAAATGTGACACCATCTTTAAAAATTTATAGTAAATATTCATATTTTACAGAAACAACCAAAATTTTAATCATTTAAATTTAGTTTTTGGTAGGTAATCATCCTGACCAACCAAAGGGCTAATATAGTATTTTTAATATTATCCTCCATTTCCTGTTAGTTAATACATATTATATAATTGCAGTTATAAGTTAATTTGTTTTCTTCTTAAAAGTAAATATTAAATTGCTCATACTGGCCTACTAAGTCTTAACATGGAAAAAAGAAAAAGAAAAGAGAAGAAAAGAAAAGCACCATTTAGTACATGCCTTGATGGTTTTCAATGTCAAGTGTCAAATTCATATATTACTGTCATCAAAACTAAACACTTGGAATTAAGGCTTATATAACTTGTCTCTTTTTAATGGAACAAAAGAGAAATTCTCCAATAAATTATATGACATAATCAAACCTTCAGAAATACAAGCAGGGGTCCAGTCACTGTCGTTATTGTTGGTTCTTTAAAAGTAGCAAATACAAAAATAAAAATAATTTATAAGATCAATCCTAAATAGACTTCTTGTTTACTTGATAGTGTATCAAGTCAACAAGATATCTATCAACCCTACAACAAAAATTGATGTGTGTAATTTTTTTGTACTAATTAAATACATGTTACCTTCATCTTTGATTATTAAAAAAACTAAGTACTTTCTTACCTACTCCCCTAATAGCGGCAGTGAGAAAAGGATGTATTAGTTTGTTATGTGGCATGATATTTTGAAAATAAAGGTCAAGTTATGTGGCATATTGGCGTGTCAAGTGTCAAGTCTAGAAGAAATAATCTACATAATCCTATATATAGTATATCTCTATCATCCTAGTTAGGGCCAGACATGTGTTCTTTTCTGTGATTTTTATGACTGTCAATTTCACCTTTCAAAAGAAGAATTCATCGTGCTTGATTTGAAATGAACATTCGAAATTATTCCTATCAAAACTCTAGATACGGTGAAAATCAATGTTTAATCTAGTGACAAAGATAATATATTTCGCGTGAGAAGTCACAAATTCAAAACTTCAATAAAAAAAATTCTTACATATATTAAATAGATCAATGACTTTTTGTTTGAAGCATGTTGAGAATGTTCTTTTTAAAAAAATAATTAAAGAAGGAATTAAGATATAATTTGTTTGAAGCATGTTGAGAATGTTCTTTTTAAAAATAATTAAAGAAGGAATTAAGATGGACAAATGTACACTTCTAGAATGCTTTCATTAGCTGTTGAAGTGCTGCTACTTTTGGTATCCAACCGATACTCTAGTTCTTCTGTGGTACTTTGTTATATAATCTTTTAAGTTGCAATATATGCAAGTTTTATTTTGGTCTTTCAAAATCACTAAATTTCTCATGGCGTGCCAAATTATGCATATTACTTGTGGGAGTTTTAGAACCCAAATTAATGGAGGTCAAATTTCAACTTATTTTGTTCCTACACGCACTTGGTTCTACAAGCCTTTATATATTTCAGCCAAATTAGATGATAATTTATTAAAATAAATGTTAATTAAACTATGTCTCAGACGTTTTAAATGATTGATAATGAAATCTTAATGGACCGTAAGCTAACTTTTTTTAGTAAATAAACAATAAGCTAGTTAGCAATAAAAGAAAATTATAATGTAAACCTTGACATATACACATATTCAATTTTTTTAGTATAATAAAAAATATAACATGGCCCGAAATTTTCACAAAAATTGTGAAATATGGCCACTAGGCCATGCTGAAATATAGTATATATAGCTGTAGCCTCTAGAAGCCTAGATATAATGAAGTTATCTAAACCACAAAACTGAATTTGTTGGCATAATTATAGCGTTGAAGCAAATATTTGCAACTCTTCTATTTTCTTTATTTTTAATTTCCTTTATTTTTCTCATAAATTTGTCCCATATATGCATTCATTATGGTCTCCTCAGGAAGTAGTCCAACTAGTATGTTGACATGAGCACATAGACTTGCTTACCTTATCCTCAAATTACAGCCAAACTATTCCATCTCTACCACCTATAATCTATCTAGGAGAGAAATAAAGCATCAATGATAAATTCATTAAAAAAAACAGTGAAGTAGAGTGGTTGACTTGCTTCTAACACCCACAACTCAACCAAAATCACTAATTAACTATTATTAATCTTGTTTTAAATTAATTAGGTGACTGAGTTTACATGCGGTGGTTTCGTTATCGGCCTAATTGCGGTTCACACCTTGGCGGACGGGCTCGGTGCAGCCCAATTCCTCAATGCCATTGCTGACCTGGCCCAAGGCCTGCCTGAGCCCACTGTAAAGCCGGTGTGGAGTCGGGAACTAATCCCTAACCCACCCAAGCTTCCACCGGGCCCACCACCGGTCTTCCCCTCCTTCAACCTCCAACAGCACGTCTCGGATGTCGACTCAACCGATGTGGCCTATGTCAAGGCCCAATACATGGATTCCACAGGCCACTTCTGCTCAACCTTTGATGTGTGCATTGCCAAGGCCTGGCAGGCCCGGACCCGGTCCATTGGGCTAAGCCCAGAAACCCTAGTTCATGTTTGCTTTTTTGCAAGCACCAGGCATTTGCTAAAAAGCCTACCAGATGGGTTCTATGGCAACTGCTTCTACCCTGTTACTGCCACTGCCACTAGTGGTGCTGTCACCTCTGCAAAACTGATAGAGGTGGTGAAGATGATTCGCGATGCAAAGGGGAAACTGTCAGGAGACTTCGCCAGATGGGCGGTCGGGGATTTCGAAAAGGACCCGTATCAATTGACATTTGAGTACAATTCTCTGTTCGTGTCGGATTGGACCCGGTTAGGATTTCTTGAAGTGGACTATGGGTGGGGTATCCCTAGCCATGTGGTGCCTTTTCAATATGTGCATTTCATGGCAGTGGCTATTTTGGCTCCGCCACCGGCACCCAAAAAGGGAACCAGGATAATGACACAGTGCGTGGAAAAGGAGCATTTGCCAGCGTTTCGAGATGAAATGAAGTCTTTCTACTGAGATTTGGAATGAAAAAAGAATTGCATTGTGATGTCTCATGGTTATCATAGTTAAGAATTTTTAAGTATTGTGTAATTACAATATGCAATGTAAAATCAACGCTGGTACGGTTACCATCGAATAATGAATGTAATTTGGTTTTCTCAAATATCATTACCATTTTGCACCTTAATTTATGTACTCTGAAAGACTGAAACCAAAGACCTGTTATGACAAAAAGCAATGTAAATTTATCTTAGAAATTTTCTCTCTGGAACCCGGAAAACTGTCTAGATTGATTTTACAGCAAGAACCCCTGAGGCACAACGGAAACTTTATAGAAGCCATTTTTCACAATTACAAAGCTGTAGAAACAGAGTCGTTAATTGCTTTAACAAGGGCTATAAACATGCTGAAGCCATATTTCACAATATGTTGCCTGTTAGCAAACGTATTGCTCAATCAGTGTTATAAAAAACGAGCAATTAGAAAAACTAGTTGCTGATTAGTACGAAATGGTAGCACTATTAAAATGAACAGTGTATGTAGTGGGACATTTTACAACCTCACACAACAAATTATCACCAAATCCGTTTAATCGACCATCGAAGTCCCATAGTCTGGCACTAAAAAACTCGCAAGTTGCTGGCGAAGACTGACTAGCCGAAATAAAATTCAAAAATATGTACCATTAAATATACTGGATTAAGTGAACCATCGAGTTTCCTTACATGTTAGCAGTTATAATATTGTATTCTCTCTAATTTTTATTATTATATAGTAATTTTGTTTAATGGTTAGAGATATATTCCACAATTATGACTTCCGCTTGTATACAGATATGACTTGATGTGTACATGTATAAAAGCTCACGATGAATCCCTTCAAATAAAATTATATAAAATTCCACATATTGTTATTATTTTTTGTATGATAAAATTGTAATAGATATCTGTACTAGACGGACAAATATACTCTATCCAACTCATTATTTAAATCTATATAAAAATTATGAGGAACACATAATTATCAACAATTTTATTTAATTGGCCACATAATTATTAGTCCGTTACCAGTGCTTTCCATATATCAAGTGTATTTTGTTTTCACTGCTCAATAAGCCGCATTTACCTGTAACAATTGATCTATTCATTGCAATAGTTGAATCTAATGACAAACCAAACACTGCCACCAAGACAATCAAGATTTTGTACCAATAAACAATCCAAGAATTAGAGTTCTGACCTTTCTTGTGTCAAACAGCAAGTCGGTCGCTAATTTGTTCAGTTGACTTGAGAACTAAGAATAGTGCTAATAAATCGTGAGTCAAAGTATTGTCCAATTGGAATATATCTTCTTCCTGCATGGTATCAGTACTGGTCCCTGTTTATGAAGTTAGCACCTTTTTCTTTTCTCCACAAAGCAATTAAGTTACCATCACACTTCTAAAATTACAAGAACTGTTATGAAACTGCTTCACTCACAATTTTATGAAGGTACTGTACAATTAAAGTTCAAATTTTGCAAATTAGCAATTCGTCTTTTATTCTGACAAACAATTAGCAGGTAAGTGGGGCATCACTCACTTTAAATTAAGTGAAAAAAAAAAATGCCATTTATAATTGAATGCAATTGGTGGTTTATGACCCCTGATTAAGTACGCTCCTCAAGTGTCCACAAAAGAATATGAATGCGGATCATGTGCAAGAGTCTGCCAATCAATCACAAGTAAAAAAATAAAATACTTAAAATAAGCATAAATGAGTCGAAGCTTAGCATCATAAGTGGTGGGTTACTAAGATATCCTTAAAAAGTAAAAACTAAAACATCATGGGCACATATTAATGGCTATTGGACATGTGAACCTTCTCCATTAAATTAACAAAAAAATGAGTTGAAAGACACGTCAAATTATTTGAAGTAAACAAGCAAACTTGGATGTTGGTGCACAACCGGTCCTAACTAGTATTGTTCAATATAGACAAATGTCATGATTTACCAATTATCATTTTGGTGCTGTATAGTTCAACTGATGTGTATTATGGGTTTTAAACTAAAACTAGTGCCTTATTTAACATGGACAAAATTTTCAATGACAAACACCAACAGAAATTCCTATGGACCAATATGCGCAAAAAACCAGCAAAAAGAAATGCTTTTGTCACCTGCTCCTGTGAACGGAAGTACATAAACGGGGTGTAGTGTAGGAAATTTGAAACCCTTGATGTATATATATCGGCATACCTGTTTAACAAATACCAAAATAAGTAAATGTGATCCCATGATTCCCATCTATCAAGGACTACTGGGTACTAAATCTACAGGATTCTATGAATAGGGACCAACTGAAAGATTATCCCTTCGTTTGCTTCTCTTATGGTTCTATTAACTTCATTGCATGTAATTGTACCAACTGAAAGATTGAGACTGAATCTAGGCATTCGTACTTGGGATTTATTCAGAAAAAAGGACAAAAAGGAACTATTTTTTCCTCTGAAAAAAAAAATCAAGAAAAAAATGAAACAAGCAAGAATTACTAACTTCTCAATTTGTCTTGTATGTCAGGTGGCTTTTATCCCACCCGCACGGGACAAGTAACCCCATCTAAAAAGAAAATATGAGTAGGAAAAGTAAAATAATGAATCAAAAAGTATTTCACATATTAGTACCATACCTTAGGAAATATTGATTCATCATTGAGTTCTAATGTTATACCTCTTGTTGAAGAGTTCACCATCAGCCTCCAACGTGCGATTTTTTCATCTAATCTTTGCATGACAATTAGTAGCTTTTGCATGCTCTCGGTCAATTCAAAATCATCCATATTTGTAGCCTCTATTGACTACAAAATACATAGCTATGTAAACAAACTTTATGATAACCCAAAAGGGCCCTGCATGTTTAAATTTCATGATAAAAATAATATTTACCTGAGAAGGTCGAAAATGTTCTCGCCTTTGTGAAGCTAGACGAAGTTGATTAAACAAATCTCCAACAATTTCCTTTTGTTGTATGAGTTTCAATAAAGCTGACTTATGACCATGGCTTCTTATTATTGCATTAAACTGTAAATAAACAAGTTCAAGATCTAAGAAAAGAATTTCCTCAAAAAAAAAAAAAGATTCAACAGAATAAATAAACTAAACGGAGCGGGATGGCCAACAAGAAATACAAAGAGTGACATATTAGGCCGTTTCTTTAAAACATTAGTAGGCAACAGAAGCACATTGGTCATTAATCACTTTACTCCGGATAAACATATTAAGTACAAGTAAATTGTTCAGTGAAAATGTGCAAGGATTTGCTGAACACAAACTAATACAATAAGAAGTGACAATGTAGGTACAGCTGTATGGTACATGCCTGAACTAATTGCTCGCTGGATTTCGGCAAACTATGTTTCAGTAGTCCAAATCTTATTAGATATGTTTTATTCTTAAAGTAGAGCTAAGCTCAAGATCCTACCTCCTCTTCTAATTCTCGACAAATCAAAGCAGTACGCCATCTTAGGTGAACCTTAGACTGGCTAACATCAGTAAATATATGGTCACCAACGTATAATATTTCATCTCCTTGCACATCTAGTGATTTCTCTATCATCTGAGCACTACCCCCAGAATATAATCCCCCTTCAGAACATAAAACAATATTATTGTTATCTAAATTAATTTCATTTTATTCATTCATGTAAAATTATAAAACTATTGTTATATTATAATATTTTCAGTATTTTCATTCTAGGTTTGTTGTTAGCGAGGTTGCATACATCAACCTAGCTTAATCAGGGTTTAAAATCCACCCAAGAAATTGATAGTGCAGCTTAGCCTAATCGTTATCTTATTAGATCTCAATGCGGAAATGTTAAAAAAAAAATCACCTGAACTTGCTTTAAAGCAAGGTCGCATCAAACCATCATCGGTCACGACTTCATACAATGGATTTGACATTTGAAAAAACTCCGGTTTCCTAGCTGACACTATTACCTAGATATAAAAAAATATATAAAGAACAAAAGTGTAAGACAGTGTCAGGTTTTTTGTGAATTGAACCAAAGTAGCAGCATATTGGCAAATAGAACCCCACATTAACACCCACCATAATTTGGTTATATAGAAATCATTATCCGACCATTAGTAAAACGAGTTCAAGTTGAACAAAAAATGATTAGCTTACTTTATCTTTTTTGCATTTACCTCATTAAAACTATTGATAAATCTGTGGAAATTTAGAACCCACAGTTTGGTCAGTTTGTGCTCAGTGTAAACGAAAAAGAAGAAAAAAAACTTAAAAGTGCTAAGAGTAAAGTAGTCAATATTCAATAGAAAATGCCTACAATATCAAACTAAGCTACGAGTTACATGTTTCTTGCAAATATACAAAAAAATTGGCAATTAGATGCTAACATTACAAGGCGCTATTTCCAGAATGATAAAAGATTGTGTTTTCTTGTACTTGTAGATCTCCCCAAAATCTGATCCAACTGAAAAAGCCATCCAAACTGTCCAAACCCAAACACTCCGCCCCAATTAAAATTTGTGTAAAATGTCAATCACAGAAAACCACCCCAGCTCAAAAAAATCAGGACCTTGTATGACCTGACATGAAGCTGCCAGATCACAATGAGAACCTGACTGGAACCCAACAACCTCTAAATGTAGTAGACTGGAAATTCAACTAAGCTGAATCTGCCGGAAATGACAAAACTAATAAAATCTACCTGAAACCAGCCACAATTTTAAATTATTTTTTTGTTATAATCATAACATGAAATGAATCAACTGCAACGCCCAATTGACTTGACCTGGATACAACCTGATCAAAACCAGAACAACCAAGGACTCAAATGTAACCAACCTGAATGACATAAGACCCCAGACAAGAAGCAGAAGAAACCTGACCCTATTTAACCTGGCCCGTACAAGAATTGACATTGCAGTTATAAAAAGAAAAGAAATATTACGTATAGTACAGGCATAGAGTGTCAGTCAGCAACAATTCAACAACAGTGAAATAAAATGCAGAGAAATGATTGACAAAAACATACCATGTCAAAGAGATCTCTCCAAACCATGTCATTAGGAAGGAACTTATTGAAGGCATGATGCATCATTTTATTTGTGTAGTGATAATCGGAGTTTGTAATTAAAAGCAACCTTTTACCAGCCTGAGAGAAAGAAGCTTATAATAAATATTATAATAAATGACAATAACTACGAAATAAGGAAAAGTCAAGAACTGAGTTTGTAATTTAAATCAACCTCTTTTTGATCTAACAGAGCCAGAGGCAGCTCTGGATCGGGTTCTACAAATCTCTCAGGTGCAGCCATTATCTCGCTCTACAAATTAAACAGAGTCGAAATAAACTAAAATTTGGTCAGGTCTTAAATGGTGGGTATCTACTGCTTGTTGAATGGTAATAAATACTCACCTTTAGTTGACCTTCGACATGTGCTCTAAATAGTGCTTTTTCAACAGCCTAAATTATTTGAAAAAACAAATAAGTCTAAGTTTAAAAATTAATACAAATTTAGCAATTGTGAAAGAAATGTTTTTATTGCCTTATAAAGCCCCTTATAATCAAGCGGTCCCAGTTCGGCCGGTACATCCCCTTGATCCAACTTATCAACCAGCTGTCAAAAAGAAAAGAAAATAACTCATTCAAAAGTAACTAAGATTATGTTTTCCATGTTGAACTTCAGAAAATATGCTAATTCTTGCCCGAAGTGCTAACTTAACAGCATTCAAGGAAACAAAGTGCATAAATTCTCCGTGACATTATTATGCTACAAAAAATAAAAAGCATATCACATAATAATTACAAAGAATGGTGGATAAAAACAAAACTCAACCTGCATAAACATTACGGCTTCTGAAACAGAGAAAAGGGTATTAAGAAACTCCCATCGGCTCTGTTTCCTTAAATCAACCAGCTCTCGCCCATATATCTCACTAATTAGAATGCACAGAGTACATCAACATATACATATATACATAATATATTAATATAAAAGGTACAAATATACCTGACAGCCTGAGTGGATAGCATTTTGGTGCCATGCATGGCCCTTTTCACATAGCCGAACCTATCGGCCTTGACCAAGTTTCCCTTTTCTTTATCAATAACCAAGCCTCTTATGACCTTTTGAAATAGAAAGGGAGTATATCAAAACCAAAACATATAGACTGCTGACAATAGGTAGTTTGAGTTGTAAGTAAAAATAAAAAAATAAAAATATAATATAACAATCAAATGAAAACAAATAAAAATCATACCAAGTCAGGATCAAATTGAAGATTGTCTACAGGGAAACCCATACTCTTTAGGTTAGCCATTCCATAGTCATATGCTCGGCCTTCCCAAGCCTACATTGATACATTAAAATACCACCATTAATCGATCCCTACTACAACTGGGAATTATCTCACAGAGAACCTTATTTCTGTGTTCAAAATGCTGGCAATATACTTGCAAGGTAAGAGTTAAACTACTGCTACACCTGGATGTATACCCCTGCAAAAGTAGAAAAGATGTATACCCTAAAAATATGAAATATATCCAATCTGCCCCTGAAAAAAATAACAATATCCTTTGTATCCCTTCCTTCCCCATCACTACAAAACTAATTTTCCTTACTACTGTTCTTCACATAAATGAGAGAAAAAATAGGAATGATTTTGGTCTAGAATATATTAAAAATGCCGACATCTCAAATGGGCATGTTAAAAGGTTTGGTTATTGCTTCAAAGGCATAAAGGATACTGTAATGTCTCTGTGGGGACACAATTGACAGATGTTTTGTTGCCTATCCCGCATTTTTAAATGAACAACAAAAATATCCCAGTTTTTAGAAGTTTGACAAGACTATGCCTAGTTTCTGATGCATGCGTTCAGAAAAGCTGAAGAGAATTTTTCTAAGTACAAGACAAAGTGTATTCACAGTTCAACCTGAACACCTGCATTCAATCAATTCTGCATGCATGCGGTTCAGTCAGATCTGGATGCATGTGTTCAGATTTGCTCGTTCGTCTTTGTACTCACAAATAAATCTTTTAAGTTTTTTTAAGCTATCTAAAGTCAAAACTACTGAATTCATGAGTTTCGAAACTAGGCATAGTCTTGTTAAAATTTTGAAAACCAGAGAGTTGTGTTATTAATTTAAAAACACGAGATAGACCAAAAAATTCCAATTGACATATACGCCCTCTGTCCATATTCTTCATATTTATCTTTTTTTTCCCGTAAACATGGTGGAGAGGGTTTTGATTCAAGATCAAATGAGGTTAAAACATTAGTACTGGTAAAACAACAGGTGGTAAGGTAACTATATATTCAAAATTACAGATGGAGATTTTTTTTAGTACCATGACATTATAATGGATGAGTGTATAGTCCATGTCATAGCCAATGGCACCAATTGACCTTAGATTTAGGGTCCTGGTACAAAATATTCCCCTAGGTGATTGCCTCACAGCCAGCGGATCCTAAAACAGAGATACCATCCAATAAGTAACAACTCAAAAGCCAAAAAAGAAAATAATATAAAAAACCTGGCAATCTTATGCATCAGGCAAATAAAAGGTGAGATGGAGACTTTTGTGAAAGCTCCACAAGCAAAATAGTCCAATGATTTGAAGCACCCACAGGGACTAGGAAGAAAAAAATAATTAAAATGACAATTCTGCCCTTAATTTGATCATCCCAACATGACTTTAGTTCAATTAGATTATATTGTGGTCATTTAAAATGATTTTCTCCACCAAATTAATCCTTTCCTTATAATGCCTTCTCTTCCTTGTACTATTTCTAATTTCAGTAAACCTTGAACATTTAACCGCCTCACCATTAAGGAAAAAGGATGATAGAGAAGGCAGGCTTGTAAGAAAAATAAAATCTAGAAATGACAAAAGCATTCTGATAGAATCCCCATTTACTGTCAAATTCATGGGGTCTTTTTTTTTGGAATAGAGGAAATGATGATGAACAATGGTTTTCATTTTTTGGAAAGACCTATATAAAGCAAGAAAATATGAAATTTTGCTGAAACACAAAATTAGACAACACATGGAATTGGCCTCTACAGCTTTGCACTTTGTTTAATGTAGACCCATAAAAAAATTCTCATTCTATTGAACTCCCCAAACATTTTATTCTACTTTAAAACAATTTTAAAATTACAAAGTCCAGATCTTATTAACTCATCTAAATTTACTAAATTTGGACCATAAACCATGTAATCAGAGATCTAAGTATAGTGTTCAATTTTGTATTTTAATTAGTGTCGTTGTTATACGTGTTGCGATACCATGAGTGGGGTCATTAGCAAAGTGTAGAGCCTTAATTAATGAGCACTTTGATGACTATATTATACAACATTTCTAACATAAGTAACAGAAGGTCCAGTATAACGAACACCATAATTCAGGGCATGATTGAACAACAAAAACACTTCGGGCATATTTTAGGTATTCCTCATAAAAATAACAACAAAAATTACAGTAAAAGGAAGAAAATGAGAGAGTTTGTACAGCAATTCGCAAGTGCTGAAGCAAGGCCTCGGCCTCTTTAGCTTCTTTCATGGCTATCTCTTCAATTGGTCCTCCTATTTTATCAACTAAACGACAAAAAAAAAAGCTCAAATAGACAAATTGAATATTATCATGTGCAAGCCCTATACAAGACCACAAATTACTATTTACACCCTAAAAAGCAAGATTTACCTCACATAGCCACTGAGAAAAGATTGAAGATTGGAGCGGGCATACCAGACCTTCAAAAATCCAAAATACAAAAAAAAAAAGTAGGCTGTGCTATAGCTATCTTAGGTAGACAGTATAACCAAAATTTTAAAAATAGTCCAAAATACAAAAATAATTGTTGTTCTCATAAATTAAAAACTCTTTCAGTAGTGTATCTCAGCGCATTCAGTCCATTTCAGAGCTCTCATTTCTTATGATGCTCAACTTGTTTCTTTATCTCTTTGTTTTTTTCATTTTTATTTTCCTCTATATTTAAAAACATCATGCTAACTGCTTTTTGTTATCTCAATACTCAGGATACTATATTTTCATCTAATTTAGCAATTGCACAACTTAATTACCAGAACTCAGTTCGAGGAGTTATTGCTAACTATAGCTAGTGAACTCCTCAGTCCTCAATCAGTTTTAATTATTCCAAACTACTAAAGACCTTCAAAGGAATCTCCTCTCTTGTTGACCAAAAATAACAAAAAAATAAAAGTTACACAAAAACTCAAAAAGGCCCTACCTTATCAGTACCTATTAGGTAATCCTTAAACAAAAGTTCTTATTCCCACTTCGCTGTTCCAAATTCAACAATGCCTCAGACAAACTCTCTCTTCATATTGACTAACAAATAACGAGTATGGATTCATAAAATACTGTGTAATCCAGCCCAATTCCCAACCTTATTCCTAGCAGTTATTCCACTTTATTACTACTCAATATCTCTTATTATAAAAACTCACCGAAGGCCTGGAAGTGCTCTCTTTTCACATTCAAGTCCCCCTTGGTGCTCTCTCCTAAATAGTCCACGTCAGACTTGGCCGATGACGTAACGGAGAACACATCCCCTCCTTCCACCGACACCCCGGGCCCACCCGCCTTCTTCGCATCGATAACTGTGCAACAGAGGGAACAACCTCTTTGTCTCTCTTTTCCAATAGCAATAGGAAGAGAGAATGATCGTTTGAATGGTCGTATGGTGGAGAGATTTGGTTTTGAAATGAAAAATTTAGGTTCCGAGAGGGGGTGTTTTATGAAAAATTCGATTAAATCCGCCATATTTGGTGGGAGAAGTGGTGCTGGAGAGTGAAAATTCAGCTCGTGGTCGTGGGAGAATAAGACAGGGAATGAAGAATGATTCGGTGCGTAATAAGGGTTTAGCTTTGAGTTCTCTCCAGTTTTGTAGTACTGGACACTTCGGATACCAATCAAGATGAGACTTACACTGGACCCGATTTGCGTCAGGTCCAGATCCCCTGAGAGTAACTCAAAATTTGAGATTGTATTCAGACCGTCCGATTAGAATCCGGTTCAACCCAGCTCAGGTAGATTATGATCGAACGGTCCGAATCTAAACTCAAATTAGGACCCTACTTTCGAGATCTGAATTCCATTGCCATCTGATCGGATACAGACCAATCCATTTCAAAGCAGAATGCACAAGCTCCTTTAATATTCGTGTCAGCACGGATCGAACGGTCCGGATTCATTCTGCATTAACTCAAAAGTAATAGAGGATACGAATTCTTATATTATAACCAACACATTTATTTTCAAAAACATAATAATTAATAACAAATAATAAGACATAAAAATTAAAGATAATATAAAAATTCATTTTTTGCAAGTTAAGTAGCAATTTAAAGCGTGATTATGATAAATTGTTTTAACAATCTTAGTAATATTAATATTTTTAAAATCAATTTAGATGAAATTGCAGGTAATAGAATTTCAAACAAAGTTGCAGGTTAACAAAATCTAAGATAAATATTAGTGTGTTGGTATATTTATTAATTTGATACTATTTAAAACTTAAAATTATTTGACGGGCAATAAAATATGCATCAAAACTCATCATGTACATCAATTATAATGTTAGATTTTAAATTAAAATATTATGCATGACCAATATTTATCAAAATTATGAAGAAAATTTGGTGTCCAACAATTCTCAAAATCGAGACTAATTGATAAACTTTAAAATTGTGAACATAAATTCAACAATTAACCCAAAAGTAGCAACATTAATGTATTAGTAAATAAACAGAACAGCAATAGAAAGGAATCCTTATGCAAAAAGTTTCCCAAATAGATAAAATTTAAATTTTACACCATAATTGCATCTCCTAACCCCTAAAAATGAACCTAAACCTGATCCAGTGACATCTTATTCGAGGTCAACTTCTTAATTTTTTTTATTTTTTAATGAAGTCAACATCTTAATTTCCAGCAGATTTCCTCTCCCTCTCTTTTTCTCCCTTGTCCCAAATCATCTTCTCCCCTATTTCCATGAAATACCAAAACAGCTAAAAATTGTTTCAAAACTAGTCCTCGGATTATTTAAAAATGAAAACAGGTTTCTTCATTGTATCCCTTGTGACCATAGGCTCATGCATTGCAACCTACATTCTCCTAACAACTTTACCCGGACCCAAAATCGCACCCGAATCCTCCCATGTCAATTATATTGATCCGGTGGTCTCGATGCCGGAGGAGATCAAGAGCTTGGCAACGGGCTCACTGAGACCATTCCATGTGGCCTTGACAGCAACAGCCGACCCGTACAGTAGGTGGCAGTCCCGTATAATGTATTACTGGTACAAAGCGATAAAGGCGCAGCCCGATGGGTCGGCTGAAATGGGCGGGTTTACGCGTGTTCTTCACACAGGAAAGCCCGACAGGTTGATGGATGAGATACCCACTTTTGTTGTGGACCCGCTACCGCCCGGTGTGGACCGGGTAAGCATTCTCTCTCTCTACTTGGAATAAATAACTACATTTTTATTTATTTAAGGTATACATTCATTTCAGGGATATGTATTCCATCCACCTTACTTCCATATTGATCAAAATATATAATTAATGGAATAAGATAAACATGAAATTTCGCCTCGTAATATTTAACTAATACAACTCTTTTTGTTATTCATGATAATCTGGTATACAATAAAAAATGCAAAAAATTCTCAGGCCTCTTTTTCTTTCTTCAGATTTATTTATGCAATTAAGCGTCTAATCTAATTTAGTCCTCGGTATCAGAGCAAAAGAGAAGGTTCACAAACTGAAATATTGAATATATGCTAATTCTTAAAGTTTGTTGTCACTAATTAATTCGCATAATCTAAAGAAAATTGATGCAATTGTTTATGTGTAAATGCATACCAGTACCAGGAAAAGAAATTTTGAAGTTTATTTTTATTAATTTTTGAAAAATAATTTTCAAGTTTCTTTTCATAGCACAGTTGGTACAGTCAAGCATAGGCCTCAAATGGGCTGTGTTATACTGGAAAAGAAAATTTTCTAAGTTCCAATAGCACAATTGATTGTGTATTGTGTATTGGGTATTGTGATTTCTGAAGGTTGGTTGGGTCCATTGTCAATTTCTATCTCCTTAATTTCAAATTCCAACATATTAAGGTTCAAAAAAAATTAACCACTATTATCTGTATCGTATTGTTGATTGTGAATTTAAAGCTGTTTTATATTAAAAAAATTGTTAAATCAGATGGTCCAAGTGTTCCGCTGTCCATTCACTCGTGGGTACTTTAATATAAGAGAACTGACTTTTGTTATAATGATAAAGGCAATACTCTTCGTGTGAGAGGTGACAGATTTGAAATATGGATGGAGAATTTCTTGTGGATATTAAAATAATTGGATGGTTTGACCTTCAACTATATTAAAAAAAAAATAGAAACATAGTAAATGAAATGTAAGATTGAAAAGCTGAATAATCTAATTATTATTATGTAGTGTAATTTTATTTTATAAAGAAGACTAGAAAATATTAATGCATGTAAAATTTATAAAATGTAATAAATAAAAGAGTAGGGTTAAAATGCACTATTAGTTTTGTACTCCAATCTGCTCCACATTCTTATTTTCATTTTCAAAGTCCGAACAGTCGATCTGAACCATTCATCATGATCTTCACATTAAAATGTGCTTGGAGACTAAATTTTATATTTTTTTGAATTTTTTTACTAATTTTTTAGATAGGTACAAAATCACTATTTTTAGATGATTCTGGACCATTCAAAACAGTGATTTTCTACCTATCTAAAAAAATAGTAAAAAAATTTCAAAAAATATAAAATTTTGTCTCCAAACACATTTTAATATGAAGATCATATTGAGCGATTCGGATCGATTGTTCCAACTTTGAAAACAGAGAAAAATACGTGGAGCATGATTGGAGCACAAAACCAATGATACATTTTAACCCTACTCTAAATAAAATTATAAAATTTCAATGTATAGCCCTCTTTTTCCTCATTACTCTTCGCCCCTGCAGTGATAATCGCACTCAACGGTTAACTGGCTTAACTGCCACTCGTTGAAAGTAACATTTAATTAAAGGCAAATTCTTCTATGGGCATAAGGACCTATTTGTAAAATGAGAATATTTTCATTTTCAAAGTTCAAACAGTCGATCCGACCGTTCAACATTTTCTCCATATTACAATGTACTTGGAGGTCAAATTTTACATTTTTTTGAATTTTTTTACTATTTATTAAGATGGGTACAAAATTCAATGGTCTGAATTTGACTAGTTTTGTAAAATACTTAATAAATAGTAAAAGAATTCAGAAAAATGTAAAATTTGACCTCCAATTACATTTTAATATGGAGATAATGTTGAACGGTCGGATCGACTGTTTGAACTTTAAAAATAAAAATATGCTCATTTTACAAATAGGTCCTTATGCCCATAGAAGCATCCCTCTTAATTAAAAGTGAAATCTCAGAGTGACAACCCCTAACAAGATTAATTTTCCTGCGTAGATTTTCCACTTGTTAGTCCAAGAGAGGATTAGATAATATTAATTAGACATGAATAAACTAGTGAGGTCACCTTTCTTTTCCTGATTGTTGGTCTGGCCTTTGGATAATTTATTTTGTTTTTGTTTCTAGTGTTATTCTAAGTAGTCTGCCCCTGCACTTTATATAAAGGTTTTTGGCATTCCAATTTTCTTTTGGAATGAGATGGAAAAGGGGATCTTTCTAAAAAAAAAAAAAGTCAAATATTAGTGGAATAGAGAGGCAGATGGGCAATAAAAGATGGACAAATATCCTCTCCATTACTGTAAAAGATTCCCTTCTTTACGGTTTGAGATTAACTCTCAGCCGCTTTGAGATTCGGACTGACGTAGGGAGCAGTATTATTGGGCTTTAAGATTCGTGCCAAGTTAAAAAGAACGGTCCAGATCAAGTAATTGTAAAAGATTCCCTATTACGGTACCGGCGAGGATCTGAATTCATAAAAGATGGCAATAAAAACAAATTTCTTCCGCCTTATACAACAGTACCATGCATTTTTTTTATTAGTCTTTAATTATTATTTTATGACTAGAGCTCAATGATAACAATAATAATAACATTAACCTGAGGGTACAATATTTTGCAAATTGCAAACCGGTTTGTGCAAAGTTTAAATAGTTGATTTGAATCGCTCAATATGATTTTATGTGAAAATGTACTTGGAAACAAAATTTTATATATTTAAGAATTTATTTTACTATTTTGTTTAAATATATAGAAAATCACTACTTTCAAATAGTTCAAAATCTAAAAAATTAGTAAAATAAATTTCAAAAAATGTAAAATCTGATCTCCTAATACATTTTTATATGAAAATCATGTTAAGCTATTCTGATCGATTGTTTAAACTTTGTAAACGGAGATATAGATCTATAGCACGGGTCATTCTGCACTTTGCAAAGTACAGTACAGTACCCTCACTCACAACATTATTATTATTATTGTCACTATCATTAATATATTTTTAATATTAGTAATATAATATTGAAATATATTTTTTATTATTATTATTTGCATCATCATTGGTATGAACATCATCATCTTTATTACTTCTTATTATCTTACCATTCTAGTAACACTAATATGTTATGATATATTATTACTTTTTAGTTTTTATACTATCTATATCATTTCCTTATACTTATCCTTATCATTATGACATTATTATTATTATTATCATATTTATTAATATCATCATTATCATTATATTGCTGCTATTATTTTTATTCTTTTGGCATACTTTTACAAAATAATAATAATTATAGAGGAGGGATCCACTTACAACATCTTACAACAATTTAGTTTTGTGATTTTTAAAATTCAAACAGTCGATCCAAACAGTTCAACATGTAATATGTATTAAAATGTGCTTGAAGATCAAATTTTACATTTTTTTGAATTTATTAAGTATTTTATAAAACTGTTATTTTTAGATAATTCTGGACCACTGAAAAACAACAGTTTTGTAAAATACTTAATAAATAATAAAAAAATTCAAAAAAATGTAAAATTTGATCTTCAAACAAATTTTAGTACATATTACATGTTGAATGATTTGGATCGACTGTTTGACTTTAAAAATCGTAAAACTAAATTGTTGTAAGATGTTGTAAATTTCAAATATTGTAAGTGGATCCCTCCCTCCTCTTAAGTATATTATATTTTTTATTAGATATTGTAATATTTTTATTACTACATTTTTTTTTTATAAGTTTCTGTATAGAATCAATACTTCCATCTTTCAAAGTTGAAGTACCAAATTACATTACAAAAATAAGAATAGAGTGGAAGCTTCTTGGCAAGATATCTTCTATTCTTCTTGAGGAGGGTTCAAATGCCTCCATTTTTAAAACTTTAGTAACTCAAAATTTAAAACTAAAAAATCAAAATAAAACCGTTGGATATGATCTACATCATTTTATTTATGTGCTCGTAAAAAATTATCACATTTTGATTTTGTTTTTATGTGAATCAATAAGTTGAAAAATCAACGTCTAGAAATTATCCACATTAGTACATTTTTTACAAGCTCTTGATGACAACCAAAACAAATTTGAAATGTCATAATTTTTTACACGTACATAGATAAAATGATGTAAATCATATCCAACGGTTTTATTTTGATTTTTTAGTTTTAAATTTTGAATTATTAAAGTTTTTAAAAATAAAGACATAATGAAGGAATGAAAAATAAAGGCATTGGAACCCTCCTCATTTTTCTTCCACCTTTCTGAAAGATAACGGAAGTAACTAATGAGGTCAAGAGTGTCCGCCTTTTCCGGTGTGGACCCCAGTCTTTGAGAATTTCGCGCGATTTTCTCCCAGACAATGTGGTATTTTACTTTCATTCTCTGACTTCAATCGCTCAGAAATTTGCGTGACGGGTTACTGTTTCCTTTAGATTGGGTCTATAGTGAGTTGCTATATATTCTTATAGACAAATTTCGACGCAAATAATCCAGAAACAAAATGGATATATGGCTGGTACTGACACTTGCTCAAGTTGCTCACTTTCTCCCCAATGGGACTATCTTTCCTTTCTTTTTCTTTTTTCTAAATGACCGAGGCTGCGGAAGTCACATTCATGATTCACATCGGAAGTCACATTCATAACAATTATTGCAGTGGATTTCAAATAAGATTCAGATCATATTAGATTTTTTAAGTTGTCTAAAAGAACAAAATACATCCGTACACGAGCAAATCTAATTATTTTATACTATAAATGTACATATTAAATATACGACCTACGATCTGCTTTGGCACGAATTTTAATGAATTCCGTGCGATCGAACCGCATTGGTCCGGATTCTGATCGGACGGTCCGGATCCAAACTCAAAATTTGAGTTACCTATAAGAATCCGGACTCCAATCAGCAGCAGTTCAGCACGCGTTGTGTAAGCCTCTGTCGGTTTTACAGATTTTCTGTGTCACTCTTCTGCCTTTTCTGTGTCTCTGAAGACTTGTTGGCGCATTAATTACAGGCCGCATTAAAGTTTGCACGATCTAGATACTAGAAACATAACATTGATGGGGCCCGCACCCATGTGCGTCTGGGGAATACATGCAGCGTCCTTCTCCTGTCTACGAAGATCGTCTCATCAGGATCGTACGGATCATCAATTGTGTTTTCTCCAAACGTTATGGACGAATTTAAGAGTGGAAGCCGGCTCCGTTTTGAAACTTTAGTACGGCACGGCACGTGAAAAATTTAGTCACGGTACGGCACGACAAGTAATCACGTGAGTCACGTGTAATTAGAACCATTAGATATTGATTTAATGGTGAATCTTGAATAAACTAACCTAAATTATTATTAAATGGTCACGCGAGTCACGTATGGTCACGGCACGGCACGTGAAAAATTAACTTGATCACGGCATGGCACGACACGGGACCAAAGTCACGGCACGTTTTTTCCACTCTAGACGAACTTATCCAAGACAACCGATATGCATTTGAATTCCAGCGAATAAAAACCGTCCATCGGGATTTTGATAGATTGGATGGTTTAGATTCGTATTTGGATAAGCCTTTGCCCTTGAGAGTCTAGTTAGTATGGTATCAATGTTACTTTAACTTTAATGACACTAATTTCATAATCTATCAGATAGATTTCAAACAACGAATTTAAATTGTTTAAATTGATTTACATTGAAAGTGATGTATTTACATGCAAAATTTATAATTTTTGAATTCATTTCGTATGAAGTCAAGCGGTCAAAAAATAACGAATACACTAAAATTAGATCAGTCTGAATGGATTTTGATTTGTTATTTGAAGCCTATTTGATTGATTATGGTGTCTGTATCACTATGCTGAAATAACACTGATGTCATAGTAGCTAGACTCACCTTTTGATGAAAACCCCACCCAATTCGTACTATGATTCTGTTTTTTTACCATATTTTATCCGTCTGATATAGATCCTACGGTTACGAGTTTCTTAGTATGAGTCTGATCTTGGAGGCGATCAAGAACCGGTATTATAAAATTTAATTGCCCAAGCCCCTGTAAATATTATTTATTACACATATATCTTAGCAAAGAGATTCTATATACTTTAAATGTATACAAGCTATGTTTGGATATAAGAATATATCAATTTTGTTCTGAGATTTTTCATCTCTTCTTTACAAGCAAATTAAGCTTAATATTGAACATATTATACAGTAATCCTTTAGTTATTTTTTATTTCAGACCTCAATAAACTCAAGAATTTGAATTTTTATTTTCTAAATAGAAAAGAGAGATACCGTATACTTGATATTAATATTATGATTGGTATAGAAAGAGATGTAATGCGATTTTAAATTGTTTAATTTTAAGCATCCCAACAAAAAATGGCTATTAAACAAGGATATTTAAAAAATGATACTACGATTTCCTGTAATAATTAATTAACAAGTTCTGTGAAAATTTACTATATGATATCTATTTACAATTGCAAAACCTGATTCCGCTTTTAATTCCAGATTCTAATTGCTCTTTTAGTTTACCAAATATTGATTAGAAGATATTTTGTATTGAGGAGGGTTCAAATGCTTTTATTTTTTGTACCTCCACCATGCCTCTATTTTTAAAAACTTTAATAACTCAATTTAATTTAAACTTAAAAATTAAAATAAAACCTTTAGATGTGATCTATGTACTCGTAAAAAATTATCACATTTTACTTTTGTTTTTATGTAAATCAATAAGTTGAAAAATCAACGTTTAAAAATTACCACATTAGTACGTTTTTTACAAGCTCTTGATGACAACCAAAACAAAATTGAAATGTCATAATTTTTTATATGTGAAAAGATAAAATGATGTAGATCATATCCAACGGTTTTATTTTGACTTTAAGTTTTAAATTTTGAGTTATTAAAGTTTTTAAAAATAGAGACATGATAGAGGTAAAAAAAATAGAGGCATTTGAACCCTCTTGGTTTAGTTTCATAATGAAACTAGTGGGCTTACACCTATTCAGCGCCGAAACTATGTACAAATGAAAAGGGGCTAATAATTCCTATGAATTGAATATTTTCATTTGTCCTTTGAATGTTTTTAAATTTTTACAATTTTTTTTTACTATTAGCTCCCATCATAAAATAAAATTACATGATACCTGTTCATCTAGCCTCTCCATTTCAATTTTCTAGTTCTGTTCCTGATCCACTTTTATCAAAAATAAATAAATTAAAAGATATTTTCAATTCTTAATTTCCTTTAAATCAAAACCTCTTTTTAAGAGATAAGACATTGAATTAGGAAGTAACAGATATAAATCATTAAATCTTGAAACTTCATAATATTAATACTTAGCTTCAATTGTTAACCCCAAACAATCTTGTAACATTTTCACTTATGACCGCATATCCATTACTATCATATTCATAAAAGAATATTAATAAAATTAAAATTTTACAATTTTATTTATTTATTTATTATCAAACTGATATCATATAAATAATACAATATTTTACAACGGCCTCTGTTCTTTTGACTACTTTATGACAAATTAACATGGATGGATGACATGATGTATATCACAATCCACCAATGGATTGATCAAACCAGTGAATTAATTATTCAAACCTCCATTTACAAACTGCTTCAACGACCAAAACAACTTTTAGACCCAACTAAAGCGATCCATTGTCGGGTCCAGTTACTAGGTATTTGGAGATGAGCTTGGATCCATTAACATTATCAAGCCCATCTAATTTTAAATGTTATTTCCTTAGTTGGTCTCTGTCTGTTCTGAAAAAGCACCACCAAAAATCATAAATTTATGTACTTCTATAAATTCTATGACATAGCTTCTCAATATTCAATTACATGTATACCTTTGCCTGTATTTGTATATTATCTCCATTTTTTATTGGCAAAATGGGTTATGTACCCATCAAAAGTCAAGAATTTGGATATTTGCCCATCAAATTTATAAAATCTTAGAAATTTACCCATATTGATATTAAAACTGATAATTTAAAACAAAAATCTGTATTAAAAAAATTTGTTCCAATTTTACCCTCCAGTTCTTTTCGCGCCAGACGCTCTAGACGTCTCCTCTTCTCCATCGCGCACAGTCTCTCTCTCGTTCAAATCTCGCGCACACAGGCGCTCAAAGCACAATCGCTCTCTCTCTCTCGTTCAGACTATTCTCCGCCTCCAGTCGCTCTCTCTCTCTCTCATTCAGACTATGTCGGGCACACTCAATGCACCCTGACACTCCGAAGCACAGTCGCTCACCTCACCAGTCAGATCAGTTGCCATACTTTGATCAACTAAATTTCCAGCCCTGAAGTGAGAGATTTGCGAGCACAAAATTATAAGTAATTTACAAAATAATAAGTGGAGTCATAAAGAAGTGGAGAGGCAAGACTATGATTAATTAACTATAGTTTCATTTAGAATCTAGATCACATGTTAAGGCCATTCTAACTCTCATGATGTGTTATATAAGATGCACGCAACCATACTGACAATGTCAAATTGAGATCTAAGTTGGGACCAAAAAAATAACTGCCTTCATTAGTACTCAAAAGCTTTAAATAGAGTTTAACAATAAACTGATAATTGAACTCAACAATAGAAAGTTCTGATTTATAGAAGCCCCCTTAAACTTCTGGTTACTGCATTTATAATGCTCTGTGCATCTAAAGCAGGAATCCAACAAGGGTTCAACCTAAATAAAACTATAAGTATCAGAGAGTGCCAAACTACAAAAGAAATTTCAACAATTTTGAACAGAAGCTTAAATTTTGAACAAAAAATATGAACAGAAGCTTAAATTTGAACAATTCAGAAGCTTAAATTTGAAAGTTTTTATTTTTAACAGAATAAGTAGGATTTACAATTTTGAACAAAAAATATGTAATTTTGATGTATGCTATCCCAAGTTTGAGAGTTTGTCTATTTTAAAAGGAAAATATAATGTTGGCAATTTTGAAATGATAATTTGATGCTTTAGAAGAGTATTCACCAAAATACGGCCAAATTAAATAAATTACTAGCCAAATTGAAGTCAATGCAGAGAATTGCAAATTAATAACAACTGAATTGATCCTACAAAACAAAGCATAAGGAAAAATTCCGTGATTTTTATTTTTATCCAAAAAAAAATATATTTTAATATAAATAACCAGGTTTTTAAAAGATTTTTATTTCTACCCAAACCGCTAGGAATATTTGCGGTTTGAATTAACAATTCAAACCGCTAGGAATCCTAGCGGTTTGAATTAATAATTCAAGCCGCTAGGATTCCTAGCGGCTTGAATTAACCAATCACCAAAAAATTTATTTATTATTTTATTAAATGATAAATTTTCACCGATAACCCTAAAGTTATTTTTATTACAAAGAATTATATTATAAAAACTTATCAATAATATAAAATTTCGTTTATTATTTTATTAAATGGTAATTTTTCACCGATAACCCTAGAAATTTATTCACCGATAACCCTAAAGTTATTTTTATTACAAAGAATTATATTATAAAAACTTATCAATAATATAAAATTTCGTTTATTATTTTATATTATTGATAAGTTTTTATAATATAATTCTTTGTAATAAAAATAACTTTAGGGTTATCGGTGAAAAAATTTCTAGGGTTATCGGTGAAAAATTACCATTTAATAAAATAATAAATGAAATTTTATATTATTGATAAGTTTTTATAATATAATTCTTTGTAATAAAAATAACTTTAGGGTTATCGGTGAAAAAATTTCTAGGGTTATCGGTGAAAAATTACCATTTAATAAAATAATAAACGAAATTTTATATTATTGATAAGTTTTTATAATATAATTTTTTGTAATAAAAATAACTTTAGGGTTATTGGTGAATAAATTTCTAGGGTTATCGGTGAAAAATTACCATTTAATAAAATAATAAATGAAATTTTATATTATTGATAAGTTTTTATAATATAATTCTTTGTAATAAAAATAACTTTAGGGTTATCGGTGAAAAATTACCATTTAATAAAATAATAAATGAAATTTTATATTATTGATAAGTTTTTATAATATAATTCTTTGTAATAAAAATAACTTTAGAGTTATCGGTGAATAAATTTCTAGGGTTATCGGTGAAAAATTACCATTTAATAAAATAATAAACGAAATTTTATATTTTTATAATATAATTCTTTGTAATAAAAATAACTTTAGAGTTATCGGTGAATAAATTTCTAGGGTTATCGGTGAAAAATTACCATTTAATAAAATAATAAATGAAATTTTATATTATTGATAAGTTTTTATAATATAATTCTTTGTAATAAAAATAACTTTAGGGTTATCGGTGAATAAATTTCTAGGGTTATCGGTGAAAAATTACCATTTAATAAAATAATAAATGAAATTTTATATTATTGATAAGTTTTTATAATATAATTCTTTGTAATAAAAATAACTTTAGGGTTATCGGTGAAAAATTACCATTTAATAAAATAATAAATGAAATTTTATATTATTGATAAGTTTTTATAATATAATTCTTTGTAATAAAAATAACTTTAGGGTTATCGGTGAATAAATTTCTAGAGTTATCGGTGAAAAATTACCATTTAATAAAATAATAAATGAAATTTTATATTATTGATAAGTTTTTATAATATAATTCTTTGTAATAAAAATAACTTTAGGGTTATCGGTGAATAAATTTCTAGGGTTATCGGTGAAAAATTACCATTTAATAAAATAATAAACGAAATTTTATATTATTGATAAGTTTTTATAATATAATTCTTTGTAATAAAAATAACTTTAGGGTTATCGGTGAAAAATTATCATTTAATAAAATAATAAATAAATTTTTTGGTGATTGGTTAATTCAAGCCGCTAGGAATATTGGCGGTTTGAATTAATAATTCAAGCCGCTAGGATTCCTAGCGGTTTGAATTGTTAATTCAAACCGCAAATATTCCTAGCGGTTTGGGTAGAAATAAAAATCTTTTAAAAACCTGGTTATTTATATTAAAATATTTTTTTTTTTGGGTAAAAATAAAAATCACGGGGAAAAATTGCTTTCTGACCATGATATCGCTCGGAGAAAAATTGCTTTCTGACCATCACGGAGGTTACTATTCCCCGTTAAGCACATCGCTAGACTCATCTCGCGACGGCGATCCTAATGATGTCTGGCCTCAGCCTCGCCGCAGCCGGATTAACCTCTGACAGGGATGAACCCGCTAACGGAAAAGAAACCGCTAATGCTACACTGGAGCGACTGGAGGCGTGAAGAGGGTAAAATTGGAATAAATTTTTTTAATACAGATTTTTTTTTTTAAATTATCAGTTTTAATATCAATATGGGTAAATTTTCAAGATTTTATAAATTTGATGGGGATATATCCCAATTTGAAGATTTGATGGGCAAATATCCAAATTCTTAACTTTTGATGGGTACATAACCAATTTTGCCTTTTTTATTTTGTCTGCCATTATCAATTGGTTATTAAATGGTGGTGTCCAGTCATTTTTCTCGAGAGAGATAAATTCTCCCGTTGGTCATTTTTGTCATTTCAATTTCCAAGTCAACGACAATTGATCTGAAGTTCTGAACGGAAGTTTGTGCATTGTCCTCTGCGGTTTGAACTAAATGGAGAGATTCTTGTCCTACTGATTTCTTTTCTTTCAAACTCCGTCATCTGTTCTTTTGACTACTTTATGACAAATTAACATGGATGGATTACATGATGTATATCACAATCCACCAATGGATTGATCAAACCAGTGAATTAATTAATTATTCAAACCTCCATTGACTACTTTATGACAAATTAACTAAAGCGATCCATTGTCGGGTCCAGTTACTAGGTATTTGGAGATGAGCTTGGATCCATTAACATTATCAAGCCCATCTAATTTTAAATGTTATTTCCTTAGTTGGTCTCTGTCTGTTCTGAAAATTTATGTACTTCTATAAATTCTATGACATAGCTTCTCAATCATTCAATTACATGTATACCTTTGCCTGTATTTGTATATTATCTCCATTTTTTATTTTGTCTGCCATAATCAATTGGTTATTAAATGGTGGTGTCCACTCATTTTTCTCGAATGAGAAAAATTCTCCCGTTGGTCTTTTTTGTCATTTCAATTTCCAAGTCAACGACAATTGATCTGAAGTTCTGAACGGAAGTTTGTGCATTGTCCTCTGCGGTTAGAACTAAATGGAGAGATTCTTGTCCTACTGATTTCTTTCCTTTCAAACTCCGTCATTTGTCGAATCGCATCTCTCCGTTTCTTTCTCCCCTCCTCTTTTCTCTGTTTCTCTCCTTCTTCCGACCTGAAAGTCGTGCCTTTCGCCATGAATCCAGCTCGAAAGAGCATTGGAGGAACCGGCGGGGGCAAACTATCCCCTTTCCTCCTCCTCCTCATTACCATTATATCGTGCGTCGTCACATACAATCTACTCTCCCCTTTCATGCAATCTGACACCACCACAGTTTCCAGCGATCCATCCACAGCGGACCCGATAGTCTCCATGCCGGGGCAATTAAAGGGATCCGATGTGTCAGGTCAAAAGCGACTCTTCCACGTGGCGCTCACGGCCACTGACGCTTCCTACAGCAAGTGGCAGTGTCGGATCATGCACTACTGGTACAAGCAGATGAGAGACAGGGAGGGATCCGAGATGGGCGGGTTTACTCGGGTCTTGCATTCGGGTAAACCTGACAACTTAATGGATGAGATCCCCACTTTTGTAGTGGACCCACTACCAGCTGGGATGGATCGGGTAAGAATTTATCCGTTTTGACGTTTGATTGGTTAAATCGAGTTAGAAACTCAGTTCTTCCAATGTTCAAGAAAGCACTATGCCTTGATCCTACTGAATTTGATACTTCATAGGGCTGGGAATTACATTCTGCAATTTGTCCCCCTTGGTTTTTAATATTGAGTTAGAAACTCCGTTATAAGAAATGCTCACAATATTACTGTCTGAGAGAGTATCAAAGTTTGATTTGTGAGACTTCTTTACCAGGGTTTTACGGTTTATTTCTTGCTTACTCTCGTTGGAAATGCTCTTAACATTCTAAAATTACATTCCGTACAATTTAACTCTTCATTCTGGATATTGCTGAGTGCATCAAACTTGCCTTGTGGGGTCTATTTGCAATTTGAAAATATCTGTTGGTTTCTGTAGAAGAGAGAACATTTTAATTGCATGGAGCAAATCATATTTACATCATCAAGTAGTAAATCTTCAAAAATTCTCCCCCCAACAACTATAATTTCCCATGTTTTCCTTATATATATATATTTTTTCTTTTTCTTTTTAGGAGTAGTTCCATTTGTATGCTAATTTATATGTAGATTTACTATCGGGCCGTTGTAATGTTTTACTTTTCACATCCCTTTATTATTTTCCTAGCAAATTGCTCTTTCATGGTGGTATCTACTATGGATTAGAGGAGTGATGTCTATCAAATTATTTTGTACATAAATTTGGTAAATTGATGCAAGTTGTTGGAAATTGGGAATTATTTCCTTTGTTTTGAAAAGTTATGCATGGAAAAGTGGACATTTTAAATTTGAATGTTTTCTTCTTAAAGCGGAACTTTTAGATGTGTATTACTAATTTAGAATTTTGTAAACAAAACAGAACACAATTTTTTGTTGTTGTTGTTGTTACATAGTAAAAAGTATAATTTGAAGGAGTTACTGTAGTAGATTGAATTGAATTCTGGTCTTAGGTTAAATATTAATGTCATTATTGCTTTTTGTTGTTTATCTGCTATCCATTCTTACTTGATTTCATTTATCTATTTGATTTTGGTTGTAGGGATATATAGTACTGAACAGACCTTGGGCGTTTGTGCAATGGCTTCAAAAAGCAAAGATAGAAGAAGAGTATGTGCTTCCATTTTATGTTGTTTTTGTTATGGTTTTTTGGAGAGTTAACATGGGCATTTCCAAGAATAACGATAATGATTTAAATACCATATCAGTATTGATACAGTACAATTACCAAGTTTATTAGCGAGGGTACAGTAACTGGTACTACTGGTACCCCACTGATACCCAGTCTATAAGTGAAATATACCAATGACTGATGTAAGTACAGCCCTGATATGCATTAGTTGGGATTTCTTTTTCCCTTTCTGTTCTCTTTTTAAAGCAACTAATAAGTAGGTGTTAGGGTAATCTGATGCTTTACCTTAAAGAAAACTTCTCCAATTCAATGTATTCAGTGCCTTGCCTCTAAGAATCTAGTTGTGCATTCTAATAACAGAACAATTATGTATATATTAAATTAAATTTAAAACCCCTACTGCTATATGAACATGGGCCCCATATGCCTAACGACGGCAAAATGTGCTTTGTACCCATCCTGCCTAATTTATTTCAGAAAATTGCGCAATCCCTTGTCTCTCTCTCTCTCTCTGACTAGTGAAAAATGGATTGATGATATATATGGTACAACAATTTGGGGAACCAGATTTTTGAGGTTCATAATATATTCAAAATTGTTATTTACGATGATGCCATGACATGCAGCTATATACTAATGGCGGAGCCTGATCATGTATATATTAAACCTATTCCGAATTTGTCACGAGGGGACAATCCTGCAGCTTTTCCCTTTTTTTACATCACGCCAGCTCAGCATGAGAAGATAATTCGCAAATTTTATCCTGAGGAGAAAGGCCCGGTGTCAAACATTGACCCCATTGGCAACTCTCCGGTCATTATAAAAAAGGTCGTCTCAATATTTATTTTTTTCATTTGGGGGATATGTACCCTTGTAAAACCTTAATATGTCACATATAGCCCTGCAAAGTCACAGAAGTACCATAGTTACCTTGGTTGCATACGCTATAACCATGGGAAAGTAATGATAAGAGTATTGGTAATACTTTACTAATTATACAGGGATATCTGTGATACTTTTGGTTGATTGTTAGGGGAATCCTTCAAAATTCATGTCTTGCAGGGGTATATGTTTTACTTTAGGTATACCAGGGTTACCCACAAAATTCTACCTTTTCGTTTATGCGATTTTTTTTCCCTTTTTTTGGGTTGCCTCTCTATCTCAGGAGAAAAATCATTCACCTAGGCAAGTTCCTTATACTTGTTCTTTTAAAATAATATATTGGTTATCAAGTCTTTTTCTTGGTTAGAAATATTGGATAGTTTTCATGCAAGCATCTCTAAAACCTCAAAGAAAAAAAGATTGTGTTTTGTATAGGTTTTACTCAACTGATCTTGTGGTGTCAAAATCAAAATGTTTTTCTGTTTATCCCTACTTCAAAATAATTTCAAATGCGCTTTGCCCAATATAAAATTGCAAAAGTATGCCTGTATCTCTCATATGTTGAAACCACAATGGTCAATACACCAATTGTTCTGGCATGAGTTGTTTATCTTTGACGGTTTGTTATTATAAGTGGGGTTGGACCAGAAAAAATCAAAGTTGGCGGGCATTAAAATCAATATTTCAAATCAATGTGCATTAACTGCTTTGGGTACTTATGTGCATTAAATAGGAATTTATTGATCTCTCTTTCTCATTCTCTCTTTTACAGTCAATACTGGAGAAGATAGCTCCAACATGGATGAATATATCAATAAAAATGAAAGAAGACAATGAAACTGACAAGGCCTTTGGTTGGGTCTTAGAGATGTAATGAACCACATCCCTTTTATATCGATATTATGATTTTTACAGTTTTTTGAATTGTGTGCTAAGGATTACCTTAATTATACAAGTCTATACCAGTAACAGACTGATCATTACTGTTTTTTTAGCCTCATCTGCCTTGATGAAGCCTCAAATTCTTGTCTTAGATGAGATGGACCGGAAAAGAAAACAAATAGTAAAAGTGAAAAACTAGCAATGGTCTGCAGCAGACTGGCATGTACCAGTATTCTAACCATTACATTTGCTAATGGCACCTTTTGTTTCAGGTATGCTTATGCTGTTGCTAGTGCATTGCATGGTGTGCACCATATTCTTCGTAAAGATTTTATGATTCAGGTGCATACATGAAAGAAAATTTAGTAATGTTCTTATTAATAGTATTTAAGTTATGATTTGTCAGCATATATTATATTATTAACTTGATGATCATGGGAAATGCAGCCTCCCTGGGACTTGAAGCTTGGTAATTCATATTTGATTCACTATACTTATGGATGCGACTACAGTATGAAGGTATGAATTCACCAGTATGTTTAATTTTGAATTTTGCTAGGAACAAGCTAGTATAGTCTACCTAATATCTGGTATGATACGTGCAGCTCCTGACGTGGTTCTCAAAAAGACCATTGCAGTACAAAAATATATGTACTGTCTATAGGGTGCTATTTATCCTTAAATTATTACCTATGTAATCTTTCTGACAAAAGTATATACTGTTTTTTCAGGGTGAACTAACATATGGTAAAATTGGGGAGTGGCGCTTTGACAAGAGATCATACTTAAGTGGGCCTCCGCCAAAAAATCTTACGTTGCCGCCTCCTGGTGTACCAGAAAGTGTGGTGTGTACCTGTGCAACTTCACATTTTGTTGGCTTCATTTTTTATGTCTGTTTTGACCAAGTTAAAACCAAAAGTTCAAAAAAAAAAAAAAAAAGCAAAGATGAAAGGACGAAAGATCTTTAAGATCTATGTTGTACTTACAAGCACCATCCAGTACCAATTGTTACACACAGATCGATTAATTTTTGGGTTCAAAATATTATGTATGTGCCTTTGTGAGGAGAACAAAGCATCCATTACTAGTTAAAAAATTGTCATTTGATTAGACACTGCCAATTGGTAACCTTTTTTCTAACTGTGGTTTCTATTTATTTTATACTAGGTGACGTTGGTGAAAATGGTAAATGAGGCCACAGCAAATATACCAGGGTGGGATGATGGCAGATGAAATTTAAATAACATCGATAAGCTTCTTTTATATACAGAGCAAGAAAGAAGGAAGCACTTACAGAGAAAAAGATAGGTTATATTACTTTTTTGCTAACAATACAGAAAGCATCTTGATTTGCTTTCTTGGTGAATTGGTTGAGAGAAGTTGTGTATGTGGTTGCCGGTGTTGTAAAATTAGGTAGTAAAATCATCTGATTTTCTTTTCTTTTAATTTTTTCTTTTCTTAATTTATATTTCAATTTATTTTTAGAGTGAAAGTTTAGAATCTTGTATTTCTCATTTAGCAGAGGGTTCAAATGTCTTCAATTTTTTGGTGTCTCCGCTGTGTTTCTACTTTTTAATTTTCTAATAACAACATTTTGAAATTTATATGTCAAAAATAAAATTGGTAGATGTTATGTATATTATTTTCTCTTCACATTAAAAAAGTTATCGTTTTTCAGTTTTGTATTTATGTGAATGAATAATTTGAAAAATCAATGTCTAAAAATTATTTACATGAGTGTATTTTTACAAGCTCTTGATATCAATTAAAACAAAGTTGAAATATTGTAATTTTTTACATATACATAAAAAATATAAATATTATCTAATAATTTTGTTTCGAAATTTGAGTTTTAAATATGAAGATATAATGGACACAAAGATAAGATGTAGGCATTTGAATCCGTCTCAAATTAAAATTTACATGGATCTGTACGGTTGATTATTTGCTTTATGTAATTTTTTTTTATCTTTCGGACCTCTGGAACCAAAGTTAACATAACTGTGATTATGAAAATAGAATAAGGAGACTACTGAACTACCCATTTCTGTATTACAAAAAAAATGTTAGGGAGATTTATATTCAATTAATTGATAACAAACTCTGTGAGATTTTGGTAATGACCAAATGGTCCTAAATTATGTCTATGGTGTCCACAATTTTCGAGTCGAAACTTTCGGTGTTAGGACGGAATTGGAAAATTAAGATTAAAAATGGATGTAGTATAATTTTGTTTTATAAAGATTGAAAAGTATTGATGTACCTAAAAATTGTAATGTTTAATGAATAAAATTATAATTTTTTTAATCTATAAAAGGCTTAGGCTCCCTTTTTTTTCCCTCCGACAGATTAGTCTATAGTTATTTATTATTTTATTATTTGCAACCGATCTATGTGTATGTCGCCACTCCCATAATTTTAAAATGATTAATTATATAAAATTTAATTAATTTTCTGGTTTATTAAAGTTTTTATATAATTTAGTCTCCTCATCAAATGACAAAAATGTATTTGTAGTCTAGCAGTTAGAGTTTCACTTAGTATTTGTGAGGTCTTGAATTCAATTTCTAGTAATCATACTTTTTTAGTCTTTTCATCTTCTATTCAAATATTCTAGTTTTGCCCATGTTTGTATCATTGTGATTAGAGTGGAAAAAACGTGCCGTGTCATGTCGTGACTAACACGCTGTGACTTTGGTCTCGTACCGTGCTGTGACCAAGTTAATTTTTCACGTGCCGTGCCGTGACCAAAATGTCAAGGGGTGGTCACGGCACGCGAATGGTCACGCCGTGCCTAAACGTGCCATGACCATACGTGACTCGCGTGACCATTTAATCATAATTTAGGTTAGTTTATTCAAGATTCACCATTAAATCAATATCTAATGGTCCTAATTACACGTGACTCGCGTGATTACGTGTTGTGCCGTGCCGTGACTAAATCTTTCACGTGCCGTGTCATACCGTGCCAAAGTTTCAAAAGATAAACACGGCACGCGAATGGTCACGGCACGGGACACGCGAGTCACGGCACGTAACTGACACGCGTGCTGTGCCGTTACGTGCCGTAACGTGACGGAGCCGGCTCCGCCGTGCCATTTTTCCCACTCTATATTTGCGATCAATTTGCTGAATGTGATGATTGAATAATTTCTCATTCAATAAAGTCAATTGGAAACCCTTAAAGTGCTCATGCGCCGTTGTTCAGGAAAAGATACTTTATTTTCCACCAAAATCATACTTCTAGTCAAATAAACAGAGTCCTTGAAGAAACTCTTGTTGGTACCTAAAATTTCTAAAATTTATCAAGTATATATTTGATTTATCATCAATAAAACCCGGATAGAATCTTGCATCAGAAAAAAAAAAAAATAGGAGATAATGTTAGAGGAACCAGGGCAAAATTAAAAATTTATTATAGTGGAGCTAAATTAAAAAAAAAGAACATTCAGCAAATATATTTTAGAGCAAGACATATTTATTATTTTAATTAAATAAGAGTAGGGTTAAAATGAGCTATTGGTTTTGTGTCCCACTCATGCTTTCACATTCTTATCTCCGTTGTCAAAGTCCGAACAAATGATCTGAACTGCTCAACATGATCTCCATTAAAATGTGTTTGGAGACCAAATTTTATGTTTTTTAGGATCTTTTACTCTTTTTTAGATAGATACAAAATCACTATTTTTGAACCATCTAGAAAACAATAAATTTGTACCAATCTAGAAATTAAAAAAAAATATAAAATTTGATCTCCAAACACATTTTAATATGAAATCATATTTAACATTCGAATGGCCAATTTAGATTTCAAAAACCGAGATAAGAACGTGAAGCATGAATGATGCACAAAAACAATGGAGCATTTTAACTCTACTCATTTAACAAATGCTTCATTAATATATCGACAAATTTTAAAATTTTATTAAAATTAGCAAAATTTACACATAAATTTTATATATTTTTTAAATCATAGAAAGAACTTAGCCACTCGGAACCCTTTTTAAATCCGCCCCTGAGGACACACTCAGAACCCTTCTTTTAAATTATAAACAAACGATGGTTTCAATTGTCATAAAATTGAATTACAGAATATTGACAATTTGACCTAGAGGTGCTACTTTTACCCGATTACCCGGATCCGATCCGGTACCGAACCGGAACCGATTAATTTGGATAGGGTATGGTTTGAAAAATATAACCGGTTAAATTATGGATATGGTTACAAAACTAATACTTAAATATCCAATCCGGATCCGAACCGGAACCAATATTATAATGAATAGGATATGAATTTGATTTAATTATCCAACCCATAACTGAACCAAATACCCGATAAAATGATAATACCATTCCTTATAATTAATTAATATAAAAATACATATTAATAACTATAAAAAGTTAATCATTTGTAAAAAAATTTAAAAAACAAATCATAATATATATGATATTTAGATTAATAATTAAACATTTTATTTGTTTTAAATCAAATGTCACGTCACTTATATTTTACCTATTAATTTATTTCTCTCTTCGCACAGATTATTGAAATCAAATATCACGTTCACCTCTTGCTTATAAATTTTCGAAGCTAATAATTTCTTCTTGATCTCTTTGTCTACCATGTACCCGCTCCGGATCCGGACCGGATCCGATAATCCACAACCAAATTATGGGTATCTATCTACCCAGAATCGAAAGACTGGACCCGAAATATCTACGGATAGATAGGTATCCGGATCGGGACCCGATCCGATTTGAAACTAATAAGTAGATGGATCTAAATTCGGACCCGAATACTTTTAAAATACGGATTCAAATATCATAGTATCCGGGCCCTACCCGACCCGATAGCACCTCTAATTTGACCTATGATTTTGAGTTTCTTTTCCAACACCTTGCTCATCCCTCTCTTGAAAAAATATTGACATTTTGACATATAATAGGAATATGCAGACAAATAGTTGACTTACAGAATTAAAGAACAATTTAGAAATAAATGAATTCCTGTAGAACTGTACTAGTTGGCAAGGAATCCAATTCGTAACCTTTTCTTTTCTTACAACAGGAAGACTTTCGGTAAAATTAGACAATTGGATTCCAAACCACATGCTATGTTTGTAGATAACCTTATTTCTTTTCTTTTCCTTCCTATGTGGTGTCAAAAGATTAAAAAAAAAAAATGATTTAAGTTCTGGAAAAACACCCCACCTTTTGGAAATTCGGATCCAATGAAGTAACTCAATTTTTGGGTTTTGAATCGAGACCGTCCAATTCGAATCCGCGAAAATCCATCTCCAAAGTGAGCGCACGCATAATCCCGACGACGAAATTGAATCCCGAGACGATCTCGAACGATGAATTCGAATAGGACGGTCTCGATCCAAAACCCAAAAATTGAGTTACTTTAGGGGATCCGGACCCACTTTTTGCTTGGTGTTTTCCTTCACACTGAAGAATACTTTTTTTACCTTCCACAGAAAGCAACAAATGCACATGAACTCTGTTCACATGACAGTAAATTTAGGCCTTAATAAAGTTAAGTGGTTAAAAGTAGGATTAGAGGAAGAATATTTGTTTTTTTTTTATTTGAATTAGAATCACTTGGTTGGTTGTTCCTATTGCGAAGGCTTGCTACAAGAAATTTTGTTTTACAAATTACAAACATTTTTATGGAATGGAACCCATGTCAAACATATAGAGGAGATTTTTGGTGTCATTATTTTTTGAGGCATAACTTGTAACATTTGTTTTTATTGTATTAAGATTTTATAATTTAGGTGATGAATTTGAATAACTTATCTGTTTTTGTCCACAAATTACAGTCCGTATGTATATTTATAATTTTTTTGGAGTAAATGTTAGAGGTTTAGCCACCCAATTATTTATTTATTTATTTGTTTTCTGCAAGATTAATAGAATAAAACATTAACTACTATATGGTACCTAATATATTTGATTTTATTTAGATTTCTTAACTAATTCAAATGCAGTAACGAACTAAAATTCTATCAAATGTTACATGAACCCTTTATTAAAAAATAAGAATACGCCATCAATTCGAATTTGTAATTTTAATTTGAAAATTTTGTGCAAAATAGAAGATATAACAAGTTATGATACTTACAAGAAAAATGGCAACCCACTACGGAAAAATGTAGGCTTTGATCAACTTTAAAAAAAAAAAAAATTTGAGTAAAGATTGGAAGTCAAGTCACATAACTATTTAATACTCTTGTTATTACAACAAATGATTTCCCTCATCCAGGTTTCGAACCTATGATCTCTTACATAAAAATAAAAATAAAAATAAAAAATAAATAAATTAGTTCTTAAACTTTCGTTTGTATCAAATTAGTCAGTAAACTCTTTTAGAAAATTTAAACTGGTTTCTGAACTTTCAGTCGGACCAAATCTGTCCTTAAAGTTTCATAACAAAAACTTAATTGATTACTTCAAAAAGGATAATTTTGATATAAACACAAGTACAGATACCGGTTTGTCATCTTTTAATTTCAACGTTTAAGAACCAATTCTTTTTTTATGTTAAAAAAAAACATTCAAAATTCAATTTGGTGCATATAAACTCAGATTAAGAAACATTTCAAACGTGTCATTCTTTAATTCCGGTGCATGTTGGTTGTTTATGCATTCACTATAGATGAACAGAAAAGAAGTCCCAAGTTTGAAAAGCAATTATTTCTTTTATGACATATGGAGCACATGCATCAATCTGAACCACACATGATGAAACCTTTGTCTTTCTTTTTTGTTTTCCCTTTCTCTGAGGCCACCTTTGTAGTATGTATATAAATAGAGGTGCAAGGGTTCATTCCACCATATCTAATTCCAGTACCAAATTTGAAACAATAAATTGAAACAGGGGATAATTTCACTATGGACAACAGTCACACTAACAATACGCCTCCACCAGGTTTCATCTCTCTCTCTCTCTCTCAATTATTTATTCTACTAATACTTAATTTTGTCTTTTAATATGACAAATTAATGGTGTAGTTCTAGTTAGTGTTAAGTGATCATAGATTAGTTCTCCAAACAAATTAATGCAGTATGTCTCTTTTGTCTCATTGTAATAATTAGAAATTAAGGCTCATTGCATGGTAAATATATTACATATTAAGCACAACATATGAACATAAGTAGTTGTTACCCTTGAAAAGCATCAAAAGAAAATTATAAAATTGCATATTTAATCAAACTAACTAATTATACGAGTCATCTAAAGTTTTTGATAAACTAAATTAAGAATGTAGTGATAAAATTATGTGAACTAATATCTAAAGGGATTGCTCATAATAGCCCAGAAATAAATATATCTACAAGCATCTCATTTTTGAGGTATTTGGTCCAATTAAACTTTGATTTTGATAATTCTTAGGCTATCCAACTGTGGGAGTGAAACAAAAAAAGAAGTCTTGTTGTTGCTATCGCACAAAAAAGAGGGGAGAGAAGGGCTTCATTGAAGGATGGTAAGCCTACACTTTTAAACAACTATGTCTTATTAATATATCATCATTTGTTGCTATTGTTCTTCTAATTAAAATATGGATTCCTGCATTTAGCAGAGGTTCTCATAACATTTAGCACCGTGATACCTTGTTATGCTTGTTTTAATATCTAATGGAAGTAAATATATATTCATGAATTCTTAGAGATTTCTCTGTTTTTTGTTGTAGAACATATTTTAATTACATGTCACTGGGTAACATATTTTAAATAGCAATATATTGGGATTGATCATTCTTCAACATTAATTTAACTTAAAAAAAGTATTTTCATTCAGCAAATAATATTAATTAATTGTTCATGTTATTTAAACGAGGTCAATTTGGGTTCGATGCCCATCAGACTCAGAGTGAGTTCGATGGGTTCAATGACCGTCCGATCTGCTTTAAGATTGGCATCTGCAACTTTCGCGTATGCTTTAAAATTTGTGCGCACGAATCTTAAAGCAGATCGGACGGTCTCGAAACCCATCAGGCCCAAGATGCTCTATATTTAAACATGTACTGATTTGTAAATTTCTTCTCTTCTTTTACAGCCTTGCTGCACTTTGTTGCTGTTGGTTGTGTGAAATGTGCTGCGATTAGAAAGGAGGTGCATGTGGAATGCGGTGCAGTAAACTAAAGATCCTTAATTATTACTAGTTTATATACAAAATACATGTATATTTATTTGTAAATATATACTACAAGCAAAATAATAGTTGTTGTTGATAGGTTGAACTATCAGGCATGCGGTTGTTGTTTTAATAAAAAAATAAAATTTATGATCATCAATTGGTCTTTACAATGATTAATTATATTGTTTTTTAATTTGATTAAATACACTACGAACTAAGAACTTGACCTACAAAAAAAATATTTACAACAATTAAACCTACTATATATGACAAAAGCATACCATGTCAAGAATTTGTAATTAAAAGCTACCTTTTACCAGCATGAGCAAAGAATGCATTCAAATATGAGTGAGGCTACGGTGCTATGCATAGCACCAATTGGGTCCGTACTACGGCTCAAAATTTGACTTTTCAAAACTCTAACGGTCGATCTGAACCGTTCAACATGATTATAAAATGAATATGTACTTGCAAACCAAATTTTACATTTTTTCGAATTTTTTTACTATTTTTTTCGAAAATCACTTGATATGAACACTGTGGACCATCCAAAAACAGCCTATCTAAAAAAATAGTAAAAAAGTTCGAAAAAATGTAAAATTTGGTTTGCAAGTACATATTCATTTTATAATCATGTTGAACGGTTCAGATCGACCGTTAGAGTTTTGAAAAGTCAAATTTTGAGCCGTAGCACGGACCCAATCCGTGCTATGCATAGCACCGTAGCCTCACTCTTCAAATATTATTACAATAAATAATAATAACTGTGAATTAACGAAGTAAGAAATTCTCCCAACTCTTTATAATTTTATTTGCACCAGATCACAATACCTTATTTTAAGTTATTTCATTTTTGAAATAAATGTAGATGATGTTGTGAGATTTTTATTTTTTATTTTAATTCTTATGTGCTCAAATCCTTCTCTTATTATTTTTTGAACTCCATTGTTCAGAAGAGCTGGCCTCATTTTTTTGGGTCTTTGGGGGCAAACTATGTAATTCTGTCATTTTTATTTTTCAAATGTTGGTTCGAAACTTTTTATAATTTAATTTAAATTTAATTTTCATTGTTAACAGTAGAAATATGATATTTTTTGGTTGAGGATGGATGCATTGACCATAATTTTGGTGTCTCTTAATTATTACAACTCTTTTTTTTTTTTTTTGGTAAATGATCGAAATTTAAATCTAACAAAATGAATGTGAACTGTTAATCTAACAAAAGCACTCCATTCAAGTAAAAAAAATGTTAATTTTGGAGTTATTTTTTTTTTTTTTACAGGAACACCTGAAAATTAATCAACAGTGCAAATAAAATTCATTGAACCATTTATTTGTCGACACTTTGATCATGCACCCAATAAAAATTGATGCAGCCAATTATTTAGTTTTCAAATAAAATAAGTCATTGTGTAACACTATGTAAAATACGTATATGAAATTACTGACTGAAAGTAATATACAAAATGTATGAATGTGTTTTTCAATAAAATATGTAAATTTAACGACTAAGTAGTATATTTCTGAATAGATGAACAAGATAACTAAGTTAATTTTAAATTAAGTACGAAGAACAGATTTATTCACAACTAAAATAAAGTTCTGATGTTAGTTTGGAAGTTGAAATTAATTTAGACACGAATATTTCAAAAGTAGAAGCTATATGAGATATGTATAGCAAGCAATGTTTTAAATAGCGTTTATAGCGTCATAGCAGGAAGGCTACAAAAAAAGCTATAGCGAATAGCGTAGCTATGCTACATAGCGTTTTTTTACAAAAATTACATTATATATTTGTACTAAATATCAACATTATCTAAAGTCTCATAGAACAATAAATAACATCAAATTAATTAAGAAATTATAATATTTATATTGAACTAGTACAAAGTCCAAATTGCAGTTCAAAATATCTATAGTAATATTATAAAATATCAATTTTTTCTATTCAAAATATCTTAAGCATCATGATTCATGACATAATTTATTTTTTTCTATTCAAATTTCAAAATAACCTAGACATCATTGATTTCGGTTTGGGCTTTTATTTAACTTTTTTAGGTCTTTATTTAAAGCCCACATAAATTGCTTAAAAAAACCCATTATGCATAGTGCGCGCTATTTGCGCTACACGCTATGCGCTATAGCGGACCGCTATTACCGCTATAGCGGCCGTAGCTCAATTAGTGCATTTTGATGCCATAGTTTAGCGTTTAGAGTCCAAAAACGCTATAGCGCCGCTATAGTGCGCTATTTAGAACACCGATAGCAAGGGAACAATTGGTAATATTTATAATCTTCTTTTAATTAATTTGGGTTGATTTACAAAATTTAAAACCTGGAGGTTGAATGTGAAATTTGGCCAATGGGACCCACGCCTCTTTGACCAATGCATAGATTACCTTCTGGGACCTTCTCCCCTCTTATTATTCGAAACTCAAATCTCCTCCTCCTCCTGTGTTGCTTGCGCGAAAGAAAAAGGAAAAGGAAAACAGAGAAATTGAAGGGGATATTCTTTCTTGCTACTTGAGCAAACTCGTGGATTGACTTGTGCTCTCGTGTTGTGCGGCTATGGTTTACTCTCTTTTCTCTGCTCTGTTTACTGTCTAATCCGATTAGGGGTTGGTAACTCGTGATAAATGAGTAAGCGAGCCCTACGGTATTGTGAATCGAGTTAAACGAGTTAATTGATTGGAAAATCTTCTTCCTTTTACTTTATTTTCTTTATCCGATTTTAGCCTATTTGTCATGGTTGGCTATTGAGAATTGTTCTTGTTGGCTTGGTTTGCAATCTCTAAGAAGTGTGAAGATTGTTAATTTGATTGAATTCTTGGTTTCCAACTTAGAGCTCAAACCATAATCTGTACGACGTGTTAGGCACGTGCCGGTATGTAAACCCTAAACACAACACAATACGGTACGTCTTGTTAAACGTGTTGTGTCAAAACGTATCCGTACCGTGTCCTTATTCGTGTTTTGTCATATTTTTTTTTTCTAAATCGGCATGTTTAAACACACACGTCTAGATATAAGCACGGCATAACACGAATACAACATGACACAATATGTCTAATTTCCTATTTTTTTTCAGAACACATCTAATTTCGACAAGTTGGCACGGCACAACACGTGTTCCAGACACGTCGAAACACGTCACAACACGTCACACCTAAACTTATGGAAGCATCAGAATAATGCAAGCCACACGATAACAATTCAGTCCCTCAAGGCAATCAAGCGGTGAATAAAATTGAAGACCTCAAGTATAATCTTTGAGAATAATGCTGCTATTATACTTAATCTAAAGACTTTTTTTAATATTTAGTTATATTATATTGTTAAAATAACAATAAAGTGTTCATTAGAAACCTAGGTCAATATTTGTCATTAATTTTTTTTTTTTTGCTGAGTAGTGACTTCTATTTTTGGCCGTATGATTTTCTCTTTATTTATTTTTACTTTTATTATGATACAGAAAAAAAATGAAGTTCATAAAAATGGATTAGAATATTTGGTTTCAAATTTACATGAACCAGTAGTAGGGGTGTAAACGGACACGGATATCCGGCCGGATATCCGCTCCGAATCCGCATATAATCCGTATCCGGATTTAAACGGATATAGATATCGCGGATACGGATACGGATAATATCAATTATCCGTAGAAGATGCGGATACGGATACGGATATGGTTTTAAATTTTGATATCCGTTTACTATCCGTATCCGTATCCGTATCATGTGAGGTTTTAAATTATTTTGCCTTCAAGAGATTTGAACCCATGTCATGTGAAGTAAAAGTCTAAACAACCAAGGTACAAACCACTACACCACACTATTAATAAAATAAATATCTTATATTCTCTCATCTTTCTAACATTAATATCTCCATCAACTTACAATTATTCATTTATTTTTATATTTAAATTTTATTAATTATTAATTATATCTTAAAGTTCATATAACTCAATATCCGACAATTATCCGTTCTATATTCGTATTCGAATCCGTATCCGCAAATTATCCGCTCCGTATCCGTATCCGTTTAAGGCGGATATGGTTTTAAGTTTTGATATCCGTTTACTATCCGTATCCGTATCCGTTCATTGAAAGGCGGATACGGATTTGGTATTAGCATTATCCGCTCCGAATCCGCTCCGTTTACACCCCTAACCAGTAGTGAAGAAATATGGGCCAATTTAACTCCAGAAATTAAGTACAATTAAGTCAATTGTATTCACCTAAATTAGTAATGACAATTGATAATTAAATTATTCTCAAACTTAAATATATTCCAAGATGACAGTCGGGTTAAAAAATGAATCTCTCAAAAATTATAATAATTGGGGACTTAAAGAATTCTGAAATTTCAAACAACAGATGAGGAATACAAGAATAAAATTACGAACAAATTTATCTTTTTTTCTGACAAAGTGGAAAAATTTATTGTATGATCTCAGAAATATCAATAGCCGGTCATAATTTTGACGAGAGCAGCTTGGGTCCGATGCCCATCGGACTCAAATTTGGGTTCGATGGGTTCGATGACCGTCGATCTGCTTTAAGATTTGCGCGCACGAGTTTTAAAGCAGATGCGAAAGTTGCGGCCGCGAATCTTAAAGCAGATCGGACGGTCATCAAACCCATCAAACTCACTTCAAGTCCGATGAACATCGGACCCAAATTGACCTCAATTTTGACACGGTATGGCTCAGTACAAATATGTTACCTTATGTGGGTTAATGAATAATGAAATTCCCAGATAATTTGTTAACCTCCTTTTTGAAGCAGGAACATTATGGTCTAAATAAAAAATATTCTCTCACCTCAACGCTGCTGAGCCAAAATTTTGCTATTAAAATCTGCACCTCAAAATACAAACTAATTAAGTTGGTTCTTCTACTTCTCTCATATTAACCATATTATTTAGAAATAATTATTTCAACCCCCCACTCAACCCCCCACTCCAGTACCTGAATTGTACCCGCAGCAACAATAGAGGAAGGTTGTACTACGGTCCCCACTAATTAGAGGAAGCTAGGTTGTACTATGCAATGTTATTAAATGCGGTTTTCATGCGGTATGCGGAAGGCTACTGCATAGTGCATATGCGGATTTTTATGCGGACTTATATATGCGGATTATTTCATTAGATATTAAATATAAGACCCTCAATTAAATATTTAATATTTAATATGTTTTAATCTGATCAATTATTTAATATAGACACACCAAATCCAGGTCTAACATTTCATTAAATATGCCACAGAAAATCTGAACACAGTTTAAATATATGTTTGAAAGTTCATAAATCTTAAGGGCCCAAAATTCTTTTTAATGGCCCAAAGTTAGGGGTGCAAACGGATCGGATACGAATCGGATAGTGGTAAATCCATATCCGTATCCGTTTTTATTTTTCGGATACGGATACGGATCGGATATTAGACGGATACGTACGGATACGGATCGGATATCGGATATCCGTGGATATATACATAAAGATGTTCATAATATATATTAAACTATATAATATATATCTACTATTCGGATACGGATAATTAATATTCAAAACCATATCCGTATCCGTATCCGCACGGATATTCGGATATCGGATATCCGTATCTAATTTTCGGATACGGATTCGGATACGATCGGATTTTATCCGATCCGTTTGCACCCCTACCCAAAGTACACAGGCAGCGGGAAATAGAGGGTAAAGATTTTAACAGATCAGATTTTGCATTATGCAGCGCACGGAGTATAGAATTAAAACAACAGTGTATATGGTTAGTGAACTGCATGAAGCGAAAACTGCTCTGTTAAAATACTTACCGAAATAGAGGCTAGCTTGGTTCGCGTGAAGGAAAAGTATTAAAATATTAAAACCACGTGAAGGATACAGAGGCTAGCTTGGTTCGCGTGAAGTCCGGTATACAATCTTTAGTCCCAACATTCTAAAACAAAAAATAAAGAGAGCTCTGGAGCTTATATAAGAAGATCAAAACAACCTTGAAATCCACTTGACTGGCTTAGTCCGGATGAGTGCTGGGGATTGGATTTCGGTTACTGCTGGGCATCCGATTCACAAATTAATATTCAAATCCGAATTAATTTGGAATTGTTTTTGTTAATAAATAAAAAATTTAAATGGCAGTCATATGCGGTCATATGCGGCCGCATATTCAAATCCGCATATATAGGACTGCATAAGGTTTTTCATGCGGAATCCCACTGCATACGCATATGCGGCCGCATGAACCGCATTTTACAACACTGGTACTATGGTCTCCTTTTTCAGTTTCCACACTCGTCTCTACGTTAATCTTCATAATTATAAATACTTAGAGCATAAAATATTAATACTTGCAAAATAAGATATAAATACTTGCATGCGTAACTTGATATGATCATCTCATTTTCCAGTGCCCTAATCGTTCCCGCATCAACCTTCTTCTAATGAAGTAGTAGGGACCCCGTACTCCCATCAACATTCTCTAATAGTCTCCGCGTCAACCTTCCTCTAACAAAAATAATAGACCTTATAGGTATAAATACTTATAATACTTGATATTAATACTTTCATATATAATCCAGTAGTGTCATTTGTAAAAAAATACTTGCAAGTATAGGTATAAATACTTGCGTGACGACGAGCCCGAAAGTACGTCATCATGAATCTCATTTGAAAGAGAAAATTACGTAGAAGATGTTTGTGGTTTTAGATTCGCAAAATTTCTCACAGATCGTCAGAAATATGACAGTTAAAGTGCGGGTACAATGCGGATACTGAAGTGCGGGACTGCGGGTACTCATATCAGCTTCCTATTATTTAATCTCTTCAACTAAGTTCTTTTTTTAAAGTAAAAGATTAATTTGATATAAATAGAAGTACAATATAAACTCAGATTAAGAAAGTTTACGTACCAAATGTGTCATTCTTTAATTTGGATGTATGTCGGTCGTTCATGCATTTACTAGATGAAGAGAATAAAAAAGGTTCAAGTTTCAAAAGCATTAATTTCTTTTATGTAGCACATGCACCAATCAGAACCACACATGAAATAACCTTTGTCTTTCTTTTTTATTTTCCCTTTCTCTAAGGTCACCTTTGTAGTATGTATAAATAGGGGGGCCATGGTTCATTCCACTATATCTGATTCCAGTACCAAATTTTTTGAGACAATAAATAGCAACAGAGAACAATTTTACTATGGATAACAGTCACACTAACAATCTGCCCCCACCAGGTTTCATCTCTCTCTTTCTCTCTCTCTCTCAAAATTATTTATTGTACTAATATTTAATTGTCTTTTAATGTGACAAATCAATGGTGTGGTCCTAGCTAGTGTTAAGTGATCATTGATCAGTTCTCCAAACAAATTAATGCAGTATGTCTCTTTTGTCTCATTGTAATTAGAAATTAAGGCTCATTGCATGGTAAATATATATATCACATAAGCACAACATATGAACATAAACAGTTGTTACCCTTGAGCAGCATCAAATGAAAAACCATAAGTTTACATATTTAATCAAAGTATCTTTTTTAACTAATATGAATTATGTGAACTGATATCTAAAGTGATTGCTCATAATAGCCTAAAAATGTTTGCAGCTACTGCCAATTTCCTCAAAAAAAAAAAAAAAGATTGCTCATAATAGCCCAGAAATAGATACATCAACAAGCATCTCAATTTTAAGTAATCGTTCCAATTAAATTTGTATTTTGATAATTCATAGGCTATCCAACTGTTGGCGTGAAACAAAAAAAGAAAAGAGGGGAGAGAAGGGCTTCATTGAAGGATGGTAAGTCTCAACTTTTAAACAACTATTTCTTAATATCATTTGTTGCTATTGTTCTTCTAAGTTCTAATTAAATTCCAATGAAATATGGATTCCTGCATTTAGCAGAGGTTCTCATAACATTTAGTACCGCGATACCTTGTTATGCTTGTTTTAGTATCTAATGGCATGGTATGGAAGTAAATATTTATGAAATCCTTAAAGATTTTTATATATTTTCTTTGTAGAATTCTGAAGTTGACCATTTCACCTAATATTGGAAATTATATTGGAAATAAACAATTTTTATAAAAAAATGCATTCAGAAAATTTAAAAATAACTAGATATTAATTCAAAATGCTAAAAGTCTGTATACTAAAAAGCAATACAAATAAATAAGCGAAAAAGAAAGATAACATTTCTAATAATAAAAGAAAAGGTAAAGTTTCTGTTAGAATAGTTTGATCATACTTTTCTAATTAAAAGAAAAGAAGCGAAAATAAAGTCATACATGTCATTGGGTAACATACTTTAAATAGCAACATATTATTTAAACTATTTTCATTCAGCAAATAATATTAATTATTCATGTTATTTAAATATGACAGAAATCATGTACTGACATTTAAATTTCTTCTCTTCTTTTTACAGCCTTGCTGCGCTTTGTTGTTGTTGGTTGTGCGAAATGTGCTGCGACTAGAAAGGAGATGAATTGAAGGCGCTACAGAAAACTAAGGATGCTTAATTACTAGTGTGTGTATATATATACACAAAATACAGAGTCCGGCTACTATAACATCAGTGTCATTTCAGTCTATATACCACCAACTCTAAAACTTATCAAATCGACTTCAAACGGTGAATCCAAACCGTTCAAACCGATCTACTTCATTAGTTGTGCGTTTACATGCAAAATTTATAATTTTTTCGAATTTATTGAGTATCAAGTTAAGCGGTCAAATGTGTGAGTTTTTAAGTTAATTTTAATACATTCATTTTTCAATATTTTTTACCGCTTGATTTGATACTAAAATAATTCGAAAATATAAAAAATTTGCATGTAAACGCATCACTCATAAAGTAAATCGGTTTGAACAGTTTGAATTAGTAGTTTAAAGTCTATTCAATTAATTTGAAGTTAGTGTCATATGACACCGATGTCATACTAGCTAAAATACATGTACATTTACTTACAAATACTACTTCAAGCAAATAATTGTTGTTTTGATAGGTTGAACTATCAGGTAGGAAAAGTCATGCGATTATATATGATCATAAAGCAAATATTGGGACTTAATTTACAGTGATTATGTTGCGTTCTATGTACTACAAAAACAATTTTGGAAGAAACTCCATTTTTATTTTTTGAAATATCAGTTTTAAAAATTCTAAAATTTAATTTAAAATTTAAATTTGATTGTTAACAATAAAATATGAAATCTTTATGAGGGTGGATGCATTTCTCATAATTTAGTGTCTCTTAACTATCATGACTCCTTTTATTCTATCAAAAATAATCCATACTAAAAAAAATGTAAAATTTTGAGTTAATTTTCTTACAAGAACACCTGAAAATAAACGGTGCAAATAAAATGCATTAAACCATTTATTTGTCGACACTTTCAACATGCACCAAATAAAAAATAATATTAAACTAAAAAATCACTAATTAATCAGAATATATATTGTTTTGTTTTATTGATGCTTCAACTAAATAAGACCAAAACGCACCGAATAAGAATTGTTCACTATAATTTCGATGCATTTCTTTAGTATTTAAAGTATAGAAACTAAAAATTAATACAAGAAAAGAATATAAGCGAGGTAAAGAATCTTTCCTCAAATTGTGCACCAAATCTCTCCTCTTCTCTTCTCCCTGCCGAATCTTTTTTCAAATCCAAATCTAACTACCCAATCTTTTTTTCCTCAACAAATCCGCTCTTTCCAAAAACCATCCCAATTGACCGTTACACACATTCAAAATACAAACTAAAGTTGGTACTTCTACTTCTCTCATATTAAGTTATTAACTATATTAATCTCCTCATCTTAAGTTCATTTTTGAAAGTATAGTATTAATTTGATATAAACATAAGTACAGGGACCGATTATGTCATCTTTTGAATGAGAGAGTTGGAAGTCAAGCTATCGAATATTCTTTTCAAATTCATGTTATTATAATGAAAGATTTCTCTCAGATTATAAACCCAGAAATTTCCACATCAGCAGATATGTGTCTTTACCATTAAATTAAAAACTATTTTTTCGGTTATGTCATTTTTTAGTTTCAAATTAATTAATTTATGGACTAATTCATTTTTATGTTAATAAATATTCAAGAATCAATTTGGGGCAAATGAATTGATCAGTTTACGAAAGTTCACGGATCCCAAATATCATTCTTTAATTTTGTTGTATGTCGGTTGCTCATGCATTTACTAGATGAAGAAAAAAAAATCCATAGTTTCAAAAACAATTATATCTTTTATGGCAAATGCAGCACATGCATCAATCTGAACCACACATGAAACTTTTGTCTTTCTTTTTTGTTGTCCCTTTCTCTAAGGCCACCTTTGTAGTATGCAGTGTTGTAAAAAACGTCTGTTTAGGATGATTAATTAGCTGATTAGTCATTGACAGTGATCAAACTGTCACAGATTTTCTCGATTAATCAGCCAATTATTTCTGATTAATCGCTTGGCGGTACCCTATCCATCCGACGACCGTATACCGTTATTTACAACACTGGTAATATGTATATAATAGAGGGGCAGGGGTTCATTCCACCGACTTCGCATCCTCTGATACATCTCAAATTTGAGTGTTTTTTTTTAAATCTCAACCGTTCAAATACGTTCCGCACGAATCTCAAGCATAAGTAATACTGCCCCTGCGCTATCCTCAAATAAACACCGTACACATCGGTCATGCAAAAGTTGTGATATCACATAGGATAAGCACTCCATTCCACCATATCTAATTCCAATACCAAATTTGAAACAATAAATTGCAACAGAGAACATTTTCACTATGGACAACAGTCACAATAACATCTGCCCCCATCAGGTTTCATCTCTTTCTCAATTATTTATTTTACTGACACTTAATTGTGTCTTTTAATGTAACAAATTAATGGTGTAGTCCTAGTTAGTGTTAAGTGAACATTGATTAGTGTGAAGTGTTAAGTATGAATGTCTACAAGAATAAGACAGTATCCGCGAGAGTAAAAGATGACTATCATGATACACTGGTAATACGTAAGTATCCAACTTTCATCCCATGCAGTTTCTAAGTGTGTTGTTTTTTTCCCTAATATCATTTTAATAGCAAATAGGAATATATGTAACTTGAGTTCTCTTATTAAGTGAACGTTTGCCAAAAAAAAAAAAATATCATTGATTAGTTCTCATGTCTCCTTTGTCTCCTTGTATTCATTAGAAATTAAGTAAAATATATAACATAAGCACAACATTACATAAAATGTTGTTACCCTTGATCAGCTTCAAAAGAATAAAACCCCCATAAATTTACATATTTAATCAAAGTTATCTTTTTGAATAAAAGTTGGAAGTCAAATCATCTAACTATTTAATATTCTCAAGAGATTTTTCCATTTGGATTTCGAACCTGCGACTTCCCACACAGATAGCATTGACTTTGCCACTAAACCAAAAATTGATTCTGAAAAATTGTGTAAATAAAATATAAAGTGATGGTTCATAATATGCTGATAGCCCAGAAATAGATGCATCAACAAACATCTCATTTTTTTGGTACTCTGGGTTCAATTAAAACTTTGATTTGATTATTCAACAGGCTATCCATCTGTGGGCTTGAAACAAAAAAAAAGAAATTTTGTTGTTGCTATCGCACAAAAAAGAGGGATAGAAGAATTAGCTTTTGCTCTGGTGGCAAAGTTAATGCTTTCTGTGTGAGAGCATGTAGGTTCGAAATCAGGATGGAGAAATTTTTTATAAATATTAAATAGTTAATTAATAGATATTAAATAGTTGAGTGACTTGATCTCCGACTTATTTAAAAAGAAAGAAAGAAAGGAGACAAGGGCTTCATTGAAGGATGGTATGTCTCAACTTTTAAACAACTATTTCTTCTAAGTTATAATAAATTTCAATGAAATATGGATTCCTGCATTTAGCAGAGGTTCCCATAACATTTAGTACCGCGATACCTTGTTCTGTTTGTTTCAGTATATAGGGGGAATTTCAATATGTCCCTCAATAACTTTGAAATTACATATTTTACTCTTTAAAATTCGTAATATCATATTTACCCCTCTATATTTCAAACACTAACGAATTTATCCAATTTATTGCATTTTTTTTTTTACTAAAACACATTTTAAATTTAAAGTACCCATGTATTCTTATTAAAAAATGTAGTTTGTTAACATTGACTTCCACTGAAAAACATATTTTGTGGAATTAAGATATGCCATAATCATTCGCTAGTTCATTAACTTCACAAAATATATTTCTTGACATGGCTTTTGACAGAAATTTTATCTCTTTTTCTAAATGATGCCATCGAAATTTTGATCAAGAGGCTGTTCATAACAGAGGATAAAAGTATTTAATTCTCAAAAGATTTATTCCAGCGCTACATCAGCAAGCTGCTAGCATGTTAACCCAAAATTCAATATCAGAAGCTAATATTTGGTAAGTGCAATTATGTACCTTTCCAAAGGTCTTTATTTAGAAATTTCAACTTGAACAATTTAAAAGATGTATACAGTATTGGAACGCCATTCACAATAATAACATTCCAACAAAGTTAGAATCGATGTAATGTTCACAAATCTACTAGTACTATATTCTGAACTATAGTTTGGTAACTACTGGGAGTAAAAATCTGATGCTAACTTTAACCAAACTGCCACATTTTGGAAGGACAACTGGACTAATCAAATAACCTGCATATAAAAAAGCCCATCTCGAGACCCCAACCACGCGCCCCAACTTTGACTTTGATCGTGCTGATGTCCGGCATGGCCTACAACAAAAAAGGGTGCACACTTCTGAAAACGTTTATTAACTTTATTTTAAAATCCAAGGATTAGCATATTACCTCGTACATAAAACCAAACAACAATATGCCTTGTGCATGTACTACATAATACCAAGCTGGTACATTATTCAATGTTTCCTTGCAATATATACTTGGGGGTGCAAACGGATTAGATATTATCCGTTCGTATCCGGATCCATATTCGGATTTTTATGGATTCGGATATTTTGTTAAGGATAGTTTACAGATACGGATACGGATACGGATATGGTTTCGGTTTCGGAAGCGGAACCAGATAATTATCCGTATCCGTATTATTTTAGTTTTTCAGATATCCGTTTGTGAGGATTCGGATATCTGTATTTTTGAATAACATGTTAATTTTATCACAATATTTAAATTAGGTATCCAAATTATATCCGTATCCGTTTAATATCCAAACCATATTCGTAGTCGTATCCGTTTAATATCCAATCCGTATACACCCTAACAATACTACACTATGTTTGATGAAAAACATAATTATATAATTTTTAAAGTGGAATAATTATATAATCCTACTAGCAAATTGTCAAGTTAAAATGCCAACCTTGAAAACCAGGCCATAAGACCGAATTACAACATGACCCAGAAAATATCTCAGAAAATAAAAGTTTTCCCGTTTTGATGCTCCAAATCCTGCAATCCTCCCTACCTGATAAATTGCATCATTTTATATCGCCTTCTATATTTTGTTCTTTTAATATTTTCAAAAGTAACTTCTTTTTCATTTATTCTGCTTATTATTTTCTACAATATTTAAAAGTGTTGTATACCATGACTCAAGTTGCATCTAAAGTTTGGGGACTACCATACTGGCTGTGGTAGTTTAGAGTTTAGGGTTTAGTTCTAGCATAAACCAAAGCAAACAATTTACACTTGAATAAAACCAGTTCTGTCCCTAAAAAAGTAACACAATACCAGAAAGCAGAAGCGTTTCAGATGGGTTGACCGCAAGTGGCAGATGATTGTGAGAGTTAACATGTCCCCCCTTGTAAGACTGGACAACATTCCTGACTCGAATATCAAATAGTTTGATCTGCATTTTATAAAGGTGGAAAAAGAAATAAAAAATAAAGAATAACAATAAAGATGTTTAACTGCAAAATGTCCAAATATTAATCAGTCTTCTTTTCCAAAATGAGATATAACACATCTTGCCCATATTTCATTATAAATGACAACCTCCTATATCCTTCTGAACTGAAATCAGCCTATTTTCTGCTTGTGTATTATTTTCAAGAAAATATCCAAATCACTCATCTTCATAACTACTTTTTTTAATATTTGTGAGAAGTTTAAAATAGATACACGTTCTATATGGAGATTTGCACCAATTTTGTGTGTAATTATATGTGTTTTCACATGAAGCATTTTCTTCCAGACAAGACAAATAGTTAAAGGCAACAATAAAAAGATTGACCCCCACCGGTTATAACTATATTAATTGTACATATCATGCCAGTTTGTACCTTCCCCACTTTCCCAAAGAACTTGGTGAATTTTGTTTAAATAAAAAAATAGGAAAGGATCTAACCGAACCATCCGTTGAACTGGCTATGAAGTAATTTTCATCAGATGATAGAGAAACCATGCTGCACATATAATTTATTTCAGATTTCTCAGAAAAGAAGCCTCTTAAGAAAAGGATAAAAAGTACAAGAATATAGAAGCAATGCATTATCCCATTTGGCCCTCTAAAAACCATAATACTGCATGCCCACACTACAAAGAACCCCATTTGCTATATTCTCGGAAATGCTGCCAAAACTAACCCCATTTGCTCTTTTTCATGTGCATGGATGCAATCGACAGAGATATTCACGAGTTAATACACATATAAAATAATAACTGAAGGAATATTGTTTCTATACCTACAGACTGCAGAAGTCATACGCACACAACTGCCAGATAATCTGAGTCCTTTATCAACCTATTGATGAACAAAAGGATCAAATTGTACAAATAAATAATTCTGACATTATAATATTGGTTTAGTTCAACCAGAAACTGTTGAAATAAAAAACAGCCAAACAGTAGTTCAGAGTAACTTTATTTTAACAGTTATCATGAAGCATACAATTTGTAACACATGATTCGAACTTGATAATGTACCTGAGGTCTTATAAAATTACTTCTCTCTCTCCTAATCGCATGTAAGCTCGTCATGTGAGAATTTGGAGTGGCACTAGACCAATCAGAGGCCTCTGTATTACCAGAAATCTGCCTTTGTCGTATGTCAAAAGTCAATATTGACCCATTTCTCAAACCGCATAGTACAACATTTCCCTGAAAAATAACTAACAAATATTATTTATGTAATCAAAAGATTTTTAACAAATCATATATGGGAAGGGAACACCCAAATTAATAAATATTACCGAAGAAAGAAATTGCAGTGATAAAACATCACTTTCAGTGCAAGTCATCCACACTGTAGATCTGGCTTCCAAGTCGAGTAAAGCTGTCCCCATACTAGTTCCTACACATAATTTCAAATTTGTGCAGGCCAATTCAATAAGATAATAAATCATCTCTGAGTGAGGCTTATGGTAATATGCATATTACGGATCAACTCATGCTATGGATCCATATCTCTATTTTGAAAGTTCAAATAGCCAATCCAAACCGTTTTAAACATAATCTTCATATGAAAATGTACTTACATACCAAATTTTTATATTGTTTAGAATTCTTTTTGCATTTTTTAGATAGGTAAAAAGCCACTGCTTTTGAATGGTCCTGCTTTTGGATGGTCCGGAATTTTCAAATACCTAACTAAAAATATAGTAAAAAAGTTCTAAAAAAGGGTAAAATGGTATGCAATTACATTTTCATATGAAAATCATGTTGAACAGTTCAGATGGACTTTTTGAACTTTAAAAACAAAGATATGAATCAATAGCGCAGACCGCTGTGTAATATGCATATTACCATAGCCTCACTCAACATCTTTTCCCAACATTGTGTAGCTTTGTCTAAGAACCATATAATGATGTACCTCCTATTTTCCCAATATAGAGTTCTTAAACAAATATACCTTCATGGCCTAGATTTAATCAGATTTCATTTTTCTATCATAGTGTCTCTTGGCATTCACTACAATATAGACAATATCACGAATCAGAAAAAATAAAAGAAAGAAGAAATGAAATAACCTAATGCAACATAGGTTCCGGCAGAGTTGCAATCGACCGTGTACACAGTACCATCCGTTTCAAAAAGGCATTGAGCGGCTGAGCCCGGTGTAAGATTTGCCTCTAAGGAGTAGAGTGAACCTTTAGATTCGCCCGATCCGGCAGTTGTGACCATGTTAATTGTTGTCAAGGAATGCAAGACATAATTATGGAGAAATGTTTCCTATATTCCTCCTCTATTGGAAAGTACCCTGTTTCCCTTCATCTATCTCACTAGATAAGAGTAAATTATTGACAAGGTATCAGATTTTTTATATATGCTTTCCATTTCCCAGGGGAATCCAACACACATTTGTTTCTCCAGGAGTTAATGTGATATTTGGAGGTTTAAAAGACAATGCCCTCCAATTAATAATAGTATTAAGCAGCATTTTGCAACAAGCAATGCACCTTTAAGTACCCCTCACTCTTTTATCTCCTCTTAAGCCCAGATGGAGTTGAAAGTGAGTCATCTTTTTCTTAATTTAATCATCGAAGTTTAGTAGAGAGCAGGCTAGGATACAATACATGACCACTCAAACCACCACTTTGTTTCACGCATGAAACACAAGATGGGAACATCAGATTTCGACATACTGAAAGGGATGGACTTGTCAAGCGGGGAAAATCGGAGACTTCATTCTGCGGACGCGGGGACCACACTGATTCTACTTCATGATGGGGTTCCTCAGGATTATCTACCTGATAAAAACTATAAAACAAAAGTGTAAGATCACTAAGTCAGTAACCTAAGAAATCAAATTAAACATATCAATTCTATCTCAAAATAAATTTTGAATAATGTCAGCCAGTACACCACCTAAACAGACATCCTGAAGTATTTCAGTGTCGTGTCTAATTTATCATCAAAGAGGGGGGAAAGGAGGGAAAAAAACCTTGCTTACCTTAAACAACCATTGTGTCTGCTAGCTGCCAAAAGTAATGCATTTCTAGTACCAGTTTCTGTATGTAATTGAATGCAAATTCTTTCAATTGCACGGTACACATGTTCTGTCCTCTCAAACTTCCATACCTGCAATAGACAAAGGCATGCAAGATTTTGTTTAAAACTTATTGATGTTCAGTTGAATTGAGATTCGGCATTTCTTGATATGAATTCAATAACAAATTTATCAGTAATTAGGCAAAGAGAAAAATCAGTCTGAATTAGCCAACTAAGGTCGGTTTCGGCAAAAGGCTTAACTCTGGAAAAGACATGGTAGATTCAACCTGCTAAATATTTATCTAAGCCTGAGTTTGATCCAAGTCAGCCTAATCTGAGCATGTCAGTCAAAATTGGTAAAATGTTTAAGTTGAATGGCACTGTTTGCAGTTTTATAACAATAAAGGATACTTCCTTGAACCTTTTTTTTCTAATACACCAACAACATTTATTTATATAAGAAGAGGTGCATGAGTTGCTGCGATAACCATCCTATGCAGAAAACCCACATCAGATCATAAGTTCCAGAACCATGACAAAAATAGTGCAATATACTAGTGCATCTACACACACACACACAGAGTACTATATCTAAAAACAATGTGTTGGAGACAAAAACAGGCTTGCAACATGCATAGTGAAATGATTATAACATTGCAAATACAAAATACGTTTCTCATTCTATAATCAAAATACTAATTCACCAGGAAAAAGAAAAAAAAAAGGAAGAACTTTGCGATATGCATATCGAAATGATGATAACATTGCAAATGCAAAAACGCTTTATAATTGTACAATCAAAATAGTAATTCAGCAGGAAAAAGAACCAATCTTGAAAGAAATTAAGAGATGGCAAACATACTGTAGGCTGAGAAGCTTGAATTTCTTCGTACTGCTTATGAAAGTGATATCTTCTTGAGTTGAATAAGATATCTCTTCCTTGAATTTCTCTTAAACCAAGGAGGTGGCTGATTTTCATCCTTTTGCCCTTTCTAATCACCTGAATTTTACTTTCCTGAAATGTGCAAAAGTTTCTATAAGAGTTCTTTTACATATATACACACAAAAATTTCATATCCAAAGAATTTTGAAGAATCTTCAAGGTCCTTACAGAGATGTCAAAATCAAATAGGAAGCTTACATTGCATATATATACCAAGAGTGCACACTAAAAATACTTGAGAGACAAAAAGTAGCAAACTATAGTTAATTCTCCCCTTCTTGAAATTGAATACCAGCATATTACCATCTCAGTAATGTCTGGTACCATACTTACTGCTATCGTATCAAGAAGCAACTTCTATGTACTATTAAAGAAAGTTTACGGGTTTATACTTTAAAACAGTAGAGCACCTAGTGTGCGAAAATATACTAAAACCAGAGAAAGTGAGAGCGCGACAAACCTTTAGGCGGTGGTATTGTCTAAAGAGAAGTAAGAGACTCGAATTGAACTGAACTGAGGTGGGGTCCCTTGGTCTCTTTCTTATAGGCCGCCTCTCTCCTGCTGCTGTCCAGTCAAATAGCCTCTTCTTCTTCTTCTTGTTTTTATTTGTGGTTAACACTAACCCCTTTCTTTTTCTTTCCAGTTATGGCGCGTTGTGTTTTTTAGTGGGCCGTGGTCTGGGCTCTTATCTGTGACTAATTTACATATGCCGCTTTTTTTAAGTGGATCATTCTTTAAGTAAATAATTTGGGCTGCAAACTCGAACCGAATACCTCAGTCCATTTAATTAATTATTTTATAATTATATTTTTTTTTATAGTTAGAGACTTAATGCAAAAATAATCTGGGCTCTTATTTAATGTTTGCTTACTAATTGTGATCCTTCGTATCTAAAATAATAACAACTATAATCTACAAAATAAGAGAATAGAATTTCTTATATATAAAATAAAAATAAAATATTTTTGCATAAATCATTCTTTTCAATCGTCCAGTCAAATGTTAAGGACTCAAAGTAGGTATGAACCTATTTTTAAATTTTTTTTTTTTTTATAACATGCTTAACAGCAAACTTGCTTCGACCCATTTCTTTGGTGAAATGCTTAACAGCTATATTTCTTTTAACAGTTTGATAGTGAAAATGCATTATCCCGTAATAAATTGTAGTGTTAGTTTAATAAATGCAAATCTTCGTACGAAATCTAGTTGAAGCTAATTATTAAAATATACAATTTACAAAATAGGAAACATATAACAAACCCAGTGCTTGTAGATATTCCGTTCAATCGAGAAAAGAATTGCGATGAAAAAAATAAAAATATATCAATTTTATGCTCCATTATTTTCAACTGTTCAGTTAGTAAAAAGTAGCTAGAAAATAGAAATACATGTGATATCTGTCCAGCAGGCCCAGCTGGCAGTGGTCCAGAAGCTGGTGTATTTGAGTTGCTGTAATGGAGAACTCCAGTTGCTGTAAGTACTTGGTCTATAAATCTAGTTGATGCGATTATGAAGTAATCCTTTGGTGGCTGGTTTAGGGTTACTAGAACGGCCAGTGACTGACCCACATGTAAGTCTAGAGAGTCATATGAGTTTTGAAGTGTGTGGGCCCCCTTCTACCTCAATTAATTTGAGAGCATGGCCTTGGACCGAAATTTTTATTGTTACCACGGCCAAAAATCGGAATTAAATCGTTACCACCCCGCTGACCCTTTATTGAATACTACCACCCCCGCTAACCCAGTTCGCGCACGAAACTGTCTTGTGCGCGGACTGGGTTGGCGCACCAGCTTCGTGCGCCAACTGGGTTAGCGGGCTTTTAGGGCTGGCTGAATGGATTTTTGGGTTTAAGGTTTAGGTTTAGAGTTTAGGGTTTAGGGCTGACTGGATTTTAGGGTTTATTTTTATTTTTGCAACGGGTGTCTGAAAATCCTGTTTTATTTTTAACGATGTTCATTCATCAGACGCAAGGCAGCAGGCAGGTAAATAACGTAAAAACTAATGTGTTAAATTGACGGCGGAAGAACTAAACAACAGAAAAACAAAACAACATAAGAACTAATATCAAAATAATATCGAAATAACATCCAAATAACAAGAACTAATACCGAAATAATATCCAAACACATAAACTACAACAAGTAACTCTATCCTATCTGCTCGAGGGTGTCCACGGCTTCTTCTCTCTCCTAAGTCTCTTACCCCGCCCCTCCTCCTGACGCTCCCTCTCCTCCAGCGATGTGTACTGTCGTGATGGCTGGTGGGGTCTCCTCATGTATCTCCCCAAAAAGTGCCTCCTCGTGTGGTCCCTCATCTGCACCAGGTCCGAAAATAAACTCACGTGTATCCTCTGTAGGGTACACGGGTCCATACGAGACATCCTGCTGGACAGCTGCTGCACTGGACTGTGGGAGTGGCGTCTGTTGTGTGGAAAACGGAGGAGAGTCTACATCCTGCGTGTAAGCCCCGTACTGAGAGCCCAAGTGAAACGTAAAATCTGCGGGTGGGTCCGGCTCGTCGTACTGATCTCCGCGGGGTATATCTCCCTGAAACAAATAGATAATTAGGTTTCACAATGAAGATGATTATAAAAATAATTACAAAAATATACGTACTGCTGCAAGCCCAGCAGCCCCAAATGCGGCCTCAGCAGTCGCTGCCTCGTGTAGGTCTGAGAAATCCGGCTCTGGCGTGCTCATAGGCTCCGCAGAATCGTTATCGTCCATGTCTTTCAAATCTTCATAGCGGAAAGATCTGAAAGCCTGAGAACTCTCTCGAGCTGATCCTGGTACCCGGCGATGACGACAGGCGGTGCAGCCATACACAACCACTTCTTACCGAATGCCTTCCAACCTCTTGTGACGGCGTATCTTGCGCTCCTAAGCACTTGCTTGATGTTCATGAGTGCCTGCGAATTAAAATAAATAAAATTAGTTCGAATTGCAAATGAATTTTCATAATTTTCTTAAACCAAAAAAATTAAAGACTTACAATCTGTGCAGCCGGGCCAGCGCAGGAATGAAGCCATACTCGTCACTAACCGTGTCGCGTCGTACGTGGAGCGGCTTCGTGTTCATCTCCGTGATCTGACCATGCAAGTACACCGTGAAGTCACAGTACTCCTGATACCAACTGCGATAGGTCTGATCGTATGTATCAAAAGCATACGACTGGAGCTCGTCAGGGATCCTGTCGCCCATCGCCTCAAGCCGAGCCGCATAATCGGCGTGCATGGTCCGCCAATTCTTGCCACTGGTAGTGTCTAGGTCTTTGTGAAGCTCGTACCACTTGTCCTTGGAGATGGGATTTGGGACGGGAAAGGGCTGACGCATACCGAACTGACGCATCACCCGTCCAGGATAGTAATGCTCGACAATCTGGTAGAACACAAGTGGTACCTGCAAGTACATAAAAATAAATAATCCTACGTACGTAATAAATAAAAGGGATGCAAAACGGGAATACAATAATAATGCAAGGGTCGCCTGAGCAAACCAGAACTGACGCTGCTGGAGGCATATATGAGGCAGGTCATGCAGGAATGAGTGAGGGACAGCATCATCGTCATCAACCTCGACACGCTCGTCGTACGGCCGCCAGCAGACGTGTCTGTTAGGGTCATCTGCTCGAACTGATTCCGGAAGAAATCAACACCCATAGGTCTGTCGTGCGGGGTCTGGATGTACGTCTTCCTCGAGCACCACTTCTGCGCGTAAGCCGGACATGTAATCCCATTGGGCTGCCCCCAAGCTGGAGCCCAACCTCTCACTCGTGGCTGTGGACGGCCGAACGGGAACCTCGTCCACGACCAATGCATCAGGAGACCAGCTGGACCGTAGAAATTGTGCTTGTTTGTCTATTTAGGTACAAGTGACAGTTAAAATTATAGTTTTTTTTTGTGTAACCATTTAATTATTCAGATTTAATTTCAAAAAAAATTATACCTGGCATGCGGTGCACAAACCCCAATATAGACATGCCAATACCGCTGCACCCCAGTTCATCTGTTTCGGCTGGGCCAAGTCCCTCAACCACTCAAGCAAACATCCAGGGACAGTGGCCCCCGATGAATCTAGGAACATCCAGCAAGCAAACATCTCCATGATGTAAGCCCGGGTCCACCGATCTACCGTCTCAGCATCAGCATCTGCGTCCAGGGCTCCACTGTAAATTCGAACCAATTTAGTGAAAATTACAAAAAATAGACATCAAATAATTAAATTTATAAAATAAATGTTACCTGAACTGCTCCCGCAACTGTGATAAACTGATGTCATTCTTCGAGTAGACGTACCCCTTCTTGGTCGCCCTCCGCTTCATCAACCCGTCTCCCAACAGGTTGAGGACGAGCTGCGTGAAGTCTCCGTACTCCACACCTGTGACTGCCTCTCCGGTAATGGACAGACCCCAGAGACAACTCATGTCCTGGAGAGACACCGTAATCTCTCCGATGGGCAAGTGGAAGGTGTGGGTCTCCGGTCGCCACCTCTCGACCAATGCAGATATAAGAGCGACATCTGCATTTAAGTCACTGAGTTGTGACACATGCCACAGACCCAGCCTCTGTAACGCGGGTGCAAATCGAGGGTCGTAGAGGATATTCATCTGGTTGTTCCTCATCGACGTCAGAGTATGAGTCTGCATTTAATTTCAAAATAAACACAAATACAATTTATTATTTTATTCAAATGAAAATGTATATTATTTGCAAGTGGTATAGAGATGTAAACTTACATATGAGTTTCTAATTTTGTGCTCCTTGTAAGGGAACCAGCAAACGGGACTGATATACTCTGTCGTCAAATGCGGAAAGACGGTCCGAGCTAACACTATATCCAACTCCACATCATCATGAGGCAGACTGGTGTGCTTGGTGCCGCTGGATGATGCCATACTACAATTTGGTGCATTTCTAATCAAATTTGGTCTTAAGTACCTCAAATAGGGTACTTTAATAATTTACTAAAATAATTTGGCATAAAATACAACATAATATAGCTAAAAACAATTCTACTCTATTTGGACACCATTCTAATTATTTAATACAATTCTACTCTGTTTGAACACCATTCTAATTATTTAATACAATTCTACTCTGTTTGGACACCATTCTAAATATTTAATACAATTCTACTCTGTTTGGACATCATTCTAAATATTTAATACAATTCTACTCTATTTGGACATCATTCTAATTATTTAATACAATTCTACTCTATTTGGACACCATTCTAATTATTTAATACAATTTTACTCTGTTTGAATCTATTTTGGACACTATTCTAATTATTTATTACAATTCTACTCTATTTTGACACCATTCTAATTATTTATTACAATTCTACTCTATTTGAACCTATTTTGATCACCTATACCAACTATCTACTCTATAAATAAATTTTAAAAAAAAAGTAAAAAAAAAAAAACTCACTTTTTTACTGTGCGGCGTGCGCGGAGTGCGGAGCAAAATGAGCTCTCCGCACCCCTTATACGGTGAAATGAAGGCTCTGCTAACCCAGTTGGCGCACGAAGCTGGTGCGCCAACCCAGTCCGCGCACAAGCCAGTTTCGTGCGCGAACTGGGTTAGCGGGGGTGGTAGTATTCAATAAAGGGTCAGCGGGGTGGTAACGATTTAATTCCGATTTTTTGGCGTGGTAACAATAAAAATTTCGGGGCCTTGGATTCTGAAATTAATGGAGGTCTCCAATCTGACGTTAGAAATCCTAAAGAGGTATGTTTTCCCCGAAATAACCAAAAATATAATATCTTAAGTTACTGGACCAAGAATAACGCTGAACTGGTACTACTGGTTAGATTGAATTAAGATTAAAAAAAAAATCATAAATAAATTATATCAATCAGCAAAGGTAGTAAGCAACTAATTAATACCACAATACATAATTAAAATAAATTATTAGATGGAGAAGTATCATTCTGTAAAGTACCTTGATCTCCATTGAAGGAAGTTGATTGAGCTCCATTTATTTTTTTTTTTGAAAGCTTGGCAGGGACTGCCAAGGGTATGCATTAATATTAAAAAACGTTGCAATTACATCATACACCAAAATAAAGAAAGGAAATAACAAAATAATCCTATGAACTTATCCAGTGAGAACTAGCACAGAGGCCACGTGAAACAGTGGCATGCATTTAGTTTGCCATCTCCTTTGTTTTAATTTCTTCCATCTTCTAGCAATGCTTCACCCATAACTCCATCTCTCTCACACATCTTGATGCCACTCTAGATGGATGTAGCAACGTCTCTCCAAAAACTACCCCGTTTCTCTGTCTCCAGATGTGCCATATTGTGCACATCATACGCGCGGCCCAGTGCTTTTTCGACATCGTACCATCCTGTTTGATCTTTTTCCAAGACAGGATCCAAATTTTTTGTGTTGTATTTGCCTGAACCATAATCTCTGTACCCATAAGGCTATGTACTCCATTCCACACCGCCTTTGCATATGGGCAGCGGTGAAACAGGTGCCGTGTGTCCTCGCGCCTACCCGTTTGGCATAGAACACAGTGCACCTCCACCTGCATCCCCCTCCGTTGTAGCCCGTCTCGTGTCAATATTTTATCCTGTAGCATGAGGTACGTGAACATCCGTACCGTTGGTGGAGCCGGGCACTTCCAAGTGAAATGAAACCGCCATTTGCTCTTGCCCCCTTCTGACAATGTTTTGTATGCAGATCTTGCCGTGTATACTCCTGATTGATCCCAAGTCCACAGCATTTTGTCCTGCTGTGTGTTGTCGAGCATTATCGCTTGTGTCTGTAAATTCGGCCATAGTTGAAGTCTGATGTTCCAAGCATCTCTGAGTGAGATGTTCGGCCTTTGTAAAGCACGGCCACTACCACAAGTCAGAGGCTGACCATTCCAGGTATCCTGCCAAAATGAAATAGCCATTCCACTTCCAATTTTCCAAGTTGTGGCCATATTAAAAATTCTTCTTATGGACTGCAGCTGTTTCCAAAAAAAGGAACCCGTCACCATCCATATATCCGGACCGTTTACCCTTCTATTATTCTTCCTCCTGATCCGTGTAATTACAGTAGTCCATAAGCAGCCTTTTTCATTAAAAGCCTTCCACCACCATCTTAAAATTAATGCAATATTGACTAGGAACAAGTTGGATATTCCTAATCCCCCCCAGCCTCTTGGCAAAATCGCAGCCGACCAGTTAATAAGGGAGTAGCTTTTGTCTTCTCCATTTAATTTTGCCCATAAAAATTTTCTTCGGAGCTTGTCTAGCCTATTAATGACCCATACCGGCAATTTGAAACAGGTCATATAATAAACCGGCACAGTGGATAGTACTGATTGTACTAGCTGCAAACGTCCTCCCCTCGATATCATTTTATTCTTCCAGCCTCCCAACCTTCTTTCAACCCTTTCAATTAGTTGGACAAAATCTTCTTTTTTCGGTCTGTTTATTGATAACGGCATTCCTAGATATTGAATTGGGAACTCATTTTTCTTACAACCCAACAGTGCCTTGATCCATGGAATATCCTCTTCATTAACATTGATAGGAATGAAGTTACTTTTTGAGTAATTCACCGTTAATCCTGAAATTGATGCAAAAAGCCTTATCACGAGCTTTAGCGATACCAGTGTATTCAAATTTGCCGATGCTATAATAGCCGTGTCATCCGCGTATTGGAACGCAAGAATCGAATCAGTGATTTTATTTGTGATCCCTCCGCTCAAAACCTTGTTTGTAGCAACCACCATTTGTTGGAAAACATCAACCGCTATATTGAAGAGCATTGGCGAAAGCGGATCCCCCTGCCTCAACCCCCTCTTGTGTACACAGAACTCCGATGCCGTGCCATTGATTAGCACTCTAGATGATGCCGACTGTAAAAGCATTTTAATCCACTCAATCCACCTTTTCGGGAAGCCTCTCGCCCTTAACACATTCAAAAGAAAATCCCATTCTATTGAATCGAAAGCTTTCGTAAAATCCAACTTCAAGAAAATTGCCGGCTTTCCGAATTTCTTGACATGTTGTAATATCTCCCTTGTGGCCACAAAATTCTCCGATATCTGTCGACCTTTTATAAAGGCCGTTTGAGAAGGTGATATGAGAGCCGGCAAGAAACCGCTAAGCCGATTAGCAAGTACCTTCGAAATCAATTTAGGGATCAAGTTTATCACACTTATTGGCCTATAGTCTCCCACAACTTTCGGCACCTCTTTTTTGGGTATCATCACTACATTTGCCTTGTTAACCTTAGTTAAATCCAGTGTGTTTGCATAGAACCCCTGCATCATTGTCATAACCCCTTGCTTTAGTATTGGCCAATAACTTTGTAGGAATTCATTTGGCAACCCATCCGGACCCGAGGCTTTATTTTTGGCCAGTGTTCTAACCGCTAATTCCACTTCCTCAAGAGAAAACTGCTGCTGGAGTATTTGAAGGGTCAGGTCAGGTGTATAAATTGCTTTCGGGTTAAAGGGTCTAACCCGCACAGTGGACCCGAGATGTTCTTTCAAGTTTTTAAGGAATAAAAATCTGATTTGAGATTGATCAGATATGATATTCTCATGAGACTCAATGGATATGACCATATTTGTTCGTAATCTTGCGGATGCACACGCATGGAAGAATCTCGTATTCTTATCTCCTTGTTTAAGCCAATTACAACGGGATCTTTGTCTCCATTTTTCTTCCAAATTGGATGCCAATTCAAACGCTTTCTCTTTGATCTTACACCGCAACCGGAACTCATACCCCTCCAACATTCTCTTTGAGCTCCATTTATTAGAAGCCAATCAGGGAAAGGAAGAGAACTTCCCGAGTTCAAAATTTGCCTCAATGTCGAAAAAAAGCCGAGAGTTCAGGTTTCATCAACTGTTCAATAAAAATCTTAAACAAGGAAAGAAGAACAAAGATTCCAAACTTGATTTACCTTGTGTCCAGCTTTGTACCAGTCACCAACCAACAATTTGAAGTCACCATCTGGCTTGGGGTATGGCACTGGTATGGCGGGCCGCTGGTACACATTAAGCGCACCAAAACCGCCTGATGCTCTATGCATGCCAACTGTAGGAAGTATGTGAACGAGCCGATTTGATACTTGGTTTGAAAGTTGTACATGTAGTTTGAATTTGGTGCGATTGGGAACGTCGGTTTTTGCCGATTTAAGGGCTGGAAGGTGATTTTGATCAAATTCTTGTGATTTAATTGTCGTTTTGAGCTCACATTTTATCTGTGGAATCGTGTAGACCCCTATATTGTTTGTGTGTATTCAATTTTTAGGTGAAAAAGAGTTTCACATCAGTTTGTTCTCGGATTGGCTCGGGTCAGCGGTTATCACCATGATTTTCACCATTTGAATCGATTTTCTTTCAAATTGAGTTTGCAAACATCTTAAACTTACTTCAGAGATCGTGTTTGTATGAATTTCAATCGAAGTTTGTAGCTGGAATGAGGTTGAAGACCCATAAGTGGTTTGGTCTTAGTATAAAATTGGATTAACATGCCATCTTAATTTAAAATTTCAAATGTCCAAATGGATGTTCTAGTTCAATTCAAGTTTGTTTATAACATGTTGACAAGTTGCTTTAGAGGTTTAGAAGTTTATTTTGCATTGTTTGAACCTGTTATGTGTTTATTTGAAAAGTGAATTTATCAAGGGTTTTTACTTATTTGATTTTCTTTTTAAATGGATTTTTTTTTTACTTATTTGATTTTCTTTTTATATTTTGCTTTTGGTTTTAGATTATCGACATGTTAAACTGTATCCAGGAAATCTTTTTTGTCCTTTTACTATTTTGCCCCTGTATTTTATTTACTCTTTAAAACAGCAACTCATTCCTTTTTCACAGGGGTATTTTGGGGAGCCATCTTCAAAAATCAATTCTGAGCAATCTACTACATAATTTTTTTTGTTCTTTTTATGTAAATTCATGTCATAACATGATCTAAACACCTGCAAAATTTCAAGTTTTATTTCAAAGCCTAACTATATTTTTGGATTTATTTTGTAAGATGTTGTTTTATAAAACAAAAAATTGTTTTTTGTGCAGTTTTGATATTTTGATTAGTGAACTTCAAAAATAGCTAATAAATCATAGAAAAATGCTATAAATGGAAAATTTGGCCCTAATGTGTTTGTTTTTAGTCATTTATTGAACTATAAAATGGATTTTTCATTTGGTTTTCAAGGGTCAGTCTGCACTGGCTGATTTGTCAGAATAGGTCATTTTGGGGTTTTCCAGTGCCAATGTCATACCAGTGTCATTTGTGCTTAATTTCAGTGCTGATGCCATGCATGCCAGGGTACCAGGGACTAATTGACACTGATTACAACATAGTCTAGAGATTGGTTCATGACAGGACAAGGTTCAAATGGGCTCAGGTCACTGTTTACCATACCAGAACAAAAGAGAAGATCAAAGCCATGGAAAATCACTCAATTAAAGATCAAAGAAGAAGGTTAAACTGTCCGACATTTTTATTAATATCCAAAGTTTAATACAAATTATTAATTATGCCCGGAGTTCAAAACTTTCGCTAAAAATACCCAAACCGGCCTGAAAATGGCCGGTTTACTCATTTTTTTTTTTTTTTTTTTAAGACTATGAATAGCAAAATAGTAAAATCTAACACTAAAAATTGAAATTTTTTGTTTAAATTTTTGGTTAGATTATTTCTTGTAATTTATAATTACCATAGTTATACTAAAATATACTGGATTACTGGAAATTATGTTGAATTACACTATATTACAATAAATTATGTTGAATTACACTAAATTACGCTAAATTACAATAACTCCGCTAATTATGCTGAAATACCGAAAATTACGCTAAAATAGACCGATTATGTGCCATCTTTCATGAATCATAAAAAAAAGTAAAAAAATTCTGAAAATAGTAAAAACTGGTATTCTACAAGTTCAGTATGTAACTAATTTACTGAGCTACTTGGATTGAATAATAGAAACGAAAATCTTAATCGGAAACTTCAACTCAAGTTTTGAGGCTCTTCCCTTAGTTTTTTGGTGATTCTGAATTTCGAAATCCAGCATCGCTGGCACTGACGCATGCGTCTTTTCGCAAGCTTTCCGAAAAGTGGTCATTTGCTGAAATCGGACACTCGAGCGCCGTTTTATGACCGTTTGAAGTTTCGCCGTCGTTTTTCGCCGTCACTAAATTACATTACATTACGGTACACTGAAAAGGCGAAAAACGACGGCGAAACTTCAGTTGTAATATTTTCTGTTTAGCATTATCGGGGTACTCTCGGTGCTGAGCTGAACTCATCATCCAATATCCCGTAGTAGTCCTGGAGACTGTATCCAATACGAGAGGGACTCCATATCAGAAATACTAACCTGGTGCCGAGCTGAACTCATCATCCATAGCACAACACCGTCTCGAACAGTCTCCAGGACTACTACGGGATATTGGATGATGAGTTCAGCTCGGCACCGAGAGTACCCCGATAATGCTAAACAGAAAATATTACAACTGAAGTTTTGCCGTCGTTTTTCGCATTTTCAGTGTACCGTAATGTAATGTAATTTAGTGACGGCGAAACTTCAAACGGTCATAAAACGGCGCTCGAGTGTCCGATTTCAGCAAATGACCACTTTTCAGAAAGCTTGCGAAAAGACGCATGCGTCAGTGCCCACGATGCTAAATTTTGAAATTCAGAATCGCCAAAAAACTAAGGGAAGAGCCTCAAAACTTGAGTTGAAGTTTCCGATTAAGATTTTCGTTTCTATTATTCAATCCAAGTAGCTCAGTAAATTAGTTACATAATGAACTTGTAGAATACCAGTTTTTACTATTTTCAGAATTTTTTTACTATTTTTTATGATTCATGAAAGATGGCACATAATCGGTCTATTTTAGCGTAATTTTCGGTATTTCAGCATAATTAGCGGAGTTATTGTAATTTAGCGTAATTTAGTGTAATTCAACATAATTTATTGTAATATAGTGTAATTCAACATAATTTCAAGTAATCTAGCGTATTTTAGTACAAATATGGTAATTATAAATCACAAGAAATAATCTAACAAAAAATTTAAACAAAAAATTTCAATTTTTAGTGTTAGATTTTACTATTTTGCTATTCATAGTCTTAAAAAAAAAAAAAAAAAAAAAATGAGTAAACCGGCCATTTTCAGGCCGGTTTGGGTATTTTTAGCGAAAGTTTTGAACTCCGGGCATAATTAATAATTTGTATTAAACTTTGGATATTAATAAAAATGTCGGTTAAACTGTCAGAACCAAGATTTTTTGCAGGGAGGTCCCTGGATTTTTATTATTCACAGATTCATGATCTTTTTACTATTTTAAACAGGGTTGCACCAAAATGCATATTGGGCCGAGATCTGAGCCCCAGATTTCATCAACTTTCACACTGGTACTGATTCGCTTTATTTATTTAGCGGGCCGCTGACAGGTGGGCCTCTTCCAAGTTAGTGACTGTTGATTTAATATAGCGCTTGGAATTCAAATGCCTTGCGCCAAGATTTGTGCAGCTTCAAACTTCTTTCTCGCTCCAGAATCAAACAACTCCCCTCGCATCAATATTCGTGCGAGCCAGATGACGCCTTGTCGGGGTCTCCTTCCCGGCTTTTGACCTGTGACTCCGGTCGATTCCGGTCACCTCCGGTTGAGGGGTTGTCGAGTTCCTGAGTGCGATGGAGAGGTTGTCGGTGGTTGACGGCATTTTGCGGCAGCAGTGGGCGGCAGAGACCCAAATTTAGGGTGTTTTAAGATTTCTCTCGATTTTCTACTATCTCCTTCATCATTTTCTTGATCTCCTTCACAGTTGTGCTTAGTACGACATGGGGAATTTGATTTCGAGCTTGATTTTGTAGCAAGGGGCTTACAAGTGAGGTTTCAGTTCTGACAGCAACTTGAGCGTGGTTTTAGCTGGTTTTTCTTTGAGTCAGGTGATCTTAGGCATGATCTTGGGTTGGGGGTCGTTATTTAATGCTTCTTTATTGATTTTGTACTTTATTTGGGTGATCAAGCTCATGGGTTTTAGGTGTAAGGCTTGAAGATAGCCACTGTCACTGCATAACACAGTGACAGTGTGCTATTGGGTCTGTTTAAGGCCTCTTTTGGATCTATTTTTTGGTTTTCAGCTCTATGGGAACATGCATCACATAGGTGAGTGTTTGTATGTTCATTTTTATGATTTTAGTGAATTTATTTTTAATTTTCCTATTAAGTTTACATATGTGCAAGGTAATTTTGTATTTTCTGACAAGTCAACTTGTCTCTTTCACAGGGAGCAATCTGTAATTCCAAATTTAATGTTTTTGGTTTCTAAAATTCCAGGAAAGCTCAATCTACACCCAAGATTTATTTCATGATTTTTAAAATTTTTTTAACTGGTTGAACTGGGTGTTTAATGAGGGTCAGTTTTGGTACCGGGGTGGTACTGTACCAGTGACTGTTTTTCAATAACCTGAACTTTGCAACGTCCTAATTAATTGTAGAAAAATCACAAAACATGAAGTTTGTTCCTATTGAGTCCATAATGATATCCTTTACCTACTCACAGGACAGTTTTAACAAATTTTTAGTCTAGGTCTGGTTTTTATTTCGATTTCTAACTAGTGGTCAGTTTGGGTCTGCACTGTACCAGTGGCATAACACCTATAACTAAACTAATGAGTGGGACAATGTTTGGGGCATGCTCAGACACTAACTTAGGGCTTCCTTAACATGTGTGTATACTGACTAGAGGTGCTGACCCATTGAATGATAGTTATACTACATTATGTGAAAAAAAAAAAATTAACATATGACAGAGATAAAAAAAAAAAAAAAAGTCTTTCATTTTGTTTCTGAAATGTATATACAAATTCTCTGTTAGCAGTCGTGACAGGGTAAATTTACAAGGAGACCCTTGCATTTGTTATTATTTGCACCTTGTCAAACCCAAAAAACAGTGAACACATGCTTTCTTTTATCATTTTTTTTATTGATGATAATTAGATGCTCATTGTGAACAACTGCACATATCCTTGCATCTTCTTCACCCTTACTTTGCATATAAACCCGTGTAGTATCTTGTATATATTTTTTTTAAATTTTTATGAGATACACACACTAAATTATAACAGTGATGAGATACATATCCTTTTTTGTTAATTTGCTTCTTGTAAGCACTGTTTGTTTGAAGACCCAGTACCTTTCCAAAGGTCTTTATTTAGAAATTTAAACTTGAACAATCTAAAAGATTTATACAGTATTGGAAAGCCATTCACAATAATAACATTCCAACAAAGTTAGAATTCGATGTAATGTTCACAAATCTACAAAGCCCCTATTAGTACAATATTCTCTGAACTATAGTTTGGTAACTACTGGGAGTAAAAATCTGATGCTAACTTTAACCAAATTGCTACATTTTGGAAGCAGAAGTACTGATCAGATACCCTGCATATAGAAAAGCCCGTCACAAGACCCCAACCATGGGCCTGAACTTTGACTTTGATCGAGCTGATGCCCGGCATAGCCTACAACAAAGAAAAGGTGCACACTTCTGAAAACTTCTATTAACTTTTTAATGCAAATCCAAGGACTACCATATTCCCTTGTACATAAAACCAAACAACAATATGCCTAGTGCATGTACTACATAATACCAAGCTGGTACATTATTCAACGTTTCCTTGCAATACTTGGGGGTGTAAACGGATTGGACATTATCCGTCCGTATCCGGATCCATATTCGGATTTTTGTGGATTCGGATATTTTGTTAAGGATAGCTTACAGATATGGATACGGATACGGATATGGTTTCGGTTTCGGAAGCGGAACCAGATAATTATCCGTATCCGTATTATTTTAGTTTTTCAGATATCCGTTTGTGAGGATTCGGATATCTGTATTTTTGAATAACATGTTAATTTTATCACAATATTTAAATTAGGTATCCAAATTATATCCGTATCCGTTTAATATCCAAACCATATTCGTAGTCGTATCCGTTTAATATCCGATCCGTATACTCCCTAACAATACTACACTATGTTTGATGAAAAACATAATTATATAATTTTTAAAGTGGAATAATTATATAATCCTACTAGCAAATTGTCAAGTTAAAATGCCAACCTTGAAAACCAGGCCATAAGACCGAATTACAACATGACTCAGAAAACATCTCAGAAAATAAATGTTTTCCTGTTTTGATGCTCCAAATCCTGCAATCCTCCCCACCTGATAAATTGCATCATTTTATATCGCCTTCTATTTTTTGTTCTTTTAATATTTTCAAAAGTAACTTCTTTTTCATTTATTCTGCTTATTATTTTCTACAATATTTGAAAATGTTGTATACCATGACTCAAGTTGCATCTAAAGTTTGGGGACTACCATGCTGGCTGTGGTAGTTTAGAGTTTAGGGTTTAGTTCTAGCATAAACCAAAGCAAACAATTTACACTTGAATAAAACCAGTTCTGTCCCTAAAAAAGTAACACAATACCAGAAAGCAGAAGAGTTTCAGATGGGTTGACCGCAAGTGGCAGATGATTGTGAGACTTAACATGTCCCCCCTTGTAAGACTGGACAACATTCCTGAGTCGAATATCAAATAGCTTGATCTGCATTTTATAAAGGTGGAAAAAGAAATAAAAAATAAAGAATAACAATAAAGATGGTTAACTGCAAGGCATGCACTAGACCAACTGCAAAATGTCAAAATATTAATCAGTCTTCTTTTCCAAAATGAGATATAACACATCTTGCCCATATTTCATTATAAATGACAATCTCCTATATCCTTCTGAACTGAAATCAGCCTATAGCTTGTCTATTAGTTTCAAGAAAATATCCAATCACTCATCTTCATAACTACTTTTTTAAATATTTGTGAGAAGTTTGGAATAGATACATGTTCGATATGGAGATTTACACCTATTGTGTGTGATTATATATGTGTTCACATGAATCATGTTCTTCAGACAAGATAAATAGTTAAAATGCGACAATCAAAAGATTGACCCCCACCAGTTATACTATATTAATTGTCCATATCATGCCAGTTTGTACCTTCCCCACTTTCCCAAAGAACTTGGTGACTTTTGTTTAAATAAAACAATAGGAAAGGATCTAACCGAACCATCCATTGAACTGGCTATGAAGTAATTTTCATCAGATGATAGAGAAACCATGCTGCACATATAATTTATTTCAGATTTCTCAGAAAAGAAGCCTCTTAAGAAAAGGATAAAAAGTACATGAATATAGAAGCAATGTATTATCCCATTTGGCCCACAAAAAACCATAATACTGCATGCCCACACTACAAATAACCCCATTTGCTATATCCTCGGGAATGATGCCAAAACTAACCCCATTTGCTCTTCTCATGTGCATGGATGCAATCGCCAGAGATATTCACGAGTTAACACAGATAAAATAATAACTGAAGGAATATTGTTTCTATACCTACAGACGTCAGAAGTCATATGCACACGACTGCCATATCTGAGTCCTTGAACAACCTATTGATGAACAAAAGGACCAAATTGTACAAATAAATAATTCTGACATTATAATATTGGTTTAGTTCAACCAGAAACTGTTGAAACAAAAAACAGCCAAACAGTAGTTCAGAGTAACTTTATTTTAACAGTTATCATGAAGCATACAATTTGTAACACATGATTCGAACTTGATAATGTACCTGAGGTCTTATAAAATTACTTCTCTCTCTCCTAATCGCATGTAAGCTCGTCATGTGAGAATTTGGAGTGGCACTAGACCAATCAGAGGCCTCTGTATTACCAGAAATCTGCTTTTGTCGTATGTCAAAAGTCAATATTGACCCATTTCTCAAACCGCATAGTACAACATTTCCCTGAAAAATAAATAACAAATATTATTTATGCAATCAAAAGATTTTTAACAAATCATAAATGGGAAGGGAACACCCAAATTAATAAATATTACCGAAGAAAGAAATTGCAGTGATAAAACATCACTTTCAGTGCAAGTCATCTGCACTGTATATCTGGCTTCCAAGTCGAGTAAAGCTGTCCCCATACTAGTTCCTACACATAATTTCAAATTTGTCCAGGCCAAATCAATAAGATAATAAATCATCTTTGAGTGAGGCTATGGTAATATGCATATTACGGATCAACTCATGCTATGGATCCATATCTCTATTTTGAAAGTTCAAATAGCCAATCCGAACCGTTTTAAACATAATCTTCATATGAAAATGTACTTACATACCAAATTTTTATATTTTTTTAGAATTCTTTTTGTATTTTTTTAGATAGGTTAAAAACCACTGCTTTTGAATGGTCCTGCTTTTGGATGGTCCGGAATTTTCAAATCAAGTCATTTTCTACCTAACTAAAAATATAGTAAAGAAGTTCTAAAAAAGGGTAAAATGGTATGCAATTACATTTTCATATGAAAATCATGTTGAACAGTTCAGATGGACTTTTTGAATTTTAAAAACAAAGATATGAATCAATAGCGCATACCGTTTTGTAATATGCATATTACCATAGCCTCACTCAACATCTTTTCCCAACATTGTGTAGCTTTGTCTAAGAACCATATAATGATGTACCTCCTATTTCCCCAATATAGAGTTCTTAAACAAATATACCTTCATGGCCTACATTTAGTCAGATTTCATTTTTATATCATAGTGTCCCTTGGCATTCATTACAATATAGACAATATCACGAATCAGAAAAAATAAAAGAAAGAAGAAATGAAATAACCTAATGCAACATAGGTTCCGGCAGAGTTGCAATCGACAGTCCACACAGTACCATCCATTTCAAAAAGGCATTGAGCGGCTGAACCCAGTGTAAGATTTGCCTCTAAGGAGTAGAGTGAACCTTTAGATTCGCCCGATCCGGCAGTTGTGACCATGTTAATTGTTGTCAAGGAACCAAGACATAATTATTGAGAAATGTTTCCTATATCCCTCCCTGGAAAGTACCCTGTTTCCCTTCATCTATCTCACTAGATAATAGTAAATTATTGACAAGGTATCAGATTTTTTTGTATATGCTTTCCATTTCCCTGGGGAATCCAACACACATTTGTTTCTCCAGGAGTTAATGTGATATTTGGAGGTTTAAAAGGGCACAATGACATTGCCCTCCCATTAATAATAATATTAAGCAGCATTTTGCAACGAGCAACGCACCCTTTAAGTACCCCTCAATCTTTTATCCCCTCTGAAGCCCAGATGGAGTTGAAACTAGGTCATCTTTTTCTTAATTTAATCATCGAAGTTTAGTAGAGAGCAGGCTAGGATACAATACATGACCACTCAAACCACCACTTTGTTTCACGCATGAAACACAAGATGGGAACATCAGATTTCGACATACTGAAAGGGATGGACTTGTCAAGCGGGGAAAATCGGAGACTTCATTCTGCGGACGTGGGGACCACACTGATTCTACATCAAGATGGGGTTCCTCAGGATTATCTACCTCAAAAACACTATAAAACAAAAGTGTAAGATCACTAAGTCAGTAACCTAAGAAATCAAATTAAACATATCAATTCTATCTCAAAATAAATGTTGAATAATGTCAGCCAGTACACCACCTAAACAGACATCCGGAAGTATTTCACTGTCGTGTCTAATTTAACATCAAAGAGGGGGGGAAGGAGGGAAAAAAACCTTGCTTACCTTAAACAACCATAGTGTCTGCTAGCTGCCAAAAGTAATGCATTTCTAGTACCTGTTTTTGTATGTAATTGAATGCAAATTCTTTCAATTGCACGGTACACATGTTCTGTATACTCAAACTTCCATACCTGCAATAGACAAAGGCATGCAAGATTTTGTTTAAAACTTATTGATGTTCAGTTGAATTGAGATTCGGCATTTCTTGATATGAATTCAATAACAAATTTATCAGTAATTAGGCAAAGAGAAAAATCAGTCTGAATTAGCCAACTAAGGTCGGTTTCGGCAAAAGGCTTAACTCTGGAAAAGACATGGTAGATTCAACCTGCTAAATATTTATCTAAGCCTGAGTTTGATCCAAGTCAGCCTAATCTGAGCATGTCAGTCAAAATTGGTAAAATGTTTAAGTTGAATGGCACTGTTTGCAGTTTTATAACAATAAAGGATGCGTACATTTGGATTTTAGGTGCATAAGTTTTTCAAAACAAACAAAAACATGCAATCGACAAACAGTAAAATAAAAAATTAGGGTTGTCTAACATGTCCCAGTATTCTAAAATTTTATGTTGCATAGTTCCATTTTTTTTGAAACACTTCCTTGAACCTTTTTTTTTCTAATACACCAACAACAGTTATTTATATAAGAAGAGGTGCATGAGTTGCTGCGATAACCATCCTATGCAGAAAACCCACATCAGATCATAAGTTCCAGAACCATGACAAAAATAGTGCAATATACTAGTGCATCTACACACACACACACAGAGTACTATATCTAAAAACAATGTGTTAGGAGACAAAAACAGGCTTGCAACATGCATAGTGAAATGATTATAACATTGCAAATACAAAATACGTTTCTCATTCTATAATCAAAATACTAATTCACCAGGAAAAAGAAAAAAAAAAGGAAGAACTTTGCGATATGCATATCGAAATGATGATAACATTGCAAATGCAAAAACGCTTTATAATTGTACAATCAAAATAGTAATTCAACAGGAAAAGAACCAATCTTGAAAGAAATTAAGAGATGGCAAACATACTGTAGGCTGAGAAGCTTGAATTTCTTCGTACTGCTTATGGAAGTGATATCTTCTTGAGTTTAATAAGATATCTCTTCCTTGAATTTCTCTTAAACCAAGGAGGTGGCTGATTTTCATCCTTTTGCCCTTTCTAATCACCTGAATTTTACTTTCCTGAAATGTGCAAAAGTTTCTATAAGAGTTCTTTTACATATATACACACAAAAATTTCATATCCAAAGAATTTTGTAAAATCTTCAAGGTCCTTACAGAGATGTCAAAATCAAATAGGAAGCTTACATTGCATATATATACCAAGAGTGCACACTAAAAATACTTGAGAGACAAAAAGTAGCAAACTATAGTTAATTCTCCCCTTCTTGAAATTGAATACCAGCATATTACCATCTCAGTAATGTCTGGTACCATACTTACTGCTATCGTATCAAGAAGCAACTTCTATGTACTATTAAAGAAAGTTTACGGGTTTATACTTTAAAACAGTAGAGCACCTAGTGTGCGAAAATATACTAAAACCAGAGAAAGTGAGAGCGCGATAAACCTTTAGGCGGTGGTATTGTCTAAACTCTAAAGAGAAGAAAGAGACTCGAATTGAACTGAACTGAGGTGGGGGTCCCTTGGTCTCTTTCTTATAGGCCGCCTCTCTCCTGCTGCTGTCCAGTCAAGATAGCCTCTTCTTCTTCTTCTTGTTTTTATTTTTGGTTAACACTTTCTTTTTCTTTCCTGTTATGGCGCGTTGTGTTTTTTAGTGGGCCGTGGTCTGGGCTCTTATCTGTGACTAATTTACATATGCTGCTATTTTCAAGTGGATAATTCTTTATGTAAATAATTTGGGCTGCAAACTCAAACCGAATACCTCAGTCCATTTATTTAATTATTTTATAATTATATATATATTTTTTTTTATAGTTAGAGACTTAGAATGTAATTTATTTCATGTTTGCTTACTAATTGCGATCCTTCGTATCTAAAATAATAACAACTATAATCTACAAAATAAGACAATAGAATTTCTTATATATAAAATAAAAATAAAATATTTTTGCATAAATAATTCTTTTCAGTCGTCCAGTCAAATGTTAAGGACTCAAAGTAGGTATGAACCTATTTTTTAATTTTTTTTTTATAACATGCTTAACAGCAAACTTGCTTCGACCCATTTCTTTGGTGAAATGCTTAACAGCTATATTTCTTTTAACAGTTTGATAGTGAAAATGCATTATCCCGTAATAAATTGTAGTGTTAGTTTAATATATGCAATTTAATTATTAAAATATAGTTGAAGCTAATTATTAAAATATGCAATTTACAAAATAGGAAACATATAACAAACCCAGTGCTTGTAGATATTCCGTTCAATCGAGAAAAGAATTGCGATGGACAAAATAAAAATATATCAATTTTATGCTCCATTATTTTCAACTGTTCAGTTAGTAAAAAGTAGCTAGAAATACATGTGATATCTGTCCAGCAGGCCCAGCTGGCAGTGGTCCAGAAGCTGGTGTATTTGAGTTGCTGTAATGGAGAACTCCAGTTGCTGTAAGTACTTGGTCTATAAATCTAGTTGATGCGATTCTGAAGTAATCCTTTGGTGGCTGGTTTAGGGTTACTAGAACGACCAGTGACTGACCCACATGTAAGTCTAGAGAGTCATATGAGTTTTGAAGTGTGTGGGCCCCTTGCTCCCTTCTACCTCAATTAATTTGAGAGCATGGCCTTGGATTCTGAAATTAATGGAGGTCTCCAATCCGACGTTAGAAATCCTAGAGAGGTATGTTTTCCCCGAAATAACCAAAAATATAATGTCTTAAGTTACTGGACCAAGAGCATGCTCTTGAGTTTATCAAGCCTCTTGGTGAACTCGAGTCTAAAACCTATTGGATCGGCTTCAAACGACGAATCCGAATCGTTGAAACCCGCATACCTTACGAGTGATGCCTATACATGTAAAAATTTTATACTTTCGAATTAATTTAGGATAAAGTCAAGCGGTCAAAATTAGAAGGTTAATAAATTAATTTTAATTAATTCATTTTTTGACGTTTTTTTACCACTTGATTCTATGCAAAATTAATTTCAAAATTTAAAAGTTTTGCATGTAGACGTATCACTCATAAGGTAGACGGGTTTTAACTGTTCGGATTCGTCATTTGAAGCCGATACGATGGATTTTAGATTTGAGTTCACCAAGGACTTGGTGAACTCAAGAGCACCCTATTTCTACCCCTGCCATTAGTAATGCTGAACTGGTACTGCTGGTTAATTGAACTTGGATTAAAAAAAAAAGAAATCATAAATAAATTATATCAATCCAGAGCAAAGGTAGTAAGCAACTAATTAATACCACAATACATAATTAAAATAAACTATTAGATGGAGAAGTATCATTCTATAAAGTACCTTGATCTCCATTGAAGGAAGTTGATTGAGCTCCATTTATTAGAAGCCAATCAGGGAAAGGAAGAGAACTTCCCGAGTCCAAAATTTGCCTCAATGTCTAAAAAAAGCCGACAGTTCAGGTTTCATCAACTGTTCAATAAAAATCTTAAACAAGGAAAGAAGAACAAAGATTCCAAACTTGATTTACCTTGTGTCCAGCTTTGTACCAGTCACCAACCAACAATTTGAAGTCACCATCTGGCTTGGAGTATGGCACTGGTATGGCTGGCCGCTGGTACACATTAAGCGCACCAAAACCGCCTGATGCTCTATGCATGCCAACTGTAGGAAGTATGTGAACAAGCCGGATTTGATCCTTGGTTTGGAAGTTGTACGTGTAGTTTGAATTTGGTGCGATTGGGAACGTTGGTTTTTGCCGATTTAAGGGCTGGAAGGTGATTTTGATCAAATTCTCGTGATTTAATTGTCGTTTTGAGCTCAAATTTTATCTGTGGAATCGTGTAGACCCCTATATTGTTTGTGTGTATTCAATTTTAGGTGAAAAGAGTTTCACATCAGTTTGTTCTCGGATTGGCTCGGGTCAGCTGTTATCACCATGATTTTCACCATTTTAATCGATTTTCTTTCAAATTGAGTTGCAAACATCTAAACTTACTTCAGAGATCGTGTTTGTATGAATTTCAATCAAAGTTTGTAGCTGGACCATAACAGTTGTTTGGTCTTAGTATAAAATTGAATTAACATGCCATCTTAATTTAAAATTTCGAATGTCCAAATGGATGTTCTTAACAAGTGTGTATACTGACTAGAGGTGCTGACCCATTGAATGATAGTTATACTACATGATGTGAAAAAAAAAAAAAATTAACATATGACAGAGATAAAAAAACAAAAAAATAGTCTTTCATTTTGTTTCTGAAATGTATATACAAATTCTCTGTTAGCCGTCATGACAGGGTAAATTTACAAGGAGACCCTTGCATTTGTTATTATTTGCACCTTGTCAAATCCAAAAACAGTGAACACATGCTTTCTTTTATCATTTTTTTTATTGATGATCATTAGATGATCATTGTGAACAACTGCACATATCCTTGCATCTTCACCCTTACTTTGCATATAAACCCTTGTATTATCTTGTATATATATTTTTTTAAATTTTTATGAGATACACACACTAAATTATAACAGTGATGAGATACATATCCTTTTTTGTTAATTTGCTTCTTGTAAGCACTGTTTGTTTGAAGACCCAGTACCTTTCCAAAGGTCTTTATTTAGAAATTTAAACTTGAACAATCTAAAAGATTTATACAGTATTGGAAAGCCATTCACAATAATAACATTCCAACAAAGTTAGAATTCGATGTAATGTTCACAAATCTACAAAGCCCCTATTAGTACAATATTCTCTGAACTATAGTTTGGTAACTACTGGGAGTAAAAATCTGATGCTAACTTTAACCAAACTGCCACATTTTGGAAGGACAACTGGACTAATCAAATAACCTGCATATAAAAAAGCCCATCACAAGACCCCAACCACGCGCCCCAACTTTGACTTTGATCGTGCTGATGTCCGGCATGGCCTACAACAAAAAAGGGTGCACACTTCTGAAAACTTCTATTAACTTTATTTCAAAATCCAAGGACTACCATATTCCCTTGTACATAAAACCAAACAACAATATGCCGTGCATGTACTGCATAATACCAAGCTGGTACATTATTCAATGTTTCCTTGCAATACTTGGGGGTGTAAACGGATTGGACATTATCCATCCGTATCCGGATCCATATTCGGATTTTTGTGGATTCGGATATTTTGTTAAGGATAGTTTACAGATATGGATACGGATACGGATATGGTTTCGGTTTCGGAAGTGGAACCAGATAATTATCCGTATCTGTATTATTTTAGTTTTCAGATATCCGTTTGTGAGGATTCGGATATCTGTATTTTTGAATAACATGTTAATTTTATCACAATATTTAAATTAGGTATCCAAATTATATCCGTATCTGTTTAATATCCAAACCATATTCGTAGTTGTATCCGTTTAATATCCGATCCGTATACACCCTAACAATACTACACTATGTTTGATGAAAAACATAATTATATAATTTTTTTCAAGTGGAATAATTATATAATCCTACTAGCAAATTGTCAAGTTAAAATGCCAACCTTGAAAACCAGGCCATAAGACCGAATTACAACATGACTCAGAAAACATCTCAGAAAATAAATGTTTTCCTGTTTTGATGCTCCAAATCCTGCAATCCTCCCCACCTGATAAATTGCATCATTTTATATCGCCTTCTATTTTTTGTTCTTTTAATATTTTCAAAAGTAACTTCTTTTTCATTTATTCTGCTTATTATTTTCTACAATATTTGAAAATGTTGTATACCATGACTCAAGTTGCATCTAAAGTTTGGGGACTACCATGCCGGATGTGGTAGTTTAGAGTTTAGGGTTTAGTTCTAGCATAAACCAAAGCAAACAATTTACACTTGAATAAAACCAGTTCTGTCCCTAAAAAAGTAACACAATACCAGAAAGCAGAAGCGTTTCAGATGGGTTGACCGCAAGTGGCAGATGATTGTGAGACTTAACATGTCCCCCCCTGTAAGACTGGACAACATTCCTGAGTCGAATATCAAATAGCTTGATCTGCATTTTATAAAGGTGGAAAAAGAAATAAAAAATAAAGAATAACAATAAAGATGTTTAACTGCAAGGCATGCACTAGACCAACTGCAAAATGTCAAAATATTAATCAGTCTTCTTTTCCAAAATGAGATATAACACATCTTGCCCATATTTCATCATAAAGGACAACCTCCTATATCCTTCTGAACTGAAATCAGCCTATTTTCTTCTTGTGTATTATTTTCAAGAAAATATCCAAATCACTCATCTTCATAACTACTTTTTTAAATATTTGTGAGAAGTTTGGAATAGATACATGTTTTATATAAAGATTAACACCTATCGTGCGTGATTATATATGTGTTCACATGAAGCATTTTCTTCAGACAAGACAAATAGTTAAAAGGCAACAATAGAAAGATTGACCCCTGCCAGTTATTACTATACAAAATGTCCATATCATGCCAGTTTGTACCTTCACAGTATAGACTATCGAGTGCAATAAGGTGTTCAAAGAACTTGGTGACTTTTGTTTAAATTAAAGAATAGGAAAGGATCTAACCGAACCATCCATTGAACTGGCTATGAAGTAATTTTCATCAGACGATAGAGAAACCATGCTGCACATATAATTTATTTCAGATTTCTCAGAAAGAAACTTCTTAAGATGAGGATTAAAGTACAAGAATATTAGAAGCAATGTATTATCCCATTTGGCCCACAAAAAACCATAATACTGCATGCCCACACTACAAATAACCCCATTTGCTATATCCTCGGGAATGATGCCAAAACTAACCCCATTTGCTCTTCTAATGTGCATGGATGCAATCGCCAGAGATATTCACGAGTTAACACAAAATAATAACTGAAGGAATATTGTTTCTATACCTACAGACGTCAGAAGTCATATGCACACGACTGCCATATCTGAGTCCTTGAACAACCTATTGATGAACAAAAGGACCAAATTGTACAAATAAATAATTCTGACATTATAATATTGGTTTAGTTCAACCAGAAACTGTTGAAACAAAAAACAGCCAAACAGTAGTTCAGAGTAACTTTATTTTAACAGTTATCATGAAGCATACAATTTGTAACACATGATTCGAACTTGATAATGTACCTGAGGTCTTATAAAACTACTTCTCTCTCTCCTAATCGCATGTAAGCTTGTCATGTGAGAATTTGGAGTGGCACTAGACCAATCAGAGGCCTCTGTATTACCAGAAATCTGCCTTTGTCGTATGTCAAAAGTCAATATTGACCCATTTCTCAAACCGCATAGTACAACATTTCCCTGATAAATAACTAACAAATATTATTTATGTAATCAAAAGATTTTCAACAAATCATAAATGGAAGGGAACACCCAAATTAATAAATATTACCGAAGAAAGAAATTGCAGTGATAAAACATCACTTTCAGTGCAAGTCATCCACACTGTAGATCTGGCTTCCAAGTCGAGTAAACTTGTCCCCATACTAGTTCCTACACATAATTTCAAATTTGTCCAGGCCAAATCAATAAGATAATAAATCATCTTTGAGTGAGGCTATGGTAATATGCATATTACGGATCAACTCATGCTATGGATCCATATCTCTATTTTGAAAGTTCAAATAGCCAATCCAAACCGTTTTAAACATAATCTTCATATGAAAATGTACTTACAAACCAAATTTTTATATTTTTTTAGAATTCTTTTTGTATTTTTTTAGATAGGTTAAAAACCACTGCTTTTGAATGGTCCTGCTTTTGGATGGTCCGGAATTTTCAAATACCTAACTAAAAATATAGTAAAAAAGTTCTAAAAAAGGGTAAAATGGTATGCAATTACATTTTCATATGAAAATCATGTTGAACAGTTCAGATGGACTTTTTGAACTTTAAAAACAAAGATATGAATCAATAGCGCATACCGTTTTGTAATATGCATATTACCATAGCCTCACTCAACATCTTTTCCCAACATTGTGTAGCTTTGTCTAAGAACCATATAATGATGTACCTCCTATTTCCCCAATATAGAGTTCTTAAACAAATATACCTTCATGGCCTACATTTAGTCAGATTTCATTTTTATATCATAGTGTCCCTTGGCATTCATTACAATATAGACAATATCACGAATCAGAAAAAATAAAAGAAAGAAGAAATGAAATAACCTAATGCAACATAGGTTCCGGCAGAGTTGCAATCGACAGTCCACACAGTACCATCCATTTCAAAAAGGCATTGAGCGGCTGAACCCAGTGTAAGATTTGCCTCTAAGGAGTAGAGTGAACCTTTAGATTCGCCCGATCCGGCAGTTGTGACCATGTTAATTGTTGTCAAGGAACCAAGACATAATTATTGAGAAATGTTTCCCATATCCCTCCCTCTATTGGAAAGTACCTTGTTTCCCTTCATCTATCTCACTAGATAAGAGTAAATTATTGACAAGGTATCAGATTTTTTTGTATATGCTTTCCATTTCCCTGGGGAATCCAACACACATTTGTTTCTCCAGGAGTTAATGTGATATTTGGAGGTTTAAAAGGGCACAATGACATTGCCCTCCCATTAATAATAATATTAAGCAGCATTTTGCAACGAGCAACGCACCCTTTAAGTACCCCTCAATCTTTTATCCCCTCTGAAGCCCAGATGGAGTTGAAAGTGAGTCATCTTTTTCTTAATTTAATCATCGAAGTTTAGTAGAGAGCAGGCTAGGATACAATACATGACCACTCAAACCACCACTTTGTTTCACGCATGAAACAAAAGATGGGAACCTCAGATTTCGACATACTGAAAGGGATGGACTTGTCAAGCGGGGAAAATCGGAGACTTCATTCTGTGGACGTGGGGACCACACTGATTCTACATCATGATGGGGTTCCTCAGGATTATCTACCTGAAAAACACTATAAAACAAAAGTGTAAGATCACTAAGTCAGTAACCTAAGAAATCAAATTAAACATATCAATTCTATCTCAAAATAAATGTTGAATAATGTCAGCCAGTACACCACCTAAACAGACATCCGGAAGTATTTCAGTGTCGTGTCTAATTTAACATCAAAGAGGGGGGGAAGGAGGGAAAAAAACCTTGCTTACCTTAAACAACCATTGTGTCTGCTAGCTGCCAAAAGTAATGCATTTCTGGTACCAGTTTTTGTATGTAATTGAATGCAAATTCTTTCAATTGCACGGTACACATGTTCTGTATACTCAAACTTCCATACCTGCAATAGACAAAGGCATGCAAGATTTCGTTTAAAACTTATTGATGTTCAGTTGAATTGAGATTCGGCATTTCTTGATATGAATTCAATAACAAATTTATAAGTAATTAGCCAAAGAGAAAAATCAGTCTGAATTAGCCAACTAAGGTCGGTTTCGGCAAAGGCTTAACTCTGGGAAAAGACATGGTAGATTCAACCTGCTAAATATTTATCTAAGCCTGAGTTTGATCCAAGTCAGCCTAATCTGAGCATGTCAGTCAAAATTGGTAAAATGTTTAAGTTGAATGGCACTGTTTGCAGTTTTATAACAATAAAGGATGCGTACATTTGGATTTTAGGTGCATAAGTTTTTCAAAACAAACAAAAACATGCAATCGACAAACAGTAAAATAAAAAATTAGGGTTGTCTAACATGTCCCAGTATTCTAAAATTTTATGTGTGCATATTTCCATTTTTTTTGAAACACTTCCTTGAACCTTTTTTTTCTAATACACCAACAACATTTATTTATATAAGAAGAGGTGCATGAGTTGCTGCGATAACCATCCTATGCAGAAAACCCACATCAGATCATAAGTTCCAGAACCATGACCAAAATAGTGCAATATACTAGTGCATCTACACACACACACACAGAGTACTATATCTAAAAACAATGTGTTAAGTAGACAAAAACAGGCTTGCAACATGCATAGTGAAATGATTATAACATTGCAAATACAAAATACGTTTCTCATTCTATAATCAAAATACTAATTCACCAGGAAAAAGAATAAAAGAAAGGAAGAACTTTGCAATATGCATATCGAAATGATGATAACATTGCAAATGCAAAAACGTTTTATAATTGTACAATCAAAATAGTAATTCAACAGGAAAAGAACCAATCTGAAAGAAATTAAGAGATGGCAAACATACTGTAGGCTGAGAAGCTTGAATTTCTTCGTACTGCTTATGAAAGTGATATCTTCTTGAGTTGAATAAGATATCTCTTCCTTGAATTTCTCTTAAACCAAGGAGGTGGCTGATTTTCATCCTTTTGCCCTTTCTAATCACCTGAATTTTACTTTCCTGAAATGTGCAAAAGTTTCTATAAGAGTTCTTTTACATATATACACACAAAAATTTCATATCCAAAGAATTTTGAAGAATCTTCAAGGTCCTTACAGAGATGTCATAATCAAATAGGAAGCTTACATTGCATATATATACCAAGAGTGCACACTAAAAATACTTGAGAGACAAAAAGTAGCAAACTATATACAGTTAATTCTCCCTTTCTTGAAATTGAATACCAGCATATTACCATCTCAGTAATGTCTGGTATCATACTTACTGCTATCGTATCGAGAAGCAACTTCTATGTACTATTAAAGAAAGTTTACGGGTTTATACTTTAAAACAGTAGAGCACCTAGTGTGCGAAAATATACTAAAACCAGAGAAAGTGAGAGCGCGACAAACCTTTAGGCGGTGGTATTGTCTAAAGAGAAGTAAGAGACTCGAATTGAACTGAACTGAGGTGGGGTCCCTTGGTCTCTTTCTTATAGGCCGCCTCTCTCCTGCTGCTGTCCAGTCAAGATAGCCTCTTCTTCTTCTTGTTTTTATTTTTGGTTAAGTGTTTTCTTTTTCTTTCCTGTTATGGCGCGTTGTGTTTTTTAGTGGGCCGTGGTCTGGGTTCTTATCTGTGACTTTTCAAGTGGATAATTCTTTATGTAAATAATTTGGGCTGCAAAGTGCAAACTCAAACCGAATACCTCAGTCCATTTATTTAATTATTTTATAATTTTATATATATATATATTTTATAGTTAGAGACTTAGAATGCCGACAATTTTATTAATATCCAAAGTTAATTACAAATTAATTATTATACTCACGATTTCCAACTTTTGCCAAAAATGTCCAAACCGGTCATAAAATAGCCGGTTTTCTCTTTTTTTTTTTTTTTAGAGACTACAAAGAGCAAGATAATGAAATCTAACACTGAAAAATCAATTTTTTTGTTTAAATTATTTGTTAGATTACTTCTTTGATTTATAATTAACATATTTATACTAAAATAAGTAGATTACTTGAAATTATGTTGATTTACACTATACTACATTAAATTATGCTAAATTACATTACATCAGCTAAAGTATGGTAAATTACGCTAAATTACATATGAATAGGGACGATATCTTCACTGAAAAGGCGAAAAAACCACGACGAAACTTCAAACGGCCATAAAACGGCGCTCGAGTGTCCGATTTCAACAAATGACCACTTTTCAAAAAGCTTGCGAAAATACGCATGCATCAGTGACACTATGTTGTTTCTCAAAATTCAGAATTGTCAAAAAAAAAAAAGGGAAGAGTCTCAAAACTTGAGTTGAAGTTTCCGATTAAGATTTTCATTTCTGTTATTCAATCTATGTAGCTCTGTAAATTAGTTATATAATGAACTTGTATAATACTAAGTTTTACTATTTTTGGAATTTTTTTACTATTTTTATGATTTATGAAAGATGGCACAAAATCGGTCTAATTTAGCGTAATTTATCATATTTCGTTATAATAAGCGAAATTAGTGTAATTTAGCGTAGTTCAACATAATTCAACATAATTTAGCGAAATTTAATGTAAATATAGTGTAATTCAACATAATTTCAAGTAATCTAGTGTATTTTAATATAAATATGCTAATTATAAATCAAAAGAAGTAATCTAACAAAAAATTTAAACAAAAAATTCGAATTTCATTGTTAGATTTCATTATCTTGCTCTTCGTATTCTCTAAAAAAATAATAATAAAAAAATAAAAAATAAATAAAAGAGGAAACCGGCCAGTTTCGACATTTTTGGCAAAAGTCGGAAATCGTGGGTATAATAATTAATTTGTAATTAACTTTGGATATTAATAAAAATGTCGGCTTAGAATGTAATTTTACGTTCTGCGTAATTAAGTTGTAATGTTTGCTTACTAATTGTGATCCTTCGTATCTAAAATAATAACAACTATAATCTACAAAATAAGAGAATAGAATTTCTTATATATAAAATAAAAATAAAATATTTTTGCATAAATCATTCTTTTCAATCGTCCAGTCAAATGTTAAGGACTCAAAGTAGGTATGAACCTATTTTTTAATTTTTTTTTCATAACATGCTTAACAGCAAACTTGCTTCGACCCATTTCTTTGGTGAATATATTTCTTTTAGGGTCCGCCTAGCTCTGCCCCGTGAACAATCCCCCGTTTCATCCCCCGTCAGTTGCATTAATTAAAGTAGTTAGTTAGTTAGAATTTATAACTCTCAGTGTATTTTAGGAATTTGCAGAAGTATTCATATGTAGCACAACTAGTATTCATCTATCTATATGAAGGTATTCACATTTGCAATAGAAACATATTTGGATATATTACAACAAGAAAGTAGGGGACAAACAACACGTGTGGGGAACCGTACAACTGTCAGAGCATTAATTAAGTGGGGGACCGCATAACCGTCAGCGCATTAATTAAGTGGGGACTTCTAACTACCTTCAGCTCATTTTAGAAATTTGCAAAAAAAATATTTATCTGTAACACAACTAGCATTCATCCATCTATATAAATGTATTTATCTTTGCAATAGAAGCATATTTGGACACATCAATCACTCATCTTTTACACGTTTTTAGAGGTGGGTTTTTTTTTCTCCGTTCAATCTAACCAATATTTCTGATGATCTGTGAGGAATTTTGCAAATCTAAAACCACGAATGTCTTCTACACAATTTTCTCTTTCAAATGAGATCCATGATGACATACTTTCGAGTTGTCCGTTGCACAAGTATTCACACCTCGTCATGCAAGTATTCATCCCGCATTAAGCAAGTATTCATCCTCATCGTGTAAGTGTAAATAGTTAATGTACCAAGAGTATTACAAACATATGTGCATACCAAACAAATAAAAAGTATTCATCCATAAGATATCAAGTATTTATACATATAAGTTAAAGTATTTATGCCTAAGATATTAAGTATTCATCCATAAACGTTGAAGTATTCATCTCTAAAACATTAAGTATTCATCAGTATGTACTTAGTACGCACTGTTCTAATTCACCATTAATGAAGCTTTGTTCTTTGCAAATAACTCGGATCTGACCCGGCGGAGGCGGATCTGACCCGGCGGAGGCGGATCTGACCCGGTGGTCGACAGTGATGGATCTACTCCGGCGAAGGCGGAGGTGGGAGAGAGAGGAGGCGGAGGTGGGAGGTGGGAGACGGAGGTGAGAGACGGAGGTGGAGGTGGGAGAGGGAGGCCGAGAGGGAGAGGTGGGAGAGGCGGGCGGAGGCGCAGAGGGAGAGGTGGGAGAGGCGGGCGGAGGTGGAGGCGGAGGTGGAGAGGGAGAGGTGGGAGAGGGAGGGAGAAAGAGGAAAGAAATAAATGGAGAAAATTGGATAATTAATTTGTAGGGCCATTAGGTAGTTAGAATTTTGAATTATAGTTAGAAAAGTTAGTTAGTTAGTTAGGGGATGAAATGGGGGATGGATAGATGGGGGAAGATATAATTACCCTTTTTTTTAACATTTTGATAGTGAAAATGCATTATCCCGTAATAAATTGTAGTGTTAGTTTAATAAATGCAAATCTTCGTACGAAATCTAGTTGAAGCTAATTATTAAAATATGCAATTTACAAAATAGGAAACATATAACAAACCCAGTGCTTGTAGATATTGCGTTCAATCGAGAAAAGAATTGCGATGGACAAAATAAAAAGAGAAATTTAGATATGTCCATCATAACTTCTCAAATTAGATATTTTCCCATCAAATCTTTAAAATTTGTTATTTCTCCATCTAAATATAACTATATTATAAAAATACCCATTACTCAATTAAATCAATTAAAAATACTGATTAATAATAATAAACTAATAAAAGGGCAGTTATGTCCTTCCACCACATTTGCGTACTGTTAAGTTAGAAGCATCTCCAATTCCACGGCAACCCCTTCCACATACCTCTTGTACCGGGTACCGCACTTTTCACTGACCCGAGTCAATTAGCATTCTTTTATTGAAATTGATAGTCTTCATGTAATTTCATGTGATTGGGAGCATCGCCTTACTTGTAAAATCATCAATTTGGGGTTTCAGGCATGCATTGGCTCAATTGCCGAGCACTCCTCTTTCAAGCGTATGGTGATTCTTGTTCAATTGAGCAAAATTGAGTCATCTGTTCAAATCAATTGAGATCCCCATGGTCTGATCCTCTTACTCCCCCGCACAGGGAATTAGATTTTGAAGCCAATTTCACCTCCCACTTTCTTCCTTGCACATTTCTGATTTTCTTCGAGTGTTATGGTTTTGGGTGAGTTTGTTGTTGGTTTGATTATATACTGTACCTGTACCGTTTCTATTGCTCTTGAAGATGCCAATATAATGAAATTAACAGGAACAACCATTCTGGCATTCTGCAGTAAGCCTCTTGCTGCTAGGGATGATGCAATAACCCTACTCTAATCCTTCTATAGTCACATGTTTCATGTACTACTGAAAGCCTCAAATCTCAGTACCGTACCATCTGCTACAGTTGTTGTATTCACCCCCAAAAAAACAAAGTATATATAGGTAGGTAATCTGATATGTATTAATTGGGTCTCGTCTGAGCCTTAAACAAATCAGTCGTTTTTAGGTGAATTTCACTTCTGTTTTTAAGATGAAACATCAATGGCAAAACACACATTTTGAAATTTGATGCGGACAACTCCAGTCGTTTCACAGCAACAATTATTGGAGATACGATGTTTACTGTGCGAGAAGGTGGTGTCCTTATGCAAGGGCATAAGTGTCCTTTGGTTCTTTTAATTACTATTAATTATTGTTTTTAATTAATTTAATTGAATAATGGGTATATTTATAATATAGTTATATTTAGATGGGGAAATAACTAATTTTAAAATTTTGATGGGGAAATATCTAATTTAAGAAGTTATGATGGGGCATATATCTAAATTTCTCTAAAAAAAAATATATCAATTTTATGCTCCATTATTTTCAACTGTTCAGTTAGTAAAAAGTAGCTAGAAATACATGTGATATCTGTCCAGCAGGCCCAGCTGGCAGTGGTCCCGAACCTGGTGTATTTGAGTTGCTGTAAGTACTTGGTCTGTAGGCCCAGCTGGGCATCAGGTTTCATGTGCACAATCTGGCACATATGGAAGCAGCGGAACTGGGTGGTTTTTGGGGACGCGGCGCTAAGGACAGAGGCTGTGGCCGACCGGTGTGTGGACGACATTAATCTATGGCTTAAACACTGTTAGAGCTGAGAACTGAGAGCTCTGGGCTACTGGTGTCTCACCGGGTTTTTCTTGTTTTTACTTTCAAAATTCTCCATGCTGTTGTGGGTAGTGTGTTTTATTTTTTCCATTACGTGTGCATGCTACTGTTTGCTATAGGGAGGGATGCTGAGGGGCATAGCTGTAATGTTTTTTCAGTATATAAATATCTCCTTGGAAGTCGCTTCCAAGTTTTCAAAAAAAAAGAAAGTACTTGGTCTGTAAATCTAGTTGATGCGATTATGAAGTAATCCTTTGGTGGCTGGTTTAGGGTTACTAGAACGGCCAGTGACTGACCCACATGTAAGTCTAGAGAGTCATATGAGTTTTGAAGTGTGTGGGCCCCTTCTACCTCAATTAATTTGAGAGCATGGCCTTGGATTCTGAAATTAATGGAGGTCTCCAATCCGACGTTAGAAATCCTAAAGAGGTATGTTTTCCCCGAAATAACCAAAAATATAATATCTTAAGGTACTGGACCAAGAGTAATACTGCCATTAGTAATGCTGAACTGGTACTACTGGTTAGATTGAATTAAGATTAAAAAAAATCATAAATAAATTATATCAATCCAGAGCAAAGGTAGTAAGCAACTAATTAATACCACAATACATAATTAAAATAAATTATTAGATGGAGAAGTATCATTCTATAAAGTACCTTGATCTCCATTGAAGGAAGTTGATTGAGCTCCATTTATTAGAAGCCAATCAGGGAAAGGAAGAGAACTTCCTTGCTTGAGTCCAAAATTTGCCTCAATGTCTAAAAAAAGCCGACAGTTCAGGTTTCATCAACTGTTCAATAAAAATCTTAAACAAGGAAAGAAGAACAAAGATTCCAAACTTGATTTACCTTGTGTCCAGCTTTGTACCAGTCACCAACCAACAATTTGAAGTCACCATCTGGCTTGGGGTATGACACTGGTATGGTGGGCCACTGGTACACATTAAGCGCACCAAAACCGCCTGATGCTCTATGCATGCCAACTGTAGGAAGTATGTGAACGAGCCGATTTGATCCTTGGTTTGAAAGTTGTACGTGTAGTTTGAATTTGGTGCAATTGGGAACGTCGGTTTTTGCTGATTTTAGGGCTGGAAGGTGATTTTGATCAAATTCTCGTGATTTAATTGTCGTTTTGAGCTCAAATTTTATCTGTGGAATCGTGTAGACCCCTATATTGTTTGTGTGTATTCAATTTTAGGTGAAAAAGAGTTTCACATCAGTTTGTTCTCGGATTGGCTCGGGTCAGCGGTTATCACCATGATTTTCACCATTTGAATCGATTTTCTTTCAAATTGAGTTTGCAAACATCTTAAACTTACTTCAGAGATCGTGTTTGTATGAATTTCAATCAAAGTTTGTAGCTGGACCATAACAGTGGTTTGGTCTTAGTATAAAATTGGATTAACATGCCATCTTAATTTAAAATTTCAAATGTCCAAATGGATGTTCTAGTTCAATTCAAGTTTGTTTATAACATGTTGACAAGTTGCTTTAGAGGTTTAGAAGTTTATTTTGCATTGTTTGAACCTGTTATGTGTTTATTTGAAAAGTGAATTTATCAAGGGTTTTTACTTATTTGATTTTCTTTTTAAATGGATTTTTTTTTTACTTATTTGATTTTCTTTTTATATTTTGCTTTTGGTTTTAGATTATCGACATGTTAAACTGTATCCAGGAAATCTTTTTTGTCCTTTTACTATTTTGCCCCTGTATTTTATTTAATCTTTAAAACTCATCCTTTTTCACAGGGGTATTTTGGGGAGCCATCTTCAAAAATCAATTCTGAGCAATCTACTACACAATTTTTTTTGTTCTTTTTATGTAAATTCATGTCATAACATGATCTAAACACCTGCAAAATTTCAAGTTTTATTTCAAAGCCTAACTATATTTTTGGATTTATTTTGTAAGATGTTGTTTTATAAAACAAAAAATTGTTTTTTGTGCAGTTTTGATATTTTGATTAGTGAACTTCAAAAATAGCTAATAAATCATAGGAAAATGCTATACATGAAAAATTTGGCCCTAATGTGTTTGTTTTTAGTCATTTATTGAACTATAAAATGGATTTTTCATTTGGTTTTCAGGTCAGTCTGCACTGGCTGATTTGTCAGAATAGGTCATTTTGGGGTTTTCCAGTGCCAATGTCATACCAGTGTCATTTGTGCTTAATTTCAGTGCTGATGCCATGCATGCCAGGGTACCAGGGACTAATTGACACTGATTACAACATAGTGTGGAGATTGGTTCATGACAGGACAAGGTTCAAATGGGCTCAGGTCACTGTTTACCATACCAGAACAAAAGAGACAAGATCAAAGCCATGGAAAATCACTCAATTAAAGATCAAAGAAGAAGGTTAAACTGTCAGAACCAAGATTTTTTGCAGGGAGGTCCCTGGATTTTTATTATTCACAGATTCATGATCTTTTTACTATTTTAAACAGGGTTGCGCCAAAATGCATATTGGGCCGAGATCTGAGGCCCAGATTTCATCAACTTCACGCTGGTACTGATTCGCTTTATTTATTTAGCGGGCCGCTGACAGGTGGGCCTCTTCCAAGTTAGTGACTGATGATTTAATATAGCGCTTGGAATTCAAATGCCTTGCGCCAAGATTTGTGCAGCTTCAAACTTCTTTCTCGCTCCAGAATCAAACAACTCCCCTCGCATCAATATTCGTGCGAGCCAGATGACGCCTTGTCGGGGTCTCCTTCCCGGCTTTTCACCTGTGACTCCGGTCACCTCCGGTTGAGGGGTTGTCGAGTTCCTGATTGCGATGGAGAGCTTGTCGGCGGTTGACGGCATTTTGCGGCAGCAGTGGGCGGCAGAGCCCCAAATTTAGGGTTTTTTAAGATTTCTCTCGATTTTCTTCTATCTCCTTCATCATTTTCTTGATCTCTTCACAGTTGTGCTTAGTATGACATGGGGAATTTGATTTCGAGCTTGATTTTGTAGCAAGGGGCTTACAGGTGAGGTTTCAGTTCTGACAGCAACTTGAGCGTGGTTTTTGCTGGTTTTTCTTTGAGTCAGGTGATCTTAGGCATGATCTTGGGTTGGGGGTCGTTATTTAATGCTTCTCCATTGATTTTGTACTTTATTTGGGTGATCAAGCTCATGGGTTTTAGGTGTAAGGCTTGAAGATAGCCACTGTCACTGCATAACACAGTGACAGTGTGCTATTGGGTTTGTTTAAGGCCTCTTTTGGATCTATTTTTTGGTTTTCAGCTCTATGGGAACATGCATCACATAGGTGAGTGTTTGTATGTTCATTTTTATGATTTTAGTGAATTTATTTTTAACTTTCCTATTAATTTTACATATGTGCAAGGTAATTTTGTATTTTCTGACAAGTCAACTTGTCTTTTTCACAGGGAGCAATCTGTAATTCCAAATTTAATGTTTTTGGTTTCTAAAATTCCAGGAAAACTCAATCTACACCCAAGATTTATTTCATGATTTTTAAAATTTTTTTAACTGGTTGAACTGGGTGTTTAATGAGGGTCAGTTTTGGTACCGGGGTGGTACTGTACCAGTGACTGTTTTTCAATAACCTGAACTTTGCAACCTCCTAATTAATTGTAGAAAAATCACAAAACATGAAGTTTGTTCCTGAAATGTATATACAAATTCTCTGTTAGCAGTCGTGACAGGGTAAATTTACAAGGAGACCCTTGCATTTGTTATTATTTGCACCTTGTCAAACCCAAAAAACAGTGAACACATGCTTTCTTTTATCATTTTTTTTATTGATGATAATTAGATGCTCATTGTGAACAACTGCACATATCCTTGCATCTTCTTCACCTTTACTTTGCATATAAACCCTTGTATTATCTTGTATATATATTTTTTTTAATTTTTATGAAATACACACACTAAATTATAACAGTGATGAGATACATATCCTTTTTTGTTAATTTGCTTCTTGTAAGCACTGTTTGCTTGAAGACCCAGTACCTTTCCAAAGGTCTTTATTTAGAAATTTCAACTTGAACAATTTAAAAGATGTATACAGTATTGGAACGCCATTCACAATAATAACATTCCAACAAAGTTAGAATTCGATGTAATGTTCACAAATCTACAAAGCCCCTACTAGTACTATATTCTGAACTATAGTTTGGTAACTACTGGGAGTAAAAATCTGATGCTAACTTTAACCAAATTGCCACATTTTGGAAGCAGAACTGTACTGATCAGATACCCTGCATATAGAAAAGCCCGTCACAAGACCCCAACCATGCGCCTGAACTTTGACTTTGATCGAGCTGATGCCCGGCATAGCCTACAACAAAGAAAAGGTGCACACTTCTGAAAACTTCTATTAACTTTTAATGCAAATCCAAGGACTACCATATTCCCTTGTACATAAAACCAAACAACAATATGCCTAGTGCATGTACTACATAATACCAAGCTGGTACATTATTCAATGTTTGCAATACTTGGGGGTGTAAACGGATTGGACATTATCCGTCCGTATTTTTGTGGATAAGGATATTTGGATAAGGATAGTTTACAGATATGGATACGTATATATGGATACGGATACGGATACGGTTTCGGTTTCAGAAGCGGAACCAGATAATTATCCGTATCCATATTTTTTTAGTTTTTCAGATATCCGTTTCTGTGGATTTGGATATCCGTATTTTTTTAATAACATGTTAATTTTATCGCAATATTTAAATTAGGTATCCGAATTATATCCGTATCCGTTATATCCAAACCATATCCGTAGTTGTATCTGTCTAATATCCGATCCGTATACACCCTAACAATACTACACTATGTTGATAAAAAACATTATTACATAATTTTTAAAGTGGAATAATTATATAATCCTACTAGCAAATTGTCAAGTTAAAATGCCAACCTTGAAAACCAGGCCATAAGACCGAAGTACAACATGACTCAGAAAAGATCTCAGAAAATAAAAGTTCTCCCGTTTTGATGCTCCAAATGCACGTCCTGCAATCCTCCCCACCTGATAAATTGCATCCTTTTATATCGCCTTCTATTTTTTGTTCTTTTAATATTTCCAAAAGTAACTTCTTTTTTATTTATTCTGCTTAATATTTTCTACAATATTTAAAATGTTGTATTACCATGACCCAAGTTGCATCTAAAGTTTGGAGACTACCATGCTGGCCGTGGTAGTTTAGGTTTTAGGGTTTAGTTCTAGCATAAACCAAAGCAAACAATTTACACTTGAATAAAACCAATTCTGTCCCTAAAAAAGTAACACAATACCAGAAAGCAGAAGCGTTTCAGATGGGTTGACTGCAAGTTGCAGATGATTGTCGGAGTTCCCATGTCCCCTGTAAGACTGGACACCTTTCCTGAGTCGAATATCAAATAGCTTGATCTGCAATTTATAAAGGTGGAAAAACAAAACAAAAATAAAGAAAAACAATATAGATGTTTAACTGCAAGGCACTAGACCAACTGCAAAATGTCCAAATATTAATCAGTCTTCTTTTCCAAAATGAGATATAACACATCTTGCCCATATTTCATTATAAATGAGAACCTCCTATATCCTTCTGAACTGAAATCAGCCTATTTTCTGCTTGTGTATTATTTTCAAGAAAATATCCAAATCACTCATCTTCATAACTACTTTTTTTAATATTTGTGAGAAGTTTAAAATAGATACATGTTCTATATGGAGATTTGCACCAATTTTGTGTAATTATATGTGTGTTCACATGAAGCGTTTTCTTCCAGACAAGACAAATAGTTAAAGGCAACAATAAAAAGATTGACCCCCACTGGTTATAACTATATTAATTGTACATATCATGCCAGTTTGTACCTTCCCCACTTTCCCAAAGACTTGGTGAATTTTGTTTAAATAAAAAAATAGGAAAGGATCTAACCTTACCATCCGTTGAACTGGCTATGAAGTAATTTTCATCAGATGATAGAGAAACCATGCTGCACATATAATTTATTTCAGATTTCTCAGAAAAGAAGCCTCTTAAGAAAAGGATAAAAAGTACAAGAATATAGAAGCAATGCATTATCCCATTTGGCCCTCTAAAAACCATAATACTGCATGCCCACACTACAAAGAACCCCATTTGCTATATTCTCGGAAATGCTGCCAAAACTAACCCCATTTGCTCTTTTTCATGTGCATGGATGCAATCGACAGAGATATTCACGAGTTAATACACATATAAAATAATAACTGAAGGAATATTGTTTCTATACCTACAGACTGCATAAGTCATACGCACACAACTGTCAGATCTGAGTCCTTTATCAACCTATTGATGAACAAAAGGACCAAATTGTACAAATAAAAATTCTGACATTATAATATTGGTTTAGTTCAATCAGAAACTGTTGAAACAAAAAACAGCCAAACAGTAGTTCGGAGTAACTTTATTTCAACTGTATCATGAAGCATTTTTTTTATACAATTTGTAACACATGATCGAACTTGATAATGTACCTGAGATCTTATAAAATTCCTTCTTCGCCATCTCCTAATCCCATGTAAGCTTGTCATGTGAGAATTTGGGGTGGCACTAGACCAATCAGAGGCCTCTGTATTACCAGAAATCTGTTTTTCTCGTGTGTCAAAAGTCAATATTGACCCATTTCTCAGACCACATAGTACAACATTTCCCTGAAAAATAGATAACAAATCTTATTTATGTAATCAAAAGATTTTTAACAAATCATGAATGGGAAGGGAACACCCAAATAAATAAATATTACCGAAGAAAGAAATTGCAGTGATAAAACATCACTTTTATTAGTGCAAATCATCCGCACTGGAGATCTGGCTTCCAAGTCGAGTAAAGCTGTCCCCATACTAGTTCCTACACATAATTTCAAATTTGTCCAGGCCAGAGCAATAAGATAATAAATCATCTTTGAGTGAGGCTATGGTAATATGCATATTACGGATCAACTCATGGTATGGATCCATATCTCTATTTTGAAAGTTCAAACAGCCAATCCGAACCGTTTTAAACATAATCTTCATATGAAAATGTACTTGCATACCAAATTTTTATATTTTTTAGAATACTTTTTGTATTTTTTTAGATAGGTAAAAAACCACTGCTTTTGGATGGTCCAGAAATTTCAAATCAAGTGATTTTCTACCTAACTAAAAATATAGTAAAAAAAGTTCTAAAAAAGGGTAAAATGGTATGCAAGTACATTTTCATATGAAGATCATGTTGAACTGTTCAGATAAACTTTTTGAACTTTAAAAACGAAGATATGAATCCATAGCACAGACGCTGTGTAAAATGCATATTACCATAGCCTCACTCAACATCTTTTGCCAACATTGTGTAGCTTTGTCTAAGAACCATATAATGATGTACCTCCTATTTCCCCAATATAGAGTTCTTAAACAAATATACCTTCATGGCCTACATTTAGTCAGATTTCATTTTTCTATCGTAGTGTCTCTTGGCATTCATTACAATATAGACAATATCACGAATCAGAAAAAATAAAAGAAAGAAGAAATGAAATAACCTAATGCAGCATAGGTTCCGGCAGAGTTGCAATCGACAGTCCACACAGTACCATCCATTTCAAAAAGGCATTGAGCAGCTGAGCCCGGTGTAAGATTTGCCTCTAAGGAGTAGAGTGAACCTTTAGATTCGCCAGATCCGGCAGTTGTGACCATGTTAATTGTTGTCAAGGAACACAAGACATAATTATTGAGAAATGTTTCCTATATCCCTCCTCTATTGGAAAGTACCCTGTTTCCCTTCATCTATCTCACTAGATAAGAGTAAATTATTGACAAGGTATCAGATTTTTTTGTATATGCTTTCCATTTCCCAGGGGAATCCAACACACATTTGTTTCTCCAGGAGTTAATGTGATATTTGGAGGTTTAAAAGGGCACAATGACATTGCCCTCCAATTAATAATAGTATTAAGCAGCATTTTGCAACAAGCAACGCACCCTTTAAGTACCCCTCACTCTTTTATCTCCTCTTAAGCCCAGATGGAGTTGAAAGTGAGTCATCTTTTTCTTAATTTAATCATCGAAGTTTAGTAGAGAGCAGGCTAGGATACAATACATGACCACCCAAACCACCACTTTGTTTCACGCATGAAACACAAGATGGGAACATCAGATTTCGACATACTGAAAGGGATGGACTTGTCAAGCGGGGAAAATCGGAGACTTCATTCTGCCGACGCGGGGACCACACTGATTCTACATCAAGATGGGGTTCCTCAGGATTATCTACCTGAAAAAAACTATAAAACAAAAGTGTAAGATCACTAAGTCAGTAACCTAAGAAATCAAATTAAACAACTGTTAAAATACACAAAAGGATAGTAAAGTACGGAACATCAGAACATATCAATTCTATATTTCTATCACATATCAAATGTTGAAAAATGTCAGCTAGTACACCACCAAAGCAGGCATCTGGAAGACTGGAAGTATTTCAGTGTCCTGTCTAATTTAACATCAAAGGGGGAAAAATGAGAGAGAGAAAAAAACCTTGCTTACCTTAAACCACCATGGTGTCTGCTAGCTGCCAAAAGTAATGCATTTCTAATACCAGTTTCTGTATGTAATTGAATGCAAATTCTTTCAATTGCACAGTCCACATGTTCTGTACTCCCAAACTTCCATACCTGCAATAGACAAAGGCATGCAAGATTTCATTTAAAACCTATTGAGGTTCAGTTGAATTGAGATTCGGCATTTCTTGATATGAATTCAATAACAAACTTATAAGTAATTAGCCAAAGAGAAAAATCAGTCTGAATTAGCCAACTCAGGTCAGTTTCAGAAAAAGGCTGAACTCTGGGATAAGACATGGTAGATTCAACCTGCTAAATATTTATCTAAGCCTGAGTTTGATCCGAGTCAGCCTAATCTGAGAATGTCAGTCAAAATTGGTAAAATGTTTAAGTTGAATGGTCCTGTTTGCAGTTTTATAAACAATAAAGGATGTGTACATTTGGTTTTAGGTGCAGAAGTTTTTCAAAACAAACAAAAACATGCAATCGACAAACTGTAAAATTAAAAATTAAGGTCATTAAAATATCCCAGTATTCTAAATTTTTTATGTGTACATATTTCCATTTTTTTTAGACCCTTGAACCTTTTTTTTTTCTAATACACCAACAATATTTATTTATATAAGAAGAGGTGCATGAGTTGCTGCGATAACCATCCTAGGCAGAAAACCCACATCAGATCATAAGTTCCAGAACCATGACAAAAATAGTGCAATATACTATTGCATCTACACAAACACACACACACACACACAGAGTACTATATCTAAAAACAATGTGTTAAGTAGACAAAAACAGGCTTGCAACATGCATACTGAAATGATTATAACATCACAAATACAAAATACGTTTCTCAATTCTATAATCAAAATACTAATTCAGCAAGAAAAAGAACAAAAAAACAGGAAGAACTTTGCAATATGCATATAGAAATGATGATAACATTGCAAATGCAAAAATGTTTTATAATTCTACAATCAAAATAGTAATTCAGCAGGAAATAGAACCAATCTTGAAAGAAATTAAGAGATGATAAACATACTGTAGGCTGAGAAGCTTGAATTTCTTCGTAATGCTTATGAAAGTGATATCTTCTTGAGTTGAACAAGATATCTCTTCCTTGAATTTCTCTTAAACCAAGGAGGTGGCTGATTTTTATCCCTTCACCCTTTCTAATCACCTGAATTTTACTTTCCTGAAATATGCAAAAGGTTCTCCAAGAGTTCTTTTACATATATACACACAAAAATTTCATATCCAAAGAATATTGGTGATCACATATATCCTATTAATTTTGAAGAATCTTCAAGGTCCTTATGGTGATCACATATATCCTATTACTTCTGCTACCAAGAGTCAGCACACTAAGAATACTTAAGAGACAAAAAGCAGCAAACTATTAAAGTTATGCTAGGGCTGGAATAACATTAGTTGAAATAACTGACATATTCCAAACTAAGTTCCATGGCAAAATATTAGTGGCTTTTATTGCATATAGAGAAACCGATAAGTAATTACAAAAACAACCAAGAAGTAATAGTCGACTACCTTGCTAGAAGAAGAACAAGTGGCCAAGGCAGCACTAGCTGTTTGCTTAGAGCCAGGAATTGGGCCTTTTATTGAAAAATACCGATTTTTCTCTGCATCATAATAAAATCCGGGCAAATCTGCACAAACAATGATTATAGACATTAGAGCGAAACTGGCTAGGTTAGGTAATGGTACAGCACTAAAGAAGCAAACCAGTGCTGTACCATCTCAGTAATGTCTGGTAGCATACTTACTGCTATCGTGTCAATACAGCAACTTCTATGTGCTATTAAAGAAAGTTTACGGGTTTATACCGGAAAACAGTAGAGCATATAGTGTGCGAAAATATACTAAAACCAGAGGAAGCGAGAGCGTGATAAACCTTTAGGCGGTGGTATTGTCTAAAGAGAAGAAAGAGACTCGAATTGAACTGAACTGAGGTGGGGGTCCCTTGGTCTCTTTCTTATAGGCCGCCTCTCTCCTGCTGCTGTCCAGTCAAGAACTCAAGATAGCCTCTTTTTCTTCTTGTTTTTATTTTGATTAACACTTTCTTTTTCTTTCCTGTTATGGCGCGTTGTGTTTTTGGTGGGCCGTGATCTGGGCTCTTATCTGTGACTAATTTACATATGCTGCTATTTGTAAGTGGATCATTCTTTATGTAAATAAATTGTAGTATTATTTTAATAAATGCAAATCTTCGTACGAAATCTAGTTGAAGCTAATTATTGAAATATACAATTTACAAAATAGGGAACATATAACGAACCCTGTGCTTGTAGATATTCCGTTCAAACGAGAAAAGAATTGCAATGTACAAAATAAAAATACTTCAATTTTATGCTCCATTACTTTCAACTGTTTAGTTAGTAAAAAGTAGCTAGAAATACATGTGATGTCTGAATTTATCAATTTCTACAAATCAAAATATTCATGCATAATTTAGATAGATTCATTCTGAGTTGGTCCAATCTTAACTTGAACTTACAACCAGGTGATTTGCTTCTTAATTCTAAGCTATATTTGCTTGTTTTGCAACAATCCACTGGAAGTCTGGAACAATTCTACTATTTGCCAAACAGCCGCCATACAATTACATGAGAATTTAATTACAAGCGTGCACCTTTAACATTTTGGAAAAAAAAAAAAAAGGTGCACTTCTGGAACTTATATACAACGCTAGATACAATAGATTGCCAAGAAACAAACAAGAAAATGAATTATCTACACTCCATTTTTCTGTGCATAAACCACAAATCCCACTAATAACATTGTTCTTACTTCTTTTTCTTTTTCTTGTAGTTCTCTAGCATCTCTTGCCTCTCAAGAGGAGAAGCAGAGAGCACCCATTTGCTAAACTCAATCTCTCTCATTCCCATGAAGGAAGCCACACGACTGAACTCTTTTCTTTTCCTCTCTTCTCGCCCAGCTGGATGCCTAATTTGGTGGCTTTCGTTAGCAGTATTGCTAGAACCATCAACTTCATGACCATTATCTTCTGTACTTACAAAAATATGAGTTTTTGTTATCCCCATATTTACAACATCTTCATTTCTATGAGCATAAATGATGCCTGCAATAACACATAATAAAACAAATTAGAAAAAAATAGTAAGGTTATTTTGACAGCATTTGATTTTACAGCTTTAAAAACTTTACAAGACTTTATTTCAGTGGTGATGCACATGAAGTTCTTATATTCTATGTTGCAATTTTAAAGATTTTTATGTTAGTAGGTACGGAGAGCAGGTGTGAATTATACAAGGAAAGGTCTGATCACTATAAAGGAACAATAAATATATAGCATGTTGTAATGGTTGTAATATATAGAATAACTATACCCAAATCCTTGAGGTTGGTGTGATCACATGCTTCATTATCCATTTTGGAACCTGCCACCACTGCACCACTAGTACCACTCTGATCTACCATGGAACCAATTTGTACTAACTTCGGAGAGGTATTATTCCCTTGTTTTTCGTGCATTTCAATGATCTCACTTGTGAAAAGCTTGTCAGACAAGTCGCGAAACAAATTGGAGATGCCAAATAACTCCCCTTGGAATTTCTTATTATCCTATAAAAGGAACAGTATATGCATGATAATTCTTTTCCAGCTACTTTATGCAGCAAGAAACATCAATGGTTCACTAAACTTAGCAGCCACCAGTAATACCGACTACCAGACTACAAATTATAGTTGTACCCAACCAAACCAGAACTCGTACCAGTTCTGCTCAAGTCAGTAAATCAACTGACAGCACAATAGTCCTCGTCAGAGACATCAAACATAAAGTATGGTTCCTGTATGTTATCACTAAAAAACTGCTGGTAGATAGGTGTTGGTTATCCTTTAAAAAGATGTATACCTGAACACCTTCAAAGTACCGTTTCTCCATCTTCCCTGAAACTGCAATATTAGACAACTGCTGTTTGTAAATTTGTCTTGTATATACTAGTTCTTCAAGTGAACCAGCCGCTAGAAGACGAAAAACCGTGACATGACGTTTTTGGCCATACCGGAATGACCGATCTTGGGCTTGTAAATCCTGTGCAGGGTTCCAGCTTGGGTCAAATATCACAACCCTGTTTGCACTCACCAAGTTTACACCCAGGCTGCCGGCCCGGGTTGATATTAGAAAAACCTGAGAAGTGGTCAACAAAAGGATGTTAAGAAATATATACAAAGGGTTGTGGGACAGGTGTGAAGCCACAAAACATTTTAAAGTGGGGCAAAACATATGCTAATTTTAAAGTATGACATAGTTATATATTTTGAATTACAAGCGTAACTGTTGCATTTATATATGGCTCATCTCTGGTGATTAATAGCCTTCTTTTCTTGCATATTTCTTTAGAGGATGGTTCAAATGCCTCATTTCTTTCATGCTTCATCATGCCTCACATTTATCACCGTTCAACATGATCTCCATATTAAAATATGCTTGGACACCAAATTTTATATTTTTTTGGAAAAATTTTACTATTTTTTTAGATAGGTACAAAATCACTGTTTTTGGATGGTCCAGAAACAGTGATTAAAACAGTGATTTTTTTTCCTAAATACTTCTTTATCATTGTATAAAACTTTTCTCCAAATACACTAAAAGTAAACAACCTGTTTGCTAGGGCTCTTATTGAACTCATCAATGAGGTCCTGACGAGTGTTCATCGGGGTGGAACCATCAAAGCGTGAAAAGCAGTAGCCCTTCCGTATTAGAAACTTCTCTAGTATATCCAACATCCTTTAATTAAAATAGTATAATGGTTAAGGTAGATTTCATATCTTTGCAAAGCTGTTCAATGTTGAGTTCAATTAGCAAGAACCCCAAAACATATGCAATTGGAAAAAGAGAAACAAGAAAGTTCCTTGAAGCCAAATCAGGAGAGAATTATCCATGTTGTTACCAAAAAAAAGAACAAATCTAAATGCAGCGTGAGCAGTTGTTGAGGGATCAAAAGGGTAATTAACTGGAATAGGTGGCATATGCAAATAATCCATTACAAATTACAAAATGCTCTTAAAAGTGGTTGTTCATCTCCAAGTTACTATCTTAGTCCCAATCAGTGTTCTAAATAGCTAGCTATAGCAGCGCTATAGCTACGCTATAGCTTTTTCAGACCATAAAAGCTAAGCTATGAGATATGAGTGCGCTAATTCACCTACGACCGCTATAGCTGTAATAGCTGACCGCTATTACCGCTATGCGCTACGCGCTATTGCTACCGCTATGCTACATGAGCTTTTTTTGGCGATTTACATGGGCTTTTGTTTTTATTTATGATGCTACATGGTCTGCTATGATAAGTATTCTAAACCAAACTATGTGCTTATGTTCCTATTTGTAATTTAGTCTCTCATTCTATATCAGAAAATATTCAAATATTAATTATTTTTTTTACTTGCTCTTTGTCTAGTATTCACTTGTATAATTATTGCCGTTCGTTTCAATTGAAAACTAATTTTGATTATTATAATATATAAAATGTTCAAATAAGTATACTTACTTCATTTCACTTGTAAAATTAATTGCTCTTTGTCTATTATAATCTGTAATACTATCAAGTATGAACTATTAAATAATATTACCTTGTATATCCTTTTTTTTCTTCTTATTTGCATGATTGAAAAAAATATAGACTAAAATTAGTTATCATTTGATTGTTACCCCAATTCTCTAATATTGTTCATGTTGATAATTAGTAGAATATAAATTTTGAAACAAAAAAAACGCTATGTATGATAGCTTCCGCTTTAGCTACGCTATTCGCAATAGCTTTTTTTTTTGTCTCCCCGCTATGCCGCTATAATCGCTATTTAGAACCTTGGTCCCAATGTATAGAGTTTTTGAATTTTGTGATCCTGAAATATAACAATTTGTACCCATTTGGTTTTTCCTACCATCATGCCTCTATCCAAATAGTTGTTGAAAGATATATTCAGCACAGATGGGGAATAACCAGTCATTGATTTAAAGATATGATATCAAAAAATACACTTTGTTGATTTTGGTATTCAACCACCTTCTGGATAAAAATGCTAGACAGGATCAAAATCAGAATGCAAAGATCAAAACAGGAACTTTGTAGCCAAAACAGGAAAAAAATGATAACTTTAGGGGTTTGCTGTGCAATGTACCAAAGAAAGGAGACTTAAAAAAGGAAAAATGAAAAAATTACTTACCTGACAGAATAGCTGAAGAGAAGAATTTTGTCCCCTTGGGAGGTCCATAGAGCCAAAAATTTCTCAAGGGCCCGCATCTTCCCACAGTGCTCTGTATCACTGAGTCCCATGAAGCTCTCGTTCTTGCCACTGCCGCCAACCAAGTCCAGGTCAGTGCCAAAGACAGCTGATGCCAGCTCAGCATCTTTTTTCTGTTTCTCTGCTTCATCTTTTGGATTTGGCTTTATCAATTCCAGATGATTGCTAATCTTAAAGAAGATAAAAAGAAAAGTAGGCTTTAAGTAAAGGCATCAAACTGGTATGGTTCCCTGGCTGTAAGGGAAAATGGTGAGGAAAAAAGAACTTGTGTCAAACCGAACCTGTCAGCACATCTGAGGTTGTGTTAATTTTGGGTTAGCTTGTTTTCATTGGCTCATCTGAGGTATTAGGCCAGTTGATTTTGGTTCAAGGATTATACAGTTAAATTTCAATTATCGAGACAGCCTTCAGGTTTGAGTCAGGTTTGGTCTGGTTTTTGATTAATTTCCATATAAATTTAATATTATATAGTGATTGAGCTGCTTTCAAGTTAAATAATTCTTGGCATGATATTGATTCTTAGATTCTAAACAAGTACAATAAGTATTACCTTTTAAAAGAAGGTATCAAACTATTACATATTTGGTGACAAATCATGAGAACAGAGAACCTTCTCTTTTTGCAACAAAAATTTAAATTGCAAATGACAAAGCCAAACCATTGATCTTGTACTATATCACAAGCAAAGCATATGCACATTATAAAAAATTAGCATTCATTAGCATTCATAGGCAAGAGAAATCAATGGTCAATTGCAATTAATTCTGCATGTTGATTCTTTAACCTCTGGATCTTGTATCAAATAAACTTCAGACTAAAATTTCCGGCGAACCGTATTGCTTGTGACATAGAAGAATATCAAAGATTTTGTTTGTCATTTGAAATTTAAATTACTGACACAAAATGAAAAGTGTTGTCATCCTGCATCATACAAGAGTTGTATTGGATCCCTCCTCCATTTACAATTGACACTTTAACATTATCAATTATCAAAGCAACAAAGAAAAGAAAAATAAGCACCTGTTGAAGTTTCGTAAGGCAAGGAAGAATGAGACAGAAGGGGCACATAGCACACCCATCAGGATTATCCTTATGCAAATATGACCAAATTACCCCTTGAGGCTCTGTTCTTTTACAACACTCAACCTGGGTTAGTGGGCCCCCACAAGAGCACGGCAAATCCTTGTTTATAATACACTGGACATCAGGCTGGTTCAACATTCTTCTGTAGGCTCGTTTTTGCAAGTCACTCATTTTACAAAAAACCACATTATCTTCCTTACCAAGCATTAAATGCCCGATTGTCTCTTCCTTGGTACGTCTCAGTAAATACCGTTTGAGTACTGAGACAAGATGTCCTTTTCTCTCCTCTGCTATTTGAACAAACCTATCAGGGGCACTAAGCCTCTGGCCAAGTTTTAGTGGCTCATCATAAAAGCCTCTAAAATGGTCGCGATCGCCGAGACAACCCGGTACAACCCAGTCAAAGAGGTTAAACAACTCCATTATTTTATTTTGCAGTATGGTACCAGTTAGACCATATCTCTTCTTTGTTTTTATCCCCTGGCACGAGATATACAGCTTTGATTTCTCATTTTTGAGACGGTGCGCCTCATCAACAATTACCATTTCCCATGGGATTTCACATAAAATTTGGTCATGGATTCTGAATGTGTCAAAACTTGTGATTAACACCTCGATGGTTTGAGATTCTATTTTTTCGAGGACTAATTCACGATTTGGACCATGGTAAATAGCCACTTTAAACTCACCCCATTCAGAGAACTCATTCTCCCAATTTTTAATTACTGACGTGGGACAAAGGATAAGTATTGGGCCAATTTGGCATGTTGAATCACTCTGTTCAGAAATTTGTTCAATATCAGGATCTCTTCTAATTACTGCAGACAGAAATGCAATTGTCTGGATTGTCTTTCCCAAGCCCCTGACAGAAGTAAAGATATCAAAAAAGGAGATCCAAATAAAAACTATAACAGATTGTATGAAAGGCAATTGTATATTCATCTTTCTTAATTTCAATAACTAGGTTCCAGCAGACAACATCAACAAAATACTTCATAGTTGAACACTATCGTGAGCTTCAAACAATAATATTCAACTCCCAGTTTCTCTATGCATCTGGAGTAACTGTGTTCTGAATTGTCCACCTAACTGACACATGAAATGTACAAGTCAGACCACAGGTACTACCATGCTCAGTTTATAAATGTGGTGCCAACTTACATGTCATCTCCAAGTACACCGCCATGGTTGTGTTTGTACAAATTATATAAGAACCTCACACCATCTCTTTGGTGCTCAAGCAACCTGCAATTGATTGACGCAGGTACCTGCAAAGACACACCAGCATTATCTTCTGGTAAAAATTGAGGTTCTATTTGGGGATAATACTCGACTGAAGCTTAAAAAGTAAATTCCATTAAGAAAACACAGAACAGAAAGTAAACCTAGCTATATCCTGCTTACAAAACCATTACCTGAACAAGTGGACCTTCACCCGGTGCAGACAAGACCAACGGTTCATACGGCCCCCGTGTCTCAATGCCAGAATGCGCAACTGGACGCCTCCAATTGACCTTTACATCAGCGACCTCTTCCCTCTCCTCTTCACCATCCTCCTCCTCTTCTTCTCCAGCTTTATCTGTGTTTCTCTTGGGAATTGAGAGGGAGGGGGCGAAATCGGGCAGGTCTAGTCGCTGGAGCTGTTGGGAGAGAGACGACTTGGGAGGCTTTCGGGGAAGAAACTGAGAGGGAACTGGAGGTTCTAATGGAGAATCACGTACGCCATCGTCTGGGGTTGGTTCCTTCCGAAGCAAAAGAGATGGGATCGAATCGAGGCGGAGGAGTTGGTGAGCCAGAGAGGATTTAGGGGGTTTGCGCAGAGGAAATGAGGGCTGGGAATCGGAGAGGGTTGATGAGGTGGAGGTGGTGGAACCGGAGCATGGACGGAGGAGAGTCTCCTTGAGACTGTGAAAGGACATGAATGACAGAATGGGTCCGAAAGACTGAAACGGTGAAACCAGATTCGCGAGTAGTTTTTTTTTATGACGAACCGAATTATTTCTCCGAATTTTACGAATTATCTGTAAATTTTTCTCAAATTTTTTTCAGAATATTTGTTTTTTTAGTTTTTTTGCTTCCTTGTGAGACTGAGATTTGTAATCTGAATAGTTTTAAATCACGAATTATACCTGAACTAATACCGAATTACAAATTTTTAACTTCGTCGAACTGAATCTGAATAATTCATTTGTCACTATATTTTTTCTTTTTGTTTTGAATTTTTAAAATCTGGGTCATTAATAACCAATCTAGCGGTTGTGATTTGTTGATTTATAAGTGCTAGGTAGTGCTGGATCTCCTGGAAAAAAACTCAACCTTTTTCACAATAAGCCCCTCTAAAATTTTTTAAATACAAAAATTTACGATGGAGTAGTAGTTATACTCTGAATCTACTGATTCAATTTCATTTGAGATACTTTTTTTTTTTTTCCAAAATACTCATCTTATTTTTGCGATCAAATTTAATTTTGTGATTATTTTGATAAAAAAATTCCATATTGATCAAAATGAGTCCAAAATGCTCACCACATATCTTTTATTGACATTTTTAGAATCACACCATCAAAATATAAGAATTCTTGTGAATTGTAAAAATTAGATATGTTGCTAGCACTTTAATGGGTGTATAAAATTTCGATTCGAAATGATTTTTTTTTTAAATGCTCTCCTCTTCTTCGAAGCTGGAATAAATATAATATTAGATTTGTTTTGTGACCACACAAGTAAACATAATTTTGTTTAGTTGAGATATAGCCCCGACAAATATGAATAATTCTGATAAATCTAAAAAAGGTTGTATTATGTATGATTTGCTTGTTATATGATTTAAACAATATAAATCCAGTTGTTGATGCGACAACATGATTGTTCAAGATCATCATTTCTTGTAATGTATAAAGTTGTATAAATATATAAATTACTATAAAGCCATTATATTAACTAGCTAGGCCGACTTAAATAAAGCCCTTGTATCATAAAATAAGAATATTTGTATAAGTTATTTTCTATATTATAGAGTCCAAACGAATTGTTGCAATCATTATACAAAGCTAACAATATCTACTATAATAAAATTCTGATTTAAACATATTTTACATCCTTGACCATAAAATATATCATAAAAAATTAAAAGATAAATAGATTTGGGGCAATAGCATGGCCTCTATCTTAATTATTTTTTTTTTTTTTTGATAAAAGGCCTAAGCCCGTTTCATTGAAACGAAAGTTAACTTACAACCGAATATAGAAGCTAGATAACCATGTCAAACAACCACATAAGCCAAGACATCTTAATTATAAATTAATAAAATGAGAAAGACTGTCACTTTGGTTTGGTGAAAATAAATAAGTTATGCAAAATAAACTCTTACTTTGTGATTTATTTTGTTTTATTTAACCACGATCATGAAATTTTTTAGCAATATTAATATTTGATATATATATATTTACAGATATTAGAGATGAAAATAATTTTAAATCATAAACTCTTAAAAGGAAAAATAACTATTTTTATTATATATTATAGTTGTTGTTTTTTTAAATCAACTTCTTAGAAAATAATATGTATAATATACATTTGGATGAAAGTTTAAGTTAGTATGAATAGTGAACTAGTTCAAAATTAAGAATATAACTTTTGGTTGATTGGGTTAGTAGAATAACATTTTAATTCATAATTAAAAGACAAATAAAAAATAATTCTTAATTACTAATTCAAATACATTCAAATATAGAATAATAATTCGAAATAATTGCTAATCTAGATTAGCACTATTCTTTGACTCATCCAAATACACGGATTGTACACAATGTTATAATTTTTCAACTATAAGGACACAACAAATTATATATAGTTCAACATTTTCTCCGAAGCATTAGCTGATATTTGTTTTCTCTTTTCTTTTCACTTCAAATTTTCCTAATAAAATCAGACATATCAACTTTTTTTCCAAAGAAAGTTATAACACATAAAAATTATTAATTAAGACTTCGGATATAATGTCTCAAAGTATCTCTGACGAACTCAATACACGTCATTATATATCTTACACGTGCCAACCGAAGACTTAACCCCACACTGCTCTTGATCACCTATAAATAACAAGATATATATGATCTTATTATTTCACGGTCCCTGTTGCAGTTGATCCTTCAAGTTTGAAGAAAAATCAAACAGTAGAACTGTAGAAGAGAATTAAACAAGCAACAGAGATGTCTTCAGGTCAGCAGGTGAGGCAACAGGCAAGTAGAGAGGAGCTGGATAGGAGAGCAAGAGAGGGAGAGACCGTGGTACCGGGCGGTACCGGAGGTGGTAGTCTCGATGCACATGAGCGATTGGCAGAAGGTTGTAATATTTTTAATCTAATTTTATTTTAAGTTTTCTATGCTTATCTTATTCATAGTACCTTTTTCGGTATAATTTATCTCTTTTGATTTTGATATTTGGGTGATTTGGATCTTGTGATGGAATAAAGCTAAGACATATGCTTAATTTTTAATTGGTCTGTAATCTTTTTTTAGAATAGGTTGGGTTTAACAATTGTTTAAATTTCATGCGAGATTTTCAGTCAGATTCCAAACATGTGATAATTTACATGGAAATCATTGCCTTTTGTCATTAGATTAAAAACTAAATCTCTTTGATATGGAATTATTAAAAACTGAATTCTTTTTGTCATAAGTTATCTAATACAGTTAGTCATAACGGAAGTAGAGAAATTTGCACACATATGGTTTTGTCACTGATCATCTTTTGTTAATTTGTAGGACGCAAGAAAGGAGGGCTGAGCACGACGACCGAGTCGGGAGAGGAGAGAGCTAAGCAGGAGGGCATATCGGTCAATCCCTTAGATCCCAAGGAATACAAGACATGCAAAGACTGAAATTACTAATTACTGAGGGAGGTGCTTGTAAATAAGTGTGTAATATGCTTTTTTTGGGTGTAAAGGTGTAGATGAAGATCAGCCCTTTGTTTGGTGTTTTATGTGCATATTGGTAGCCAATTGAGCGATCAGATAAGTCTTTTATTATTTTCCTTTTTGAGAAATATCACTGAGTTGGTTGGTTTATGATATGTAGTCATGTTGTACGTTATGAGCTGGGGTTAATAGGTAATTTGTATCATGGACCTATTAGAAAGTACTTAAAAGTAGAATAATGATTTTCTCCTCCGCTGTTTGGTAATTGGTCCCCTGAACATCCCCCGTTTTCTAGTCAAAGACTTAATTTTTCTAGTTCTCATCTCTAAACTCGGATATCATCTCTTTTTGCGAAACCGACGCAGCACCGTTCTTCTCTCCTTGCAGTACTTTCAATAGATAAAAGTGAAAACCCTCTCTCTCCATCGAAGAAGCAATATTCTCTTGTGAATTCTCTGCCCACTCTACGACTCTGAACCCGAATCCGAAATTGACTCTTAAGCTCTCCATCCACTAAGTTTCAGACTAGGACGACTACCACTCCCTCCCTTCATCTCTCATGACATCTCCTCCGGTTTAATTCGTTTCGGTTCGATTCATCTCAGGATTTTCTCGATTTGTGCCCCATGAAGACCGATGTGACAATTCATGACGAATTAGAGTCGGGTTGTAACTCTAATTTGGCAGAATGAGTTTCGACAGAAAGGGGGAGTCGTTTTTCTTTGAAGGTAGTGTCTGAGCAAGGAGATGACCTGAATATTTTTCACCGCTTTGTTTTTTCTTTTTCTTTAGCTACTGGATCGAGGCCCATGCATAAAGACACAAAGAGTTCAATATTTACAAATATGTTTCTCTAAATGATATTTGATTCTCTCTGTTTTTGTATCCATAGATTATACGGAGATAGTTTATAGGATCAGGATGAGTGATGTACAATAAATTTGATGACCTGAATATTTTGTCAAGAAATATTATTTAACTCGTATACATTTGATTCTCTCTGATTTTGCAGCTAGGCTGAAATAACAAGTTTTCTTCGTTAATTTGAATAATGCATGATGCTTTATTTTGTATGAAACTTTGATTTGTTATCTTTTTAATTTGTTAAATATTAGTATTACTTTACAAAATAGTTTACAATATAAATATTCATATGTTAACATATAGATATGAAAATTTTCCGTATTACATGTTTATATCATTAATCTCCGAAAAGAGATTTGTATCAAATTACATTTGTCTAACAATATGTTGATAAAAAATACTATACAACATAAATATTTGCACATCAATGCACAAGTGTCAATATTTTTCATATTACATATTAATACAATCAAGGGCCACCAGAGTCATTTGTAAAAAAAATATATTAAATTAGCATACTTCATAACATAACAATTCATACTACAGTTATAAGTTATAACTATGAATACTTTCTTGAGTATTTCAAGCACCAAACATATTAATTGATTTAAGTTACTTTACACTCTAACAATTCACACTTCAATACATAAGTATGAATACTTAAAATTTTAAATATTAATATTTTTACTAAAACTACAGTGCTAGTGATTGTGCATGCGCTCTTGCACTTGTGGTTCCTGTAACTATTGCTTTCAAGCGACGTCTGCGGTCCCGACCCCATGTAGGTAGTGGTTCCCCGGGTAGTTAATGCACGGAGTACATTTTGGAGTTTCTCAAGAATATTTGACAACCTAAAAATTCATACTTCAATGCGTAAGTATGAATACTTGATATTTTAGAAATGAACGTTTACAATAATTACAACGCTGACACTTGCAATGGTCATTTCGCATCTGCTTGTCTTTGGTTTTCTATGTGTGGTCTCTATTGTGGTCGCTTTCAAGTGACATTTGCAGTCCCCCAGATCGGTAGTGGTCCTCCAGGTAGTTAATATCCAAGACACGTATTTGGGTTTCTCATAAATACTTTACAACATTATTCACACTTTATTATAGTAATTATGAATACTCGGTATTTTAAGATGAATACTTGATAAGATATGAGTATTTTAAAGATGAATACTTGACATTTTAGTGGCACATGCCACCTCTGGCCCTTTTCAATTATCTGTAATATGCTTCACTCTTTGTTGAAGAGGTGAAAGGGAGAGGGAGAGAGGAGGGAGTAGATCTGCGGTAATAAGTGGATCGAACGGTGCAGGATTTGAGGCAGGTTTCATAATTTCTTTTTATCAATTATGAAAGAAATTCTTCAGAAATTGAATTGTGAAAATTCCCTTGTATATGAAAGTACTTCACAAAAAATGAAAACTTCAATGAAAATCGATGGTGCCAGCAAATCTAAGTATCAGTGTACAACTGGTATGTTACCAGCAAGACGAAATACACAGTGTCAAGGAGATTGGAAAATGCGATTTCAAGAAACATAACAAAATAAATGTAAGAAATAAAAATCATTAGACAGAACAAAAAATAGTAATGGAGAAATTAACAAAATACTAGTTTCCAAGATAGAAAACAAAACGCCATCAATACGAGTACCAGAACCAAAATACTGCACATTGTGTTTCTGCCAGTACCAATACCATAAATAATTGTAGCCTGTGCAGAAATATTTCAAAGTTGAGCAAATTTTATGTATACCCATCATATACACATTGTTTTTCATAATATCATATTTACCCTTCTTAATTACAAATATTCTAATATTTATCCAACTTTTTTTTCTATCAAAACTTATTTTGCATTTATTAAGTTTCCATTTTACCGTCTATTAAAAATGAAAAATATGTAGCATATGTAGAGCAAGATTCAGTCTCCTAATTAACTAGTTTGTGAGGACAAATGATTTATTTTCCTATTTGTAAGTCAGCTAAAATTATAATGTTCTTAGTCAGTTGAAATTATGCACCTCTTATATATTTTCTAAAATAAGCTTGAAGTCCGCAGCAAAGACTTTCTACTTTATTATACAAGTTTCTTATATTTTAATAAAAAATAAATAAATATTATAAATATAAAGTAATTTCAAATAGAAAGGACAATTTATTGAATAAAAGTAAGACTTTTTGAAATTCAAAAAGATAAATATAATATTACAAATTTTGAAATTCTGCAGCCGATAAAGATCGCATAATCAACCAGTGCTGACTCAATATATTACTTGACCAGAATGAGGATTTGCCATTTAAAAAAAAAAAAAAAGAACCATTCAACCACTATTTTTGAAAAATTACATATTTATTAGGTATGAAGCTTTAAACTGCGGCAGCAGGTTGGTATCGCAGTTTAAAGCTGCGGACCCAATAGTGCATTTAATATGATACTAAAATGCATTAGTTTAGGAACAGAACTAGAGTGTTCCTAAGTTCACCAAGTCTCTTTGTAAATTTAACTCTAAAATTTATCGGATTGGTTTCAAACAATGAATTCAAATCGTTGAAATCGATCTACCTTACAAGTGATGCATTTACATGTGAAAATTTTAAATTTTTGAATTAATTTAGTATAAAGTCAAGTGGTCAAAATTAAAAGGTTTATAAATTAATTTTAATGCATTCATTTTTTGGACGTCTTTTGACCACTTGACTCAATACAAAATTAATTTAAAATTTTAAAATTTTCACATGTAGAATCATCACTCATAAGGTAGAAGAATTTTAACGATTTGGATTAATCTTTTGAAGCCAATTCGATAGGTTTTAGACTTGAGTTCACAAAGAGGAGTTATACTCTCAGTTTAGTGCTATATTAAATACACTGCTGGTACTGTAGTTTAAAGCTGCGGACAAGGTGCATATGCAATTTTTGAGAAAATTGAATTAAATGGTTTTATTTAAAGATGGTAAATACAAAAATGGAAAAATTTATGGGACCTTTTAATATTTGTACAGATTTTGATCAGAATAATCCGAATTCAAACTTAAAATTTTGAGTTACTTTAGGGATCCGTAATCTTGAAATTTTTGAGAGTTATATATGAAATTCAATCTCTTTCAAAGTTGTACGTTGGCAAAAGGAAAAAAAAATAGTTAAAAAGTATATCAGCAAAATAATATATTGAGTCGGTGCTGGTTGATTATGCGATCGTTATCTGCTGCCTGTTTGCTGGTAGATGTCTTAATTTTTTTTTTTTTTGACAAAAGTAGAGTGTACCCCCCTGTTTCATTAAGAAACATCAACGGTTCATACAATAATCGATGGATGTTAAGAGCAATCCATTGTACAAAAATTACTTAGAACTAAGCAACAAAACCACTAGATAATGGCCAATAACTAGGGTAACTAGTATCTACTAAAGCCTAAGGGTTAGTTTGGATCACTCAAGAATAAAACTAATCTTGAGTTAGCTTCACTATTTTTAAATCTTGATGATCCAAACACAAATTAGCAAATTGTGTTAGCTCAAGAATAGCTCTATTCTACTAAACCATAGAAATGATGGGTTAGTAAGAATAAAGCTAGTGAGATTTGTGATATTAATAAAATATTTGATTCCTCTCAACTAGAGTTAGTTTAAATACTAAATTAGTATTAAATAAAATATTAGTTTAAATATTAAATGTAATATAATATTAATTTAAAATATATATTAGTATTAAATAAATGTAATATCAAATTAGATTAATATTAAATAAAATGTTAGATTAAATATCATATTGTAGTCATTTAAATATTAAATGTATATAATATTAGTTTCAATATTAGATTAGTATTAAATAAATATAATATCAGATTAAATTAGTATTAAATTAAATATTAGATTAAATATAATATAATATTAGTTTTAATGTTAAATGTGATATAATATTATTTTAAATGTTAAATGTAATATAACATTAGTTTAAATAGAATATTAAATTAGATTAGTATTAAATAAAATATTAAATAAAATATAATATAATATTGTGTAGGGCCATTCATGATCAGACAGTGGATACAAAGGAACAAGTAACAAATAAATGATTGGTAGTTTCACGTAAACCACAACCACAAGTATGTCTTATATATTTTATTGTTATGGACCCGGCGACTCAATATTGATAATTGAATATATTATGAAATCAAACTATTGGTAGCATCATCCGCAATTTTGTTTGATAGAAGACGAACGAATGTAAGGTCTAACCTGAACATTTCTAACCTTTAAAACCTGAATTGAGCGTCAAAGGACAAATAATTCGCTCTTTCTTCAGTGAGAAACTGAATAAAAGTTCCTCAAGGACCTAAACAAGAGCCGACATTTTTATTAATATCCAAATTAATTATACCTAGCTTAGCTGAGTATTTTTAAAAATGTCCAAACCGGCCATTTTTTGGCCGGTCAGGAGGGTTTTTTTTTTTTGAAATATTTGTTAGATTACTTCTTTTGATGTATAATTAGCATAATTATACTAAAATACGCTAAATTACTTGAAATTATGTTAAATTACGCTAAAATACGGTAAATTATGCTAAATTAAGCTAATTTACGCTAAATTACGCTAATTATACTGAAATACGCTGAATTACGCTAATTTACTCTACAATTACGCTAATTTACTCTAAAATTACACTAATTTACTCTAAATTACGCAAATTTACTATAAGTTACACTAAATTACGTTAAATTACGCTAATTATACTGAAATACGCTGAATTACGCTAAATTAGGCCGATTTTGTGCCATCTTTCATAAATCATAAAAAAAATCTAAAAATAGTAAAAATTAGTATTCTACAAGTTCATTATATAACCAATTTACTGTAGATCGAAAAATAGAAATAAAAATCTTAGTCGGAAACTTCAACTCAAGTTTTGAGGCTCTTCCTTTGTTTTTTGGCAATTTTGAATTTAAAAAGTGGCAAAATTGTCACCGATGCATGCATCTTTTCGCAAACTTTCCGAAAAGTGGTCATTTGTTGAAATCGGACACTCAAGCGTCGTTTTATAGTTGTTTGAAGTTTCGTCGTCGTTTTTGGCCTTTTCAGTGAATATATCCTCTTAGCGTAATTTAACGTATTTTAGTATAATTATGCTAATTATACATTAAAAAAAGTAATCAAATAAATATTTAAAAAAAAAACTTTCCTGACCGGCCAATAAATGGCCGGTTCGAATTTTTAATCCAACCGGCAAAAAAAATGAGCGGTTTGGACTTTTTTAAAAATACTTAGCTAAGTTGAATATAATTAATATTTTGTAATTAATTTTGGATATTATAAAAATGTCGGAAACAAGAGGAGACAGAAAGTAACCTTTTTTGTTTAATGAAGAAAGGAATAGGAAGAAGGTGAAACAAGAATGGAAGAGAAAGCAAATGAGTGCCAACATCAACAAGAGGAGGTGGTGCTAATAGTCGGGGCCGGCCCGTCAGGCCTGGCAGTAGCAGCCTCCCTAGCCGAACAAGCCGTCCCAAGCCTGATCCTCGAGCGGGACGATTGCATCGGCTCGCTCTGGCGCAAGCGGTCGTATGACCGTGTCTGCTTGCACTTGGCCAAACAATATTGCTCTCTCCCACACATGCCACACTCCAAGACCACACCCACCTACATCCCTAAATCCGACTTCATCTCCTACCTCGACTCATATGCAGAACGGTTCCGTTTGAGGATCCATTTTGGGCGCTGAGTGGTGTCGGCCCGGTATGACCACAAGTTGGGTCACTGGATTTTAAAGGCAAGGAATGGTGATGTTTTGGAGGAGTATGTTGGGAGATACCTAGTGGTGGCGGCAGGGAAATTTGATGCGAAGGTGGTGCCAGATGTTAATGGGCTGGAGAGTTTTAAAGGGGTGGTGATCCACTCGAGTGAGTATCGGACCGGGTCTGCATTTAAAGGGAAGGATGTGCTCGTCGTCGGATCGGGTAATTCGGGTATGGAGATAGCCTTTGATCTGTTTGAAGCCGGGGCGAGGACTTCGGTTGTCGTGCGCAGCCCGGTAAGTAGATTAATTACATGTTTTGCATGCTCTGTTTGTGTTTACTTTTTGTTACTTCATTGCTCTGTTTGTTGTTTAATTTCTTTCAGTGATGCTATACTTTTTTTTTTCATGTTACAGATCCATACCGTTACCAAAGAGATCTGGTTATTTGGCTTACGACTCATGAAGTATCTGCCAATGTTCATAGTAGACCAGATTGTGCTCTTTCTCTGTTATCTCAGGTATTGCAACACTGCCAAGTACGGTCTAACAAGGCCCGGTTTTGGTCCCTTGTACATGTTAATGTTATCCTACACCCATCTTATTCCAGTTGTAGATGTCGGCACTTACGACAGGATCATTAAGACCGGAGAAATTCAGGTGAAGTTTTCTATATATCGAATAAGATTTAGTTATATATAATTTCAAGCTTTTTTGAAGTAATAGTTAATTTCAAATTTAAATACTTGCTTTGTGAGGTAATCTGTTTGTAAGAAAATAAAAAACTTAAGTGTTGTAAAAAATTGACTGAGGATAGCTTTGTTGTACTACTTTTTGAAAATGTATGCTGTTAAAAATAATAACGGCTATAATTTAAATTTGTAAATAACGGCTAGTTAGTAATTAATAGACTAGGAGTTAGTGGTTAGTGGTTGGTAGTTGTAATTAATAGTATAACGGCTAGTTTTGTTGTTCTTCTTTATAAATAGAGATATATGTAAAATCTGAAATTAAGATTGCAATAATAAGTTGATTTTCTTACATCTCTTCTCTCTTACAAAAATTAACATATGCAATTGAAAAAATCGATTTGTACTATATGCAGAAATGTTCTAACAGATTAAGATTCACTTGTGTACAGGTTTTACCATCTCTGACAGGCATAGAAGGAAACATGGCGATATTTTCCAATGGAAAGACACATCACTTCGATGCGATTATCTTCGCTACAGGTTATCGAAGCACAATCCAGCAATGGCTTGAGGTACTCAAATCAACACATATATTTTGGAATGTTTCTATAATTTTTGTGGAGAAACATGAAAATTGAAAGAGCTTTTATTGAATTGAATCAATTGTGGGTCTGTATCTCAGACTGATGAGGAATTGATTGGAGATGATGGCATGCCAAAAAACAACTATCCCAACCTCTGGAAAGGGAGCAAGCAACAACCTTTACTGCACGGTTTTCGCCGTATAAACCTTGGTGGTTTATCAGAGGATGCTCTCCTCATAGCAAACGACATCAGCAATGACTACGTTCTCTCCAAGGAAGCTAATGTTATTTGAATCATGAGTACAAATAAAACCTGTAATGGGAATGTACCAGTATATTCCAATCTCTTCCTCTTGCATGCAGCTTGTGAGCACGAAACAAAACATGTAATGGGAATGTGCCAATAGATTAGCAATCACAATGTAATATGAAGTGTAGCTGTTGGGGTAAAGATTTTAACAGTGTGGGTTTGGCTTCATGCAGCGTACGAATTTTAGAATCAAAACAGCCCTGCATGAAACCAAACCTGCTCTGTAAAAAATTTTACCCAGCTGTTGCAACTTGCTAGATCTCGTGCTACTATCTATGTGGCTAGATTGGAAAAAACGTGTCGTGCTATGACTAACACGCCGTGACTTTGGTCTCGTGCCGTGCCATGCTGTGCTGTGATAAAGTTAATTTTTTACGTTTCGTGCTGTACCGTGACCAAAATATTAAGAGGTGGTCACGACAGGCGAATGGTCACACTACGTGAGTCATGCCGTGCCCAAACATGTCGTGACCAAACGTGACTCACGTGACTTGCGTGACCATTTGATCATAATTTAGGTTAGTTTATTCAAGATTCACCATTTGGTCAAGATCTAATGGTCCTAATTATACATGACTCGCGTGACTAGATCTTTCCCGTGACGTGCCGTGCTAAATTTTCTAAAGATGATCACAGCACGCGAACATGCAAGTCACAATACATAACCAATACACGTACTGTGTCGTTCCGTACCATTATACACTTTATATATGACCTTGCGTTGCGTGTTAATTATATATAATGACAAATGTAAATCTGGCTTGGCCCACGGCTAGCCTTTAAGGCCAAAATTTTTTTATTTATAAAAATAAAAAACAAATAACCACTTTTACTAAAAATTTTCATATTTACTAGGAACACGGTTTTAAACTGCGGTACCAACGGGCTGGTACTCCAGTTTAAAATTGCGGACTCAATAATATATTTAATATAATACTATATATAGTACATTAATTTGAATCCGCAGTTGTAAACTACGATACTGGTAAATATGAAATTCCTGAATAAATAGAGTTAATTAAATGGTTTATTTTTTTAAGATGGTAAATAAAAAAATTCGGCCTTTAAAGAAACGGAGCGGATATTGTTACAATTATATCGAATCCGTATTTTATTAAATGAATATCAATATTAAGGAGAGAATAATATGAAATATACGGATATTATTAATATAAAATATAAAACCTAATCGACTTTAAACGAATACACGGATACAAATAAGGAGAGAATAATCAACAGATACAGATATGGAGAGAGTGGCTAATATCAAAACGTTTGCACCAAGGTCCTCGTGCAACTAAGTCGTTTTGGGATTTTCAAAGTCCAAACGGTCAATCTAAATCGTTAGATGTGATCTCTATATTAAAATCTGCTTGGAGACCAAATTTTACATTTTTTGAAATTATTTTTACTATTTATTAAGCCACTTTGAAAATTGTTGATCACATGGTCCAGAATTTGGTTGCACTGTTTTTACTGTTCACCCAGATCAGCAATTTTCAAAGTGGCTTAATAAATAGTAAAAAAATTCCAAAAAAATGTAAAATTTGGTCTCCAATCAGATCTTAATATAGATTGAACATCTAATGGTTTGGATTGACTGTTTGGACTTTGAAAATCCAAAAACGACTTGGTTGCACGAGAACCTTGATGCAAACGTTTTGATATTAGCCACTCTCCAGATATGGAATAAATTATCTAAAAAAGAAAGAAGAGAAATAACTGGGAGTTGGCACCTATATACCAGGTAGCTTGCTTACCAAGCCGTCCTGGCAAGCTCCTACAGTTCGATTATTATTCTTGACTTGACTTATTATTAAGAAAACTACTCACTAAAAAAATGAAAGCTTACATCAATGTGCTTGCTCCTCTCATGATACATCTGGTTCTTCGCCAAGTGAATAGCACTTGTCCCTCCACCGTATATCTATTTTTAAAAACTTTAATAATTCAAAATTTAAAACTTAAAAGTCAAAATAAAACCATCAGATATGATCTACATCATTTTATTTATGCACGTGTTAAAAATTATGGCATTTCAACGTACTAATGTGGATAATTTCTAGACATTCATTTTTCAACTTATTGATTCGCATAAAAACAAAATTGAAATGTGATAATTTTTTATGAACACAGAGAGAAAATAGCATAGATCATATCTAACGGTTTTATTTTAAGTTTTAAGTTTTAAATTTTGAGTTATTAAAGTTTTTAAAAATGAAATCATGGTGGAGGCACACAAAATGGAGGCATTTGAACCCTCCTCAAATAAAATTTACATATATTAACAAAATTAACGGATATTACTAATAAATATGTCGACCGAGGTCAGTTCCGAACTAAGTTAATTTTATTTATTTATTTCTTTCTTTTTGGAACTAAATTAATTTTACAAAATTCGGAACTGAAACTAAATCCCGTACTGAGGCAATTTTTGAATCTCTCATCTGTTTCACTTTTATGTAGGTTCCATGTAACAAGGAAGAGGTGCCTAGGCAAGATCGTGAGTATGGGCAAGTATAAGGAATGAAGGATCCATGTTTATATTAAATGTCACTTATGTTCATTTTTAATATCATATGTTTATTTTTCAGTAAATTTGATACACTTGAACATGCATGGCTGTTGCCGTATTTTTGATCATGTTTGTTGTGATCATTATTGTAAAACTTTTGTTTATAAATTAATATGGCATTTATAGATGTTATTGATAATGTATATAATGTATATACATTTTATATGAAAATACGTAGCAGATTGTCTTGAGACGTGACACATCAACATCATTTTATTTTTCAACAAATCCTAATATGATGATATTGACACACATAAAAGTTCCATAATAATTAAATCGACCTAATCTACTGCCCATCAAAAGCTACAGCATAAAAATACAATAGAAATTTTTTTTTTGGAGGAGAATACAATAGAAAATTTAATACACTTGAACATGCATAAAGCTACAGCATAAAGACCGAAATTTTTATTAATAGAAAATAAAATAAAAAAATATTGACATTGAAGAACGTTTTCGCTTGAATTCGAGATGTAGCAAAAACGTGATGGTCCATAACGTCTAGTTAATATGATCGCTAATGATCTCTAATTAACAAAAAACACTGTAGCTGGACGGTTATGGTCTATAACGTCCAGCTACATTGGTTTTTTTCCAAAAAAATCGCAAACTGAAGCAAGCAAAAAAAAAAAAAACACTGTAGCTGGACGTTATAGATCATAACGTCCAGCTACAGTGTTTTTTGGTAATTAGAGATCATTAGTGATCAGATTAACTGGACGTTATGGTTTATAATGTCCAGCTACAGTGCCCTGGACGTTATGGACCATCATGTTTTTGCTACATCTTGAATTCCAGCGAAAACGTTCTTCAATGTCGATATTTTTTTATTTTATTTTCTATTAATAAAAATTTCGGGCATAAAGAATACATCTGAAGGATTCATGTTTAAATTAAATGCCATTTATATTTATTTTCTAATAAATTTGATATACGTTGTTGCCGTATTTCTAATCATTGTTATAAAACTTTTATTAGCACTTGACACACATCAATACCAAAAATAATTATAGCATGTGCTGAAGTATTTCGAAGAGAAAATTTTATGTATACCCTTTAAAAAAATCTTGAAATTACACATTTTCATTCATAATATCATATTTATCCTTCTGAATTGAAATATTCTCATATTTATCGAATTTATTGTATTTTTCTATTAAAAATATTTTACATTTATTAAGTTCCCATTTTGTGGTTTATTAAAAATAAAAAATATGTAGCATGTATAAGATAAATGTTCAAAATGCTAATTAGCTGAAGACAAATGATTTATTCACATCTTTATTATATATATATATATATAAATAAACTTGAATTCTGCAGCAGAAACTTCGTATTTTATTATACAAGTTTCCTAGATTTTAATAAAAAAATAAAACGAAAACTTTATAATATAAAGTCAGTTTTAATAAAAAGGACAATAAATTAGATAAATATAAGACCTTTTAAAATTTAGAAAGATAAATATAATATTTTGAATTTTATTTTAAAAGAGAAAATAGACGTAATCTCAAAAAAAATTTGAGAGGTATATGTATATATATATATATATATATAGAGGCTGGCTACTATGCTTATATAAGCATATGCCCCCATATGCTTATAACTCATTTTTGCGTTTCCAATGTTCAAATGGTCGATCCGACCGTTCATCTTGTTCTCCATATTAATATGTGCTTGGAGACTAAATTTTACATTTTTCTGAATTTTTTTACTATTTATTAAGCCACTTTGAAAATTGCTGATCTGGGTGAACAGTAAAAACAGTGTTTTCAAAATTCTGGACCACCAGATCAGAAACTTTCAAAGTGGCTTAATAAATAGTAAAAAAATTCAGAAAAATGTAAAATTTAGTCTCCAAGCACATATTAATATGGAGAACAAGATGAACGGTCGGATCGACCATTTGAACATTGGAAACGCAAAAATGCTCATTTAAGCATATGTGGGCATATGCTTATATAAGCATAGTAGCCAAGCACTATATATATATATATATATATATTTTTTTTTTTTTGGCGTAAAATCCGTAGGCGATTTTATTAACTTAAAGAGTTACAAACCAGCTGTTACATAAGATTAGACAAGAAATGTCTTAGAAAACACTCAGCTATAAACAAACTAAAAACGCACAGTAGTATGTGCATCCTATGGACACAATTTTGGTTATCCTTGCTTGATGGAAATGATAAGAGCCTAGTGATGGTTTCTTCTGTGCGCATAGTTGTCCTGCTGACAGACTTCATCGTAGAAGGCACTGAATCAAACCAAACAGGGAACTGAATCAACCGTGCCAGGACAGTCACCACTCAGAAGTCCCAAAGGAGGCACTGAATCAAACCAGACTAGGAATTGAATCAACCAGACCGGGACAGTCACCACTCAGAGATCCCAATGAAGAGCTGCCAGTGTGAGAAGCAGAAAAGGGAGGGAGAAGAGGAGGAGAAAAAAGAAATTACATAAACAAACCCAGCACAAACAACATATAAAGTAAGTAACTATATGTAGAACTCATTACACCCACTCTTCTATTGCCAAAGAGGGGAAGAAAAGCTCAGGAAAAGAGAAGAAAAAACAAACCGCTTATTTTGGAGAATAAAAACTCCCAGAAGGACGATGCGAAGAGCGATGACTAGATCCACGAATCGAAAGCACCAAGAAACGGTGGCCAGATCTGCTAGATGGAAGCACCAGCTCGAACAATGACGAAACAATGAGCAGTGGCCAAATCTGTTGGATTTATTGCCAACCTCGTTGGTTTTAATGCCAACATTGAGCATATATGTATTCTAATTATGGATTGTTTACTGTCATATATGGTTGTCAATTAAAGTGATCAAATAAGGTAATAGACAATCAATATATTCATTAGGATGTGGTCCATAAATGTGTAGAACAATTTAGGCAAAGATCAAATTATTGATGGACTGATTCTGAGATTTGCAATTCAGAAAACTGTCATTTAAGAGGATTGTGTGGGCCACACGGATATTAATGCGGCCGCACGGATTTTGATGTGACAGCACGGTTTTTGATGCAGTCGCACAAATACCTTCTTCAAGTTGGCAGATAACCAGATAGATTACTATATATAAGGATTGGTCCCCAAGGCACAAGATAACACAGAAAAGCACAGAAACTGAAAATACATTTTTCTCTTTAGAAAAATACAGCTCTGTGTGCCTTCTCTTCTTCTTCCACCATCAAAGAATAGAGAAGAGAAATCCATTACAAAATTTGGAGAGAATTTCTCAAGGGCCATATCTTGCTGTCTTGGAAGACTTATTCCTACGACCATATGACAAAACAACAAGAAGGGCTTCTTGCCATTAGAGTCTAGTCTCGCGCTCACGGAGATGGTTGGCGATCTCTCAAAGGATCGAGTTATTTCATGGAAACATCCATGGAATCAGGTATTATGTTCCGCACTTAAGATTTATGTTTTATGAGTCAGCTTTGGCATAGGACGGTCCTTAGGTTAAGGTGGGGAACTGTTTCTCCTTCCCCGGAGTGTAAGTGTTTGACCCCTAGATGAGATGTAATTGTTTGATCTCTAGATAAGACGTAATTATTTGGCCTTTATGATTCTCCAACAACATCTACTAGGCAGAAGCACCGAAAGTGGTAATCATATCCATCCGACAGAAACAATGACTCAAATGGAGAAAATGAATTGAAAAGATAAGTGTATGAGGTGAGGGGCTCGGATCGCCATGGCGATTTAGAATCGCCTTTGGCTCTTAAACGGCACCACTTTTGGGAGAAGAGTCGTAATATAGAATTGCCTTAGAGGTATATGTATATGAAATTCATCCCTATTAAAGTTGTACTCTGATGAGAGAAAACATATATGTTGGCAAAAGAAAAGAAAAGAAAATATAGTTGAAAAGTATATCACCAAAATAATATATTTAGTCAACATTGTTTAATAACGTGTTATCTGCGGCCCAAAAATATTTTCTTTTGCTAGTTGATGTCTTATATTTTATTGTTATGAACCCAACGACTCTTTTTTTTTTTTTTTTTTTATGATGATGAACCCAACGACTCATTTGTTAATTGAATACGATCGATATGGAATCAAAATTATTGGTAGCGCGTCATCTGCAATTTTGTTTGATAGAATACGATTATACGACCGAATATAAGGTCTAAGCTGCGCATTTCTAACCTTTAAACCTTAATCGAGCTTCAAAGGACAAATCGCTCTCTCTTCACTGAGAAACTGAATAGAAATTTCTTGAGGACCAAATAAGGAGGAGGCAGAAGTCAAACTTTATTTTTGAGAAAAAAAGAAAGCAAGCAAGAAGGTGAAACAAAAATGGGAGAGAAAGCAAATGAGTACCAACATCAACAAGAGGAGCTGGTGCTAATAGTCGGGGCCGGCCCGTCAGGCCTGGCAGTGGCAGCTTGCCTGGCCAAACGAGCCGTCCCCAGTCTGATCCTTGAGGGGGATGATTGCATTGGCTCGCTCTGGCGCAAGCGGTCGTACGACCGTGTATGCTTGCACTTGGCCAAGCAATATAGCTCTCTCCCACACATGCCACACTCTGAGACCACCCCAACATACATTCCCAAATCCGATTTCATCTCCTACCTCGACTCCTATGCAGAGCGGTTCCGTTTGAGGATCCGTTTGAGGCGCCGGGTGGAGTCGGCCCGCTATGACGACAAATCGGGTCACTGGATTTTAAAGGCCAGGAATGGTGATGTTTTGGAGGAGTATGTTGGGAGATACCTAGTGGTGGCGACAGGGAAATATAATGCGAAGGTGGTGCCGGATTTTAACGGGCTGGAGAGTTTTAAAGGGGCGGTGATCCACTCGAGCGAGTACCGGACCGGCTCTGCATTTAAAGGAAAGGATGTGCTCGTCGTCGGATCGGGTAATTCGGGTATGGAGATAGCCTTCGATCTGTTTGAAGCCGGGGCAAGGACTTCGGTAGTCGTGCGCAGCCCGGTAAGTAGATTACATGTTTTACATGCTGTGTTTCATTTCTCTGTTTGTTGTTTTTCTTTGTCTTAGTCTTTTTGGAGTCTGGTTAGTGCTTGGATTGAGCTGGTTGAATTTCTCTCTCCCTCTCTCTCTCTCCTTTTTATTTATCATCATCTATTCTCAGTATCAGAATCAGAACCCGACCGGCATGAAACATGATGAACCCGTAAACTACTACGAAAATGAATTCAGCCAGTTCAACATCTGAATCAGATCCTACCTAGTAACCACTATAATTTAAAAATACTCATTTGCAACCAGATTAATTCTATTGGGAGAATTTATAGAACATACTTTAGCGTTGACTTCATTTAAACATAATGAAGTTCAATAATTACCCAAAACCCATATCCAAGTTAATAGCCAGCAGAAATAGTACCGAAATTTTTATTATATCCAAAAAAAATAATAAATTTCGAATTCTACACCTGTTTGATAAGATTTCGAAAAATGCCCAAACTGCAGTTTTATTTCACGGTTTTAGGCCCCAAAACTGCAAATTTAATTTACGGTTTTAGTCCTTTCAAAACCGCAGAACAAATCCACAGTTTCGTAAAATCGGAAATTAAAACTGCGGTTCTAGGCTAAAACCGTGAATTAAAACCCCAATTTCAATATGTTTAACATCGCGCTAAGTTTTAGGTTTTTTTTTTTAATTAAACAGAAATGTTATAATTTATTTAATTTTTGTATTGAAATATTAGAAATATTTTATATATTTTTTGAAAATAGATGGAATACTATATAATTTGATTTATTAGAAAGACTGCGACAAATAACCCGGATCAACATTTTTCAGACCTGATTTTTTACGGGTGTAATAAAAATTAAAATATTCTTTGTGTGTAATGTTTTGAATCTGAGTTATTGATCCCGGTTTAATTGTCACTTCTAAGTAAATACATAAAATGTTTGAATTCTTCTATTTTCGAAAAAACAAAAGAATTTTTTTCAATATAACACAAAGAAATATTTTAATTTTTCTTACATCCGCAAAAAATCCGGCCTGAAAAATGTTGATCCGGGTTATTTGTCGCAGTCTTTCTAATAAATCAAATTATATAATATTTCATATATTTTCAAAGAAATATATAAAATATTTCTAATATTTCAATACAAAAAATAAATAAATTATAACATTTATGTTTAATTAAAAAAATAATCAAAAAAACCTAAAACCGCAAAATTATTTGCGATTTTAGGCTGAATTTTGGCAAAAAAAAATTACGGTTTGGGCAGATTTCGTAATTTCTCAGACTGGGGTGTAAATTTTGAAATTTGATATTTTTTTTGGATATTAATAAAAATTTCGGGAAATAGTACCTTACCAGAATTTTTGAGATGTGAAACAACATTCAGCTGTAAGAAATAATGGCTCTGTCAGGAGCTGTTGTCTGAAGCTGAATTAATTGTATGCAAAAATAGTTAGTTATTTTATTTTGAATCCAATAATCTCTCATTGCATATAATATGTTATAATTTGAGACTAGCTAGTATAATATAGATCAGAAGCTAGGTCAATTTGTTACAGTAATAAACCAACTTTTGGCAGGTAACGAGTGATCTTTAATTACATTGCTCTGAGGTGATTCTATTATTTGGAATTTCTTTTTTTCATGTTACAGGTCCATATCGTTACTAAAGATATCTCTTTATTTAGCATGCGCCTGTGGAAGTATCTGCCAATGTCCATATTAGACCAGATTACTCTTTTTCTATGCTATCTCAGGTTTGGCAACACTGCCAAATACGGTCTAAGAAGGCCTGATTTTGGTCCCTGGTACATGTTATTTTCCACCGGTCGTCTTCCAGTTGTAGATATCGGCACTTATGACAGGATCAAGACCGGAGAAATTCAGGTGAAGTTTTCTATGTATTGAATAACATTTAGTTTATTTCAAAAAAATTCAAGTGGTAGTTAATTTCATATTTAAATATATACTTGCTATATGAAAGAATCTGTTTGCAAGAAAAAGACTGGGTGTGGTCAAAACTGACCGAGTATAGTTTTTCTTGTACTCATTTCCAAAAAAAAGAAAAAGAAAATATTGACTGAGTGTGTACAGGTTTTACCATCTCTGACAAGCATGGAAGGAAACATGGTGACATTTTCAAATGGAAAGACACATCACTTTGATGCAATTATCTTGGCTACAGGTTATCGAAGCACGATTTGGCAATGGCTTGTGGTACTCAAATTAAATCAACACATATTTTTTGGAATGTTTCTATAATTTTTGTTTGAAAACATGAAAAATAAAAGAGCTTTTATATTGAATTGAATCAATTGTGGGGTTTTGTATGTCAGACTGATGATCCGGGATTGATTGGAGATGATGGCATGCCAAAAAGCAACTACCCCGGCCACTGGAAAGGGCGCAACAACCTTTACTGTGCGGGTTTCGGTCGGGGAGGCCTCAGTGTTTCCTCAGAGCATGCTCTCCTCATAGCAAACGACATCAGCAATGACTACATTATCTCCAAGGAAAGCTAACATTATTTGACATTATGTTCCAATCTCTTCCTCCTGTACGAAGCTTGTGAGCAAAAAATAAAATTTGTAATGGGAATGTACCAGTAGATTAGCAATTACAATGTAAATGAAGTGTAGCTGCTGGGGTAATTATTTTAACAGAAAAGGTTTGGCTTAATACAGCGCGCAAACTATAGAATCAAAACAGCACTGTATATGGTTCGTGTGCTGCATGAAACCAAAACTTCTCTGTTAAAATATTTACCCAGCTGTTGCGAGTTGCGAGTTCTCATGCTACTACATGGGCCTTGCGTGTTAATTTTTCTTACAACAAATGTAAAGCTGGCTTGGCCCACAGCAGCGCCTTTAAGGATACGGAGCCGATATTGTTAAAATTATCTCCGCATCTGTCAAAATTGAATATCAATATTAATATTGATATTACACGGATAACAAAATAAAAAATCAAATCAACTTTAAACAGATATACGGATACAAATAACTAGAGAATAATTTGACAAGGATCTGAAACATGGTAAAAAATATAATATAGATATAAACGAGTATTATTCAAAAAAAATATTACTATTAATAAAAGTATGAACAGATGAGATCCAAATTCAAATAATGCCAACCCAGATCTGTATCCAATCAAGGGATCAGATCCAAATTAGCTGTGCTCTTATAGAATAAAAATGCAGCAGAAAAATCAACAGGGTACTAATAACAGATCCATCTGATGTATTCTTTGAAACAAAGCTTTGAGGCTTTTGGATTTTGACCAAGCAAATGTTCACTTAACTAAGGACCATGCCTTTATTAACTCCACAACATTATTTATGGCGCTACCCAAAGATAAACAAGAATTTTTTTCTAATTACTTGGATTAAACACTCTTATTCATCAAACTTCACACCATTAGCTTCCTTCGAGATAATGTACTCATTGCTGATATCGTTTGCTATGAGGAGACCATCTTCTGAGGAACCATGGAGGCCATTTCGGATGAGACCGGTGCAATAAAAGCCGTTGCGCCCTTTCCAATGGCCGGGGTATTTGTTTTTTGCCATGCCATCATCTCCAATCAAACCCTCATCATCAGTCTGACAGACATACAGACCCACAATTGATTCAAGTCAATAAAAGCTCTTTCATTTTTCATGTTTCTGAGCAGAAATTTAAGAAACTTTCCAAAATATTTGTGTTTATTTAAGTACCTCCAGCCATTGCCGAATTGTGCTTCGATAACCTGTAGCAAAGATAATCGCATCAAAGTGGTGTGTCTTTCCATTAGAAAATGTCACCATGTTTCCTTGTATGCTTGTCAAAGATGGTAAAACCTGTGTATAAGTGAAACAACAAATCAATTTTTTTATTGCAAACATTTTTTTAAAAAGTAGTTCAAGAAGAACGACGCTCGGTCAATTTTTGACAACACTCAGTTCTTTTCTTGCAAACAGATTCTCTCACAAAGCAAGTATTTAAAATTGAAATTAACTACACTTACTTAAAAAAACATTCAATTTAAGTAAATCTTATTCGATACATAGAAAACTTCACCTGAATTTCTCCTGTCTTGATCCTGTCGTAAGTGCCGACATCTACAACTGGATAAATAGGAGTGTTGAATTTCATGTACATGGGACCAATATCAGGCCTTCTGAGACCATATTTGGCAGTGTTGCCAAACCTGAGATAACAGAGCAAGAGCATAATCTGGTCTACTATGGACATTGGCAGATAGTTCATCAGGCGCATGCCAAATAAATAGATCTCTTTATTAACAATATGGATCTGCAACATAAAACAAAAATGAATAGCATCATGTCAGAGCATTAAATTTGGCATAAATGTAAACATCACTCGTTAAAAGGTGGTTTATTAGTGTAACAAATTGACCTTGCTTCTGATCTAACTTGTACTAGCTAGTCTCAAATTATAACATATTATATGCAATGAGAGTTTATTGGATTCAAAATTAAATAACTAACTACTTTTGCATACAAGTTCAGCTTCAGATAACAGCTCCTGTCAGACTCGTTATTTTTGTTTTATGCCTAATTTTGAGTTAGCCAAGCTTACAACTTCTATGCTTACTGAAATGTGTAATTTTCAGGATTAACAATAAATGCAGTACCTTATGTACTAAAAATTGATTTATATTTATTTTTATATTTATATTCATAGAGCTGGTGCAGCAGGTCATATATTAAGAAGAAGACAGATAAATAAAGAGATTAATTAGTATTCCTAGGTAGTTATTAGATCTGACTCTTGACATAAAAAAGTTTATTTGATCTCTGTCTGTTTAAAGAAGAGTAGCACAAGCTATGAAACTTGACCCGTTTCAACTTGATGTTATCTCAATTAAAAACATGGTCCAAAGAAGCAAAGACATGATTATTTGGTTGATAAATTTTCTTTGTACAATATGTAGAGGTGTCAATTTTTGGAACAGGTTCAGGACAGACCATTTTTGTCTGGCCAATTTCAGTTCAGGTTGTTTCACACCTGAGAAATGGCGGGGGTTTTCTACAAAGAGCTTTGGACAAAGTCTTATTCAAAATCAGATCTAAACTGTCCAATTTGTGTCAAAATGATGGGGTTTTGTTGCATGGACGGTTTAAATTTACAGGACCGTTTAAAACTTTAAATTTATTAAGTTTTAAATTTGTTTGCACAAATCTCAATATAGTTCACACGGTTTAGATCCTACTTTGAATAAATATTGTCCAAAGCCCTTTGGACGAAACTCAATTCCATTCAAAGCACCGGTCCCAATTAAACTGTTCAGGTCCGATTTGTTTGTTGGTTTATATTTTTTTAATATCATTCTACCCATTACCATGATCTAGCAGTGTAGATTAAGACAAATAATTAATTAAATGAAAAGGATTCTACTGGTTGTCTGGTTCAATACAAGCATTGTTCAGACTCCAAAAAAGAACATGGGAAAGAAAAGAAACAGTGAGACAAGTAATCAACGCCTAGGTTTAATTAACAATTTTGAGGTGGTATTGCTTACCTAATCAAGGACCAGATATGCGAATTTATGTAGATATTTAGTTAACAAATAAAGCTCTCATCTTTTTACCGAACTACAAAAGTGGTACTTTTTTTCTGTTGGCCAGGTAAATAGAATTACAAAACAGAGGAATGTTTATTTTTCTCTTAACACCTGTAACATCTCTTTTTATTAGTGTTTTGCCTAAAAAAAATTTGCAACCAATTCATGTTTCCTTAGAAAAAGCAGTCTTACAGAACAAATCCAATAAATTTACTAAAGCATTCTTTTCATTTATTTCGTAAAAAGTTGTTGGTAGGTGTTTTGCCTACTAAAGAAATAAACAAATATAAAATGATTGTCGTTTGAAGAAATGGTATATGGTTAATTGCTAACGGTATATGCAATAAAATTCTCTGTTGCATGTCAATAACTGCACGCCAAGAAGACATATATAGTTCAAACAAAAAAAACAAAGCAAGCAAAACATGTAATCTACTTACTGGGCTGCGCACGACAACCGAAGTCCTTGCCCCAGCTTCAAACAGATCAAAGGCAATCTCCATACCCGAATTACCCGCTCCGACGACAAGCACATCCTTCCCTTTAAATGCAGACCCGGTCCGGTACTCGCTCGAGTGGATCGCCACCCCTTTAAAACTCTCCAACCCGTTAACATCCGGTACCACCTTTTCATTATTCTCCCCAGCCGCCACCACTAGGTATCTCCCAACATACTCCTCCAAAACATCACCATTCCTGGCCTTTAAAATCCAGCGACCCGACTTGTGGTCATACAAGGCCGACTCCACTTGGCGCCCGAAACAAATCCGCAAATGGAACCGCTCAGCGTAGGAGTCGAGGTAGGAGATGAATTCGGATTTGGGGATGTAGGTGGGGGTGGTCTCAGAGTGTGGCAAGTGTGGAAGAGAACAATATTGCTTGGCCAAGTGCAAACTGATGCGGTTGTACGTCCGCTTGCGCCAGAGCGGGCCAATGCAATTATCCCGCTCTAGGATCAGGCTGGGGACGCCTCGTTGGGCCAGGCAGGCTGCTACTGCCAGGCCTGATGGGCCGGCCCCGACTATTAGCACCAACTCCTCTTGTTGATGTTGGCACTCATTTTCTTTCGCTTCCATTCTGTCTCCTCTTGTTTTGGTCCTCGAGGAATTTTTATTCAGTTTCTCACTGAAGAGAGAGGGAATTTGTCCTTTGAAGCTCAATTATGATTTAAAGGTGAGCTGGTAAGACCTTATATTCGGTCATATTGTATCAAACAAATTTGTTGATGATGCTACTAATAATTTTGATTTCATATTATAGCCAATTAACAAATGAGTTGTCTGTTTCATAACAATAAAATATAAGATATCTACCAGCAAATGAAAATGTTTTTCTTGGCAGCAAATAACGATCACATAATCAACCAGCGTCGACTCAATATATTATTTTTCTGATATATATTTTTTCTTTTGCCAACATATATGTTTTCTCTGTATATACTCATCCTCTATTCTCCGTATCAGAATCAGAACCCGACCCGCATAAAACCGGATGAACCCGTAAACTATTTGGATAATAAACTCACCCAATCCAACATCTGAATCAACTCCAACCTAGTAACCACTGTAATTATAAAATGCTCATTTGCAACCAGATTAATTCTATTGGGACCATTTGTAGAACATATTTTAGCGTTGACTTGATTTAACATAATTAAATCCCAAGAATACCCAAAAGCCATATCCAAAATATAGCAAGCAGAAATATTACCTTACCAGAATTATTTGAGATGTGAACCAACCTGCAGTTGTAAGAATTAAGAAATAATGGGTCTGACAGGAGCTGTTGTCTGAAGCTGAGGTCGTATGCGAAAATAGTTATATTGTTTATTTTGAATCCAATAATCTCTCATTGCATATAATATGTTATAATTTCAAACTAGCTAGCATAAAATATATCAGAAGCTAGGTCAATTTGTAACAGTAATAAACAAACTTTTGACCGGTAATGAGTGATCTTTACATTTATTCCAAATTTGATGCTACGAGGTGATGCTATTATTTCTTCTTCTTCTTCTTCTTTTTTCATGTTACATATCCATATCATTACTAAAGATATCTGTTTATTTAGCATGCGCCTGATGAAATATCTGCCAATGTCCATATTAGACCAGATACGGTCTAATATGGACAACACTGCCAAATATGATCTAAGGTCTGATTTTGGGGTAAAGATTTTAACAGAGTAGTTTAGACTTCATGCAGCGTATAGACAATAGAATCAATACCACGTTACATATGATTTGTGTGTTGCATGAAGCAAAAACTACGCTGTTAAAATCTGTACCCCTGATTTTGGTCCCTTGTACATGTTATCCTACAGGATCAAGACTGGATAAATTCAGGTGAAGTTTTCTCTGTGTTGAATAACATTTAGTTGTTTTAATAAAAAAAAAATCAAAGTGGTAGTTAATTTCATATTTAAATACTTGCTTTATGAAAGAATATGTTTGCAAGGAAAAGACTTGAGTGATGTATACAATTTCTTTTTTGATGGACTTGATAGTGGCTATCAAGGAGCCCTAAGGCGTGCTGTTAAATTGCTCTCAAGCTACAATACAAAATTAACATCTTCCTTCTTGGCCTCATCAGCTTGCTCTAATTTTCCGACTGTTGCACCACTTCAACCATAGATTGCATTCTTCAACAATTTTGTCACATAGCTTGCTCTAATTTTAGAACCACTCGGTTGAAGAATGCAATCTATGGTTGCACCACTCAGCTTGCTCTAATTTTATCACATAGCTTGCTCTAATTTTATCACACAGCTTGCTCTAATTCTCCAACTGTTGCACCCAGGGGCGGAGCCAGATTTTCAGACTATAGAGGTCAAACGTGAATGGGGGTCAAGCATATAAAAATTTTCTACTACGAATTTGAGGTTAATTTCACACTATCCATTATATTTTAGTTTAACAATATTAAATAAGGTATAAATACAAAAAAAATTGAAAATGAATAGGGGTCAATTGACCCCCATTCATTGAATGTGGATTCGCCCCTGGTTGCACCACTTCAACCATAGCTTGCTCTAATTTTAGAACACTACCGAGTTTTATGACCTTGTCATTATTATTATTATTATTATTAGAGGAGGGTTCAAATGCCTCCATTTTTCATGCCTCCACCATGCCTCCATTTTTTAAAACTTTAATAACTCAAAATTTAAAACTTAAAAGTCAAAATAAAATCGTTGGATATGATCTACATCATTTTATCTATACACGTGTAAAAAATTATGACATTTCAATTTTGTTTTAGTTGTCATCAAGAGCTTGTAAAAAACGTACTAATGTGGATAATTTCTAGACGTTGATTTTTCAACTTATTGATTCACATAAAAACAAAATCAAAATGTGATATTTTTTTATGAGCACATAGATAAAATGATGTAGATCATATCCAACGGTTTTATTTTGACTTTTAAGTTTTAAAATTTTTGAGTTATTAAAGTTTTAAAAAATGGAGGCATGGTGGAGGCACAAAAAATGGAGGCATTTGAACCCTCCTCTTATTATTATTATTTTGTTGATTGACATTATGTTCGAATCTCTTCGGCCTGCACGAAGCTTGTGGCCATATCATCGTTCTTATATTAAGCAGCACGTAGATGTTCTGAGTTGCTAACAGTTTAGATTAATAGATGAAATTTTAGATTAAATATCAATTCTGCAATCAATAGTCTGTCTTTTTATTTATTTTATGCATTTTTTTAATTTTTTTTACATGTCGAAGTCTAAATTTATTTAGATACTTACTCGTCACATGAAGATGTTATGATTTTTTCATTTTTTTTTCTAAAATTTTCCTAAATCCTCTTATTTGAACGTCATATACTCGTTTTTCTGATTGATATTTCTTTCATTTTTAAAATGTCATTTAAAGAATTTTTAGATTGATTGATCATGTCTTCATAATAACTTATCGTCGAGTAAATCAAGCAGTCAATAGAAAAAAAAAAATATATGGCAAGTTTGCTGATATTACAATTATTATCACAACATATACGAACTTGGAAGAACTATATGACCAAATTATATCACGTTGCTGTGTTGTTAATGGACCACAGTGTACAAGTTGGGGTGCTATAGCAGCACCATTATAATCTAAATATTTTTTTAGCAATATTAAATTTGGCCGTCCTTTTTTTTTTTTAAAAGGCCAAGGCCCATTTCCATTTTACTGAAAATCAAATAATTACAACCATGTCAAAGTTAAGCAAGTTCAAGCAAGTTCAACATCCACGCAATAACCACACATGCAATAAGCATCCAGAGAATAACAGACCCAACTTTTAGTTACTGCTAACGACCAAAAGTAAACTAGATTAGCTAACACTAAGCCACATAGTATTGGGCTGAGGGAGTAGTGTCCTATCGGCAAAATTTTGCAGTGATTCTTCTGCATAGGCAACTAGAGAGGCCCATCAGAGGAGGCTGGAGGCTGGTACACCACCATCTCCAGAGACATGTACTGCGCCAATGGAATGGCATCTTCGAAGACTGGCATCCATTCCTCAGCAGCTTCTTTGAGTTTTTTCTTCATAGGCCCTGACCAATATACAATTAATGATTTGATTAGTAAGATTAAATTTCTAGCAGAATATAGGGGGCTACCTATAAAGCAAATTTCATTTCTGTGTTTCCAGAGAGACCAACAGACTGCACTAATGACAATGAGAAATCCATTTTTGTGGACTGTATCAAGGGTATAAGCATATTCTATTAAATCTGATAGTGTAACCCATGTATGCATTATAGTTTGGCTTTTCCCCAACCAAAACCAAATTTGTTGGGTATAAGAACATGTAAGGAACAAATGATCAATTGTTTCAATCCCATGGCAAAACATGCAGTGGTTATCACCTAACCATCCTCTTGTGAGGAGATTGTCTTTTGTTAGAATTTTACCATGCTCAACCAACCACATAAATACTTTGATTTTTGGTGGAATTGGAAGATTCCACCACATCATAGCTTTGTTTGGTTGGATACCTCTAAAATTTAGCATATTATAAATGGAATGAGTAGAGAACTTCCCTGAGGAGTGCCATCTCCATTCTATGGTGTCATGTGGCATTGTAAAAGATGTAATGCTAATAGTATATAATAGATCTGCCCATTCTACTTGATCTAAGTCATGTAAGGTAGTTCTAAATTTAACCATCTGTCCTTGTGAAAGAATCACATCAGAGAGTAAAATATTAGGGTTGAGACATTTTTGGAAAAGACTAAAATATTTTGATGATAAAGGACAGTCATGAAGCCAGATATCTGTCCAGAACTTGGCGGTCCTTTTGAAAAAAGAATCCCGCATCAATATTTTTTTTGGGTCGTCTTTACCGGCAACGCACAGTCTGTTTTTGGTTCTTTTTCCATTATTTTATATCATTTAAATAATGTTATTTATCATATAATGAATTTTTTTAATCTTATTTAAGTAAATAAGATTATGTTCTCTATATTAGATACACAAATGCATATAAATTTTAGAAAGAGGATGATAACTCTTATAACAATAAGAAAAGTCATAATATGACAATAACAAATAATATAACTTATTTTAATGTTTTTTTATTTCTCTTGTTTCTCCATTAATTAAGCAAAATAAAAAACTGGTATGTATCTGTAAAAAAAAAATTATAGGTATGTCAATAAAGAATAAGCTTTACATTTTTATAAGAATACGTTAGTCTATTTTTTTATTATTGAATAATTATTCTTTTTATTGGTCTAATTTTTTTTTATAAAAATATGTCATTTTGTATGAATTTTTTTCTCTTATAATATTTCTACTGCAACACACGGACACGAAACTAGCTTTTTAGCGTTACAAAAATATATTTAAATCTGACCACACAAATTTCATATTGTACTGCAACGGATGAATTATTTAGCAACGTAGGTGTGTAAATTTAAGGGCTCGGAGCGGATGTTGTTAAAATTGTATACGTGTCCGTATTTTATTTATTAAATGTATATGAATATGAATATTGATATTATTTAAAGGCAAATTCTTCTATGGATGTAAGGACCTATTTGTAAAATGAGAATATTTTCATTTTCAAAGTTCAAACAGTTGATCCGACCGTTCAACATTATCTCCATATTAAAATGTACTTGGAGGTCAAATTTTACATTTTTTTGAATTTTTTTACTATTTATTAAGATGGGTACAAAATTCAATGGTCTGAATTTGACTAGTTTTGTAAAATACTTAATAAATAGTAAAACAATTCAAAAAAATGTAAAATTTGACCTCCAAGTACATTTTAATATGGAGATAATGTTGAACGGTCGGATCTACTGTTTGAATTTTGAAAATGAAAATATGTTCATTTTACAAATAGGTCCTTACATCCATAGAAGCATCCCTCTTATTTAAAACCAAATCAACTTTATACGGATACACAAATACACATAAAGAGAGGGTACTCAGCGGATACGGATATAAATAAATTATTCACGGATATTACAAATAAATATGCACATATAATAAGAAGTATTTTAGAATGATAGACAAAAATTGGCTTGGAAGAAGAGCACCGGCCAGGGATGCATCACATGTTGATGTATTCGGGTCTGCATCGTCTGCATTTAACTTAAAAGAGCATCTTGAGTTAATACATTTCGGCAGTCTGATTTTAAACGGAGCCAATTCGGCACCCGCCTATAAAGCAGGGAGCTCTTTAATATTAGTGCAGATTTGGTCGGCACAGATTTTGAAGCTGATCGGACGGTATAAATGCATTAACTCAAAAGATTCTTTTTTGAGTTAATGCAGAGGATACGAATTCGATGTATTCGGATCTCCCAAATAACTCAAATTTTTTTTTTTTAAAAGAGGCATATGCCCATTCCATTAACATGAAATTATAATTACATAGTCATGCAACCAGAAAAAGGCATCTTGCAGTACATATCTCAAAAGAACAAGAAAACAACATAGGATGCATAATAACCAAGCTATATACCAAGCTTGCGATGAGTCTAAGTACCAAAAAAATACTAAGGTAGCAAGTACTAAGCCACACAGTAATGGGCTAAGGATATATTCTAAATACAAAAATTGAAACTTTGCTGACTTCATTGTGAGTTAGGCGACACTGGCCGCTGATATACCACCATTTCCATAGGCATGTACTGAGCAATTGGTATTGCATCCTCAATAACCGGCATCCAATCAGCAATCTCTTGCTGCACCTGTGTGGTGACATTACCTGCCCAATAACAAAGCAAAGACTTAATTAGAAAGATAAGAGTGCGGGCTGACTTACTTGGACGGTTATTAAAAATTCGATCATTTCTATGTCTCCATAGTGACCAACAAACTGCACTAAGGACTAATAAGAACCCTATTCTTTTAATGGCCGGAAGGTGCATAGCAAAATCTAGTATATCCCAAAAGGTTTGCCATTGTTGCATATAATCTTGACTTTTACCTAGCCAAAACCACACCCTCTGAGCCAATGAACAAGTTAGGAATAGGTGAGTAATGGTTTCCGGGTCTGTACAGAATTGGCAGGTTTGATCCCCAATCCAACCTCAAGTTACTAGATTATCTTTTGTTAAGATAGAGTTATGAGTAACTAACCACATAAACACCCTAATTTTTGGTGGGACAGGTAAGTTCCACCAAATCAGTTCTGGTAACAACGGTAAAACCCCTCGGAAGTTTAAAAATTTATATAAAGAGTGTGTATTAAACTTCCCTGTATGGTTCCATCTCCATGCCAGATGGTCCTGAGGTGTAGTGAAAGAAACTGAACTTATGAGGTGTAGGATTTCAGCCCACTTAATCAAATCAAATCATTCACATGGTCGTCTAAAACGAACTCTCATCCCTTGAGAATCAATAACTTCACTAAAAGAATGTGTTTATTGCTACATTTACGATATATTACAGGATAACTAGTCGCTAAGGAACATTCTTTATACCATATATCGGTCCAAAACCTACATTGTGAGTTACTTCCTGGAATATACTTGACACTAATATTTCCAATTTTTTCTAGGTTAGAAATACTAGTACAGAATGGAGAAGGAGGAGTATGGTGCTCCTGATACTTATGTATGATAATGCTTTTCCAAGTTGCTTGATATTCATTATTTTTAAATCTCCACCACCATTTTAGTAATAAGGCTATATTCATTTCTTTAAGATCTAATACTCTCATCCCTCCAAATTGTTTAGCTAAGCATACATTTTCCCAACTAACTATGCATACTTTCTTTTTGTTTCTGTCCCTTGCCATAAGAATCTCCTCCTAATTTTATCTATTTTGTGAAGGACAGTAATTGGAATTTTAAACACTGAGAGGGCATACAAGGAAATTGTGGATAGAACTGAATTCACTAAGGTAATCCTACCACCTATAGAAAGGAGTTGGCTGTGCCAACTAGGTAATCGTGCTTCAATTTTATCTACTAAAAATTGCCAATCACTAACTGCAAGTTTTTTAATGTGTAAAGGAAGACCTAAGTATTTTAGGGAAAATGTTCTCCATTGACACCTAAACAGTTGATTAAGATGTGAGTGTTGGGGGTCTACATGTATGGGATACATCTCAGTTTTCTCATAATTCATTCTAATTCCTGACAAGGCCTCAAAAGCCATCATTGCCCACCAGGCAGATTCAACATTCTCATCCTGTGCAGCTAGGAAGAGAATAGTGTCATCTGCATAGTGGCAGTTAGTGATGGCTGTGTTTTCTATACAAGCTGGACCTAACCCGTGGATTTTTGCTGCTGTTCTACCTTTATTAAAAAATTTACTTAATGTGTCTGCAGCTAGAATATATAGAAAAGGGGAGAGAGGATCCCCTTGCCTAACTCCTCTCTTACAATAAAAGTACTCAGTTAATTCTCCATTAATTGTCAAACAAGATTGGGAGCTATACAACCAGTGTGTAATCCATTGAACCCATTTTTGACCAAAATTTCCACTGTGTAATACTTCTAATAAGTAGTCCCAATGGATTTTGGCATAAGCTTTCTCAAAGTCCACTTTAACTACGACACCTGGTTGCTGATTTTGGTGACAAGAATGCAGAATTTCCTGACTAACAATCATATTATCTAAGATGTATCTATTCTTAATAAATGCTGCTTGACTAGAGTCAATTAGCCTAGGCATTACTTGTTCTAATCTAATAGTAAGTAATTTAGAGAGCATCTTAAAGCTACAATTGACTAAACTAATTGGTCTAAATTTCTTAATTAAAGTGGCATCTTTTTCTTTGGGAATTAGGCAAATGCATGATTTGTTGATTTTATGCAAGTCAAGTGTTTTCATAGAAGAAGTGAGTGAGAAGCAATAAATCAGCCTTAACTAAATTCCAAATAACTCAAATTTGAGTTGAATCCGGACCTTCCGATCAAAATCGAGACTAATCCAATCTTTACGGGAGTTTTTAATATTCGTGCAAATTTTAATTAGATAGTTTGATTCCAAACTCAAATTTTGAGTTACTTTAGAATCCGGTCGAATTCATCAACATCCTCCTCTCGACAGTGCACTTCTTAGAAGACAATATATTTATTAATAGCATAAGAAAAAATTATATACATGACTTATGTTCCGAATGAGAAGATTTCTTGTAGATATTAAATAGTTTATTAATAGCAATATATTTATTAATAGCATAAGAAAAAATTATATACATGACTTATATTTAGGGGTGTAAACGGATCCGGATTATCCGGCGGATAATGACGGATAAGGATCCGGATATTTAATAGATATGAACAAGTAACCCGGATACGGATACGGATAAATTCATGCGGGTCTAAACGGAGCGGATATCCGGATATATCCGTATCCGAAATTTGATATTAATGATTGGGTTCTCGTTAACGAAGTGGTATCACGTGGGTGGGTCCATAACACATAATCAGTTTTCCTCAAAGCGGAGCAAGTTGGTATATACAGGTTCTAGATTTATTTTCTTGTCCGTAGTGGGACTAAAGTTTGGGCGCTTCCGTCCGGAAAATGTCACTGCTTTTAACTCTTTTTTTTGGTCCGTGCGCATGCTGTTTATATATCTATACAGCTATATATACTCATGTTTGTTCTATTCTTATCCATTCAAATGTCTCATGGACATCTCCATTTTCCTTTTTTTTCAATTACAGAGAATGACTATTAAGTTAATTATGAAATTAGGTAAGTTACAATTTGATGCTCTTATTAAAAAATGATTTCTTTATTTGGCGAAATCATTTCCCGTAAGTAACCCTCTTACAGCCAGGGTCAAGGTCCGGTCAACCATCTTTTTTAATCTTTATATATAAAAATATATTTTTTAGTGAGAATTGTTTGGGGTATCCATTGGATGTACATAAAGAAAATTGAATAATTCTTTTTTTTATTTTTATTTTCTAATTTATTTTTTCATAATTTAGTTAAATGGTATCTTAAAGCGCTTGTATGACTCAATTATCCGACAATTATTCGAATCCGTATTCGTGAATTATCCGTTCTGTATCCGTATCCGTTTAAGGTGGATTTGGTTTTGAATTTTGTCATCCGTTTACTATCCGTATCCGTATTCGTATCCGCTCATTGAAATGTGGATATAGATATGGTTTTACCACTATCCGCTCCGTATTCGCTCCGTTTTCTCCCCTACTTATGTTCCGAATGAGAAGATTTCTTGTAGATACTAAATAGTTTAGTGGATTGACCTTCAACCTTTACTTAAAAAAAACATGGCTTTTGTTCCATAAAAATTGCAAAAAGAACAAGTTCATGCCAGCCAGAAGAACTATTCCGACTAGAACCAAATCTCTTGTCCACATGTAGATAGGAAAATTCTGTCAACAGAGTCTATTTGTCCATCCATTAATAATCCAAGGAGTCATAATTGAATTGTTCAGATTATGTCTTTTCTATTAAAATTTATTTTATATTTATAAAGTTCTCATTTTATTATCTATTGAAAATGAGAAAAAAAATATAAAATGTGTAAGAGAAATGTTTCAATCAGCTAATTAGTTTTTTTATAGATATATATGAAATTTATCTCTTTTAAAGTTGTACTTTGATGAGACAAAATATATATGTTGGCAAAAAGAAAAGAAAATATAGTTAAAAAGTATATCAGCAAAATAATATATTGTCATCCGAACAGCCCTTAATTATGCGATCGTTATCTGCTGCCAAAATACTTTTTCATTTGCCAAGTAGATGTCTTAATATTTTATTGTTACGAACCCACCGACTCATTTGTTAATTGAATATAATATGAAATCAAAATTATTGGTAGCGTCAATCACAAATTTGTTTGATACAATATAACCGAATATAAGGTCTTACCAGCACACCTCTAATTAACCTTTAAACCTTAATTGAGCATCAAAAGGACAATTTTGTTCTCTCTTCAGTGAGAAACTGAATAAAAATTCTTTAAGGACCAAAGGAGGAGACAGAAGGCAAAATTTATATAAATATTTTAAATATTTTACTATTTTTAGATAGGTAAAAAAAAAAAAAAAATTTGGATGATGGGAAATCTTCTAAAAACAACAATTTTGTCCCTATCTAAAAAAATATAAAATTTGGCTCCAATCACACGTTAATATGGAGATCATGCATGTTAAATGGTTCGGATTGGCTATTTGGACTTTGAAAATGACAATAAGAATGAGAGGCACGAATGAAACATGAAAAACACGTGGCATTTGAACCCTCTTATTAAAATTTATATTTGTACATCTCAACTTTTTTTTTTCCATTTTTGTTAAAATACACACATTTTTATATACTTTTATCTATTATAAACATCAACTAATTATATTTATGTTCTTTATCAATTTTATTATTTACATTATTATTTTTATCCTAAAATATTTATTAATTATTTATTTCAGAGTTGATTATCCACCTTTTATTCTAACCCATTTAAAATAAACTTAATTTAAAAAAGTTGACATCCATCTAATATCCCTATCTATATTCATATCATATCCGTTTTATAAAAATACCGATACCGAGCAGGAATTTTTATTTATAAAAATATTATTAAAATAATATAGGATTATAGATGAATTACGGGTCGATTTTGATTTGGTGGAAAGAACCGAATTCACTGTTCGGTGCCTTCTTAAGAGACCGGATACAGAATTCGAATTCTTTGAAGTGTTCAAATAGTACGATTTGTTTGGTTTTTTTACTGAATCTCCCTTTGCCACAATGCATCTTCTTTTCATCTTACGTACAAATCTCTTACTTAGGAGTAGGGCTGTACAAAATCGCTCAAATTCGTAACTCGTTCATAACTCGCTCACTAACTGCTCGCTTTAACTCTCTCATTTACAACTCGAGTCAGTTCCAACTCGAGTTGGCTGACTCGTTTAATAAATGAGCTGAGTTTGAGCATACCTCAACTCGCTCATTAACAACTCGAGTTACACAAAATTCGTCACGATAAATCTCATACCCTTCTAAATGACTCCTAAGCTGTTGTTTGGATTGTTTGTTTTGTTAGTTGTCTTGTTAATTATGTTTAAATTGTTTGTGTTTAGATAAACTATTATTAAGCCATTTAAATTGTTTGAGTTTAGATAAACTCTTACTAGTATATAATTATGGATCTGAGTTATTGATTCCGGTTCAAAAGTCATTTCTAGATAAATAAATAAATTATCGTGATCCTTCTAGTACATTCAAATTCTAAGGTACTCCATCTATTTTAATATATTCTTAAAATCCCTTCTAGAGAAATAGATGAAATACTTTAGAATTTGAATGTATTAGAAGAATCAGGACAAATTTTTTATATACCCAGAAGTAGTTTTTGAACCGGGATCAATAATTCAGATCCAAAATATTTTTAATTTTTTCCAATTACACACCAAGAAATAGTTTAATTTTCTTACAGCCAGAAAAAATCCTTCTTAAAAAAATATTTCGTAATGCTTTTAGTATATCTAAATTATAATATACTTTATCTATTTTGTTTGATGGTCCTTCTAACATATACAAATTATAAGTTGTTTTTTTTTAATTAATAAAATAAATAAATTCATTTTAGCTGTTCAAATGGAAATTTTGAGATTTTAGTTGTCTGCCATTTTAAATGTCGAACGTGCTAAATATAAAATTTCCAAATTTTAGTGGTCTTTTCGTTTATTATTTTTTGGATAGTGGTATTTTTAAAAATTTCGGTCCTGTGGCGCTAGGAGTTTTCACAGAATCCGAATTGTGTATCTAAAATTTCTCCTAAGGAGGTTAGGAAAAGTGGCTTCGTATCTTTTCACCAAATTGAAATTCACTCTAATACATCTAAAATTTCTATATTTTTTTAATAATATTTCTATAAATAAAAATTGGAATACAGAGCCGATTTTTATTAATAAAAAAAATATATATATATCGACAACAGTGAATGATTCTGCAAAAATTCGAAATCTAAAAAAACTGTTATAGTTTGTAACGTCCGTACAAGAAAGAAAAAAAAAAGAATGATGTTATGAAGAATAGCTTCCAGAAATTACAGTGTTTATTGAAGAAGGAGATGTTTGTATTTCTCAAATAAAAAAAAAACAAATGGAAGAAGAGGGCATGGTTCGAAAGTTTGACTGAATGAAATAGTAATTTAGGCAATCTAAAATCTAAAGAGGAGGGTTCAAATCCACCATAATTTATATTACTAGATTCACATAAATCTAGTAATATAATACAAATATACAAATATTATTAATATATACTTAATATATCAAAATATAACATTTTACAAAATTAATATTTATAATTTTCACGAACAATTATTGGAAAACATAGTAATTAAAGTAAGTATGAACAGGTGAGATCCAAATTCAATTAATGCCAACCCAGATCTGCATCCAATCAAGGGATCCAAATTAGCTGTGTTCTTATTAATTGGGTTGGCATGCTTGAGAAACAACATGTAGAGAGTCCAAATTTAAGTTCTCCACCTGTTCATCCTAGATGAAAATGCAGCACAAAAATAAAACAAACATGATACCAACAACAGATTCATCTGATTTCTTTGAACAAATTAAAGCTTTAGAATTCAGGATTTTGAATTTTTGACCTAGCAAAAGTTCACTTAACTGAAGACCATGCATTTATTAACTACACAACATTATCTATGGTGCTACCCAAAGATAAACAAGAATTTTTTTCTAATTACTTCAATTAAACACTCTTATTTTTCTCATCAAACTTCACACCGTTAGCTTCCTTGGAGAGAATGTACTCGCTGCTGATGTCGTTTGCAATGAGGAGACCATCCTCTGAGGAACCATAGAGGCCTCTTCGGTTGAGACCGGCGCAGTAAAGGCCGTTGCTTCCTTTCCAGTGGTCTGGGTATTTGTTTTTTGCCATGCCATCATCTCCAATCAAACCCTCATCAGTCTGACATACAGACACACAATTGATTCAATTCAATAAAAAGCTCTTTCATTTCTCATTGTTTTGAGCAAAAATTTAAGAAACTTTCAAAAATATATTTGTTAAATTGAGTACCTCCAGCCATTGCCGAATTGTGCTTCGATAACCAGTAGCAAAGATAATCGTGTCGAAGCGGTGTGTCTTTCCAATGGAAAATGTCACCATGTTTCCTTCTATTCTTGTCAGAGATGGAAAAACCTGGACACAAGAGAATCTAATTTTGTTACCACATTTTTCCATATAGTACAAATCGATTTTTTGACTGCTTTAATTTTTAAAAATTAGCACAAGGAAAACTCGCTCGGGCATTTTTTGCAAACAGATTCTCTCATTGCACAAGTATTTAAATTTCAAATCAACTACTACAAAAAAAAATGAAAACTAAAATCTTATTTGATACATAGAAAACTTCACCTGAATTTCTCTTGTCTTGATCCTGTCATAAGCACCGACATCTACAACTGGATAAATAGGAGTGTAGGATTTCATGTACAAGGGACCAATATGGGGCCTTCTTAGACCATATTTGGCAGTGTTCCCAAATCTGAGATAACAGAGGAAGAGAATAACATGGTCTACTATGGACATTGGCAGATACTTCAGCAGGCGCATGCCAAATAACCAGATCTCTTTAGTAACAATATGGATCTGTAACATGAAAAAAAAAAACGAATAAAGAATAGCATCATGTCAGATCATTTAATTTGGAATAAATGTAAAGATCAGTCGTTACATGCCAAAAGTTGGTTTATTACTGTAACAAATTGACCTAGCTTCTTATCTGTTTTATGGATCCATATCCTCGACGGTACCGTAAAAGATTCCCTTTTACAATTAGCTATTTACGGTTTGAGATTTAACTCTCAGCCGGTTTGGGATTCGGGCTGACTGAGGGGGCATTATTATTGGGCTTTGAGATTCGTGCCAAGTTAAAAAGAACGGTCCAGATCAAGTAATTGTAAAAGATTCCCTATTACAGTACTGCACTGGATATGAATTCTCTGTTTTATACTAGCTAGTCTCAAATTATAACATATCATATGCAATGAGATATTGTTGGATTCAAAATTAAATAAATAACTATTTGCATACAATTTCAGCTTCAGACAATAGCTCCTGTCAGACCCATTATTTCTTAATTCTTACTGCTGCAGGTTGGTTCACATCCCAAATAATTCTGGTAAGGTAATATTTCTGCTTGCTATTATTTTGGGTATGGGTTTTGGGTAATAATTGGGATTCAATTATGTTAAATAAACTCAACGCTAAAATATGTTCTAGTCATTCTCCCAATACAATTAATCTGGTTGCAAATGAGCATTTTCGAAATCGTTTACGGGTTCATCACATTTCATGCTGCTCGGGTTCTGATTTTGATTAGGTCATGAGTTGTGTAGGATATGGTTCAGATCAGACTTCGCTTAAGAATTGATTAGGCCGGGTTTAGATTCATATGGATAATTAAATGGGATCAACGTTTGCCAGATCTGGGGAAATTAATCACTTGTCTGTGATAAGCACAGCACAAGTTAGGTGTGTGACCACCAGTAGTAAATTCTAACTATACCACCCGCATTAAGAGGTCAATTTGGGTCCGATGTCCATCAGACTCAAAGTGAGTTCGATGGGTTCGATGACCGTCCGATCTGTTTTATGATTCGCGCCCGCAACTTTCGCGTCTGCTTTAAAATTCGTGCGCACGAATCTTAAAGTGGATCGGACGGTCCCGAAACCCATCGGACCCAAATTTGAGTCCGATGGGCATCGGACCCAAGCTGTTCTCAAGCTTTCTATGCCAGAACCAGAACATAGAAAGCCATGCCAGAATGTAAAAATAAAATAGAGCATTACTGTAACAGATACAGACAGAGAATAGAGGATGAACATTGGTTTAATTTAATTACAGAATCCAATGTATTATCATGGGACCGCTTATATTTTTTTAATAAGAAAAATTTAACTTATTCAAGGTACCGGTCGGAATAAAACTGTTCAGGTCCCATCTTTTTGTTGGTTTATATTTTTCATATCATTTTATTTATTATCATGATCTGACAGTGTGGATTTAGAAAAAGACAACAATCAATTAAATAAATAAAAAAGATTCTATCGGTTCAATAAAAGCATTGTCTAATCCAAAAACGAACATGGGAAAGAAAAGAAACAGTGAGACAAGTAATCAACGCCTAAGTTTAATTAACAACTTTTAGGTCATATTGATTACCTAATAATTTATGCTTCTTTGAGGGTTCAAATGTCTCCATTTTTTGTGTCTCCACCATGCCTCCATTTTTAAAACATTAATAATTCAAAATTTAAATCATAAATGTCAAAATAAAACCGTTAGATGTGATATATATTATTTTCTCTATGTGCTCATAAAAAAATATTAAATTTCTGGTTTGTTTTTATGTGAATCAATAAGTTTAAAAATTATCCACATTAATACGTTTTTACAAGCTCTTGATGACAACCAAAACAAAGTTGAAATTTTATAATTTTTTACACGTGCATAGATAAAATGATGTAGATCATATTCAATAATTTTATTTTAACATTTAAGTTTTAAATTATTAAAAATTTAAAAAACAGAAGCATAATAAAGACATACAAAATAAAAGCATTTGAAACCTCCTCTACTTCAAAAATATTATTTAGTTAACAAATATAGCTCTCATCACTTTACCGAACTACTAAAGTGGTACTTTATTTCTGTTGACCAGGTCAATAGAATAATAAAGCAGAGGTATGCTTAGAGAAGAAAGATTATAACGAAAATTTTAGTATTTTTCCTTACACCTGAAACCTCTCTTTTTATTATTTTTTCCCTAAAAAAATTAGCAGCCAATTCCTGTTTCATTAGAAAAGCAGTCTTACAGAACAAATCCAATAAAACTAATAAACCATTATTTTCATTTATTTCGTAAAATGGTGTTGGTAGGTATACTAAAGAAACAATCAAATATAAACGATTGTCATCTGAAGAAATTTAATCTGATTTATTGCTAACGGTCTATGAAATCAATTCTTTGTTGCATGTCAACAAACAGAGTAACGAAACAGAGCATGCAAAACATGTAAATTACTTACCGGGCTGCGCACAACAACCGAAGTCTTTGCCCCGGCTTCAAACAGATCGTAGGCGATCTCCATACCTGAATTACCTGATCCAACAACGAGCACATCCTTCCCTTTAAATGCAGACCCGGTACGGTACTCGCTCGAGTGGATTGCCACCCCTTTAAAACTCTCCAACCCGTTAACATCCGGCACCACCTTTTCATCGTTCTCCCCTGCCGCCACCACTAGGTATCTCCCAACATACTCCTCCAAAACATCACCATTCCTGGCCTTTAAAATCCAGCGACCCAACCTGTGGTCATACCGGGCCGACTCCACTTGGCGCCCGAAACGGATCCGCAAATGGAACCGCTCTGCATAGGAGTCGAGATAAGAGATGAATTCGGATTTGGGGATGTATGTTGGGGTGGTCTCAGAGTGTGGCAAGTGTGGTAGAGAGCAATATTGCTTGGCCAAGTGCAAGCATACACGGTCATAGGACCGCTTGCGCCAGAGCGGGCCGATGCAATCATCCCGCTCGAGGATTAGACTGTGGATGCCTCGTTCGGCCAGGGAGGCTGCTACTGCCAGGCCTGACGGGCCGGCCCCCACTATTAGCACCAGCTCCTCTTGTTGATGTTGGCACTCATTTGCTTTCTCTTCCATTCTTGTTTCACCTTCTGCCTTCCTTTCTCTGTTTTCTTCTTCTTATATATATAAAAAAAAAGGTTCCTTTCTGTCTCCTTTTTTATTTATGAGAAATTTTGGGGTGGCGGGGGTTTTGGGAATATATATGCGTTGCTTAGGAGCAAAGAGGGAAGAAGAGAAAGTAGGACCAGAAGTTGGTGGAAAAGTAACCGATTTATGATTTATCTCGTGTAATATTGAGTGTATCCGTTGTAGAGGTTTGCTGTAACGTTCATGAATCATGATTTGATTCATTAATTTTATATAGATGATATTGTTTACTGATTAATATACATTCAATTAATGGTTTTTTTTTATTAGGAAAGAACATTTTCAATAGTTTACTGATTAGGAAATATGAAAAAAAAAAATATCTTCTACATTAAATGTATACATCTAGAAAAACAAAACATAAAATATGATTAATTTGACAGTATTCTGGAAAATAAGTTTGCCAGTTGCCACCATTTAATATTAACGACTATTATAGGAAATGTACTGACAGATATATATCATAGGAAGTGTTATATACAGTACTGCTTAAAAGTTAAAATATTTGTATAATTGAAAGGGTACTATAATGGACGTCTCCATTGTTATTTCAAAAGGAGGGAAGTGTGTCATTATAATTGATTATTGATAAAAAACATTTCTGGGGTAGAGTAACTTGGAAGGACTGCACCGCTGGGAGAAGGCATGCATCCCATGCGTTGAAGCCCCTACCAGAGCAGTAGACACTTGGATTGCTGTGTCAGCCAGGGGCAAACTTGATTTTCTGTAACGGTTACTGTGTTGAAGCCACAGCAAAGTAGGGACACTTGGATTGCTGTGTCCATAGTGACAAATGAATTATTCGGGTTCGGTTCGGCGAGGTCAAAAATTTGTGATTCAGAAATAATTCGGGTATAATTCAGGAATGATTTGGAATTATCCGGACCAGATATCTCAGTTCTACAAGGGAGCAAAAAAGAAAAACAAAAATTTTTGGAAAAAATTCGTGAATAATTCGTAAAATTCGGGAATTATTTGAGAATAATTCGGTCAAAGTTCGGTCAACCGAATAATTCAGCGTTCGGTTCAGCATCACCAAAAAAATAAATTATTCGCGAATCTTGTGACTATGGCTGTGTCAAGCTGTCAGCCAGGATCAAATTTGATTTTTTGTAATATTTCTTTATAGAGCAACTGTAGCTTTTCTTAAAAAGAAACTTTAGTGCTATAGAAGGGTTGTGAGAAAATATATTTTATGGTAGCCCATAATATATATTTATTTTAATTTATAATTGTGATTATAATTTTGAGTTTTTTTGTAATTATAATGAAAATAAGGTGGGGGTAAGCATTTAACTTAAATTTATTAACGGTTACTCATGGGCCCATTTTGGTCAATAAAATGCAGTTAATGATGAAAATATTTTTGTTTGTATACTGAAGAATATTAGTTGAACCATCTCAAGCAATTTCTTACAACAATGATTAGTTATAATCATCATAACAAATTTCGTCGAACTTCATGGCATAGCTCCTAATGGACCTATTACAAATTTGCACATTCATCATATTTATTTTATTTTAGGCTTTGAATGAATCATTCGTATTGGAAAACAGAACTTCTTTTTTTTCAGTCAAATATCGGTTTCATGAGACTCTCTCCTCGTATTCAAATCAGCTGAAATCCGAGATACATGAACAGTATCTCTGGAATTTTTGAAATTTCGAATCCAGCCGTTCAACTTTTTATGTGCACGCATCTCTAAACAACTAATTTTTTCTGTGCACGTATTTCAAAACAATTCAACGGCTAGATTCAGGATTTCAGGAATTTCAACAGTATTGTTCATGATTTTGGATTTCAGCAGATTTGGATCCCTCTCTCCTCAGTCTCTTTCCTCAATTATGAGGGGATTTAATATAAGCTTAAGTTTATCAAGTTTTGATAAATTTAAATTTCAAAATTGATCAATTGATTTCAATAACAAATTCTAATTGTTAGTCTTAATCTTTCATTCCAATTCTTTTTTTATTTTTTTATGCATTTTGTATAAGATTGAGATATTTAAAAATGATTTTTTATTAGTTTATTTTTCAAGATTTCGTAAAATAATTACAAAAGAATTTTTTTTCAGTCATAAATAATGTTGCAATTATTTTTCAAACAATGTTAAGTCATCTTCATCGTTATAACTCATCTTTAATTTCAAATTATAAGACTCATTAATAATTTAATATATTTTAATTATGTACATTCTGGCGTGACAAATTGAACCAAAATGCTAAATAAACAAGTATGTTAAATCTGTAATTTATGTTGGAGTTGTAATATTAACATTTACAATTACACATGCTTTCAGCAAATCATGTAACTTATTTCAATTTATATATCAATTAATTATATTTTTCATTGATACCAACTTCACATGGGAAGTCAGAAGATGGAAATGTTTTGAATGATAATTTTTATATAATATTTAAATTAGGTGACATGATCATCTTATTTCTATCAGAGTTGCTAAACAACTACTAGTCTTCAAGGAAATTTCTTGTCCCGACATTTTTATTAATATCCAAAGTTAATTACAAATTAATAAATATACCCATAATCACTAGGTATTTCGAAAAATGTCTAAACCGGTCAGATTTTGGTCGGTTTCCTCCTCTCCCATAAACCGGCCAGAATCTGGCCGATTTCTTCCTTTTTTTTTTTTTTAGAGACACTATGAAGAGCAAGATAATGAAATCTAACACTGAAAATTTGAATTTTTTGTTTAAATTATTTGTTAGATTACTTCTTTTGATGTATAATTAGCATATTTATACTAAAATACGCTAAATTACTTGAAATTATGTTGAATTACACTATATTACATTAAATTACGCTAAATTATGTTAAATTACGCTAAATATGGTAAATTATGGTAAATTACATATGAATATATGGATGATATCTTTACTGAGAAGGTGAAAAATGACGACGAAACTTCAAACGGTCATAAAACGGCGCTCGAGTGTCCGATTTAAGCAAATGACCACTTTTCGGAAAGCTTGCGAAAATACGCATGCATTAGTGCCCGCGATGCCGGATTTCAAAATTCAGAATTGCCAAAAAACAAAGAGAAGAGCCTCAAAACTTGAGTTGAAGTTTTCGATTAAGATTTTCATTTCTATTATCAAATCTAAGTAGCTCAGTAAATTAGTTATATAATGAACTTGTAGAATACCAATTTTTACTATTTTTGGAAGTTTTTTACTATTTTTTATGATTTATGAAAGATGGCACAAAATCGGCCTAATTTAGCGTAATTTTGCGTAGTTTAGCGTAATTTACTGTATTTCATTATAATTAGCGAAATTAGTGTAATTTAGCGTAATTTAATGTAATATAGTGTAATTCAACATAATTTCAAGTAATATAGTGTATTTTAGTATAAATATGCTAATATTATACATCAAAAGAAATAATCTAACAAATAATTTAAACAAAAAATTCGAATTTTCAGTGTTAGATTTCATTATCTTGCTCTTCATAGTGTCTCTAAAAAAAAAAAAATATGACCAGTTTGGACATTTTTTGAAATACTCACTGATTCTGGATATATTTATTAATTTGTAATTAACTTTAGATATTAATAAAAATGTCAGTTTCTTGTCGGACCATTCAAATAAACTTCTCACATTCTCATCAAGCTCGCGTTATGTTACAGGCGTGAAACAATCAATCTTTGATACAGTGATAAAAGATAACTCTCTGAGTATGAAAAACTGAAGGCTCTAAATCAACACATAGCAGTTCTTTGTTTTTATTTTGTAGTATATATGTATTGGTAAGGACCGGTGAATATACTAATATGGATTAATATGTTTACTTTTTTTAACAAGGAGCTCTCGGAAATACCTAAATTAATTTTTTTTTTTTTTGTGATGATGATTAATCTGTGTCTGTTTAGAAAAAACAACTCCATGATGGATTTTAGTATCAGTGATATCTAAGGGGTCCTTAATTTTGTAATTACTTGTAACACCCCGGTAATATATACTCTTTTTAATTATTTTGGACTTGTTTATAATACTAAAAATTGATAGGTTTTAATTGTAAAATTGCAAAATATAAAATAAAGAAAAAAAAAAAAAACCAACGTGGCTTTCTGGCCACGTGGCTCTCATGCATATCTCCAATCTTTGACCCCGTAGCCCTTAAAAGTGTTATTCTCTTTCATTTTGAAGTGACGAGCGAAAAATCAGAAACCAAAAATGGAAAAAAATGAAAGAGAAAAATCAAAAGAAAGAGAATTAATTATGTAAATAAAGATTTTGATATTGATTATAATTTGATTGTAGAATTCCGACTACATCGCGTTGATTATGAATAGTCGTTGTAATTCGAATTGAATTTCTGAACTGATCGCTATCAGGTAACCAGACTTCTCTATAATCTGTGTTTTCGATTTGTATGATTGATTGGGTACTGATTTGGGTAATCGGATTAGGATAGTATGTTTAACTGGAATATGGGGTCTAGATACTGAAATTGTTTTAATGGACTGGAATAATGGTACGTAATCGTCTATTTCAGGGATTCCAACTGAAATGAAACTGTTGTTATTGAAAACCTAGACCCAATTGATATTGTCGGTTAAATATGCATACATAATTTGATATTTAATTGTGTTGATTAATCCAATCCTATTGAAATAGTTGTTTACTGTTATTAAGCCAATTATAGAGAAGCTGCGTCGTTAAATAACCGTTTACTGAGCTTTGTAACTGACTATGTATTGTTTATGTTTCTTTCTGTTGCGACGTAGGTTGACAGGACGGCGGATGGATGCGAGGATGTCGTTCTGTCGCGTCGCGTGCCCGGCCCGGCCACCGGGGCGTGACACTACTCGTATATGATTTGAATACAACTTGCAAGTTAATTATATATATGATACAAATTAGCTATTTTTGTTTATATTAATTGTCTATTCATATTAGCTTGCATGGTTTTATATTATTTGTTGGTATTTAATATAAATAGATGGATAATATATATACAAAGGCTATACTCTAATAAATATATATATATATATATATATATATATTCACATAAATTACCAACGGCTCAAAATTAGTAATATATGGCATAACTAAAATAACCAAGAGACCTGCCAAATGTCAACGCAGTAAAACAGATGGTGTAAGTGACATTTGTCATCGGTTGAACAATGCAAGAGATGATATTGAAGAATCAACGATGTCAAATATCGAACACCATATGTAGGATCGCCATCGGTTCATTACCAAAGTAGATCCAATAGGGTTTCTATATTAAACAACTTATTTAACGACCGAAAAACTATTATTTCCATCTATTTCATATTTCCAACTGATGGCGTTGGAGCTGAACGCCATTGGTTCTAACCGATGACATTTGTGTATACCTTTCCTATCGGGACGATAGCCATCGGTTCGGAACCCGATTGCATGCGGATTGCAATTTGAACCAACGGTAAAGTATTTTTCTGTAGTAGTGCAAACATATTCTACAATCATGATAATCCGGAAAATGACTATTGAAAATAAAAATAAAAAATATATTTAATATAGTTTACCATCGTCTTTTATAATATGTAATGAAATTTGAAAATTAATGAGTCTTTTATTAATCAGGTGGGGTAAGCATTTAACTTAAATTTCTCAACGGTTACCCATGGGCCCATTTAGGTCAAATAAAATGCAGTTAATGATGAATTCTTTTTTTTTCGTAATCTGAAGAATAATTAGTTGAACCATCCAAGCAATTTCTTACAATAATGATTAGTTCAAATCATCATAACAAATTTCGTCGTACTTCATGGCATAGCTCCTAATGAATCTATGATAAACTTTGATGGCATACTTCATGGCATAGCTCTATTTTTTCCTAACTTGTCACATAGTCTAACTGTAGTATAGTTGTACTGGTAAGGACTGATGGATGTACTAGTATGAATTCATAGGTTTACTGTCACATACTAGTATACTATGAGCACGTACCAGTTTCTTAATTTTGTGTGTATGTAACTATGTATGCTGCTACCAGTACAACTATCTTGTAATATAAACTTTGATCTTAGTAATAGCTTACATGCATGTATTTTCATCAAAAGAAAATACAACACTTTCTGAGTGGGAGATCGTGAATTCGAAATTCAGATGAAAATATTCTTTTTAAAAAATAAAAAATAAAAATTAATAAGTTAGACATCCGTCTTTCTTGTAAAAAAAATCCTATTGGGCTGAATTTTAAAATAAAAAATAAAAAATTTAAAAATATATTTGATTTCAATTTTTTTTTTTTTTTAAAAGAGGCATGATAGCTCATTTCATTGCTGAAATCAGATAATTACAAAAACCAGTTCAACATTAGCTATATGCTAGACTGATATATCCAGCTGCATAACATGACAGCAAGCAAAGCAACCAAACACAAGAGCTGTCTATACACCAAAAGTAAGATATATTTGAGCTAACTAAGCCACAAAGTAATGGGCTAAGGTAATTGTTTGTAAAAACTAAACAGAAGTGATTGTTCTGTTTCATTCATGAGGCATAGTCTCATCTGGGGCTTGGTAAACCACCATCTCCAAAGGCATGTAGCTTGCTAATGGTATTGCATCCTCCAGTACTGGGAGCCATTCAACAGCTGCAGTCTGGACTTTAGAGGGGAGAGTGCCTGTCCAGAAGAGAACCACAGATTTTATTAGTAATATTAATTGTCTAGCTGTTTTAGGAGATGTATTATTGAAACAAAGGTCATTTCTGTGCTTCCAGACACTCCAGCACAGTGCACTAAATACAATTAAAAAGCCTGATCTTTTCACACCAGATAGGGTATAAGCAAAATTGATTATATCTGTGAAAGTGTCCCAAGTTTGCATAATATCTTGACTTTGGCCTAACCAAAACCATATTTGTTGAGAGAGATGACACTTAAGAAACAAATGAGTCACAGTTTCAGTGTCAGGACATAACAAACAGTGGGGATCCCCAGACCAACCTTTGGTAACTAAATTGCTTCTAGTAAGTATCTTATCATGTTGAGTAAGCCACATGAACACCCTGATTTTAGGAGGTATTGGTAAAGTCCACCAGAGTAGGGGTAATATGGGTACAATCCCTCTAAAATTAAGAAATTTGTACATAGATTTGGTAGAAAACTTCCCTGAAGGTTCCCATCTCCAAGACACTGAGTCACTGTCATGAGTAAATGAGGTAACACTAATAATTTGTAAAATTTCTAACCAGTCAAGGTAATTTGCCCCAGTGAGTGTGCTACTGAATATAATACTGGCTCCCTGAGAATGTATGACCTCCTCTACTACAATATTTTTATTCCTACACAGTTGGTACACAAATGGATATCTTGTAGCTAAAGAACAATTAAGATACCAGATATCAGTCCAGAATTTAACCTGGGACTGTCTTCCTGGTTGATAAGTCACACTAATGTTCCCTATATGCTCTAATTTGACAATGCTAGCCCAAAAAGGAGATAAAGGAGTAGATGTAGCAGTATCATACTTAAATTGAATCATAGATTTCCACATCCCTTGATAGTCATCATTTTTATATTTCCACCACCATTTTAATAACAAAGCTATGTTCATTTCATTTAGGTCTAAAACCCCAAGCCCCCCAGATTGTTTGGCTACACAAATGGTTTCCCAATTCATCAATGCATATTTAAATTTCTTTTCAGATCCCTGCCATAAGAATCTACGTCTAATTTTGTCTATCTATTTGAGAACAGTAACAGGAATCCTAAAAACTGACAATGCATATAAAGGTATGGAGGTTAAAACTGAATTTAGGAGAGTAACCCTACCTCCTATTGATAATAATTGTCATTGCCAACTAGGTAGCCTATGTTCTATCTTATCTATTAAAAAACTCCAATCTGCAACAGAGAGCTTATGCCTATGTAATGGAAGTCCTAAGTATTTAATAGGAAATTTTCCTTTCTGGCATCTAAATAACTGATGGAGATTGACAGATTCAGGATTATTTAAAGTACAATTCAGTTTTTTCATAATTCATTTTAATGCCAGACAAAGCTTCAAAAGCAAGCATGGCCCACCATGCATTTTCTACATTAGTTTCATTGGCTGCTAAAAATAGGATTGTATTATCTGCATAATGGCAATTAGTTACAGCTAGATGATCTATACAAGTAGGACCTAAACCTTGAAGAACATTAGCTTGTCTTCCTTTATTAAATATTCTACTTAGTGTATCTGCTGCTAAAATGTATAGGAAAGGTGACAAAGGGTCACCCTGTCTAACTCCTTTTTTACAATAAAAATATTATGTGAGCTCTCCATTGATGATAAGACATGATTGTGAGCTATTTAACCAAAGAGTAATCCATTGAATCCATCTTTTTCCAAATTTTCTACTAGTGAATACTTCTAAGAGATAATCCCAATGTATCTTATCATATGCTTTTTCAAAATCTATTTTTATGACTACTCCTGGTTGATTACTAATTTGACAAGAATGCAAAATTTCCTGACTAAGAATCATATTATCTAAGATATATCTATTTTGAGAAAGGCTGATTGACTTTGGTCAATTAACCTTGGCATAACTTATTCCATCCTAATAGTGAGTAATTTAGAAAGAATTTTAAAACTACAGTTCACTAAACTAATAGGTCTAAATTTCTTTATAAGAGTGGCCCCTTTCTCTTTTAGAATAAGGCAAATGCAAGACTTGTTAAGTTTATGTAAATCTAATTTATGATCATAGAAATAGCGTAAAAGAAGCATCAAATCAGATTTAACCAAATCCCAAAAGAATTGATAAAACTTAAAACTAAAGCCATCAGGCCCTGGGCCCCATTTGGCTCTGAAGAGAAAACTGCTTGTTTAAGTTCAATTTCTGTGAATGGTCTTTCTAACTCCTATTGTTCAGTGGCTAGTAGGATATCATTGGGATCCCAGAAATTGTTATCTAAATGACCAAACTTAAATCCTGAGGTTCCTAATAGTTCCTTATAGTAACCTAAAGCATGGTCTTGAATTTCCTTCATACTATTGTTCAGTGTACCATTTATTTCCAATGCATGAATCATATTTTTCCTATTTCTATGAGTAGCAATAGTGTGAAAAAATCTAGTATTTGAATCCCCTTGTTCCAACCATTGTTGTTTGGACCTATTTTTCCAATGTGTTTCCTCTTCTTGATATATTACCTCTAACCTAGTTTTACTATCTATCCATTGATTTTATTCTAAAGAAGTAAACTCTCTATTTTCTCTAATGAGCTCTAAATCATGTAAGATGGCATTTGATTGAGTTTTTTCTTTTTTCTTTTGACCATAAAAATTCCTAGACCAGCCTTGAAATTTTTTCCTAACATGTTTAATTTTCCTAATCCAACTAGCTGCAATATCTACTGCTGTTAAAGGTATTTCAGTCCACCATTTTGGCATGAGTCTAACAAAATCTGCTTGTTCAGTCCAAATGAGATCAAATCTAAATTTATGTTTTTTTGAAGGAGTAGCATTAGTGGTTTGAAACAGCAAAGGACAATGATCAGAACCAGTACTGTTTAGATCAGAGATGAAGCTAGTAGGATATTGTTGATCCCATGCCAAAGAGGTGAAAATTATATCTAAAAGAACAAAATGTCTACCATTATTCCATGTATATTTCCTAGTTTGTAATTTATGTTCTATCAAATGATGAGTATTTACAAATGTATTGAAATGTCTACTTAGTGGTACATCAAAGTTATGACCAGATTTTTCCTCTCTTTTTCTAATTGAGTTAAAATCCCCACACACTAGCCATAGATCTCTATTGGGATCTTTAATTTGAGAAAGCTCCTCCCAAAAGGATTTTTTGAGGTGTCTTAAGACTGGGCCATATACTATTGTTATTTGCCATTTAGTGTTATCCCCTTTGTGTTCTACTATAACATCAAGACAAAATGCATGTCTTGTGTGATGGAGGAGAGTAACTTTATTGCTGTCACAGCCAAACAATATTCCCCCTGATCTTCCCCTAAATGGGACCCAAACCCACTGATCTAGTCTAGTGGACAGGTTTCTCAAAGTCCTATTCTTAAAATCCTCTTTCTTCGTTTCCTGAATAGCCACCATGTCTACATGATGATTTACTAATAATTCTCTAAGTAGTTGTCTTTTTCTAGTAGAATTGAGACCCCTACAATTCCAGTTCAGAAGATTTAAATTCATAGATGTGTGGAAAGTGCTCTACTGGGTGAACTAAGAACTACATTAGTATCTACATTATCAGGAGTACCTAAATCTACTAAAGTGAGAGTAGCTAATTGAGAGTGTGGCCTAGGAGAGCTAAGTAAATTTCTAACAACTACTTCAAAATGTGATGTCCATCTGTTGAATGCAAGCAATTATTAGAGGTCTATCCTCAGCACTATTTCCTAAAGTAATCTGGTATACTAAGAATAGATCAATTATTTGTGCTACAGTTAATCTAGAATAAGGGAATGTATTTATTAAACTCATACCTGTAGAGCTGCTACCAGCATCAGCCTTTCTTTTTTTAGCCTTACTCATTGTTGAAGCTGGATCAGCTTGTACTGTAACTCTAAGGCTTCTTCTAGGTTCTGCCATTTTGACTCTTCTGGGAGTGCTATCCATCACAGCAGGGGTATTGACATTCTCTGAATCAGATATGTAGATGGCTTTTTCTGGGGTGCTGCCTCCAGCACTTCTCAGTCTCCTCCCAATTCCATAAGGAGCCCCAGTTTTGTGTGATCTTGCCCCTGTTACTAGAGGATCCAGTATTCTGCTTTCCAGATTTTTGGATGGTTTTGGAAGTATGTCCAGTTTTTTTGACTGTTTTGGAAGGTAGCCTAATGGAGAGTGGTTTAGGTTTTTTCCTGCCCCATGTAAATTTCTTTTTGGGGGACAAGGGTACGGTGAGCTGGGTTATTGACAGGGTCATACACCCATTTGGCAGCTGGTTTAACCGGAGCACTACTCTGCCTCTTAGTGAGGAGTTTAAATCTTTCTATTTTGGCTAGGATAGTTTCAGATTCATCTTCAGCATCACTATGGGGAGTTGGTTCAAACTGGACAGTGGGAGAAACAGGGTCATCAGTCATGGGTGTATCATCTATCACCGGGTCCGGTTCAGTGATTGGTAAGGTAACATTAACGTCAAGAGAAGACTTAGGTAAATCAAAAACAGTTGGTGTATCAGAAGGTGGTTCTGTAACTGGTGGAGGGATGACCACAGTGCTTGGCCCTGCCCCTTGGTCCCCAGATTTTTCTCTCAGATGTGTAGCCCAGGTAAGGATATCCAAGACCTCATCTACAATCTCCTCCTCAACTGCCATATCTATCAGGTCTTTCCCTCTATTACCAGTATTCTTGTCTAGACCAGGACCTTCAAATCGTAGAGGAGGGTGTGCTGGGAAAGTATTATCAGACAGATTTACCATACGGATACTCCCCCCTGGCCTGTGTTAGTAGTGTTCTCAGGTGGCATTCTTCCTGGTACTGGACCTATGCCATGTCCCTCTCGTTCACTAGCCCCAAATTCAGTCCCGTTCGGGTAAGGCCTACCTTGTTTACGCCTAGCCCAAGCATTGAGTCCCTCGGTTTTCTCAGTTTCCACTTCTATATCAATGTTATACATGGACATAACACCTGCTGGATCACGATACAGGACCAAGTGTGATTTAGGGAGTAATTTTAGGTCACAGACAGCAAGCTTGACCCTACAAATCGAATATCATACCCGCTTTGTGTAGCGGGGTTAATCTCTTGCACAAATGCCCCAAACGGATTGAAAACCCAATCGTAATCTGCAAATTCGTCCAAGAAAATCGAAAAATTATAAATGTGTACCCAGACAGTTTGTAGCGGAAGACCTTGACCAAATTCTTTCTCCCATGCGATGATTGGAAATTGGACCTCGCCAAGGCGGAGATACCCGCGAGATGCCACCGAGTCCAACCAGGTTGAGTTTGGAGCCTTAATCAGATATTTGAACTCGTCAAACACCGAAGCCACCCATCGGTGTTGATCAAACTGACTCCGGAGGACATTCTCCACCTTCTCGGGTCCCCAATCCGCGATGTCACGGAGAACGAAACTAAGCATCAGATTGGCCTCGATCGCCTAAGATCTGGGGGTGGCTACCAAAGTAACTAAAGGCGGTTTGATCGACATCAGAGCAACAACTTCAGCTCGAGGTCGAATCACATTCGAATGCACTGTAGAGGCAGTTCTAGATTTAGATGTGGAGGAGAAAGGGAAATGAATCGGCGCTAAGTGGCACTCACTGGCTTTATGCCCTAATCGGTTACATGAGAAACAAATCTGCTTATTTCTACAATTTCTAGCCAGATGTTCGTGATCCCCACACTTCATACAGATCGGATGGTTATAGGTAGATTTCTGCCGTATCTCAGCGATTTTCCTTCGAACAGCCGCTGCATGGGATTTCGGCTGTTTAGGAGGGATTGTCTGTCACCTATGTGCTGGGGGTAGCTGTGCAATCAAGCTATATGAGGGTCTAACTGGGCTTGGGATGCCCGGTTTTGGATAATCCGCCATTAATGGCGCAGAAGATCCCTCGCTTACTGGAGACGTGAACTTGGCTCGAAATCGATCACATACAAGGCCCATACGAGCCTTCTGAGCCTGCGCCATGTTATTCAGATCCCTCTTTTTTGTTTTGATTTTAATTTTTCTCTTTTTTTTCTATTTTTTCCGGATTTTTCCTCTCTCTTTTTTCTATTTTTTTATGTTTATCGTATCTATTTTACAAGCGTCCGAGAATCGCTCTTTTTTTCGCTCTTTTAGAAAAAAAAAAAAGTCATTACTATTTCTTCTAGAAGAAATTGAATAAAGAACGAGGTAGGTAGACTTAAGGAATTTTCGATTTCAATTTTTTTAACAAGGAGCTCTCGGAAGTACCTGAATTTAGAAGTTTTCTTTGGAACGCCTCTTTGTTCCCATCTTCCGAATATGCCGATCAAATAGATTATTTTTCTTTCCAAGAATCGAGACTTTTTTGTAATGTAGCATGTATTATAACTTTACACACTTCGCTAAGTAATGTAATGCAATTTTGGATAAGACACAAAAAGTAACATATTCCTTCAAAGCCTCATCTAATAAGAGTAACTTTTGGATTTAATTATAGATATCAACATCAAATATGAGAGGTGGAGTCGACTTTCGTATTATGACAGTCAAATACATATAAAATTATATAAAAAAATATATAGAGAATGAAAGTCAATTTAACAGTACCATGACATTTTACTCTAAATTATATAAATAATCATACAAAAATAAAAAAATAGAGGTCAATTGACCTCATTTTCAAGTTTAATTCGCCTCTGCCAAACATATTATATAATCATGAGAATCCGGAAAATGACTATTGAAAATAAAATTTTAACATATATTTATATAATTAGATTCATCTTTTATTAAATGTAATGAAATTTGAAAATTAATGAATTATTGATATTTGAGTTTTGAGTTTTTGACACTTGAATCAGTGATTAAATGATTCTCAAAATTGCTCCAAGTTTAATATACGACAAAGTACTACAGTTATATCGATACCAAAATTCTTTGAAAATTATTATTTTTAAAGTAATCATATTAGTTTGGTTGTTTTTAAAACTCTTTCCTAGATATAAGCTGAAGTCATTAAGAAAGATATCAAAATTATTTGACAATTATAACTAATAATTCAACCATTATAAACATAAAAACTTAAAAATATAAATGTATTATCTTTGATTTAAATAGCCACTTTCGATTTAGTACAATTAACAATTATTCTACTATCCATGAATAATAATAAATTACTACCTATTAACATTTAATTGGTGGCTAAATGTTATTTTCAATTGTCCCAAAATTAATACGCATACTATTTAATTAAATCATAAAATGTGTATATAAAGTTTATTGAGTTTTGTTTTATTTTTCTATTATTGTCACACTTTCCTCTTTTCTTTTTTTGGTTGAAAGTCCGTAGGCACTTGCATTGATTCAAAAAGTTACAGGATAGCTGTTACATGATATTAGACAACGAGTGTCTTTGAAAGCATTCAGCTATAAAACAAACAAAAACACACAGGGACATGTGCATCATGTGGATACAAATTTGATCATCCTTGCTTGATTGTAATTATAGGAGCCTAGTGATTGTTTCCTCTGTGCACTTATTTGTCTTGTTTCTTGATATCTCGCAAACTTATCTATATTTCGACCTTCAAATTGTACCAAACTTGTGTTTAAACTCATTAATTCAGTTGTATTTCATTGAATATCTTTAGAATGTGGTATTGCTGCAAGTTTATTCTTATTTTGCAGGATTCGGGCGAAATCGAGGAGAAAATCTGAAATCAAGAAGTCTCTACACGGTCCGTGTCACACTCCACACGGGGCGTGTCAACCTCGACTCGACCACTAATCCAACCACAGACAACTGCTGACTCAACCACTGAAGGAACACAAGTTACACGGGCCGGACAAGATTTGACACGGCCCGTGTCAAGCAAATCCGGAAACAGATCCAGAAATCTGGAAAGTAGGCTATTGATGGAAGGTCGACCAATTGAGCATATAATCGGGATTTCTCTCCAGGAAAGGTGATTCTGGAACAGGAGAGCACGTTCTAGGATTTGTCTTTGGCGGCTAAGCTTGGAGGCGAAGGGGAGAAGCGAAATACGCGAGTTTTCGATTGATCTTCTTTGCACTTTGGGTTTTGTCATGATCAACTCTATCTTTATTTGTATTTGCTGTTTTAGAACTATGAGTGAGTAATTTACTTTGTTTCTAGGGTTTTGATGTAATCGAATGTTTTGTCTTGCATGCTAGTTATTGAATCTTTGTATTGAAATTTGTGTTTGATTGATTGAGTAGTATTTTAATTGCTTAGATTGAAGTGTTTGACTTATATTGGTTTGCTACTAGATGAATGCGCACATCTAGAAGGCATTATAGCCCTTTAACGTCTTTCAACCAAACTAAGTACATGAGGTAGGATTTGTGATCCGGGAGGTGAAACCAAGTAGTAACCGGAAGGTGAAAGTTACTCTCTATCGGCGGATAGGAGTTACCTTTAGTATACCAATCAAGCAACTAGGTAGTAGGGACCAACACACGAAAGTTGAGGTCTAGAACCCGACGAGGGCATATATTGCAGTTTCCGTACCAAGTTGATGAACCAACAAACGGCAGTTGAGGTCCAGAAACATTAGGTCCGGTCAGTAGAACCCTACACAAAGGAACGATACAAAGAAACAATAGCTGCTGCATTAACCCGAGACTGACACGGACCGTGTAGCGAAATGACACGGCCCGTGTAAACTGATACGGCCCGTGTAGGAAATGACACGGCCCGGACAGGACAGTCAGAGGGCAAAACTGAGATGAAGTCTTAACCCTGGGAACGCTTTTATTTATCGATTAAAACCAGTTTAATCTTCTTTCTTGCACTTTATTATTGTCTTAAATCTGTAGGAAACATAAACAACCAAAATCAACATTTTCCAACTTCTAGTTTTTAATTAATCTAAGTAGAGTCCGGATAACATTTGAACCGTCCCTGTGATCGATACCCGACGATATACTACGCGGTAGGATTGTATACTTGCAGTCTGAACCAGAAGTGTATTAAAGGTTAAAAGGTACAGCTTGCTGTACCGAAACTTTGTACTATACCTTTTTGGTGTAACATTTCTTCTGGCAGGCTACACCGAATCGCAATTGAGAAGGCATTGAATGAAACCGGATCAAGAACTGAATCAACCGAACCGGGACAGTAACCGCTCAGAGGAATGTGCAGCCGAGAAGGCACTGAATCAAATCGAACCGGAAACTGAATTAACCGGACCAGAACAGTCACCTCTCAGAGAAACAGCCAGTGTGAAAGGCAGAAAAGAAGCAGGATAAGAAAAAAAAAAAAGAGAAAGAAGACAACATCTTAGCATCATTGTCATCGGCAACCCACGTTCATTTCAAAGAGAAAAACCAAGAAGCAATATTTGTAGAAAAATTTGATGTCATTTTGACTAAAGCAGACAACATATCACTTTCCTTTGACAATATTTAATGCCACAAGGGAAAAAAAATAGAAAAACGGAAATATGATTAAGCTTGACAGGCAGAATTTTTTATTTATAGAAATTATATAAAAATAATATAGGATAATAGATGAATTTTATCAAAATTTTGATATCTTCTATGAACCAAAAAAAGTTTCTGTTCAATTATAAGAAACACAAAAAACACATGATGTTACATAAAATCGCCTAAAGAAACTTAAAAAAAATAAGTTATTTCTATAAAATCAAAATCTTAAGACAGTATATCTATTTCCTATATTGTTTTAAAAAAAATTAAGACTCCAATTCAACTTCTGCTGATTTTAAACTTAGATCTTCACTGTAAAAATAAAAAATAAAAGTATCATTACACCATAAATTTGGTAGCAAACAACGGTTAAAAGTATTAATAACACTGTTTTGGCTCACGAATCATATATATATATTTTTCATTGGACTCTACTGTTTCGTGCGTTGTTTGAAGTCAAAACAAAACTGTTAATATTTTTATCCCAAACAACTTACTCTTTACCAGTACTACTAATTTATGTTTTTAATTATTGGTAGGAATAATGTCTTGTGCAGTGGGCTAATAAGTGAGGACCATAGAGTGGGAAAAATGGCACAACGGAGCCGGCTCTGTCACGGAACGGCACGACACACATGTCAGTTACGTGCTGTGATTTGCGTGTTCCGTGCCGTGACCATTCGCGTGCCGTGCTTATCTTTTGAAACTTTGGCACGGCACGTGAAAGATTTAGTCACGGCACGACACGACACGTAGTCACGCGAGTCACGTGTAATTAGGACCATTAGATATTGATTTAATGGTGAATCTTGAATAAACTAACCTAAATTATGATTAAATGGCCACGCGAGTCATGCGAGTCACGTATGGTCACGGAACGTTTAGGCACGGCGTGACTCACGTGACATGACCATTCGCGTGCCGTGACCACCACTTGACATTTTGGTCACGGCATGGCACGGCACGTGAAAAATTAACTTGGTCACGGCACGGCACGAGACCAAAGTCACGGCGTGTTAGTCACGGCACAGCACGGCACGTTTTTCCACTTCTGTGAGGTGATATTATTTTGAGGTGCTAAAGTGACATCTGTATGACTAATACAATCCAATCCATATCATGGCACAAATGTCCAAAATCGGACGGTTATCTCATAACAAATCTAAATTACTATATTTATTCTCCTGTCAAACATAGTCAAAATTACTATATTCAAATTGATGTAGCGGTTACTAACATTATAGAAATAAAGTTAAAAGCATTGTCTATTATTCTCCTATCAAACATATATAGCCTAAATTACTATATTTAAATTGATGTAGCGGTTACTAACATTAGTAGTTCAGTAGCAACTAATTGATAGTGACAAAATGAAACATGATTGTACCATAATGGTACCATATATGTCTCTGTTACCTGACACTTTACCATATATTAAGACATTTTGATCACCTTTAGGAACAATATATATAGTATTTGAAGTATAATTGTCTCCAATAATCTGAATCCAGATAGTATGATGTTGGTGTCATTTTAACTTAAATGATACTAATTCTAAAATCTATCAAATAGATTTTAAACGATGAATTCAAACCGTTCAAACTGATCTACTTGATGAGTGATGCGTTTACATGCAAAATTGGTATTTTTTTAATTTATTTAATATCAAGTCAAGTGGTCAAATGTGGAGTTTTTTTAAGTTAATTTTAATGCATTCATTTTTCATCAGTTTTGACCACTTGACTTAATAGTAAAATAATTCAAAATTTTATAAATTTTGCATGTAAACACATCATGAAGTATGTCGGTTTAAACAGTTTGAATTTGTCGTTTAAAGTCTATCCGATAAATTTTGAAAATTGATGTCACATGACACTAATGTCATGCTAGCCAAACTCAATAATATGACATACGCTTAATCATTTTGAAGTTCTTTACAACAAATTTTCTGATCTAATTGGCAACTTAATTTAGTATAATTGTTTTCTTAATCACTTTCTTTGTTGTCATTTTTATCTTTCATCTCAATTTAACCAACACTATTGCATCCCATTGATTTACATGTTATCAAAATAATGATGCTTAAAAAAATGCCAATTGACTATATTCAGATAACTTGTGAGGTTATAAGTTTGAAATTCAAATAAAATGTTTATGAATATTTAAAGATGATAAATTATCCCTATCTTTATATAAACAAATTAAATAATTATGTACGGATATCCGTCTAAAAACAAAAAACTATAAACTATAAACTATAAAGGCTCAATCTCAACCTTACTCAAAAAGGAAAACACACACACACACTCCATAATATATATTTTTGGAAATAAAAAAAGTACATGATTAGTGGGGTAGCCCATAGCCGTGTAGGATTCCGGATTCGGTCCCCTTAAAATTCAAATATTTCTCCCCATTTTATTCTTCAATTTAATTTCAATATTAATATAAAACTTCAAACTTATAATTTTTCATAGAAAAAACATCTTAATCACTGTACTGAATGTGATTCTCATAAATCTAACTGTTTTGTTTTTGAAGTGTAAGCCATACAAATATTATTACATATTGAATCTAGACACCTCCAACAGAGGCACCCGCTACAATTGAAATCCAGATCCATTTGGTGAAGTTCTTTGTTTTTTTCTTTGTCGGAGCACTCATGCATATCTTCTCGCTGAAAATGACCAATTTTTGCTGTCATAAATTTGGAGAGCACTTGACAACGCATTCTGTTTGTCATCTTTCTAGTCAAAATTGGATTTTTTTTTAAATAATAATAGAATAATTGCTGGACTCTTTTGCAAATTGCGCAGAAAAGTGCATAAATAAGAAAAGTGGGGCCTGTGGGGTTTTATAGAATGCCGAAACAATATTATAGAGTTGCTACTTTTATCCGATTACCCGGATCCGATCCGGATCCGATTAATTTGGATATGATATGATTTAAAAAATATAACCGGTTAAATTATGAATACGGTTACAAAATTAATACTTAAATATCCGAACCGAAACCGATATTGTAATGGATAGGATATGAGTTTGATTTAATTATCCGATCCATAACCGAATCTGATCCGATATCTGTATAAATACCCGATACAATGTTAATACGATTCTTTATAATTAATTAATATAAACACATATATTAATAACTATGAAAAGACAATCATTTGTAATGAAGCACAGTAGTCCAGTAATGATAGGTAGTATGCAATGAGATTAGTGTATATCATTGATTTTTTCTGTGTAATGCGTGGGCCTCAGTGGTGTGCTACAAGATCTCGTACATTGGAACCCATGGTTATGGACCCACCCGAATCCAAACGTTCATTTGCTCGCCAGCTCTTTAAGCAGCAGCAGATTTGTAGTATTTTTTTAATTTCTTGAATGAAATTTATTGCTCTTCTCGCACAGGTTATTGAAATCAAATGTCATGTTCATATTTTGCCTATAAATTTTCGAAGCTAATTAATTTCTTTCTTGACTTCTTTATCTACCATATATCTACCTTTCTGCATGAATTATTGAAATTTATTGCTCTCTTCGCTGCTTGAAATAAAACGATATTAATATTCTATTTTTGAATTTTGGGAACCATATAATGAAATCACCATCTCCAATATTTTACTTTCTAAAATTATCTCACCTTCAATATTTTAGAGCAGATTTTAATTTATATTATGTGAGATGTTTAAGAAATAATAATTATATTTAAACATAAAGTGTTTCTCAAATGCTTGTGAGTTGCGACATGTACCCGCTCCGGATCTGTCACACCCTGATCCGAAGGTGCAACAGCCTACCGCATCTATTTACCATTCAATATCCGTAACATAAGGCATGAATTTTTTTTTATGCATTGCCAATAACATTCATTATTTTTGTCACATCCCAATTTATTTACAAGAATTATCTGACATTTTACAGTGGTAGAGATATACTCTCTGCAGCCTGTCAGATATAATAAACTCAAACCCCATACCTTTAGGTGGTCTTGCTGTCAATTTAACCCCAAAAGCGTTTCTCTGTCTTCGTCTAATAAACATGTAAATCCCACAAGGGGAAAACGAGTGAGAAATAATAAATTATTTCTCAGTGTTGATCGCCACTTAGATTATTGGATTCGAAGGAAATCCATATTCAGAATGAAATCTCCGTACGAAAAACTAACAGTTCATTTTATTATGACAAATGAAAATGCTCAATAACAGTTTCCAATTGAACAACAAAAATTTCATAAATAAATCACAACTCTAAGGATCTTATCAAAATAAACGGTTTGGGTCTAAATCTTTTAAACCATAAAGTCTGGTAATGTTTGGTTTTCTAATTTTACAATTTCTAGTCTGATAACACTGATAGATACCATCCGACTTGCCATGCAAATGTCATTCAGCAACCCACGTCTGCCTTTTCACATAACATGTATCTGTCGTGTCAGGGCTTATACTGTTCTAACTATCCTGAGAATTTGTTTAACGAAAATAATACTAAACCAATATTACAATACTGTCATTATCGAAAAGAAAATCAATGATAAAACAGTTACCACAGTTCATTAGTCTTACAGTCACAATTCACATTTATTCAACATCTCCTACCCAACCGGTTTTAGGTTCAGTTGGGGTCATTCACCATATGCGCATAAGAGGCCTGGAGTAAAGTCTATTAGCTAGCTAGACTTTACGATATATTAATCATATTTCTCCACTATATGGAGGTTCAAGGATTACAGTATTCAATATTCAATTAATTCAATCACTGTGGTTTCAATCAATCATTTGCAATCAGAAATCAACCAATCAACAAACAATATCAACATGATAGTCAACCGACTTATCTGTAATTCAGTTTCAATTGTATTGGCCTATGCATATGATGCAACAGTTCAATCAATACAGTTAATCAAATATTCAAAATGCACAGCGAGTTACGATTTAATTTCTAGTCATGAATCTCAAACTAATCCAATAACCCCGCACCTGATATCGTAGGACAATAGGTGAAATCTATAGCAATTTGTTCTTCCTGAATATTCATATCGTCAATTTCTTCCGTAAGTATGCCTATATCATAATTATATATATTTTGATCAAACCTTTTAATATAACATAATAATTTATGTGTTCCTAAATTTAACTCACAGATCCATGTTTATTCAATAATTATTGTTCAGTGTTTTGAGTTACTCCCAAGTTATTTTAATATGTTTATACATTGCTATTTTTCTATTATAATATCCAGTAATCTCTCATTCGTATAATTCATACAATAAAGCACATTTATAAACATCCTCAATCCCTCTTTTATTTTATTTAATAACAATACCCATTGTAATTAATGACTTCCACTTATAAATTATTTCCTTAATCCTGTCTTAACTAAATCAAATTCGGACTAGATTAATTTCCCAACTGTCCACAGTCCATTTTATTCAAATCAATTTCCAAAAGCCCAAAGTGTTCTAAGCCTAAGATCATTTCTATATTCATATTGTCACTTCTATTAATTAAAAGCCAGCTCAAAGCCCAATTGACTATATTAAATTACTAACTCATATGAATTTCATCTAGGTACCGGTTTTCATAATTAATCCACACACTCAATCACTTAACAATTCATTGAAAAGGAATTAAGCTATAAGATAAAAGAATAATGATACCCTATACAAGGTAGTTTGAGATTGGTACCGAAAGCTTGTACAAACTAAAATTTGAGCTCTAAACCAAAATTCAAGAATTCAATTACCATAACAATTATTAAATTCAGATCCGATTGAAGAACTCATGGATAATTAAAAAGGGACCTCAGGCAATTAATTAAGATATACTATTAAACATGTTTTTAACTATATTCCCACAAAATTTTAGCTTGTTTTATTCAATCTGTTAAATCAATATTCCTTAAAATATATATAGTAACCCAATGATCTTTTTAATTTCTTTAGCAAGCTTACTTGTTGATTTTCAGATTTTACCAAAATCCTAAATCGGATTAAAGAAGAACAATATATATAGAGGATGAGAATCCCTAGTGCCAACGTTTAACTTCCAAGAAGAAACAAAGATTGAAACACCAATTCCAATTACGAAGTTTTTTGAAGATAGATTCGTCTCTGTTGCCTCACGGAAAGAGCAGAGAAAAAATAAATGGAAATGGAAAGTTTAAAGAGAGAGAGAGAGATAGACCATTAATCAGGGGCGGACCCAGGTAGTTCCATAGAGGCAGTTGCTTCTCTCTGTATTTTGAGTTTTAATGAAAATCTATCGGTCCTGACCGACTTTGTTCTTTTTGAAAAAAAATTTGTCCTGTCTGGATGTTTGATTTGTAATTCGGATTAAATTTAGGATTAAAATTCGATTAGCTATTTAAATCTTATTCGATATTTTTTTGCCTCACCTGACGAAAATCTTGAATCCGCCCTTGTCATTAATTAAGAGTATATACGGTGGGAGCGTGTGGGACGCGTGGCCTTAATTCCACGTTGGTCATTTTTTTTGGTCTTTTCTTAATCTTTGCATTTTTCATAGGTAACCTTTAACTTTTTCAAACTTTGCAAATTAGTCCAATTACTTAAAGAAAGATTATAAATATTTCCAAGTATTGGCTTTCTATTATTTATTCTTATCAATTCCGAATTTTTAGATATTCGTTTCGAAGTATCTCATTATACATGTACTTTGTTTCAGTGAAATAGATTTTCAGATAATATGTTTATCGTATTTAACATTTAAATTTACTTAATTATCTTGCTAATTTATTTAACAAAATAATATTTCACGTAAAATGTTATCTATTTCACTCAGAAACACATACAGACATTTTGTATATTACTTTCAATTATTAATTTCAGAATTTTATTTTGCATAATGTTACAGGATTCGACCCGCTCCGGATCCGAACCGGACCCGATAATCCATAAACAAGTTATGGGTATATATCTACCCGGAACCGAAAGACTGGACTCGAAATATCTACGGGTAAATAGGTATCCGGATCCGGACCTGATCTGATTGAAACAAATAAGTATATGGATCGAAATTCAGACCCAAACACTTTTAAGATACATGTCAAAATATAATAGTATCCGGATCCTACCCGACCTGATAGAACCTCTACAATATTATTGCTTAACTGTCAAGATTAATGTTTAACTATGTTTCTATGATAGTCACGAGACTAATGACAAGACATCTCACAAATTTACTATTTCGCTCTATAAAAAATTTCATTCAAAGAAGTTTATAAAATAAGATAATACTTATATAAAAAAAAAACTTATACTAAAATTTGGGTACAAGTAATTTTTTTCCTAAAAAATTCATAGTTGTATTATTTTAAAAATTACATGATGTCTTCCATTTCACGGTAAAATGACAAGACATCAATAATGAATGATGGCCAAATGACAAAGCATGCATAATGAATGAGGGTCAATTAACTCTTATTTTTTTAAATATATTTATATATAATTTTCTATATATTTTAGACTAAAATGTCATGGGTACTATAAAATTAACTTTATTCTCAATATCAAATTTTTATAATTAATTCTCATTCACATTTGACCTACCTAATTGATAGTTTAAATTTTATCCATATATGTATGGCAAATTCTTCAATGCACCTAAGGACCTATTTGTAAAATGAGCATATTTTCATTTTCAAAGTTCAAACAGTCAATCCGACCGTTCAACATTATCTCCATATTAAAATGTACTTGGAGGTCAAATTTTACATTTTTTTGAATTTTTTTACTATTTATTAAGATGGGTACAAAATTCAATGGTCTGAATTTAACTAGTTTTGTAAAATACTTAATAAATAGTAAAAAAATTTGAAAAAAAAATGTAAAATTTGACCCTCCAAGTACATTTTAATATAGAGATAATGTTGAACGGTCGGATCGACTGTTTGAACTTTGAAAATGAAAATATGCTCATTTTACAAATATGTCCTTAGGTGCATAGAATCATCCCTCTGTGTGTGTGTGTGTGTGTGTGTGTATTATTTAATATGATATGGTGTCTCATAAGAAGGTTACAACGCTCTTAATTGACTTGCGATTGGAGTCGCGGACAAATCAAGCATTAGTCTAACAATTCAAACATCGGAAAGAAACTTGCCGTAATTTCTTCTCATTTTTAATTACCTTAGTTGCAAGCAACCAAGCAATCCTTAAGACATTTCTTGTGAAATGTCATCAAGACATCAACTCATACATTGCTCTCAGTGAATGAGAATTAGCACAACCCCTTTCCTACCCAATCCAAAGGAATGAACAATTAAATAATTTTACTCAATCAAGTGTACCGTATGTCATGGACACTGTACAAAACGTCATGTTTGTCGATCTCGTGACATGTTTTATATGTTGTGTGATGCGGTTTTTTTTAATAAAAAATAGCACATCATGTCATGACATGTAAACTAATATAGTCACTTTCAGGAACAAGTCAGACTAATAAATTAATTCAATATAGTCACCTCGCGTCATGTTATATGATACTTACGTGACTAATTTTTTAAATATTATTTCTTTATTTTAATGTATTTGCAAATTTTTCATTTTTTAGTATCCTTCGATTGTTTACAATGAACTAAGTAAAATCCGAAAAAAATAATTAAAATAACCACTCAAGTCATATGTAATCATGTATATGTGGTTACAATGTGACCACATGTGAGAAGATAATCATTCGGAGTGTTGTGATTGTCTTTTATTATTTTAGCTATCTCATAGTATGCCACATAATTTTTTTTATCATAAATCGTGATCTAACATAATCAATTCACAACGTAAAAATTGTAATTTGTAGTAGAGTATGGATACTTGATTTTCTGTGAACAATCAGTATCCACGTGATGGTGCAATATATCACTAAAATGAAGAATATTGGTATTATGGCCTGTTGTAGTAAGCAGACAACTTGGAGTACAAATTTTATTGAGTAAAGATGTTGTCCCCCTTACTCCAGTCCCCTAAACGTCCCCCCAATTCTAACTAACTTTGTCAATCATTAAACCACCTTGAAAAACGTGTAAAACGTGTAAAAGATGAGTCCAGTTTTTTTCTTTAAATACTTGATATCTTAAGTATGAATACTTGATGAATTATATATGAATATTTGATAACTTAGGTATGAATACTTTCCATTTTGTATGAATACTTTCCATATTTGAGTCCATTTTTTTTCTTTAAATACTTGATATCTTAAGTATGAATACTTGATGAATTATATATAAATATTTGATATCTTAGGTATGAATACTTTCCATTTTGTATGAATACTTTCCATATTTGAATATTTGATACCTTGAAAAACGTGTAAAAGTATGTCATTATGGATCTCATTTGAAAGAGAAAATTGTGTAGAACACGTTCGTGGTTTTAGATTTGCAAAATTCCTCATAGATCGTCCCAAAAATTGGTTAGATTGAACGGAGAAAAAAAAAATCACCTTGAAAAACGTGTAAAAGATGAGTAGGTATTGTGTCTAGTTTTTTTGGGAATACTTGATATCTTAGGTATGAATACTTGATGAATTATATATGAATACTTGATATCTTAGGTATTCATACTTTCCATTTTGTATGTGAATTAATTTAATCAATGAATGGGGGACTGGTGGTGTGATCCACGTGACTTTTTGGTTGTGGTCCCCAATGCAGTCTGACAGTTACTGCCCCCGAAAAGTAATGGTCCCCAGTTTGAATGTGAATTAATACTTGACATCTTAGATATGAATACTTGATGAATTATATATGAATACTTGATATCTTAGGTATTCATACTTTCTATTTTGGGACTGAATTAATGTATGTTGAATGGGGGACTGACAGTTGTACTTTGACAGTTAGGGGGGCGTTTAGGAGACTGAATGGGGGGACTGTTAGTCGATCCCAATTTTATTTTTGACGGATTTAGACCTGGTTTTAAATGGGGAATTTTGTCGGAGAATAACATTATGTTCTAAACTTGGTCAAAGTTCCCAAAATAAGTGGACGCATGCTCAAATGGAGAAATGTTGGTAGGGGTGTCAATGATACTCTTTTAACCGTTTACCCGACCCGTATCGTATCCGAAAAGACGGATAATAGTAAGATTTTTTTTTATTTAGCTTATCGGGTATGGATAAGGGTAATGATTTTTCTTCGTTATCTTACCCGTTATTTTACAAGATAATTTTTAAAAATAAAATTATATATATATAAATAGAGTATGGCTAATGTGCTTCCGGTAGAACTTCGGCCTCGTGCTTCCGGGGGCATATCTTAGTGTTTGATGTTCAAACAACAAATTCAAACCGTTAGATGTTCAATCTATATTAAAATGTGCTTGGAGACCAAATTTTACATTTTTTGGAATTTTTTTACTATTTATTAAGCCACTTTGAAAATTCCAGATCATATGGTCCAGACTGTTTTTACTGTTCACCCGGATCTGGAATTTTCAAAGTGGCTTAATAAATAGTAAAAAAATTCCAAAAAATGTAAAATTTGGTCTCCAAGCACATTTTAATATAGATTGAACATCTAACGGTTTGAATTTGTTGTTTGAACATCAAACACTAAGATATGCCCCCGGAAGCACGAGGCCGAAGTTCTACCGGAAGCACATTAGCCATACTCTATATATATAAATATTTATATGAAGATACTACATGATAGTTTTGTATTTTACTAAATTTTCATAATATAAATTAGTTGTATTAATTATTATTATTTTTTGTTCTTGTTTTGAAAAAAAAATTTATAGAAAGCATAAATCGAAATGTTAATGGCACTTTTTTATCTGTTTACCCGACCCATACCGTATTCGAAAAAACAGATAAGGGTAAAGATTTTTTTTCGTTATTATAACGGGTACGGCTATGAAAATACCTCCACCCAACCCAAATCGTACCCGTTGACACCCCTAAATGTTGGATTTGAAAACTTCAATTTCTCATAATTTTTTCATCTTGTCTAAGTCAACTTCTTTTGTCACTCCATGATACATATACATACGTCAAGGTTGATATATATCAATGTTTTGAATAGCGTTTATAGCGTCATAGCGGGAAGGCTTCAAAAAAAGCTATAGCGAATACCGTAGCTATAGCGGAAGCTATTCCAAATAGCGTTTTTTTTTTACAAAAATTATATTATATATTTGTACTATATATTAACATTATCTAAAGTTTCATAGAACAATAAATAACACTAAATTAATTAAGAAATTATAATATTCATATTGAACTAGTACAAAAGTCCATGGTTCAAAATATCCATAATAATATCATAAACTATCGATCTTTTTCTATACAAAATATCTTAAGCATCATGATTCATTCTATTTTTTTTTCTATACAAAATAAATTTTATGGATCTTTATTTAAGCCCATATAAATTGTCTAAAAAAGCCCAATATGCATAGCGCGCTACACGCTATGCGCTATAGCGGACCGCTATTACCGCTATAGCGGCCGTAGCGCAATTAGCGTATTTTCATGCCATAGCTTAGCGTTTAGGGTCCAAAAACGCTATAGCGCGCTATTTAGAACACTGATATATATATACACACACATATATACACATATAGCGAGTACGGCTAACGTGCTCCCTCGAATATTTAATAATATACTTCTGGCTTTCAAAATCTATTGAATCGGCTTCAAATGACAAATTCAAACTATTTAAATCAATCTCCTTAATGAGAGGTTCGTTTCCATATAATTTTTTTTAATTTTCGAATTTATTTACTATCAAGTAAAGCGGTTAAAATATGAAGTTTGTGTGTATTTTAATTTTTTATTTTTTTTACCGCTTGACTTGATAGTAAATAAATTCGAAAATATTTTTTTTATATGGAAATGAAATTCTCGTTAAGGAGATTGGTTTGAACGGTTTGAATTTGTCGTTTGAAGCCGATTCGATAGATTTTAGAGGTCCGAAACATATTGTTGAAATACTAATAGAAACGCATTAGCCGTATGACAGTTGAAATTTAAACTCAAGTTTGTCATAATTACAAAATAACCACTAAATTACAAACATACATTTTATATTTTATATTAGAGGTTCAACTATATAAAAATAAATTAATAAAATTTTAGTATGCATAATTAAAAAATTTAAAATTAGGATAGTGACTAAACATTTGTTATAATTTTCAATAAATAATTTTTAATATCAACAAAAATCAGCAAATAAATTTTCAATAAATAATTTTACAATTGTTATAAAAAATACTAAGTTGAAATTTAGAATTGCAGAAATAATATAAGGGATTCGATATATGTAATCCTCGCTGCTATTTTAGTGGCAGTAATAATGTATTTAAGATCCAACATGATCTCTTTTGAAATAATAATATCTATGTATCGAATAATATCTATGTATCGTAATGAAAATAACATAACATAATTTACAACATTTAAAAATAATATGTTCTAGTTTACAAAAAAATTACATTTTCTAAAAGAAGGATGGTAATTATAAAATAGAAAAAAATCGAAAGAAGAACATCAATGTTCTCTTCCCTTGGGCCTTGAAATTAAAAATGAAAGGAGGAACAAACAAACCAGGCCTGAAGAATTGCCATTTAAATTTGGGCCTTGAATTGCTGGAGTGTGCTGGAATTATTATATGATAATTCATTCTAGGCCTTATTAGGCTTCTAGAGCCTAATACCCAAATCCAATCAATCCTTCGACAAAAAATATTTGCTCATTTTCCAAAGGTTTTCTACCCCTCTCTCTCTCTCTCTCTCTCGTCTTGCTGTGGAGGGAGATCTTGACACTGGAGAGCTGAGAATTCTTCTTGACTGGAGGTTATGGCGGCGATATATAGCCTGTTCATCATCAACAAATCCGGCGGTCTCATCTACTACAAGGTATGCTTACGCGGTCTCTTGATCTTCTCCTTTTCCTCTCCGACATTTCATTAGAGAAATGGAGATCTCCATTACCCCCGATTGATAGTTAAGGTGGCAATCGGGAGTAAGGGTTTGATTCAAGCAAGCACTACCTCATATTGGTCAAATTATGTACTTGGATATCAGCGAGGAGTACCAGTTGGTACCAGTGGTCAGTAGAAGTCAACTGTCAACATGATCTCTTCTATTTGCTCGTGCTTCTTTCTGTGTAATTGAGGCCTAGGCATTACTTTCCTACCAAAAAATGCACCATAAATCAGATTTGTAATTAGGTGTAGTTACCTGTGTCAGGCTTCTTCTATTGTTTCTAACCTTATTTTTCCTTTCACGTTTTCTTATATTGTTATTATTATTATAGGATAATCTGTAATGTGACCTGGCATATGTTAAAGGAAAATTTATTATTTATGAACCTGTAAAACAAGAAGGGCCTCCCATGCTCTTTATATCAAGGGATGAAGGGAAATAAACATGTTTCCCGACAAACATGAAATTATCCCCTGTATTGGCCAGTTTCCCAGGCAGCTTACAGATCCTAAATACTTATGCTATATAGTACTTAAGGGAATATATACATGATAATTCTCTGGTCTTAGATGGAGCATGTTAGATAACTTCTATGTTTCAGGGTTATTAATAGAAATATTGTGTTCTATTTGGCATATGCAAAATCATTGATGTTATTTGTTGTAAGTGCAAGTTTTTTATATTTTGCTTTTTTTGGTGGAATTGAATTGAAAGGATTATGGCTCGGCTGGCCGAATGGATACGAACGATAGTTTGAGGCTGGCAAGTTTGTGGCACTCCATGCATGCCATCTCACAACAACTGTCACCCACCGTTGGCTGTACCGGCATCGATTTATTACGTGCCGATACCTTTGATCTTCATTGCTTTCAGTCCCTTACTGGTACTTCCAAATTTATTTGCTGATTTTTGCTCATTATTTTTCTTTGTTTCTCATGTATGATGTACCTGTTAGACCGGAGGCACTAGGCTTAGTTTACCACCTAGATACTGCCAGGCTGAATATCGATGGCTTTTTATATTATTATTTTGTACTAATAATTTCATTGTTGGTATTTAGTTAAGGGCTTTGAATGAATGGGAGTTATGCAACCACTACAAAAAATTTACAGTTTACATAATGGGACTTTTACATTCGCATGGCACCTTTGGAAGCTTTCTCGCAAACTTTGTGTAAAGCATTTGAAGGAGTTATGTGGGAGATATCGCCTCTTTGAGTGGGGTTATGTATGGTATTTTTTTTTGCCATGTTATCTTTATGTTATTGTTATTTTTTAGGGACAAAATTCTTTGCGATCTGTGAGCCGGGTGCACCATACATGGAACTACTACTAAAGGGGATATACGAGCTCTATACTGATTATGTGTTGAAGAACCCCTTTTATGAAATGGAAATGCCAATTCGGTGCGAGCTGTTTGAACTCAACCTCTCTCAGGCTGTGCAAAAAGACAGGGTTGCACTTTTGGCCCGCTGAACTTCATTTGTATTCTTTGTTATTATTTTTACACTGTTTTTGAAGATTAGGCATCTGTGCTTGTGTAGAAACGAAATTTGGTTTGATAAGATCGCTGATTCTTTTTCCCCTTTTTTTGTGATCATTAGTCATTAGAGAAGAATTGCAATGTCAGATACTGGTACTGAGTTTCTGTCAGTCACATTTTTCATGCCTCTATATTTGGGTGTTATTTGCTTCCTTCCCATTTTTTTTACATTAGTTTTCTTCCCACATCATCTATCTGAGCGTATAGAAAGTGGTATGCACAATTGCTTGAGCTGTCACTAGAGTTACATAGGCTATGAATCACAATTGGAATACAGAGCCTATAAATCACAATGGAATTACAGAGCCATCTAGATTGAGTTGATAAAAAAAAAAAAAATTAAAACCATGTCAATTTAGAATTTTATAGAAACAAGAGGTCGTTTTAAATTTTAAATTGACACAGCTGCTCCAACCCTAGCTTGGCTACCTCACTGTATCTCTCTAAGATGTCATAGTTTAAGCGCAAATCATTTTTCTGCTCTTTTTAGCTCTCTTTTTGCTATAAAGTACAACAAATTAGTTAATAGCATGTAGAGAATCCGTCAACTAGGTGTGATTTTGCTTGACAGCAAGTATGAATAGCAGTTTATTTCCCTCTAGAATGGAGAACAGTGGTGTTCTATTGATCAGTTCTATCAAGAGAGCTAAAGCAATTAGGGGTGTTCATCGGTTCAGTTCGGTTGAAACCGAACCGAACTAGGTAAACCAAAGTTATAATTCGGTTTTAAAAATAAAACCGAACCAAAATTTTATTTCAGTTTGTTCGGTTTGTTCGGTTCAAACCGAAATAAATTAATTTTTATATTTAAAGCAATTGATTTATAATAAACCGAAGTATATTAAGAAATAAACCGAGGTATTAAGAAATAAACCGGGATATTAAGAAATAAACCGGGATATTAAAAAATAACCAAAGTATTCAAAGCAATTGATTAAGAAATAAACCGGAGCGGTCCGGACCAAATTCATAATATATAAAACTTCGGTCGGTTCGGTTATTTCGGTTTTCAAAATTTTCAAACCGAACCGAACCGAAATTATAATTCGGTTTTAAAAAGCAAACCGAACCAAACCATTAAACCGAAAAAACCGAACCGTTTGATCCAAACTAATTCGGTTCGGTTCAAAACCGACTAAACCGGACCCAATGAACACCCCTACCTGAAGGGGTGTTCATCGGTTCAGTTCGGTTCAAACCGAACCAAACTAGGCAACAATTCGGTTTCTAAAATAGAACCGAACCGAACCGATTTAGCATTGCAACCGACCGAACCGAACCGAACCAACGTTTTATTTCGGTTTGTTGGTTCAAACTAAAATATATTAATTTTTTTATTTAATGCAGTTGATTTATAATAAACCGAAGTATATTAAGAAATAAACCGGGGTATTAAGAAATAAACCGGGATATTAAGAAATAAACCGAAGTATTTAAAGCAATTGATTAAAATAAACCGGGACGTCCGGACCAAATTCATAATATATAAAAGTTCGGTCGGTTCTGTTATTTCGGTTTTGAAAATTTTCAAACCGAACCGAACCGAAATTATAATTTGGTTTTAAAAAGCAACCGAACCAAACCATTAAACCGAACCGTTTGGTCCAAACTAATTCGGTTCGGTTCAAAACCGACTAAACCGGATCCAATGAACACCCCTAAAAGCAATGTACTTGCCTGATATTCTGAAACTTGCAAGATGAGCAAAACACAACCTTAATCATCCCAGTTAGTAGTAAAACTGTAAAACGCCAATTCTAAGAGGAAACAGTGGTAACCTGACCGGAGTGACCATGAGCGGCCAAGATTGGTAAAAGATAACATCATTTATCCCTACTCTATATCAGTAGGGAGCATGGACACTATTTTTGCGATAGATGTGCACATAGAGTGATTTGGGAATCATAATCAGATCCAAAATGCAATTCCTGCTAAATCTACCTTTTTTAATTTATTGTTGGATGAGCATCATTATCTGTACATTTAGAAGCCACGGTTATTACTAATTTAAATAAGTTTTATAGTGTTTATTATTTGCGAGACTTTTACGGGTGCGAGGGGCATAAATGCTAACTATAACCAGCTGTGGTTAATTTTTTAATGAAATTGTTACCCCATAATCAATAACTAAAATGTATACAGGTTATCCATGCAAATGTAATTTGCTAGTTGAGTTATTAGTTATACTTAATTATTAACTCAATGTATTTTTAATCTAAAGATTGATTTCCTCTGGGATCATTTTAATTGTCTGATACACTAGGGCCCGCCAACCAGCCCAAATTCCCTTTCGCAAATCTAAAATATCAAAATATATGCAACTTATTTTTTATTTTTTGCTTTAAAGTAAGAGTGCTGTTTGTGAAATATAAATTGAAGAACAGAAAAATCAGATTCTGCATTCTTAGAAGTAGGTCCATTACATTAATTGTCTTTCTCATTATATGGTGTACATTGTTTACACTGTTAAGCTGCATATAATATAGCAGCATTAGATTTCCTCTTTCCAGAAAAATAAAAATTATAACTAGCATCATAAGTTAGAGTATTACAGTAGAAATAAAATGAAATTTAGAGATACAATCAGGAATAAAAATTTGGGGATGACCAAGTTGATGCCATGGCCATAGTAGTATCCTCCTCCTCCAAATCCGCCTATTCCACCTCCTTGAAAGTTCGTTAATGCATTGAAATTACCTGTTAATTACAGACCAACAACATAAGCAAAATATCATATTAAATATACACTATGTCTAGTATCTAAACTATGCAAAGCAAGTTCAACTATAGATATTAAGTAAACAAAAGAGACCAGTAGTACTGTAACATATGAACAGTAGGTTTTTCTTTTTCTTTTTTCCTTTTCTCTTTACAGATAAGTGGAAGCTCTATATTTGTTACCTCTTCCAGCAGAGTGGCCACAGCCGCGTGTAAGGGCATAGCGCACATCACGAACAGAGCAACCATCATAGAAGCGAAAGCTATACATGATGTTATCAATGCATTTGAGCACGAGATTTGTCTCCTCCAAGCATGGCCCGTCACAAAACTCTTCAGTGTACTGGGGCGGCACATTTAGTGATCCCTGTGGTGTCAGCCTGTATGACTCCTGGCAACTAGCGTAGACCTGTTTCCGGAACAAGAAAAATAAAATAAAAGAACAACGTTACTCCGCTTAGATGTAATAATTCTGTGCTAATATTGTATTTAGATTTTGAAATGCTGATGTCAACTGGCATGTGAAATTATGTCCATTCCAGTGTAAAACTACTCGTAATTAAGAAAAAAACAAAGTAACAATATTGATTGCCAAGACTATATCATAATTTGTCAAGCATCATTGCATCAACCTATGAGTATTATTACTAAAATAGAGTAATAAATTAGATACGCATTGTAAGAACTAACATAGTGGTCGTTAAAGCAATCTAATGCACTTCCAACAATTCCAGTGGCACCATCTTCTGTAAATTATCATAAAAAGGCATGATTAAATATTATGTAACTAAAATATACAAAAGAACAGGTGACCATAATTAAACACGGTGAAAATGGAAAAAAAAAAAAAAAAAGAAGACAATAGTTGCTTGAAGGAAGAGCACTATTAAGAGTTCTATATTCCACCTTCAAGAAATCATAAGTTTAATCAATTACTCAGATCAAGCACTTTGAGATAGCAACTAGCAACTACATAAAAAATTAAAGCGTCAAATCATTCAACATGGACAAAATAAAAGCATGCTCTTTAATTTCTCAGGCTTTTGGTAATCCATAAGCTAATATACAAATTTTGAAAAGGGCAGCAGATTTAGTTAATTTTTTTAAGGTGGCTTTGCCCTAGCTTCGAACTTTGAGAAAAAGCTAGCACCGGTACAAAATGACACAAGTGTAAGTTGAATAATTCCACCGAATGCATTTCATGAAACATTGTAGTTCTAACTACAAGAAATGTAACCAAGCTTTCAAAATTCACTGATTAATTAATGCAAACTTGAACCCACCTGCATTGCTATAGCATGCTGATAAGCAAACAATTGTAAAAAGAAGCCAGAGCCTTTGGAGAGATGGAGAGAAAGCCATTTGGAGAACAAAGATCAGCTTATTTGGTGTGTAGTGTGTAGTTAATATATAGAAGCATAGAAAGATATGTTCTGGTTAAAATTCACAGTATAACCTTGCTAATTTTAGTATGCATGCAATATACTGAGAAGCTGCACCAACCTCACCTATCCTCTCTCATTTTTTATTCTCAGGTAGCTTTCTGGTGTTAAAAGTACCAACCAATTCTACCTAATAAAACGACAGAAAAAGTACCTTAATTAACATTGTTAATTTTTTGTTATAAATCCCTTAAGCGTGTCCCGGTATGGGTTCACAGTAATTAATTAAGAGCAAGCATATAATATCTGTGCTAAATCTAATCTTTTTTTTTGGGGTTTATGTTATGATCAGTTTTGAATTTACAGAATTTATGTTACAGCATATAAAATAATTAATTTATGTTATTATCAGTTTTTGTTACAGAATTTACAGAGTTTTGTGCTAAAGCTATTTTATTTTTCTTAGATTTTTTCCTGAGTTAATGAGTACCAGTTTCATAAAAAAAATGTATATTATTACTTTATGAACTCAGTCCAGCAAAGCACCGAGGTCATACACAGAATATAAAATTCATATCACTAAGAATATATGGTACAGCATATAAAATAAGATTAAGGTCATCAGGAATGATGCAAAGGCCCTTTAATTTAATTTATAGATTATATTAAAATTTATTGTTTGCTAGCCGTTTTAATCAGAAATGTTTTGATAATTATTTTTTTAATTACTTCATAATGAGACCCACAAGCATGAGTAATGTATTTACTTTTTTGAATAAACATAATTAACTCTACAGTGTTCAATTATGATAATAATTAACACATTTCCTAGGTGGAACATTAATTGAAAATGAATCATGATTGTAATATTACTATATGAGGGTTGCTGAGTATCTCATCCAATACAAGATTTATCTTTTATTTGCTATAAAATTCATACATATATAGCTCACTTTTTAAATGTAAAAGGTTCGTCCTTTTTCTGATAAAAAAAATGTGAACTTTGTACTGGAGCGAAATCTGGATGACTTTTTTAAGACAAGTAAAATCATTATCCTATTACTATTGATTACTATTGTGTTTGGGTTCTAATTGAAAATATATATTCCATGAAGCAAATTGGTGAATAAAGACCAAGAAGCATTTTTCACAAACATGTGTCCAGTCTCCACTAGTAAGCCAAATGATGAGACCTTTTGACAATTTTCAAAATTTTATGGATGTAAAATTTGTGTGGAAATATTGATAACTCAAATAATGAGATATTCTGACAATTTTCAAAAGGTAATTAATGACTTTAGAAATTATGTGGACACATAATATATATATGATGTGAAATTAGTGAAGCTTTTTTTGTTAATCAGAAAAAGGGCTTCTAAAAAGTTGGTCAATTACGAATTGAGATGGTCGTATTTTTGTTGGCTCTTTATGGTGATATTATGAAACTGCCGAAAATAATGAAATTTATATTCAGATCCTCTACTATTTAGTCTATTTTGTGGAAATCAAAGTAAGCAGGAACTGGTAAGTAATTTTTATGACTTCTGTTTATTTTTTCCCTGCGGTAGAGTTCTAAAGCAAAATCTGAATGATTTACCCATCTAAAATGAACGGTTAAAACTTAGTCTGTCAAATGATTCTCCTACAACAGAGAGAGGAGCCGTGTCGTATGAGAAGAGCAAAAACTTGTGAGTTGGGACACGGTTGTTGTGTCATTTGTGGCACGCTCTTGGAATTTTGCTGGTATCAGATCCCATCATTTTTTTTTACTTATTCATTCATGCGCTCTAAACTTTTTCTTATTCCTTTTGCTTTATTCGATTGTGGAACACTTGAATTTTTTTTTTTTTCATTTTTAGTGGTATACTATTCTCCTATAATTTTGTGTCAAATCGCAATGTATTTGATTCTGAGACCGGAGTAGGTTGGACTTACTTTTGGCTCGATAGATTCCAAGTTCGTCCAATTCAATTTACAATTTGTGCACATAAATATTAAAACAAATTGGACGAATTTGAAGCCCATCAAACCATCGGACCTACTCCGCTCTAATTTGAACCCATTAATAGATTTAGTATAAATTGATTTATGTGCAAATAAATAATAAATTTTAATTTAGAGAATGATGTTGACTTTGAAGGTTATATAATGCTAGATGCTGTTTAAAATAATTATAAGTACAAACAGACTCAGCAGGATTGTTTGTAAAGTTGATGTCTCCTTTGTGATTTGCACGAACAGACTTATATTCGACTATTTCATATAATTTTAATATCACATGTCAGATTTAATGATATCTTAAATATGCATGCAATGTTATAAACACATTCTATGGAATTTGTTTGCACAAACTTTACATACTTTTTTATTTAGCAAGAAAATATAAATTGGTAAGAAAAATGTGAATAAATGCACCGAGGAAAATGGAACAGAATTTCTCAACCAACAAGTTGTGGGCAGATACGACGAGCAAACCTGGCAAAAATCTCTCTCAAAGAAAAGGAATGGAAAATGATTTTCACAAGTTATAACTAGCTCTTCACAACTAGCCGCGTTTTTAAGCAATAAGCAGTCAATATTCTGATAACCTAATAAATAAATTGATATTATTATGAGCCAATAAGTACATCACAAGCATAAGATGAATGCTTTACTATATACATGTCCTTTATTTCCATCGTCAACCGTTGCTTAATTTATTCACCATTCATGGCCCTTTGACAAATCTTAATTAATCCATTTATGGTCCTTCATGTCTGTTAATCCTAAATTTTCAATTAGTTAAATAATTAATTGGGTGCTACACTAATAGTTAATCCAATAATTTCTCAAATTAATTTATGTATTTTATTTTGATACAATTTGCTGGATATTGAAATGAACTATCAATGGTCGCTTTTTTTATGGTACCTTAAGTGGTAACTCCGAATTATTTTGATAACAATTTCATATTTCATATCTTCTACGTAGAAGACTTAATACTTAAGAATAACATATTCTGATAAGAATAACAATTTTCTAATTATTTCACTTCACTTTACTTTATTGTAATTTATTTTGATACTATATGATTTTTTATTTAAATTTGTTCCAACACTTTGTAATTTGCCTAAACAAACCAGAGATCAATAAGTTTACCCCAACCCAATTCTCAGGTTCCATCCTAAGCAAACCTCTCACCAAAACACAAACAAAAATGCTGCCGGGTGGAAGTCTGGCCCAATGAGCCCAATTGACGTAACAGGTTGTGTTGACCTGACTGAACCAGGTGGTACCTGAGTCTGAACTCTGAATTCATGAAGCCGCATGGATCAATCTCCAGTTCTCCACAGACGCATGAGTTGAGGGGTCCGGGTCCCCTTAAACTTTAAAGTAACTCAGATTTGGGTTTAGATCCAGACCGTCCGATGAGAATTCGAATCAATCCGCCTTGAGGTGAAATGTGAGGAACCGCTTTAATATTCGTGCCAAAGCAGATCGAACGGTCAGATCTAAAACCAAAATCTGAGTCAAGACAACATGAGAGAAAGGATCGGAAGGACCGAGCGGGAGATGGAATCGTTCAATATGATCTCCATTTTTTATTAATATACTCATTTTTTATTTTTGCACTGAAAGAGGAAGGATCGGAAGGACCGAGCGGGAGATGGAATTTTTAGCTAACAATTATGAAGGGTAAAATAGTCTGTTTAATATTTTTATAATATTGATCTAATTTTTTTTAGTGAAAAAAATAAAAATTATTATATTAATAAAATTATTATATTTATAGATAGAAAAATAACTAATTTTTAAATTTGAATAGAGAAAATATATAATTAAAGAGTTATAATGGACATATATCTAAATTTCTCAACAAAAAAATATTCGGTTCCTTTCTCTCCCGTTCGAACCAGTCGAAATCGACAGGAACGAGGGGAGGCTTGAGAGTTGAGAGTGCGATCATAAGAAAAGTAAGAGGTGCCGTCTTGTTCGATAAAGGGTGGAGTCTTTGCTCCTAACTAAGAGGTGCCGTCTTTGCTCCTAACTACCTCGCCAATAAGTTAATTTCCAGCAAAATTGCTTCCAAAATGCATGAGAGAACACATAGTGAGATCGGGGCTGCCTCTTCTGCCGAAAACATCTTTGGGGTCCCACCTCGTGACCCAGATGAGAAGAGGAAAAAAGATGATCAGCCTAATGTACCGCCTGCTCGTTATCCCTCCCGAAGCGGCTCTTCCAAGTACGATTTTGTGAAGGTACGGTCTATTTAATTCCTGTTATCATTCTCATTCGTGATCATGATATTTTCTTTTGATTTGGTTTTGTTGCGCTGTTCAGGTGAAAGTGTGGCTAGGGGAGAATGCTGATCATTACTACGTATTGTCAAGGTTTCTTCTGAGTCGCATGCTTACTGTGACCAAGGTGACCTGTTCTACTATAGATTAGAGATTAATTGAGGATGGATTTAGGTTTGATTTTGGCATTATAGGACAAATTGAGCGTCAAATTTGTTAAACTAATGTTTATTTTCATAATTCTTCTGTTCCTCTTAATTTTGTACAGATACCTAATCATGTAGCTATCAAAATTGCTTTGGAACTCAAGAAGCTTCTAGTTGATAACAGTCTTCTTGATGTGTATGTTTGTTTTGTTCTCATCAGTTCTTCAGAATATTTAATATTTACAACCATTATCTTTGAAATGTGCTGCATTAGTGTTTGTCATGTCTGTTTAAATGTGCTGCATTATTGTTTGTCAGCAATGAATTAGTTATTATAATTTCATGTGATTGCATCCATTTGTGTATTTTTTTTTTGCAGATCTCAATCTGATTTAGAAGCCAACTTATTTAAGGTACTTTTACATTTGAGCCGTCCCTTAATTTTTGCTGCTTTAGGAAAAAAAATGGTACCCACTTTGATTTAGAAAAACAAATTACTATTTTCAAATCAAAATTTTCTACTGTATTGGAGTTTAAAATGTTTAAGGATTTCCCTATACCTGTGTAGCTTATGGAGCGACGGGGCTACGGTGAGGAGTATATCAACCGGTACAAAATGATGACTAGGTAGGCAGGACATCTGCAGTTGTGTACCATACCTAACTCTGGGTGCATTTAAATCATGTTATAGTTCTTTTTTATTATGGACATTTCTTTTCTATTAGCAATGCTTATTTCTTCTGATGCCATTCATAAGCAAATAGTATCTTGATTAAGTTTGTCCTTTATGATAAACCATTAGGTTTCATCATCAGAGGGTGCCATTGGTTATTCTGGTCTGTGGGACTGCTTGTACAGGCAAATCAACTGTTGCCACACAGCTTGCACAGCGTCTCAACTTACCAAATGTTTTGCATGTATGTATCATTTTCCCTTTACATTATTTTATTTTTCAATAGTAAAGCTAGTTATTCTCTGTTTTTTTTCTTCTCTTTTGTAGACTGATATGGTGCATGAATTGATACGCACGTCAACAGAGTAAGTGTTGCATGCATTATTCATTGTTCTCAGTTATGTTCTTTTGTTATATAGATCATGCTCTAAGCACGAGTTTCTTTTTGCAGTGCACCACTTACATCAACACCGGTGTGGGCTAGAGATTTCAATTCTCCTGAAGAGCTTATTAAAGAATTTTGTAGGGAATGTAGAATAGTTCGCAAAGGTATCATTGAACTGCTTTTTGTGTACCATGAGGAACACATGTGCACAAGAAAGTAAAATTATTGGTTCTTCATTAGACCAGACAGTGAAAAGCTATCTTTCATTGTGCCAGGTTTGGCTGGTGATTTGAAGAAGGCCATGAAAGATGGAAAGCCCATCATAATAGAGGTATTTCTGTTATTCCAATGACAACTGTTAGTACATGAAGTAGGATTTTATTGCTTCAGAAAAGGAGAGGAAATGATCATGATTGGTATGTTGTTAAATAGTGTAGGGCGCTTTTGGCTGATACTTACTGGTACTTTCTAATGACCGGTTCACTATCAAGGTGGCAAGGCATTAACATACCCTCTGCAACAATGCTCTAAATTAAGCCAACTAAAATATAATATTTGCAATGAAGCCTAATTTGAGCCTCAGATTTGCAAATTGAACTCTAATAGAGAAACAGAACTATTCCAAAAGGAGAAGAATTTTATTAATCCTGTCATGCAAGTATGCCGCAACCCTATAGATATATCAACTGCGACCAGTTTTCTATGAGTCACATTGCAGTTCATACCAATACATGATGTGAAATGTTACTTGCGACCTGGTATGTTAGTCCTCAAACTTGGATTAGGCCTTTGCATTGCACCATCACTCCATGTGTGCAACCAGATATTATATTATTCAATTCTTAATTAATGATATCATTCAACATCTACTAAATGGCGAACTGTGATAATTCTTTCAGGGAATACATTTGGATCCGAGCATCTATTTGATGGATGAGGAAAAAAAAGACTCAACTGATAAGTCAGCAGAAAAGCCAGAAAACAAAATTTTGGGTTCACAGGAGAATAACCCTGATATAGCAGAGAACTGCTTGCCTGAGAAGGGCACGTCTTCCGAAGCCGGAGAGTCGTCTTCTTCCCAAGCTGGAGAGAGTAGCTTTTTGCATGCTACTGATCCGTCACTTGCCTCTTCTGAGACTAAAGGTTCTTTTAGATTATTTTGGAGAAATGCTATTACCTCGTTTTTGTTTTGTAGGAGTATTTAGTTCAGTCAGATTTTTGCCCCTATTCATTTTTGGTAATGTTTTGTTCTCTCAAAGAATATACGACTCTTTAGCTTTTATTTCTTTTCTTTCTTTTTTGCAGAGAAAATGCCAAATGAAAATGAGTCGCAAAATACTATGGCTATTAAGAAAGAGAAAACCGCTACTGAGCCTATAACAATTCCAATTGTTTTGAGGATGGCCGAGTTTGATCACAAGGTTTGTTTCAACCAATGTAATAAAATGCGGTTTTCATGCGGTATGCGGAAGACCACCGCATACCGCATATACGGTATACGGCCGCATATGCGGATTTTTATGCGGATTTATATATGCGGATTATTTCATTAAATATTAAATATTTGGACCATATATATAAAATATATAAAATATTTGTGTCATCTTTATCAAATATATTAAATATATTTGAATGCTTACAAACAAGTGATCAAATATATCAAATATATTAAATATTTGCACAGCCCCTGTCCACTGTACCCATAAAAAACAAAACAATTGGGTCAAAACAAAACCTTTGTTTTTTGGGCCAATAGCTAGGCAAATTACATTTCACAAATGGGCTGCGCTGTGAAGTGTTCGGCCCTCCTATTAATTGGTATATACCGCTGGAGCCAGGAACAAATTAGTCCCACAACCATAAAACAAAATTTTGATAGCGCTGAAACTCCTATAAAAGAAGAGGGGGAGACAGCTAGATCAATTACTGGACATCCGGACTCAGATAATGGGTTTGGAGGTTAAAGTTTGGTCCGGACCCAGATAATGGGTTTGAAAATTTTCGAATTTGAACTCAGATAATGGGTTTGGATCAGCGGAACCGCATATTGATTTTCTATGCGGTTGCCAACCGCATACGCATATGCGGCCGCATATGCGGCCGCATGAACCGCATTTTATTACACTGGTTTCAACATTGATATGAAGACAGTTGATGATTGAAATTGTTTATTTCTTCCTGTAATACTTGATTGAGGATTTTTGGAAGTGAAGAGCAGTTGGGCCTACCAAAACATTAATTGTTTATTAGACAAATTGTTGGTTTATAGAATTCTTTGGATCATAGCAGATCAAGTGGGTTCTTTGTTGGTAAGATGGTTAACGTTTAATCATATTATATGCTTGTCTTTTGCTGGTAAGAAACACATTGGTTGTAAATATTACTGGAATCTGTTTTGCTCTTTTCTCCTTTAAATATCTTAAATATATGTGTCAACTGTCTTGGCTGCATGTAGGCATTATTAGAAGAATGGATAGCAACTAGGGCTATTGGCGACAAGAGTCTAATGCAGGTAACATTAGTTGTACTGCTAGGATTTTTTTCATATTGTTTTGTTCATTTTTCTTTTCTTGTCATTAGTCGGTCATCATGATGTATTAGTATGGTAGAAGCTATTATTTGTTGGTTTTGATTGTAAAGATGCCAACTAGACCTTGTGGGATACTTATAAATCAAGCCTTTTATGGTAAGTAATATCTGGTCTGTATGATAAAAGATTATAGAGTTGTTTTAATTTTCATTCATCTTGTCATTTTTTTTGTAAATTGTACATGCATAGGATCGTCAGAAGCTGATAAACAACTTAAAGACAATTCAGGACTATCTTTGCTCTTTCGAACCACAGGTAGTGTGTTGTCCTACTCTTTAACTCTTGTAAGATTGAATAATTTCTGTCATATTGTTTTCATAGTAAAGTTCTCTTTTCAGAATGGTATATCCATCACATCATTTTGTTCCTTCCCTACATATGTCAATGTGTTGGGTTATGTAGGAACTATGCGTAAACAGGATAAAAGTGTATGAATGTATTGATAAATGAAACTGAAATTTGTTGAAAGAAGTTTGGACCAAGTATATTAATGTCCCTTCCCTTTGTTTCTCAGGAAGCATTCCTTTGGCATTACTTATTTATATCTTTTAAATCAGGGAATAAATGTTGTGAATATCTCAGCAAGTACATTCACCCAGACATTGGATTCACTCCACAATTATCTTCTACAGGTGCTTTTTTTTTTTTGTAAATCTTCTCTCGTACTTAATTTTTGCGAAAATTTGTTATATATGCTTTAATTAGTTAGACTTTGTTTTAATGAGTAGATTTATTTTGTCTTACCAATGACTTTCCAGACGTTAAAATAGAAATACTTGCACCAGTAAATAATATTTTACTCGCTCTAAAATAATTCTCATATTTCAGTGCATTGAACATGGTGTCTCTGATGCATCAAAAGCTGAGAAGTTGGCACAAGAGAACTGATTGGTCACAGCAGCTGCTTTGGTCGTCTTGAACATAGTTATCTATTTAATAAACTTTTTAAGTGATCACTTGTTGGGGATCCAGTTTCTGAGATAGTGCTGATTTTTGTTTATGACTTGTAGAACTGTTGAGAAGCATTGCTGACATGTTTACTTCAGCAAGTATTCTCCAAATATACAAAAAGCAGATAAAAGGGTAGTTATCATTTTTGCAAGCCAGGAACAGAAACCCAAGGCTGGTGAACTTCTGTTCAAAATTATTGCGGCCTGCTGTTTTCTGTATTGATTTGGAGCTCAAAATTAAATTTATAGCAATAGCAGCTGAAGTAGAAAGTTCAGTCTCGTGTAATGCAAATAATTTTTGCATCCTTGGAAGAAGCAAATTACTCCACTGAACTTTATTAAACCAACATGTCAAAAACAATAACTCTTCAATCATATGATCTTAAGTTTTTTTCTCAGGAGGAACTAGTATATGCTTGGCCAGTACCTCAAAAAAAATCCATTTCTTATAAAATTGGGACTTCATATTTTCGAGACAGTAAAAATAAATTTCATGGAAAATAAAATAATGCAAAACCCAATATCTCCATTAGCTGATTCTCTTCCAAAGCATTTCATGTGTAGGTAGGAGGGTTTTAATATCACAAGTTGCTGGTGTCATAAAAGAATGTTAATTGAAAACGTTGATTTTGATCATTTTATGTTATTTGAGTGGGTTTAAAAAATCAATCTAATAAGAAAACACTTCCAGAAGGTAAACCCTTTCACTCTTCGTTTTTTTCCCCAAAGAAATTTCATTTTTCTTACTTTATTTTTTGGTGATTCGTCATGGATTACAGTCACGAAGCACAAGCGTCACACTACGCTGCACCTCCGGCCTATTACACCCCCTCCACCTCCGCTGCGGCTGTTATCGGCCCAATACCTAACCCTAACCCTAGCTACAACCAGGTACAGGATCTAGTCCCGGTCTTAGTCTCGCAGAGAGTCGACGCCTCTCTCACATTGCCTGCTGGATACACCGTTTCTCAATATCAGGCTGACCCATATGCCTCCTATTACGCCTCCATTCCAGCAGCCGCTGGCGGTGAATTTAAAAGAAAGAAAAATAGCACGCCTAGCGCTGTGAAGGCCCCAACAGTGGCCCAATCCGTCTATTGCGATGTTTGCAAGATAACATGCAACACACAGGAAATGTATAACAATCATGTATCTGGCAAGAAGCACAACAAAAATATTAAAAACCAAGTTGATAAACTATGTACTATTTATTTTGTTATACTTTGTTTTGATAATTTTTAATTTGATAAACTATGTACTATCTACGAGTCACGAGTCGACTCAAGTTTTTCGCGAGTTGAATCCAAGTTGGAGTTTCTGATTTGAAACTGAATTAGCAACTCAGATTCAACTCGGCTAATGAGCAGCCCCCTACTCCTGTACCTACTGCTATGGCTAAAGAAAGCCTATCAATAGTGAGACAGAAGTAAACATTTTGAACTCCTGAATCAACTAGCAGCTCTGCCAGCTCATATGATAAGCTATTGACTTTCCATTTATTCAAGTTTAAATCCTAATAGACAATATAGTGAAATACTTATAAGCCTTCTCCATCATCAAAAATAAATAAATATAGGAACTCCATAATTTTAATAAAAAACTTGTGATAATCTAAACATAGTTAAAAAATAAGTTTAACAGCAACAGGAGTAGCTAAGCATATCTAGCATTTCACTAAATAAAAAGCACAACTTAAAGAAGCAAGGCCTAATGCAAACACGGATTACAAAAAACATGAATGAACAAAAAAGGAAAACAGAACCAAACCATTTACCCTTTATCTCCATATTTAGGCTTCTAACTCTGCTACAAACATTTTCTTTTTGTGCTTCTATCTCCATTATTTGTTGTGCTTATTGCCAGATACATGGTTGTTATACATTTCCTGTGTGTTGCATGTTGTCTTGCAAACATCGCAATAGACGGATTGGGCCATTTTTGGAGCCTTCACAGCGCTAGGCGTACTATTTTTCTTTTTTTTTAAATTCACCGCCAGCGGCTGCTGGAATGGAGGCTTAATGAGGCATACAGGTCAGCCTGGTATTGCGAAACGGTCTATCCAGTAGACAATGTGAGAGAGGCGTCGACTCCCTGCGAGACTGAGACCGGGACCAAATCCTATACCTGATTGTAGATAGGGTTAGGGTTAGTTATTGGGCCGATAACAGCCGCAGCGGAGGCGGAGGGGGTGTAATAGGCCGGATGCAGTGTAGTGTGACGCTTGTGCTTCGTGACTGTAATCCACGACGAATCACCAAAAAATAAAGTAAGAAAAATGAAATTTCTTTGGAGAAAAAAACGAAGAGTGAAAGAGTTTACTCTTCTGGAAGTGTTTTCTTATTAGATTGATTTTTTAAACCCACTCAAAACTTTTTACAAATTGTTTACTAACTTGATGACGTGTCTAATTTAAAAAGCGACATTTATCTACCAAAACTTTTGGGCCTCGGTGCGTGAACGCTGGTATATAATCACAGTTGTATCAATTCCTTTGGTAAGCGCCTAAGCGGGAAACTTTTTTTTTTTTGTTTTGAGGAAAAACCCGTAGGTAAGCGGGAAACTTTGAGATGGCGTGCGAGAGAGTTGAGTCGTCAGATGGCAGAGCGTAGGTGTGCTAAAGTTGTCGCGCGTGGTACGATTTCGCGTGGGAGAGCGAGACGGACATGAGAGCGTACGGCTAGAGCAGCGAAGTCGCTTCTATCGCGTAGAGAGAGATGACAGGACTGGGAAAGAGAAATATCGGGGAACAAAAATGAATTTTGGGGATGGGGCGCTTCCTTCTCCAGGAAGCAAAATGGAGAGGGAGGGGTTTAATTGGTGGGATCCGATTATTCGATTGGAATTCGTATCCTCTGCATTAACTCAAATTTTGAGTTAAGATCTGAACCGTCATATTGAGATCCGCACTAATATTAAAGTGCACGTGTAATATAGGAGTGGACATGATTGGTCTGAATTCTGATCGCACGGTTCATAAATTAACTCAAACGGTGCGTTAATGCAGAGGATACGTATTCATCCGATTGTCAGTCGGACAGAAGAAAGAAAAAAAAATAGAAATAGGGAACAAAAAGAAAGAAGGTGAGGTTGTGGCCGTGTAGATTTTCGTGTGGCCAAGTCATTTTATTTTCTAAATTGTTGTTGTAAAATATTAAATTAATAAAAAATAATATATATAATAGTCGCATCATATTCTTCATTTTTGCAAATTGTCGTATCACTGTACCTGTATCGTATCCGATACGATACCCGTACCTGTATCCATGCAACATAGGTCATTTGTATTCGTATGGGTTTTAATATCACAAGTTGTTAATTTTATATAAGGAAGAATCTAATTAACTATTAATTCAAACAGACATTTGTATTGGATGGTTTTGACATCCGTTTACTATCCATCCGTATCTGTATTCGTATCTGCTCATTGAAAGACGGTTACAGATATAATATCAGCATGTTTCGAATCCGCTCCGTTTTCATTCCTATGTATTGTGTGTTAAAAAAAAAATAAGGGGAAACAATGTGCTTGTCAAAATCAAGATGTGAATTGAAATCGAATTGGCTGCATTGCTGTTTTAGAACTTACAAGAGGAGAGATTTAGGTCCGGATCTTTATTGAATCAGATATGGATCCGTATTAGATGGGCCTAATTGGGCTTTATTTCCGAACGAGTTGTACTTCAAATATGGATTTAGTAAAAGTACCGTTGATAATTACTAGCGACGATGAAATTCGAAATGTAATCATGGATCCATGATCCATCCTACTTCTCCTCATTCCCTTTCTCGTGATTTATGATGTTTGAATTTTTTTTATTTTCTCCTGCAGCCCTGCTGCATTTTTTATCTTAATATCATGGCAATGGTTGTACACAGTGTATTAAAATTCGGTTTATTCGGCCGTATATTCGTATTCGGTTGTAATCCGAATAGAAAATTTGTATTCGGTCTAATATTCGGTTCTGAATATTCGGTCTAAAATTTGTATTCGGTTCCAAATATATACAGTTATGAATTTATGTGGCTATGCTACTTGTTTTTTTGGCTATGCTACTTGTTTTCTGCTATGCTGCTGTTTATTAATATGAATTTTTATTTTAAAATCCGCATATATACATTCAAATAAAAATCCGTATATTCAACCGCATACCGTATATTCGGTATTCGGTGGCTTTCCGAATACCGAATATAAACTGAATTTTAAAACACTGGTTGTACAAATTTCGGACCATCCAATTTGATCGTACAGATAGGATCGATTATTTTTAATAAATAGGTATAATTTAGTGCCCCCTTCAAATTTAATATTTGATTCATTTTTTTTTGTTATAAAAATTCAGAACATATTTTTTATTTTTTATTTGATTCGTTTTGGAAAATATTTTTGTTCCATTAAGATCCAGACGTGATAGTATCAAATTAAATTGATACAAGTGCTAGTTCCAAATTTTTTTATCATATTAAATTATAAAATTAACAGAAAATTTTTGGGTTAATTTTACATGAGGTCAGTCAAAATTTATACAGTCCGATTTTTAACAATCAACTTTTATTTATACGATTTTTAATCTATAAACTTAAATAAAGTTCGTGATTTGGTGTTGTTCCTTTCTGGCTGGCTGCTGTTGATAGTTGATGTATCATTATTTTTCTCGGAGCAAAACCGAAAAATGTAATGGTAAATTTCACATGAAGTCACTCAAATTTATATTGTCTGATTTTAACACTCAATTTTGGTTTATACAATTTTAGTTTGTAAATTTTATTTTTTATCCAAATTGAACTATCAACTTTTAAGTGATTTTAGGCCTTAAATATCTTGTTTCTTTTAGATTTGTTTAATTTTGGCATGAACTTTAACTGACTATTCAAAAGAACTGTTGATAATAATTAAAAGTGTAGAGACAAAAGTGGTAGTTCAAATATACATAAACTATTAAATGATTTTTCAACTAATAATATCTAAAACTAGAGTAGAACTAGGGTGTTCCTAAGTTCACCAAATCTCTTTGTGAACTCAGCACTAAAACCTACCGGATTGGCTTTAAAACGACGAATTCAAACTGTTGAAATTCTTCTAACTTATGAGTGATGTGTCTACATGTGAAAATTTTAAATTTTAAATTAATTTTGTATAGAGTCAAGTGGTCAAAAGATGTCCAAAAAATGATGCAGTTAAAAAAATTAATTTATAAACCTTCTAATTTTAATCACTTGACTTTATATTAAATTTATTCGAAACTTTAAAATTTTCACATGTAGACGCATCACTCATAAGATAGAAGGATTTCAAACGGTTTTGATTTATCGTTTGAACCCAATTCAATAGATTTTAGAGTTGAGTTCACAAAGAGGCTTGGTGAATTTAAGAAATTCAGATCTAGTGAAGTAACCCAATCTTTGAGTTTTGGATCGAGACCGTCCGATTTGAATCTGCGAAAATCCATCCCCGAAGTGAGCGCACACATCCCGACGATGAATTCAAATCCCAAAACGATCTCGAGCGAGAAATTCGAATCGGACGGTCTCAATCCAAAACTCAAAGATTGGGTTACTAGAGGATCCGGACCCGAACTTAGGAACACCCTAGTTCTACTCCTAAAACTAATATCCGGCCATAAATATCTTGTATCCTTTTTCATTTGTTTAATTTCGGCATCAACTTTAACTGATTATTCAAAAGAACGGTTGATGATAATTAAAAGTTTAGAGACCAAAAATGGTAGTTCGAAAACTTCAGTTACCAAACATGTATGATATAATTAGTTAGAAGCTACTAATGTAAGAGAAATCGGACTCTTGAGAAATTATGAATGCCAAAAGAATACGGATGACTCTGAAATATTATGGTGTTAAAATATAAAGATAAAATCTTAATGGGAAGCAGTGTCGATAAAATATAGAAAGAAGGTAAATTAAATAAATAGGCAGCAAAGCTATGACTATGAGATGATGAGCTGAGTAATATCCTGCGCTTTGATAAATAAAAAACTGCCTTCGGGCTTCTAGCCCCAAAAAAAACAATAAATTGCTTTCGATAAGATACCATTACCAGCGACACGAAACAAAATGAAAAAATAATGGAGATGCGGGGTATCGATCCCCGTACCTCTCGCATGCTAAGCGAGCGCTCTACCATCTGAGCTACATCCCCATTTGTTTTTTAATTAAACTTACGTTACTAATAATAGATTTAGTTACAAACAGACCCCAGGTGAGTTTTAACGGGGTACTGTATGTAACAGATTATTAAAAGAACAAAGACAAGTTTTGTTTGATATGTACTATTACTGATAATTGTACTGTCGTGCCGACCAAGATTCAGTTACAAACAGAGCCCAGGTGTCTGTATGTAATTTTGTTTGATTCTGATATTGACATGACACTTGGCGGCACTAAATTTGACAAATAATTGTTGTTAAACAAACTCGGTGCAAGCATGCTTGTTTGGATTTTTTTGGAGCTGTTAAATTTGCATGCTCTATGCTCTAGACCCGTCTACCACTTCCAATACGTCATGCAAATTTTATATGTTTGTGATAACTGCTAAGTGTCAACTTAATACAACTTTGATCCGCACAATATTGTTCGTGCCAGTATAAAATTATACATGATTCACATTTAATTTTTAATTAATAGCATAATAAATATTTGCAATTAAGAAATAATTCGGTGAGTTCTATGCCGATAATATAACGTATAATTTAGATTTTTTTTTTCTTTTAATTCAAATAATATACTGAGAATATATATTTAGAATTAGAAGCAAACAAAAAAATATAATAATATTTTAACAATTCAAGTATAAATCGGATAATATTGTTGAAGCTCATAACATACATGAATATTTCATATATAATACATATATTATTGGCAATGTTGTGACCGGACACGTCATGACACGACGGTTCCGTCACGAACAACACGTGTGTCGGTCACGTGCCCTGACTCGTGTGTCCCGTATCGTGACCATTCGCATGACGTGACCAATCTTCAGAAACTTTGGCACGTCACGTCACGTGGTCACGCGTGATTAAGACCGTTAGATATTGATCAAATGGTGAATCTTAAGTAAACTAACATATATTATGAAAATGTAAAATGTGACTAAATAGGACAAACGTGATCAGTCACGTTTGAATCACGTGTAGTCACGACGTCTCACATGAGTTTGAAACTCGTAACCTCTCACATGAGAATCATGTGCCTTTGCCAGAAAACATATACTTTTATTTAAAGCAGCTGGATGCTAATGTCCTTCGTCGTTAGACTTAGGAATTAAGCAGTTATCATCATTAAAAATGTAATCATTTGATGCATACCCGTACCGAAATTTTCAGATAATTTTCCACATCTGAAGTGTGAGCAAATTAAAATCCAATAGGCAACAGAAAAGGGACATTTTACAAGGAGCAAAATTATTTTGATAATTCTGGATCTTAATTAGATTCAAGGACCTATCAAATTAGGTATTTCTAACCCAAAAGTTAGCGTACTCTTAATTCATCAAGACATAATATTTTTAAGTAAAGATGGTTGTTCAACTTCTTAATTTAAATATTTACTAAAAAAAATCATTGAAATTTTAAATCTGCAGCATTTCGTATATAAATAAAAGACTGATTTTTTTCTTACTTCAAGACTCCAATTTATTCATAAAAGAGTGAGGTTATGGTACTATGCACAACACGAATTGGTCTGTACTATGAATCATAATATTTTATTTTTAAAGTTCAAATAGTCAATCTGAACAATTCAATTATGATCTCCATATGAAAATTACTTGCATACTAAATTTCATATTTTTGTAGGATTTTTTTTACCATTTTTTTGGATAGGTAGAAAATCACTACTTTTCTGAATGATCTTGAATTTTTAAATCAAGTGATTTTCTATCTATCTAAAAAAATGGTAATTTTTTTGTCAAAATGTAAAATTTAATCTATGAGTACATTTTTCATATGAAGATCATGCTGAACGATTCAGATCGACTGTTTGGATTTTAAACACAGAGATCCATAGATTATTATATTCATATTAAATGCAACACGGGTTTGAATTATGAAATTATTTTAATCCAAATCCAAACAACAGTTAATTGATTTTAGATATAACACTAATCTTACAATTTCGGGAATCAAAATGATCCTAATGTAATTAAATGTTATTAACTCGTCTAATATGTTTCAATATTTGCATCTAGCACAATTTAAACGAAGTAACTACTACTGAAATCAGTAGCTGTAATAAAATAAAAGAAGTATCAAATTATCTTCATATATTATGTTAGTAAATGAAGTATTAAAAATACAGTGTAAAAATTTAAAGTAAATATGATGCTGCCTTTAACTATATTCCATCTTAAATTAATAATTTTAAAGTACTTAGATATGCATGTACCTGTTTGGGGACAAGTATCATTTCCATTACTGTAAAGATTCCCTTCACTTTACTGTTTGAAATTAACTCCTAACCGTTTTGGGATTCGGGCTGACAGAGGAGGCAGTATTATTGATAATATTCGTGCCAAGTTAAAAAGAACGGTCCAAATCAAGTAATTGTAAAAGATTCCCTATTACGGTATCAGGGAAGATCTGAATTCCCTGTTTGGTGCATGCCTTAAAGTGCATTAAATTGCTTAAATTATAACCATAGTACCTGTGTTTTCTTTCACCTGAATGTTACAGAGAGTCAGAGTCAGAGAGCAAGTCAAAGAAAACACATGATTAGATTATCAAGTCTCACACTTGTGACTTCCGTATTAATTAAAGATGATAAATCAGCATCATGTGAGACTGATTATTGTGTTGCTTCTCTTGTTATATAAATAATTAATTGAATAATTAATTAAATATTAATTAAATAATTAATTGACATAAAATTCGTACGACATGGAGTAATGTTATATAACAATGAGACATGGGAAAAAAAAATAATCCGACCAACAAAATTATTTTAGTTAAAATAATTCAATCACCGGCGAGGCGGCTACGCATCCCAGTAACTTGGGTAAATTTCAATAATTGATAATGATTTTATGTTATTATGTTTATCATGTAAATTTCAATAACTTGGGTTAATAAATTTAGGCTTATCTATTGCCAAATCATACCGCAACATACAAATTACTTTATATGATGATGTGATGTAAAATTACTTTATTTTTGTCTCTGTATATCTTCAATTCTAATTGTTTTTTGTGAAAATAAATCTGCTGCGATTCCGAGGTGGATCGCAGGGTCCTGCGATCCCATCTCAACTGTTGGTCTTTCTCGAGATGCGTGCATGAAAATTTACTTTTTAAGAACGTTTCCGAGATCCGCGCTCAGAAAAATTTGAACTGTGGATATCGGAATTTTAGGATCCTGCGATCCACCTAGGAATCACAGCAGATTCGGACTCGTTTTTTGTTGACAAATTTGCATGCAACAAGGCACAAACTTCATTCATGTCAATTTTTAATCTATTAATTATTACAATATTAGCAGTCAAGTAGAAGAGATATCGTCATTATGTGAAAAAAATTTCGGTAGAAATTAATAAAAAGGAAGAGAGAGAAACAAAAAGAGTACATTAGTTTTATTATTGATAGAAAAATCGGTAAAAATTCTACTAAATTTAAAAATCTAATGAATTTAGAACGGTAAGAAATCCACCGATCCAAACCTTTTTTTTATTTTTTTTAATTTGTCCACAGTAATGCGAGTTGTTACAAATTCGTTACAGGAATAAACAAATTAGAGTCTAGATCGGTATAACTCATACCAATTTAAACTTTAGAACATTTTTTAATTTGAATGGAAACCATATTTCTTCATATGAGAAGAGAATATGATATGTTATTTGATTAAAAATATTTCTATTATTTGTATCATTAATAACATTACTGATCAAACCCAATTTGATTAAATTCTTGTTGTATGTAACACTAGCAGCAGATAAATTAAAAAAAATAAGAAAATAATTTAGATCGGTGAATATTTTACCGTTCCAAATGCATTTAATTTTTAAAATCGGTAGAATTTCTATCGATCTTTCTACCGGTGATAAAACTGCTACACTCTTTATGTTTCTCTCTTCGTTTTTATTAATTTTAATCGAAATTTGTTTTCCATGAATCTTTTTGGAATGTAGTCATCAATAACTCTGATAAGGTAGCCGTTGGCACAATAAGGGCTAGTAAAGGACTTTATACAACACCCATTAATCAATAGCACTATAGAAGTAAGCAGTCTCATTAAAAGCATAAAACTGGGATGGTATAAGAAGGAAATTTTTTATTGGTAGTAATTAATAAAAAAAAAGAGAGATAAACAGTAAGAATACAGTAATATTTATATTGGTAAGTAAGATCGGTAGAATTGCTACCGATTTTAACTTTTTTTTTAACATGATATGTATAAATGGTGAGAATTCTTATATTTGATTTCTAGTAAATATGAAAAGTTTTTCAAAAAATAGATAGAATGTTTTGATATATCTAAATTTTAAGGTACTTTATCTATTTTTATAAAAAAAAATATTTTACTAGAAAAAATTAAAGGAAAAAAAACTGGTTTAGATCGGTAAAATTCCTACCGATTCAAACTCTATATTTTTAAGATCGGTAAAATTGCTACCGATCTTACCACTAATATAATATTACTGTACTCTTACTGTTTATCTCTATTCTTTTCTATTAATTACTACCAATAAAAAATTTCCGTCTAAGAAACCGGAGTTGGTGGATCCGAGTCTATGGGATCCGATATCCGCATCGGTACAAGAGCTGCGTACGGAGTCGACAATAAATGCAGAAAAAAAGATGCCGAGTCGGCATCTGTCTATATGACGTGTCTATAGCGTTTCAGATATATTCGGTCGGACTGTCAGAGTGAATAAATATCCGACCCCTTTTTGACTACAGTTTAAGTTTTATTCAGGTGGGCCTGGGGCCTTCTAAGATCCAGCTGATGACGTGGTCATATATTCCATTCGAGTGCGTATCCTCTGAGATATCTCAACTTTTGCGTGACCGACGTATTATTTGTGCTTTAAGATTCGTACAGAACGTATTTGAACGGTTGATATGAAAAACACGCAAAAGTTGAGATATCATAGAGGATGCGAATATCATTCGCAGCGCGTCCGGAAAGTTCAAGAAATGTATCTTTGATATTTTAGGATTTTATTTCAATGTGATCCTAAACTTATATTTTTATCTGTACTGTTCAATAGATTGATTTAAAAAAAAAAATGCAATTCAAATAAATATATATTAAAAATATTCGACTATATTGGGTTATATTAGCTACATAATAATACTACATTTTTTTCAAGAAATATAAGATTTAAGTGAATTATATAAAAATCATATGTATGCATTGTGTATTTTCTTCAACGAGAAATAAGACAAGCAATTACATGTATCTCACAGACAATTTTAAATGGCCAATTTTAATTTTAAATTAATCTATTATAAATAAACTATCCAGAGTTCCTCCTTTTTTTTTTATTACGTAGTTGAATTAACAAAAACATTGTGTATGCATTGTATATGGCCACACGAAGGCCGTAAAAGGTGGTTTACAACGAATCTAATATACTTTCTCGCTGGGAGGAGGTCGCCCAACCCATGACCCGGAAATTCGGGGTATCCCAGAGGGTACGCAACTCCAGCCGAACGATGTTTTTTCAGATTAATCGTACATATATATACGGGGATCTTTAATATCCGTGACAAGTTATTTAAGATGAAGTAAGCGGACGGTACCTGCCGACATTTTATTAATATCTAAAGTTTAATAGAAATTAATTATATACCGGGATGCCCTAAAATATTCATACTGGCTATTTTCTAGCCGGTACTCTATTTATTTACCTACCGGCTATTAAATAGCCGGTACACTTAATTTTTTAGAGACACTATGAAGAGTAAGATGCTGAAATCTAACACTAAAAATTAAAATTTTTTGTTTAAATTATTTGTTATATTACTTCTTTTGATGTATAATTAGCATATTTATACTAAAATAAGCTAAATTACTTGAAATTATGTTAAATTATGCTAAATTACGCTAAATTATGCTAATTTCGTTAATTATACTAAAATACGCAAAATTATAATAATTATACTGAAATACGCAAAATTCCGCTAACATAATTTCAAGTAATTAAAATTTCACTATCCGCATGCGAACACTAAACTACGTTTTTTTTTAGGTACTAAGTTTTAACAATTTCACTAGTTCAGGTTGATCCAGTTATTTTAATGTGATTCAGGTTTTCTATCATTCCTAATCATCAGCCGCATACGACATTGTCACTAGCCGCATACGGGTCATTGTGTGTCTACTGATGATAAAAAACTTTAACTCAATTTTTGAGGCACATAACGACGTTTTTTCACAATTCTGATTTCGTCAGCCCTTTAGGAATGACCCATAGGGTGCCATTGCCCCCGTCTTGTCTCAAGCTTTCCGAATTGGGGTCGTACGGGCAAATCCGAGTTTCCTAGTCAAAATTATGGCCATTTAATTTTTATTTTTAAAAACGAATGCTTTCTTGCAAAAACAACGATGACGCACTGATGCTTTATGTACGGCTTAACGACAGCAGAAGTGCATCGATGTTTCATTACAAAAACATCGGCGATGAACCGATGTTTTTTTAACACTACTCTGCTTAATTGCCAATACTAAGGTTAATAAAACATCGATGTTTAATCACAAAAACATTAGCGACGCACCGATGTTTTTTTAGCACTACCCTACGTAATTGCCAATGCTAAAGCTAAGAAAACATCGATGTTTTATTGCAAAAACATCGATGATGCACTGTAATTTAGCGTAATTTAACATAATTTAGCGTAAATTAGCGTAATTTAACATAATTTCAAGTAATTTAGCGTATTTTAGAATAAATATGCTAATTATACATCAAAAGAAGTAATCTAATCAATAATTTAAACAAAAAATTCAAAATTTTAGTTTTAAATTTCAGCATCTTGATCTTCACAGTGTCTCTAAAAACAAAAAAAAATTAAAAATAACGGCCATTTAATGACATGTAAGCAAATAAATAGACTACTAGTTAGAAAAAGATCGGTAAAAATATTTAGCTATATTAATTAATTTCTATTAAACTATTAAACTTTGAATATTAATAGAAATGTCGGGGCCTACTGAATCTGAAATCTGAGTCCCCCCTGACCCGAATTCAGATCTTCCCCGGTACTGTAACAGAGAATCTTTTACAATTACTTGATCTGGACCGTTCTTTTTAACTTGGCACGAATCTCAAAGCCCAATAATACTGCCCCTCCATCAGCCCGAATCCCAAAGCGGTTGGGAATTAATCTCAAACCGTAAAGTGAAGAGAATCTTATACAGTAATGGAGAGGATACTTGTCCTTCCCCACCTCGGAGGTCTTTACTTTCGTTCAACTTCTCTTTCCCCGTGCCAACCGTACCGGCCCCATTTGTCCAATTTGGGCAACTACCTTCAGTTATTACTTATTTGAGTTCTCTCTCTTCCTCCCCTCTATTCTCTCATTCGCTTTTCCTTCCACGTCAATCTCTCTCTATCTCCCTGATCTCCTTGACTCCTTCCCTTCATTAGTATATATATAAACCATCGCTGGCTGCCTGGCTGGCCAACTCCACACCTATCTCGTCCATTTCAAAATTTAATTCAGTAACAGTACCCAGAAACGATACAATATTGGATCAGTTGTCATTACGAAACCATGGAAGCCTTGAGATTTATGCGTGGCATCCCCACGCCTCCACCCGTCTCTGTGGGCCCGTACGGGGTCGGGGCAGGTGGGGCGCCCCTTCCTGCGCAGTTGAGCACACCGGCGCACGCTAGCAAGCCATCGCAGGCGCAGGTTAGTGCTGGTCCTCTCAACAACCACCGCCCGTACATGTTTCTTCGTCCCCTCGGGCGCCTCTGGCCGGGAAATGGAGAATCGATAAGAGAAGAGAAGAAATCGCAGGAGGGACACGTGGCGTCAGTTGAGGCGTCCACGTCGACATCTGAGGAGGAAGAAGAGAGACAGAAGGTGAAGTGGATTCTAGGGGGGTTGGGGGCCACGAGCAATGGAGAAAACACGAACACTCGGGAAGGAGAACACGTGGCGGAACCAGAGGCCTCAACGTCGAAACTAAGCGAAGCGAAAGAGGAACGAAGGGAGGCGAACTGGGTGCTGAATATTCTGCGGGTGAGATCAGAGACGGGAGATCGGGCTGAGATCGAATCTGTTGATGGTGAAACTGATGTTGATGAAGTGGATGAAGATGATGCCGTTGGATGCGTTGTAGCCGATGACGAGGAAGAAAGGGAGGATGAAAAGGTGTTTGATCGGAATACCTTTGGGAAATTGCTAAAGAGAATTTCTTTGGACGAGATGCGGGTTTATGCCAAAATGTCATATCTGAGTAACTTGACGTATAACATCAAGAGAATTAAGGTAATAATATGTTGTTTTTTTTGGAGAATCAAGACTTTAATTTATGATTTCAGGTGATTGTGGCACCATTTCAGTTCCTTTTTGAAGAATTAGGGTTCCAATTTGATTGTATATTGAAAAACTAACAAAAATTTGGTTTTTGATCTTCAAGTGTTTGATGAAATTCCCAGATGATCCTTTCTTAACAGAAAATAAAGCTCATTATATCAACCTGGATTGTTCAATCTTTTAATTCAATCATTCTTAATTTTTTTTTCAGCCCCAAAACCTGCTTGAGTACCATAAACTCCGGTTTGTAACCTCCTCATTGGAGAAGAAAGAACTCAGCTTGGAAACAGGCAGCAATCCTGATCCGATATCTGATCAGACTGAAGACCCAGAACCCAAATCCCAACAACATGAAATAAATGCCTCTTTTGCTTATGACATTGCAGCCTCAGCCGCCTCTTATCTCCAGTCCACGGCCATAGGGATCCTTCCATTTGGTTCAAATAAAGCCCGCAAAGGCAACAAAATGGATCCAAAAACTGGTGAAAAGGAGAGTGCCCTAACTGGAGTTCTGGATGAGGCCTCCTTTGTAGCTACTACTAACTCGGTCACGGCTGTGGTGGCCGCAAAGGAAGAGCGAAAGGAAGAGATTGTAAAGGATTTGAATTCATCTGTGAATTCCCCTTGTGAATGGTTTGTTTGTGATGAAGATCAGAGTGGTACGAGATATTTCGTCATTCAGGTGAGATATTTTTCAGATGTTTTAGGTCGATGATCTTTTTGTTTTTTTATACAGCTCCAACTGCTTCAATTCTCTTCTTAGAATAGAGGGTACCGTAGGTTTTCTGAGCTTGTAAGTTTCTGCCAGGATGCTTATGAATGGTTTATTGGTTGATCTTAATTTGTTCTGTCCAGGAGAAACGGGAATTTTTGTTTTCCATGAACACCCCTGGAAAAGCTTGCTGGTGTGTAATTCTTAGGAAAGTATAGAATGTATTAGGAGGGGCCCACATGGAAGATTGGGAGGTTTTTGATTGTCTCAACATGATTTAATGTTACTTGCAGATGTAGTTTAGGGAAGTTTGATGTTCTCCCAAGGGTATATATACAAAGTGGTATTTGCATATACTTTTCTTTTGATATATGACAATGATAGAAATATGTGACATATGAGTTCATGTTTGAATTATTCAGGGTTCGGAGTCATTGGCGTCATGGCAGGCAAACCTTCTATTTGAACCAGTCAAATTTGAGGTAATATATTAAAAAAACTAGATTGTGTTTGGAACGCATAATAATCATAAAAATGAATAATTGCCCTTTTGGTGACAGCATAAGACTCAATACTTCTATGGAAGGTTAGCAGCTCTATTTAGAATTTATTTTTGATATTTAATTAATCTTAAAATCTAGCATTGCTAAGAATGTAGCAATTTTATATTGCATCTAATTTGAGGTAAGCAAGTAAATGATTTAAAATAGCAATTTGATTTTTTTTTTATCTGTGGACCTACAAGGATATCATTTTGATGGCAACATGCTCAATACTTAATGGGATAATTCTATAGGTTCTTTTTGGTTATACTGATTACCTTTTTTTTTTTAAGGTAAATGGAATATTCTGCATTTCATTATCCTGACTTCTGTTTAGGCCTAAATGTGCTTTTAGGCTTGTATGTTATGTTCCTTCTTTTTTAACATACATCAAACATTCAATGTGCCATTATTTTATAGGGGCATCTAAGTATTATAGTATGGACCATCATTGATTAGGTGTGAGCTAGCTAGCAATATACCTGGAAAATAGAATAAAGGTTCTTGGCAAAAGGGGAGCTGACGATCATCAGGGGTATTTTTGCCCCCGGCTTGGCTACCAACCAGAACGTGCCATGTCGTCCTAAATTTTTGTCGCTAAATACGAGCTTTGCACAAATTTTAATTTGTATAAAATTCACACTTGACAGAAATTTGTACAAGGTTCACTTAATTTTGGTACCAACAAGGTAACTCTACTGGATATAAGATGTTCATTTCTCATGTTGGTTTCAGGGGCTAAATGTACTGGTACACAGAGGTATATATGAGGCTGCAAAAGGTATCTACTTGCAAATGCTTCCCTTGGTCAAATCGCACCTTAACTCTCGTGGTACCTCAGCTAAATTTCGGTTCACCGGCCACTCTCTTGGTGGGTCTCTTGCTATGCTAATTAACCTCATGCTTTTGATAAGAGGCGTGGCACCCACCTCGGCTTTATTGCCGGTTATAACCTTTGGTGCTCCAGCTGTGATGTGCGGAGGTGATTACTTGCTCCGCAAACTCGGGCTTTCCATGGACCATGTCCATGGGATAACCATGCATCGGGATATTGTGCCGAGGGCCTTCTCCTGTAACTATCCTGACAATGTCACGCAAATTTTGAAAGCGGTAAATGGAAACTTCCGAAAACATCAGTGCCTGGTGAATCAGGTGAACTTCTTGTTATTTAGGAAGTTTTAATATTGGAAGTGGCATCAAAAGATTCAAGCATTCCTTTTACAGCTATTCTTGCCTGCCTTTTAAAAAAGTTACCCCAAACACAAGTTGTTTGTGGTGAGAGCGAGAATGAGGTAGGAGGGACTTCTGGGGATTTGTTAATAGCTGGGAACAATGGGAAGGGTCAATGTTATAACATTGTGCATATGTGTTTTTAAATACATTATGAAGGATATAATAGAAAAAGGTAATAGGTGAAAATTTTGGGTGGTTTTGGAACCTCCATTAATGTTTTTTTTTAATTTGGAAAGATCTTATATGATCTGTACATTTTGTTTCATGAAACAGAAGCTGTTATATGAACCAATGGGTAAGCTGGTAATTCTCCAGCCAGATGAGAGATTTTCTCCTCCCCACCACCTCCTTCCTCCGGGTTGCGGGCTCCACCTTCTATCCATATCCAACGAGCCAAAAAGCCTCTTGCGAGCTGCCCAGTCTGCGTTCTTTAACTCTCCACACCCACTTGAGATTTTGAGTGATCGTGGCTCATATGGCCCTGGTGGCACCATCCATAGGTAGCGTACAAATCAATTTATTAGCATTATTACCAGTACACATCAAGAAAAAGTTAATCTGTACCAGTTGGATACCTGGCAGATCTTGATTTCTTAGTATCAAGCCTGTACCATACTGGGGTTCATCCAGGTACTGGTATGTACGTACTTGACCCTCCCATACTGGTTATCACTTATATACCTGCTAATGCTATTCTGGTATGGATATCATCAATTTTTATTTTTTAAAATTTTCTGAGTGAGCTTCACATTTTTATTTTTAGGGACCACGACATGAACTCATACATGAAGGCCGTGAGGTTTGTGATCAGGCACGAAATGAGGCACAAAATGAAACTACGAAAACAAATGAAGAGACAGCAGAGGCGGCACGTATGGTGGCCCCTTGTGGTGCCACATGGTACGGATCCGAGCATCATCATGGGCCCTCCTGACGCATGGACTTCACATGCCACTGATGACAATGCGAGACTCGACTTCTCTAGAATGTTCAGAGGAGGGAGAGAAACCTTAGGACGATTCAAGCGGCTAGTTGTTTCACAAAACATGCATTTATTAGTCATAGTCTTTTTGTTACCGGCTAGATTGTTGATTATGGGACCTTTATCACTTGTCAGGTTAAACTAGGGCTGTGGTGATTTTGGTCTACCCATTATAGGATTACTTGTTTGGTAAATAATACCTAGGTAAATTCTTTCATTGATGAATAGGTTCTAGAAGTGAATGGGGGACAAATTGTAAATCATTGGTTTATTGAATTGATTTGAAATGTTGGAGGAATGAAGTGAATGATTATTAACTTGATTCAGAACCAATTAAATTTAAATTCATTTTTCAGATATTGTTGGTGATTTTTTTATCTTGTGTGTTAAAACTGATCTATATGTTTTCCCTTCCCTGTACATAATCTTGGCTATTTTGTGATTTGGTCCTCTAAAGATTACTTATGTCCTCCAGCTGATTACTGATTTGCCGCTTGTGTTGGTGAACCTACATTTTCTTAGTTTTTATTTTTCATCAACCTGGCACAAAGTATATTGACCAAATAATCAATCTTTCCAATTAATTAAAGAACACGAAATGTCAATAGTAATACAGCCGTGTCCAGCAAGGGTTTTCACATGGGGCTGCCCCTTGCTTGGAAGCCTTACCTAAATGTTACTTGTGGCTCCTATTCAATTGTAAGTATCCTAACATTCAACATCATTACAATTATCTCTTTTATTTTCCATTTATATTACATCCGCTCCAAATGTTTCTCTTTCTCAATCTTATTTGTCAGACAATGACTCCAAAGCAAAATAAAATGAGAGAAATCAAATAAGCACTTTCTCTGCTGTTTCTTTTGAACAACACAAGTGGCATACTGCGACTGGAGATAAGCATTTATCGGCCTCACAACTCAGCATAAAGATTTCCAGTAGATATTAAGAATTTAAGATGCAGCTAATCATGTAGTGAGTTGAGAATTCAATAGCAACAAATGTTTGCTCTATCTGGCATGCTTTCAATCATAGATGAATAGTTGCACAGATGCAAACACTAACAGGTCACGAAAGAACAGGAATACCAGTTGTGTAAGCAGCATCTATCCATGAAGTTGGGCAAACACACAGAGACAAAAATAAGGTCCTGATTGTCTGGCTGAGAATTTCAAGTCAATCTATTGTCATTAGCACTGTGTCTGGTACACGTAGATGTACCAATCGGAAAAAAATATGCAAACTGTAACTTCCACGTAACAGCAATTGTTGCTTATTTAATATACCTGATAAATGAGAACTAAGTTACAGGCTGCTTAATTAGATACACTATCTTAGATACACTAAGTTTAAAAGCCCAAAATAGAATCCAGTTGCTTAATTAGATACACTATCTTAGTTACAGGCTGGGCCGGATTTGATTATATATCTTAACTCTTTGTAAACAAAATATAAAACTTGATTTCCTTGCTAATTACATAAAGATATTTCAAAGAAAAAAAAAATACATGGGCTCGAATTCAGCAAAAGATTCACAAATTATTTTTAAAATTTTTACAGGTTCACAAATACCAAGTTGTTTATGAAACCATTATGTCATCTTATCTCATATATTTTTCCTTGATATATGGTGTCACATGATCTTTTATATAATAATGTTGTTTAATGCCAACTAGTTGCTTTATCTAATTATTACATTATACTTCACTGTACTACTGAGAATTGATAACGTTTGATTCATTAACTCGCTTGTCAATAATAGAAAAAATCTAGTCAATTATGATCATTTTTCTAAAGGTATTAAATTAAGTCAAAATTCAGACTTAATTAGTCAAACAATAAGAAGTCAAAATTCAGATTTACTGTGTACTTTTTTTCTTTGGTTGATTATTTCTACTGAACTTGACATATTAAATAAGAGCAGTTCATCTTGACTTCAAAATACATAGAAGTCCAAATTAGAAAATATTTATTGTAGATCAATAGGGAAGTAAGAGCAGTTTATCTTGACTTCAAAATACATAGAAGTCCAAATTAGAAAATATTTATTGTAGATCAATAGGGAAGTTGGTGAAGTCAATTTTTATTGCTGGAATTAAACCATATTTCCAGTTTTGGATTTTCATTATAAATTTTCTAGCACAGTCATTATCATAAGTTACTAACAGAAAAAAAATGTACAAATTTAAATACTTGTGAATATCAGTACTGGGCGCTACCACAACAAAACGCAGAAAGCATCATCTGGAAACCACAAGAAGACAAGGGCTTTTTAGGAAAATCAGCATACAACAATTTGTGATACTCCAAGAATCAAATCCAAAACAGCCGGCATTTGGAAGCTCAAAGTTGCTCCAAAATGCAGAGTTTTCGCATGGTTGCTATCTAACAATAGGATACTGACAGCAGAAACATTGAGAAATAGAGAAATCTCGATAGTGGGGATGTGCTATATGTGTAGAGCAAGTGATGAAAATGCCCAGCACCTTGCTCAAAAAAAAAAAATGCCCAGCACCTCTTCAACGATTGCAATCTGTCCAAGGCAGTTACCAGTAGTGCGCCACTCTCCTTACAGATACCAGAACCCGCACGTAGCAACCAAGGATATATAGAATTGATGGTGGACAAAGCGACACCAAGCAGAACAAGAGAAGCCATAATAACAACAAAATTCATTATATGGAGAGAGAGGTGTAACAGAATTTTTAGGGCATAACCAAAGCAACACAACAATTGGTGGAAGAAATAGTAGAAATGAGAAGATTGGAAGGAAGACTGCAAGGAAACAACAACATGGACCATGGATGACAAGCACTTAATTTAAAATAAAGCTATTTAAAATTAGCAATTTTTTGTACCAGCTAGCTGGAATTTTATTTCTGTATTAACTTCTTGATCACGTAGCACCCTTTAGGATTCCTTTTCTTTTTGCTTTTACATTTTCTTCACCACACACATCACTAGGCTCTTTTTCTGAGAACCTCCACACATGTAACCGATTATGGTTTATATAAAGTGGGGCTTGACCCCTCTTGTTTCCTCAAAAAAAAAAAAAAATACTTGTGAATATATTTTTTTAGTAATAAAAAAAGATTCACAAATTCTTACCATTTTGTGTCTACTGAAATACAAGACCTCTTAAGAATTAACTTAATTAAGTTATTACTTGAGCTACTATTGTTATTCAAGAAATACTGATATTGGAAGCCTTCATTTCATTTCTAATTATTAATTATGGAATCCTTCATTTCTACGTATACTTCTCATTAGGAGAGAGTGCATTAATTCCCTAAACACAAAAAGGATTTTATGAATGTCAAAGAAATGATAATATTTTACTTCCTTTACAATGTACTATAATGCATTTAATTTAATTAATTAACATGTTTTTTCTTTAGGTTTGCTGAGATGTGGCAAAAGCTGTAGGTTAAGATGGATTAATTACCTGAGAGCAGGTCTCAAAAGAGGCAACTTCTCTAGAGAGGAAGAGGAGTTGATTATCAAGCTCCATGACAGTCTTGGAAATAGGTATTAGGAATAATGATATCCTTAATTAGTAATTACCTATCCTTCTTCTTCTTTTCTTTCTTTGTTTTTTAATTTTTGTATTTTTTTGTTCTGATTCTATGACATTAGGTGCCATCACCTCGCTGCTTTATTTCAAAGAATAAATTAATGAAAGTAATTACACAGAAACACAATCAATTGTTTTCAAAGAAATGATTTTCTGGACATCCAATTTTTTTTTTTTTGGAATTTTCAATAACTTGTAGAGGAAGTGCTCAAATATTATATTGATTTAAGAGTTTTAACAGAATTTACTCAAATTTTATTTAGCTTTTAATAAAACTTTAACAGAACTTAACAAATTTCTGCTACTTAACGGTTTAATCGCATACAAAATTTAAACGTTTTAACGAAAAATTTAATTAATATTTTCTAAGAGATTAAATTTTATGTATTGGAGGTCAAATGCCAAAAGAAATAATAATCAATGTTCTGATTTTACAGTAAGCACCTTGTAATTAATACAATTGACCTCTTCTATAAATAAATTAGATGGTCCCAAATTGCAAGTGAGCTTCCTGGAAGAACAGACAATGAAATCAAGAACTACTGGAACAGTCACCTCAGCAGAAGTGTACATAGCTACCTCCTACTCAACAAGTGTAAAAATACCGAGGCCGAGTCGGTCCAGACCTCAACCAAGAACAGTGATAAAAATAGTTCAAAAAATGCTCAAACTACAAAGGAGACAAGGAAGAAAAATGTAGTTTGCAAAGCTCTAAGTCCCCACAATTCATCTAATCGTTGTAACGATCAAGTCCATAGTGAATCTTCAAGCATCAGTGATGAAATCATAAAAGGGCCTAGTAGCCCAAGAATATTTGATATTATAGAATCTGAGCCCATAAAAGCCCCTAGTGAATTTTCATTCACTGCTGATGAGTGTAGCATGAGTAAGGATGAGATCATAAATGGGCCTAGTAGCCCAAGAATATTTGATATTTTAGAATCTGAGCCCATAGAAGCCCCTAGTGAATTTTCATTCACTGCTGATGAGTGTAGCATGAGCAAGGATGAGATCATAAATGGGCCTAGTAGCCCGGACTTGAGTTCAATTTTCAATGAAATAGACAATTTATTAAATAGTGAAATTAATGAAACACATGTAGAACATGGGGATAAAAACATGCTAGGTGATATAATGGATGATTTGTTGGTTCAAATCAGGGTTCTAAATAGCTAGCTATAGCGATTTTTGACCTAAAAAGCTAAGCTACGGGGTAAAACTTCGCTAATTGAGCTACGGCCGCTATAGCGGTAATAACGGTCCGCTATGCTACATGGGCTTATTATCATTTATTTATTTTGCAATTTAAATGGGCTTTAAGGTCCAAACCGAAATTAAATTAGATGGGTCTATAATATCAATAAACTTGAACAATGTGCGTTGGCCTATATCAATTAAATTATTTGAATATGTAGTAAAATGATACTTAATATATGGTAGTAGGATATTTTGAATAGAAAATATATCGATAGTTTATGAATTAGGGATATTTTGAATGACAATTTGGACTTTGTATTAGTTCAATGTGAATATTAGAACTTCTTAATCAATTTGGTGTTTTTGTTACTTATGAGACTTTAGATAATGTTTATTATTAGTAGAAATATAAAATAAAATTTTCAAAAATAAAAAATCGCTATGTAGGATAGCTTTCGCTATAGCTACGCTATTCGCGATAGCTTTTTTTTTTTTGTCTCCCCGTTATGCCGCTATAATCGCTATTTAGAACCTTGGTTCAAATTGAGGTAGAAAAGGATGAAGAGGGCTGCTTAGAGAAGATGAGCTGTCTTGATTTTTTGTGGGATTTGGATCTGTGGTCTAATTCCATATTTCCATGAGGTTTATGGAAGGATGAATTAGTTTTAGATTGAAATGTGATTATTAATTCTGCATGAATCATGAGCTAATTGTTGTACATGAAGATATTCTTTGAGAATTCTTATATTTTATTGTCATGTGCTATAAACTTAAGCTTTGATTGTTTTGTTATTTTACCCATTAAAAGATGACTTTGTATGGGCTTAATTGAAGATATTATATAGTAATTAACAAACCCAAGATAGTTATTATTCATTCAAGCAACCAAATGAGGAGAGAACACACCTGTGTGCATATTCCATGACTACCATTCACGCATAAACTTGTCAAGTGAATGTATTTTTTGCAATTATTTAATATTTTATGTCTGTTTGTTTGCATGTATTTTATTAAAGCATTTCCTTGCATTAATTCTTTGCTGCTCATTTATTATTTTCATGAACTTTAATTTGCTGGAACCAAACTCAATCGTCTCACCTCCTCTCCCTGCTTCTCCTATCCCATAATTCATATTAAAAAATCATCTGATAAATTGGGTTACGGATCTATACTTCGGACACAAACATGAGGTGTGATTTGCTAGAGATGATAGATCGTCGATCAAATTAATTATCACATGGGACACAGCTTTCAGCTCAACTGAGAACACATAATTTAAAAATTACAGTTTCCCCCTTCCATTATAGAAAATTACTACTAAACAGTAAACATTATCCACCTTACTGGTCAAAAGAGCCATCAACCATGCACCAAGCAGTGTGATGGTTGTGGTTCTGATAGAGAATTTATCAAACTTATTAAAGAGATGAGTTATTTTTAAATTCAATAAATAGTATTGTTAATATATATAGTTGATGTGGTTTCCGTTCAATATTTAATATCACTTTTATTTTTTACCTACTTATATAGAACCTTTATCAATTAAACTACAACATGACAAAAAAGATAAATCTGAAACTAAGAATGTGCAAACTTATACCAAAGAGTTAAGCATAAAATAATGATTAGAACTATAAACATTATAAGGTAATTTTCTTTATATGCCAATTAAAGGAAGTACTCAGTTCACTATTGTTACATCAGTTAGACTGAACTAAATGAAGAATTGATTTGTTTGGAAATTAAAAAAAAATTCTTTGGCTCTGTGATGATTTCAAATTTCTAAAAAAAAAAAGGGTAAATTTCTCCGGAGGTCACTCAACTTTGCTCTTTGTCACGAATTGGTCACTCAAGTTTGATTTGTCCCTTGGAAGCCACTGAATTTCGTATTTGTTCCAATTAAGTCATTCCGTCACTTTTTCCATCCAAAAAGTTAACGGATCTGACGTGGACGTCCAACTCACCATTTTCGAAAATTATTAAATCATTTTGACTTATTTGGGTAAATTTGGAGATACCATTCTATTAACATACTTTCCCTTTTTTTTTTCTTTCCCTCTTCTTCCCCAGACTCTTAAGTATAATAAAGTGATTTGGGTTACGAACAGTGCCGAAGCTAAACTCAAATATCGTTGTAACTCTTTTGTTTTGCTCCGAACAGTGCCGAAGCTACTCCTGTCTATATCAACTGTGTGCCCTCCACTCTCTAATCTCATTTCTGACATGGTACTAAATATTAAATTTTTTTATAATTTAGTCCCTACAAGTATTATCAATCATATGAGAAGCAATGATACTTTTCCAATATGAAAATGAAGAGTCTGGGGAAGAAGAGGGAAAGAAAAAGAAAGAGGAAAAATATGGTAATAGAATAGTATCTCCAAATTGTACCCAAATAAGTCAAAATGATTTAATAATTTTCGAAAATGGTGAGTTGGACGTCCACGTCAGATCTGTTAACTTTTTGGATGGAAAAAGTGACGGAATGACTTAATTAGAACAAATACGAAATTCAGTGGCTTCCAGGGGACAAATCAAACTTGAGTGACCAATTCGTGACAAAGAGCAAAGTTGAGTGACCTCCAGAGAAATTTACCCAAAAAATAATTTACAGATCAATAATAAATAGAACATTTCATAATATTGTAATATTTGTCAATTATGTATCGCAAAGAACCTTTGCGGGTGGATTAGTTTTTATTCTTAATAATATAGTAATATTTTTTTGAATATAAAATAGTGACAACTATTGAATTAAAAATCTAATATAGAAAAAAATTACTATCACAAGATAGCAGGGGCGGAACTAGACTTTCGAACTATAAGAGTCAAACACACAATGGGGTCAACTATATAAAATTTTCTATGGAGAATGTGGGTCAATTTTACAATACAATGACATTTTAATCTAGATTATATAGAAAATCATACATAAATACAAACTTTTTTATTTATTCCTTCTACTTAAGTTCGTCTCTGCAAGATAGCATAAAAAATTTTAGTTAATTTTTGTTGTTTTAGTTTATAATTCGTATAATTTAATTTACCAGAAAATAGAATTTTTTACTATATATGTTTATGCAGTTAATGATGATGAAGATCAGTCTCAATAAGGAGTTCATTGATCTGAAATTCTGAAAAGCACCTCTGCTGTAGATTTACCAGTACGGTCATCTGAGAATGTCCAGGTCTTAACAGAAGAACAATATGAGGTGAGTATAATTTTAGCTTCCTTGTACTTGTATTAAAGAAGTACGACTCCTGTGCTGCACTGGTATAATTTACTCGATTTGATTACTATCCTAAAATTTGATTATATATGTACTTCCTTGCGAAAGTTTATGTAGAGCTTTTGGTGTTTTAGAATAATTCTTAAATTTTTAATATTGTCCGAAAGTTGGGCACAATGATTTGTAACATGTCTTCAAGGCTTACTTTTGGTAACCAACAAAATAATTATCAAAATCAGTAAAATAAAATCGGAGATATGTTTTTTATTGTGTGTATAAAATTTGGTGTAATTTGAGAATTGTTTGATCACCAATCAAGCGCCAATGAAACTGAACTGTCATTCTTTTTTATATATAGATGATCAATCTGTTTTCATATTGCATCAAACTTGATACACATCAGATCCGTTTTCATATTGCAACCAATTTATTTTCATTGAAACAAAAAAATTGGTTGCCCTATCTTGTAAATGGACTAGTGACATCAGACCTGATATAGAGAAGATTATCTGTAATTTTACCTTTTTATAACTGCTGAATTGGTTGACATGGTTGCCAAATTAGTTTATTGTCCGTATAACCTATCATTTTACTTATCCTATATTGTTTGCAACAAAAAAATATAGATATATACAGATTGAACGAGTATACAGGGGCGGATCTAAAGCCATTCAAAAGGTGGCTAAGCCACCCCTATAATTTTAAAATTTTAGTTATATATACTGAAATTTAATTTAATTTAATTTTTTTTGAAATATTTTATATAATCTAGCCTCTCTCATAAATTATCACATATTCACTTGTAGTCTAGTGGTAAGAGCTTATGTAGTTTTTTTTTAAGATTAGTGGCTTTAAGTGCCAACTAACAATTTCATTGATAAAAAAAAAACGAACTTACAACGAGTCAAATGACTCTAAACCTAAATCCACTCTTTTATTCTCACAAAATCCTCCAAACTACTCTAAATAACTCTAATATCACTTATATACACTCATAATTACCCTATTACCTTTCCCTATCGCTCTCTACGACCGGATCTGCTTTTTCGACCGCCGCCGCGCTCCGACGATCGGATCTACTTACCCGCACTCCGATCGAGATGGCGTAGAGATTCAACGCTCCGAACTCTGACGATACCGCCCTCTCGGCTCCGATCGGCTCCGGTTCTTCCCCTCTCTCATTCTCCTCTCCTCTCAAGGTAGAAGAGGTGACAGAGGAATGGATTGAAGTGTGTTGGAGGAGGAAAAGAGGCAGCTACCTAGGGTTTGAATCGCCTAGGGGCCAGAGCTTATGTAGTTACTATGGAGAGTTTGGGTTTAATTCTCACTAGTCACAATTTGTGTATTTTAATTTTTAGTCCTCTTATCAAGATTTTCTAGTTCCGCCCCTGCGAGTATACAAAGATGCAAAGAATATATGTGTACTAGTGTATTTGAAAGTCAAATCATTACAAAGATGCAAAGAATATTTGCTTTCCTCGAAGACTTTGAACTTGTACAAGCTTAATCATGATAATGTTGTATGTTTCCTGCAGATTTCTAGAGAACCTTTATTTCCCCATATGCCCTGTGAAACTTGCAGCCCACCACCAAAGAAAAGGAGCTGCAAGAGGTCGAAAGATTGGCGGCCTGATGTGGTCAGATAGTGGATGAACGTGTCAGGCCTTCTGGCAAGTCTGCTGGGATAAAGGACAAGGTACGTACTTCAAATTTTTCTTATCCATTTCCTTTGGACAACATTGCAAAATCGAAATCAATGCTGATGTGTTGTACAATTCAATATTACTAATAGTAGTCTAATATAATATTATGTTGAGAATAGGTTATGTGGAGAACTCAAGTCATCTGATAGTTTCAAACCAAATTTAATTGAACTAGCTACAATCTATTGCCATTATTTAGAAGAATGTTTTGTGTGTGTGTGTGTGTGTGTGTGTTGAAAGCAATTTTGCCAGCGAAGCAAAGCTATTTAGGTTTTTGTAGGCTTGGGATGTTTTGGTCTTGAGACATTTGTTCAGATTTTTATCGTCTAGGTTATTAGCATCAGCTTTGCATGATCCGGGTTCGTATACTCTCTAGATATATAGTTAGGGTCACGAAAATTTTGTGTTCATCAGTTCATGTCATTTTGGGTCTCGGGTCATTCAGATCTTGTGACAAGAAAGTTGAGGTATTGGTCAATGAAATTGCTTCTGGTTATATTTAATTTATCAAATTGATTTGGGAGTATGAGTCAAGTTTTTTTTTTTTGGTCAAAGTGGTCAGTTAGTTGAGTTGAGCATGTCAGGTGTCTGCATCTGGACTTCTGGAGTGATCTTATTATGTATCAGGTCTACACTGGTTCAGTAAACTCAGGATTATGGCTAGTCAAGATCCTTATTGCAAATTGGAAAGGCATTTTCTTTGTTCTTGTATGAGTTTCAGAGCATTTAAATTTTGACAATTCCTATTGCCTTATAATTAATAGTGCCCTTAGCAAAATTAACCTACATTCAGAAAGGAAAAAAAAATAGAAAATTTCCTCCTATACTAATCTGAGTTATCCGGCAATTTGGTAATAAAATATCACTTTGTTTTATAATTCCTTAGGGAGTCGTTGAAAGGGAGAAGCCAAAATGATTTCGGTTGGATAGGATCTCACCAGGACGATATAATATAGCTAACCGTAATGTTGGACCATATTTCGGCATTTGAGGCCGTTCATTTTGATAGCCATCAAGGTTGGGATTCAAGTACCAAGATTTCGTTAACTCTTGACGCATACCAAAATATATTCAAAATGTTATAATATTTTGTATGCATATAACATATGATATCTATAATTTATCCAATAAATAAATTAGTTAATTAGTATTAGAATATAGCTTTTTGAGATTTAATTTCGTTGACATATGTTATTATAAGAAATAATTGAATTGTAAAAATATTTAAAATTAGAATTACCGCAACGAAAAACAATTTAATTTTGGAGGTTCTTTTTACGTCAAGTCTTTATAAGCTCTCTCATAGTTTGTCATGCCTGCCTTGTTCTTGTTAAGTCTCCGAAAACAGTATACCGAGCATGTCCTACTGATTCATAACTGAAGTACCTAGTATTCGGGATTTCCTTGGCTAAATTTTTTGTTATGTGTTTCTATGTTTTGAGTGTTGTAGTTGTGAGGTATGTCATCCTAGAAGATGAGGAGACTCTTCCAAATTGACACATTTTTTTTGCGAAAGAACGCATTTCTTCAGACACATCTCTTCAGCGGAAAGACACATCTCTTTGTCAAAAAGACGCATCTCTTCGTGTAATCGACACACTAAATAGTTTTCATACCAAATCTCAACAACATTAGATTCATTTTGGTATTGATCACTCCTCTAATTTTATTCAAGAGAATGCTAATTATCGACCATAGCCTACTCATTCATCATCAGAAAAAACAACATATATACTTTTCATTACATAAGGATGATAAGAAAAAACATGGAAACCGTTGGCTCTCTAGAACTATTGTCCCTTTTCTTTGACGCAATATAGGGCTGCTAATGAACTGAGTTCTAGCGAGTTAGAACTAACTCAAGGTCAGTTCAATATGATACTTAGCCGAGTCAACTTGAGTTGGGAATGCAGTATCTAACTTAAAACGTAACTCGTGATCAACTCTAGTTAACTCGCAACTCATCTGATAACTCGTCTGCTTTCATTGAAAATTGAAAACTCACTTCTATCCTTGTGTTCACAAAAATATATTAAACTAAATTAAAATTTATATATACATTACTGAGTCCGGGAGAGAGAGTATTGAGTATGTGACTACTGAGTTCGCTATTTGGGTTCAATTGGGATCTTATGTGGTCCGATTTCATATAATTAATTTGAGTTGGTAATGAGCAAGTTGGAGCCTGCTCAAACCCAGTTTACGAGTTTAACGAGTCAGTTCCAACTAGGGTTGTAAATGAGCCGAGTTTGAGCAAGTTACCTCCAACTCGAACTCAGCTCATTAAATAAATGAGCGAGTCAACTCGAGTTGGAATGATAATAACGAGTTGTAGAGTCAACTCGAACTCGGCTCGTTATCAACTCGAGTTAGCTCACAACTCGTTTATAATCCGTTTAACCAGTTAATTATATACTACTAGTAAAAGAATTTATCAGTATCTAGCAATTTCTCATACAACAATAGTACATAAGCACCAACAATTTTTCATACAACAACTTAGTACATAAGCATCAGTAATTTTTCATATAGCAGCTTAACAAAAACAATTTCTGAGATTTATTGTGACCAATGCTATATAACTCGAGTTATAATGAGCGAGTTGGGGTAAGTTCAAACTTAGCTCATTTATTAAACGAGTTAGTCAACTCGAGTTGGAACTGACTCGAGTTGTAAATGAGCGAGTTAAAGCGAGCTGTAAATGACCGAGTTACGAATTTGAGCAATTTTGCCCAGTCCTAGTTCCAACTCAAATTGGTAACGAGCAAATTATTAGCGAGTTGATACCGAATGAGTCATGAGTGAATTACGAGTTACGAAATTTTTATACAGCTCTAGGGAAGGCTCATGGAGATCCCTGCCTAAATATGCCGGTATATATATATTCTCTGCTAAGCATACTCAAGTTAAAATTCTGGACTTAATTTTTCTACAGGATAATTATAAACTGATTGCGTTGCTTCAGCTATATATTAATTGTTTTTGACTAATCGAATAGATTATTTATTTAATATTTAAAATCTTTAGCAGTTCAAGTTGCGAATTATCTTTTTTTGACCTTTTTTTTTTCTTCTTTGCTTCCCCGGAGATCAAGCTCATTAGATCTTCTGTGGCCAGTTATATTTTGAGAGGGTGCTGAATTAATCTGACAAAGTTCTGTAGAGGATAAATTTTGATGCCTTTGTATTAGGTTTATGTAGCTATTAGCGGTTTGAATTTGCCTTGTTACTTAAAATCTGTTCAAATTAAGGATATGTGAGGCTGACATTAATTGCCAATGGACCCCTTGGTCCAAAGACAAGTTCAATTTTTCAAAAGAAGTACAATAATTTTGATCGTCCGAGACAATTGTTCATATTTCGTTATGTAAAAAGTTCTTTTTCCTACAAAAAATATGAAAATTATATATATATTTAAATAGTGAACTTTACGCAAAAAAAAAAATGAACTTGCTGAACAAAATATAGAAATTTTCATAAATAACTATGAGTGAGGCTACGGTGCTATGCATAGCACGGATTGGGTCCGTGCTACGGCTCAAAATTTGACTTTTCAAAATTCTAACGGTCGATCCGAACCGTTCAACATGATTATAAAATGAATATGTACTTGCAAACCAAATTTTACATTTTTTCGAATTTTTTTACTATTTTTTTAGATATGCTGTTTTTGGATGGTCCAGAATGTTCAGATCAAGTGACTTTCGAAAAAATAGTAAAAAAATTTGAAAAAAATGTAAAATTTGATTTGCAAGTACATATTCATTTTATAATCATGTTGAACAGTTCGGATCGACCGTTAGAATTTTAAAAAGTCAAATTTTGAGCCGTAGTACGAACCCAATTGGTGCTATGCATAGCACCGTAGCCTCACTCAATAACTATTAACAAGACTTATTAAAATGGGGAAGATAGCATGCTGATGCTAGCAGATTTAGAGGATGGCGTGTTAACCCAAAAAGATCCAGGAAGGGCCCAATTATGGTACTTGTAAAGAACGGATTTCATGTGGGCCTTGCACATGTGGTCTTCCGTGAGGCAACGTATAGATCAAAATAGTTCCAACAATGGATAAGACCGAGTAATTATTTGTTTTTGCATGCAATCATGTGTTGGTTAATAATTGAAGTAGCTGTTTCTGCGAACCTATACTAGTTTACATTGTATAAGATAAAAGTAGTTAGCTCTTTTGAGTTTTCTTTGGTTAACGGAAGTGCTTATACCCCTCCAGTTTAAAGTCTAACTGAAATATCTAATTAATTTCGAATTCATCTCTCACAAGAAAAATTATCTCAGTCAAATAACTTGGACATAGTTATTTTTTTTATCAACTAATTATTTTATAGTTATAACTATTTTTTTTTTGTTTTGGGATCTGGAACCCAGAGTAGCGTGCCATAGAGATAGAGCCACACAAGGACTGTAAAAATACCAAATATCAAAATATGTCATGAATGAAAATTGAAAAAAATAACTTGGTCTTTTTTTTTATATTTTATTATTGAAGAGTTGACTGACTGAGTAGAGGGAAAGAGCAAGGAAGCTCACTAATGAAGCGTTTAAGAGGTTTGGATCGGACCAACTTCCGTTGTACAGCACAATTACAGGGTCTCTTGCAAACTCTGACAGTCAGATCTGAAAAGGGACGGTTCAGATTATCTGTAAAACTACAAATCGTCCAAACAACTGGAGAGGAACCAAAGGAATTCAGATTTATACTTGGATCAGAATCACCGAAGAATCCTGTTTTATAAAACTTGAGAAGATTAGAAATAACATAAACAAAGCATCTTCTCCGTCTGACTCTACGTCTCTTGGAATTCGGATTCGGGTTTATTTACTTAACTGCTCATCGACGCCTTCGCTAGTACGCCCCCTCTCCGTCTCTCTCGCTCCCGCTCGCGTCTTGTCGCCATGACTTCTACCTCTCAAAGGGAAGCAATCAAGGTACGCAGCAAACGCTCTCTCACGTTCTCGTTGACTGACAACGAGCGGGACCTACTAAACCTAGCTCTTACAGCATGTAAACCCTACTTAGTGAACCTTGTCGTAGCGTCTCTCCTCTTGTTTCCCTCTTCAATTAGTTCAAACAGACTAAGTTCAATACCCTCTTTGGATTTTTGGTTTAATTTTTTTGTTGCTAAATTCAAATTTTAGGGGGCGAAAGTTCTAATGGTTGGCGCTGGAGGTATAGGTTGCGAGCTGCTCAAGACGCTTGCTCTATCTGGATTTCAAGATATTCACATAGTGCGTAAGCCTCCTTGGGGGTTTATTGTTTATTTATATTATGTTAATTTGGCATCAAGTTAATTACTAGTTACTTTTTCAATACTCTTAAATCTTATCTAATTTGTCAGCATTTAGAAACCCAACTGGTAGGTTATGCTTCGTTTTAGTTGAGGAATTTGTACAGAATTCAAAGCACTCACAAAGCTACTAAAAAAGAATAATTCTGCAGTTAGGACTTGTGGGAACCTTTCTTTTATGGTTAGCTGGCAAACTGCGAACTTCAGCTTCAATTTTGTCTACTCAAAATTTGAATTTTTCATAATTAACCTTCCATTGGTGTAATTATATTTTTAATTGTTTTGACTTATATTGACAATTTATCTTTAATTCTAATTATCAGATAGATATGGATACTATTGAAGTAAGTAACCTAAATCGGCAGTTTCTCTTTCGTCAGAGCCATGTTGGCCAGTCTAAGGCTAAGGTACATGCCTTCTTGTGTTCAATCATTACAATACAAGGTCTCAACTGTTACTGGTTTGGTTCAGTATGGCATATTCTGGGCTGTCAACTGTTGTTCCTTCAGTTTTGCTTGAGATTCTAAATTACCTAAGCTTTATTTAGGCTTTAAATAGTTTTATCATCCAAAATAGTAGTACAAATAAGCTTTGGGGTTTACTGGTCTAATCCAATTACCAGTAGTATGGTGGCTCAGTTTGGCTTAAAAGGTATAGCAAAAAAAAAAATTCTCAAGAAACCTGCTTGTATCTATATGTCACTTGTGTGGTACCGTTCAATATGGCACAGCACTTGCAATTCCTGTTTGTTTTGACCCACTCTCTCTCACACAGGTTGCTAGGGAAGCTGTTCTAAAATTTAGGCCTAGCATTAACATAACCGCCTCCCATGCTAACGTTAAGGATCCTCAATTCAACGTTGAATTCTTCAAGCAATTTAATGTGGTGCTAAATGGGCTTGATAATCTTGATGCAAGGAGGCATGTCAATAGGCTCTGCCTTGCTGCTGAGGTACCTCTGGTCGAAAGTGGTACCACTGGTTTTTTGGGTCAGGTAAATTTATTCCCTCCTTTTCATTGAGTTGCATTGATGGAGTTGAATTCATCTGATAAATGTCAGTGCACCACATGGATCCAGTAAGCTGAAATGTAGGCAAATTTAAGTAGGAAGTTAACTCTGTCCCAGTTTCCAATTAGTTATGTAATAAAGGGCATTTAAGTCGGGGAAAAAAAAAATGAAAGCACATGCATGGGACCATTGCCAGTTCATATCTTTACTTCACCTCACTGAGGCTGTACCGAACCCTGGTACTGCAACCTGAAATATATTAGTACTGACAGAAAATGATCTGCCATGAGAACTCAAGGAGTGCTAATCAGGTTGCCAGATTTCTTTTGTTTCTATGAGGAAACACGATTATATTGTTTTACTTATGTTGATATGTTTTTTTGGTATAGGTGACAGTTCACATAAAGGGTCGAACGGAGTGCTATGAATGCCAAACAAAACCAACTCCCAAGACCTATCCTGTCTGCACCATCACTAGCACCCCCTCTAAGGTTATTTGACATTTCAGTTTGCAGTAAATCTTTGTAACTGCTACATGTTGCTTCCTGTTTTAATGTTGTTGAATGAATTGAACAATTTCTACAAATCACAGCAAGTATCTGCCCTTATGTTTTATCAATTTCCACGCCTTATACTGCCATCAACTTCAAATACCGTTCTCAGCCTAAGCTAAGATAGAGAAAGACATGGGCGTACAAGGCTTTCATAATATATCCTTTGTTAAGCTTTGGGGAAGATTTCCACATAAGTGCAAGCAAAAAAAAAAAATAACTTGTAAGGTTTTTTTGGTAGTTTATGCCTGTTATGTCAGTGGATTTGCAGCAGAATAGTCAAGGTTAAGCAGAGTAAAGAATTTTAAAATGCCTCTTTGTTTTATTTTCTTAGAAATAAACTGCTTCCAAATTCCAATCTATATGTTCGGAGCCCTACATGTTTCCTAGTTTGATTCTGGTTTAATTTGGACTTGGTGAAGAAATATCTTATTTAGTTATGAGAAAGTGTTGTCAAATGTTGACAGAATGTAGGTTGCTTGATCATATTGTTCTAATAGTTGAGTTCATTTGCGAAATGTCTACTAAAATGTTAGTTGTAATTGCAAATACAGCACAATGCTAGATTGTTTGCAAATTGCACAGTATCATTGGTGGAGCTTGCAAATGTGCTTGACCTATATTCGTAGCATATCCAATGTACTCAATTCTGATATTATTGCTGCTCAACAGCTGTTGATATCTATAGGATAATTTATTTGCTGTTCTGCATTTAACATCTTTTAATTAACTTTCTCTGTTGCCTCAGTTCGTCCACTGCATAGTTTGGGCCAAGGACCTTCTGTTTGCGAAACTATTTGGTGACAAAAACCAAGGGAATGATTTGAATGTCCGCTCCTCATCCAATGGCTCAGAGGGGAACAATTCGTCAGATGCATCAAAAGATGTGTTTGAGCAAAGTCCACATGAGTCTCCTGATCAGTATGCACGAAAGATATATGACCATGTCTTTGGCCACAATATTGAGGCTGCGCTGTCGAATGAGGAGACTTGGAAGAACAGGAGACGGCCGAGGCCGATTTATGTGAGGGATGTGCTGCCTGAAGGAGAAAGAAATGAAGGCGTCAAGTATGAGGATGGTGTGGGATCTATTCCATCAGCTATGGGGTTGCTTGGGTTGAAGAACCCCCAGGAGATTTGGAGTTTGTCTGAAAACACCAGGGTGTTTTTGGAGGTTGTGAGGTTGTTCTTGGAAAAAAGAGATAAGGTATGGTATGATCTATTGGCAAAATCTTAGTTCCATTTTTCATTTGTTTCTCATCTTTAGTTGGAATTGTCTGTAGTAAAGCAAGTGATGTTATCCAGGTTTCTTCCTGATGCTGATACATACATACATATATATATATATATATATATATATATGAGTGAGGCTATGGTGCTATGCATAGCACGGATGGCTAGTGTACTACGGCTCAATATGGTACTTTTTAAAATCCTAACGGTCGATCCGAACCGTTCAATGTGATAACCATATGAATATGTACTTGCAAACTAAATTTTATATTTTTTCGAATTTTTTTACTATTTTTTTAGATAGGTAGAAAAATCAGTGTTTTCTGAAAATTCTGGACCATCAAAATTCTACCTATCTAAAAAAAATAGTAAAAAAATTTGAAAAAATATAAAATTTAGTTTGCAAGTACATATTCATATGGTTATCACATTGAACGGTTCGGATCGACTGTTAGGATTTTAAAAAGTACCATATTGAGCCGTAGTACACTAGCCATCCGTGCTATGCATAGCACCATAGCCTCACTCTATATATATAGAGCTGGGCTATGGTGAGTTGTGAAGTAAGAGGTCATTTTTACTTCATGCTCATATTTTCATTTTAAAAATCCAAACAACCGATCCGAACCGCTCAACATGTTCTCTATATTGAAATGTGCTTGGAGACTAAATTTTACATTTTTTGGAATCTTTTTACTATTTATTAAGCCACTTTGAAAATCGCTGATCCACTGTGAACAGTAAAAATGTCTGGGCCACCGGATCAGCGATTTTGAAAGTGGCTTAATAAATAGTAAAAAAATTCCAAAAAATGTAAAATTTAGTCTCCAAGCACATTTCAATATAGAGAACATGTTGAGCGGTTCGGATCGGTTGTTTGGATTTTTAAAATGAAAATATGAGCATGAAGTAAAAATGACCTCTTACTTCACAACTCACCATAGCCCAGCTCTATATATATAGAGTGAGGCTATGGTGCTATGCATAGCACGGATGGCTAGTGTACTACGGCTCAATATGGTACTTTTTAAAATCCTAACGGTCGATCCGAACCGTTCAATGTGATAACCATATGAATATGTACTTGCAAACTAAATTTTATATTTTTTTGAATTTTTTTACTATTTTTTTAGATAGGTAGAAAAATCAGTGTTTTCTGAAAATTCTGGACCATCAAAATTCTACCTATCTAAAAAAAATAGTAAAAAAATTTGAAAAAATATAAAATTTAGTTTGCAAGTACATATTCATATGGTTATCACATTGAACGGTTCGGATCGACTGTTAGGATTTTAAAAAGTACCATATTGAGCCGTAGTACACTAGCCATCCGTGCTATGCATAGCACCATAGCCTCACTCTATATATATAGAGCTGGGCTATGGTGAGTTGTGAAGTAAGAGGTCATTTTTACTTCATGCTCATATTTTCATTTTAAAAATCCAAACAACCGATCCGAACCGCTCAACATGTTCTCTATATTGAAATGTGCTTGGAGACTAAATTTTACATTTTTTGGAATTTTTTTACTATTTATTAAGCCACTTTCAAAATCGCTGATCCGGTGGCCCAGACATTTTTACTGTTCACAGTGGATCAGCGATTTTCAAAGTGGCTTAATAAATAGTAAAAAGATTCCAAAAAATGTAAAATTTAGTCTCCAAGCACATTTCAATATAGAGAACATGTTGAGCGGTTCGGATCGGTTGTTTGGATTTTCAAAATGAAAATATGGCGTGAAGTAAAACAACGACAACTCACCATAGTCTATCTCTCTCTCTCTCTCTCTATATATATATATATATATTTTTTTTATTTACTATGTTTGCTGATGCTGATGCTGATGTTGACTAGTGTTCAGATGTGATGCATCTGATCAGTATGAATGAACACAAAAATACATAATCCGGCCACCAAAAGTCAAATAGTAACAACATGGCCAAGAAGACTCAGTCATAGGATCTTTGACTACCTATGCACTGGTAAATGAAATGCTAGAGCTTATTCTAGGGCCTAGCACTCCTGTTGGTTAATGATTCTATTCTAAGGGGTGGGCTAGTTCTTAATTCAAGAGCATCAATTTTTGTAAGGAATACAGGAAACAAAAATGCCATTACCAGGCTCACATCCGACAAGCATACATACATATACACAGCACCCACTTGTAAAAAGGTAACATAATGAAATTGTAGTAGATGCAAATTAGAAAAAAAAAAATGTGATTACCTGTAGGAAAGCCGAGATGAAATTGGAAAATTAAGACAAAAATGTTCAAAATATTAGCAGAGAAGAACTTGTACACAGTCTGGAATTCTATGTTTGATGCACAAATCCTTGCTAAAGTATGTAATTCTTTCCTTTCCATACTTGTAGGAAGTTGGGAACCTGACTTTTGACAAGGATGATCAGCTAGCAGTAGAATTTGTGACAGCTTCCGCAAATATTCGCGCATCTTCTTTTGGCATCCCTCTTCACAGCCTGTTCGAGGCCAAGGGCATTGCTGGCAATATAGTTCATGCTGTGGCAACAACAAATGCTATAATTTCAGGTCTTATTGTTATCGAGGCCATTAAGGTGCTATTGAGAGATTCTAACAATTACAGGTAAACTATTAGATACTGTGTGTCAAGAATGTCAGGACCTACAATAGATAGATTTGTTACACCTGGTGAATTTTTTTGCAATGGAAAGGTGCATTCAGAACAAGTTATGAGAGTTCTTTTTTCATGATTATAAACTGTATAGCCTTTCACTTAAGTAGGTGGACGCATTAGTTCTAGTTAAACTAATGAAGGATCAATCTTCCGGGCTATATGCAAATACAGTTGGAGATTATAAGGTGTAATTTTTAAATACCCAAATGGTTAGGCTCAATTGCTTCTTGGTTTTGTAACTTTTTGTTGGCTTGAAATTCTGACATTTTTTAAGCACAAAAGAGTTTATTATGTAATCATAAGGAAATTGAAAAAATAACTCTTTCTACTTTTCACAATGCTGATATATATGCAGGTTTTATATTCTATATTTTTGTATGATTAAAAAGGAACGCTTGTATACAGAATGACGTATTGTCTGGAGCATCCAAATAGAAAGATGCTTCTTATGCCAGTGGAACCATTTGAAGCCAACCCTTCTTGCTATGTTTGTTCTGAGGTACATGTTTCCTGTTAGTGGTCAATGCCAATGGGCTTTATATGGCTCTTTTGACAAAACTTATAATTAAGGCTTTATTAAGCCATAATCAACTAAAGCAAAATCTAGTTAGCCTTAATTAAGATAAACTGTATACCTCCATTGAGTAATTTGTTAACTCATTTGTGTGTCAGACACCACTTCTGTTGGAAGTAAACACTGCCACGACTAAACTAAGGGATGTGATAGATAAGATAGTGAAGAGCAAGCTCGGGATGAACCTGCCTTTAGTCATGCAAGGCTTGTCACTAATTTATGAGGAAGGTGATGATCTCGATGCTGATATGGTCGCCACCTATGCTATTAATCTTGACAAGGTTATTTCTGTGCCTTGTATTTTCAGGAAAAATAAACAATAAGGATAGAAGAAAACTGAATATCTTGTAGGCTTATGATAGATGAAGAACATATTTTGTGTCCATGAATGAACAAGATGGATATTTCCCTTACTTGCAGGATGTTTCATGTTTTTATGAGAAGAACATGAGAAATATGAAATATGCTGTTTATTTGTACATATGTAAGAATTACAAATTTACAACTGAGTATGGTGCATTTACTTTTTTCAGGAGTACCAGATTAGTCTTATATTGTCTGGTATGCAGTGTGACTGTATTATACTATACATCATTATCATCTCTCACTCACTCTCTGCCTATTGTAATCTGATTTTCTCTTTCTTGCAGGTCTTGAATGAGTTTCCTACACCAGTAACAAATGGTACAACTCTGTCTGTCGAAGATTTCCAGCAGGAACTAACATGCAACATAAACATCAAACACAGGTGTTTTTTATTATCCACATCTTGAATTAACATATTGCCAGTAGATCCAATACCAAAGCAGAATGGTTTTGTACATGACATATGCAAGTACTACCTATCTGAGAGACTGAGACCTGACCAGTAGGGAATATATATACTGTACTACCAGTATCTAATGTTGCCAAGTGCTATGTTAAATCCTTTGTGTAAAATATGGTCTGTAATATGCATGCAGGGATGAATTTGACGAAGAAAAAGAACCTGATGGCATGGTGCTGACTGGTTGGTCTGGACCCACCACAAAATCAGAGAAAAGCAGTTCTTCAAGCAACGGCGATAGCTCTTCAGCGGCCGGTGCAAAACGTAAATTGGAAGAAGTCTCAGAAGGAAATGGAAAAAACAAGGGGATTGCACAAGAAGTCGAGGTAAATGATGAAGATGATGACGTGTCAGTTCTGGATGGGTTCCCAGAGACAAACAAGAAAAAGAGGGTTCAATAGTGGAGACATGAAATACGACTTTACCATTGATTTGAAGTGCAGATATTTTTCTGATGCTAAGCTGCTAACACATTGTTGTGGGGGGATTTTGGTTTGATTTGTTCGGGTTTTAGGCTTAGTCTTTTGTTGGTAATATTTAATTTAGTGGTAATTTTGAATACTTAGTACTTGGATGCCGTAAAAAGTGTAGGAGATGTTGTTCGTGTTACAAAGAGAACTTAAATTAGCATCCAACCCTGTAAGTTTAAAAAGTTAAGCAACTTTGTTACCAGATTCAGATTTAGTGCTGCTCTTGCTTGGTTCAGCAGTTATTCAGTTAGCAACTGTAGAGAACTTTTGGCATTGCCATAAACTAAACTGTAACCTCCAGTTTCACTTGTCACAAAACACTAGTGGTTAGTGACGATTGCTGACAGTGACACCACATTCTTTGATCAGACTTGGATATCGCGTTTTCAATATTTTTGTTCTTCAGATTTTTCACCAACCTAAAAAAAAGACATCAAACAAATTATAAGTACTACAAAGTACACAATATGACATTTAGAATGTAAATTTTATTTTACGTCTTTAGTTTTCAAAGAAAGACGAGTTCAGAATATTTCTAGAATACTATTTCGGATTCATACAATTAACCAATAGACAACAAAATTACAAATACTACAAAAAATAAATAAAACTAATGTAGACAGTATATACAATTTTTTTTACAAAAAATTGACATTTACAACTATATTGTGTTTTTAAAATTAAAGTAAAAATATAATCAACTAAACAAAATTCTTAAAAACTGGCATTTTTTTTTTTTTGCAAATATGTAGTGAACAACAATTAAAATCAAAGTTCTAAATAGCGATTATAGCACTATAGCTTTTTAAGGTCCGAAAAAGCTATAGTGCAGCTATAGCGCAACCATAGCTAGCTATTTAGAATCATTATAAAAGAAAAACGGTTAATAGCGTTATAGCTTTTGAGGTCCGAAAAAGCTATAGCTAGCTATTTAGAACTCTCATTAAAATTCATACCCAAGTTTCAAGATGCTTGGTAGTCACTACCAGGTTTTAAAAAAAAAAAAGTTTCAAGATGTAATTTTCACTCCAAGAAAACCGAAATTTGTATCTCCAATAAATTTTTTTATATGAAATGAATTGAAATTAGGAAATTAAATCGGATATTTCGGAAATCAAAATGGGAGATTGAGATTCTTAGAGCTTGTTTTACTTGAGATGATTGAACTTTGGATCGATGAAATGGTGAATATGGTGTGGTATTTATAGAATAGTCATTATGATAAAATGACAAAAAAAAAACAATAAACTAGTCATCAGAATAAATTCAGCAGGGTTGTCTCCAATCTTCCTCCGTCTCTTCAGCGTCGGCTTCGATTGGTTCGTCAAGGGAGGGACTCGGTCCTCGCCGACCAACTATTACCTTCTCAATGAACTCTTTCTAAGTAGTTTAAGAAAAAGAGTTGGAAGAACTCCTTGGGACACAGACCTCTATCCAACACTTGTAAGTTATTCTCATACCAATAGTTGATAAACCAGTTTAAATGGTGATTTCAATAAATTTTACACTGCTCCCCTCACATATAATCGTTATTTTAACGTTGGGTTAAAATGATCATTTTTTTTTTCAGAATTTTCAGCACTTTACAACAATTTCTGTGGTACATAATATTTGTGGGTGTAATTTGGATGCAAAATTTCTAATCAAATAAAAAGGGAATCCGACCGTTTTATAACATCTCTTAATCTGATCCGTCCGATGTAGATCCTGCCTTGTCCAAATAAGGGCATCTTCTCTCGTCAATTTTTGCACGATGTTAATTTGTCGTCAATATGAGGCTGATTATGATGACATTTCAGGGCAGCTCTCAGTGGAGGCTGATTCTGATGACGACGCTGGACATGACTGATATTGGACTGGTACCGGATTAGTCCTTTGATTGTATGCTGCGTGATTGATCTTGTTAGTTTTAGCAAATTGTGCTGTGCACAGTCAGCTTTTTAATAAGAACCCATTTTTTGATTATCGAGGGACCTGGGTTAAATTTTGGTTGGTTGTCATTGTTAGTAATTACAAATGTTTGGTTTGTAATGTTGTGTTTATAATGCTAATAGCTTTTATGAATTATGACTTGGTCACATTCTGGTAAAATCTGATTTGATTTGCTTTAGAGGGCTAGGTTTTTTGTTTATCAACAGGTCAAAAGTTGGTTTTTTTGTGGTGTATGCAGTTTGCTATTTCTTTTTTCTAAAATTTTCTTAATTATTGTATGATCAAGCTTGTGTAACACACAATCTGGACATATACTAACTCATAAGTCATAACATGTATTAATTGCATGATCTCTTTTTATGATGGTTATTCACTCTATTTGGTGATACTGGTACATCCGTACATATGTTTAATTTGAAAGGTTGAATTTGAGTTAAAAAACCTTCACAATTAGCCTGACTTGAGATGAAATAAATAAATAAGTAATGTTTGCCATAAGTCTTGTTATGGATTGTGGACTTGTTCTCTTAATTATGATTTAGAGCATTATTCAGACTCTAGTTGTTCGATCAGCCAAAAAAGCACCAAGCATTATTCAGACTCTGTTGCAAAGAAGCGTCAATAGAATTAACCTAAAGCAAAAATTGCTGGTTTGTAGGATAAGTGTTATGTTTGGAAAACTTTTCTAGATTTCAGTTCTGTTTTAATTCTATTCTGCTCGTCTAATGCAGTTCTAAGTAATTGAAAATCTCTTTTCTACTAGTGTGAGGGTAAAATAGTCACATTTACATAAAATATAAGTTAAAACAATGAATTATATCGTAACCTTCTTTCCCACCGTATCTTTCACTGAGCTAGTATTAGCCTCAATTTCAATCTAAAGGTTCGGCAAGCCCAATTTTTCTTTTATCGACCCAGAAGAAAAAAGTGGTAAAGCACAGCCCAATTACTTACAGTTGCTACCTCCGAATCTCTCTTCAGTCTGAACTCAAAATAAAACAACAATTCTTCAATTTTATCCGTTCGTCCAGTACCCAGCAGAGAGTGGCTGCAGGAGGATTAGCATTTACTTCGTTCCTTCTCCGTTCTTCTTTTCTGGTTTGGAGCCTCTTTTTTCCTTTTTTTTATTTTCACATGCTTGGGCTTGCTAGACCTCCCTTGATGCTGTGCTTTGCCTGACTGAACAGCTCTAGATTTTAGCCTCCACATTTAATTAGTGGCTGTATAAAACTGCTCCTTGTAATTGTTTGTTAAATTCATATTCCTTCAGTATATGGTAAGGCTGGACAATTTTGGAGCGAAGCTCAACCTTGTTAGATAATTTTTTTGAAAGAGACTAGAACCTAACCAAACAAGAATCAGATGGTGTGTGCCATATCTCTTGCCCCCTCCTCTTTGCTTTCGTCGTCCCCTTCCAAATCCCAATCCTCGTTCAAATTTGCTTCTCATCGAGGCCTGTCCCTTGTCCGCTATGCGTTCTCACAATCCATATATCAACCCCACAGAATGACCAACAAACCAAATCCACCACCCGCTACTACTAATTTCCCCAGCAATTCAAATTTTGATGACCTTTTTGGAAAGACTGGGAGGCCGCGTCAGCAGCATAGGAAGGGGAAGCTGCGGAAGGGGGATGTCATTTCTGCCCAAGAGGCGCATCACCTGTTTGAGGAGCTGTTGGCAAACAAGAATCCTCCAGCTGACATCACTCAATTCAACCAGATCTTTGCCTCCTTGGTGCGCAACAAAAAATTAAGCAACCTTGTCTTTTCCCTCTTCACCCGCTTAACCCAAAATGAAGGAATCTATCCTGATGACTATACCTATTTGATCTTGATGAAATGCTGTGTGCAAAGGAATCGGGTCAGCCAAATGTTTGGTTTTCTGGGACGATTTCTCAAAGAGGGTCGCAACACTAATCGTCACATCTTCAGTCCAATACTTGAAGGCCTCTGTCGCGAGAATAGGATTGGTGAGGCTGCGATTATGGTGCTCAATAAAATGCCTAAGCTTGGATGCCGACCCGATGTTGTGACCTACTCCATTGTTATAGATGGGATGTGCAAGAGAGGTGAAATTGAGAAGGCAATGGATCTCCTACGGGATATGAATTCTAAAGGGTGTGCTCCTAATATGGTGACCTACAACACTCTTATAGATGGGTTCAGTAAAAAAGGTGAAATTGAGAAGGCAATGGATATTATCGATGACATGATTTCTAAAGGGCATGAGCCTAATGTGGTAACCTGCAGCATTCTTATAGATGGGTTGTGTAAAAAAGGTGAAATTGAGAAGGCAATGTATATTCTAGATGACATGATTTCTAAAGGGCGTGCTCCTAATGTGGTGACCTACAACACTCTTATAAATGGGTTGGGTAAAAGAGGTGAAATTGAGAAGGCAAGTGATATTTTAGATGACATGATTTCTAAAGGGCATGAACCTGATGTCGTAACCTATAGCATTCTTATTAAATGGATGTGCAAGAAAGATGAAATTGAGAAGGCAATGGATATTCTAGATAACATGATTTCTAAAGGGCATGAGCCTGATGTCATAACCTATAGCACTCTTATTGATGGGATGTGTAAGAAAGGTGAAATTGCGAAGGCAATGGATATTCTAGATTACATGATTTCTAAAGGGCATGACCCTGATGTCGTAACCTATAGCACTCTTATTGATGGGATGTGCAAGAAAGGTGAAATTGAGAAGGCAATGGATATTCTAGATGAGATGATTTCTAAAGGGTGTGCTCCTAATGTGGTGACCTACAACACTCTCATAGATGGGTTGGGTAAAAAAGGTGAAATTGAGAAGGCTATGGATATTCTAGATGACATGATTTCTAAAGGGCATGAGCCTGATGTCGTAACCTATAGCATTCTTATTGATGGGATGTGCAAGAAAGATGAAATTGAGAAGGCAATGGATATTCTAGATGACTTGATCTCTAAAGGCCATGAGCCTGATGTCGTAACCTATAGCACTCTGATTGATGGCATGTGCAAGAAAGGCCAAATTGAGAAGGCAATGGATTTTGTACATGACATGATTTCTAAAGGGGTTGAGCCTAATGTCGTAACCTATAGCACTCTTATTGATGGGATGTGCAAGAAAGGTGAAATTGATAAGGCAATTGATTTTCTAAATAACATGATTTCTAAAGGGCATGAGCCTAATGTTGTGACCTACAACATTTTTATTAATGGGCTGTGCAAGAATGGTGAAATCGATTTGGCACTGAATTTTCTAAATGACATGATTTCTAAAGGGCATGTGCCGAATGACGTGACGTATACCATTCTAAAGTCCTTCCTTGAGCCTGATGTGCTCTTAAGAATACGAGGGCATTGCAAGGAACGAGAAATTAATTGAGAACGCTTTTGGAATGGTATCATGATGGAACTATCTTGTCATTGCTGGTTTGCTTGTTTAATAGGAACGGATATAGTGTGCTATTTTGGTTCATTATTTTCTCAATTGTTGTGTAGATTAATGTACTCATTAGTTATTTTGGTTGAGTTTACTTTTTCTTGTTGTTTCAAAGCTTTTAAGCATCGTTTTAAATTCCTTTCCACTTCTCAAAATTTGATACTAATTCTGGTCTTGAAGTTTGACTTGTTCATTTATTATTTAAACAGGTAAACTAGTATCAGGTGCATGTAAACAAGATATGTATGAAAAAGTACTGCAATAGAGTAAAACTTAGCATGTGAAAAATGATGGAACATATATGAGTACTGTAGGGCAATGTTGAAATGCAAGTACATATAAACAAGTTTATTTTAGATGGAACTAATTGATGTAATCTATGTTGCATCCTTGGAGTGCATGCAAAGTATTTTAAATAGTACTAATTGATGGTATATCAAAAGTTTGAAAGGAACAACCAACTTACTGGAAATGTTCTGCATTTTTAAAATCGGGAGCAAAATCTAAAGGAAAAAAAAAAAGAAAAAAGGTTAGAGCTTGGCTGACTATTAATAACACAAAGTATTTCGAAGCAGATGAGACATAAAGAATTATATGGTATATTTATATAACTTTTTCATCATCCATTAATCTTCATTGAGAAATGACCTTTTTGTTCAAACAAAATGACCCACCAACGAAGCGTTGTACACTTGCAAATGTTTTAGATGAATTCAGAAAAAGAAAATATAAACCTTTCCCAAATTTCCAAGTGGTAGTTGTTGAGACCGAGAAACACCATTACCGGCTGCGAGGGTCATTTTGCGGCAGTTGTTGTTCCCTCTCTCTCTATGCTGCAAAACCATTTTGTTTTATTTCTCCTTTTCATGTAGATTATTTTAATCTCCCAAAAGTATTTACATGCATGGAATATACCATACTATTATTTTCTTTGTCATTCACAACATTTTTCTGTTCCGAAGGAGGATGGCTCAAAGAAAAAGACAAGAAGTGAATTGGGAAATGAAAGGCTACCATGCATAGAAGGTTTTTGTGAAAATGTGTCTGTGAAGGGTGAAATATTGTAAGTGCAGTTCGTCCCATTAAGATTAGGAGGCTGAACAAATAAATGCAATGTAATTTTATTTTATGACGGGAGCTAATAGTACTTGATTTTTTGCAAAAAGTAGAAATTTTAGAAGTACAAAGACGAAATTTTTTTTAGGAGAGCTTAGCAACCCCTTGCCTCTACCTCCTTCATCCATGCCGTGATTAATTATTGTTTGTGAACTTAGATGATTATTTTCATTAGTGGCATTATCCCCCTCTTTCCCCTGTCTTTTAGAGAAGCAAAACTAGAGATAACTGGATCTGATCCTTATTACATCACACTTCATACTATTATTATATTATTGTATTTCTATTTTTTACTTGAGCCAGATTGTTTGTGGTTTTGATGTATTTCAAAACAGATCATGGATGCATGTTGTTTTGAAATAAGTCTGAACAGTTAGTGATGGAGGATGCATATTTTGATGTGGATAGAATTGGTGAAATTTCTGACTCGCTTTCAACTCACATCCCCTCCTTCCTGAGTACAGAAGAAGTGTGCACGATCATGGTGTGGCAAATTTAGTTTCACAAATCATCATGTTTCTGAGTTTCTTCTTTATGCAGCAGAGTGCTCGCCTTGGATAACATCTATGTACACCTTTGCAGCCTATTGAATTGCCTGCCTCATTTCTGGCATGTGCGTCAGTTGCGGAGATGTCAGTACAAATTTGCGATTTGAGGGATGTTTTCATGCCACCTGAATCAATGAAACTCCCTTCTTTTAAAAACTAGAGCTTGATTATGTAACCATAAGTGATGATTTCATGAAACAGCTTTTGTTGGGTGCCCCATCCTTGAAGAATTGTTTGTAATTGGTTACTATTTGGTTCATGAAATATTTTCTAGTGTTTTCAAGAATCTGACAATAGAGAGATGTAGTCATCTTATTGTAATGTAGATTACTATTGCGCTGGTGTTAGGTCCTTCGAAATTAGTTCTGACAATGCAGGAAGAGTCATTTTGAAGAGCATCTCATCTCTACTGATGGCAAACCTGTCATTTGAGAATAAATATTTATCAAATTGTGCAAACCAGTACCTGATGCTTCTTGGCATCCTTTCAAATGTTACAGGTCTACGGCTTTATGCACTTTCTCTATTGTATTCTGGTACACTCTACTATATTCTGCAAATCCTAAACTTCATCAATTTAACCTGATCTTTTTTCATGCAAAAAGAAAAAAAAAAAAAACAATCGAAAAGAAAGGAAAATTGTTAAGGTTTTGTTGATAATTTAAAAAGATGTCAAGCATTAGATTAGGAAGGCACAAATCTGGAAATTGGCAAATAGTTGGGTTGGGTCATATTGGATTTCTAGTCACAAATCGTTGAGGTTGCATCAGTTTTAAGAGACTTAAGAGTTGCAGGGAAATTGTTGGAAAATCGTGACTTAGAATTGGACACTAAGTCAACTAGAATCGCGACTTAGAAGTAGAAATATACGGTATATTCCCACTTATGGTATATATCATATCCAACAGGTTGAATTTGTGTTATGGTCAGCTAAGTTTTTCCATTCGGATTCCGGTTTTCAGAAACACCAGGCAGCTTGAGATTATGAACATTTGAAAGGCACTCAGTCGTAACTCTGGTAGCACACAAAGACTCTACCCAAGCAATAAGACAAAATAACATGGTAGCCCAAGTGGCTCTCCTTATTGGGCTTCTGTAGCCTCAATTCCAATCTAAAGGTTCCGCAAGCCCAATTTTTCTTTTATCGACGCCCAGTTACTTGCAGTTGCTAGCAGCTAGCTCCGGATCTCTGGAATTCACATCAAGTGCAATACCTGAGGTGCAATAAATCGATCCGGACCGTTATTTTAACCTAGCACGAATCTCAAAACAGACCCCTGTAGTTTCCGTAGACACCGGATTAAATTTGGCGCTGATGGGATAAATCTGGGCCGTTGATTTCCCATGCAATAGCCTCAGGTACCTGAGGGACTCGGAGTCGGATCTCTCTGCAGTCCTCCCCATCTAAAAAGCATCTCCCAAAACAAAACTATTCCTCAATTTTATTCATCCGTTGATCCAGCACAGCAGTGAGGCCGCCGCAGGAGAATAATTAGCATTCTCTCCGTTCCTTCTCCGTTCTTCTTATTCTGGCTTGGAGCCTCTTTTCTCTTTTCCTTTTCCTTTTTCGATTTTAATGCTAGTGCTTGCTAGACCTCTCTTGATGCTGTGCTTTGCCGGGCTGAACAGCTCTAGATTTAGCCTCCACATTTAATTAGTGGCTGTATAAAACTGCTGCTTCTAATTGTTTGTTAAATTAATATTCCTTCAGTGTATGGTAAGGCTGGACAATTTTGGAAGCCAAGCTCAACCTTGTTAGATATTTTTTTTTGAAATAGACTACAACCAAACCAAACAAGACTCAGATGGTGTGTGCCATGTCTCGTGCCCCCTCCTCTTCGCTTTCACCTTCACCTTCCAAATCCCAATCCTCATTCAAATTTGCTTCTCATCGAGGCCTCTCCCTAGTCCGTTATGCGTTCCCCCAATCCAAATCTCAACCCCACAGAATAACCAACAAACCAAATCCACCACCAGCTACTACTAATTTCCCGAGCAACTCAAATTTTGATGACCTTTTTGGAAAGACTGGGAGGCCGCATCAGCAGCATAGGAAGGGGGATGCCATTTCTGCCAAAGAGGTACTTCACCAGTTCGAACAGCTGTTGGATCCTCCAGCCGACATCCGTCAATTCAATAAGATCTTTGCCGCCTTGGTGCGCACTAAAAATTTAAGCAACCTTATCTTTTCCCTCTTCACCTGCTTAACCCAAGATGAAGGAATCTATCCTGATAACTATACCTATTTGCTCTTGATGAAATGCTGTGTGGAAATGAATCGGGTCAGCCTAATGTTTGGTTTTCTGGGACGATTTCTCAAAGAGGGTCACAACACTAATGCTCACATCTTCAGTCCAATACTTGAAGGCCTCTGTCGCGAGAATAGGATTAGTGAGGCTGTGATTATGGTGCTCGACAAAATGCCTAAGCTTGGATGCCGACCGAATGTTGTGACTTACTCCATTGTTATAGATGGGTTGTGCAAGAAGGGTGAAATTGAGAAGGCAATGGATCTTGTACGGGATATGATTTCTAAAGGGTGTGCTCCTAATATGGTGACCTACAACACTCTCATAGATGGGTTGTGTAAAAAAGGTGAAATTGAGAAGGCAATGGATTTCCTTCACGATATGACTTCTAAAGGGTGTGCTCCTAATGTGGTGACCTACAACACTCTCATAGACGGGTTGTGTAAAAAAGGTGAAATTGAGAAGGCAATGGATTTCCTACAGGATATGATTTCTAAAGGGTTTGCTCCTAATATGGTGACCTACAACACTCTTATAGACGGGTTGGGTAAAAAAGGTGAAATTCAGAAGGCAATGGATATTGTGGATGACATGATTTCTGAAGGGCATGAGCCTGATGTTGTGACCTATACCACTCTTATTGACGGGCTGTGCAAGAAAGGTGAAATTGATATAGCACTGGATTTTCTAAATGACATGATTTTTAAAGGGAATGAGCCTAATGTTGTGACATATAGCACTCTTATTGATGGGATGTGCAAGAATGGTGAAATTCATAAGGCATTGGATTTACTAAATAACATGATTTTTAAAGGGCATGAGCCTAATGTCGTGACCTATAGTACTCTTATTGATGGATTGTACAAGAAAGGTGAAACTGAGAAGGCAATGAATTTTGTACATGACATGATTTCTAAAGGGCATGAGCCGGATGACGTGACATATAGCATTCTAAAGTCCTTCCTAGAGCCTGATGTGCTCTTAAGAATAGGTGGGCTGTGCAAGGAAGGTGAAATTAATTGAGAACTCTTTTGGAATGATATCATAATGGAACTACCTTGTCGGGGCTGGTTTGCTTGTTTCATGGGAACGGATATAGTGTGCTATTTTGGTTCATTATTTTCTTAGTTGTTGTATGGATGAAAGTATTCATTATTATTTTGGTTGAGTTTCCTTTTTCTTGTTGTTCAGAAGCTTTCCGGTTTTATCAAGGTTCTAAATAGCGATTATCGCGTCATCGCGGAAAGACTAAAAAAAAAGCTATTGTGAATAGCGTAGTTATAGCGAAAGCTATCCTACTTAGCGTTTTTATTTTAAAATATTATATTTTATATTTCTACTAATTATCAATATTATCTAAAGTCTCATAGAGCAATAAGTAACACAAAATTGATTAAGGAATTAAATATTCATATTGAACTAGTACATAGTTCAAATTGCTATTCAAAATATCCCTAATAAAGTAATAATATCATAAACTATCTATCTTTTTCCATTCAAAATTAACATAAGCATCGTGACATAAACTATATATCATTTTCTATTAAAAAAAAACCTAAACATCATGACATAAACTATATATCATTTTCTATTAAAAAAAAACCTAAGCATCATGACATAAACTATCTATCTTTTTTTATTTAAAAACAAAAGCAATCTGGATCTTGAAAAACATTGATCCTTGAAATAAATTTTCAGTTTGGGCCTTTAAATAAAAGTCTATGTAGCATAGCGTGTAGCGCAAATAGCGGACGGCTATTACCGCTATAGCAGTCGTAGCTATTTGGTCGTAGTTGAAATAGCGTACTTTTATTCCATAGCTATTTGGTCATAGCTATTTGGTCATCGCTATAGCGCGCTATTTAGAACACTGGGTTTTATTGATTTATTTTGGTCTTGTGGTTTTACATAATTCTGCTGCCTGGTAATTTGATGCTAATTTTCAGTTTTTTTTTTTTTTTATATTGTTCAACTGTATCAATTGGTGCTGTTTGAGATCACTGCATTCAACCGATCCTGTCTCAAAACCTTGGTTTGTTTTCTAAAAAAACAATTGGTTAATATTTTGTTTTTCAGAGAAATATAATCTGTGTTTGAATAGTTGTACTTTTGTATTTTTTTTTATTGCCTCAAGTGGAATCTAAAATTTAGTATGGATAAACAACAAAAGTTGTTATTAACATAAAATAGCCGAACTTGAAGATAAATACGTGAATATAAGTTCTCTCGTACTAATAAATATATGGAGTTTAGTTCTCGTATTGTAGGCGCAGGAGTATATGTTCTATTGATCAAAATGATGCATAAATATTTTAAAACTGCTGCATTCGGAACTATAATGATGTATTTAGTTCGTGATAAGTATTGTGTTATAGTTTGTGATTACTATAATGTAGGAACGAAGGTTGTTAGCAAAATTACATATGTATCTTTGACAAGAAATAGAAAAAAAAAAAAATCAACATTCTCCGTAACAAACATATATAGTCAATAGCACATTATAAGAATAGAACAACATCTCAGATTTGATAAAAAAAAACAATGTAGAAAAACTTTATCTAAAAGTTACTTTAAATAATCTATAAGAACTCCGAACATTTCTTATTAGAGAGAATTATTTAGTAATTTTAAAGCGTATTTAAAGGACACATCAACAACAATAATAAAGAATGAGCGCTAATGGAACAATTACAAAAATATAAAGGATTAAAAGAAATATATATATATAAAGGATTTTTTTTAAAAATGCAAAAAAGACTAAAATGAACTAATGAAAGGGCTTTAAAAAAACTGCAAAAAAGACTAAAATAAGCTAAATAAATTTAGGAATATTTACTTAATATAAAAAAAAAATCCTCAATAGTACATCAGATTGTAAAACTTCAAATGTAAAGATACTCAAAACTTGTAGGGATTAAAACAAAGAAAATACTAAAAAAAATATCAAGAAGCAAACCAAAGTATGCTTAAATATGTTTAATATTGGGCAAAAATATTATGGGGAAGAATTAACATGATTGGATTGTAGTAGTAGAAGATGTAAGCTTTCAAAAATCTCAATTAACTTGTACAAATGGAGGTTTTCTATTTTCAAAAGTTTCAGGGTCGTTTCGAAAAATATGTAATAATGTTCAGTCTCTTTTCCTTTAGTTCAGAACAGTGTTGTAAATAACGGTATGCGCTCGTCGGACGAACATGGTACCGTCAAACGATTAATTAAAAATAAGAGACTATAATTAGAAATAATCGGCCAATTAGTCAGAAAAATTCATAACAGTTTAATCGCCGCCAACGATTAATCGACAGCCGTTTTTTACAACATGATTCATAGCACCGCTAAGCATACGACCTTTCGTGTTAGTAAAATCACACACACAGACACACACGCCTCCCCAAACCACCACCTTAGTTTACTTTAATATGATTGCAATAGGTAGCTGGTTGATTTTAATTAGTAAAAACTACATTAATAACTCTTAACATTCTCCACCAGAAAATTAGAACCGGTTGAGGCTGGGTTTCTTAGACGAATTCACATCCTATGCATTAACGTATCGTTTGAGTTAATTTTTAAACCGTACGATCAAAATTCAGACCAATTCAGTCCACATCTATGATGTATGATGTATGGGGCTTTTTAATATTAATGCGAATTTATATCAGACGATCCAGATCTTAACTCAAAATTTGAGTTAACGCAGAGGATACATATTCCTTTCTAAGTACCTTAACACTATATCCAATAGTACATACAAGATACAACTACGCATATAAAATTATACTGTTAAGGACAAGTAACGTATAGATAAACCTGAAAGGTCACATTCTGACCATGTCTCCTATGATGGTTCTCGTGAATTAATTTGTGGATTTATGGATATGGGTTTCGGTTGTAAATTAATTTATCTCATGTGAATGTTCAACATGTAATTTACAGGTACGGAGAATTCACAAATTAATTTAGGATATTTCACTTAACATGATAATCAGGGGCGGACCCAAGAATTTGATCAGGGGTAGGCACAATACTAATAAAAATGCAAAATATTTATTCAATGGAATATGGGCCTTGCTATTTAAATTTTTCTGGGCCCAGGGGTAGGCACAATAATGAATCAGGAGTAGACACTTGGGTAAATTTATACTGGGCCTAATTTTTTTTAAATCTAGGGGTAGGCACTTGCCTACCCTGGGCCTTTATGGGTCCGCCCCTGATGATAATTCTCACGAGACAACCGAATATTTAGTTTCATAATTCTAAATTTTAATTATGTATATTAAAACTTGAGTAAGGCTTAGGTGCTATGAATAGCATAAGGCTTTTCGTGCTACACTCTAAAAAACCTATTGTGTAAATATCAAATTTCGATCTAAGTAGCTCAGTAAATTAGTTATACAATAAACTTGTAGAATAACAATTTTTACTATTTTTGGAATTTTCTTACTATTTTTTAAGATTTGGAAGATGGTAAAAAATAGTCTAAATTATTGGCAATTTTCTTTTATTTTTAAGCTATTTTTGTCATCTTTCATAAATCATAAAAAATAGTAAAAATTGGTATTTTACAAGTTCATTATATAACCAATTTACTGAGCTACTTAGATCGAAGTTTAAAATTTATACGATAGGTTTTTGAGATCGTGGTACGGAAGGCCTTATGTTATCCATAGCACTTAAGCCTTACTCTTAAAACTTATTTTTTTTTATAAATTTGTTCATATAATTCATAAACCAAAAGACCACTATTTCTGTAAAATTCGATATTTACCCGGGCCACCATTTGTCGTTGCGGCCCAAAAATATCAAATTTTTTGTTGTTTTTAATTGATTTGTTTAATGATTTTCAAATATAGAAAGAACAATTAATAATTTGAATATGTTAGAAAGAACATCAAACAAAATAGATAAAATATCTTATAATTTAGTTGTACTAGAAGGACTCCGAAACATTTTTCAGGTAGGTTTTTTCCGACTGTAAAAAAAATTAAACTATTTCTTGGTGTGTTACTGGAAAAAATTAAAAATACTTTGGATCTGAATTATTGATCCCGGTTCAAAAGTCACTTCTAGTAAATAAAGAAATTATCGTGGTCCTTCTAGTACATTCAAATTATAAGGTACTCCATCTATTTTGGAAAAAAAAATCCTTGTCATCATTACAAAAGTCAAATCAAATATTTTTTTTTAAAATAGATGGAGTATCTTACAATTTGAATGTACTAGAAGGATCACGATAATTTCTTTATTTACTTTTGAATCTGGATCAATAATTCAGATTCAAAGTGTTTATTTTTTTTTCCAGTAACACACCAAAAAGTAGATTAATTTTTTTTACAGCCGGGAAAACTCCTGCCTGGAAAATGTTTCGGAGTCCTTCTAGTACATCTAAATTATAAGATGTTTTATCTATTTTGTTTGATGTTCTTTCTGACATATTCAAATTATTAATTGTTCATTCTATTTTTGAAAATCATTAAACAAATCAATTAAAAACAACGAAACATTTGAATTCTTTGGGTTTATTTGGGTTTTGCGGGGCCGCAACGACAAATGGCGGCCCCAGTCTTGGGGGGCGCCATTTGTCGTTGTGGCCCGGATAAATATCGAATTTTACAGGTTCAGTGGTCTTTTGGTTTTTTTTTTTGGTAGGGATATATTTAAAAATTTTGGTAATTTACGGGTATGGGAGAATCCACAAATTAATTTAGGAGATTCCACTTAACATGATAATTGTCATGATACAACCGAATATTTAGTTTCATAATTCTAAATTTTAATCATGTATATTAAAACTTATTTTTTGTATAAATTTGTTCATATAATACAACCCAGCTCATAAAATATTAAATGTGTACTTGTTACTTAGTAATTAGAATTCAACTTTGTGTTTGTAGAGACTTGAATTCAAATCTCAGCAATTATACATTATGAATTTTTACATTTCAATCTCCTCAATTTAAATTTTCTAGTTTCGTTAATGGAGACCAGAAACTAGTTCTGCACATTGAGAGAATAAATTTGGACTAAAAGCAACTTGGTTATTTATTTTTAATTGGCTTTGTTGTGAAAATTGCAGCTTAAAATATGGAATTATCTGGTACAAGGTGGAAATGCAAAAATTTTGCGCTAATATTCATCTCCAATCCCATGTTTGAAATTATAACCCAACTCAAATTGAAGGTTTGGTCGGATTTGCATTGTGCAATTAGGGGTTGCAATGGTGTGGCCAAGGCAGTGTTGCTCTTAATGTAATGGGTTGTAGATGAAAGACAGATCACTCGATGGATACCGTCGCAATGTTGTGATGATTGCGAATTAGGTGGAAAAGAAGGAGAGTATGATTGAGTGCAGCATGTTAAGCATTAATTTATGACACTAATTTATATGCATTAAAATGAAACTTTTAAGCAACAATTTTTCATTCTTTTTAGACTTCAAGGTTGATGTCTCGATCACACTAAATAGTTCATATTGTCTGTTTGTACTTAAATTGTAAAGATTTAACCATCATTAATTCATTATTGATTCATTGTTAAGAACAAATATCTTCATTTTTATAATTATAAAAGATATTTTTTTGAGTTGGGCTACGGTACTTCGCGAAGTAAAACGAGTGTTTTACTTCACCTCTATAGCTTTAATTTGAAACTTTAAAACGTCGATCCGAACAGTTCAAGTTGATCTCCATATTAAATTGTACTTGGAGACCAAAGTTTACATTTTTTGGAAATTTTTTACTATTTTTTTAGAATTTTTGAAAATTGCTGTTTTTAAAAAAATCCTGGACCATAAAAAACAACAATTTTCAAAAAATTATAAAGAAATAGTAAAAAATTTCCAAAAAATGTAAAATTTGGTCTCCAAGCACAATTTAATAGGGAGATCAATTTGAACTGTTCAGATCGACATTTTAAACTTTGAAATTACAAAATATGAGTGTGAAGTAAAACACTCGCTTTACTTCGCGAAGCACCGTAACCCAACTCTATTTTTTTCTGCCACACTGGCAACTCTTGCAATTATCTTCAGTTAATTACTTAATTTTAAACTATCTTCATCTATACAATTGACAGTTTATTCTTTTACATATCTACAATTGGTAATTACAAATCAATTGCAAATGTCGATGTGATAATTTCAACAAATTGCTAATTAAGCATGCTTCAATATCAACAATTTGTTTAAATCACCGCAATTTGTGGTTGTATTTGCAATTGATTTCCAATTGGAATGGAGATGCTGTGACATTTAGTTACAGGTATGCTCTCATCATCATCATCATCATCATCATCATCAATAATACTTCAACTATAATTCATGGAAATTGCTAATTCCTATTTTGCCACATAATAGTATACATTCTTCCTTGGCTATTGGTGGTTTCTGATAATATATATAACTTTGCGATAATCATATTAAGAGTGATGCTACGGTGTTTTGGGAAGTAAAGAGGGTATTTTACTTTCCGCTCATATCTCCATTTTCAAAGTTCAAATAGTCGATCCGAATTTCTCAACATAATCTTCCTATTGATATGTGCTTGGAAACTAAATTTTACATTTTTTGGAAAATTTTTACTATTTGTTTACAATTTTTGAAAATCACAGCTTTTCATTAAATAAAAAATAAAATAAAAATTCAAAAAATACTGATTTTCAAAAATTCTAAAAAAATAGTAAAATTTTTTCAAAAAATGTAAAATTTGGTCTCCAAGCACATATTAATATAAAAATCATGTTGAAAAATTCAGATCAACTATTTAAACTTTAAAAATGAAGATATAAGCAGAAAGTAAAACACCCTCTTTACTTTCCAAAGCACCGTAGCATCACTCATCATATTAATGTCATCATATGAGCGCTTTTGGCAGATCAAAATTCAAGAGGGAATATTGTTGGGTCTTCAGGCCTAAATCAGGCCCAATTTGAACTAGCTATGATGGGGCTGATTAGGTTATTCAACAAATTCAATTCTGCGTTAACCATTCAAATTCTATACAAAACCTCAAATAGAGAAAGACTCGGTAAACGGAAGCAGTAATACCCTTTGGAGCTTAATACATTTTACATTTTCAAACCGTTAAATTTTTTTTTTCTTTTTATTATTATTATGAAGAACGGGGTTTTACATCGAAGGAATTGAAAATGTCATTTTTCATCCAGAACAAACATGAAAATTATTTAATTAGCTCATAAATAAGATAATGTAATTGGTGTGTTTGCCTTTTCGACTTCTGTACAAGTTTACTTTTGTCATTCTTATTTATGGGACGATTCCAAAGTTAAAGCCACGCAAAGTAGGACCAACGGGAGCCCAGTGATAGTCGAACAAAAATTGGTCTGGGGGATGCCTAAGCCGTTTGATTAACGGGTCCACGTTTACCAAATCCGTTAATCTAATTTAACCCTTTAATCGGACAGTAGATCCATCTGTAACCGGATCATTTCTTGGTCCAATGGGAAGCTGATCCCCCCATGCTTTAAAGGGGAATTCCCTATTTCTTTCAGCTTTTTTCTTTTTCTCTTCTTTTCTTTTAATCAAGCTTAATTTGGTCTCTACTTCGGTGCCTGCGCGCACAAGTTAAGAGAGAGAGAGCGAGAGAGAGAGAGAGAGAGGGTGAGAGAGAAGAATAATGGCCGAGGTAGCAACTGAAGGAAGATGGAAAGATGTCGACAGGTTGCTATCTCGCCATGGAAACCTTGTCTCTGCTGAATTCGATCCCCGTCCCAATGTCAACTCTCTTTCCCTTTTCTTCTTCGCTCTCCGCTCTCCCCCCATTGATATCTAATTAGAGGGTTTAGGGTTTATAGCATCCAAATTTTGGTTGAAGCCGTGAATCAAATTATTGGGGTTTAAAATCCTACTTGATTTGTAGAGTATGGTAGTTTGTGTGTGAATTTTGTGCTCTGGTATGGATATGAGAACCTAAATAAAAAAATTCAAAGACCTCCGTGTGAAAATGGCTCTAAAAACATATGAACTGGGTGGGTGATCGTATTTAAAAACTATAATTAGTGCTTATAAGAATAGATAAAAATAAATGGTACTTCTCTGATTTGGCTGTTATTTGGATTTTAGAGTTTGGTTGGTTCAGTATTGATCTGGTAGTACTTTTAGTGTACAATTTTGTTAGGGTAAATGCACACTCCTGGGCCAATTCAGACTCCTTTTTGTGAAATATTTTATGCTTATTTTCTAAGATTTACATATAAAAAACATATCACTGTCAAGAGAGAAGTGTCAAGAGAGAAATGCGTATTGAAATATTTTGATTTCAAATAAGAAATAGATTCTCTAGGAAAAATCTCATTAGAAATTTATCAATTTGCAAAACAAGAATTAGGATTGTTTTTTCGCTTGCACTATATATATCAAAGAGCATATAATAAGGGTGTATTTGGTGCATCAAATACACTCAAAAACCTTAAAATGACAAAATAATGCAGTTGAGAGAGGATATAGGAGAGTATGTAAAAGTACTAGTGGTTGGAGCTGGCGGTCTTGGCTGTGAATTACTGAAAGACCTTGCTCTTTCTGGTTTCAAAAACATCGATGTCATTGACATGGATACCATTGAGGTCTCCAATCTAAATCGTCAATTCCTTTTCAGGTATAACTTTTTTTCTTCCTTTTCTCTTTTGTTTTGAGGAAGTTTCAAGTTAAAATTAAGTTGAGCACCGATGTTTTGAGGTTATTTTGGTTTGGTCCTGGATGAGTTGCGTCAAGTGTTGATATACTGCCTGGTTCAAGCACTGGAAAAAACTGTTTGAACAAGGTGGTTAGTTTGGTAACAAAGATTAAATAAGTTGGTTTTTAAGGTTCTTCAGCTGTGACCTTGATATTAACCTCAGCTAAGCATGACACATGACTCGAACCTCAACTAAGCACCTAACAAGCAACTCAAATGTTTTAAAATAATAAAATGGGATATGGTCTCTACTAAATCCATACTGTTCCATACCACCTGTTCAATAGCTACTGCGGTTCATTGTTGTATGGTTATGTGCTCCTGATTTTCTATTGTAACAACAGGCTTCAAGATGTGGGGAAGTCGAAGGCTGAGGTAGCTGCAAAACGGGTAATGGAACGGGTCAGTGGTGTCAATATTGTACCACACTTTGGGAGAATAGAAGACAAAGAACTCGACTTCTATAGCAACTTTGACATAATTGTGCTGGGCCTTGATTCAATTGAGGCTAGGAGTTATATAAATTCGGTTGCTTGTGGTTTTCTTGGTAATTTATAGTCCATTCTCATTACTTATATAATAAATCCTACCAGGATAAAATTTGATGTTGTATCTGATGTTTTTGTCTTTTCTTTACGTGTTCGGTGTTTAGTGGGGTTAGGATAAACTAAGCTAAAATTGACTAACTTTAGGAAAAGAAAGGTGTAGTTGTGCAATTAAGCAGTGGCCAAGCAAAAGTGGAGTATAACTGTGAAGTTGGGTCTAGTTGCGAATGATTGGATTAAGTTAACACTCATGTTAGGGTTTGTTACAGCTTAAATAGTTGAAGTGGCTTAATTGCAAATTGAGTCGTGCATTCTTTCCTTCATGTGATTGAGAGTTATTTGAAGCTTAATTGCAGAATTAAGATTTAATTAGCTGAACTGTGCTGAGGACAGGTAAGGGCTGAATTGCACAATTAGGGTTTGTGAGGCTAAATTAGGCATAACTTATGAATGCAAAATGAGCTACAATTTGGCTCAATACTTAATTGGGTTAAATCTGGCTTAAGTGAATTTTGGCAAAATGTCTGCATACTCAGTTTAATTTGCAGACCTTTCTTTAAAGAAGCAGTGATATTGAATACTATTCACATTGAAAGTTTTTCAATTTTCTCTAATTTTAGTTCCTCAATGGTTCTTACATTGCCAGAGTATGATGCTGATGACAATGCACTGCTAGAGACAGTGAAGCCGATGGTAGATGGTGGTACTGAGGGATTCAAGGGGCATGCTAGAGTGATTATGCCTGGTACCACCCCATGTTTTGAGTGCAACATATGGCTATTCCCACCTCAGGTCAAGTTTCCTCTGTGTACACTTGCGGAGACACCTAGAACCCCTGCACATTGTATCGAGTACGCCCATCTCATCAAATGGGATGAGGTATGTTACCTTATCTTTCAACTGTGTTTTCAGCTCAAAATTTTACTTTTTAGTTTTTTTTTAATGATCCTGGCAACCAATTTGAATACATTGTGCTTGTCATGTTTCTGTGCTTCATGCACAAGGCCTCTTTAGAAAATTATAACATCATTGCAAAATGAGTCAAAAAATCATAATTAAACACATTTCTACTGTTAAGCACCCAAAATATTGGTAATAATCAGAAATTCATCATACAGGTGCATATTGTTTTTGGTTAATTTTGAAGCTTGATGGAAGCCTTAAACATGATGTTTGAATTTTTTGCTTCTATTATACAGGCGCATAGTGGGAAAGCTTTTGATGCTGACAATCCTGATCACATGCTGTGGGTCTATAAAGAGGTCCCTTTCGTCATTTTTAGTGTTGTGTCATTTTATTTATTGAATTCACTGTTACTCGTTTATCCATTCTTACTTCTAATTATAGTTATATTCTTGTCATATAGGCCTTAAAGAGGGCTGAGCTTTTCGGTATTTCTGGAGTAACCTATTCGTTGACCCAGGTATACCAAACTTATTTTCGGATGCTAGTTTTATTTTCTGTCATGTACAGCAGTGCACTTCCGGTACTTCTTCATAGGTACCAGTGCTTAACTAAACCGGTACAGTTTTCAGTTCAAGGACTGAAATGCTTGCTTGAATTACTTATAAACAGGGAGTCGTTAAGAATATAATACCGGCCATAGCTTCTACAAATGCAATTGTATCAGCTGCATGTGCATTGGAAGCTTTGAAGATTGTCTCTGGCTGTAGCAAAACTTTATCCAATTACATGACGTAAGTGTTTTTCTATTTTTGAAACTTGTATGAGATCACTTGTTGAAGCCCCACAAATTTGGAGAAAAACAAATAAAAAAAAACAATTTTCTCCTGCCTTGGCTCGTACTACTCTGTATATACTGGTAGTGCACTAGCATTGGACCTTACTGGTACAGAATCGTGATTTAGTTCTCTGAATCTGCGACAGCAATTGAATATCTTGTATTAATTCCAAGAGGTTTCCTTTTTATTTTCTTACGTCAATGGTACTGTTATTTTAGGTACAATGGTCAAGAAGGAACTCATATAAAAGTAACAGATTTCTTTAGAGAGACAGACTGCCTGGTATGTGGGCCCGGTACTCTCATCGAGATTGAACCTTCTGTCACTCTTGCTGAGGTAAAATTGTTCTTGTTATTGTTTATTAAAGGAAAACTAACCTTGCAAAAACTTAAAGAGATCATGCAACTTTATAAAGCATGGGAATTTCCTGTCTTTTTAAACTTTGTTTCCATCTTCTCCATAATTTCCCATACTGCCCCTCACTCGAGTAAGTTGGAAACAAGCACATTTTTATTCTATCTTGTTACTGCTAGAGACACAGGGGTAGTGTGTTTTCTATTTAATGGTGCTACACAAGATATCTTGACCTCCTGCATTACCAAAATATCGGACTTTTCATATCAAAGAAAATGACCACCTGAGACTACTTTTTATTATATATTCCTCTATTGGATCAGATATATCTTCTCAATTTAGTATCGGATTTCTGTGGTACTGTGACTTCTTTGATCTTTGGAATAGTTGTTTGGTAGTTCTGGAGTCATTCTTCACATTATGTAGGTACCTTTTTAAACATACTGTGGTGTTTATGCTAATTTTTTTGCACTTCAGTTCATAGAAAAATTGGAGAAACACCCTGATGTACTCATGTCAAAAGCTAGTGTTACTCATAGAGGCAACAATCTTTACATGCAAGCACCTCCAGTTCTAGAGGAGATGACACGCTCTAACCTCAATCTCGCATTGTACGACCTACTTGGTAAGGTGGCAAAAGATACGGTACATGTGAGCGGCATGACAGAGAAGAATGGAAAGAGGAGCTCCTCTCTTAGGAAATTGCGGGTTTCTTTCAAAGGGGTCAGTGCAGGACCCACTGACATGGATACCCGATGATTTGTGCTAGAGAAAATACAACCAATTTTTGAAAATAACTTTATGGGTTCTGGAATTGAATCCCTTGTAACTCTAGCAAATTTTCACTTTTTAAAAATTTCCATCTACTGTCTATCAACTTTGGTATTTTGATGGGACTGGTTTTATTTAAGTAGTTATGAATTGTTAATGAGATAGTGATTGATACAGCTTGAAGTGTTTTCAGCAGATGTCAAATGCTGACGGGCATATATCAAGCAAAGAAAGAAACGACCTAGTTCTTTTCTTATTAACTTTTATCAATATCATCCTCCAAGCCAAGCCATTTAAGGGAGTAAACTATTTTTTCCTTGTAAGTCGGTTAGTACTCTATATTTCCACCGTTATGCAAGAAGTATGGTACCAGCAAAGCAGGAGAGTAATAGCCTGGGGTGACCCCTAGAAACTGCTTTATTGGTTCTCCATGCACCCAGAAGACTGCTGCTGTTGCTTTCTTTATCTGCCATGAAGCTGTCTTACCATGGCAACAAATGCACCGGCCTGAGAAAATATGCCATGAAGCTATGGTGAATACACAATGAGCGGACACGTGGCAAAATGTTAAGTGCACAGTTACTACATTATCTGCTTATTTAGAATATGACACCCAGATTGCAGATCAGGCATAATAATAACCTTTGCAATACGGGAACTAAAATTTAATCGGTGGCCTCTGGGAACAAATTCTCCTTCTCTATTGCAGCAACGGTGGCTTAGAAATTGCTGAGGATGATCTTAATCTTTGTTAAGTAACTGGTGTTCGGCAGGATTAAGCGACTAAGGAAGCTAAAGGAGGTGAAAGGAAGTTTAAGGAGACTTAATCCTCTGTTGCCGAACAGCACTGATCAAGATTAAAATAAAAAATGTGGGAATATGTCAGGAATAAATAAGCAAAGGATATTGTCATATTGGCAAATGATTTGTTTACCGAGTTATACCTAGCTAGATGTATTTAAAAGAGGCAAACATATTCATGAGTTACGATGACTTTCAAGCCAACTAGTACTTGATATGGTAAGAACACATACAAGAAGAACTAGTAGCTTATAGGATTGATAATAATAAAACTGTGCATGATATCTTCTGATTATTTATTTAATTGCATAAATTGTTTATAATGATGATAAGACTTATGTATGGAACATTTCGAGTAGTATTATTAAATTAGTAATTTACATTTTTAAACATTGAGATGATCAAATACAAATATTTTGGTTATATTTTATGATATTATGAACACATCCTAATTTAAAGTAGTATATACTTTTTTTTTTCTATTTATGCAAACTATATTATATTCATTATCATTTTATTCAATGATTATTCATTATTCAGTAGTTATTTGTTTATCTTAACATATAAAATTATGATACGAATATGACTAATGTTTAATAATAAAGATAAAGTATGTATAATGCTAACTCTCTACCAAAGACAGATTTATTTATACCAACTACAAATCTAAAATTGTTAGTACAATAAAAATTAAATAATGAAATATTAGGTTCCTGTTTTTAATTTTACATTGAATTAACTAGGAATGATCATTATATTAACTAGTGGCAAAAAATCTTGAATTGTTTTTTTTTTATTTCATGAAAAAAATTCAATTCAAATTGATTCAATTGGGTGCATAAACCAGATTTAAAAGACATGTTGACAATTAAAAGGGTGACCCAATTTGTGTTGTAACACCATCAATACAATACAAAATTTAATAGATTAACTTGTAAATACAACATTTTAAATTATGTATACTTTTTTAGAAATTTCAAAATATAATTTTTTTCAGTTGTCTCCAACATCACATCACAAAATATTATTATAATTCAACCAAAGGGGCTAAGAATGTGGAATAACTTTTTGACTTTAAACTTTAATTGATTCTCCGTTCTAATGCTGAGAAAGTGAGAAAACAGACACCCTCAGAATAAGTTTTTGTTGAATGATTCAAAGTTTAAAGTGAGAAAACAGACACACCACCGTATTTTCTGCCCAATAAAGTGGGGTCCAAGGTTTCAAGCTTAGTTGGTACTTGGTAGTAAATGGACTTGGTCCTTCTGACCTTCTCAGTAACTACCCAAACTTGACCCTCAAGCTCTATTAAACCAATGGTAAGAGTGTACAATTTGGAGACTTCCATTAATAAAATCCACATGAAAATTTCTTTAGCAATTCCGCAATCAATATTTTACCTCCTTCTATATGAGTCTATATAATTCATCAGTGTCTCTCCAATCAATTGGGGCAGCAACAACTACGCACTTGTAAAAGCACCACACATATATCAGGTGTTTGTTAAAATGCCTCAACGAGCTATCAAGTATGCAGTGGTCCGTACTTCTCTCAACAACTCCTCTTTCCATAGCAATATGTACATCTTGACTATACTATTAACATTTATTTTCTAAAACTCAGGTAGATGCATTCACTTCTGAGGCTTTCAAGGGAAACCCGGCGGCCGTGTGTCTGTTGGAAGAGAATGCTGAGGTGGACAAAAAATGGATGCTATCGGTTGCCAAAGAGTTCAACACTCCTATCACTGCCTTCCTTTCTCGACATGTTTCAGATGCACATGATGATGATGCTCCTTGGTTTCGTATCTGGTGGTCTACCCCAGCTGTTGAGGTATCTTAAGCAAAATACTTATATATGCTTCTTTATCTTTGTTACTGGGGTATTAGACATTAGTACCTGCCAGTAAATGGACGCTCATGTGTTGTCAGAATCATACCTGAAACCCAATTCCAAATGATGACATTTGTTTAGAATTTCATTAGGCTCCAATATATTTTTTTTTATCTAAAACAAGGGGAAAATTGCCCATTTGTATTAAACAGGGAGGTCATAATTACACCCCGTATACAGTATCATCTAGGACTAAACTTCATCACAAAAATCCCGTAGCCTATGAACACATATGGGGGAGTGATCTCAGCCTTGGCCTCCTTGATCAGACGTTTAGTCCCATATTACCATTCACATCTAAACCCTAATCGCCTGGATACCCTTTAACCCCAAAAACACTGGCACACACACCAGTAGAACCAAGTACCCAGCAGTTAGTAGTAACAACAGCTTATTACAAAACATCTACTTCACTAAGTAAGAAGCTAGCTTATCACATAAAGTAACTAAAAGCATGCACACAAGCAACACTAAGCATCAGCACCATCTCCACTAGCTTCATCCCCGTCATCACCCATTGTCAGATAAGTTGCCCCATAAGCCACGTCCTGCAGGGGATGTTCTCCATCTCTCCAGGAATTCAGTTTTGAGTTGCAAGAGCAATCCCTTATTTAACCTTGCCTAGCCAATATTGAAGCAAAGATATAATGAGAAAAATCAAGTTTCTATTAATTTTAATAGATGTACCAGTACAGCAAATTTCATTCCTGTGTTTCCATAAAGTCAAACATATGATACAAGACTAACCACTATCAGAAAAACATTTCTAAGTATCCCTAAAAGTCAAAGCATACTGTTCTATATCACTGAATGAAGACCAGGTAGGTATTGAATAAGTCTTGACAACTACCCATCCAGAGCAATCCCTTCTTTAACATTTCTAACTATCCCTCCAATATACCTACGAAACTTTTATTCAGCTTTCACCGGATGCTTTGTGTGCACTGAGAGATTAATGTTATGTATTAATTGGAGTGATCAAGAAAGAACACGATGCACATGTTGTTGTTCAATGATGAAACACAGACTTGGGAGAAGCCTCTAGAACTGATCAGTTGCTCATTTATACATGGTTAGAGGCTAACCGGTGTTTACCCACTGTAGATATTCCACTGTGTTGCCCGTGTGATACCACTATCCCTGTGTATCTTGGCGAGGTTCAGGATGTAAAGTTGTAAACACCTAGATCACCATGCCGGTGGATTTGTATGATAACATGAAGTAGGAGAAGAAACCAGAACTACTACCAGGCCATACCACTGGAATTCAGCACCTGTGTTCATCTCTCTTTTGGGTGCACCATAAACCAAAGGGGAGGATCTGCCTCTCTCTGACAAACACTGGTCAGGGCAATTAAGCCAGGTATTTTGGGGAAGAAATGCCATCACGCATCTTGCATTATACTGGTATATACCAGCTGGAATATAGTGTTACTGAGCCCCATTATTGTCTTTGTACAATTAACATAGTACTATATACTGCAATAACACTTTGCTTCTTCCTAGGTTGATCTCTGTGGGCATGGAACAGTAGCAGCAACACATTACCTGTTCACATCAGACCTTGTAAAACATGATATCATCAACTTTGTTGCGAATATTGGAATTGTAACTGCCAAGAAAATATCTAAAGCAGATTTTACATTGAAAGATGGTGACGAGAAGTTCTTTGTTGAATTAGACTTCCCTGTAGTTCCTATGGTTGAAGGTGATGCACTTGAACCTTCACTTCCTGAGACTCTGAATGGTGTGTCTGTTGTTAGTTTTCAGAAAACATCTGCTGGTGACCTTATGGTACTTCGATTTATGCTATTTATAGTTGTTTCGATTTCCTATATTTTTGTACTTATATTGTTCTTGTCAGTTGATTAGATAATTAAGCATTATCTTGGAATTTTATTTCTCAGATAGAGCTCTCTTCTGGAAAAGAAGTTGCGATGTTGCAACCAAATTTTGAGGAAATTAAGAAATGTGAGGAAAGAGCAGTTATAGTTACAGGACCAGCTCCTGCCGGGTCGGAATTTGACTTTTTCACCCGAGTCTTCTGCCCCAAATTTGGATTTGATGAGGTCTTACTTTTTTTTGGATATATAATTTAATCATCAATTTAACTGTCTTTCAATTATATGGCTATGCACTTAGATCCCATGCTGTCATGCGTTCAGTATTTAATGTCTGTTATTCTCTGTGTAGGACCATGTGTGTGGGAGTGTGCACTGTGCCCTGGCGCCATTGTGGAACAAAAAGCTGAATAAGCAAAGTTTTACTTCTTTCATGGTACTCCATTCATTATCTGTCTAACTTGTGTATAATTACTTCATATGATACAATGGGGTATATTTATAAAAATGTGAACCAAAGTTTGAAATATGCACTGGACGCATTTATCATAATGTTGTATTTCAGGCTTCACCAAGGAGTGGTGTGTTGTATGTGGAATTGGAGGAGAAATTTCAGAGAGTGCGCATCCGTGGTGAGGCAGTGACTGTTATGCTTGGAACCCTGCTTGTTTAATGATTTTAATTTACCCAGTTTTTTCTAAGACAAATTGGATAATTGCTGCCCAATAATTCATAGTTCTGGTAATGGGGATTATTTTATTAGTTTCTGATTAATGTTTCTGAAATAATTGCATATTTTGTTAACATATTAATCAAGAGGTTATGAGTTGCATAATGCCCCATTGGGCATCTCTTATCAAACTTGGAACCATTATTCCTTTATAACTCATTTAAGTTTGTGGTGGTTAACATGTCTTGGCTTGTGTGGTATATTATGAATGTCCCGAAGTTACTGTTCTGTTAGAGTTTAATTGAATGTAAATATAACTGTATTAAACCGAAATTATTAGTGTTTGGACATATTAGTGTCTGGAATTTAGCTTGTAGTACTAATTAGCTTCCTAAGACCCAAGTACTAACAAAAGATGCGTTAAAAAATGTCAGGTATATTTTTTGTCACTTATTTCTCGAGATAAATCACTTTTTGCTTCTTTGCTGCTGATCCTTGGGGTGCAAATGACATACAAAGCAAAATAATGAAAACAAAAAATCAATTTTAGAGTAATATTAGTTGATCCGTCAAAAAAATAGCTGGGTTGATTATCTGGGATTATGTTTATTACAACTGCAAAAAGATAACAATCATGTCTGATCACAATTGGCCCGATATTTTTATTAATATCTAAAATTAATTACAAATTATTAATTATATCCAGCTTAGCTGAGTATTTTTAAGAATGCCCAAACCGGCAAAAAATTGGCCGTCCGAGATTAAAATTAGAACCGGCCAAAAAATGACCGGTTGGGAATATTTTTTTTTTTTATGTTTCAGACCCTATAAATACCCCTCTTTCTCTCTCCCCCTCTCACAACTCACTCAAAATCACAGAATAGAAAGAGAGAGAGAGAAAGAGAAGGAGATTTCTGAGACGAAAAGGGCGATTTCAGAGGTGATTTTCAAGTTTTTTTTAATTTTTTTAATTTTTTTTCAGCAACCTATACATTTAAATTAGTAATCTGACAACTGTTTACCATTTACCAAAATGTAGTTTGTTCACCATGTCAATGATAATTTCATTACACTATGGTGGAAAGTTTTTGACTAATACATATGAGATTTATTACTCCAAAGAGGCAATTAATTCATTCATGGTTGATGATGATACCTCAATTTGAGACTTAAAGTCTATGATTTACGAATATATTGGTTATAACCTACAAAGGTGGAACTTAGAATTGACAACCCAGTGAACTCTGGAACACCCCCAACCTATACCAGAGTTCTAATATTAAGTGATGCTGCATGGAGAGGCATGTACGGGCGGTTAAAGGCCACTAAAATTTTTATCATAGAAATCTACTCCAAGAGAGTTCCGATAGAGTTAGGGGTTGGAAGTTCTGGCCAAAATTCGGTTGCGCCAAATCATACATCACAACCAGAACCTCCTTTATTCGTACCTGACCCAGAACCATACACTCTTATGGCTCATTTTTTGTACATGACCTAGAAACATAGAACCATACACTCCCATAGCTCATTTATTCGTATCTGACCCAGAAACATACAATCACTTCACCCCACCAGCACCCCAACCACAATCTCATGCAAGAATCTCATCTAGACCCGTGCATGTGGCGCCTTTATCATTACCTGCACCAGCACCTCACCCCAAATCGGCAACAGTAGACGATGAAACTGGGTAAGATTTTGAAAATATTAACGAAATTCTGGAGGAAGATCTGCAAACTAGTGATGAATTTGAGAGAGGAAACTGGGACTCTGATCACTTGGAGGGTTGTGATGAAGATGGTCCAGTGCCCATTCGCAGAGAATATGAGAGTATATCGCTTAGTGGTCGGACTAATACGCACCCGTTCGCAGACTTTAATGATATATCTGCTTTTAAAGGAACATATATTAGTTACTATGAGAGACAGATTGAGTACGAAGGTGAGTTGGCGCCAAAACAATATTTTAAAAGTAAAGAAGAGCTAATAAAGAAGATTAGAGAGTACCATATTGATAAAAATTAGGAGATTAGAATGAAGAAAAAGTGACAGGAATCAGATTCAGATGGTGTGCAAGACTTTGGATTGTGATTACGAACTTAGGAGAAAAACAACAGGTTTTGGAGATGCATAGGTTCTAACGAAGCAAGACAAGCCTCACACATGCAGGTCTGAATACTCAAGACGAGACCATGAATATCTCATGGCATCAATCATTGCATATATCTTGAGACCTCCATTAAGATTGACCCCTGTATGAGCATCCAGGGGGTGGCAAACTGTGTGAGGGATAAATATGGCAATGTAACCCCGAAATACAATTAACTGTAGAGAGGTCGTGAGCTTGCAATAGCCTGACAATTTGGGAGCTGGGAGGGTTCATACAGCTTGCTGGAACCACTGCTCAATTTATGACCTGTCATGTATTAGATAAACACGGAGAGCTTATTGAAGGAGTTGCTCAATTCAGGGCGGTACCCTGGGCTTTTGGTCCATACATTGCAGCAGTTCAGTACTTTAGACCAGTGATGCATGCTTGTTGTCTAGACGATATGAGGGGAGGCTTTTGATAGCTTGAGGCTATGATGCCGAGAACCAATTGTTGCCTATAGTATTTGTAATTGTGCAGAATGAGGATGGTGAGAATTTGGATTTTTTCTTGCAGTGCTTGAGGAATGAAGTGCTTGGAGCTGATAGATTCGTCTGTGGTATATCAGACCAGCAAGGGGATCAAATCTGCACTGACAGCAGAATACGGATGGTCTCTAGAACTTTTTGTGTCTATTTTTTGGCCGTTTCTAATTTTTTGGCCAGTTCTAATTTTAATCCCAGCCGGCTACTTTTTGACCGGTTTGGCAGAGGTAATTTCTTACAAATGGACCCATCAATTTCGCTAATTGCACCGCAAACACATACCAATGCTTGTTCAATTTCACATCTTAGGCTGTTGCTGTTTAACAATCTCTCCTTTCTTGTCTCGACTCTTCTTCTACCTTTGTGGTCTTCACACCTCTTTCTCCCTTGCATGGGCCTGTTTAAAAATATTAACTTTGTACAGTTGTGTCCAACATCACAAAATAAGATTATAATTAGAGTAAAGATGTTGTCCTCCGCACTCCAGTCCCCTAAACGTCCCCCCATTCTAACTAACTTTGTCAATCATTAAACCACCTTGAAAAACGTGTAAAACGTGTAAAAGATGAGTCCAATTTTTTTCTTTAAATACTTGATATCTTAAGTATGAATACTTGATGAATTATATATGAATATTTGATAACTTAGGTATGAATACTTTTCATTTTGTATGAATACTTTTCATATTTGAGTCCAGTTTTTTTCTTTAAATACTTGATATCTTAAGTATGAATACTTGATGAATTATATATAAATATTTGATATCTTAGGTATGAATACTTTCCATTTTGTATGAATACTTTCCATATTTGAATATTTGATACCTTGAAAAACGTGTAAAAGTATGTCATCATGGATCTCATTTGAAAGAGAAAATTGTGTAGAACATGTTCGTGGTTTTAGATTTGCAAAATTCCTCATAGATCGTCCCAAAAATTAGTTAGATTGAACGGAGAAAAAAAAATCACCTTGAAAAACGTGTAAAAGATGAGTAGGTATTGTGTCCAGTTTTTTTTTAAATACTTGATATCTTAGGTATGAATACTTGATGAATTATATATGAATACTTGATATCTTAGGTATTCATACTTTTCATTTTGTATGTGAATTAATTTAATCAATGAATGTAGCACTGGTGGTGTGATCCACGTGACTTTTTGGTTGTGGTCCCCAATGCAGTCTGACAGTTACTGCCCCCGAAAAGTAATGGTCCCCAGTTTGTATGTGAATTAATACTTGATATCTTAGGTATGAATACTTGATATCTTAGGTATGAATACTTTCCATTTTGTATGTGAATTAATGTATGTTGAATGGGGGACTGACAGTTGTACTTTGACCGTTAGGGGGACGTTTAGGGGACTGAATGGGGGGACTGTTAGTCGATCCCTTATAATTAATATTCGCGTGTTCCTCTGTGCAAGTGTGCTATTAAAATAATGAGATTCTATTTATGTACACCAACACAATTAAAAAGGTATGATTTAGCACATATTTGGTATTTTAACAAGTGGATTCTTTGTCGCTTTCTACCGAGTATTCATCATGAGTATGCAATTTTAAACATTTTTAATATTCACTGTTAGTCAATGTTTTTAAATGCGTTTCTATGCATGCATGTAGAAGATCACTGCAATCACATATACAGTATTTAATATGATTTTTTTATTAAATATAAACAAATTTTTTAATTCAAATTTATATATGCAGATTTTTTTATTAAATATAAAATATGACATCCTCAGTTAAATATTTAATATTTAATATGCTTTAATCAGATTAAATATTAAATGAGAAGTGATCCACTTGCAACATTTTTAAGTTACAACATCTTACAACAATTTGGTTTTGCGATTTTCAATGTTCAAACGGTCGATCCAAACCGTTCAACATGATCTCTATATTAAATGTACTTGGAGATCAAATTTAATATTTTTTTGAACTTTTTTTTACTATTTATTAAGTATTTTACAAAACTGTTGTTTTTAGACAATTCTGGACCATTGAAAAACAAAAAACATCAATTTTGTAAAATACTTAATAAATAGTAAAAAAATTCAAAAAAATGTAAAATTTGATCTCTAAGCACATTTTAATATGGATATCATGTTGAACAGTTTGAATCGACCGTTTGGATTTTGAAAATTACAAAACCGAATTGTTATAGAATGTTGTTACTTACAAATGTTATAATTAGATCTCTCATATTAAGTATGGCACTTGTCAAATAACATATAAAACATACCACTTGTGTTTAGATTCTATCATAAACATCTGATCAAATATTTAGACCATCTATATCAAATATATTTGAATTCTTACTAACAAACAAGTGGTATTTCTCACATATTAACACCGTATTGGAACATCTGATACATTACTTGCTCCATAAAAAACAAAACATTGGGCCATCTATGCGCTGGAGCGCCAAATATCGTCCCATATTAAGGGATCTTCGAGTTCAAGTTCGAATCTTATAAGGTCACCAGGAAGAAGTATTTGATTTTCTTGAGTTTTTTCTTTATTAATTTCAGTAGGCAACTTGAATGCTAGCATGGCCATGATTTGCTTCTCCCCTCTCACAGGCTCTCAAGCATTTCTTACCAGTATAATCAAATGTGCTGGAGCGCTAGAGTGCCTATAGTTCCACAATTCCACATATCAAAGCGCTGGAGCGCCTATAAAACAAGTCGGGAAGACATTGGAGCATTTACCTCGATGGTCCAGACAGGTGCGGAGTCAAGACTTTCAAGTTATGTGGATCGAACATAAATGGAGTCAGTCATATAAACTTTTAAGTTATGTGAATCAAATATAAATGGTGTCAGTCATATAAAATTTTTATGCTGCGAATGAGATCAATAACTTAATATTACTGTATCTATAACATTTTATCTTATATTATATAGAAAATCATGTATAAGTACAATTTTTTTTTAAATAAATAAATGTCAATTGACTCATTTCTTGAATATAGCTCCGTCTCTAGTTTCAAACTCAGATAATGGGTTTGGATATTTTTGGGTTTGGACTTAGATAATGGATTTGGATATTATCGGGTCTGTTTTTAGTATGCATGGATCTAGATATTTTCAGGTATGTTTTCAGCATGGATTGCATGTACGGTCTACATGGACATTTTTAATGTGGCAACAAACTGCATACACATATGCGATCTATACAACTGCATTTAAAAACACTGTTGCTAATGATATGCTGGCAGACCTCAAGTTTCTTTAAATAGCAATAGTTTGTGAAGAAAAAGCAATTCAAAATTACTTGATTATATATATCCCACATAAACGATATTATTGTTGGAATTAATTTCAATTAATTACAACATATGGGCTTATATGTGATATAAATATATATTGAATAATAGACTGTCAAATATCTAATTAGACCCGTTATTAAGTGATCAAATTAAGTATTATCGGGTTCAATATGTGTCATGAGAAGTGGGGCCTTTAATGTGTAGAATGCGTATTAATAACTTTATGATTTAGTGATGGTCTAAATTATATAAAGTTTGGTAATAATACACTTATGCTATTGGTCCCTGGAGAACACGATTAAATACGGCAATGTTCTGTAAATAAGGAAATACCCAATAAGACAAGTTCTGAATCAAGACCCGCTAAGGATCCAATAAGATGATAGGCTACAGATCCAATAAAAGAAACAAGATTAATTAATTAATTGATTAATTAATTAGTTGATTAATTAATTAATTGATTAATTAATTAAAATATGCGCCTATTCATTTGTTGCGCCTATTCAAAGTATGGTTCTGTCTCATCTTAAAAGATTGAACAGAAACATTTCGGTCTAATCACTCTCTCTCTAATTTCTCTCTCTACCGAAAAGGAAATATAGAAAACAGAAAATTGAGAGGAAGATAAGAGGATTTTCAGTAAAGAACTAGAATCGGGTATTTCTCCTTGTGCAGAACAGAGCGTTGCCGCTGCCGCCTCTCTCGCTCTCTCCATCGGACTTGAGAGGGATTACTTGGAAATCTAAAGGCTTCCGGTGATCAACGGTGATTGTGTCTCTCTGGAAGATCATGGCTATGGACCAAGGTAATTTAGAATTTCAGATTAGAGTTCACTAGAGGATCATGGCAAATCTAGGGTTTATCAATTGCGGTATGGTTTTGCATGAATTAAATCCAACAAGTGGTATCAGAGCCTACTCTAGTTGAACCGATTAATTTCTGCACAAACAAATTTTTTGTTAAAATTTCAGAAATTAATTATTTGAAATTCAAGGTTTTCTGATTTTGGCGTAACACTGTTTTCAAATAAATTTACCAATTGGCATAACTCTGATTTTGGCGTTACTCTGTTTTGTATCATGGTCAAAATTAATTTCGTGAAATTTGCAAACCATTTGGTTTCGTAACATATGATTTCGTACCATATGATTTTGTGTCTAGAAGGATTTGTATATATGATTTCGTAACATCTATCTGGTTTCGTAGAAATCATTATACGAATTAAAATATTTTGTTTGTTTCCGCTGCGCAATTATTTTTTGGCCAATCAATTACAGTTACAATTGATTATGGTTATGCACAATTAATTTGTCGGCCAATACAAATTAGTTTTGACAAATTTGATTACAATTTAAATTTTTCGGCCAGAACACAGAGATGTAGTTTCGGCCAGACCTTAATAAATTGTGGTATTTTGGCCGAACCAGAATAGAATACTAATTCAGTTAAGTCAAATTTTGATAAATTATTTTGCTAAGGATAATATTAAATCATTATGAAGGCTTCAGTTTAAGATATATTTTGAAAAATGATTAATAAAGGTATCACCTTGCCAAAGTAAGCTCTCATACCGGCGTTAATCATTTGCCAATTTATACACAGTGAATATACATATGATGTTTGGTTATTGGACTGGCCCAAAGGAAAGACAATAATCAAGTATTGTATGTGTATGCTTGTGGTAATGAATGGGTAATAGTCATTAAGTTTTGGATGTAATTAGTTAATCGGCCCAAAGGAAGGTTGACTTATTGACATCAAATGGACTGTTATATTCAATTGCTACACCTATTTATCTTAGAATAATAATTGACTCCAAAGAGCACTTATTGTTCGAAGATACTTAGTTGATGGAATATGCCTTATTTTGATTTTAAATATTATAATTCGGTTATTTGATTCGTTCTTTGTGAATATTTTTCAGCAAAAATTACTGATCTTACAGCCGGCATCAATAGCATTCCGATGCTGACGGGTTCTAATTACAAGGATTGGAAAGATAATCTTGAGATTATCCTTGGGTGCCTTGACCTGGACACAGCGTTGCAGTAACCCAAACCACCTGTGCCTGTTGAAACTAGTTCTGAAAAGGAACAAACTGCACATGCACGGTGGATGAGGTCAAATCGCTTGTGTCTCCGGGTCATGCAAAAGACCATTCCTGAAAGTTTTAGGGGACCTGTTTCTGATTCCACTCTTGCTAAAGACTATCTTAAGGAACTTGAGCAGAGGTTTGTTAGGAATGAGAAGGCTGAAATAGGCATTCTATTAAACAAACTCTGCACAATGAAGTATCATGGTAAGAGCAATGTAAGGGAGCACATTCTTGAAATGATGCATACCGCTTCAAAACTGAAGGGACATAAACTAGATATATCGGATGATATGCTAGTATATTTGGCCCTTAACTCTCTTCCTGCCTCATTTGGACAGTTCAAGGTGAGTTACAACTGTCAGAAGGAAACATGGACAGTTAATGAACTCATCTCGCACTGTGTTCAGGAGGAAGAGAGATTGAAGTCGGACAAGAGCGAAAGCGCAAACATTGCTTCTACCTCTAAGGGAAAAGGGAAACAGAAACGTAAGGCCAATTCAGATGCTGCAACTACAAGTTCGCAGAAGAAGCCCATTAAGGACAAGAAACCGGTTACCGGATCGGAGCCGAATAAAGAAAAGAAAAAGGGCTGTTTCTTCTGTGGATCTGAAGGGCATGTGAAGAAGGATTGTACCAATTATCACGCATGGCGTGTCAAGAAAGGTATTAATTCTTCTTTTGTTTGTACAGAAGTTAATGCAGTTTCAGTTTCAATAGACACATGGTGGATAGATTCAGGTGCAACTACTCACATTTCTGTGTCTATGCAGGGTTGCCGAAGTTACCGGAAGCCAAGTGATGGTGAAAGATACATCTATGTGGGCGATGGAAACAAGGCAGAAGTTGAAGCTATAGGGCATTTTAGATTACTTTTGAAAACTGGCTTGTATTTGGATTTGTTTGATACTTTTGTTGTACCGTCTTTTAGGCGGAACTTGATTTCTATTTCTGCATTGGACAAATTAGGTTTTACTTGTTCATTTGGAGATAGAAAGTTTGGTTTGTATCAAAACTCCAATTTGGTTGCTACTGGTTTTCTATCTGTTTTGGACAATCTTTATGCTTTAGATACTATTGCTTCCTATAATGAGACCTTGAACAATGAAACTCGAAACGTTAGACAGAAATTAACACATCAGGATTCAGCTGCACTTTGGCATAAGCGTTTAGGTCATATTTCTCAACAGAGAATTACACGTCTTATTCAAAGTGATATTCTGCGACCCTTAGACATGTCGGATCTCGGTCCGTGCATTGAGTGTGCTAAGGGCAAACAAACAAGCATGCGCAAATATACAGCCAATCGTATGACAGACGTCCTTGAACTGATACATACGGACATATGTGGGCCATTCCCTACAGCTACTAGGAATGGACATGTATATTTTATCAGTTTCATTGACGATTATTCTAGATATGGTTATATATTTTTAATTAAAGAAAAGGCTCAAGCTTTGGACACATTTAAATCCTTCAAGGCTGAAGTTGAGTTACAACTCAACAAAAGGATTAAAAGCGTCAGATCTGATCGTGGTGGTGAATACTATGGTCGGTATGACGGCTCAGGAGAACAACGTCCAGGGCCTTTTGCTAAATTTCTAGAGGAAAATGGGATTGTGCCACAGTATACAATGCCGGGTTCGCCCGCAATGAACGGTGTGGCTGAAAGGCGCAATCGAACATTAATGGAGATGGTGAGGAGTATGATTTCTCATACTTCACTTCCATTAAATCTCTGGGGAGAAGCACTTAAGACAGCAGCATATATTCTGAATCGGGTACCGACTAAGGCAGCAAACAAAACTCCATATGAATTGTGGACTGGGCGAAAGCCTAGTCTCCAGCATTTTAGAATCTGGGGTTGTCCGGCTGAAGCTCGGCCTTATAGGCCACAAGAGAAAAAGCTGGATGAAAGGACAGTTAGCTGTTATTTTGTCGGATATGCAGAAAGGTCCCGGGGGTACAAGTTTTATGATCCCACTAATAGAACAATTTTCGAGACAAATACAGTTAAGTTCTTTGAGGATGTTATGGTTCAAGGGGGAAATACAAATCAAATTGTCTTTGAAGAGAAACAAGATTCTCCTATACAAGAGGCGCCAGCAATGGTACCAATTGTAATAAGAATATCTGGAGACTCATTGGTTCAGGATCGTACAGTGAATGAACCTACAGTAAATGAACCTCTAGAAATGGAAGAGAATCTAGTACAAGACAATGTTGATGTTGAAGAGGAACCTATACCATCTCAAGAACTTCAAGAAACAGTGCCTTTAAGGCGGTCCACCAGAGAGAGAAGAAGCGCAATATCTAAGGATTATGTTGTGTTCCTTCAAGAACATGAATTCGACATTGGCATGATGGAGGATGACCCTCTCAGTCTCCGTCAGGCTTTGGAAAGTGTGAATTATCAGAAATGGATCGAGGCCATAAATGATGAAATAAAGTCAATGTATGACAACAAAGTCTGGAATATCGTCCCATTACCTCAAGGTGTGAAGCCTGTTGGTTGCAAATGGATATTTAAGACCAAGAAGGATTCAGAAGGTAATGTGGAAAGATACAAAGCGCGGCTTGTTGCTAAGGGATTTACACAGAAAGAAGGCATTGACTTTACGGAAACTTTCTCACCTGTGTCTATGAAAGATTCTTTCAGAATTATCATGGCTTTAGTGGCACATTTTGATCTTGAGTTACACCAGATGGATGTTAAGACTGCGTTTCTCAATGGCGACATTGATGAATCTATTTATATGGTGCAACCACCTAACTTTGAGACTGATGACAATAACTCAAAGCAAATGGTTTGCAAATTAAAGAAATCCATCTATGGACTCAAGCAAGCGTCTCGACAGTGGTATTTCAAATTTCATCAAGTAATTGTCTCATTTGGATTTGAGCCTAACTTGGTGGATGAATGCATATATCACAAGTTCAGTGGGAGTAAGTTTATGTTTCTGGTTTTATATGTTGATGACATATTGCTTGCCAGTAACGATATAAACATGATGCGTGAAACTAAGAAATTTCTTTTTAGGCATTTTGATATGAAAGATCTTGGTGAAGCATCATATGTGTTAGGCCTTAAAATACATAGAGATCGAAATAAGGGTATTTTAGGGCTTTCACAACAAGCATATATCGATAAAATTCTCAAGCGATATGGTATGGAACACTGCAAACCAGGAAATACCCCTGTGGCAAAAGGAGACAAATTTAGTCTCAATCAGTGCCCAAAGACAGAACTCGAGAAATCAGAAATGCACCAGATTCCTTACTCTTCGGTAGTAGGAAGTCTGATGTATGCTCAAGTGTGTACGCGTCCGGATATTGCGTACATCACAGGAATGTTAGGCCGGTATCTCAGTAATCCTGGTATGGATCACTGGAGAGCAGCCAAGAAGGTACTTAGGTACTTACAAAGAACGAAGGATCATATGTTAACATATCGGAGATCAGATAAGCTTGAGGTCATTGGATATACTGATTCCGATTTTGCGGGCTGTGTGGATAGCATGAAGTCAACATCTGGTTATATTTTTATGTTGGCTGGAGGAGCTATTTCTTGGAGGAGTGCAAAACAGACTATGATTGCTTCTTCCACCATGGCAGCCGAATTCATTGCGTGTTTCGAGGCATCGAACCATGGAATATGGCTAAGGAATTTTGTCACTGGGCTGCGTATTGTGGATACTATTAAGTTGCCACTCAAGATATATTGTGACAATAATTCAGCAGTACTGTATTCCAACAACAACAGGAGCTCGTCGAAATCCAAACATATCGACATTAAGTTTCTTGCTGTGAAGGAAAGAGTTCAGAGTGGACTTATAAGTATTGAGCATATTGGTACAGCTTCCATGCTAGCAGATCCACTGACTAAAGGATTGGTACCCAAACAGTTTCACGAGCATGTCTCTCATATGGGTATCTATGTTAAAGAGGATTGTCAGATTTAGTGGGAGTTTGTATTTTATGTATCATGTTTTATGTTTTATATGATATACTTTTACAGATATCATGCAGTTAAATTTTATATGATATTCTATTATTTGTGTGTATCATGAAGTTATTCAGACTTCAGTTATTCAGTTTTCAGTTATTCAGTTTATTATGCACTCTGAATATATGATTAACCTCAAAATCAAATTAAGATAAAGTGACCAAATTGGAAATAGACATGTGGATCACATTGCATGTAATTTCCAAACTACACATCCTCTTCATAATTCATGTCATTCAGCTATGTTTACACAGTGATTTATGTTGGTTTAGTTTCGATTTATGAGACGAATACTACTTAAGTTCTTGTGAATATGATTGATGGACGGAATTGGTTGATGACGCAAAAGGCTATGACAGCACAGTTTGAGTACTCAATTCGGTTTCATCAATATATATTATTCGGATATACATATAGCCCAAGTGGGAGATTGTTGGAATTAATTTCAATTAATTACAACATATGGGCTTATATGTGATATAAATATATATTGAATAATAGACTGTCAAATATCTAATTAGACCCGTTATGAAGTGATCAAATTAAGTATTATCAGGTTCAATATGTGTCATGAGAAGTGGGGCCTTTAATGTGTAGAATGCGTATTAATAACTTTATGATTTAGTGATGGTCTAAATTATATAAAGTTTGGTAATAATACACTTATGCTATTGGTCCCTGGAGAACACGATTAAATACGGCAATGTTCTGTAAATAAGGAAATACCCAATAAGACAAGTTCTGAATCAAGACCCGCTAAGGATCCAATAAGATGATAGGCTACAGATCCAATAAAAGAAACAAGATTAATTAATTAATTGATTAATTAATTAGTTGATTAATTAATTAATTGATTAATTAATTAAAATATGCGCCTATTCATTTGTTGCGCCTATTCAAAGTATGGTTCTGTCTCATCTTAAAAGATTGAACAGAAACATTTCGGTCTAATCACTCTCTCTCTAATTTCTCTCTCTACCGAAAAGGAAATATAGAAAACAGAAAATTGAGAGGAAGATAAGAGAATTTTCAGTAGAGAACTAGAATCGGGTATTTCTCCTTGTGCAGAACAGAGCGTTGCCGCTGCCGCCTCTTTCGCTCTCTCCATCGAACTTGAGAGGGATTACTTGGAAATTTAAAGGCTTCCGGTGATCAACGGTGCTTGTGTCTCTCTAGAAGATCATGGCTATGGACCAAGGTAATTTAGATTAGGGGTTCACTAGAGGATCATGGCAAATCTAGAGTTTATGAATTGCGGTATGGTTATGCATGAAATAAATCCAACAATTATAACACAAATGTGCATTAGATTAATTATTGTCACAGATTTCCTACCGAACAGATAAGAATTTTACTGTTTTATTTTTATTATTATTATTTAAATATAATATTGAGAAAATGAAAAGCACTCAGAATAGTCGTTTATTTTTGACGGATCAGTCGACCGATCGAGCAGAGTGCATAATAATAATAATTATTATTTGTTCATTCTATTCGATTTAAAAATACATTAATTTTTTGGATGATACATTTTATTCGATAGATAATATAAAGATATAAAAGTAATTTATTTATAATTTATATTAATTAGTAAATATTTATTTTTGAACTACTTCTAAAAGTAAAGCAAATATTTTATATTTATCTTTATTTGTTCGGATAAGCTTAATTAGTATAGAAATTCCAATTGTATATGCGTTATAAATAAATAAGAGATAAATATACAGAGTAAACAATCTCTTCCTATTTAGTTCACAAACTCTAAATCTCATAATATTGAGGTGCTCGAGACTTAAAAGTCTCGGGGTAATTAACAGCAGAAATTTGCATCCGTGAGAATATTGAACGTTCTCACAATTAATAAATTCTCGTGTGCAAATATGTGCAGAGATGAATCAAGAAGTCTTTTTTGTCCTCTTCTCCACATGAAACACCCAACACCGGGAAGGGAGAAGTTTGAGAAAAGGCACCACACAATATGTAATTACAAATTTTAAAAGAGACTACTATTTAAGCTTTTTCAAAGGTATATACAAAATTCTCCATATTTAGAAAGTGTTCGTTATTTTATATTGCAATAGTACAGAAAAACATTAATATTTCCAAACAAATAAAAATTCTTTAATTTTACAAATAATATGAAATAATTTAATTAGATGATTTATGAAAATGACTGGAAAAATAAAAATAATTTATATAAATATATATATATATATATAGAGAGGTTGGCTATTCTACTTCCATAAACATATGGCCACATATGCTTATAACTCATTTTTGCTTTTCCAATGTTCAAATGGTCGATCCGAACCGTTCATCTTGTTCTCCATATTAATATGTGCTTGGAGACCAAATTTTACATTTTTATGAATTTTTTTACTATTTATTAAGCCACTTTGAAAATTGTTGATCATATGGTCCAGAATTTTGTTGCACTGTTTTTACTGTTCACCCGGATCAGCAATTTTCAAAGTGGCTTAATAAATAGTAAAAAAATTCAGAAAAATGTAAAATTTGGTCTCCAAGCACATATTAATATGGAGAACAAGATGAACGGTTCGGATCGACCATTTGAACATTGGAAACGCAAAAATGAGTTATAAGCATATGTGGGCATATGTTTATGGAAGTAGAATAGCCAACCTATATATATAGAGTAGAACTAGGGTGCTCTCAAGTTCACCAAGCCCTTGGTGAACTCAAGTCCAAAACTCATCGGATCGGCTTCAAACGACGAATCCGACCGTTGAAACCCGTCTACCTTACGAGTGATGCGTCTACATGCAAAAAATTTAAATTTTGAAATTAATTTTGCATAGAGTCAAGTGGTAAAAAAACGTCAAAAAATGAATGCATTAAAATTAATTTATTAACCTTCTAATTTTGACCACTTGACTCTATGCAAAATTAATTTCAAAATTTAAAATTTTTGCATGTAGACGCATCACTCGTAAGGTAGACGGGTTTCAACAGTCGGATTCGTCGTTTGAAGCCGATCCGATGAGTTTTGGACTTGAGTTCACCAAGAGCTTGGTGAACTCGAGAGCACCCTAGTTCTACTCACCTCTATATGTATATATATATATATATATATATATATATATATAGAGATTGGCTAATGTGCTAACGTTATAACTTCGGCCGAAGTTATAACGAGTCGTTTATTAGTTTTTAAAATCCAAACAACCGATCCGAACCGTTTAACTTTTTCTAAATATTGAAATGTGCTTGGAGACCAAATTTTACATTTTTTGGAATTTTTTTACTATTTATTAAGCCACTTTGAAAATCGCAGATCTGCTGTGAATAGTAAAAAACAGCAAAATTTTCTGGACCACCGGATCAGTATTTTCAAAGTGGCTTAATAAATAGTAAAAAAATTCCAAAAAATGTAAAATTTGGTCTGCAAGCACATTTCAATATAGAGATCATGTTGAACGGTTCGGATCGGTTGTTTGGATTTTGAAATTGTAAAAACGACTCGTTATAACTTCGGCCGAAGTTATAACGTTAGCACATTAGCCAATCTCTATATATATATATATATATATATATATATATAGAGAGAGATGGGCTATTGTACTTCGCGAAGTAAAACCCCCGTTTACTTCGGGCCATATTTTGTCATTTTGAAAATTCAAACAATCGATCCGAACCGTTCAACATGTTCTAAATATTGAAATGTGCTTGGAGACCAAATTTTACATTTTTTGGAATTTTTTTACTATTTATTAAGCCACTTTGAAAATCGCTGATCCGGTGGTCCAGAAAATTTTACTGTTTTTTACTGTTCACAGTGGATCAGCGATTTTCAAAGTGGCTTAATAAATAGTAAAAAAATTCCAAAAAATGTAAAATTTAGTCTCCAAGCACATTTCAATATTTAGAACATGTTGAACGGTTCGGATCGGTTGTTTGGATTTTCAAAATGAAAATATGAGCGTGAAGTAAACGGGGGTTTTACTTCGCGAAGTACAATAGCTCATCTCTCTCTCTCTCTCTCTCTCTATATATATATATATATAGGAGTTGGCTACGGTGCTACATGTAGCATAGAGGGCCTCCGTGCAACGGCTCAATATTTGAGTTTTCAAAATTCTAACGGTTGATCCGAACCGTTCAACATGATCTCCATATGAATATGTACTTGCAAATCAAATTTTACATTTTTTAGAATTTTTTTACTATTTTTTTAGATAGGTAAAAAATCACTTGATCTGAATGGTACAGAATTTTCAGATCAAGTGATTTTCTACCTATCTAAAAAAATAGTAAAAAAATTCTAAAAAATATAAAATTTGGTTTGCAAGTACATATTCATATGGAGATCATATTGAACGGTTCGGATCGACCGTTAGAATTTTGAAAACTCAAATATTGAGCCGTAGCACGGAGGCCCTCTATGCTATGCATAGCATATTAACAATTTCCTATATATGAATATTCCCGAACCTCATTACTAGGAATGTAAACGGATATATGATATTGATGAATAATAGTTAAATTGTATCCATATTTGTTTTTAATTTTCTGATAAGGATCGTATATTAAATGAATACATATACAAATTAAATAAGAAATGAATTCTAATATAAATACAAATACAATTCAGATATTCAAATTGATTATCACATATTTCATATAAATTAACTACATATTTTTTTTGTCATAAACATATTATAAATCTTGATAAAAGATAAAACATGAATATATATAGTGAGTGGCTACTCTACTTACATAACCATATGAGAGCATATGCTTATAAGTTATTTTTACGTTTTCAATGTCTAAATGGTCGATCTGAAGCGCTCAATATGTTCTCCATATTAATATGTGTTTGGAAGCGAAATTTTACATTTTTTGAAATTTTAGTACTATTTGTTTATAATTTTTCAAAATAGCATTTTTCAGATTTTTTTTATTTTTTTTTTATCATATTATACCACTGTTTTGAAAAATTCTAGAAAAATAGTAAAAAATTTCAAAAAATGTAAAATTTTGTTTCCAAACACTTATTAATATGGAGAACATGTTGAGCTCTTTAGATCGACCATTTGGACATTGAAAACGCAAAAATGACTTATAAGCATATGCCCTCATATGCTTATGTAAGTAGAGTAGCCAACCTCTATATATATATATATATATATATATAGAGAGAGAGAGAGAGAGAGAGTATGGCTAATTTGCTTCCGGAAGCATTTCGGCGAGGTGCTTACGGAAACATATCTTAGTATTTGATGTTCAAACAATCCAAACTGTTAGATGTTCAATCTATATTAAAATGTACTTGGAGACCAAATTTTACATTTTTTGGAATTTTTTTACTATTTATTAAGCTGGTTTGAAAACCGCTGTTTTTATTAAATTTCTGCACCATTGAAAACAGCGGTTTTCAAACTAGCTTAATAAATAGTAAAAAAAAATTCAAAAAATGTAAAATTTGGTCTCCAAGTATATTTTAATATAGATTGAACATCTGTTTGAGCATCAAATACTAAGATATGCCCCTGTAAGCATCTCGTTTGAAATGCTTCCGGAAACAAATTAGTCATACTCTATATATATATATATATAGAGCTGGGATATGGTGAGTTGTGAAGTAAGAGGTTATTTTTACTTCACGCTCATATTTTCATTTTGAAAATTCAAACAACCGATCTGCTTGGAGACTAAATTTTACAATTTTTGGAATTTTATTACTATTTATTAAGCCACTTTGAAAATCGCTGATCCAGTGGTCCAGAAAATTTTACTGTTTTTTACTGTTCACAGTGGATCAACGATTTCAAAGTGGCTTAATAAATAGTAAATATATTCCAAAAAATGTAAAATTTAGTTTCCAAGCACATTTCAATATTTAGAAAATATTGAGCGGTTCGGATCGGTTGTTTGAATTTTCAAAATGAAAATATGGCGTAAAGTAAAACGTTGTTTTACTTCACAACTCACCATAGCCTATCTCTCTCTCTCTCTCTCTACATATATATATAGAGGGATGCTTCTATGCACCTAAGGACCTATTTGTAAAATGAGCATATTTTCATTTTCAAACTTCAAACAGTCGATCCGACCGTTCAACATTATCTCCATATTAAAATGTACTTGGAGGTCAAATTTTACATTTTTTTGAATTTTTTAAGTATTTTACAAAACTAGTCAAATTCAGACCATTGAATTTTGTACCCATCTTAATAAATAGTAAAAAAATTCAAACAAATGTAAAATTTGACCTCCAAGTACATTTTAATATGGAGATAATGTTGAACGGTCGGATCGACTGTTTGAACTTTGAAAATAAAAATATGTTCATTTTACAAATAGGTCCTTAGGTGCATAGAAGAATTTGCCATATATATATATATATATATTAATTAACTTGTGATCAAAATGAATATTCTTATTTCAAAATAATCGGAAATTGAATAATTATTAAAGAGTGAGCCTATGGTGCTATGCATAGCACGGATGGGGTCCGTGCTACGGCTCAAAATTTGACTTTTCAAAATTCTAACGGTCGATCCAACCGTTCAATGTGATAACCATATGAATATGTACTTGCAAACTAAATTTTATATTTTTTCGAATTTTTTTACTATTTTTTTAGATAGGTAGAAAAATCAGTGTTTTCTGAAAATTCTGGACCATCAAAATTCTACCTATCTAAAAAAATAGTAAAAAAATTCGAAAAAATATAAAATTTAGTTTGCAAGTACATATTCATATGATTATCACATTGAACGGTTGGATCGACCGTTAGGATTTTAAAAAGTCAAATTTTGAGCCGTAGCATGGACCCCATCCGTGCTATGCATAGCACCATAGCCTCACTCATTATTAAATCTGTAATTATATCCGCTTTTGAAATTGTATCCACATTCACAGCGGCTAAAATATTATTCAAAGTCCGGATACTACTACAGTCGTCACTTAAAAATTGACAGCTTCTTTGTCCAATTTGGGGAAACACGTGTGACAAGGAAAGTAAAGAAAAGTACAGAGGAAAGTTCTGGCACCTTTCTCGACTTATTGGGACTCAACGTCGTATGCGACGCTTCATTTATAGCATCTGTGTATCGGATTAATTTTATTTAATATCCACCCGCTGAATCTAATACAACAATGAAGCTTATGTAAGCGCTATTAAATTATATCACCATCATCCTTCATGATACCATATCAAATGTATTATGTATAAATAACAGTGTAAGAAATTTGCTTGACAAGAAACTCACTATAATTAAATAATTAATCAACGCTAAAAGCTAGACACATCAATTAAACACATGCTTTATAAGGACTGAATGGAATACTCCAAAAGGTTAATTTGACTGGAGTCTCCATCGTTTCTTCACTTCTAACCATAAAAAAATTGAATCAAATACAAACTGCATGCACTTATATTTGTTCCGCTTTGTTTTTTTCCGTTGATTTAATTTTGAATATTTTTCCATTCAAACACCTCAGAAGCTGGCGGCTTGATTGCCTCCCAAGTAACTCGGCTCCCCCACATGTTTAATTCTATATGTCGGTTAATTTCTATCTACATTATCATCCCTATATTAAGGCCACATTATTCCCACAAATATGTCATCCCTCCAAATAATAATACATTTATCTCTATTGTAAACCTAGAGAGATAATTAAAGAGTGTATAAGATGGATCCTTCCTCAGTGGAGGGTTTATCTAGTATAGGCAGCTCGGGTCAAAGCGGCTCAATATGGCGACAAACCGGGGATGTGTTCTCAAGGTCGTCACGGGAGGAGGACGACGAGGAGGCTCTACGTTGGGCCGCACTAGAGAAACTGCCAACATTCAACCGTATCAAGCGTGGGATACTGGCATCAGCCTCCGGGAAGATTAATGAGGTTCATGTGGAGAACCTCGGAGTTCATGAGAAGAAGGCGCTGCTCAACCGCCTCATCAGGGTCGCCGAGGAGGACAATGAACGCTTTTTGCTCAAGCTCAAGGAGCATTTTGATCGGTACATTGTTTATTAGTATTTGAAAAAGAAAATGATGATATTGAAATAAGCTCAATATATATATGTAGATTAAAGGAGATCTAAGTTAATAACTATAAGTTCGACTGACATCAACTATTCTTATTGTCTATGTTTTATTGTGGCATAAGTCATGTAATAAGTATCTTAGTTTGTATTTATTCTACCAAATATGAATAAAGTCTGATAGAATAATATGAAATAAAAAATTATTATACTGTTATAAATTAACCCACATAGAGATGAGTTAACTTATTTCACATTATTGTTGTTGTTAGCATCATCATCATCATTATTTTTGTCATCAATATAATTTATTATTGTTATTGTTATTGTTACTATTAGTGTTACTATTACTGTTACTAAGTCATATCCAACCAAACAAATTTAATTCCCTACCTACAAACTTCAGTTATTGAAGAGCTATGAAAACATATGAGAGAGGAAATGAATAGCAGCCACATAACATTCCTATAAACCAAGCACATAATTTCAAAAGATGCTAATAATAAAATCAATAACAATAGCAAAATAAAATAAAATAAAATAAATAATATTTGGTACTTATGGTGTTGTTCTTATGTACTTTTAACAGAGTGGGGATTGAGCTTCCAACAATAGAAGTGAGATATGAGAACCTGACCATCGATGCAGAGACTCATGTGGGAAACAGAGGGTTACCAACTGTCCTCAATGCCACCATGAACACAATTGAGGTGCTCCAAAGGACTCAAATAATGTTACAAGAAAATTATCTCAATTTTTACATTTTCTGTTTACAAAGTAATGATTTATCTGACTCTTTTCTAATAATTTATTTGTTTAGTCAATGGCAAATTCTCTCCACATCCTACCCAGCAGGAAAACAAAGATGCCAATCTTACATGATGTTAGTGGTATCATTAAACCCTGCAGGTAATTATTTTTTGTTATATAAGATACTTTTCAGAAACATTCTGCAGATAGATCTGTTTTTGTATGTACTTGTCACCTGAAACTTTCAACCATGCACATAGTTCACTAGTAACTATTATCTATAAGACAAAGGATTTAATGTCAATGATCATTGATGCTTATCAGTGTCAACCTTTTTATTTATGTTTAAATTAACAATATAAATAATTTGAGAACGAATCCAAGGAATTGTTTCAACAAGATGATAAAATAAGATAAAAATTCATGAATACCTGAACTACGTTAAATCTTTTTGAATTTAAATAATTACAACAATTGTTTACAGGATGACATTGCTCTTGGGTCCCCCTGGATCTGGCAAGACCACCTTACTGTTAGCCTTGGCCGGGAAGTTGGGCTCAGATCTCAAGGTTGGCCATCTTAACTGATTCCTTGCAAATTTACCAAATTCATTTCAATCCGCATAACCTAACACAGAATTAAAAAAAAACGAATGCAGGTTTCAGGAAAAGTGACATATAACGGGCATGAAATGAACGAGTTTGTACCAGAGAGAACATCTGCTTATATCAGCCAACATGATCTGCACATAGGAGAGTTGACTGTCAGAGAAACACTTGCATTTTCTGCTCGGTGCCAAGGAGTCGGTTCCAGATACAGTACAACTCTCTCTCTCTCTCTGCCTTGTTCTTTTTATTTTTCTTCGTCTTTAGTTACAATATATGCTACAAACGCATGTTCCACTTGCTCAGTAAGCACCTAGTATTTAATTAGGGTTATCCCTACTAGAATATTCCCTGGATTAAGAGGTACATAAAGGTTGTATGGTAGAATAGTGGTTCATTAATTATAGTTGGGTACTTGCTCCAACTAAAGGCCCAGAAAAAAAAAAAAAACTAAACTATTTACTGTGGTATGCACCAAACTCAAATTGGCAAATTCGTGCTTAACAATTATTCAATGCAATTTCAGATATGCTAACTGAGTTGCTGAGAAGGGAGAAAGCAGCAAACATCAAACCTGACCCCGACATTGATTTACTCATGAAGGTAGAATTCAGTTCCAGAAGCAGAACCAATAAACTTTCTCATATAAAATGTTCATTTATACTACTTAATTTGACAAATAGACAATGTAATTGCATTATTATTTAGTTACCTATTTTCATTATTTACCAGGCATCTGCAATGGGAGGCCAAGAAGCCACTGTAGTTACTGATTACATAATCAAGGTACTTCATTTTAAATAGGAAAATGTGTTTTTTAATTATCAATAGCAATGATAGGACTGGAGGTTTCTCTGTTTTTTCATTTTTCTTGTTTATACAATTTGCAGATATTGGGATTGGACATATGTGCAGATATCATGGTAGGAAATGACATGATTAGAGGTATCTCTGGTGGCCAGAGGAAGCGTGTCACTACAGGTAAAAAGTCCACAATTATAATTGTGTTCTTTTCATATACATCTGAAATCAATATCATTTGCTGGCATGGCAAATACCAGTACACAATTTTTTTTCTATAGGTCAGATGCTAGCAAGTTATAAATAAGCTCTATTCATTGATGCAATGCTGTGTGCATCTGTATACATCTCAAGTCTTCACCATTTACTGTGATACTAATTATTGAACATAACACTGCTTTTTAATTTGTATAGGTGAAATGCTAGTGGGTCCCGCAAAAGCTCTATTCATGGATGAGATATCGACTGGTCTCGACAGCTCGACCACATTTCAAATAGTGAATTCCATCAGACAGTCAATCCACATCCTCCAAGGAACTGCTGTCATCTCACTACTCCAGCCGGCACCAGAGACATATGAATTATTTGACGACATAATCCTTACCTCTGATGGTCAGGTTGTTTACCATGGTCCCCGTGACAATGTTCTTGAGTTCTTCGAGTCCATGGGTTTCAAATGCCCCGAGAGGAAGGGAGTTGCAGACTTCTTGCAAGAGGTAGGAAGCTTAAATAATTACTTTGACTATATTAAAAAAATTCACAGTTTGGTTAGAATACCTATATTCGTCATCAAAACTTCTATTCATATTATTAAGTCAATACTACAGGCAACAATGATTCGATTTTGATTCAAATTAGGTAACATCAAGGAAAGACCAACAACAATATTGGGTGTGGAGTGATGAGCCATATAGATTTGTGCCCGTGAAGAAGTTTGCGGAGGCTTTCAAGTCTTTCCATGTCGGTCGGGCCATGGGGAATGAGCTAGCAGTCCCTTTTGACAGGAGCAAGAGCCACCCTGCAGCTCTGACAACATCGAAATATGGCGTCAGCATGAAGGAGCTATTGAAGGCTCAGATTGATAGGGAAATTTTGCTGATAAAAAGGAACTCCTTTGTCTACATCTATATGTTTACTCAAGTAAGTCATATTAAAATTCACTAAAAGATGTTGCAATTTAGGTCAGAAATTGACCATATACAAATTTTTATCATGACTATTTAATTCTTTGTTTGCTAGATCTGTTCATTATTTATGTGCATTTTATTTCAGTTGACAATAATAGCATTCGTTGTAATGACGGTGTTCTTGCGCACCAAGATGCACCGTGACGTCTCAACCGACGGAAACAAATTCCTTGGTGCACTTTTCTTCGGAGCAGTGATGATCATGTTCAATGGGTTTTCTGAGCTGGCCATGACAGTCATAAAGCTGCCGGTTTTTTTTAAGCAACGTGACCTCCTCTTCTTCCCTGCATGGACTTACACCATACCAGGGTGGATTGTCAAGATCCCCATTGCGTTTGTTGAAGTGTTCATTTGGGTTTTTATGACATACTATGTCATAGGATTTGATCCAAATGTTGGAAGGTAATAAAACCTCCTTTGCCGCATACATTTTGTTGCAGTTATGCACTTTTATATGATGACGGTGGACCTAATTGTTGTGGGGTTTCTTCAACCTTGATTACTATAAACAAAATAATAGAAAAAAAAAACTTGGGTTTGATGAAAAACCTCTTCTCTTTATGTCCTTGGATACTAGGCTGAAATTATCATTGTTTTTCTTTCCTTAATTTTGGTGAAACTGTAGCCATATATTCTAAGTAACTTCAGTTTGAAGTATATATATAAAACTAGCAGTTTACTTTAATCTCACTTTCTGATCAATTTGTAGGCTTTTTAAGCAGTGTCTTCTTCTTATTTTGACCAATCAAATGTCCGGTGGTCTTTTTCGATTTATGGGTGGATTAGCAAGAAACATGGTCATTGCAAACACATTTGGATCCTTTTCCTTGCTAATTGTGCTGGCTTTGGGTGGATTTCTTCTTACAAGAGGTACAAATACACTTATTCTTGTAATACTTTTATCACTGGCAGAATACCCAGCAGTGTATGTGTTTACAAACTTCTTTTTACTTCTGTTTCACAGAGAGCATCATGAAATGGTGGATATGGGGCTACTGGATTTCTCCATTGATGTATGTGCAAAATGCAATATCAGTAAACGAGTTTATGGGACACAGTTGGGACAAGGTAAAGAGTAAAGACATGACAGCTATTGGTTTTAAGTGAAAAGAGGCATATATTTTAGGTTCAATTTGTGCTAAATGGTAGAAGTACATAGATGTGTGGCACATGCCCAAAACTCAAAGGCAAGGCAAAGCAGTCTATATAAAAAATAAAAATAATAATAAAATAATTAGAAGAAGAAGAAGAAGGAACATGTAAGCCTATGCAATTAGTCTGATAGTGTTCTTTCCTAACAGGTGTACATCCAAATCAGAACTGAAAACGTAAGAAAATAAAATGAAAAAACAAAGCTAACATATAGACGCTTGATTTTTCCAGATTGTTAACGGAGAAAGAATTGGGACAACATTTTTGAACAGCCGTGGAATATTTGCTGAATCCAGATGGTACTGGATAGGCTGTGGTGCCTTGATTGGGTTCATTCTTCTCTTCAATTTTCTCTATACTCTTGTTGCCACCATCCTCGAACGTGCGTATTGTTTCCCAGTTGCTTGTTTCATTAAACTTTTTTTTTAAAACAAAATTAGAAATGGTATCAAAAATTTTTGGCCCGCATTGTTGAGAACTGCCTATAGAGATATTCTTTTGCCAGAACTTAGGTTTATTCTACTAGTTGGGGGGTTTTTAGCAGCACAAACCTCTCACAATTGATGAAACACCACTAAAACGTTAAAAAAGAAACTCAAATGATTTGTAGAAGGTTTTCGTCTACATATTCAAAAAAAAATGTAGCAGATAGTATTAAATTTTCATTTTGTAACAAATGTTAACCAGGAATTCCTTAATTAAATGCAGCATATGGAAAAGATCAGTCTTCTATATCTGAAGAGATGCTAAAAGAAAAGCATGCAAATCTAACTGGTGAGATTTTAGAAGGATCATATAGAGGAAAGAGATTGTCTTCTCTGCATCGCAGTTCCCGACATGGAAGTTCAATGAGAAACAATAGCACTTCGGCAAAATCTGCACATGAGATCATTGGATCAGATAAGAAAGGCATGGTCCTTCCATTTACGCCACTCTCCCTCACTTTTGATGAAATCAAGTACTCAGTCGACATGCCACGGGTATGTGTTTCATATTTGTGTGTGTGCTTGTGAACAGGTGCAAGTGTCTTGTCTGTAGTACTGAACTGAATTTGAACAATGAAATCTCACCTCCTGCATCCTTCTTCAAAAATATAATCCTCACATGCAAAAATGCATTTACTAATGCTTAAAAGTATGTCCTATCAACATGATAATATAAAAGATATCTCCTCTTAAGAACCAGCATTTGGTCTAGTGACAAAGATAATGCTCTCCGTGTGGGAGGTCGGATGTTCGAAACCCGGAAGCAGCAATCCTTTGTGGATATTAAATAGTACCTCCAACCTTTATTAAAAAAAAATATATATCTCCTCTTGTGTGTTTCATTCATTATTTAAATTTCCTTGCATTTTGGTGTCAGTTGTGATCACTTCAATTTTGTCCGATTTTAATCTTTGACATAGTAAGTTTCATAAAACAAATACAGGAAATGAAAGCACAAGGCACGGAGGAAGACCGATTGGTCCTCCTGAAGAATGTGAGTGGGTCCTTCAGACCAGGAGTCCTGACAGCACTAATGGGCGTCAGTGGAGCTGGAAAAACAACACTCATGGATGTGTTGGCCGGGAGGAAGACGGGAGGATACATTGAAGGGTCTATCACCATATCAGGCTATCCAAAGAAACAAGAGACTTTTGCCCGCATTTCGGGGTATTGCGAACAGTTCGATATTCACTCCCCTCAAGTGACTGTCTATGAATCTCTTGTGTTCTCAGCATGGCTTCGGCTGTCTCCTGATGTTGATTCTGAGACAAGAAAGGTATATAATTATCAATACCAAATTACCAATTAAAATTGGCTTGTTGAATTTAGACGGGAAAATGGCTAGTGGGTATTTGTTGAAACTACATACAAAATATCATTACAAGTGAAAATTAAAAGGAAAGTTAATTAAAAGTTGTAATCTTCCTAATCTGTGTTAGAAAAGGGTGGAAAAACATCAAACTTTGAGAAGAAAAATTTATATGAGAGTGCTTCACTTAAAAGAAAGAAACATTTGTAATTGGAAAGTTTGGCTTTAGTTTCTCACAATTATATAACTTTGCGCACACACAGATGTTTGTTAAAGAAGTGATGGAGCTTGTGGAGCTCTACCCGTTGAGAGATTCGATTGTGGGGCTCCCTGGTGTGAACGGTTTGTCAACTGAACAAAGGAAGAGGCTTACAATTGCAGTTGAGCTTGTTGCGAATCCTTCTATCATTTTCATGGATGAACCAACTTCTGGACTCGATGCTCGTGCTGCGGCCATTGTTATGAGAACAGTTAGGAATACTGTGAACACTGGTAGGACTGTTGTTTGCACCATTCACCAACCTAGCATTGACATATTTGAAGCTTTTGATGAGGTATAGCATCATCTTTTGTTAGAACTATGGTGTTTGAAATTATTATTATTTTTTTAACGTGACACTGATTTACTTACGAATTTACGATCAATTACAGCTTTTCCTATTGAAAAGGGGAGGGGAAGAGATCTATGTAGGTCCATTGGGGCGTAGTTCTTCAGAACTTATCGAATACTTTGAGGTAATAACAAATCTGAAACCCAGAATTCTTCCTTAATTGAACCCGGTTTATAAAAATCCCCACTCCTCTACCATGGATTTAAAATAAAAATAAAAATCCCCACTCACCTCTGTTTGCTTTCATTTTGTTAAGGCGGTTCCAGGGGTACCAAAGATCAAAGATGGCTATAATCCCGCGACATGGATGTTGGAGGTGACTTCAGGGGCACAAGAGGAGGCTCATGGGGTTGAGTTCAGTCAATTATACAAGAACTCAGAATTATACAAGTGAGCACTTATTCACTTATTCTCTCATGATACAATCCCCATTTCTCTGCTTTCATTTGTCCTAAATTGTGGTTCAGCTCAAAGCTTTTGACTATTATATACATTAACAAAAATAAAACTGGTGTATATTCTATTTTAATACAAAATTTCATTTCAGGAGAAACAAGGATTTGATCAGCGATCTTAGTGTCCCATCACCTGGATCAAGTGACCTGCACTTCCTGACTCAGTACTCGCAACCTTTCTTCACACAATGCATGGCTTGTTTGTGGAAGCAACACTTGTCATACTGGAGAAATCCTTCTTACACTGCCGTTCGCTTCTTCTTCACTCTCTTTTGCGCTCTTTTGTTGGGTTCCATATTCTGGCAGCTCGGCAAAAAAACGTACTTGGACTATTTTCTTTTAATGAGCTCATATGTTTGCCAATGAAACAATAGATACTGCACAAACAAATCAACATCAATTTCGTTCTTCATGATTGCACTTATGTGTTCTTCTACAATTTAACTAAACTAGCGGCAAAAGAAACAAAAATGGAAACTGATACCACAACTGTTGGCTAAACTTATCGGTTCCTATAAACAGCCTTACCTGTGTGCACTGGTGCTACAATAATTGCATACGAAACTTATTTCATTTTCTCTCTTATAACAGGAAAACACAAACAGATCTAATAAACTCCCTGGGTTCAATGTATATTGCTACTTTGTTTATTGGAGTACAAAATTCATCAACGGTCATGCCAATAGTGTCAATCGAGCGAACTGTCTTTTACAGAGAAAGAGCTGCTGGGATGTACTCTGCTTTACCATATGCATTTGGTCAGGTACATGCCAGACACTTCATAGAACAAATATTGAGTATACCTGGAAAAAGGAAAATTTAAGCTACAGATTAACATGACTTTCAATAATTTTCTTGTAGGCCATTATTGAACTACCTTATGTTTTCGCTCAAGCTCTGGCATACTGTTTGGTTGTGTACGCCATGATCGGCTTTGACTGGACAGCTGCCAAGTTCTTCTGGTACCTGTACTTCAGCTATTTCACATTGCTTTACTTCACCTTTTATGGCATGATGTGCGTCGGCTTCACCCCAAATTATAATGTGGCGTCCATTGTCTCAGCAGCCTTCTATAACTTATGGAATCTCTTCTCCGGCTTTCTAATCACTAAAACGGTATGTAACTCTAAATTGTCTTTAATTTGTATTAAATTTCAAATTAACTAAATCTAATAAAACACAATGAAATGGGTCGGATCAGATCCAACCCGAGCCTGTCAAAAATTCTATCCGTACCCGACCCTTTGAGCAATACTAAAGAGAAAATCTTTTCTTTTGAATAAATAGCGAAGCTCACCAGTGCCAACTCATTGTTTATGCCAGTATATATATGCTTCATAACTCGTCTCAATAGCTTGTCACGTTCAATAATTAATCAATTACCACTCTCTCTCTCTGTATTCCTTTTTGCTATTTCTGAAATACTGTTTTTTAAAATGGTAGAAGATACACAAATTTTATTTGCACAAAGAGACACAATTTATTTTGCTACCACTTGCTACTGTGGTTGTTGTTTTGCCAATGAGATGACAATATATATATACTCGTATTGTTTTCAGCAAATACCGGGATGGTGGATATGGTACTACTGGATATCTCCCGTGGCGTGGACCTTATACGGATTAGTAGTGTCGCAGTATGGAGACATCACTGAACAAATGGAAGATGGTACTCAACAAACCGTGAAGGATTATGTGGAATCATACTTTGGATTCAAACATGACTTCCTGCCGGTGGTTGCTGTCGTCGTCTTGGGATTTACGGTGCTCTTTGCTTTTCTCTTTGGTTTCTCCATCCAGAGACTCAACTTCCAAAAGAGATAAATTAAACAGTCGATGATTCAATGAATGAGGAAGTTACAAGGATTGTTAGGTTTTGATTGGAAGAGAGAAGAGCTACAATTTTTTAAGGAAGAGATTTTTTTCTACAGATGTACAAATATAGCCTATATGATACGTAAATTTATGAAATTGTGAGATAAGAGGAATATATAATAATGATTAGTTGTTGCCTTTTAATTGTTTAATTGTTGTCATAATTTATAGCAATAATCAGTGCATTTTAATTGTATTTTCTTTACGTTGTTGCAATAAAATATTTTGGACGGTTTAGAATATGCACGTTTGAAAATTAAAAAAAAAACATATTTTTAGTGGCTTAATTTCATTAGATATAAGGGTGGAAATAGAAAATTGAGATTGAAGTAGGGTTGTCAATGAGCCGAGCTAGGCAAAGCTCAAATTTAGCTCGAACTTGCTCGTTAATAGTTATTTCATGCAGTGAGTCGCATACATAATAAATATTTTTGTCAATCCGGTATTGTGAGCTGCATATAGATCACAAGTCGGAATAGAATTTCATTTTTTTTTTAACAAGCTTCATCCTCTTGTCCGGACAGAAACAGAGATAGTGAACAAGATTAGTTTATTGCGTAAGGATATGAATAAGAGATAATGTTTTTAACAATTATTTAATTGCATAAATTGTTGTAATGATGTTAAGGTTGATTTATGTAACATTTCGTGTAGTAGTATTTATTTACTAATTTACATTTTTTTTAAATAATGAGATGATCAAATATGATTTTATTTACTATTTCTATGTACAATATTTTCTATATACGCAAAGTATATTATATGCTTATCATATTATTTAATAAATATTCATTATTCGTCCATTATTCGTTAACATTAACATATTAAAATATGATATGAGTATGACTAATGTGTAATATTTAGGGGTGAAAACGGGTCGGATATTATCTGACTGAATCTGGATCAGTATTTACGGATATCGTTTTGAATTTTAATTATCTATATCCGAATAGTAGATATATACCATATAATTTAATATATATATTATGAAAATATTTATGTATATATCTACAGATATCCAATATTCGATCTGTATCCGTATGTATCCGTATAAAAAAAAAACAGATATAGATATGGTTTTACCACTATCCAATCTGTATCCGATCCATTTTCACCCCAGTAATATTTAATAAATATGGCTAACTCTCAATTTTCATCTCTAGTCCTAGAAAATGTAATATCATATTTTTATAAATATAATTTCATACTTGAATAGTGTAGATTTAACAAAAAACCAGAAATATAATTTCATACTTGACTAGTGTATATTAAATATTCAAAATTTAACATGTAGAGAATTAAGGATGTGAAGGATTATAGCAATTTTCATATTCCTATGGTTTGACATTCAAAAATCAATACCAATTAACTCTTGCCATAAGTTTTACAAAAAATATTTATAAATCAATAAAACAATCCAATTAGTTATTTACAGTCATACTGCATAATATATTATTTCAACTGACTCATACAAAAATTAACTATTATAATCACGTCCATTATGCTAGTCCAGAACTTTAAAGTGCATGCGTAAATCTATTTTAAAACATAAAAATACTTGTCAAAGCAAACAAAATTTGCAACGAAAATTACTAATTAAAATAAAAAATATATAGCCTACTTTTTGCGTCCGACTAAACACATATGGATTTTTTGAGATACCACATATCTTAATCTCTTTGGAATGACACATCATAATAATTGTCTAGCGAGCAATTCGTAAACCACATGCTATTATAATGGCACAGATCGCAAAATGAACTAATACGCATAGATTTTTTTTGTAAAATGAAAATTTAAACATATTAGTACAATTAAACTAAAATAATTAAAAATAAGTTTCAAATTTTAATTTATCTAAATTAATTAGGTATGGTCATTTTATTAATTAATAACAAAAGAACAAGGATGAACCTTTTATTCATGGAAAAAGTTTTCAATACAATAAAAAAATTCATATATTAACTATATTGTAACAACAATTAAAATATATAATATTATTTTGAAATTTTGAAAAATATCAATTTTATTCAGTTGTCTCCAACATCACAAAATATTAATATAATTAACATTCGCGTGTTCATTTGTGCAAGTGTTATTAAATTAACGAGATTTTTATTTATGTACATCAACACAATTCAAAAGGTATGATATTTATCACACATTTGCTATTTTGCTATTTTAACATGTGGATTCTTTGTAGCTTTCTACCGAACCGATAAGAATCTTATTTTTTATATTTTTTATATGTTTTATAAATATAATGCAAGTATGCAACCAGGGTTAAGAATGTGGAATTCAGACTGAAGTAACTCAATTTTTGGGTTATAGATCGGGACCGTCCGATTCGAATTCGCGACAATCTATTCCGAAGTGAAGCGCACACATTTCAAGCGACAGATTCGAATCGGACGGTCCCGATCCAAAATAAAAAATTGGGTTACTTCAGGGGATCCGGACCCAAGAATGTGGACTAACTTTTGGCTTAAAACGTTAATTGGTTTTCCGTTCTAATGCTGAGAAAGTGACAAGCACTCGGAATAGTCTCCTGTCAAATCGTCCGGATTTAGATTTAGTAGATGGTCAACTTTGGCAGCCTCTGCCAAAGGTTAAAAAAAAAAAGATAGTAGATGGTCCGTCAAAATTTAGGTCGTTTATATTTGACGGATCAGTCGAGCAGAGTGCATCATTATTATTATTTGTTCATTCCATTCGATTGAAATGATAATAATAATAATAATAAATACGCATTTAAGTTTTTTGGATGATACATATTTATTTGATCGATAAAGATATAAAAGTAATTTTATTATAATTTATATTTATTAGTGAATATCTTCTTATAATAAATTTTTGAACTACTTCTAAAAGTAAAGTAAATATTTCTATTTATCTTTCTTTGTACGGATAATAAAAATTTATTACTATATTTTTCTATTATAAATATAGTGCATTTGAGCATTATTCTAGTTTATAAATAGATTAGTTAGTGCGTTAAACATATTAGTTTTCTATAAAGATAAACAAAATATCTGAAAAATATCTGATGAATATTTAATTATCCAATTGAGCTAATTTTATGACACTTAGTTATTTTTTCGAACAATTTATGCGTTAACCACACTAAACAAGTTACGGAAATTATTTGCATTCAACAAATAATTTATTATTTTCATTTACGGCACGCAATGTCACAACCCCGCCCGGCCGGGCTGGGGCTCTCGACAAGAAAGACATTCAATTACCTTCCCGTCAACTTACGTCGCAACAAAAATAACAAACAGAAACAATACGAATCAGCTACAAAGCTCAGTAACTAGTTATTTAATGACGTGTTTCTCTATAATTGACTTAATTAAACAACCATTCAAACATACCTGATTAATCCACACAAATACACATCAAATTACAATTGCATATTTAACGGTGATAGCACATTGGTCTGGATTATCAATAAAACAAGTAGTCACACATTTGAAATGTTTGCCACAGATAATTTTTAAATTCTCAGAACACACAATCATATCATTCCACAATTCAAATTCGACCCTCAGACCCGCTATTCCGTTAAATATGCCCTTATTATCTAATACCCAATTCAAACATTCACTTCAACCACACAAAACGAAAACACATATTATAGAGAAATTTTTTTTTATTTTTTTTTTTTTTTTAAAAGAGGCATAAGAGCCCATTTTCATTGCTGAAAAGATAATTACAGAATTTCAGTTCAAACGAGCGATGTTAGCTAGACTGATCTGTCCAGCTGCATTATTATAGAGAAATTTAGCTACCTAATAGCGATTAATCCAGAAATTCCAAATCAAACTGCAATGACCGTTCAGAATCAACGCGACATAGTCGGAATTCTAATTGGATATGAAAAATATTAATCATCAGATTCCTTCCATTTTTCTATAAAAATATCTCGTTTATTTCCAATTCACTTTCTCTGTTTCACTCTTTAAATTGAGTTTCTTCTTCCTCTATTTTCTACTGAGTTTCGAGAAGATAGGATTTTATTTAGAGAGGTCAATGTCGGTCTTTTGGATTTACCATGCATTTGCCGCGTGGCAAGATGCCACGTTGGCTCTCCTCTCTTTTTTTTTCAAAGTTTTCCTTTTTATAATTTACACCTTGAAATTCATGAATATTTATATATAGATCCAAAATATTAAAAATATATATTATATTTACCGGATGTTACACAATGGATATTACGAACAAACTTATGATGAGACATAAAATAAATAAATAATTTTGTGGATTAACATAGTTCAAATTTAATAACATACATAAATGTGATTAAACAAGAATCAAACAATAGAGAGATTAACCAATGTATTTCCTAGTAAATATAAACCTCATTACGTAGGAGTACACATTTTGATAGAGCAGTTTTTAATTCATGCAACATACAAATAATTATGATTCGTGCTATATATGTATGATTTAAAATTACTATGTCAAAATATGTACCCTACTGTAGAAAGTTAGGAACAACCAAATTACTATGTCAAAATATCTTTTTTATCACTGGACGATCAACAACCAAATTGTCAAAATAATTATTAATAACCTTAAAATAAATTTAATTAAAAAAATGACACTATTTTTTCTTAAATTCAAAAAATAATATTTTTATTGAATAATCCAGCAAAATACATAACTAATTCAGTTGAATTATCGTACTGTATTAGAATTACGATTTTCTAAACACTACAGATAATATTTAAGTATAATCTAAGCCGAGGGTCATCATGACCATGAGTATTTTAATATTTTAATTTGGCTGGTCATCAAGGCCATGAATATTTTAATATTTTATGTGGTTTGTAGTTGTCCAAATCTGTTCCTTTTTTTTTAGAATATTTTATTCTACTTTTCTCATCCAAATCTGCTCCTTTTTTTTTGCTTAAGAAAATGAGCATCTTTTTTTCTTTCATCTGAATAGTTCAAAATTCATCACACGGCTTCAATTACTTCTCTTTTTTATATCAATCTAATATATTGAAACGATTCAGATGTAATTGAAGTCGTGTGATGGATTTTGAACGATTCAAATAAAAGAAAAGGAAGATACTCCTTTTCTTAAGAAAAGAAGGAGATTTGGATCCGAATCAAGATGTAGATGGAAGGAAATCTAAGCCAGGGATCATCATGGTATGAATATTTTAATATTTTAATTTGGTTTGTAGTTGTGAATCAAGATGTAGTTGGAAGGAAAAAATCAAACAGCTAGGACTTTGTTTATTCGAGATGTAGTTGGAAGGAAAAAGCAGAGAGCTAGACACTGCAGAAGAAAAAGAAATCTAATTGCACTAGATAATTCTGTTGAATTATTAAGAGGAATGTATAGTCAATTTTACTGAATAATTTAATAAAAATGTTGTTTATAACAATTTTCAGCAACTGATATTAGTTTTTTTAATTTGATTTATTTTAAGGTTAAAATAAATATTTCGGGTCAAATTGACTCTCTCTCGCGCACGTGCGCAAAAGAAAAAAAATGTAATGCTAGGAGGCAACTTTTTATTATTTTTACTCTATCCATAGTCAACTTTTTGGGTACACTCCTGAAGCCGAAATTTTTAAAGTTACTATTGTCTCAAAAAAAAAAATTCAAAAAATCGCGAAGTTTGGGTATTTTCAGATCTACCACGGCCGCAGAATACCGGTGCGGCTTCAAATGCTGGAGACTGCACAGGCGTTCTGCGGCCCAAGCCAAAGGTCCGCAGGCATTTTGCGGCCTCATACGGAATACGGATTCCAAGAACAAAAAAAAACAACTATTAAAGATATATCCCCACGTGGTTTGTTTTAGTTAGATAAAAAAATAAAAAGAAAAAAAAAGGCTGCAGATTGGTTCTGCGAACCCCTGGATGGGGGCCGCATAATGCCTGTACGGTCTCCAACATTTGAGGTCGTAGAATCATTCTGCGGCCATGGTAAATCTGAAAATACTCGAGATTTAGTTATTTTTTAGTTTAAGTTTTTTTTATAATGATAACTTTAAAAATTTCGGCTCCTGGAGACAAGGCTCCAAGCTAATTAGTTGGTACTGTACTTGCTAGCAAAGTAACTTTGGTTCAAATTTTGTAAAAAATAATATTAATATATAATAAGTGGCCATGGTTCTTCTCAGTAACTACCCAAACTTGACCCTCAAGCTCTGTTAAACCAATGGTAAGAGTGTACAATTTGGAGACTTTCATTAATGAGTTCCATGTAGAACTTTTTATCTCTAGCCCTGACAAAATTATAATTAACAATATTTCAGTAAGTTCGTCTTCCCTTGATAGAATTATAATTTACAATATATGTTCAATATGGCCCAAATTGTCGTACCTGGTTCGACGCTTTCAAAAATTTCCTTCTTTATTTTGTTCATTTAGGTCTTCAATTATTATGCTTAGTTATGTACATATTCTGGTTTAATCAGTTCCCCCAAATTTTTTTAAAATTGGTTCAATTTTACCCATTTACGCTAATTTTATCACAATCTAGTTCACGTTTCAATTGAAATACTTGATAGCAATGTAAACCTCATTCCTGCTCTCAACAACTCCTTTAATATAGTTCAAATTTAAAGGAGGTTTACATTGCATTAGGGATGCACAAAAAGCTCATGGTTCGAAACTCAGTTCGGAATCAATTCGGATTCAACTCGCCAATAACTCGAGTTGAAACTGACTCGGTTGATTTATGAGTCGAATCCAAGTTACCTCCAACTCGGTTGGACTCACACCAAACCCTAATCTATATATTCCTAATTTTTGCGTCCCCAAACGTTATACCTATTTCTCACAATATTTGGTAAATTTGATAAATTATGCACTATTTCTTTTTTTTTTGTTAATTTATTAGACTCTGTATTGTTTTGTAAGACTTTATCTGTTTGGTAATTTTTAATTATGTACTATTTTGGAATTTTTGTAATTTTTAATTATGTATTGGGCATTGTCTCATTATGTACTGTATTTAATTGTGTATTATTTTGGTAAACTATGTAATATTTTTTTTGTTAGAATTAAATTAGATTGTCTCACTATGTACTATATTATGAGTCGCAAGTCGAGTTGTTCGCGAGTTGATTCCAAATTGGAGTTTTTGACTCGAAACTGAATTAGCAACTCGAACTCAACTCGGCTCATGAATTCGCTAGTTGAAACCAACTCGGACTCAACTCGGCTCATGAGCAGCCCTACATTGCATCCAACAAATAATTTCTCCTTTTCATTTACTCCCCGCTATAGATATTGAGAACAAACTTATGATAAGACATAAAATGAATAAATGAATAATTTTGTGGATGAATATAGTTCAAATTTAATGACCTACAGAAATTCAATTAAACAAGAATCAAACAATAGAGAGATTAACCAATGTATTTCCTACCAAATGTAAACCTCATTCCCTGGGGACTATCAGGTAATATAATAGAAACAAAACTGATCAATAATTGCATATGAGTGAGGCTATGGTGCTATGCATAGCACGGATGGGGTCCGTGCTACGGCTCAAAATTTGACTTTTCAAAATCCTAACGGTCGATCCAACCGTTCAATGTGATAACCATATGAATATGTACTTGCAAACTAAATTTTATATTTTTTCAAATTTTTTTACTATTTTTTTAGATAGGTAGAAAAATCAGTGTTTTCTGAAAATTTTGGACCATCAAAATTCTACCTATCTAAAAAAATAGTAAAAAAATTCGAAAAAATATAAAATTTAGTTTGCAAGTACATATTCATATGGTTATCACATTGAACGGTTGGATCGACCGTTAGGATTTTGAAAAGTCAAATTTTGAGCCGTAGCACGGACCCCATCCGTGCTATGCATAGCACCATAGGCTCACTCATTGCATATGGTAAAGCTCCGTAGACTGGCAATTTTTTTTCGGTAGTAATTAATAAAATAGAAGAGAGAAAAGCAGAAAGAGTAGTAAGATCGGTAGCAATTTCACTGATGTTAACTTTTTTTTTAATCTAATGTATATATGGAGAGAATTCTTATATTAGATTTCTAGTAAAATATAAAGTTTTTAAAAAAATAGATGGAATGTTTTTGTTATATCTAAATTTTAAGGTATTTTATCTATTTTTGTAAAAAATTATATTTTACTAAAAAAATTAAAGAAAAAAAACTAGTTTGGATTAGTAAAATTTCTATCGATCCAAACTTTTTTTTAAATTAGTAAAAATACTACCGATCTTGCTACCAATATAAATATTTCTATACTCTTTTTGTTTCTCTCTTCTTTTCTATTAATTACTGCCGAAATTTTTTTTCCCCGTAGACCGTAGTTGGTAGTAAACTTGCTAATAAAGTAACTCTGGTCAAAATTGTGTAAATAAAATAGTATTAATAAAAACTGGCCTTGGTTCTACCCGAACTTGACCTCATCAAGCTCTATTCAACCAATGGTAAGAGTGCACAATTTGGAGACTTCCATTAATAAATTCCACATGGAAATTTCTCTAGCAATTCCGCAATCAATATTTTACCTTCAACTCCGCTTCTCGCAGAAGATAATTCATCAATGTCTCTCCAATCAATTGGGGCAGCAACAACTACACACTTATAAAAGCACCAGACATATATCAGGTGTTTGTTAAAATGCCTCAACGAGCTATCAAGTATGCAGTGGTCCGTACTTCTCTCAACAGCTCCTCTCTCCATAGCCATATGTACATCTTGACTATACTATTAACATTTATTTTCTAAAACTCAGGTAGATGCATTCAGTGCTGAGGCTTTCAAGGGAAACCCGGCGGCAGTGTGTTTGTTGGAAGATAATGCTGAGGTGGACAAAAAATGGATGCTATCGGTTGCCGAAGAGTTCAACACTCCTGTCACTACCTTCCTTTCTCGACAAGTTTCCGATTCACATGATGCAAAGAGTAATGACGATGATGCTCCTTGGTTTCGTATCTGGTTTTTTACCCCAACTGTTGAGGTATATGTCAGTAATATATTATGCAAATTCTTAGATATGCTGCTTAATTATTTTTTTGTTAGATATAACTTTCACTCAGACTTCTCATAGAATGTTTCGTGTGCACTTAGATTAACCTATGTATTAATTGGAATGATCAAGAAAGGTTACGATGCACAAGTTGTTGTTCAATGATGAAACACAGACTCTGGAGAAGCCTCAGGAACTAACTCAGTTGCTCATTTATACATGGTTAGAGGCTAACCGGTGTTTATCCATTGTAGAGATTCCACTGAGTTGCCCAAGTGATACCATTATCCCTGTATCTTGTCGAGCTTCACCATGGACACACCTAGATCACCATACCGGTGAATTTCTAGATGAGTATAATGATAACATGAAGTAAGAGAAGAAACCATAACTAGTATTAGGCCATACCACCGGTATTCAACACCTGTATTCAACTCTTTTGGGTGCACCATGACCCAAAGGAAGGGACCTACCTCTCTCCGACAAACACCGGTCAGGGCAATTAAGCCAGGTATTTTGGGGAAGAAATGCCATCATGCATCTTGCATGATACTGGTATATACCAGCTGGAATATAATGTGACTGAGCCCCATTGTTGTCTTTGTACAATTAACATAGCACTATATACTACACTAACACTTTGTTTCTTCCTAGATTGATCTCTGTGGGCATGGAACAGTAGCAGCAACACATTTCCTGTTCTCACCAGACATTGTACAACATGATATCATCAACTTTGTTGCAAATATTGAAATTGTAACTGCCAAGAAAATATCTAAAGCAGACTTTACAATGAAAGAAGGTGACAAGAAGTTCTTTGTTGAATTAGACTTCCCTGTAGATCCTATGGTTGACGATGACGCACTTGAACCATCACTTCCTAAGACTCTGAATGGTGTGTCTGTTGTTAGTTTTCAGAAAACATCTTCTAATGATCTTATGGTACTTGATTTATGCTATTTATTGTTGTTTCTATTTCCTATATTTCTGTGCTTCTATTATTCCTGTCAGGTGATTAGATGATTAAGCATTATCTTGGAATTTTGTTTCTCAGATAGAGCTTTCTTCTGGAAAAGAAGTTGTAATGCTGCAACCAAATTTTGAGGAAATAAAAAACTGTGAGGCAAGAAGAGTTATAGTTACAGGACCAGGTTCTGAAGGGTCTGAATTTGATTTTTTCACCCGAGTCTTCTGTCCCAAATTTGGAGTTGATGAGGTCATACTTTTTTTTATTAATTATCTGTCTTTCAATTATATGGCTGTGCACTTAGATCCCATGCTGTCATGCTTTCAGTTATTTAATCTATGTTATTCTCTATGTAGGATCATGTGTGTGGGAGTGCGCACTGTGCACTGGCGCCATACTGGAACAAAAAGCTGAATAAGCAAAGTTTTACTTGTTTCATGGTACTTCAATCATTCACCGTCAAACTTAATTAATACTTCATTATACAATGGGGTTTATTCATCGAAATGTCAACCAAAGTTGGAAATATGCACTGGATGTATTTATCATAATTTTGTATTTCCAGGCTTCACCAAGGAGTGGTGTGTTGTATGTGGATTTGGAGGAGAAATCTCAGAGAGTGCGCATCCGTGGTGAGGCAGTGACTACTATGCTGGGAACACTGCTTGTTTAATGATTTTAATTTTACCCAGCTTTGTTTCTAAGACAAATTGGATGATTGTGGCCTAATAATTCATAGTTCTGGTAATGGAGAACTATTTTATAATTTTCCGATTAATGTTTCTGATGCATATTTTGTTAACATGTTAATTAAGCGGTTATGAGTTGCATAATGCACCATTGGGCATCTCGTATCAAACTTGGAACCATTTTTTCTTTATAACTCAATTAAGTTTGTGGTGGTTAACAATTTAACATGTCTTGGCTTGTCTGGTATATGAATGTCCCGAAATTACTGTTCTGTTAGAGTTTAATTGAATGTAAATATAACTGGTATATCCCGAAATTTGCTTCTTTGCTGCTTGTCCTTGATGTGCAAATGACATGCAGAGCAAAATTATTAAAAAATCAATTTGAGAGTAATATTAGCTGATCCATCAAGCAATAGCTGGGTTGAATATCTTGGATTATGTTTATTACAAGTGCAAAAAGCTAACAAATGTCTCCTCACAGTTGGTCAAACGTTTCTCTTCGTAAAAAAAGAGAACACTGAAATAATGATTTGGAACTAATAGACAGGAATGAGAATCTGTTTATTAATCTTTCTTCTCCCTTTGTGGACCTCACATCGCTTCCTCCCCACAGCAGGGGGTTTCTTACAAATGGACCCATCAATTTCGCTAATTGCACCGCAAACACTTACCAATGCTTGTTCAATTTCACATCCTAGGCTGTTGTTGTTTAGTAATCTCTCCTTTCTTGTCTCGACTATTCTTCTACCTTTGTGGTCTTCACACCTCTTTCTCCCTTGTATGGGCCTGTTTGCACACACACCCCCATCTTCAAGGGCAATTCCACAAATAGTTTCAATTGGTGTTGTCGTGTGAGAAGTTTCAGTTTCAAGTTGAAGTACTTGAGGCCAAGATTTACCAACTTTGCGAACCTCTGGCACCATATACTTGTCAAATAAAACACTATTGTTGATTCTCACTCCAACCTTTTTTTCATAAAAGAATATCTTCTTCAAGTTTTGAAATTTTTGGAAGATGGGCGAAGACATCTGACTGCTGGATAATCTTTTCTCTAGTTTTGACAAAATTTCTTCATGCCGAATGGAACCATTATGAATTTGATTCCATGCATAGTCGAAATAGTCTAGGAGCTGTGCCTCTCTTTTCTCAGCTTCGAGCTTGTTTCTCATCTACAAATGCAAGCATGAAGCTTATCAGTAAAAATCATGCTGATATGTAGGTTTCTTGCAGAACTGATCCATGCCATGTGGTATTTGGAAAAATGGCCAAATTTTCTTATATGACCAACATTTAAGCTCCTATTGTTTGCTAGTAAACCTCTATTTATATAGTACAGTATTATAGGAGTTTTGTGTGAAAGTGTTTAAACTTTATAATGCCACTTGCATAATTATGAAACACCAAACTGATTTAATACTGGTACAGTAGAATTGTTCTCTCATCTTTTACTTTCGGTTTACAGTTTTATGTACTTTCTGTATTTTACCGGAAATTCATCCTTCAAATGAGTCATTTCATCACCATTACAAACCCAAATAGCCTCTCAACTCAGTCAAAATGTCAAACACAGCTGGAAAACATCTGAACAAACCCAAATAGCCTCTCAACTCAGTCAAACACAGACCCAACCAGATCCATTTTCTCTCTTTTTTCAAAACTCAAAAGTGAATTGAACCTAACATGACTAAACCTGAAACCAGTGAATACCTAAAAGAGGGGAAGCAATCAGAACTCAATCTGCACGATTCGAACAGAACTGGACTCTAAAAACCTTAATAAAAGTCTAACCAAGGCTACCTGGGATGGCCACAAAATGCTCAGTCCTCAACTCCAAACTGAATTGACCTGAATCCAGAACCGTACCAACTGGAAACCAAATCTAACTCTGAGACTGAACAATTGGAGACACTAAATTGATCTGAACCCAAATCCGTGTGACCAAAATGAGATGAAAGTGACCTGACCTAAACTGAAACTCAGATCAACCCGATATCAAAACTGACTGAACAAAAAAGTAACTTGACCTAATGACCCAAGACCCAAAAATTTTGAAATGACCTGCACCTAATTTTACCAGACCCAACAAACTTGTTTTTCAACTCAAATGCTGTAGAGGAAATTCTTACCGGGACACATCTGAAGGCAATGGAGAAGCCCCGTGCAAAGACCTCCCTAAACAGACCCGGCTCCTTTTTGACTGGTACATGTTCTCTCTTCGCAAGAGAATCCAATTTTCCACATTCTAAATGGGATCCGGTGCGGCCGTAATGCTGAAGCCTTGTTCTGACATTGTCGGCTTGCCCCAAATAAACCACCATGACGTCCTTGAGATCATCAGATAGGGTTTTTGTACCAGCTTTGGTACCTGGTTTTGCAATGCTTAGCTCGTACAGCCCTGGAAAGTTCTCTGGGAGGTTGTGGATTCTGTACCGGCTGGCCCCCTCCTTACCAAGCCAGTGGTCATCCCAATCAGATGGTCCCACAAGTATCTACCCAAAAAAATAAAGAAAATAAAGAGAAAAAAGAGAATGGACAGTAAACAGACCAATAATTAAAAGCGGAATTCCAATTCGTAAGGTCATAAATCTTGATTTTAGGCCAAAATTGCACAGAGACATATTTTTTTTGCATTTTTTACAAATTGATTTAAGTCAATGCTTACCCACTAATTCTAACCAAACTATTCATGGAGCTCAGATACAAACAATTGAAGTACAAATCAGTAATCAGTAGTGTTATAAGTAAATGAGAGATCGACGGTTGATAAATTGGGAAACTCACCTTCCAAGGAGAGAAGAAGGCGTCGTGTTTTGTGCGAGAGCATTCCTCCCTCTTCACTCTCCTATATTTCTTCTTCTCCATTGATCTCTACCAGGGAGCACGGCTCCCGCCCATTGAATCCTTTCTTTTGAAACAAAAAATGGAGAGAAATTTTATAGAGATTAAAACTCAAACAGTGCCGTAGTGAGCAATTTGAATAGAATTTTGCTTCCTCAGCCGAACGTTCAAATGTTGTGGAGAAAGTTTCGTAAATTGAAATGGTTTAACGCGTTGGAAGAAAATTTACGACTCTATCCAGGCCTCCAGGGCCAGGGGTGCTTACGGGCAGGGCCTGATCCCTGCCCTACCCGGACCCATGGTATGGAGAACAAAGCCCAGCCCAAGTTTGGCCCTTATTTACAGGAGATAGTCCGGATTCGGCCTTGCCCAAAGTAGGCCCGACCCTGCCGAGGTTCGTACCGCATACATACGCTTCAAATAGCAATAGCTCTATTTAGTTTCTTTATATTTATTCCTTTTTTGTACAAACGTTAGTAGAAGCATGTAAACTAAGAAAGAAATGCTGACAGAGTTTACAACAACTCTTAATCATTTCAAATCACAAACACAAGATTGTTCAATGAATTACATAAATCTTGGAACGGCCTGAAAATCTGAACATAGTCCAGACAGAAGCTGGAATTCCAAATATGCCTTTACAAAATAGGAAAAGAAATAAGAAACAAAGAGAGACTAGTGGGGAATAGTCATTTAATGTTTAATGTCCAACCCGTTGGTTCAGGGGCAGATTTGTGAGTCATAAAATCATTAGAAGCGTGCCAATTAACAAATACTAACAACTGCAAGAACTTCTACAAGGACAACTCTCAAATGTTTCAAATCATAAAATAAAAAAGAGTTCAATAAAAAAGAAACTGAGAGTACATAATCTTGTAATTGACATCTGGATGCAACCCATACTCTTAACCATGATTCTCAATGCCGCTCTAAAAAATCTTTCTTTTTTCTTCTGCTAATTCAGAAAATGTTTTTAAAAGAACTGGTATGATAGTCTATTTTTCATTTCCATGCATCAACTCCTTCGCATTTTCAATTTCACTTTTTTTGCAAAATCTATATATAAGAGTGTGGTAAGTCAGCAACATTGGGCACCTTCCTTTTGGACATCACTCCTTTGCCTTTGTTTCTTGCATAGCCAATCTAACTCCTTTGTCTTTGTTTCTTGCACAGCCAATCTATAAGAGTGGTATAAGCCAGGACATCAGGTTCAGTACCTTTGGAAATCATTTCATGTAACAACTCCTTTGCCTCCGTAATTTCACCTTGCCACATTCATCTATAAAAGTGTTGCAAGTCATGACATCGGGCTTGACCCGTTTGGAAATCATTTGCCTTTGTTACTTCCTTTCTTGCAAAATCCATCTATAAAAGTGTTGCAAGTCACGACATTGGGTCCGTGCCCTTTAAAAACCATGATATGCCGCACCTCCTTTGCCTTCTCAATTTCCACCTCTCTTGCACAATCCATTTATAAGTGTGGTATAAGTCACGACATCAGGCTCGTGCCTTTTTGGAAATCATTGCATCTAGCACCTCCTTTATCTTTGTAATTTCACCTTTCTTGCACAGCCCATCCATAAGGATATTATAAGTCATGCCATCGGGCTCAAACCCTTTGGAAATTATGTCATGCATCAACTTCTTTGCCTTGTCAATTTCACCTTTTTCGCATCTATACAAATGCGGTAAGTCACGACATCAGGCTTGACCCCTTTGGAAATCATGTGATGCATCAACTGTTTTGCCTTGTCAATTTCACTTTTCTTGCAAAATCCATCTATAAGAGTGTTGTAAGTCATGACATCGGGCTCATACCCTTTGGAAACCAAGTCATGCATCAACTCCATTGCCTTGTCAATTTCACCATTCTTGCAAAATCCATCTATAAGGGTGCTGTAAATCACAACATCAGGCTCTTTATCTTTTGTAATCATTTCATGCAGCACCTCCTTTGCCTTCGTAATTTCACCTTTCTTGCACAATCTATCTATAAGAGTGTTGTAAGTCACAACATTGGGCTTGTGCCCTTTGGTAATCATTGCATCCAGCACCTCCTTCGCCTTTGTAATTTCACCTTTCTTGCACAGCCCATCCATAAGAGTGCTGTAAGTCATGACATCAGGCTCGAACCCGTTGGAAATCATGTCATGCATCAACTTCTTTGCCTTGTCAATTTCACCTTTCTTGCAAAATCCATCTATACAAATGTAGTAAGTCATGACATCAGGCTTGACCCCCTTGAAAATCATGTGATGCATCAACTGTTTTGCCTTGTCAATTTCACTTTTCTTGGAAAATCCATCGATGAGAGTGTTGTAAGTCACGACATCGGGCTCAAACCCTTTCGAAACCATGTGGTGCATCAACTCCTTGCCCTTGTCAATTTCACCTTTCTTGCAAAATCCATATATAAGAGTATTGTAAGTCACGACATTGGGCTTGTGCCCTTTAGAAATCATTTCATGCAGCAGCTCCATTGCCTTCTCAATTTCACCTTTCTTGCACAATCCATTTATAAGAGTGTTATAAGTCACAACATTGGGCTCGTGCCCTTTAGAAATCATTTCATGCAGCAACTCCACTGCTTTCTCAAATTCACCTTTCTTGTGCACTCCATTTATCAAAGTGTTGTAAGTCACAACATCGGGCTCGTGCCCTTTAGAAATCATTTCATGCTGCAACTCCATTGCCTTATCAAATTCACCCTTCTTGCACAATCCATTTATAAGAGTGCTGTAAGTCACAACATTGGGCTTTTGTCCTTTTGAAACCATGCTTTGCAGCACCTCTTTTGCCTTGTCAATTTCACCTTTCTTACACAATCCATTTATAAGAGTGTTATAAGTCACAACATTGGACTTGTGCCCTTTGGTAATCATTTCATGTAGCAATTCCATTCCCTTCTCAATTTCACCTTTCTTGCATAATTCATTAATCAATGAGTTGTATGTCACAATATTAGGTATAACCCCGGCAGGATGCATTTGTCTATACAAACATAATCCCTTAGCGAGTTCACCCGTCTTACAGAGCTCATCTATAACCATGCTGTACGTGATCACAGAGGGTTCACACTCACCACCATGTTTAACCATTCTAAAAAGCAATTGAAGGGCAAAGCTAGTGTTGCTCTTGGAGCAAAACCCCTTAATAAGAATGTTATACGATATCACATTGGGTATACTCCCGAGCTTAGACATTTTGTAGAGCACAATGGCTGCAGCCTCACCAGTTCTATTCTCAGAACAAAGGCCCTTGATTATTGGACTAAATATCACAGCCTCAGCTCGGTGACCCTCTTTGAGCAGCCGTCCGAGAAAAGAAAAGGCTAGGTCGAGACGATTCGTTCGGGCACAGTACTTGATCATGAGTCCATAGGTATAATTATCAGGTTTGATTCCATCAGTTCGGGTTATACGGTCGAAGAAGGAAAAAACAGCAGGGTCAGAGTTGCGAACCAAGTCAGCCAACAGAGCGTGCAAATAGTGAAGCGACTCTTTGTAATGCCGTTGCTGAGGCCTCCTGTAAATCTTGTTGGCGATTCGGTGGGGTTGGAATTTGGAAATGGGGTACATTATAGCAGAAAAGGCAGAGGCCAAGACGAGAATCTATTGGGGATGGGGACAGGGATTACAATTGTGATTGAGATTGCGAGAGGGAAATTAAGATGAAAGGGAACAGAAGGGTGTGAGAGACAGCGTGTACATCATCTTATCCTTTTTTGGTATCGCTCCATCTCTCTAAGCTTTAAACCAACAAGGTCGACCTTTTCTTTCTTTCAAGTGACAGCACGCCCGTCCATTTTCTATTACTGTATCAAAAAAAAAAGTAAAAAGTACATCATTAACACATATTTATGAACAGTAATGCTATTTTGGTTATTGAAACTGTCCAATCATGTCATACTGTAGAGGAACATGAAGCTTAGAAATTGGCTCATGAGTACTCCAAGTGCATGCTACTGAAATGAGACCCACATTCTGCTCTACTGAACTTCAGGTTCAATGCAGATTCAATAAAAAAAATCCTCTATATAGAAAGTAGTAAGCCAGTAAAGTAATCAGATAAAGGCAGCTTTATACAATAGACCAACAAACAAAATGTAATAACAATAAGAATTCAAATATATCTATTTGCGTGGGCAACACAGCATTGAGGATAATTGAATAGCTGTCTATGCCAGGAAGTAGGTTGTCCCAAGTGTCAACCCTAGACTGAAAATCAGAATAATAGGGGAAGAAGTTTTGATTACATTGGGAGCGTACCTTGATAGCAGAAAGTAACACACCTGAGATGTTGTTTCTTGTCTTTAGAGATTGAGATTGCTTTGTAGTAAACAAATTGAGAGATTGAGATAGAGACTGTACTGAAAATAAGCAAGGAAATGATCGAGGAGAGGAGCGGAGAGACAAATAAAAAGAGGAAGAGATAGAGATGGACTTGAGCTTGAGCCTTGTGTCCTGAACTAAAGAAGAACAGAGAAATGGAGCAAAAAAAAAAACAAAAACAAAAAATCAAAGCTCAGGATGGAAAGATCCCTCCATTTTGGGCTCAAAAGCAGCACCGGATGGAGAGTAGTTCCAAGGAAGGCCCCCTTTGTGCAGTACATCACATTTTCTTCTCATATATTTTAATGCAATGACTCATGTGTCATGTTTCTCTCTCCTCATTAGATATGCATGTGATGTGCCTAAGACATAATGTAATTCTTCAAGTAATACAACTTTATTTTGTTCTTATATACGAGTTGTTGTGCGGCTAATCATGTTGTTATCGTTATACACGTTTTTATTATTTTCAAAGTAAAAACCCTATTTGTGCGAAGAATTTATTTAATATACACAGTTTATAGAAAATAATTTTTACTTCAAATATTTAATTTTTTATTCAATATATTTTTTTTCTTGAGACAAAACCGGAAGAACAACTCTAATTAAACTTTATAGATTGAATTGTTTCGGACAACTTAGTCTACAAACTTGAATGCTTGTATTCATGTTTCTTGGCCTTCAACATAGGAAACTTGACTCTTGTCCTGTAATTAAATGCAAATAAACAAATGTGATTTTGTAGACTATAAATTAACCTTGATGATCCTTTGATACTGTACTTATTGCGTCAAATTAATAAAGGCAAAATTGGGTGTCCGATTAGAAAATTATGCAATTTGATAATTTTCTTCATTAAATCTTTTTTTTTAAATCTGATATTTTTCATCATTAAATCTTAAATTTTAGATATGTCCCCATCCAAATTGAAGTATCTAACATATTTCCTCGTTATTTAAGTTAATCATCTCAATGTGCTAATTAATTTGTAAGTAGCAGAAGAATAAATTTAAGATAACTATTTTGGTCCCCCCCCCAATCTAACCTCTCTCTTTTTTACCTCTTTTCTCACTAGTCTAGTCTCCTCTATTATCCCCTGAACAAATGGCAATAATGTCATTTACCTACTGGGATATAGACTTGATCAAAATCAATAACAGTACAAGAGTCTTTTGTTAGTTAGGTGAGCGTAAAATTATTTCAATCTAGCTAGAGAAAAGCGTATAATGCTACCAAAATCACTGGTATGAAAAAACTTTAGCCACCGTTTCTCTTCCTTTGCAATTTGGACTTTCAATTTAAGAATATAATGATAACGACTGGAGGACGATAAGAAAGGCAACCAAAACAAGGCCAACTAGTACGGTCTACAAACACCTTTATGGCTTTATCATTAAAAAAAGGTGCTGATACAATTTGTTATGCAACCAATTGTATCAGATTGCTGGCTATTTTCTTAGTTGACATGGTGAAGGCAGATACCATTATTAAAAAAAAAAAAATGAAGAACAATAAACGTGCGAGACCTGATACAATTCCAGTAAACCCTAAACCCTAAAACCCTAAACCCTAAACCCTAACCCTAAACCCCAACTTCATCCCAAAAATCAGAAAACACGAAATAGACAAAAAAAAAAAAAAGAATCAGTTGGAAACAACCACAATTCAAGGAAATAGAGAAACTCAAAAGTAAAGGGATGGAGGAACTAAATCGGTGAGACATTGATCTCACTTAATAAAAAAAAAAAAGGTTGGAGGAACTTACCGTAAAGAGAAGAGAGGAGAGGTGAGCAGCGGTTAGGAGAGATCCAGAAACAGGTTGAGCGAGATGCGATGAAGAGAACAATGAAGCTAGAGAAGAGAAAAGGAAGCAAACTGGTTAAGGCAATGGAGCGAGCAGTGGAGAGAGAGGGCTGCGAGGCTGAGAGCGGGCGAAGTGAGCGAGAAAAAAAGCCGACTGTGACAGCCGCGTCGCCGCGAGTGCGGATCCTCCGAGGTAACTCAAATTTTGAGTTTAGATCCAGAACGTCCGATCAGAAACAGGGTACGGGCCCCTTTAATACTCGTGCCAAAGCAGATCGGACTGTCAGGTCTAAACTCAAAATTTTAGTTACCTTATGAATTCACGTCGTACGCGTACAAATATGCTCTCTTAAAAGAATTCATATTACCTAAAGTAACTCAGATTTTAGTTTTAGATCTGGACCGCCCGATTAGTTTTAGACAATATTAAATGGGCTCCAGATTTAAACTCAAATATTCTATTACCTCATACGATGTGCGGGTACGGAATAACATATAAAAAATCCTAAACCCTAAATCTTAAAAACACTGGGAACAACATAGATGTCCGAAATTATTATTGAAAACATATGAAAAAAGAACAAATTAAAACATACCTCCATTACGGGGGAAGGGGGTATTTTCAAATACACTCTCTTCCCTTCCCGTTGAATTACATCCCATTTTTTTATTATTGAAAATAAAAATAAAAAATATCGTAAAAAAACATTTCGTGAAAAATTGAAATACAGGAAAAACGAGTTGAATTATACCATCTTACACATAGTACGAAAATCTCCGTCCAGATAATCCAAGTCCCTACCGCTAATTAACAAAACGAAAAAAAAGACAATTTTCAGACACCAACGCAAAAAAAAAAAAAAATTGGACGAGGTAATACTTCTAATCCAAAGCTAGTGAAAGATTGCTTTAAAAATAATAACTCCATTATAGCACCCCGGAGTTAAATTAGTATTGGAGAAAAAAAATCATAATTTTCCTTCCCCTCACCAAAAGCACCTCGTACAAGAACAAGCTTAGTTTAGCCGATAGCAACAAGCTCAGACTTGCTAGGAGAAATTGGGGTGCAAGATCCATTTCCAAAGGAGATCGAGAACAACTTTTGCGACACTGTACTTGGCAACACCGACACGCTGCACCGAATTCTCATTCCTAACATATCTGCTCTCTCTCTCTCTCCTAGATGAAAATTGAACCAGTAGAATCATTGATGCAACCCTTGTCATTTTATGATAGAGGTATCTCCTTGATAAATTGGGAGACAGCATGCTTACCAAAGAAGTGGGGAGGACTCGGATTAAGAAATATGGAGATTCAAAACATTTCACTTTTACTGAGATGGTTGTGGAGGCTCTATAATGGGCATGATTCTCTTTGGAAAGTCTGGGTAGTTCGGCTACGAGCACTAAGAGGGTTACAGGAAGGTCCTTATATTTTGTTGGGGTAAGGATCCATTTTTTGGACAAATATCTTGAAGTCGTTGCCGTTATTTCAATGGTGCAGTACTTGGATAATCCGAGATGGAATGACCATATCATTTTGGTATGATAAATGGAGAGAAGATGATGTTTTGAGGAGACAAGGGGACGGACTGCCAAGACCTCAGGCCCGTCACATCTCCCTAGCGGCTGCACTACCTCGTATTAGTGAACTGGCATCGGAATTGGAAGTGGATATTGTACTGGTACTGGGTAATGACTCACTACAATGGAGATGGGGGAATATTGGTACCTACTCAGCAAAACATACCTACGACATTCTTCAGGCAAGGGGAAAGGTTGTGTGGGGATACCCTCTACTCTGGAAGGCCAAATGCCTGGCCACTCCAAAGATTTTTGGGTATCTTCTACTGCGTGGAAGAACTCTAACTCAAGATCTCCTACGTAAGAGACGTATCCAATTCGTTCTATGATGCATTATGTGCAATGCATGCCCCATAGAAACAGCAATTCACCTCCTCTTCCTCTGTCCTTATGCCGTACATGTGTGGTGGATTATTTCGCGAAGCCTTGGGGCTACTCTGTTCAAGCTTGCTATGACCATTGATAAAATCTAGCATGAATCATGAAAGCTTTCAAGATAACCTATCTTGGAAATAAGAAAGGAACAGCCAAGTTGTGGGTAACATGGTTTGTATGCATTACTTGGGGACTATGGAAACACAGAAAGAAAGAGTGTTCAGAAACAAGACTATATCGCTTTTGATTCTAGCTGAACGAATTTGGCAAGAGGGTAGACTGTGGCTGCAATGTTGTTAGATACTGGTACCACTTGATACTTATGTATTTTCTATGACCTTGTTGTTTCTTTTGCAATCTAATTGTTCTCGTTAAAATGGATGTCACAGGAGTTATAAACTCAATTGTTTAATAAAAGTTAAACGGCCAGTTTCTATTAGGATAACTAAAAAAAAAAACCTTGTCATCTTAAGATGCCGTCAGGCTTTTGAAGAAGGTATATTTTGTGTCCCTTGTTTGTAGATAAAAATTATTCAGGAGTGCATTTTTTCTCTTGTTCCAGTGATTAATTGCACAATTGGGTTGTCTGGCATTAAATTAGGTTGAAATTGATGCTTAGTTGCATCAATTTAGTCTAAGTCCTCTATGGGGTTGTTCGGTAATAAGGGATTAAGAGTAAAGGATTAAAAGCTTAAGGAGCGCTAAGGAATCGATGTTCGGTTGTCTTAAGCTATGGGTGAAAGCTAAGGAAGCTAAAGGAAGGGGTAAAGGTGCCTTAAGGTCCGGGCAGAGAATTAAGATCCGGACAAAAGGAGGCTAAAAGAAGTGATCTTAATCTGCACTAAGAAATCAGTTTTCGGCAAGATTAAGCGGTTAAGGAAGCTAAAGGAAGAGAATTAAGCCTTAAGGAAGCTTAATCCCCTGTCGCCGAACAACCCCACATTCGATGGAGTATAGTTTTGAGTCTTAATTGGGTTTGATTGAGTGCCGGGTTACGAGAAGGATTACACTGTTTAGATTTTTTTTTAAGCGTTGGAGTCTAGACGGGATTTTTTTTAGGCCTTTAGCAATGCTAACTGAAAAATTACGAACAAAAAATCACAAAGAACAACACGAATAAAAAATTCTGAATTTATAAATTACATTCAAATAAAGGCCCAACTTGCTGAAACTATATGAGATGATTTTCCCTTTTGTTACACACGAATTTCACAACCAGTTAAGTTTCCAGGTAAGTCAGTGATCCCTAAGGATTCACTTCAAATTCCGACTTGCCTAGACATAACTTTCCTAGACATTGTTACATTCATAGTATCGTAACGTATCTTAATAAATCATCACATTTTATGAGTCTTAAAACCATCTTAAAACCAAAGTATCGGTTTCCATTAAGCAGCTACCTTTGGATAACGGGTCAATTTCTTATGATACTTTGGCGCAATAATAAGGTACTGATAACCTAGAACATACCGAACAACATGCCTTCCTTTGGGCCGACAATGTTAACAGATGTGTAAAAATTTTTGTCATCACTATACTTTATTATCACTCACTTGTACAAATAATTTCAACAACCATTATCTTCCTTTGGGCCGATAAATGATTGCATCCATTAAATGCACACCTAATATCCTTTTGTAAAATGAATTTAAATCAATCTTGTCAAAAGAGGTACCTTTGGGTACAATTAGGACTCAATTAATTCAACTCAAGATACATACAACTTTAATACCTTTATAAGAATTATAATTTATACCTTAGCCATAAAACAAAAATGCAATTAAATAAATATATATATAATTGCATCATAATAACTGCATTTTTAATCTCATAAACTATTCTCTAACTTTTCAGAGAGTTGTGCGGCCCCCACAATATTTTGTGCGATATGCTAAATTAAAAAAGGTATTTGTGCATCTGCATCAAAATCCGTGCGATCGCATTAAAATCCGTGCAGCCGTATCTTTGTCTAAGTAACTGTAAAACTGCATTTATTATGCTGAAATTGATCCATGATCTAGAGAGATTTCTTAATTTTGGAAGCACCTTAAATAACTTTTCAAATTTAGAAATTTAATTCCAAATCTATATAACCTTTCAAATTTAGAAGTTTAATTCTAAATTTGTATATTTTGTTTTAGGAAATTTATTAAAAAATAAATTTCACTAAAACCCCTAAATTTCATAACGGCCTATTAAAATTTTGTGCCGAATTTTGTGTGGCCTCTGTTCGTCCGCATAGAGGATTGCACAAACTCTGCCAGGACCGAATCTTGATTAGAATTTTGCGATTTCAATTGGACATCTTCTGGCAAATTCTAACTAACTTAATAACTGAAAAATAGACAATTATGGTTGTAAACTTTTACAATTTTTGTGCTATCTAAACCAAAATTTTCAGATCTTAAACAATCAAGAAAAATCCAACAAAAATTAACGAAAAAAAATCATCAATAATTCCAATTCTCTCTAGATCCTAAAAGACTTAATCCTTCGGCATAGGAAGGCTCTGATACCACTTGTTGGGGAATCATAAAGGCCAAACAATTACGTCTTGTCTAGAGATCAAACAATTACATCTCATCTAGGAGTCAAACACTTACATCCCGGAGAAGGAGAAACAGTTTCCCACCTTAACCTAAGGACCGTCCTATGCCAAAGTCGACTCATAAAACATAAATCTTAAGTGCGGAACATAATACCTGATTCCATAAATGTTTCCATGTAATAACTCGATCTTTTAAGAGATCGCCAACCGTCTCCGTGAGCGCGAGACTAGACTTTAATGGCAAGAAGCTCTTCTTGTTGTTTTGTCGTATGGTCGTAGGAATAAGTCTTCCAAAACAGCAAGATATGGCCCTTGAGAAATCCTATCCAAATTTCCTAATGAATTTCTCTTCTCTATTCTTTGATGGTGGAAGAAGAAGAGAAGGCACACAGAGCTGTATTTTTCTAAAGAGAAAAAACGTATTTTCAGTTTCTGTGTTTTTCTATGTTATCTTGTGCCTCGGGGACCAATCCTTATATATAGTAACCTATCTGGTTATCTGTCAATTTGAAAAAGGTATTTTGTGTGACTGCATCAAAAATGTGCTGTCGCATCAAAATCCATGTAGACGCATTGAAATCCGTGTAGCCCACACAATCCTCTTAAATGGCAGTTTCTGAATTGCAAATCTCAGAATCAGTCCATCAATGATTTGATATTTGCCTAAATTGTTCTACACATTTATGGACCACATCCTAATGAATATATTAATTGTCTATTATTTTATTTGATCACTTTAATTGACAACCATATATAACAGTAAACAATACATAATTAGATTACATATATGCCCAATGTTGGCATTAAATCTAACAAGATTGGCAATAAATCCAACAGACCTACCTCTCTCCGACAAACACCGGTCAGGGCAATTAAGCCAGGTATTTTGGGGAAGAAATGCCATCATGCATCTTGCATGATACTGGTATATACCAGCTGGAATATAATGTGACTGAGCCCCATTGTTGTCTTTGTACAATTAACATAGCACTATATACTACACTAACACTTTGTTTCTTCCTAGATTGATCTCTGTGGGCATGGAACAGTAGCAGCAACACATTTCCTGTTCTCACCAGACATTGTACAACATGATATCATCAACTTTGTTGCAAATATCGAAATTGTAACTGCCAAGAAAATATCTAAAGCAGACTTTACATTGAAAGAAGGTGACAAGAAGTTCTTTGTTGAATTAGACTTCCCTGTAGATCCTATGGTTGACGATGATGCACTTGAACCATCACTTCCTAAGACTCTGAATGGTGTGTCTGTTGTTAGTTTTCAGAAAACATCTTCTAATGATCTTATGGTACTTGATTTATGCTATTTATTGTTGTTTCTATTTCCTATATTTCTGTGCTTCTATTATTCCTGTCAGGTGATTAGATGATTAAGCATTATCTTGGAATTTTGTTTCTCAGATAGAGCTTTCTTCTGGAAAAGAAGTTGTAATGTTGCAACCAAATTTTGAGGAAATAAAAAAGTGTGAGGCAAGAAGAGTTATAGTTACAGGACCAGGTCCTGACGGGTCTGAATTTGATTTTTTCACCCGAGTCTTCTGTCCCAAATTTGGAGTTGATGAGGTCATACTTTTTTTTATTAATTATCTGTCTTTCAATTATATGGCTGTGCACTTAGATCCCATGCTGTCATGCTTTCAGTTATTTAATCTATGTTATTCTCTATGTAGGATCATGTGTGTGGGAGTGCACACTGTGCCTTGGCGCCATACTGGAACAAAAAACTGAATAAGCAAAGTTTTACTGCTTTCATGGTACTCCATTCATTCACTGTCAAACTTAATTAATACTTCGTGATACAATGGGGTTTATTCATCGAAATGTCAACCAAAGTTTGAAATATGCACTGGATGTATTTATCATAATTTTGTATTTCCAGGCTTCACCAAGGAGTGGTGTGTTGTATGTGGATTTGGAGGAGAAATCTCAGAGAGTGCGCATCCGTGGTGAGGCAGTGACTACTATGCTGGGAACCCTGCTTGTTTAATGATTTTAATTTTACCCAGTTTTGTTTCTAAGACAAATTGGATGATTGTGGCCTAATAATTCATAGTTCTGGTAATGGGGAACTATTTTATAATTTTCCGATTAATGTTTCTGATGCATATTTTGTTAACATGTTAATTAAGCGGCTATGAGTTGCATAATGCACCATTGGGCATCTCGTATCAAACATGGAACCATTTTTTCTTTATAACTCAATTAAGTTTGTGGTGGTTAACAATTTAACATGTCTTGGCTTGTCTGGTGTATGAATGTCCCGAAATTACTGCTCTGTTAGAGTTTAATTGAATGTAAATATAACTGTTATATCCCGAAATTGCTTCTTTGCTGCTTGTCCTTGATGTGCAAATGACATGCAGAGCAAAATTATTAAAAAATAAATTTGAGAGTAATATTAGCTGATCTATCAAGCAATAGCTGGGTTGAATATCTTGGATTATGTTTATTACAAGTGCAAAAAGCTAACAAATGTCTCCTCACAGTTCGTCAAACGATCTCTCCTTACAAAAAGAGAACACAAAAATAATGATTTGGAACTAGACAGGAATAGGGCTACAAACAAACCGAACCGAATCGAACTTACCTCCAGTTTGAGTTTGGTTTGAATTAATTTCGAACTAAATTTGGTTTGAATTAATTTTGAACGAACTCAATTTCGAATCGAATTTTTTTACGAACTCAATTTCAAACTTTTACGAACTTTGTTACGACTTACGAGTTATGACTTATGACTGAGCCATAGTTCGAAATTACACAGTACACCAAAGTTTATATCAAAGTTCATTACAAATACCAAAATTTATATCAAACACCAAAGTTTAGTACAATCAATCAAAGTTCAATACAATCACAGAATCCAAAGTTTTCTAAATAGCCAACAGGAGCAACATCACAAAAGTTTTCAAATATCCAAAGTATTCAGAGTACAATTTAAATATCAATAGAAGTACAGAACAATCACCAAAGTCTTAGAATTATTACAAATCCAAATATTATCCTAAATAAAACATTAAAGTTCATTATCAGCAGAAATCAACGATTCACATTTGAGTTAATTTCGAACTAAGTTTGGTTTGCGAACCTATTTCGAACGAACTAGGTCCAGTTTGAGTTTGGTTTGAATTAATTTCGAACTAAGTTTGGTTTGAATTAATTTCGAACGAACTCAATTTCGAATCGAACTTTTTACGAACTTTTTCGAATCAAACTCGAATCGAATTATGAACTACGAATTTTTTGTGCAGCCCTAGACAGGAATGAGAATCTGTTTATTAATCTTTCTTCTCCCTTTGTGGACCTCACATCGCTCTTCTCCCTTTGTGGACCTCACATCGCTTCCTCCCCACAGCAGGGGGTTTCTTACAAATGGACCCATCAATTTCGCTAAATGCACCGCAAACACTTACCAATGCTTGTTCAATTTCACATCCTAGGCTGTTGTTGTTTAGTAATCTCTCCTTTCTTGTCTCGACTATTCTTCTACCTTTGTGGTCTTCACACCTCTTTCTCCCTTGTATGGGCCTGTTTGCACACACACCCCCATCTACAAGGGCAATTCCACAAATAGTTTCAATTTCACATCCTAGGCTGTTGTTGTTTAGTAATCTCTCCTTTCTTGTCTCGACTATTCTTCTACCTTTGTGGTCTTCACACCTCTTTCTCCCTTGTATGGGCCTGTTTGCACACACACCCCCATCTCCAAGGGCAATTCCACAAATAGTTTCAATTGGTGTTGTCGTGTGAGAAGTTTCAGTTTCACGTTGAAGTACTTGAGGCCAAGATTTACCAACTTTGCGAACCTCTGGCACAATATACTTGTCAAATAAAACACTATTGTTGATACTCACTCCAACCTTTTTTTCATGAAAGAATATCTTCTTCGAGTTTTGAAATTTTTGGAAGATGGGCGAAGACATCTGACTGCTCGATAATCTTTTGTCTAGTTTTGACAAAATTTCTTCACGCCGAATGGAACCATTATGAATTTGATTCCATGCATAGTCGAAATAGTCTAGGAGCTGTGCTTCTCTTTTCTCAGCTTCGAGCTTGTTTCTCATCTACAAATGCAAGCATGAAGCTTATCAGTAAAAATCATGCTGATATGTAGGTTTCTTGCAGAAGTGATCCATGCCATGTGGTATTTGGAAAAATGGCCAAATTTTCTTATATGACCAACATTTAAGCTCCTATTGTTTGCTAGTAACCCTCTATTATATAGTACAGTATTATAGGAGTTTTGTGTGAAATTGTTTAAACTTTATAATGCCACTTGCATAATTATGAAACACCGAACTGATTTAATACTGGTACAGTAGAATTGTTCTCTCATCTTTTACTTTCAGTTGACAGTTTTATGTGCTTTCTGTATTTTACCGGAAATACATCCTTCAAATGAGTCATTTCATCACTATTACGAAGTAGCTGGTAGCAGTAACTTAATTCTGACTACAGCTGGAAAACATCTGAACAAACCCAAATAGCCTCTCAGCTCAGTCAAACACAGACCCAACCAGATCCATTTTCTCTCTTTTTCAAAACTCAAAAGTGAATTGAACCTAACATGACTAAACCTGAAACCAGTGAATACCTAAAAGAGGGGAAGCAATAAAAACTCAAATCTCACGATTCGAACAGAACTGGACTCTAAAAAAACCTTAATAAAAGTCTAACCAAGGCTACCTGGGATGGCCACAAAATGCTCAGTCATCAACTCCAAACTGAATTGACCTGAATCCAGAACCGTACCAACTGGAAACCAAATCTAACTCTGAGACTGAACAATTGGAGACACTAAATTGATCTGAACCCAAATCCGTGTGACCAAAATGAAATGAAAGTGACCTGACCTAAACTGAAACTCAGATCAACCCGATATCAAAACTGACTGAACAAAAAAGTAACTTGACCTGATGACCCAAGACCCAAAAATTTTGAAATGACCTGCACCTAATTTTACCAGACCCAACAAACTTGTTTTTCAACTCAAATGCTGTAGAGGAAATTCTTACCGGGACACATCTGAAGGCAATGGAGAAGCCCCGTGCAAAGACCTCCCTAAACAGACCCGGTGCGGCCGTAATGCCGAAGAGAGAATGTTTTTCATGTTCTCTCTTCGCAAGAGAATCCAATTTTCCACATTCTAAATGGGATCCGGTGCGGCCGTAATGCTGAAGCCTTGTTCTGACATTGTCGGCTTGCCCCAAATAAACCACCATGACGTCCTTGAGATCATCAGATCGGGTTTTTGTACCAGCTTTGGTACCTGGTTTTGCAATGCTTAGCTCGTACAGCCCTGGAAAGTTCTCTGGGAGGTTGTGGATTCTGTACTGACTGGCCCCCTCCTTACCAAACCAGTGGTCATCCCAATCAGATGCTCCCACAAGTGTCTACCCAAAAAAAATAAAGAAAATAAAGAGAAAAAAGAGAATGGACAGTAAAAAGACCAATAATTAAAAGTGGAATTCCAATTCGTAAGGTCATAAATCTTGATTTTAGGCCAAAATTGCACAGAAACATATTTTTTTTGCATTTTTTACAAATTGATTTAAGTCAATGCTTACCCACTAATTCTAACCAAACTATTCATGGAGCTCAGATACAAGCAATTGAAGTACAAATCAGTAATCAGTAGTGTTATAAGTAAATGAGAGATCGACGGTTGATAAATTGGGAAACTCACCTTCCAAGGAGAGAAGAAGGCGTCGTGTTTTGTGCGAGAGCATTCCTCCCTCTTCACTCTCCTATATTCCTTCTTCTCCATTGATCTCTCCCAGGGAGCACAGCTCTCGTCCATTGAATCCTTTCTTTTGAAACAAAAAATGGAGAGAAATTTTATAGAAAAGAATAGAAAATAAGTAAGAATAGAATAGAAAAGAATAGAATGGACATGATTTTAAATTGAAATTTTGAGATCGGCTAAATTATTTTCTCAGAACGAATTCATTCTCAGTAATCTTATAGTTACTCTTAAATTTCTTTCAATTTACAAATAATGCCATTAACACCTAGCTTTTAGAGTTTAATTTGGTAAGAGAAAGGAAACCAAAAAAAATAATTTTGACAGTGGATAGGAAGAAGAACGGAGGAGAAGAAGTAGAAACATACTTTGTCGGAGCAAATGAGAAAGCGACTAGCACCCTCTGATCGGAAATTCTCGCCACTTCACGCGGAGCAAACGGGGAGAAGGAAGGGTTTTGCGTCACTCCACACGGTTCCGTACAATTCTCACCAAATACCTTCGTTTTGGCGTGGATTTCCCGACGGGATTTCGAAGGAGAAAAGTCGCGCGAATTCCTCTCGTTTCCTTCGTCGCCTCCGCTTTCTATCACATACGCGACAAGAATTCCGATTCTATTTCTTATTTTACGCAACTTCACTCCTTTCCGATCAGAGGGTAAAGCTCAAAAGTGCCGTAGTGAGCAATTTGAATAGAATTTTGCTTCCTCAGCCGAAAGTTCAATTGTTGTGGAGAAAGTTTCGTAAATTGAAATGGTTTAACGCGTTGGAAGAAAATTTACGACTCTATCCAGGCCTCCAGGGCCAGGGGTGCTTACGGGCAAGGCCTGATCCCTGCCCTACCCGGACCCATGGTATGGAGAACAAAGCCCAGCCCAAGTTTGGCCCTTATTTACAGGAGATAGTCCGGATTCGGCCTTGCCCAAAGTAGGCCCGACCCGGCCCAAGTTCGTACCGCATACATACGCTTCAAATAGCAATAGCTCTATGTAGTTTTTTAATATTTATTCCCTTTTTGTACAAACGTTAGTAGAAGAATGTAAACTAAGAAAGAAATGCTGATAGAGTTTACAACAACTCTTAATCATTTCAAATCACAAACACAAGATTGTTCAATGAATTACATAAATCTTGGAACGGCCTGAAAATCTGAACACAGTCCAGACAGAAGCTGGAATTCCAAATATGCCTTTACAGTTAAAATTCACAAAATAATCCCAAGAAACAAAATAGGAAAAGAAATAAGAAACAAAGAGAGACTTGTGGGGAATAGTCATTTAATGTTTAATGTCCAACCCGTTGGTTCAGGGGCAGATTTATGAGTCATAAAATCATTAGAAGCGTGCAAATTAACAAATACTAACAACTGCAAGAACTTCTACAAGGACAACTCTCAAATGTTTGAAATCATAAAATAAAAAAAGAGTTCAATAAAAAAGAAACTGAGAGTACATAATCTTGTAATTGACATCTGGATGCAACACATACTCTTAACCATGATTCTCAATGCCGTTCTAAAGAAACATCTTTCTTTTTTCTTTTGCTAATTCAGAAAATGTTTTTAAAGAACTGGTATGATAGTCTATTTTTCATTTCCATGCAACTCCTTTGCATTTTCAATTTCACTTTTTTTGCAAAATCTATATATAAGAGTGTGCTAAGTCAGCAACATTGGGCACCTTCCTTTTGGCCATCATTTCATGCAGCAACTCCTTTGCCTTTGTTTCTTGCACAGCCAATCTATAAGAGTGGTATAAGTCAGGACATCAGGTTCCGTACCTTTGGAAATCATTTCATGTAACAACTCCTTTGCCTCCGTAATTTCACCTTGCCACATTCATCTATAAAAATGTTGCAAGTCATGACATCGGGCTTGACCCGTTTGGAAATCATTTGCCTTTGTTACTTCCTTTCTTGCAAAATCCATCTATAAAAGTGTTGCAAGTCACGACAGGGTCTGTGCCCTTTAAAAACCATGATATGCCGCACCTCCTTTGCCTTCTCAATTTCCACCTCTCTTGCACAATCCATTTATAAGTGTGGTATAAGTCACGACATCAGGCTCGTGCCTTTTTGGAAATCATTGCATCTAGCACCTCCTTTATCTTTGTAATTTCACCTTTCTTGCACAGCCCACCCATAAGGATATTATAAGTCACACCATCGGGCTCAAACCCTTTGGAAATTATGTCATGCATCAACTTCTTTGCCTTGTCAATTTCACCTTTTTCGCATCTATACAAATGCGGTAAGTCACGACGTCAGGCTTGACTCCTTTGGAAATCATGTGATGCATCAACTGTTTTGCCTTGTCAATTTCACTTTTCTTGCAAAATCCATCAATGAGAGTGTTGTAAGTCACGACATCGGGTTCGAACCCTTTGGAAACCATGTGATGCATCAACTCCTTACCCTTGCCAATTTCACCTTTCTTGCAAAATCCATATATAAGAGTGTTGTAAGTCACAACATCGGGCTCGTGCCCTTTAGAAATCATTTCATGCAGCAAATCCATTGCCTTCCCAATTTCACCTTTCTTGCACAATCCATTTATAAGAGTGTTGTAAGTCACAACATTGGGCTTGTGCCCTTTGGTAATCATTGCATCCAGCACCTCCTTTGCCTTTGTAATTTCACCTTTCTTGCACAGCCCATCCATAAGGATATTATAAGTCATGCCATCAGGCTCGAACCCGTTGGAAATCATGTCATGCATCAACTTCTTTGCCTTGTCAATTTCACCTTTCTTGCAAAATCCATCTATACAAATGTAGTAAGTCATGACATCAGGCTTGACCCCCTTGAAAATCATGTGATGCATCAACTGTTTTGCCTTGTCAATTTCACTTTTCTTGGAAAATCCATCGATGAGAGTGTTGTAAGTCACGACATCGGGCTCAAACCCTTTCGAAACCATGTGGTGCATCAACTCCTTTGCCTTGTCAATTTCACCTTTCTTGCAATATCCATCTATAAGAGTGTTGTAAGTCACAACATTGGGCTCGTGCCCTTTGGTAATCATTTCATGCAGCACCTCCATTGCCTTCTCAATTTCACCTTTCTTGCACAATCCATCTATAAGAGTGTTGTAAGTCACAACATTGGGCTTGTGCCCTTTGGTAATCATTTCAAGCAGCAACTCCATTGCCTTCTCAATTTCACCTTTCTTGCACAATCCATCCATAAGAGTGCTGTAAGTCACGACATCAGGCTCGTACCCTTTAAAAATCAAGTCATGCATCAACTCCTTTGCCTTGTCAATTTCACCTTTCTTGCACAATCCATTTATAAATGTGTTATAAGTCACAACATTGGGCTGGTGCCCTTTTAAAACCATGCTTTGCAGCACCCCCTTTGCCTTCTCAAATTCACCTTTCTTGCACAATCCATTTATGAGAGTGCTGTAAGTCACAACATTGGGCTTGTGCCCTTTGGTAATCATTTCATGCAGCACCTCCTTTGCCTTCTCAATTTCACCGTTCTTGCACAGCCCATCAGTCAACGAGGTGTATGTCACAGTATTAGCTATAACACCTGCAGGATGCATCAGTCTATACAAACTAAATGCCTTAATGAGTGCACCCGCCTTACAGAGTCCATCTATAACCGTGTTGTACGTGATCACACAGGGTTCACACTCACCACCATGCTTAACCATTCTAAAAAGCAACTGAAGGGCAAAACTAGTGTTGCTCTTGGAGCAAAGCCCCTTGATAAGAGTGTTATACAAGAACAAATTGGGTATACATCCCAGCTTAGGCATTTTGTAGAGCACAATGGCTGCAGCCTCACCGGTCCTATTCTCAGAACAAAGGCCCTTGATTATTGGAGTGAATATCACGGCCTCAGCTCTGTGTCCCTCTTTCAGAAGCCGTCCGAGGAAAGAAAAAGCTAGGTCGAGGCGATTCGTTCTGGCACAGTACTTGATCATGAGCTTATAGGTATAATCATCAGTACTGATTCCATCAGTTTGGGTTATAATGTTGAAGAGGTAAAAAACATCAGGGTCAGAGTTGTGAACCAAGTCAGCCAACAGAGGGTGCAGATGGTGAAGCAACTCGTTGTAATGCTGGTGCTGCGGCCTCCTCCTAATGTTGTTGGTGATTCGGTGGGGTTGGAATTTGGAAATGAGGGACAGCATAGCAGAAAGGGCAGAGGCCAAGACGAGAATCTATTGGGGATGGGGACAGGGATTACAATTGTGATTGAGATTGCGAGAGGGAAATTAAGATGAAAGGGAACAGAAGGGTGTGAGAGACAGCGTGTACATCATCTTATCCTTTTTTGGTATCGCTCCATCTCTCTAAGCTTCAAATCCAAAAGGTCGACCTTTTTTTTCTTTCAAGTGATAGCACACCCGTCCATTTTCTATTACTGCATTAAAAATAGTACATCATTAACACATATTTATGAACAGTAATTCAATTTTGTTATTGAAACTGTCCAATCTTGTCATACTGTAGAGGAACATGAAGCTTAGAAATTGGCTCACGAGTACTCCAAGTGCGTGCTACTGAAAAGAGACCCACATTCTGCTCTACTGAACTTCAGGTTCAATGCAGAATTCAATTAAAAAAATCCTCTATATAGAAAGTAGTAAGCCAGTAAAGTAATCAGATAAAGAAGCAGCTTTATTCAATAGACCGACAAATAAAATGTAATAACAGTAAGAATTCAAATATATCCACTTTGTGTGGGCAAAATAGCATAGAGGATAATTGAATAGCTGTCTATGCCAGAAAGTAGGTTGTCCCAAGTGTCAACCCTAGACTAAAAATCAGAATAATAGGGGAAGTTTTGATTACATTGGGAGCGTACCTTGATAGCAGAAAGTAACACACCTGAGATGTTGTTTCTTGTCTTTAGAGATTGCTGTGTAATAGACAAGATTGAGAGATGGAGATGGAGACTGTACTGAAAATAAGCAAGGAAATGATCAATGAGAGCGGAAAGAGACAAAAAGAGGAAGAGATGAGATGAGCCTGAGCGTGAGCCTCGTGTCCTGAACTAAAGAAGAACAGAGAAATGGAGCAAAAACAAAAACAAAACAAAAAAAATCAAAGCTCAGGATGGAAAGATCCCTCCATTTTGGGCTCAAAAGCAGCACCGGATGGAGAGTAGTTCCAAGGAAGGCCCCCTTTGTGCAGTACATCACATTTTCTTCTCATATATTTTAATGCAATGACTCATGTGTCATGTTTCTCTCTCCTCATTAGATATGCATGTGATGTGCCTAAGACATAATGTAATTCTTCAAGTAATACAACTTTATTTTGTTCTTATATACGAGTTGTTGTGCGGCTAATCATGTTGTTATCGTTATACACGTTTTTATTATTTTCAAAGTAAAAACCCTATTTGTGCGAAGAATTTATTTAATATACATAGTTTATAGAAAATAATTTTTACTTCAAATATTTAATTTTTTATTCAATAATTTTTTTTTCTTGAGACAAAACCCGAAGAACAACTCTAATTTCTTAAAACTTGTGAAGAGAAACTTTATAGATTGAATTGTTTCGGACAACTTAGCCTACAAACTTGAATGCTTGTATTCATGTTTCTTGGCCTTCAACATAGGAAACTTGACTCTTGTCCTGTAATTAAATGCAAATAAACAAATGTGATTTTGTAGACTATAAATTAACCTTGATGATCCTTTGATACTGTACTTATTGCGTCAAATTAATAAAGGCAAAATTGGGTGTCCGATTAGAAAATTATGCAATTTGATAATTTTCTTCATTAAATCTTTTTTTTTAAATCTGATATTTTTCATCATTAAATCTTAAATTTTAGATATGTCCCCATCCAAATTGAAGTATCTAACATATTTCCTCGTTATTTAAATTATTCATCTCAATGTGCTAATTAATTTGTAAGTAGCAGAAGAATAAATTTAAGATAACTATTTTGATCTCCCGCCCCCCAATCTAACCTCTCTCTTTTTTACCTCTTTTCTCACTAGTCTAGTCTCCTCTATTATCCCCTGAACAAATGGCAATAATGTCATTTACCTACTGGGATATAGACTTGTTCAAAATCAATAACAGTACAAGAGTCTTTTGTTAGTTAGGTGAGCGTAAAATTCTTTCAATCTAGCTAGAGAAAAGCGTATAATGCTACCAAAATCACTGGTATGAAAAAACTTTAGCCACCGTTTCTCTTCCTTTGCAATTTGGACTTTCAATTAAAGAATATAATGATCTGGAGAACGATAAGAAAGGCAACCAACACAAGGCCAACTAGTACGGTCTACAAACACCTTTATGGCTTTATCATAAAAAAAAGGTGCTGATACAATTTGTTATGCAACCAATTGTATCAGATTGCAGCTATTTTCTTAGTTGACATGGTGAAGGCAGATACCATTATTAAAAAAAAAATGAAGAACAATAAACGTGCGAGACCTGATACAATTCCAGTAAACCCTAAACCCTAAACCCTAAACCCTAAACCCTAAACCCCCAAAACCCCCAAAACCCCAAAACCCTAAACCCTAAACCCCAACTTCCTCCCAAAAATCAGAAAACACGAAATAGACCAAAAAAAAAAAAAAAGTTCAGTTGGAAACGACCACAATTCAAGGAAATAGAGAAACTCAAAAGTAAAGGGATGGAGGAACTAAATCGGTGAGACATTGATCTCACTTAATAAAAAAAAAAGGTTGGAGGAACTTACCGCAAAGAGAAGAGAGGAGAGGTGAGCAGCGGTTAGGAGAGATCCAGAGACGGGTTGAGCGAGATGCGATGAAGATAACACTGTAGCTATCGGGCAGAAAAGGAAGCAAACCGGTTAAGGCAATGGAGCGAGCAATGCTGCGAGGCTGAGAGCGGGCGAAGTGAGCGAGAAAAAAAGCCGACTGTGACAGCCGCGTCGCCGCGAGTGCGGATCCTCCGAGGTAACTCAAATTTTAAGTTTAGATCCGGAACGTCCGATCAGAAACCTGGCACGGGCCCCTTTAATACTCGTGCCAAAGCAAATCGGACGGTCCGGTCTAAACTCAAAATTTTAGTTACCTTATGAATTCACGTCGTAGGCGTACAAATATGCTCTCTTAAAAGAATTCATATTACCTAAAGTAACTCAGATTTTAGTTTTAGATCTGGACCGCCCGATTAGTTTTAGACAATATTAAATGGGCTCCAGATTTAAACTCAAATATTCTATTACCTCATACGATGTGCGGGTACGGAATAACATATAAAAAATCCTAAACCCTAAATCTTAAAAACACTGGGAACAACATAGATGTCCGAAATTATTATTGAAAACATATGAAAAAAGAACAAATTAAAACATGGATCCGACTAATTGTCCTCAAGCTTCTATCTCCAGTTTTTTCCCAAAAAAACTGTCATTTGACTTGCGCGAATACTGTAAAACTCTATAACCAATACTGTAACTTCAACAACAAATCATGTATAATAAGAAGTTTAAAAGTCTAACAATCCAAGTTAGTTGGAAGTGGTCCCCAAGTTAGTTGCAAACAGTTAGCAACTTGCAAAAACACTGTACTTCTGGCTGTACTTGAAAAACTGACGGCTTCTAGAAAGTTTCAAAAACAAGTCACTTATCAAACTTGTAGTTATTTACAAATAACACCTAAAATTGTGCAAAATTAATTTTTTTTTCGATATTAAAATTTTAATTTTTTTTTATTTTTTACGTAATTTTTTTCTTCAATTATTAATATTTGTATATCGATCTATATCATGTAAATTAGCAGATGCAAACTATAAAACTGACATATGTTAATAGCAAAACTTCAATACTGTACAATGGTATCCAAATAACATATACAAGTTATAAAATTTCATTAATCACAAAATTAACTGTTCAAAACCATAAACTATAACCAACAACTGTAAGATGTCACCACCCATAACTGTTACCACCCATAATTGTTACCACTGATAATTGTTCACAAGCACAAACAAAACTTCAATAAAAAAACATGGCTAATACATCAATACAAACATGGCTTCTTCACTTCATAACCCTCTGGTGCACATTATTCGGATGAGTGAGAAGTTTCATTGCTAGAACCACACGTTCTTTCGATATATCATCCTGCAAAAAAAATAAATAATTAAATAAGCAAGGTTAAAAATTGGAGTTATGAACCATTAGCAGATGCAAACAATCAAAGCAACATACTGTAAAATTGTTATATGTATCCTGCAAAATTGTTGATGTATCCTGTGAAATTTATCATGTAAAATTGCACATAAGCTGTAAACTAAAAGTGAATCACAGTAAAAACTAAAAGTGAATACTGCAACCAAAGTGAATCACAGTTAAAACTGTCTAATACATAATTTACATCTGCTAATTTGACAGTATTGAATGCTTATTTTACATGATATAGATCCATATATAAATATTATAATTGTTATCTGTACCCTGTAAAATTGTCATATGTATCATGTAAAATTGTTATATATATCATGTAAAATTGCACATATGCTGTAAACTAAAGTGAATACTGTAACCCAAGTGAATCATAGTAAAAACTGTCTAATACATAACATTTACACCTGACTAATACTTCATGTAATAAACTGCATCAATACTGTAAACTTACTAGATAAATGCATTGTCTAATGCTATTTATGAGTACAACTGTTAAACAAATCCTCCAACTATGATTAACAAAAGTGAATCATGTAAACTGTTGCACATATTCTGTAAAATTGTTATATGTATCATATAAATTACATCATGTTATAAACTTATATAACCATATAGTTTATATATAATCATACTGGAAATTGCATAAAACATGTAAAATAACTGATACATCCTATAAAATTTTTGCATGAAACCTGAAAAACTATTGCATGAAAGCTATAAAATAACTGATACATCCTATAAAACTATTGCATAAAACCTGTAAAATAACTGATATATCATATAAAACTATTGCATGAAACCTGAAAAACTATTGAATGAAACCTGTAAAATAACTCATACATCCTATAAAACTATTGCATAAAATCTGTAAAATAACTGATATATCCTATAAAACTGTTATATAGATCATGTAATAGTTTAATGCATTTCAAGTCCTAATCCTGTAAATCATTGGCAAAATCCTGAAAAACTAGTTGAACAATCCTGTAAAAGGTTGAATAGAAATTTTTTAAAACAAACACTCATAAGTCCTCCAGGAAAGAAATTCTTTAATCCAGCTGATGGTGTGCCAGTGGTACTCCAAGCCTGCAAAATCAATCTATGATATGTAAAATAAATAGAATGAAAACTATTGCATAAAACCTGTAAAATAACTATTGTATCCTATAAAACTGTTAAGTAGATCATGTAAAATATTGTATATTTAAGACCATCTCAAAAAGCTGTAAAGTCAATCTATGATATGTAAATAAATAGAATGAAAATTTTTGCATAAAACTTGTAAAATAATTGTTGTATCCTATAAAATTGTTAAGTAGATCATGTGAAATATTTTACATTTAAGAACATCTCAACAAACTGCAAAGTCAATCATATAAAACTATTATGAAACATGTCAAATAACTGATATATCCTATAAAACTGTTAAACATTTCATGTAAAATATTGTACATTTAAGAACATCTCAACAAGCTACAAATTCAATCCATGATATGTAAAATAAATAGAATGAAAACTATTGCATAAAAGCTGCAAATTCACTTTCCTTAATTGGATTGTCCTCAAACTCTTCCTACCAACATGCAATTGTCAAAACATACAATTATATGCATAAACTCATTATTTTTTTAATTCCCTTCAATTCCATGCACAAAGATTTACCATTCACATAAAGCATATATACAACAACATGCAATTGTCAACTACCAACAACAAATTTAGTTTATGTGCGTAAAAAAATTAAAACATTCAACACAGTCAATACTTTAAGGACAAACTCACTGATCATCCGAGTGAAAGGTCTAAAGACTCAATTGCCCCACCATTGTTCATACAAAAATGTATAACATTGTACAAACTCTAATGTGTATCTAAAGTCTAAACCCTACTACAAAAATTCAGAATTTTGTTTACTCCAAGTTGATCCCTTGTTATTTCCTCTTAATCTGCTTAATAATTAAGTTGCTTTACATATGCTTAAGCACCAAATTGTGGCCTAAGAAAAAGTCGAAGTCAGTAACATGGTACCAGATTTTATATCCGAAAGTTTCCATGTGCTAGCTGAAGTTGTAAATGAGTTTATATCCGAAAGTACCAGATTTTTAGCCTCAATTTCTCAAATAAATTGAGAACTAAATAACATGATTTTGAAATGATTAGAGATTGAATGACTTAAAAAGTACTAAATTCAAAATGCTTGGCAATGATGAAACTCTGTCGGCCCCTATTACTCTATCTCAAATATCCTAATGCCGCTTTGTAAAGTTGCCGCCATCAGTTGTACATTGAAAAAATAGTTAAGTTCATAATCTAATTTGTGCGGGGCATTTCAACAAACACCTTGTATGCACAACGAGATAAGAAAAAAAATCCAAAAGCAGATGGATTTTGCAAGCATTCCTTTAACAAAAATTACACAAGACAAGGGGTTGATTTCATGGTCGATTTAACAACCGAAATTCCAAAGAAAGATAGTTAAGTTCATAATCTAATTTGTGCGGGGCATTTCAACAAACACCTTGTATGCACAACGAGATAAGAAAAAAAAATCCAAAAGCAAATGGATTTTGCAAGCATTCCTTTAACAAAAATTACACAAGACAAGGGGTTTGATTTCATGGTCGATTTAACAACCGAAATTCCAAAGAAAGATAGGCCCTATATCAAGTTAAATCACATAAATGGTTAAGTACGTAGAGCCCATTCAATAGCTGGTGCCTTTTTAGATTCCGTAGAGGCATATACGAGTGTCACTAAGGTGGAAATAATTTGATCAAATAATCAGAAATGAGTGAGGCTATGGTGCTATGCATAGCACGGATGGGGTCCGTGCTACAGCTCAAAATTTGATTTTTCAAAATTCTAACGGTCGATCCAACCGTTCAATGTGATAAACATATGAATATGTACTTGCAAACTAAATTTTATATTTTTTCGAATTTTTTTACTATTTTTTTAGATAGGTAGAATTTTGATGGTCCAGAATTTTCAGAAAACACTGATTTTTCTACCTATCTAAAAAAATAGTAAAAAAATTCGAAAAAATATAAAATTTAGTTTGCAAGTACATATTCATATGGCTATCACATTGAACGGTTGGATCGACCGTTAGGATTTTGAAAAGTCAAATTTTGAGCCGTAGCACGGACCCCATCCGTGCTATGCATAGCACCATAGGCTCACTCATCAGAAATTATAAACTTATTACCTTATTGTATGCGGCTGGGTGTTTGAGGAGAAGGTTATGTCGCTCACAATCGGTTTAAATCACAAGTAAGGCTACATCTAGTTGATCGGAAGAGACTTGGTGAAGCGAGAAAAGAACACCGATTCTTCCTTCTAATTCGTTTATGATTGATCGACTCTTCTTTAGATCTGTTTCGAATATGATAGAATCAAGGTTGTGAGCAGAAATTCTTTAGATCGACTTTTCTTTAGATCGGCTATTTCTTTAGATATGTTTCTTTAGATCTAATTGATCGACTCTTGCTTGCTCAAGGAGTATACCTTTACAATATCAGTTCACCAAGGTAATCGTGCTTGCAACTCCCGATCTGGTCCAGTACTCTAGTAATATGGTCGATGCACGGTGTTATTGGAGGAGATCGGCTACGGTGCGCAGTCGACGAACGAGGCGACCAGCTACTCCGCCCAAGTCTGAGACCGTGGAGTCGACAGTAAGGAGGAGGGTGTGGTGCAGTGGCGAGACGAAGGGACAAGCTAGAGGGAGGTGGATGCTTGACGAAGGGAGAGGAGCGAGAAGAGGTGAGAGTGGCGAGGGGACCTCCAACCAGAGATGGTGAGAGTGGATTCTCAGATCCGCCATGGCGGACTGGAAGGGAGAGAGTAGATATAGAAAATTTCTTTTTTATTAAAGATTTAAATGGGAGAGAGAGAGAGAGAGAGCAGATTGATTTAGAAAGTTACGGTTAGATACTGTTATAATGTGGTTTAAAAGTGGTTTTAAAACTGATCGGATCAGTTTAGGTACAAACCGGAGAAAGAAGGTTGGGTACCAAAACCTTTTCTCTTAAAACATACCTCCATTATAGGGGGAGGGGGTATTTTCAAATACACTCTTTCCCCTTCCCATTGAATTACATCCCATTTTTTTATTAATTGAAAATAAAAATAAAAAATATCGTAAAAAAGCGTTTGGTGAAAAATCGAAATACAGGAAGAACGAGTTGAATTATACCGTCTTACACGGTACAAAAATCTTCGTCCCTTTTATTTGCAATGCATGGAGTCTTGATCTCCAATCCCATGTTCCAAGTAAAACTATGGGCGTTTCTCATGTATTTCCCAAATGATTAAAGTTATGGTAGGCTATATGACCCGAAATTTTTATTAATATTCAAAAAAAAATATTAAATTTCAAAATCTACACTCTGTTTGACAAGATTTCGAAAACTGCTCAAACTGCATATTTGTTTCACGGATTTAGGCCGAATTACCGCATAATTATTTCACAGTTTTAGGCATCTCAAAACCGCACGGAATTTCAAAACCGCAAAAAAAAATTGCGTTTGGGTTTTGGAATTCCAAAACTGTAAATTTATATTGCAGTTTTAATTTTTTTAATTAAACAGAAAATTGTTATATTTATTTATTTTTTGTATTGAAATATTATAAATATTTTATATATTTTTTTCAAAATAGATAGATTACTATATAATTTGATTTACTAGAAAGACTGCGACAAATAATCCAGATCAACATTTTTCAGGCCAAATTTTTTGCGGCTGTAAGAAAAATTAAAATATTTCTTTGTGTGTTATTGGAAAAAAATAAAAATATTTTGAATCTGAATTATTGATCCCGGTTCAAAAGTCACTTCTAGATAAATACAGAAAATATTATAATCCTTCTATTTTCGAAAAAACAAAAAAATTCTCAGACAATTCTCTGACAACATTTTTTTTGAAAAACTTGTTCTCACAAATTTTTTGGATTTTTCGAAAATAGAATAATTCAAATATTTTCTGTATTTTCTTAGAAGTGACTTTTGAACCGGAATCAATAACTCAGATTCAAAATATTTTTATTTTTTTCCAATAACACATAAAAAGATATTTTAATTTTTCTTACAGCCGCAAAAAATCCAGCCTGAAAAATGTTGATCCGGATTATTTGTCGCAGTCTGTCTAACAAATCAAATTATATAGTATTACATCTATTTTTAAAGAAATATATAAAATATTTCTAATATTTTAATACAAAAAAAAGAAGAAGTTAAAACCGCAATATAAATTTGCGGTTTTGGAATTCCAAAACCCAAAAACCGCAATTTTTTTTGCAGTTTTGGAATTCCAAAACCGCAAAATTATTTTGCGGTTTTAGGCTGAATTTCCGCAAAAAAAATTTGCAGTTTGGACAGATTTTGAAATTCCAACGAGTGAGGTGTAGATTTTGAAATTTATTATTTTTTTGGATATTAATAAAAATTTCGGCTATATGACCCTGTATGTAGTTAGGAATACAGTCTAGATATGGAGTGGTTCACGTCAGGCAAGACGGCTGAGTTTTGACATAATTCGTATATACTTCTCTGGTTTTGACACCGATAGTGGCTGTCGGATTGGAGCATTACTACGTCAAGAATTGCAGTTACCATCCAAGATTCGACAATTTGACAAGGAGGTCAATTTGGGTCCGATGTCCATCGGACTCAAAGTGAGTTCGCGGGTTCGGTGACCATCCAATCTGCTTTAAGATTCGCATTCGTAACTTCTGCGCATGCTTTAAAATTCATGTGCACGAATCTTAAAATGGCGGTCGTGAAACCCATCGGACCCAAGCAGCTCTCTGGACAAGACCTATGAATTAGGGGCTTTTTGGTTGGCATTTTTTTTCTTCAAAAAGCTATCAAACTCTGAAACCTCAATGCCTGGTGACATCTATTTTAATTAGCTGATTCATCAAATATGTAGCTTTGATAATTTCTGTAGCAAGGGATTTAAAAAAAAGAAGAAGATAATTTCTGTACCAAAGTTCACATTCCATTTATTCAAATTTCTACATAATAGGTTTCAACTCCTCTATTAATATCACTTTGCTCTGACTCACCCAAGGAAAAATATTTAGTATTCCTCTTTATAAAACAAAATTACTTCATCTATTCTTCATAAAACCTGTCGCCTAGTCTTCCTATTGGGCTTTTATGATCCAGTTAATATTATTTCTTGTCATTCCATAGCAAAACTAGAATCTCCTCTGAAATATTTTTCTTTTAGCACAGCAGAAAAACAATTCAGATTAATTGCGAAAATCACCTTGTTTTTCTTCAATCAAGCACCGAAACATAACATAAGAAAAGTGAAATAACACCAAACAAACGAAAGAAAAGAAAGATTGATTCTGCAATACTTATTAGAGAACATGCATTCAGCCAAAATTTAAAAACAGAAGTAGAGACTGGCTCAGATTTGATCTAAGATGACCTCAGCACCTGATAGCTTAAACTCTGAAGGCGCTTTCTCCACATTCAAGGTCTTGATCTTGCCATCATCCACATAAGCTGACCACCTTCATATAGTATACTATCATAAGTTAGTCCCTACAAGTTGCTTATGAATACTTATTTCCCCATTTTAATTGCAATTTATGACAGTTTCTTGTAATAGAAATCAAGTTTGCTACCACAATTAGGGGTGTTCAAATGGTCCGGTTTATTTGGTTTTAAACCGAACCGAGAAAGTTTGGTTTAAATGGTTCGGTTCATTTTTTGATATAATTCGGTTTATCTAATTTGGTTCGGTTTAGAGAATTTTAAAATCAGTTGAACCGAACCGACCGAATTCGTTTAATGAAATCACCGAATAATCCCACGCTGTTTGGTTCGGTTCATTTTCCACGCTTCCTGACTCCCCGATTCCTTTTTTCCCCTTTCTCTCTTCTTGAATTTTATCGCCGCCTCAAAGTTTTGAATCTCCGCTCCACCCCTTTCCTACACTCAACGAAGAGACAAAGCATCATTTTCACTACCTCTGCCTCCTCCCCGATTCCAAAGTTCTTTCTCAAAAATTTGCCTTTTTTTTTTCTCTCTCTACTCTCTTTCTTCTTCTTTTTTGTAGTTTTTTTCTGATTTGTGCAATGCACGAGAAAAACAAGAAATTCCAAGGTCTTGAAGGCTGATTTGTAGTTTTTTTGTCTTTGAGCCCCGCCTTTTTGAGGAAATCAATGCTGAGATTGTTCGAGGCAAAGAGGGAAAATGCATGTACTAGATGAGTTATTTATGTGGTTCTAATTTCTTGCTGGATTTTCTACTCGAGTCAGATCAAATTTGGAAGTGGTTCAAATTTATTTTTTGTATTTCTTGCTTGAGTCTATTAAATTTTGGTTTGTTCGGTTCGGTTGTAATTCAGTTGGAAAGTTTAATTCGGTCGGTTCGGTTTTATTTTTGAAAACCGAATAAAACTTTGGTTTGCCTATTTTAATTCGGTTTCAACCGAACCGACCGTTTGAACACCCCTAACCACAATCATGTCCCAGTTAGAAACATTCAGATACAGGTGCTAGAGTACTGGACCCATTTTAGCTCAGGTTTAGCAAGGATGCTCCCAAATTATGCATTTGAATACATAAACACCCCCCCCCCCCCTCGAAACCCCCGTCCCACAGTATCTGTCTGTTTTTTTTTTTTCCATTATCAAATGAACCTCCTTTCTCATTCATACAATCATTTCGACTTCTAATTAATTATCTAGAAACGGAAAGAGAAGCAACCTATGAGAGCGGGGCCCAAGCAAAGCAGCAGAAAGATCAATATCCAGCTCCAGGCTCTTGTGGAATTTCCCATCAAAATCCCCATAAAATTCAATCTACAACAAATAAGAAATCATTAGTACATCTGACCAAATTGATGCATTCAGAGCAAGGAAGTATCAGCTTTTCTGTTTAGAATGCTAGGAAAGCAACAAATACTGAAAGACTGGTAATTTGTTTAAAGCCTTCAAATCAAAAAGTATGCCATCATAATTCCTGAATTCCAATTTCTAAATTTACATCTTAACCACAGTGGTTAAATTAGGAAAGTTGCAAATTACACCCCATATTATTATAGAATCCCAAACATACATAACATATCTCTACCAAAACCAAAATCTAACTGCTAATTATATTCCCTTGAAATGTTTTCGGAATGCAATGGAGAATGCTCAAAAATCACTTCAACATGCCCACGGGAATTAAAAACGTTCTCTTACAAAACAGGTAATGTCAAACAGAAAGGACCAACAAGACCCAACAAAAGAGGAAACTTTTGCTTCATGATCATTCATCAAAGTTAGGGAACATTTAGTTTGCATTAACTTCACCCAAAGAAAGAGGACTCATTTGGAAGGAGATCATAATTGTAAATATTAACAAAACAAACACCTTCCGGTTTAATGCTTAGCTGTAAACCCTCAAATTGCAGCACAAGGTGTAATTTGCAAAAAACTCCTAGTTGAATATGCTCTCCATTCAAGACACGTGGTTTTTAATTCACAGCAAATGTGTAGCATACATAAATAATTAGAGTACTCTAGCAAAAGATCTCACCACATCTTTGGCCTCGAGTTTCTCAGCCCAGGCATTCATGGTATAAGGATCATTAACAGCCACGCAAATAACAGAATCGATCCCCTTTGCTTTGAACTTATCAATGTTCTTCTTGTAGCTTGGCACATGCTGTGCTGAACAAACTCCTGTGTAAGCCCCCTGGTACAACGATTTTGCATTATACCACAACCAAAGTAGAGAAACAAATGTGAAGACAATACATGTCAGGCAGCATCTGATATCTAGTATGTTGGGAACAATTTGGGTCCGACACCCATCAGACTCAAATTTGAGTCCAATGGATTTTGCATCCATCCGATGCGGTTTAGGATCCGTGCCCACCGCTTCAATATTCGTGCACATCCACTTTAATATTCGTGCAGATCTAGCGCACGGATCCTAAAGCGGATCGGACAGACGCAGAACCCATCGGACCCAAATTGTTCCCCTAGTATGTTATACATTTTACCCCTGGGGAGAGGTCATGCAGAGAGTTTAAACATTAAATTACAATAGGATCACTTGATAATATTAACAGTAAATCAAAATTTATGCAATCTCTAAAGCATCAAAGGTCATTAAATTCAAGACTGTTGAAATTTTCAAATAGTTCGATAAAAACAGCCAACGATGCATCAAATATTCAACTATCGCCATGTTTGTATGCATAATATATCATCTAGATTGTGTCCAAGATGTTGGGTTTCAAATTTAAACTTCATTTCTGACAATTCTCAAAGTCCATTGCCAATGCATCCTAATCCTTCAACTTAACAATGCAAAATGAGATACATTCCTATATACCTTACAAAACATAGGATGTGTGGCCCGTATTTGCCTAGAAACTTAGTAAATATCTCATTGTCTTTGATGCCATATGACTCATTTCTCGTTGCAGAAATTCTTTAGTGCCTCATTTCAGTTAAATATTCAGGACCGACAATATTTGATTGAGGCTGAAGGTAGGGGTCCCTTAACCAGTCTAACACAGTGATACTAATTTCCAGAAAAGAAAAAGAACCTTTGGTTTAGTACCAGTACTTCCCAGTTCTAAATTTCTAGTTCAAGAACATACCAAAGAAGACTAATTGGATTTTTCTCAGAAAATTTCTTGTACTTCATTTCAGTTGATTATTCAGAACTGATGGTGTTTGATTGAGGCTGATGACAGTGAAACCATGCGTACATGCCAATTCTCATAATTCAAGATATATATAGAAGAAGATTAATTGAACTAAAAAACTTACCGGTAAACCAAAGATGACCACTTTCTTCCCCTGAAAAGGCAATAATTTGAGGGATTAGATGCTCCTCAAGAATTGAATTTCAGTACAAAACTAGTCAAGTACTTCATTTAATATGTTTCTCGTATATTGCTTTGTCACACTTTACTCTAATGGGGAAAAAAGATATTTTGCTCTGACCAATTTGAAACAGGGATATCTCCAACACTTTTCAATATTTTAATTGACCACATAAACTTAATTTTAGCTTCAGCATCATGCTTCAAACATGTTTACACAAAAATAGCTATACGACATCCTTTTAAGCACATGATTGATAGAGGTTTTTATAATATTTAACCAAAAAATCGCCAAATTCTACTGGAAACTAATCAAATTTCAGAGCAAATAGATCTAAGTGACTAAAAGGACTGCGCATTATATCGACAAAAAACTGAGTAACGGACTTAATTTTGAAGCAAAGGCTATAATATGACCTCCTAGAATGTGCCTGAGCTGAGAGAGACAGAAAAGAGAGACCTGAAAGAGATCTTTGACAGGAGTAGTGGAGAAATTTGAGGCAACGCCTTCGTCCCAGGTGCGAGCTTTCTGGAGCGCAACGCCGGGAGCAGCCGCTACGATATCGTTTCCGGAGGCCACCTTCGAGAATCCCCGACACATCGCCGACGGGAGCCGCCGCGCCCCTCTCACCAATGCCGAAGCCATTTCTGTCTCTGACAATCCTCTGAAACTGCTTTTCTATTTTGATTTTATTTTTTTGGTTGACTGTAATCTGTCAATTTATTAGTCGAAATTATCCAAAATAACGGGTGTATCAGTGGAATTATCAGTGTAGAGTGTAAACGAATTCTTTTACCTAAAGTAACTCAAATTTTGGGTTTAGCTCCAAACCGTCGGATCTATTAAAGCACGATTATTAAAGGGCGCCGATTCTGATCGGACGGTCCGGATCGAAAATCAAAATTTGAGTTACTTCAGAGAAACTGGACTCAGTGTAGACTGACCCGGTTTCTGCCGTGATTTTTATTTTTACCCAAAAAAAAATATATTTTAATATAAATAACCAGGTTTTTAAAATATTTTTATTTCTACCCAAACCGCTAGGAATCCTAGCGGTCCGAATTTTTAATTCGGACCGCTAATAATCCTAGCGGTCCGAGGTTTAATTCGGGCTAACCCGCGCCCGTGACTCTTCTTCTCCTTCTCTTCTCTGTGTCTCTCTTCTCCTTCTCTTCTCTGTCTCTTGTCCGCCAGAAACAAAACGAAAAAAAGAAAAAAACGCCGCCCCTCCGCCAGAGAGAAGGAAAAAAGGGAAAAAGGAAAAAAGAAGAGAAGGCGCGCAGCCTCCGCCCCTCCGCCTCTCCGCCAGATCTCGGTGTCGCCTCTCCGCCAGAAAAAAGGAAAAAAGAAGAGAAGGCTGCGCGCCTCCGCCCCTCCGCCTCGCCGCCACTCCGCCTAGCCGTCCCTCCGCCTCTTCACCGCCGGTCGTCGATTTATTGTAAGTTCTCAAAAACTTTCTATTTTTCGGTTTTTAACCTTGTGGCTGTTGGCTGTTGGCTGTTGCCTTTTCTGTGATTGAGGCCTTCGTGCCGATTTATACTTGACCTGTGGCCTCGTGCCTTTTCTGTGATTGAGGCCTTCGTGCCGATTTATACTTGACCTGTGGCCTCGTGCCTTTTCTGTGATTGAGGCCTTCGTGCCGATTTATACTTGACCTGCGGCTGTTACCTTGACCTGCGGCTGTTACCTTGCCTATGTTGGCTGGTGATTGATACTGGTACAGTCCTATGTTGGCTGGTGACTGATTATGGCACTATACCCTTTACCGTGCCTTGCTGCCTTGTTCTTGCGTGACTTGCAGCATTACATAAAGAATCAGGGTCATAGTACAATTTGCAGCATTACCTTGCTGCCAAATATTGTAATTTATATTGATCTAATTTAGATTGTAATTTATATTGGATTTAGATTGGATTATTAGTTTATTTTCCTATTGTAATTTAGATTGTAATTTAGATTGGATTTTCTGTGTATATGCCTGTCAAATATATATTGATCTAATTTAGATTGGATTATTAATTTATTTTCCTATATTGTAATTGTATTTATAATTTTGTTTGTTTGCTTGTGTTTAAATTATTAATTTATGTGGCATGCAAATTTAAGTTATATTAAGTTATTTTTGTTTTCATGCCATTTACATGTCAATTGGGATTAATTCGTTTATGTGTTCACTTATGTTTTATAAATATTTTAGATTAATTCATTCTTGTTATATTAATTTATGTATAAAGAATTCTTTACATATTAGTGATTCAAAGAAGTTAGAATTCCATATTCATTTACTTAGTTAAAATAAAGTTAGAATTGCATATTCTCTTAATGAAACGGACTGGATTCAAAATAGAAAACAGACAAATAATTATATTTTTAAAGTCTAAACTTAGGAAACACATAAATTAAAATAAAGCTCAATTTCGTCTTAGTTAAAATTTAATCTATTAGTGTTATCATTCCTCATCATCCCCGTATCATTACCTACAAATAACTATAATGGTCACGTACGGTTTTTTTTTTTAATTTTAATTCTTTCTAGACACAAGATTTTATGCGTACATTAGATTTTAGATTAATTGAATTAGTTTATCGTTAATTAGATGCCGAGAGAAGTAATTGACATTGTTGAATAACAAAATTTGAATACAGAGTTCTATAATTACTTTCAATTGGTGCGTCTTCACTAAACACGAGAATAAATAATTAAAATATTTACAAATATATATGTTGTTCATAATCTTCATAATTCACAAATATAATATATTTTATTAGTTGATTAGAGTAGCAAAAGAAACAATAATTGATAAAACTCAAAATTTATTTACTTAAATATTAAATTCGATCAAGTTGCTTTCATGTTACTTTATTTTTTTTTGAATAATATTGATTTTATTCTATTTGGAAGAAATGGAGAATTTGAGAAGATATTGGAGTCTTTCCTTTATTATAATAATAGGGATATTTAATAGTAAGGGTGTACTTTGGATTTTTAATCGGTAAAATTGGATATATTTATTATTTCATTAAAAATCAATTAATATAGATTTATTAATTCAAGAATTGATTTTCCTTTAAAATCTTATTTTATTAATATTTTAGCGAAATTGTAGAAAATATTATTATATAATACGAGCTTATTTTTGTTCTTTACTTCTATTTAAAAAAAAAAACTATATCTATAGTTCCAAGGTTAATATGTACTATATGTATCATCAAATTTGTGTGATTAAACAAATTATACTCGCAACAAATAAATGAGTTATTTTTGCTGGTTGTATATTTGAAAGTTTATTTTGCATTAATTTGTATGAAATGAAATTAGTTTGCATTAACTGATTTCATACATTTCTAATGGAAACCTTATCTTTAAAAAAAATACAAATTTATAAAAATATGCTTGTATGGAGTGGTTCTTTGTTCTTATTGGCATCATGCATGTTATGATTGACTCCATAGTCATTTTTTTGCATATTAGCGTATTTTAGCATATTTTTTCCGCAATTAGCATATTTTAGCCAATTGTAGCAAGTTTAACTTTTTTTTTAACGTAGGATGGCTAGGGGACGGCCTAGGAGACCACCCGCAGCCGACCCGGTTGATGAGCCCATTCCCACTGACAGCCAGCATCATTTCAGTCCTTTATTATGGATGCCTCACGATGAGCACCGAGTCTCAGAGGCATCTAAAGAGGTACTTGATTACTTTTTTTTTTTTAAGTTTGTATTTTGTTGAATTTTTGTATTTTTAGGTTTTCATGTTGTTTACTTTTTTGAACGCAGAGTGAGGCAATTATAAATGCCAGGGGTCGGTATCCGGACATGCAGTACTACTCAGTCATGGAGGCGTATCTGCAAAATTTGGGGGTGCAGCATTTGGTCGATATTCTACAGTCGGAGACTAAGTCCATTAACGCGTCCCTCATTTCAGGACTAGTGGAGCGATGGCGCCCCGAGACGCACACGTTCCACTTACCTTTTGGAGAGATGACAGTGACTCTCCAGGACGTTAGTACTCTATGGGGTTTGCCTATCCAGGGCGTGCCCGTTGGTGGCATATCTGACCCCACAGATTCAGATGACATGACGATTAATTACATGCTCGCTGAGTTGTTGGGAGCGGAGCCAGATATACGCAGCAACGGGGGGAAGTCCAAGTACTGTCTGGAAAAGAAGAAGCTGCGAGCTATGTTTGCGAGAGGTCTAGGTAGCGATTCCACTCCGATCGAGATTCAGAGGTACTCATACAAACTATTTGTATTACATTTATTTTGTACTCTGTTTCATGCGGAAAAATGAGTTGCTCTATAATTTTGATATTACAGATACACACGGGGATTCGTGATGGACCTATTTGGTTCTGTCATGTTTGCTGATTCAGGCAAAGCTGGTCACCATGTTACGAGACGCCGGAGAGAATATTGATTGGCGCGCAGTACAGCCGGACGAGCCTGACGCGCCACCTGTTATGACCAGTGAGATGCCACCGGAGCCATCAGAGCAGCCAGAGTGGGATTATCATCGTTGGGTACTGCACATGGCCGGTTGGCACGCCTACCGTGACCGGCACGGGCGTCCAGTTCTTCCCCCGGTATGTGATTCTTTGTTTTATTTATTCTTTTATTCTAAGTAAAGGTAGTTAAAATTTACTAAATTTTTGGTATCCTTGCAGGGTCCTGCATACATGCCGACACAGACTGAGCCGCATGAGCATCAGGGGTCTCCTGAGATCCAGTCTATGCAGGATGAGAGGTTGAGTTTTACCTTTGCAGACTTTGTTCCAGATGATCAGTGGGATACAGTCGGCTCTCCGCCACCGCATCCGCCGTATTCAGAGATGGCTCACGATTGGGAGGCCTCTGGTAGCCGGACTCAGCCTGAGTATGGGTCCCAGTTTGCAGCATCCATATTCCATACTCCCCCGCCACCGCCAGCTACCCACGTGGCCTCGGATCCATGGGATACATCACTTACGATGAGCACAGAGGCCGAGCTCGAGGATCATATTACACCAGCTAGCGCCGCGCAGGCAGGACAGCCTCAGTGGGATACCTGGCATGAGCGCGTATTCAGTAGAGAAAACAGGGGTAGACCACCTCCTCGATTCTCTCCCTCGCAGTACGATGGATAGAGGGTTTTTTTGGTAGTTTTAGTTTAGCTGTGCTATGTTATACTTTATTATGTTTTACTTTAGTTTTGTCGTTTTTTTTGTGTAGTGTAGTTTCGTTATGTTTTATTATGGTATGGTTGGAGGTATGTTATATATTTTTATCATTTTATGGTAGTATTTATTATGTCATACAAACTTAATATGAATTACAAACTTAATATGAATTCAAAATATAAAATATAAAATATAAAATACAAACTTAATATGTCATACAAACTTAATATGTCATACAAACTGAACAACATACTATTTCGTGTTACCGGTCTTGAACGTACATGGAACAAATTCATCGTCCGAGGTTGGTGATGACGGCTCGGTAACAACAGACGACGTGCTAGCCTTAGTCTTAGCCTTAGTCTTAGCCTTAGTCTTAGCCTTAGGCGTCTGTACATCATTTTTTTTTTTTCCAATCCATAGCCGTAGGGGTTTTCTACAAAATCATCATCAGATATGTCATACCGTTTAAAATCATCATCAGATGTGTGCACACATTTCGTAGCCCAAATTGGACAGTCCTTTCTCTTCCTTCCGCAGCCCCAATTGCATTTCTTTTCCTCGCTCTTTCCTCGATTGTTACTGTCCATCCTCCTTCTCTACAATTTATTTGGAAAATAATAATAAAAAAAACTGCAACATAATAAAATACATACAAATAAAGTTCATACAAACCTCAAAGTAATAAAATACATACAAATCTCAAACTGCAACATAATAAAGTACATACAAATAAAGTTAATTCCTACTACTCCATCTAAAATTTATTCCCATGAGCCGACCAGATCCCCATGATGATGTGCTCCTTCTGGCTGGTTGCACTGTTTCGTCTTGCTGGTTAGCTGTACCGGACGGTCCTGCTTGCGCTTCGTTAGCTGTACCAGATGTGCTCCTCCTTTCAAATTGAGATGTGCTCCTTCTAGCTGGTTGCACTCCTTCTTCTTGCTGGTGTGCTGTACCGGATGGCCTTGCGCCAGATGTGCTCCTCCTACCTGATTGAGTTGTGCTCCTTCTTCGCTGGGTAGTACCTGAAGGCCCTTGCATTCCAAAGAACTCCCCTCCTGCCCGTACTTCTCCCATTGCCTCCCTAAACATCATATTTGCATTTTCACGGTCTGCTGTACGGCTTCTGGCTGTGCTTCGCCGCGGCCCTTGCGATCCACTTGCCTCTGCCATAACTCGCTCATTCTCTGCTACATTTGCTGCGTTATGAGCCTCTGTAGCCCAAATATGTTAGTTAGTAAGCTATTCAACATTAGAATGAATTACTAATTAGGGTTGAATGTTACATACCTCGTCTCTGCCTGTCAGAAGTGGAACGGCGAGGACGGTGCCCCCTGCGCCTACCTTGCATTTCATCCATGGTCATATCTTGCCGGATGTGTTTTCTCCTACCACGCCGTATCCAATCTTTGTTTGGCTCAATTATAGGGGTCCTGGTTGTAGGCCAATCTTCAGGATTGCCATAAGGAACAAACAGTGCACTCCAAGTACTCAGAAGGTAGTCCACCCTATACCAGTGTGCAACAAATAGGTCGGGTGACCAGTTTCTATCACGACAAACCGCTAACACATGAGCGCACGGAATTCCAGTTAATTGGATACCTCTGCATGTACATTCCACTTTTCTCTCTGGCCCGAATGTCACGATATACTGGAACCTTCTATGAATAATTGACATAGTTCCATCCTGCGTTTGGACTACTGGAACATATTCATTTGGGCCCGTGACTTGGTAATTACCTTCGCCGTGCGAGTATGGGATGACATTCATTTTTTCAGCTTTCTCCCACCGTTTGGCGAGCTTAACATGTACCCGTTTGGAAAAAGGCTTTTCTGCACTGCGTTGCTCCGTCGCTGCCTGTCGCCGTTGAACAAACCACCTATTGCACTTGGCGAATGTCTCCTCTACAAGTGCAGCCACGGGCAACATTCGGCTATCCTTGAAGACAGCGTTCAGGGACTCCGAGCCGTTTGTTGTCATGATACCAAATCGGTGCCCTCCATCACAGGTCTGGAAATTTTTTTCAAAATTTGACGGCTCCATGACATCATCAGGACGTATTTTGCCCACTCTCCTCAGAAAAGCATTACACGTCGGATTTTGCTGTAATAGAATAGAGCAAAATTAGACAAAATGCATCTAAAAGAAACAAAAATGATATAAATTAGACAATATTAGACATACCGCGCAAAAATCTTCGAACATCTCTTTCAGCCTCCTTGGCTTCTTCTTCCTGGCTCCTTGTTTGAACCTAGATCCGTACCATTTGTCCCTCCCACACGCCTGGACCAGGTTATCTGCAACATGTTGGATACAATACCTGTGCACAAAATTATCCCCATCCCATCCGTATTCAGGTTTCAATGCAGCTCTGATACCCTTGTGTTGGTCCGATATAACACATACGAATCTATTAACACGAATCACATTAATCCTAAGCCATTGTAAGAAAAAACCCCAATTCTCTTCATTCTCCGTATGTACAATTGCAAATGCTAGAGGCAGCAATTGGTTATCGGCATCATAGGCGCAAGCCATCAAAAGTCTGCCCTCGTACCGCCCAGAAAGGAAGGCTGCATCTATACTGATCACCGGTCTTAAGTAATCAAATGCGGTAATGCATGGTCCGTAAGCCCATGCCACGGCCCTGAATGTCTGAACACCTTCTTTGACCAGTCCTGTATTTTTATCGATGCTCGGACTTGTCAGAAATTGGTATTTTGAGCCGGGATTCGTGTAACATATCCCGATAAGCAATAGTTTCATAAAATTGTACGACTCTTCCCAACTCCCAAATTGCCGGGCTACTGCAATCTCACGACCTCTCCAAAGTTTGTTGTACTTCGGGGTTATACTGCCAAACCTAACCCTCACGCAGTGTGCCACACTCCGGAGGCTCATAGTGGGGTCTTCCTTAATGCCGCTCTCGATGACATCTGCGATAATTGATGCCGTGAGTTGTGCATGGTCCGACCTGGTGTACTCAGATTCGCATGTGTGAGGCGTGTCTTGCTCAGTTATCATCCATGTATCTCCGGCATTTGTTGCTCTTGCCTTCAGTTTGAAACGACAACCCAGAGTGCTGCATCTAATTTCCAGCCGGGATGTGTCACTTCTCTTCGTATATGTCTCCTTGTTCTTGTCAACATGGTACTCTCTGATCTTTTTCGTCAGTTGCTTTTTACTTACGAAGTATTGGCCTTTTGCGAGCTCACTCCTGTACTCAACCCGACGACCATAGTAAGAAACATCTGCTTCTCGGAAAGCAGATGTGTCATTGAAGTTTACAAAAGGGTGAGTCTCAGAACGGCCACCTAACGACATATTCTCTCTATTTTGCCTCACAGTGGGCTGTGGGTATTCTTCTTCATCTTCTTCATCTTCTTCATCTCCTTCATCATTAATGTCACAGTCTCCTTCCCCCAATTCATCCCCAGTTTGCAGATTCTCCTCCGGTACCTCGTTTATAAATTCAAATTCTGACTCGTTTGGATCTTCCTGTACTGGTGGCGGTCTGGGGTGAGGATTTGGTTCAGGCCCAGGTGAGGATGAAGGACCTGCATACATGGATATAGGTGGGATAAAAGGTGGAGATTGTACTCGTGGTGGGACAAAAGGTGGAGATTGGGGTGAATTATTGTATATTTCTGGTTCCGGTTCTGGTCCAGGCATTACGATAAAAGGAGTGTGTGGTTCATTATCTTCTTGATAATGTTGGGCAGCCGAATTTTGGCCTGAACTTCCGGCCCCTGACTCTTCGCGAATTCTGCGTGCAAAAATTTCCAATAATGATTCGCCAGACCTCAAAACCTGCGCTATTAGACCTCTCAATGCCCCGTTATCTCCCAATGTGATTTTGACATACCTTCCTGCGTGGACCATTCGGGCCTGAATTTGTAATTGACAACGATTCGTATTGTAGCCGCTCGCTTCATAAATAAGCGATTGTAACTGCTCAAATGAGAAATTTTCATCAACCCAATACGTATTTGCTGCAGGTTTGGAGTAACGTACTCCATACTGGTCAGTTATGAACTTTCCTCCAAAATGTATTGATATTGCAATAGACATGGCCAATAAACTACATTCATAAATGACAAATATTTGGTCAGTTTACTGATTTCAATTGTGAACGGTTGTGAATAGACGTATATGAACACTAATTAACAGTAAATACGTATGTGAACAGTAAATACGTATGTGAACAGTAAATACGTATGTGAACAGTAAATACGTATGTGAACAGTAGTGTACAGTAAATGAACAGTAAATACGTATGTGAACAGTAGTGTACAGTAGTGTACAGTAAATACGTATGTGAACAGTAGTGTACAGTAAATACGTATATGAACAGTAGTGTACAGTAAATGAACAGTAAATACGTATGTGAACAGTAAATACGTATGTGAACAGTAGTGTACAGTAAATGAACAGTAAATACGTATGTGAACAGTAGTGTACAGTAAATACGTATGTGAACAGTAGTGTACAGTAGTGTACAGTAAATACGTATGTGAACAGTAAATACGTATGTGAACAGTATTGTACAGTAAATACGTGTGTGAACAGTAGTGTACAGTAAATACGTATGTGAACAGTAGTGTACAGTAAATGCGTGTGTGAACAGTTGTGTACAGTAAATACGTATGTGAACAGTAAATACGTATGTAATTAACAGTAAATACGTATGTAAAAAAAATTACCTGACGACTGCTCCGTCTCCTCCTCCTTCCTTCAGCTCCTCTTCCTTCAGAGCTCCCTCCCTCCAGTCTCTTCCTCCCTCCTCTTCAGCCCTTCTCTTTTTTTTTTTGCTTCTTCTACGCAGCTCTCCCCCCTGTTATATAAGTTTTCAAAAAAAAAAAAAGATTCAGACCGCTAGGAATCCTAGCGGTTCGAATTAAGAATTCAGACCGTTAGGATTCCTAGCGGTCCGAATTAAAAATTCAGACCGCTAGGATTCCTAGCGGTCCGAATTAATAATTCAGACCGCTAGGATTATTAGCGGTCCGAATAAAGAATTCAGGCCGCTAGGAATCCTAGCGGTCCGAATTTTTAATTCGGACCGCTAATAATCCTAGCGGTTTGGGTAGAAATAAAAATATTTTAAAAACCTGGTTATTTATATTAAAATATATTTTTTTTTGGGTAAAAATAAAAATCACGGCGGTTTCTGTGCCCGATTTTGTCTTTTTTAAGTTAATTAGAAAACTAACAAATAACAATTTCCTAATCTGTAGAATCGGAAATATGAAAAAACGGTAAGGTAAAATAAATTTTCTCCAGTGTAAATAAAAATGAACAATGATTAACACTTTTAATTATTTGGAACATGTTAACTCGGAAGGGGAAAATGTAAAAGCAAAATTTAAAATCGTAATACAACAATGCAAAAATTAGAGTTCTTTTTTTGGAGACAATTTCATGTATATCATTAAAAAAAAATCTTGAAATTACATATCTTCTCCTTCTTAAATTCATAATATCATATTTATCATTTTAAATTTCAAAAACTCACAAATTCATCCAATTTATTTTAAATTTATTAAGTTTTTATTTTACCATTTATTAAAAATAAAAAATATACAGTTTGTATAAGATAAATGTTTAGTCTTTTAATTTATTGGTTTGTTAGAGCAAATTGTTCATTTTTTTTTACTTGTGATGCACATATAAGCATTTGCATATTTGTAACTGTATATGTATTAAAAGAAGATAAATAAACCATTTGTCCGCACAAATTATTTCGTTAGAAGGTTAAACATTTCTCTTACATATACTACATATTTTTGTTTAATAAAAGATAAAAATTAAAATTAAATAAATTTAAAATAACTTTTAGTAGAAAGACAATAAATTGATTTAATTTGTAAGTATTTACAATTTAGAAGGGTAAATATGATATTGTGAATTTAGAAGGCAAAATATATAATTTCAAAATTTTTGAAGGGTATATATAAATTCCCCTCCTATTATATGATTACTGTTCAGCTGAGCGTTAAATTGTTTATTATAGTCTGGAAAAAAAAGGAAAAAAAGAGTAATTAAACATTTTGAAGACGTATTTAATAGGAGGAATTTTACGTATACCCCTCAAAAACTTCAAAATTACGTTTTTCCCCTCTAAACTTTGAACTTAAGTATTTCCCCCTCTAAACTTCAAAAACTCACAAATTTACCAATTTTATTGTTTTTAATATTAAAACTCATTCTAAATTTATAAAATACCAATTTTATCTTTTATTAAAAGCATAAAACGCCCATCATATACTCAAATTTGAATATGAAGAGTTTCTCTATCATCCGATTCACGCGCATCTCATTAAGATATGTGCATGTAGCTTCAATATATGTGTGTTTTGCTTTAAGATTCATGCTGATCTAGCACGCGCGTATTTTAAAGCAATTTTGATCCGTGCGCATCGCATTAAGATTTGTGCACGTCGCTTCAAGCAGTTCAGACAGTAGTGGAACCCTTCAGATTCAAATTTGAGTATGATGGGCGTTTTATGTTTTTAATAAAGGGTAAAATAGGTATTTTATAAATTAAGAATGAGTTTTGATATAAAAGACAATAAAATGGGTAAATTTGTGAGTTTATGAAGTTTAGAGGGGGAATACGTAATTTCAAACTTTGGAGGAGAAATACGTAATTTTAAAGTTTTTGAGGGGTATACGTGAAATTCCCCTATTTAATATTAAACTTGTTCAATCTATTCACGATAATATGTTTTGAGCATGTACAAGTGAGATGAATATTTTAGAAGTACATCAATCCAGTATGAAATTTACAGAAGAGTGCACATATGTTTTGAAAAGCAAAATGGATTTCTACCAAGAAATATACATAATAACTTAATAAGTTAATATTGCATTAAAATGAGATGTGTGTTGATATTTTTTAAGTTAATATTGCAGCTTCACACTTTTCAGTCCCTCGTTCAACTAATCATAAAAGATAAAATTTATAATGGAAAAAATGCAGCGTAGTGTCTTATGATCAAATTTATTAAAAAAATGTATTTGTTAATTTATATTGTATAAAAATGAGTAGAAAATTTAAGTCTTTTACCTTATCAGTGATTATCGCTAATAAGGTACATAAACTTTGATACTAATCATAAAAGATAAAATTTGTCCTAGTTAATTTGAAATTTTTTAATTAGTATTTATCGCAATACTTATTACTCATAAAATGCACAATTTTTTTAAAATTCAAAAGTCTATCTTTCCTAAGCAAATTTAACCATAGTATGTATTATATTATGTTAAGCCGTCTATTTATTTTTTATTTTTTTGTTTAGCACAAGTGTCCGATCTGGATCTAGGGATGCACTGTATTAGCTCATAATCTTAAATTGTACTTATATATTGTTTAATAGTAGTTCTTACAATAATTGATTACTTTGTGAAAAAAGATAATGACAGATAACACTTTGTTTTTTAGTCATTGATAACTAGATTTAATTACCGTCTTTATATTGTCATACTATAACGTTGACTAGTTTAGTTAAATATATTATGAGAGATCCATTTACAACATTTGTAAGCTACAACATCTTACAATAATGCGGTTTTGTGATTTTTAAAATCCAAACAGTCGATTCAAATCGTTCAACATGATTTCTATATAAAATGTGCTTGGAGATAAAAGTTTACATTTTTAATTTTTTTTACTATTTATTAAGTATTTTACAAATTATTATTTTTAGATAATTCTGGATCACTGAAAAACAACAGTATTGTAAAATACTTAATAAATAGTAAAACAATTCAAAAAAATATAAAATTTGATCTCCAAGCACATTTTTATATAGATATCATGTTGAACGGTTTGGATCGACTGTTTGAACTTTGAAAATCACAAAACCGAATTGTTATAAGATGTTATAACTTACAAATGTTGTAAGTGAATCAATCCTCATATATTATTGTACAACAATAATTAAAATGTCTTTTTTAATTTTTATAGCTCACTCAGCAATTTATTTACTTTTTTTTTCTCAGCTATGAAATTTATTCAGTCAAAAATATACTTGTACAAGAATATTAGTTTGCATAGTGTGGAAATGAAATAATAAAACCGAAATGGTCGAATTATAAAAACATGCAAAAAGCTTCAAATTACTAACCAGTGATAATTTTTAAAAAAAATTGAAATTAGATAAATGAACTAATGTTGTTCAAAAGTTTGAGAATCATGTTCGTCTTGCCGTTTAGGTTTTAACCAGATTTAATTGGAAAAGACAAAAATGGAAACTCTGAAAATAAAAAAAAGTCTCGTTAAATTATGAAACTCAACAGTGAGATGGAAGAAAGAAAGAAAGAAATAGAAGGGGAATGAGAAGTTAGGTCGTCAGTTAAAAGTTTTCAAATTTTTCAGAAACGATAGTTTTTTGGTTCCGCAGAATCATCCTGCAGAATCATCCTGCATTTGAGTCCGCAGAATCATCCTGCAGCTGTGTTAGATTTCAAATTTTTCAGAAACGATAATTTTTTGGTTTATTTTTTTTTTTTAAACTGTGCTACTTTAAAAATTTCGGTTACAATGGGCTACGCCCTCTAGGCCCCTACTCTCGAACCAAAGATTCTCTCACTTCATTCAGCCTTACTTCCTACTGTTTTTTTTTTTTTTTTTAAATTATGTTTTGTTCCATCACTTTGAAACATAAAAGTGAGTCCGTAATTTAATAATGATTCAATAATATCTAAAATTTATACGAGGTATAATACTAATGAAGCCGACATTTTTATTAATATCCAAAGTTTAATACAAATTATTAATTATACCCAGAGTCGGACCAATTATCGAAATATACCCAAGCCGGCCATTTTCTGGCCGGCTATGTACCCTCCCTAAGCCGGCCAGAAAATGGCCGGCTATGTTCCTTTTTTCTTTTTTTCTTTTTTAACCCGCATTAACCCCTATATATACCCTTTTTTCTCTCTCCTCTCACAATTCTCTCATCCCATCCGAATTCCGAATTCTCTCTTCTTCTTTGAGGTAATTTTTTTTTTTATCTAATTTAATTTTTAATTTATTTATTTTAGGGTTTAGAATTTAGGTTTTAGGTGTTATAATTTAGATTATGTTGTTGTAATTTAGTGTAATTAGCTAAGTTAACCAATATTTAGTGTAATTAACACAATTGACCAATATTTAGGGTATTTTGGTCTGTTTTACCATAATTATGCCGATTGAGCGTAATTTTACCGAAATTAGCACGTTTGACCAATTTTTAGGGTATTTTGGTCTTTCTTACCATAATTAGGCTAATTAAGCGCAATTAGTGTAATTAGCACAGATAACCAATATTTAGGTTATTTTGGCCTTTTTTACCATAGTTATGCTGATTAAGCGTAATTTTACCGAAATTAGCACGTTTGACCAATTTTTAGGGTATTTTGGTCTTTTTTACCATAATTAGACTGATTAAGCGTAATTTAGTGTAATTAGCACAGATAACCAATTTTTAGGGTATTTTGGCCTTTTTTACCATAATTAGGCTGATTAAGCATAATTTAGTGTGATTAGCACAGATGACCAATATTTTGGCCTTTTTTACCATAATTATGTTGATCAAGCGTAATTTCACCGAATTTAGGTTATTTTAGATATCATGATGCCTAGAGCACGGCCTACCCAGCGTCCATTAGTGGACGAGCCGATCAGTACTAGCAGCACGGAGCACATCAGTCCTCTCCTGTGGATTCCCCACAGCGAGCACCGAGTCTCACTGGCTTCTCGTGAGGTACGTTCCTTTTCTTATATTTTCATTAAATTTTGTTGGATTTAAATTTTATTATGTTGTCACCATGCGGATTACATTTTTCAACGCAGGACACGGATCTTCTAGATGTGAAGATGAGATGCGTTCACATGAGGTACTACGAGGTGATGCAGCCGTACCTCTTCAACCTGGGTCTCCACCACGTTGTGGACATCGTGCGCACAGAGAAGAGCATCATCAATGCATCTCTCATCGCCGGACTGGTGGAGCGATGGCGTCCCGAGACGCACACGTTTCACATGCCATTCGGAGAGATGACAGTGACTCTCCAGGATGTGAGTGCTCTCTGGGGTTTGGCTATCCGTGGCACACCCGTCGGCGGCGTCTCTGACAGCACCAGCTTCGCAGGTTATGTCGAGGAGTTGTTGGGAGCTGACCCGGAGTATATCATTGGGGACCGAGGGAGGTCCAAATTTCATCTGCGGATGACGAGGTTACGACAGCACTTCATCGCGGGTCTTTCGGCAGATTCCACCGAGCAGGAGATTGTGAGGTAAATTTTATAACTTGTTTCTACTAATTAATTTATAATACGATGATTCTATTAGAATTTTTATATGTTTTGTATTGCAGATATACACGCGGCTACGTGATGGACCTTTTTGGTTCTGTCATGTTTCCTGATTCCAGCGGTGATCTGGTGCCGATGATGTATCTCCCGTTGCTGATGGGCATTGAGCGGCCGTCGTCGTACAACTGGGGTGGAGCTGTCCTGGCGTATCTGTACTCCCACCTGTGTCGCAGTAGTGAGGTAAGTCACCAACTCTTATTTTAGTGTAAATTATTTAATCAATCAATCCATCAAAATACACTGACGCGTAATTTTCTTGAAAATGAAGCCGACGGCGAAGCAGATGTACGGGCCGGTACTCCTGCTTCAGCACTGGTCGTGGTCACGTCTACCAGTGGGCCGTCCTATCCCCAATGAGGCGCCGGATTGGGGAGAGCCAGATGTGTTTCACTGCCCGGCATACGCCAAGAAGTGGTACGGTTTCCACCACTACCAGGATCGGACCCACGGTGCTACCGTTGGGATCAGGCCAGTCCGGTCAGAGCTTCAGAGTTTGCCAGAGCCTCTTGTTGAGTGGACGCCGTACGATCAGTTGTACGAGGAGTTTCTCTTGCCGGGCAGTGTGACTGACGAGCAGGAGCGGGAGATGTGGTTCTATCGAGGTCCACTCATACATTTCTGGACAGTGGAGCACCACTACCCAGATCGGGTGCTCCGCCAGTTTGGTCGACCGGCGTTCATTCCCGCAGACCCATCTCTGCCGAGTTCCACGCACAGAGCCCTGCACAGGTATGTCGTAGTCTATTGTATTTATTGTTAAATACATCATATTACTTGATAGCTTTTTATTGCAACTAACGTCTTCCTTACAGCGTTACCCACCGAGCGCGACTGGATAAGGACTGGAGCACTCATTTCGATCCATACTACAAGAAGGCCGAGAATCCTCAGTATATAGACTTCTATCACGAGCCAGATGTGCTTCAGCAGACCCAGGGGGATCCCCAGTTGAGGTACGATGTATGGTACACGCAGGTCTGCATGGCGAGTGTCTATCTGCAGGGTGATTACGGTGCCCATCTTCGCGACAGGATCAAAACGGATGATGGTTACCATCCCAACGGTCGTGCATGGGCTCGCCAGGTAAAGCACCTAAAACCACATAGTTTTGGTCTAACTTAGTAGTATATCAAGGTTTGATCTGACATGCCAAATTTTTTTCAGCTTTTGGCCGCGATCAAGGAGTGCGGGCATGGGATCCGCATGCTAGGAAGGAAGAACTGGAGACGGCTTGGGTACCGCACACTCAAGAAGAATGCGAATGTGGTTGAGGATGCCGGGCACGGTGGAAAGATCATCGGTATGCTGCGAGACGCCAGAGAGAACATCAACTGGCGTGAGATAAATCCGCATGAGCCCGATCCGAGCCCGGTTCTGATGGATGATATGCCATCTTCCCCCGATTCACATCCAGAGTGGGACTACCATCGTTGGGTATTGTCCGACATTGGGTGGACGGTATGGTACGACGAGCATGGACGTCCGGTGCAGCCTCATGTATGTCATACTTCAGTATCTGTCAGGTTTTAATAAATTTCTTCATTCAGATCAAATTTAATAATTTATGTGTATGATTGCAGGGTCCAGCAGAGATGCCACCACAGCCACCACCTGCGGAGACCGATACTTCTGAGTACGAGTCCCTCTCGTGCAGTCTCCAGGACTTCGGGGTATTCGATGACAGTTTCATGTCGGCACCGGCATGGCCCCGATATGGCACAGAGATGCCGCATGATGGAGAGGCTAGTGGTAGCGGGTCTCATACTCAGCCTGACTTTGGGACTGGGTTTGCCGCATCTACCTTCGCTACACCTCCGCCAGTACCGACAGTCTACACGGGCGATGCCATATGGGATAGTGCCGACCAGATACTCAGGTCTGCCGATGCCAGTGAGGAGGCCGAGAGAGAGAGAGAGAGAGAGCCTGGCCGCGGCGCTGGCGCCGGGCGAACGCCGGAGTACCGGCTCAGCGATATTCCCCCTCTCCGTTTTAGTTGTATTTTTACTAGTTTTGTACTATTTTATTTCATATACTATTTATGTTTGGTATATTTGGATTATCCTATATTTCGGTTCTTGTGTATGTGTGCTTTTATGGTACTATTTTTATATTTTACAGATCAAAATAAATTATCATGATAATGCTAAACAGAAAATATTACAACATTAAAATAGTAGCACAACATAAAAAATAATATAGCGTATTTCAATTAATATAGCGTATTGTAATGTAATGTAATGTAATTTAGCGTAATTTAACATAATATAGTGTTATTCAATATAATTTCAATTAATATAGCGTATTTTAATATAAATATGCTAATTATATCAAAAGAAGTAATATAACAAATAATTAAACAAAAAATTTCAAATTTTCAGTGTTAAATTTCAATATTTTGATTTTCATAGTGTCTCTCTTAAAAAAAAAAAAAAAAAGGAACATAGCCGGCCATTTTCTGGCCGGCTTAGGGAGGGTACATAGCCGGCCAGAAAATGGCCGGTTTGGGTATATTTCGATAATTGGTCCGACTCTGGGTATAATTAGTAATTTGTATTAAACTTTGGATATTAATAAAAATGTCGGCTAATGAAGCCGACCCTTAATTTCTCCATAAAGGTCCGCTTGATGTGTACGAAAATGAGGAACTTTTAAAAATACTGGAATGTTAGCTCCAGAATAAAAATTGTTGCATTATTTTTTATTGAGATGTTTCATGTGTGAGAATTTTGAATTCCTCCAGATTTAGATCATGTGGTCCGCAAAATATTTGCATGCCGTATTGATTTGGTGAGCACAGAAAAAAATGTTGGTCATATAATTTCATATATTTTTGAATTTTGCCGATTCTTTAATACAATAAAATAACCTATGGAATGTATAATATTGATATGTAGTAAGTAGCTGCATAATCAAATATGATATTTTTTTCGTGATAGTTTCCATCTCAATATCAATTGCGGATCTCGATCGGACAAAATTCACCATACAGCGCACGAAGTTGATTCTTCCACAAGGGAGAGGGTGAAATCACAATAATAGAGTTAGAGATTCATGAATTTCTTCGTCCAGTTAAATTTTCTATATCAATTAGTTGCTGAAACCCCTAAAATTAGGTTCATCAACTTATTTTCTCTTTTGTTCTCCACCAAAAAGCAATGGTAGACCCCACAGAGTTACCGTTCATACATACAGGCAAATACTTGATTTTCATATATCTTAGTTAACAACTTACAAGTAATGTCACTGTAAAATCATATTTTTTTGCAGTAAAATGAGGTGATATCTACTGTAGAAGAAATACAAACAATTTACTGATCTTCCTTTCACCTAAACACTTTACTAGAAAGAATAAATCAATCAAATCCAAGTATCACCATAGTGTTCTATCTCAGAACAAAACCTGGAGCCTTCCACTTCTGGTACAGGGAGGGTATTACTTTAAGTGAAAAGCCGAAAATAGAGCTGGAGTTTCATTAATTCTTCCTCCAGTTTATTTGCAATATCAATTTAGTCCGTGAGACACCTAAATTTAGGTCCATGTCTTTTATTTTTTTATTTTAATTGTTCTCAACCAAAAAACAATGCTGAGGTACTGACAGAGAGCCCCCTGCACTTAGTTCATACCGGGATTGTACATAAATACTTCTAAAAAAACTGCAGATTCTTCAAAATGATATTCTACATGCAATATATCTTCTAACAAAACAAACTAAAGGACACCAACTGGAGAGGTTGATCAATGCACAATTCACTGCCAGATCTGCATATGCTTTTCTTGCTTCAAGGGGTACTTTTGGAAAATCTGAACAAAAAAAGAATTTTGAAGCTGAGAGTACCTGCAACGGATGTTAATTATCCATTGGCTCATGTTATTAAGCAAGGTTCTAATGACAGATAATTTGATCAAGACATGTTCGCACCTCCAAGTATCTATTGACCAATATGCGGAGCTGACACCAAAACAGTACAACATTTCTACAATAGATGTGTTTATTTCCGCATGGCAGAATTGTATACACATTTTCTGAGTGAGAATGAAGCTAACCCTTCTTGGAAGCTAATCCCAATGCTTCCTCCATTGTTTACTGATTTAAAGAAGAGTAGAAAACTGACCAAAAAGTCAAGGCCTTACTGGTTATCATTTCTTTCTCTGCTGGCAAGAAAAACTGTGCAATAATGGACATTCAAGGCCATGGGCTTTAATGCAATTTTCACATTTGTTTTCTTTTCTCTTCTTGTATTTTATCTTTTTCTTTCTCATTATGTTCTTTGGCTCAATCCTCCTTTTGAGCTTCTATCATTTTTTTTTTCTTCTGTACTGAACCTTTCAATTAGTTAAAAATAGAGCTTGAGCCCTCTACTTTTATATTAAAAAATAAATAGTTCCTCCAGGTAGTTACATTGTACCCTTCTAAACAATGCCAATGTTTATTACAGCAATCAGGATTAATTAACAATATGCAGCATAATATTGATCCTTAAGCAAGTAGAGTTCCGACCATAACAGTGACTGCTTCACCACTGATGCACACTCTCTGAGATTTCTCATCCAATTCCAGGTGCAATACACCACTTCTTGGTGAAGCCTGAAAGAATGAAAGAATGTTAAGAACTTCGAGCCAACTCTTTAGATGTATATATTTATAATGAAGCTATGAAATTTTATCTAATTATATAATGAATCAATGGCATACCATGAAAGCAGTGAGACTTTTCTTATTTAGCTTTGTACTCCAGTATGGCATCAAGGAACAGTGTGCACTACCGCATACTGGATCCTATTAATGAGAGAGAAAAGAGAGATCATATACAAAATATTACATAGTAATCGAAGCAAAAACACCAGGGACTTCAATAATTTATTTCGAGTTACCTCGTTAATGCCGAATTTGGGGCAGAAGAAGCGGCTGAAGAAATCAAATCCAGACCCATCTGGAGCTTGTCCTGTAACTATAATCCCTCTCCCTGCACATTTCTCAATTTCTTGAAAATTAGGCTGCAGTTCCGCAACTTCTTTTCCAGATGAAAGCTCCACCTGGAAATAAAAGAATAATAAGAAGAACAAAAAGTTTTCTGTTTGGTTGAATAGTCTGACCCCATGAAAAAAAATAACCAAAAATGAAAGAAAAACTAGGAACATAACAAAAAAAGAGAATATTACAATGAAGTCCTCTGATGCAGTTGCTTTGAGAATGCTAACAACAGACACATCATTCAGAGTCAGAGGAATTGATGGAAGTTCACTTGCATCACATCCGACAACTTGGTCTGCTGGGAAGTCCAGTTCAATGAAGAACTTCACCTTCCCATCTTTTGACTGGCTTATTTTCTTGGCAGTTAAAAGCCCTGATTTTGTGACAAACTCTACAGTTTCATGATTTACAAGAACAGAAGTGAACAGGAAATGGGCGGCAGCTAGTGTAGCATGGCCACAGAGATTGACCTAATAATATTTGGTAAATGTCGATAAGTCCCTAAAAGTAAAGAAATTTCTAGGTAAAACTTGAAAAATAAACTTGAATGATACAGTCAACTATGCTTAGTAAGGAACATGCAAGGAAAATGTACCAGGATGTCAGTTATAGATACATTTTAATTGTAGTACGAATTTTTATCAAATATAATTCTACAGAATCCAATAAATTGTAGTTACAAACTATGTTTAGTAGTTATTAAGGAGACATGTTGCCAGTAAGTAAGTTGAGAAATAAAGATATAAAGAAGTAAGAAAGGACACCTCAGCAACAGGGGTGAACCAACGAAGGCCGAAACGTGGGACAGTCGCGCTTTGATTGCAGGAATTAGGAGATCCATTGGCCGAGATCACACGGGTTAAGTAGCATGTCTCAGAAATGTTAAACTCTTTGGCAACAGAGAGCATCCACTGTTCATCCACGTCAACATTCTCTTCTAATATGCATACAGCTGCTGGGTTCCCCTTGAAAGCCTCATTAGTGAACGCGTCTATCTGAAATTTAATGAGAATAATATATGATAAAAAAGGATAAAAATTAAAGAAATAAATGCTTAATTTATTTAACAAGAGGAATCTATCCCTGCTTTGTATTATTTTGCTTGAATCGCGTATTCTGGTTTATTGAAAAAATTAATAACTTGAGTATGGAGAAAAAAATTCTCCTCTCGCTTAAGGAGAAAAATTATTATCTCCAACTCTAGCTTCCACAAGGAAAGGGTAGAAAAAGTACATACGACAGCATATTTGATCGCTCTTTGAGACATTTCCACAAACACTTGGTGAGCGAGTTGCACTATTGAGGGGCAAGTTCTCCGATACTCCGAAAGAGGAAAATAGGAAATAAACAAGCGGAATGGGGATCCTGTCAACAGTCAACACAAGCAGCGACTTGTTCGCTTATTCGATGCTCTACGACAACTGGAGACCGTTAGTTTCACATCAAACGGCACCGATAGGTTCTAAGGTTCTAACAGATTTTCTGCTTAACATGTCCCGATGTCCCGATTAAGTTGATAAGGTACGAAATCCGATCCGAACCGTTTGATATAAAATGGAATGTTATAAATTTATAATAGATTGCCTTAGCGTCAATGTATATTCCGGGCCTATAAAATTGGATCATATTTCGGCCCGTATATCTTGACAAACCCGATCTAAATCAAATATTTTCACATGTTTCTCGACCCGCCTACACAAACAATCTCTCCCCTCTCAACAAGGCCGGCCATGGCTACTCTCCTCCACTCATCGGTCTCGATCCGCACAAACAATCTCTCTCCCCTGTCAACAGCAACAAGGCCGGCCATGGCTGCTCTCCTCCACTCATCGGCCCCTCCTGTAGTAGCCAGCGCTCGCAAGCGCAAACGGCGATCTTCTAGAAGAAAATTCAAACTACCCGCATTCCCTGGCTTCCTCCTAAAGCGTGCCTTCTCCTCTCTCGCCTCCCAACTTCCCCCGCCGCTGGATGTCCTTGCTCCTCCATTGATCAACGGCTCAAGACGAGGCGTCAGTTCTTCCAGAGTTGAACCTTTGTTACTTCTTTTGTCGACTGCATCGGGCTCCGCGCTCGGATTGAATGTGAAGGAGATCGCGAGAATGAAGATTCGGGTTGTTATACCAGAACTGGGGAGCAAGGCTGGGTACTTCTTGCTAGGGTTTGTGTTGTGCTTCTTGATTTGTAAAGCAATTTTCTTTAAGCCGAGGAGACGGAGCGGTTGGAGATTCTAATCTTGCCCTTCTTTATTTTCTTTTCAAATTAGTTTGGTCACATGGTAAAGGTGTCAGTTCCCATTGTTTACATGATCTTGATTTCTTTTTAACTGATTTGAGATTCAGCAAATTTCGTAATTTTTAGTTTTTTTTTTTTTTTAGGAGAATGATACCTGAATTATGTTTCTCTTTTAATTTTTGTGAGGTTGATGTGGTTAAATGATTGACATATCCAAATTTTGTGCTTGTTTGGTGGTTGTGTAATCATATGCAGAGATTTCTGATTAGTAAAAGTTCAATACATCGCCATTTGTATTATGTCTGGTTTAGTGCAACTATTAACTATATTTACCAGTTTTTTATGGTGTGCTGACCAAAGAGTATGGGTTATTTGCTTTCACTTATCAAAACCAAGTTGATTGTTAGCAGTCAAGTTACTATACAATTTTAAGCCACCTGAACAAAATAAGCCAAAATACTGAACCATTCAAAACAAAGTAACATTTATTCAGTTCAAACAAAATAACCAGACAGAATGACACTACCAGAAAGTATTAGTCCATAATGTCTGTGCCTATGCGGTACCTCAGGGTATTAAGTGGTCAGCCCACAAAATTAGGACCGTCCGATTATGCGTATGGGTAGATCTGTAGGGAAGGCATCATTGACATTTGTAATGAAATTATTTGGATGTCATCCTTTCTAGTGAGATGCCGCAAAGGATGTGAAGTCCAAAGAGTATTGCCATCTTAATTTTTGTTGCAAACATGCTATTCTTGTTTTGAAAACAACACACGACTTCTGTTCTTTTGTTGTTTTAATATGGAAACTTTGCCCACAACATGTTTACGCAGTGATGATGAGTCCCAAGTTATATTTGATTGCTAATTTATCAACTATATGAACAGCAGTCTATAATTCTATTTTTCTGTTTATAGTCCATAAATATGCCAAATAACCAATGGGATTTGAATTCATGCTTATTTCGTGTTGTTCTGGTATAGTTCCTGGGACATTCAGTATATAATTGCAGTATAAGGAAATTTTTAGATTGGTAGAAAGAGTACTGTAGTTGTTAGATTGGTAGAAAGATCGGAGCTAATGTTTCCGATTCAAAAGTTTGGATCGGATTTAATGGCTCAGATCCAATATTTTGTTTTTTCAATTTAAACAGATTCACATGGGCCATAGAAGATCTGAAGTACATCCAAACTTTTTGTAGGTTCTCTCCTCCTTGTTCTCCGGAATTCGCATCCACTGAGATATCTCATATGTTGCGTGACTTGATGAAAAATTTCAACTGTTCAAATATCAAAGCTCAAATAATATTGGCCCTGCATTATCCCCAAATAGATACCGGACACATTGGTCACGCAAAATATGAGATATCTCGAAGGATACACACTCTGTTCTCCGACCCTCTTCTTTTCTCCTTTTAACAAAATTGAAGAATTTCTATGCCCGTTATTTATGCAACCTTCTGTGTTGTTGAGGCAAAATGCCAAAAAAAAAAAGACTAAAAGATTGGATCGGAAACATTGAATCCGATCCAAACTTTTGGATCCGATCTTTCTATTGGTACAAGAAAATTTGTACTCTTTCTATTTCTCTCTCTCATTTTTTATTGATTTCTAATTTTCTATGAAAAAAAAATTCTCGCAGTATAAAGTCCCTACTGTACAAAGTTTGAGCTACAATATATTGTTAGTAACTTAGTATTATGTGTTCAGTTATTAGCGCAAACCTTGAGGATATTTGTTTAAAAAATAAAGAAGTGAATACAAAAACATAATGCTACTGAGCTAGCTCTGCCTTCTTATAAACTCTAGTAGAATAAAATGGAAGATTATAAATGTGCTTGCTGTTCAAAGACCCAGTAATTTGGTAATTGACAAAAAATGACAAAAAATGTTTGATTGCTTTCTCATGCCTGCCATCTAGGAATATACCAGTAGCACTGGATTTGGATAAACCAGCAAGTCCATAAGAAAGTCCATAAGAAAGCAATTGAAGAAGCTAGAGATGCTAGGAGATGGAGGCAATAAGCTGTGATTATCAGATTTTTTGGGTGGTATGCTGAGCTTGGAGTAGGTTTGCCTTTATATAGATGAAATTTGAGGAAATAAATCTGCTATTCCAAATCCACCCCTTCATATGTTTTGAGATTCGTGCATAAAAATAACTGCTTTTCAGATTCGTGCGTTCTAAAAAATGAAGGGATGGATTTGGAACAATAGGGTCCTGCGATTCTTTGGAATTTATTTCCGAAATTTGATAGACTGAACTGGACAAAATATAACTTTGTCCCTTGGATTGTCCTATCTTAATTTGACAGTCTCGATCAGGATAGAAGAACATAATTTAATGCTCAAATCTATATATAAAAAATTAATCATGTTTTTCTTTGAATTAGAACTACTTTTTTTATAGTTTGATTTGGTCCAAACTTTATTTGGGTCTAGTATGAACCTTCAACTCGGTAATGTATGGACAGAGTACCGTCAATCGATTAATCAGAAATAATCGGTAATAATCAGCCGTTCTTTATAACACAGGTTATGAGAGCATCTCCAACCCAGCAATCCGTAAAAAATTAAAAACAGCTGTAAAACACTATTTAAAAATTAAGTTCATTTTAGTTTCTTAATCTCTCCATCTCAGAAATTGAGTCAGAGCCAATAGAAAAGAGAACAAAAGAGTCAGAGCCAATAGGAAAGAGAGAGAATATTAGCATGTTCAAAAGAAATCGTTTGCTTTATAAGTAAATTTTTTTTTTTAACAATTGACCTACAACTCAACAATTATATTAGCAATTGACACATCATATTAGCAATTTAAAAAAAATTACCTTTGTAGATGCTCTGACATTCGAAATGAGTAATAAATCTCTTATGACCAAATGATACACCCATGACATGAGAAATGAGTAATAAACCTCTCATGACCAAAAGATAAAACCCAGACAGGATGATGACTGAGTAGATATATATATTTTTTAAAACAATCACATTGTATAGGAAAGATTATACCAATAGATGTTTGCTCGTGATTTCTTTCCTAAGGAAGCATTATAAGTTGCATATTATTCTGTCCAGAATACAAATGTGTGTGTTCTTACCTTCGCTTGGAAGAAACAAGTTTGACTCAATGTTTTGTCAGCATTGGTTAATTTAAACTTATATGTAACCTCCAAGTTTCATACTCTAAACAACTCGTAATAGTTTTTTTTATCAATTATTAAAAGAAAAATAAGTGTGAATTGACGCAATAACCACGTGGGCATTGTTATGATACTCGAGATATTCGGTGTACATTTTAAAAGGTAAGGAGAACAAGTTTGAAAGCTCAAAACAATTGTTGATAATTCTCGAAATGTATTTTGACTTGATCAAAACTTATGTGATAGCTGTCAACAATTATTATTTTACTGAAATAAACAAGTGTACATCTGCATAATGAGAACAGAGTAGGTCCGATGCCCATCGGACCTACTTTTAGGTTCAACAAGCATGACAACCGTCTGATCTAATTTAAGATTTGTGCGCATGAAAATTGAAACAGACGTGCAGTTTAAAGCATTCCACACGAATCTTAAAGCAAATCGACGGTGATTAAACCATCGAACCAAAGTAGGTCCGATGCCCATCGGAGCTACTCTCAAGTGCTGCATAATAGGTCACTATGCATCCACACAATAGTGTACATTCTAAAGTATGTAAAAAAAATCATAGAAGATGATTAGATGAATCCATAAAGAGTGTTGTCAATCCTGTTCGCCTTGTGGTTCTAATTTCTTTTTCTAACAATTTAAGTGCATTATAATATCCTTTTTCAGAAATCAAGCACCTTACAAATTAGTAGGCCCGTCATGCTGAAATCTAGGCAGGTAACTGCAGGCAATGAGTTCCCAAATCACACGACAGAGTTTAAGGGGTGATTAAATTGTATTTAGGTGCAAATACAGTGCTGCTGTCATTATTGAGCATGTTCAGAAAATTTAAGGGATTATTAGCAAAATATTTGATATATGGTCCTAGAATCAGGCACTGATCCATATAGGAAAGAAACAAGTCACTTGACATGAGACAAAGAGAGAATGAAAACAATGCCTAGAAAACAATACCCAACCGCCTTCACGGCCTTCAGTCAGATGCAAATTAAGGCAACCACAACACATTCAAAGAAAATCATTAATCTTGTGATTAGTGAAGATTGATATACTTTTTATGTTAATTTCCATCTCAACATAAGCCTCACTTCTGACAGAAACCTAAAGCTTGTTTAAACGTACATTATTTTCCTATTAATCTGAAAAACATAAAAAAAAAACATATACCTGATCATATAGATGCCCAAACTTCCCTGCTTCCTCGTGCATTTTTTGAGAGAAACCAAAACCTGACTGTTTTTTTGGGCATTATTCCAAGCAAAAGATTTGCAAACTCTGGTGATTTTCATCTTGATTTAATAAAGACAGGGGCAGTTTGGTCAATTCATCCGATGATGAAACCATATATATCATTGATTGTTGTTTTTTGGTGTAGCATTTTTGTTTTCTTGTTGCATTTGTTGAAGTGGCCTCCTATCAACCATGGTCTCACGCCGGGCATTGGGCTGAGGCCTTGATCTGGTTCGTGTTTGTTGCCTCTCGGTGAACCGATATTGGGGCCTAGGAAACACCTTCCCATCAATGTACAAATCCCCTGTTTGTGGTAAACAAAAAAGAACAAATTAAGACATGGGTTTTTAATTTATGCCATCTAGGAGTTCTACATTTGTAGCTAGACCTGAAACAACTTTGAGACTTAATAAATGTCATCTAAAGATTTCTATTTTCAAGTATGCCACATTAGTTTATAGTTCTCGACATTATAGTGTTTGATTTAATCCAGGAAAAAACAATCTCGGACCTTATATTATACCAGTGACTTGTTGCATCAGTATTTATTGCCACACTAGACAGACAGTTTTGATAACTATCAAACTTTTCTGTTGACATTTGAGTTTTCATGACAAAAATCAATAGTCATTGAATGCACATACCTCCATAGTCCTGGTTTGGTACATCCAAGTAAGAATCAGGCAAAACCCAAAGAACGCCTGGCAAACCTGAGAATACAAGTTTATATCAATACATGTATTATTATTCTCATTGAAAAAAGTTTAAAGAAGGCCCGGCAAACGTAAGATGAAGAAAACTATCAACCTTTGACTTTGTATGAGAGCTCCTCCGAAATTAGGGCACCAAATCCAGTGTATGTTGTAGTCGAAACAGAGTATATTTTCTTTCTTGCCTCCTCTTCACTGTCATGTAAAACAAAAGGTAAATTAAATGTTTTAGTCATCTCAACTTCCTTCAAAATATTGAACTTTCATGTTTTATTCATCCCTCTTTCCTTTGGCACTCACACATACAAGAGAGATATTCATTGTTTTAACATGAAATGTCAGGTTGATCGGGTCTAAATGTCAGAACACACATGGAGCAACCATTGCAAATATGCAAGCCTCAAAATAAAAGGCATGCCAATTGATTTACATGATTTCATAGGTGGCATCACAGGAGGAACAAGCAACATTTTCTGACAGTGGGCCCTTGATTTCACTCTAGACATGGTAAACTGATGGCATTCCTTGGATGAGAGAAACGACGTACACGATGTCATAGGTGGTTTTCTAATAAAATGCCTGATTAGAAACCCAAATGGTAGGTGGTCAATCGAAAAGTTGACTTATCCATCCTTAATGGCAAGTAAACAGTGCTTAAAAGATATTGCTGTCAATAGTTTATTCCTGTGCATGCTTGATAAGATAGTTTTTGATTCAAGCCCACAACTTCATTTTCCCACAAGAAAATAATAATAAATCTGATTGTCATCTACAAATAAGAAACCAGTCACTTGGCTTAAGTTATGTAATTTTCTATTATTCGAAAAGTGCTGACATAACTTGTTGGCACTTCAAAGTAGATAGTAATCATTTCCAAACTAAAAACAACTTACAGTGATAGGAACTGTTTTAAATTTCAACTTACCATACATTCCCCACTAAAAAAAATTCAATTGAGATTTAGAATTTTTAGTGCTGAAAGACTAATCTCAGGGAAAAAAATCGGTGCTCAAAGTCTCCACACTCTACAAAAGACGAACAGAAACAATACATTTGCACCAACCATTTCCCCCTCATACCATTCCTAAATTTAGGTAGAAATATCTGGTGATATTACCAATATGTTGTGGTAAGGTTTTACAGGTAAAGGTCAGCTCACTTCACGAAAGAGAAAAGCCCCTAATTGAATTTATTACCTTCCAACAACAGAAGCCAGGGTTTTGACGTAGGTGTTAATCATCTCCTCCTCAGAAGGCGCACGACCGGTGGGGAACTCCATGACAATAAGCCAGTGCTCATAGTCGCAGCCGTCAAGTAAGATTGTCTCCTTCGGCGGTCTGTTGCTCCAGTTCGGCGACGGGTTGTTCAAGGGAGAGTAATCCGATCCGGGCGAACTGGAAGTGGTCTTGGAAAGCGACAAAATGGAGAACGGAAGGAGGTGGGTTAGGAGGCGTGGTGACAGACGCGAGCGGGACGTCGAGAGCGCTAGAGAGGAGGAGCGGGAGAGAAGGGTGGAGAGGCTCCTTCGAAGTGGCGCCGCCATAGAGGGGAGAGAGAGAGATCAGAGGCGTATGTCTTAGTGTGAGCGAATCCGCATCCCTGAGATGGTTGATACGTGTAGAAGTCTGAAGTCTGAACCGTTCAACACGAATCTTGAAGCAATCTATTTTTCTATTAATAGGCACCCTTTAAAATGTAGTCCGTCCATTCCCTCTGAGTTAACAGAATATTTCTGTTTGGATCAATCCCGTCCAATCGGAATCCGGGCCAATCCGGCTCAAGGTGGAACACACGGGGCCACTATAATAGTCGTGCAGATTCTGATTGTACGGTCCAGATCCAAACATATATATTCTGTTACCTTAGGTGATACAAATTCCTCCGTAAATCTATCAACTCAATTTTGAGTTAACTCAGGTGGGTCCAGACCCCAAAGTAACTAAACATGAGTCCGGCTAGTATGACATCGGTGTTATACGACACCAATTATAAAATTAATTAGATAGATTTCAAACAACTAATTCAAACCGTTCAAACCGATTTACTTTAGTAGTGATGCGTTTACATGTAAAAAAAATTATATTGTCTAGTTATTTTAAGTATCAAATCAAGCGGTAAAAAATGTTGAAAAATGAATGCATTAAAATTAACTTAAAACTCACACATTTGACCGCTTGACTTGATACTAAATAAATTCGAAAACTTACAAATTTTGCATGTAAACGCACAACTATTGAAATAAATCGGTTTGAACGGTTTGGATTCACCATTTGAAGTCAATTCGATAGGTTTTGGAGTTGGTATTATATAGGCTGAATGACACTAATGTCATAGCCAGACTCACTAAAAATTTGCAAAATTCAAGTTTAGATCGAAACCGTCTGATGAGAATCTGGACCATCCGATCCAAAGTAGAATTCACCCTTCTTGAGCTCGCCAAGTCTCTTTGTGAGCTTAACTCAAAAACCCATCGGATTGGTTTTCAGCGACGCATCAAAACCGTTGAAACCGATCTACTTTACGAGTGATGACATGTCAAGTTTTTAATTTTCAAACTAATTTAATATAAAGTCAAGCGGTCAAAAAATGATGAAAAATGAACACATTAAAATTAATTTATAACCAATCTTTTTTTGACCGCTTGACTTTATACTAAATTAGTTCGAAAATTTATAAATTTGACATGTAAACGCATCACTCGTGAAGTAGACCAGTTTCAATGATTTGGATGCATCGTTTGAAGCCAATTCAATAGATTTTTGAATTAAGCTCACAAATGGACTTCGTGAGCTTAAGAACACCTTAGTTCTACTCTTCCTTCTATATTTGCAAATTCTAATCGAACGGTCCTAATCTAAACTAAAATGTTGAGTTACTTTAAGGGCGTGCTCTAGAGAGGGGGAGCTCCGCACAACGACGTTCTGCTCATGCCATTTACCTGCTCCAGAAGAAGATAATCAGAGAGAAAAAAGGAAGGAACGCGGGTACTGTAGTGAGAGGAACGTGGGGGAACGCACTATACAAAGTTCTGAAATTCGTACCCCTCAAATCAGAGTGTAGGTTTCATTGTAGCAAGAAAAATCCATACGCTGCTCTTTTCTTTCTCTTCCTTCCCCTTCCTCTCTGTACTGGTGTTGTGGGGTTTGGGGTTTTAGGATTTAGTGTGAATTTCATGTTTTCTTCAGTTTTTGAGTTTGCAATTTTAGAAAATGTGTAAATAAGAATCAAAGGAAAAGATTATATAAGATTAGTTATGTTAATGTAAGCTTTATTCATCAATATTTTGATATATAGTTAATTTAACATCTTTTTTACTTTTCTTTATAGGAAGGATTCATTTTCATTAAACTGGTAAAGCATGATCTTGTGTTTTTCAAAATAAGGCTTGCCCCCAAAATTTTTATTTTTACCATTTAAAAAAAAAAAATAAACCAAAAAACATGATTTGATAAGAACTATGTGGCACAGACGCAACGTGAAATTGCGGTCAGAAATTAGATGGCCGCAACTTCACGTTGCGTCCACAGTTTCCTTACTTTTTTTCTCCAACTCACACCAACGTTGGTCAAACTTGATGGGCCCCACATATTTTTGGACCAATTAGAATTAATGAAACCATTTAAATGGTCAAACACGGTGAAAAAAAAAAGTTTGTGGACGTAACGTGAAGTGACCACTCAATTTTTGACTGTATAATTTCACATTGTGTCTGTGTTAAAAATAGATTTTTTTTAAATTTTGTGGTTTTTTGGTTTATAATTTTTTGTTAATGGTAAAAATAAAAATTTCGAAGCTTGCCCGTTGGGATAGATTAGAGGTGTGGAATGGAGAATAAAATATTTGTAGAAAATTAAACATTTTTTTATATACATTTACAGTTTTGTTCTGCAACGAAATGAAAATTTCTAATAGAGAATTGAATCAATTTCATTTCTTAAAAAAGGTCTTATTTTCCAATTACAACCTTTCTATGGAAGTTGTTATAATGGTTGGAATAGGATTTTGATTGCAAAAATTATCTTTAAATATCATATGTTAGACATCAATAACTATATCATTCAATTTTTCTGTTCTTTTTCACCTTTTTACCAAACAAGCTCAAAGGAGTTAGACTAATCAAGCATGAATTTGCTTTTTTTTAGTTTCAAAATAATGGCATACGGTCATATATATTTCATTTTCCAGCCTCGACTAAAACAGAAAATTTTATGAAATACCCTCTTTTTACAAATTTATTCACAAAGTGTTCTTCCAGAACTTAAATTTAGACTATCATTTATTCTCTTTCACCTCCCTCCTTAAATATGAACCTATTGAATTGTAAAAAGAGTAATTTATATTTGTGATTATAATATAACTAAAAGTATAAAATACTGAAAAAGTATTATGTTCATAATTCAGCCAATATTTATGTTCATACATTTTTATTTTCTAAGTACTAAATAGTCAAACTTTCAAAATTATAATTATTAATTTCCTTAAATTGAATTAAAACTTTCGTATTTTTCTAAAATTCAAAGGAACATAATTTTACATGTCAAACTTAAAACTCGAATAATTACAAGTATTTAGAATTTTGAGACGTGCAAATTTAGCAAACTTAATGTTGTGTGCTTGATGTTTTTGAAGTTTCATTTATTTGGCATTTCATTTTTTTTAAATATAATATTTCATAAGTAATATTCTAAACTCTGAAGCCAAATTTTATAAAATATGAAATGTTGAAGATTATAAATTTATTATAAATAATAAATTTGCACACATTATTAAATTTACACGTCTTAAAATTCTAAATATTTGTTTGTCAACATATATGAATAGTACTTATCGGTTTGCATCTTTATTCTTATATTAAGCACGTAGATGTCCTGATCCGTCAACAACTTTGATTAAAAGATTAAATTTCGGAATGAGTATTAACCCTCAGATCAAATATTCTGATTATATGCATCTATTTGATATTTTTTTACGTGTAGAAATCCAATTTTATTTAAACACGTACTCTCCGCATACAAATTGTATCATCTTCCTGAATGGTCATGATTTCTTTCTATCTTTTAAATGTCATTTAAATTTTTTTGAATTGATTGATAATTTTGATTGGCCATGTCTTCATTTCTTTCTATTTTTTTATATCATTTAAGTAATGTTTTTGTCATTTAATATGTCATTTAGTATGAGTTTTTTTTATAAAAATATGTCAAAAAATAAAAAATACGTCATTTAATATGTTATTTAAGGAATATTATTTACATATAAATGTTATTTAATATGTCATTTAAGGAATGTTATTTGTCATTTTTTTTTATAAAAAATATGTCATTTTATATGAATTTTGTTCTTCTCTTATAACATATTCCGTTTGCAACGTACGGGCATGATATTAGTATTAGTTATACATAACATAAATTCTTAGTTAACAAGCAACACAAATATAAGTACAATTGAACATCTGATATTTTATTTGTGCAAACCCACGGTGTTAATTAGCATAACCATATTATCGAGACATTTTGAAAGGGAAATATTTTATTTTAACGACTTTAACATATAGGCTATATAAAAGCTAAAATTGTATGTTAAGAACTACGCATATAATTAAGATGCTTATTCTTTGAAGCGATCACCTCATCCTCGTGAGTACATACATTTAGTTATTTAATGACCAAAATGAATGATTCGGAATGATCAGTGCATGAGTGGCATTGGACGTAAATGAAAAAAAAGTGTGATTCATTTATTATATATTAGATTTTAAATCATATTTTCTCGCAGTTAATTATGAACATATGTATCAAATTACAAATTGTAATGAGATATTGGATTGAACCAAATATCTCATTTCCAGTATGCCGCTTAAGACTGGGCAAAATTGTTCAAACTCGTAACTCGCTCATTTACAGCTCGCTTTAACTCGCTTATTTACAACTCGAGTCAGTTCCAACTCGAGTTAGCTGACTCATTTAATAATAAGCTGAGTTCTATGTCACCCTGATACTTCACCTAGGGTCCCGTACCCGTATCGGGTGTGTATCGGATACGGATACGCACCCTATATGGCCCCGATACGTGTCTGATACGCCAACTGGCGTATCGTCTTACGTGACGTATCCTAGACGCCTCCGATACTCCACTGATATGTTCCAATACTTTCCGATATGCCACAGATACTCGTACCCAAGATGGTAGTCCCACTCCGATACAATACCAGTACCCGTATCTGTGCAACATAGGTTGAGTTTGAGCTTATCCCAACCCTCTCATTTATAACTCGAGTTAATATCATTGATCACAATAAATCTCAGAAATCCAGACCCTTCTAAATAACTAAACCCAATTGCTGGTGCTTATGCACTAAGTTGTTGTATGAAAAATTGTTGGTGCTTGTGTACTATTATTGTATAAAAAATTGCTGGATACTGATAAATTCTTTACTAGTTGTATATAATTAATTGGTTAAACGAGTTGTGAACCAACTCGAGTTGATAACGAGCTAATTTCGAGTTTGCTATACAACTTGTTATTACCATTTCAACTTGAGTTGACTCACTCATTTATTTAATGAGCTGAGCACGAGTTGGAGGTAACTCACTTAAATTCAGCTCATTTACAGCCCTAATGTCGCTACAAATGTGTATGTACTATTATTTTTAAATATAAAGAGAAAGTTATACTAGCTGTACATTACAAAGGAACTTAATTTTGTGTATGTGGTTAATATTTTCTGCTGGAATGCTTGAGGTTTTGATAATCCAGCTGAAAGAAAAACATTTAAAAATTTCTTAGTTGATCATAATATTGACAATATATTTATACAAGAAAGAAAGAGAGTATCGAATTTCTTTAAGAATAACAAAATTGGGCCATCATATTAAACCGTAGGGCTATATCTAACGTGCTTACAGATACGAAGAAACACTGTCGAAGGATGGTTATATAGAATCAATCGTTGGCTATATCATGGCCCCACTAAGTGAATCAATGCCAAAATGGTAAAGCTGTCAGTCAAATAAAATCGTTGGCCCCACTAAGTACTTTTTAACCATAAAATTAGCGAGGTGAGCCCGGCCGGGTGCTAATTGAACAGGGTTGTCCGTGGACAATCGGGCCGAACAAGTTCTGAACAAAGTGCAGATGGGTTGTGATACGAACGGGCCCAAAGTTCAGTTCATGTTCAATTGCTGAAGAAAGTTCGGACCCAATCTGAACATGAACCGAACCTGTTCACTGAGTTCTCCATTAAGCTTCTATTGAGCAGCCCGTTTGGGTTGGATCAATCTCTCAAACGAGTAACATGCCTGATCCAGTGAGGTGACTGATTGTCGTACTTGTCGAAGCTATTACTGTAAAGACTATCAGTTTGTGGCATTTTTTTATTTGTTAAAGAGTGAGCCTATGGTGCTATGCATAGCACGGATAGCTAGTGTACTACGGCTCAATATGGTATTTTTTAAAATCCTAACGGTCGATCCAACCGTTCAATGTGATAACCATATGAATATGTACTTGCAAACTAAATTTTATATTTTTCGAATTTTTTTACTATTTTTTTAGATAGGTAGAATTTTGATGATCCAGAATTTTCAGAAAACACTGATTTTTCTACCTATCTAAAAAAATAGTAAAAAAATTCAAAAAAATATAAAATTTAATTTGCAAGTACATATTCATATGGTTATCACATTGAACGGTTGGATCGACCGTTAGGATTTTAAAAAGTACCATATTGAGCCGTAGTACACTAGTCATCCGTGCTATGCATAGCACATAGGCTCACTCTTTGTTAAATATTGAAGTTTTAATTAAGATGCTTAATTCGCTAGACATATCTTAATTAATTATTTTGAAATTTTTGTTTGGAGTTTAAATATATAATAATCTCCGACATATTTTTTTTTTCGGAACTTATTTATTATTATTATATTATATTTTTTTAGTAAAAGTTAACAGTCAAGTAATCCAATTATTTAATATTCACAATAAATTTTTTTATTCAATTTTCGAAACTGTCACCTCTTTATTATTATTTTGTTTGTTAAGTATTTATTTCTTTTTTGTTCGGTTCATACGGAGGAATATCGGAGTCATTATAAATAGTTAAAACAATTGAACTCAAAGATAACAAAAAAAAAAAAAAAAAAGGTACCACGTGGAACTGACAGGTACAAGACTGGCATGGCCGCATGCCCTCTGAATTCGGATCCAGTGAAGTAATTCAATTTTTGAGTTTTGAATCGAGATCATCAGATTCGAATCTGCGAAAATCGATCCTCAAAGTGAGCGCACGCATCCTGACGACAAAATCGAATCCCGAGATGATCTCGAGCGACGAATTTGAATCGGACGGTCTCGATCCAAAACCCAAAGATTGGGTTACATTAGGGGATCCGGACCCATGGCCTCTGCGATATAATTCTGGATATGATCTTTTTATTATTTTACGAGAATTATGCTTCATACTTTTTGTCTTGTATCTCTATGGATAATCTTCTCTATTGTTTGATCAATTTTCAATTTCTTTGTTTGATTGGAATGCCAATGAAACGAGTTATTCGTGATTTTATTTTTTCTTTATCTTTCATATTACAATATTATATGGTTTTTCTTGTACCGGCGTTTACAAGAAAATACATGTATATTCTTTTTTTTCTCCAAAACTTTTTTTTTTTGAAATTTAAAATGTGTTTTTCATGCATGCATTCCAGGACATATAACATCTTTACGTTTCTTATTTTTAAGATACAAATATTGTTGTTTTTCTCATAAAATTGTCTTAGTGTGTAAATATATTTTTCCTCTATTCCGAATTATACAATGAGAAATTAAAGTTTAGTAGTTTCTATTTCTAAAATATGAAAGTTGTCATATTATGCTGTCAGTATAATCGAAAATTAACAAAATTAGAGTACACCATAGTTTTCTTTATTTGTTCCAGTACAAAATATTCTTGTTTTATGTCCATTGGACATTGGAGAAAAAATAAGGTACGTTAATTTGAGATATTCATTTTAGGTTCTGTTCGGCACGGTTACTGTGCGCGTGGGAAAAAAAAATTCAGTTCAACTGAATTTTTTACCACGCGCACAGTAACATACAGTTCAAATTGGCCCATATCCCGAGCTCATTCCCAATCCCAGTTGGAAGCCGAACAGGCCCTTAAGGTGCACAAATTCGTCCTTTCCGAGTGCCATGAGTCCAACATTCGATATATTTTTTAGTTGATATACTCATAATATATTTTGTATTTTTGAAGTGGTTTAAATAATATAGAAAATTCCTATCCATTTAAAATATGAAAATATAACTTCCTCATTCTTTGATATTGATTAAATAGTACAATAAAAATAACGTAATTGGCCTGATTTTCTCTTAAAAATGAATTCAATAACACTAAAAACAAAATTATGTGTTGTACTTGGCTTGAAACTAAGAACACAAACCAACTAAACCACTTACTTTTTATGAATAATCTGAATTTTTATGTATTACATACAATAAAACTTCGTATTTTTCAAATTTAAAATATACGAAATTTTATATATAATTTATAAAAATTTGAGGTTCTCTATAAAGTTACAATAACCTAGTTAGTTTGTGCTCTTGGCTCCCACCTGAGAGATCTGAGTTCAAGTTACGACGAAGACATAATTTTGTTGTTTTCACTAAAAATAAAATAAAATTGACCATAAAATTGCTGGAAACAGGAATTAATTCTGAGATGTCACACTTACACTACACTATATATCAACTATATATCAATATATATATATATATATATATATATGAGATTGGCTAATGTAATAACGTTAGAACTTCGGCCGAAGTTCTAACGGGTCGTTTTTGCAATTTCAAAATCCAAACAACCCATCCGAACCGTTCAACATGTTCTCTATATTGAAATGTGCTTGGAGACCAAATTTTACATTTTTTGGAATTTTTTTGCTATTTATTAAGCCACATTGAAAGTTTCTGATCCAACGGTGAACAGTAAAAAACAGCCAAATTTTCTGGACCACCGGATCAGAATTTTCAAAGTGGCTTAATAAATAGCAAAAAAATTCCAAAAAATGTAAAATTTGGTCTCCAAGCACATTTCAATATAGAGAACATGTTGAACGGTTCGGATGGGTTGTTTGGATTTTGAAATTGCAAAAACGACCCGTTAGAACTTCGGGCCGAAGTTCTAACGTTATTACATTAGCCAATCTCTATATATATATATATATATAGGATTTGGCTAATATGCTACGCGTAGCATAGAGCCTCTCCGTGCTACGGCTCATTTTTTGAGTTTTCAAAATCCTAACGGTCGATCCGAACCGTTCAACATGATCTCCATATTAATATGTACTTGCAAACCAAATTTTACATTTTTTAGAATTTTTTTACTATTTATTAAGCCACTTTGAAAATCGCTGATCCAATGGTCCAGCAGATTTTACTGTTGTGTACAAATTAGTGTTTTTTCAAAGTGGCTTAATAAATAGTAAAAAAATTCTAAAAAATGTAAAATTTGGTTTGCAAGTACATATTAATATGGAGATCATGTTGAACGGTTCGGATCGACCGTTAGGATTTTGAAAAATCAAAAAGTGAGCCGTAGCACGGAGTGCTCTATGCTACGCATAGCACGGTAGCACTGTCCTATATATATATATATAGAGAGAGAGAGAGAGAGAGTATGGCTAATGTGCTTCCTCTAGAATTTCGGCCTCGTGCTTCCGGGGGCATATCTTAGTGTTTGATGTTCAAACAACAAATTCAAACCGTTAGATATGATCTCTATATTGAAATGTGCTTGGAGACCAAATTTTACATTTTTATGAATTTTTTTTACTATTTATTAAGCCACTTTGAAAATTCCAGATCCGGGTGAACAGTAAAAACAGCCTGGACCATATGATCTGGAATTTTCAAAGTGGCTTAATAAATAGTAAAAAAATTCAGAAAAATGTAAAATTTGGTCTCCAAACACATTTCAATATAGAGATCACATCTAACGGTTTGAATTTGTTGTTTGAACATCAAACACTAAGATATGTCCCCGGAAGCACGAGGCTGAAGTTCTAGAAGAAGCACATTAGCCATACTCTATATATATATATATATATATATATATATATATATATATATATATATCAATATATGAAGAAACTAAATTCGACCGCTAAATAATTTAGTAGGCAAAATCACATATATGATATGCTGAATTATTTTTAGAGATTTTTTAGAAAACAATGTTATGTATTTAATTTTATTTTTTTCAATCCAAATAGACAATATCCATTTGATATACCGAGATAATTTAGCTATAATCTGTCTATGAGAATTTAGATTTTTCTGCCCTATATAGTTTATTAGCACCTCTACATAATAGAATATTTGCACTACTATAATATATACATGAAATACTATTAACAATATCAATTTAAACCATGAATTAAAATACAAATTTAATCAAATAAAAAATAGTTTAAACTATGATTTAATTTTAAACTTCAACTAAATATGAATAACTTAAGCCGACCTAAATTAGAATAACTAATTTAGACTTTTAAATTTTTAAACCTCAATCAAACACTATCTTTGATCATAGGCCAGACCGGAGGCCCAGAGTTTCGCAAGTGGGTCCCAGTTGTAAGGAAATTCGCATCCTCTGAGATATTTCATATTTTATCTAACTTTCAAGTAAATCTCAACCGTTAAAATACGTTATGCACAAATCTCAAAGCTCAAATAATAGGCACCGGACACGTTGGTCACGCAAAATATGAGATATATCCGAGGATACGCACTCGTTGTAAGACCCCTTCAACAATTCATCTCCGTCTCGATCCGTTACACAAGATGACAAGAACCCTTCTCCAGTCCGACCTGTAGTTAGAGCATCTACATTCTAGCAACTCAAATGAATTTTTAAATAACTGTTAATCTCGTTTTAGAAATTAAGGTCTCTAAAATTTCTAACTCTCACATTCCTGAAATTAATTTTAGAATTTTTTATTAAGCTACGTCAGCAACAAATTAAAAAGCAGAAATAATTTGATCAGCATGGAGTTTATAAATAATTTCTTAATAAGAAATTTTACTGCATAATTTTTAAATAATAAACTCTCTCACATCTCTAAAATTAGATTAGAAACTGCTACATCAGATTAAAAACTCTAATAGTACCAGAAATGTAGATGCTCTTATGATTCCCAGTTAATTAGACAAAATGGAACATGGGTCCCAAGAGTTAAACAGAGGTTCTTTTATTTCCCAATACTACCTAATTTCTAGAGCGAGCCCATTGATGGCCCAAATCTAGGCCCAACGGTCTTTTCTTCCCTTCCCCCAATTTGATGGGTAACAAATTACCGAATTTTGTTTAGCTACTACTTTTAAAATAAAAATATACAAGCCTAAAGCGTTAAATACGGGGACAATAATACTAAGTAGTTTGTCTATTTTAAGTATTGGACATAAACAGGAATTTTGTATATATTTAAAATAGTAAATAAAATTCTAAAATAAATATAAAATTTGAGCTTCAGCCTTCAAACACATTTTAATATAGAGATTATATTAAAAAGTTCAGATAGACTGTTTAAACTTTGAATAGAGAGATAAGAATGTAACTTGTGAGGCATGAAAGCAAAGGAGCATTTTAACCTTAATTACTCTTGAATATAGCGAGTTATGAAATATTCAAATACAGATTTATTATAAATGATCTTATATATATATCTGTTAACCAGTAGATAGTTATCCGATGAATTAGCTATCCAAAAGATAATCATTCAACATACTATTATTTGTTAAATAGTAATACTCGAAAACTTCGCACTATTACTTGTCAGTTGGCATATTAGTTCATAAATTATTGGACGTGATCAAACCCACGGTGTTAGAATAACTTTTATATCATTGACACATTATGAAAGGAAAAAAAAAATGTCTAATTCTAAATAAGAAACTTGTTCCTAATATATATATAAAAGATATAAATTAAATGTTAAGCACTACGCATATAGGATGCTTATTTTTTCATGCGATCACCTCATCCTCATGAGTACATGTAGTTATTAAGTACCAAAATGAATGATTCGGAAAGATCAGTAGTGCATGAGTACTGGCATTGGACGTAATTGAAAAAAGTGTGACTCATTTATTATATATTTGATTGAAATCATTTTTCATCACAGTTAATTATGAACATATGTATCAAATTTACAAATTATGTGAGATATTGGAATGAACCAAATATCTCATTTCCAATATGGAGCTTGAAGGACACTGGTACTATTATTTTTAAATATAAACACAAAGTTATACTAGCTGTACATTTCAAAGGATGTTTAATATTTTAATTTTGTATATATGTTTAACATTTTATTTTGGAATGATAGCGATTTAAATAATCTTATTGAGAGAAAAACACTTAACAGTTTCTTAGTTGATCATAATGTTGACATAGTAGTTATACGAGAAAGAGAATATCAAATTCTTCCAGACAAACAAAACTGGACCATCATATAAAAGCATAGGGATGTATCTGACATGCTTACTGAGAGTGAACTAGGACTAAAACAATGAAGCCATACTGATCAAGGCGAAAGAAGGAGAGCTGTTGGCTACAAAAAAGTTATTGTTGACTGTAAGATTTGCCAGGTGAGTGTGCCGAAGAAATCCAGTGAGGTTCACTAATTGGACTTGTCGAAGCTGATACTGTAAGAGTGAAGACTATCTAGTTGTGACTTTTTTTGTTGTTAAAAATTGATATTTGAAGATTGATGCTTTAATTTGCTGAACATTTTCCAACTAATTATTTTTGAAATGTTTGCTAGGAGTTTGAATAATAATCTCCAACATATTCTTTGTTATTTATATATTTTTGTGCTTTGTTTGATTCATATGAAGGAACATTATAATTTATAGATAGTGAAAACAATTGAATCCAGAGATAACAAAAAAAGGTCATTATTTTACCAGAGTTATGCTTCATACTATATTGTATTCAGATCCAGTTAGGTAACTGACCAGGTAGAATGAGATTACAATTGTTTATTTTAATCTGGCACAAATCTCAAAGACATTAAAATCAAAATCGCTCGGTTGGAATTAAGTCTGGTTGATAAGGTATGTGACGGATACTCTGTGGTTTGTATCTCTATGAATGATCTTCTCTCTATTGTTCCAATTTTGGATATCTTTGATTGATTGGAAATGCAATGAAACAAGTTATTTAACAATACAAGTTTTTTCTTGTAGTCGCGTTTATAAGAATCTACATGTATATCATTTTTTTTTCCCAAAACTTTTGGTTTTGAAATTAAAATTTGTTTTTCATGCATGCATTCCAGGACAGATATAATCTTTAATTTTCTTAATTGTTAAGTCTTCTAGCATAGAAAAATATTAATATAGAATGAGTAAAAATTCAAAAAGACTGGACAGAATTGGTGCGAGACTTCTTTTTTTTTGAAATACTTAGTAGAGGCTACCAAGTGTGTGGATTACATTTACTGTCTATCACCTGAAACTTCTTGTTGCGCATTACATCTAATAGGCCCTGCACCCTACTAAAATTGAAACACTAACCCACTCCCACTCTTATTGATGTACCGCCACAGTATCTTAGCCATAAGGCCCCTTCTTCACTAATCTTGTCAGCTAGCATGCTTGGAGGGAGCACTCTTCCCCGGAAAACTTTCTCATTTCTCTGCCTCCATACCGACCATAGTACACACATAAATGCCGAAGCCCAAATCCTTTTGCCTCTTCTTAGCACCCCCGTGTTGTAATCTCTTGATTTTTCCCAAGACTGGCTTACAGAAGCACCCCTGATTAGGAGTTTGGTACCACTCTGTGTTTCCAGACTGTCCCACACCTCTCGAGCATACTGACATGAAAAGAATAAGTGGTCTGCTGTCTCTAGGTCGCAATTGGTGCACAAGACACATTTTGCTTCGCACAACATATGCCTTCTTAGCATAATGTCGTGTGTCAGTATTCTATCACGCAGCAAGAGGAAGGCAAATAACTTTGACCTTTGTTGGTGCGTAGCTTCTCCATACCTCATCGTATTGCCATCTATTCATCCCCTCTGCCATCTTAACCTTGTAAAATGAATTGGCAGTGTACGTGCCGCCCGACGACCATTTCCACCGCAACTCATCTTCCATGTGATTAAAAGCCAGACGGAGGTCTAATTCCGGAGCTAATTCAGTGATGATTGGGGCAGCTTCATGAAGGGAAATTTTGTGAAGAGGAGGTCTTGGCTGGCCGTCTTTTAACCCTCTTAACGGATCGCCATTCCAAGGGTCGTACCAGAAGGATATCCTTGTGCCCTCTCCCACAAGCCAGATGGTACTCCAATTGAATTGCGGCAGTAAGCTGACAATGTTTTTCCAAAAGAAGGAACCCGAGACCGCCCAAATCTTCGGACCATCAGTTCGATTGCCGATATCCCTCAAAATCCCTGCCATGGACGCCCAAAGGCCATCTTGCTCAGTTTGGGTCTTCCACCACCATCTCATCAAAAGAGAAATATTACGAATCTCCAAATTTGGAGCTCCCAGGCCTCCCCAAATCTTCGGGGTACGCACCAAACTCCATTTGATCAGAGAAATTCCTTTTCCCTGTCCTTCCATCTTGCCCCATAAAAACCTTCGCCTAATTAAGTCAATTCGTTTAATGACCCATTTCGGTAAGACAAAGCATGTCATAAAATAGATGGGAATAGAGGCAAGAACCGAGTTGATTAATTGAAGGCGACCCCCTCTCGAAATCAGTTTACCTTGCCATCCTTGCAATCGCTTCTCTATTTTTTCGATTAAAGGCATGAAATCTGACCTTGCCGGCCTCTTAATTGTTAAAGGCATTCCCAAGTAGTTAATCGGCAAGTCTGTTTTCTCACAACCGAGTACCAAATGGACCTCTCTTATCTGCTCTTGGGAGAGATTTAATGGTATAAATGCACTTTTGGCATAGTTGATACTCAGCCCCGAGACCGAGGCAAAAATTCGAAGGGTCAGCTTGAGCGAAATCAATGTGGTGAGGTCTGCAGTGGCCACCATGGCGGTGTCATCTGCATATTGAAGTGCGATAATCGGTTCTTGCAGCCTATTGGTGATTTGGCAGTTGAGTGAGGCATTTAGAGTAACTATCATTCTTTGCATGACGTCCACTGCCAACACAAAGAGTAAAGGCGATAGAGGGTCGCCTTGGCGAAGGCCTCGCCTATGGCAGAAAAATTCGGAGTGATCTCCATTAATTACAATTCTGGAGGTTGCGCTTTGAAGGAGTTGATTAACCCATCCGATCCATCGATCAGGGAACCCTCTCGCCTTCATCACCTTCGTGAGATTACTCCAATTAATGGAGTCGAACGCCTTTTTAAAGTCGATCTTGAGGAATACTGCTGGGGCCTTGGTAGAGGATATATATTGCAGCATTTCTCTTGTCGTCACAAAATTCTCTGAAATCTGTCTGCCTTTGATGAAAGCCGTCTGCCGGTTTGAGATAAGGTCGGGCAGTACTCCGGACAAGCGGGTGGCAAGAATTTTGGAGATAATTTTCGGGATCAGGTTGATAATACTGATTGGCCTAAAGTCTTGTACATCCTCTGCATTCTCCTTTTTGGGAAGCATTATCAGGTTTGCTTGGTTATAGAGGTTGAGATTTATTGTTCCCTGACTAAAGGCTTGGATAAGTGGGATCACCTCTGATTTAATCTCCGACCAGTATATTTGTGCGAATTCGTTGGGGAGCCCGTCCGGCCCGGATGCCTTGTTCCTGGCAAGTTGTTTAACCGCATCTTCAATTTCCTGCACTGAAAAAAAAATTTGTAAGTCGGTTAGGGGCGACGTCACCGGGTACAGACTTGCCGGGTCAAATGTCTGTACTGGTGCCTCTGTGCCAAGCAATCCTCTCATATGCTCCAGGAATATGCCCTTTATTGCCTCCTTGCTGGTTATTGTCTGGCCCAGGTGATTTAGCGAGAGAACCATGTTCCTTCGCATCCTTGCCGAAGCAAAGCCATGGAAGAAACGTGTGTTGCGGTCCCCTTCCTTCAGCCACCGACATCTAGCCCTTTGACTCCATTTGATTTCAATTATGGTTGAAAGGTGATAAGCCCTCTCTCTAAGCCGCTGCCTTAATGCAAATTCCTCATGAGATAGATGTCTGTGTTCCTCAATCCAATCAAAGAAGGATATGGCTTTCTTACTGTTTTGCAATTGCAACTCCACGTGGCTATGCTTGGAATTATGCCATTCCCTCAAAGTTCTGTGCATGTGCAAGAGCTTGGAATTAAAATCATTAGGCAGTTGATGGGAACCACCTGACTCACCCCAGATTCTCGCAATGTGCTGTTTTACCTCCTGAAAGCGAAACCAAAAAGTCTCCAATCTAAAGGGTCGAGAGCACCTCTGAAGCTGTTTACATGTTAATAACAAAGGGGCATGGTCGGAAATCATGACTTCCATGGCAGTCAGGACCATTCCTGGGAATTTGGTGGGCCATTGATTGGTTGTAAAAATCCGATCCATTTTGGCAAATACCGGCTCTGGGCGCTTATTAGACCAGGTGAAGGATCTATTTTTAAGAGGCACATCGAGCAAAGCCAGATCCCTTATTAAATCATTAAATGAACACATCAAGTTAATTCCTCTTAAGTCTCCAGAACGATCGATAAGCCATCTTACGAGGTTAAAATCTCCCGCTAAAATCCAAGGGTCGTGTACAAGCGTCGCCAACTGCTTCAGTTCATGTAAAAAGACCCTCTTTTCACTGTCTTGTGTCGGGCCGTACGCATTTGAGACCAAAAATTGTTGTCCGGTATTCGCATGGACCAGTAGTGCCGAAATGGAGTGTGGAGTTGACCAAGAGGAAATAAGTTGGAAATTCCTTTTCCATGAAATTAAACAGCCCCCTGCCGAGCCAAATGCCCGAGAGTAGACACACTGTCTATCAAAAAAAGTCGGCAAAACCGCTGACAAATAATTAAGTTCAACTTCATTCCATTTTGTTTCTTGAATACAAACGACATCACATCTTGAGGTTCTAATAATATTCCTCACTACAAAACATTTCTCTAAATTTCCCAGACCTCGCACATTCCATGACAATAATTTAAATTTTGTAAAATTCATTATTGAGTTCAGGAACAGCTAGAAACCCAAAAATACATGACGGCAAAGCCTGGTGTTACTCCATGTCAGTGAGCTCCTCATCTGAGCTCAGCTCCAGGTTGACCTGTTCTTCGTTTAAATCTCTCTCAGGTTTATTTGGCTGTGCCTCCGGTAGCAATAGTCTCTGTGCATTATCCTCCTTCAAAGATGTTGTTACCTGTTCAACATTAATACCACAGGTTGTGGCAATTGCCAAACGATGGTCATAGTCCACTCTTATCTCCACAAAGCCTTCTGGGTTTAAATTAAAATTTGCTGCCTGTGGTTCGGCCCTGTTTTTCTTTGCTGTTGAGGTATTTCTTTTGGGCCGAATGCCAGCCAGAGTAAGCCTCTTCCTCTGCCTAGTTGTTGCGCCAGGCCCAAGAGGCCTCCCAGGCCCATTAACTGGTCGGTTACTATTAACCTGCGGAGTTCGGCCTGGAGTGAGACAGCTGTTTGTCTCCCGTTGCTCATTTCCCATGTGCACGTGCCTGGCTTGGTGCGGTCCCCGAAGTGGATTTTTGGAAGGTTCCACTGCGTCCGTACCTGCAACTGTGAGTGCCAGGGGATCAGCGCCGCAGCCTGGTACGTCAGTATCCGTGCGATTTCCAGGCCGTCTTCTTGTGAGGATCCTCTTCGGCTGTGATTGTGCTGCCTTTGGTGTGGCGACGTGTTGTGTCCCAGGTTCCATATTCGCCACAGGGGTTTCTGCACAGGGTTCGGTGACAAGGGTAGTGACCAGGTGTGGATCTTCTGTGACAAATGTCGCCTGTGTTGGTGTTGCAATCGGCGCAAGTAATGGCAGCGGCTCCGGTGGGGTAGAATTATGAAGCACCGCCGTCAACTCCAGAGGTAGAGTGCTCGGATCACGGCCCAGGTAGATTTCTCGCAGGACTCGTATAGGCACCGGAATAGAGGTTTCCTCATTTTGGTGTAACTCAGCAACAGCGGTGCTGGCTGCCGGAGGAGAGGCACAAGGCGGTGCCGTGTATTCTTTTGTAGGCCTAGGCAGATCCTCCTTGGTGTACAGAGGGGCTTCCACCCATGTTTTGACTATGACCTGTGCCGGCGTGTGGAGGCCCCCGTCTACAAACATGATTTCAAGCGGAATTTTCTCCAGGGAGACCGTTGCCACCGCAGCAGTCCAGCATGCCATGTCTTCGGGGAGGTCGGGCTCTATTGTGCCTAAGTATACACCAAAGGCACTGATGGCCTTGGCTATCTCTTTCTCCCTGTAAAGTTGAGAAGGCACCCCAATAATGTCAATCAACACTTTGAACTTAGGGATTTTAACAGAAGCATCAACAAGCGGACTCCATTGGCTGAAACTGTATCCTAAGTTCCACACATCATCTGGAATGGCTCGAATAAAAGTTGCCGGGGATATGGATGCCGGCAGGGAAATGAGATAGCGAGATCGAGTGAGAACGGCCACATAGACATCTTGCACTTTCACTAAGCCCGTTTTAGCAGCACATTGTGCCACCTCATCGATAGTGAGGTCAATCTCTATTTCCGGTGCATAGAGGACCACCGTATGTTGCAAACGATCAACTTCTGCATAGTACCGGGTATCTCGGTCCGCATAGCAGAAAGTCCTTGGCGTTCTCCCCTCTGGCATCTGTTTCGGGGGGTAGGGATAGGGTCCAGTAAGGAGCTCATCAAAGGAGTGTGCTGGTTTGGCAGCAGGTTGGGCGGTTATGGCAGGATTGGTTGGGCTGGCATATGGATGGCCAGAGGAGTGTTTGTTGCAGTGGGAGCCGGTATGGCCTTCGCCCCAGCATCTGCCACACCTTCTTAGGTTCTTACATTGGCGAGCCGTGTGACCCCTCTTGCAACATCTGAAGCAAAGGCCCCGCCACTCTTTAAAAGTTGGGGATGGGGGGAATCTCAGCTGGGCATGTGGTGAGAGGTAGTGAGAGCTAGCGGTTTGGTGTGGTGCTGTGCCGGTAGTTGTAGTGGAAGGTTTAGTGGGAGGGTTGGCTGGTGGTTGTGGTGGTGTGTTGGTTTTGGTGCTGGCTGGCTGAGGTGTAGGTGGTGGGTTTCTGAGAGATTGAGCATAGGTGAGCTTGAAAGGCTGGTAGGGATGGGTAGTGGGGACGGGGTTTGGAGCATGGCGCCAATGGGGAGGGTATTTTTTCCGGCGAACCACCATTTGCCAGGCCCCAGCGCTCATTTCTCCCTCCGAAGGGAATAACTCACAGGCGAAATTCCTTGGTGCGAGACTTCAATATTAATTAATACGTTGAAATGTTGAATATGTAAACTTTGTATGTGTATCCACAATAAAGGAAAACGACTTCAAATAATTTATTTTGAGAAAGAAAAAACTGCACCAAACAACAAACTAGAGTCCCATACTAAAGCCATCATAACCCAACCTTAACATGTAAAATTTTTAAAATAGGGAAATTAATTCAATTTCTAATAAAAAGATAGGTAAACATGCATGTAAAATTATTTTTGAAGGTTATAAATAATGAAAGTATATAAATGGAACTACCAACAAAATTAAATAAATACTAAGTTATTTATTCAGAGGAGATTAATTAAACAATACGATAAATAAGGAAAGATGATTGAACTATATAAAGAATATTCCCTATAAATAGGAACGTTAAAAAAAGAATCAGCCCGTTGCTAAGAGCGGATTTATAACTGGGGGTTAGGTATCAACAGTCAGTCTAAATATTAAGAAGAGATAGAACTAGGTTTTGCTTTCTCTAAAGAAAGGAGTGCTTCTTCCTCTTCTCTCTTGCACCGCACTAGCGAAGCTACGTTCTCTTTGAAGTTGAGAGGTTTGCTTCCATCTCCTTCTTTTTGCGAAATTTAAAAAAAAAATTCAGATTTTTTCAGAAATCAACTAATCTGAAATGTGATAGATTAACATTTCTGTTGGCTATGTGGTGGAAATGATATATACGTGTTTGACATTGCGTGAACTATAATATTTCTATCTAACCTAGAAAATATTTGTTTTATGAAATTGGAGGCCTGTACGTATGCATGACAACCTAATAGTATGCATGGATCTTATTAATTTCACCACGACAAAAAAGAAAAAGAAATTACTAGCCTAATTTCAATGTATTTTTATTTCTTTTTTATGCAAATTTTGCATCTGGAAATTCCCTGAAAAAGGAATGGGATAAATTTATTTTTCTGTTGATTCCATTCAGCAAAAGAGTTGTCTTTTGTTACTGTTACTGTTATTGTTTGAGCTAGAATTATTCTATTTTGCTGAGTCGAATTTTCTTTTCTTACCCAAAATTGGCGAAATTTTGCACTAGGTAATCTAAGAGACCACCAATCTTATTTCGCTATAAAGGAATAAAAGACTGAATTACAAGCTGGATTGTTTTTTTTGAATGTAGCATGTCTTAAACGAGAGCTGGCACGTCAGCTCCAGTACAAGCTGGATTGTTAATTCTCGTTTTGACAATTTATGTATTAGCTTCAAGTTGGGAGCCTGTTGGGTTTCAATCTTCTGTTAAACTCATTTTTTTCATTATATTAATGCATTTTCAGAAACCTGTCATAGAGAACTTAATGGAGGACATATACAAAGACGACCCGAACTCTTGGATAAGGCGCACCCGTTTCTGTAAGACAGTTTATAAGAGGCTAGACGCTTCACAAATTCCCTTTATTTCTATAAATGAACTCAAATTTGGGTACTCTAACCCAAAATCAAATCGGGCTGGGGCCGTGACCTCCATGACAGTCACCTGCGACCGCACCTCAGAGTCAAGCCAGTGCACTACCATGTCATCTATGAAGTCAAACCCTGATAACGGTTCTACTGGTGAGGTGCAAGGATACTCTAGTTCCAAAAGACAAACAAAACCGGAACAGCATCCAATCATATTGATAAGTAAGCTGTCATCAGGAGGCTAGGCTATGAGCGGCCCCACTACGCGGAGAGAGAACAAGCACATAATCATGATTTTTGTTTTTTGACATGTTTTTGTTATTTTTAGTTTTTTCCTTTGTGCTTTAATTAATTGTTCGCAGAGAGAGAAACAAAAAAATGAGTTCAAATTTAACTATTTGATTAATGTCCCGTGATCATATGAAACTGACAGACGAAAAAAAGGATACTTTTGAAGATAGCACATTAATTATAGGCTGTAAGTTTTAATTTTGCGTTTTTCTATATTGCTGATTGGCAAACTTTTGTAAAAACGACATTTCTAGTGTCATTTTAATGGAACTTGAAGGCGTGACCTTTATTTTTCTCTCAAAAAAAAATTATAGGCTGTAAGTTTTACTATTAATTGCTGGATACAGAAAGAATCAATATGTGCTTCAGATTGTATTCCACAACAATCAGAATAGGCGATTATACAAAGTTAAAAACGCTAATTGTACACGGTTATGCAATTATGTACAACCCGCATATTGTATGAAAGTTTTGATAAATTGTATAGGGACGTAGAACCCATGTACCACTAGTGGAAAAAGTAGAATTAGTTTCACCCCATCAGTGTCGGATTTATCATTTGCCAGATACTGATACATATTAGGAACGGGCATATTTAAAATCCGACCTTGGTTGTGGTTATCAGGAACGGTCGTACATTATAGACCATTCTTGATAGTGCTGGCCGAATCAGGAACGGCTCTTTACAATTGACTGTTCTTGATTGTGTGTTATCAGGAACGGTCTATTATTAAAGAGCCGTTCCTGATAGTGCTGGCTGAATTAGGAACGACTTTTTAATTGGACCATTCTTGATAGTGTGTTATTAGTATCGGTTCTTTACTGAACCGTTCTTGATAGTTTTATAGGACTGGCCAATTATTTAACCGACCCTGATGGGCCCTGTATTAAGAACGGTTATTTAAATAACCAATCCTAATAACTCTTCAATCAAATTCCTTACCACTGCGCGAATTAAAACTAGGTGTTTTGACGGCTGAACAAATTAAAACAACAACTTTCACTGATATCTCTACGCGAAAACACAATATTCTCTGTCGCATTTCTCTGATCTCTCTGCACGAAACACAGTTTTGATGGTTGATTGAGGTAATAATTAATCTTTTTCCTTCATTTCTTTGAGTAATATGCAATTAAAAGCTAGAATCATGTTTCTGAGTAGCGAATTGCTATTATTGTTATGCCAAATTGTAGAAAGATGAACTCATCTTGTGGGGTAATGGATTTGTAGATTGGCTATCATTTCATCTTGTGCAACGATCTCTTCATCTCACTCGATCCAGCATCCAAAAAAATTGTAAGTATAATATGAACTCATGTTTAGTTTTGTGCATGGATGTGTATTTTGATAAGAGTATGTAGTTAATTAAATGTATTTATAGTAGGTATCTAGCTAGAGTATTGTCTTATGAGCCACAACCGAATTATTAATGCCTTGAGATCATGATACCCGTTCAAAATTAATCCAATAGGGGTTAATTTTGAATAGTCCCCGTTTTGGGACTGCTCTTTGAATATTTTGTCTCAATTAGGATGTGAATACATATTAGTCGTGTTTTAGTACTTAAGAAAATTTCGGCAGCATTTCCTCTTATTAGTTCTCCGAATACTTGGGAAACTAAGGGGAAATTCTGCCGAAATTTTCTTAAATACTAAAACACGACTAATATGTGTTCACTACGGAGACAAAATATTCAAAGAGTGAGATAGGATGGTAAACCGGCCCCATATAAGCCCTAGTGTGAACATTTAACTCTAACTGTGTAGTTAATTTTGTTTTCTAATAATTGCAGATGGACCGCAGTTGGATGTACGGAACATCACGTCTTTCAGATGAATATAAGAAAGATGTTGATGAATTCATGAAAATTTCTATGAAAAATATGACGAATAATGGAAATGCGGTGATGCCGTGTTCTTGTCGTGATTGTAGCAATATCAAGAAATTTTCCGACCCCACCAGAGTTATATGAGATATTAGTCTGGATATATATGAACTTTTCGTTATCTTATCAGAGTTATGCTTCATACTCTATTGTATTCAGAATTTCAGATCCAATTAGGTATCTGACCAGGTAGAATGAGATTACAATTGTTTATTTTAATCTGGCACAAATCTCAAAGACATTAAAATCAAAATCGCTCGGTTGGAATTAAGTCCGATAGATAAGGTATGTGAGGGATACTCTGCAGTTTGTATCTCTATGAATAATCTTCTCTATTGTTCCAATTTTCGATATCTTTGATTGATTGGAAATGCAATGAAACAAGTTATTTGTTTATTTTTTCGTTCATATTACAATACATGTTTTTTCTTGTAGTCGCGTTTATAAGAATCTACTTGTAGTCGCGTTTGGAGAGAAAGGAATAGGCGCCTCTTCTCTAATCGGAGAAAAACAGTGCATATCCTAATTAATGATACGACATTCGACATTTCAATTTGGTCTCAGTGGGTGTAGACTAGGGACAAACCACGCGGGAGCTTACTGTACCCTGCTGGTGGCAATTTTTGCCAGTTAGCATTGTAAATATTGCATACTGTGAAGGGCTTATACAAAAAGTCCATGTAAATAAACACTTTTTTACTTTGTCCTAATATATATTCGTTGACGGCTTTGCCGCCAACCTTAAAAAAAAAAAAAGAATCTACATGTATATCATTTTTTTTTCCCAGAACTTTTGATTTTGAAATTAAAATTTGTTTTTCATGCATGCATTTTAGGACAGATATAATCTTTAATTTTCTTAATTGTTAAGTCTTCTAGCATAGAAAAATATAAATATAGAATGAGTAAAAATTCAAAAAGACTGGACAGAATTGGTGTGAGACTTCAATATTAATTAATACGTTGAATATGTAAACTTTGTATGTGTATCCACAATAAAGGAAAACGACTTCAAATAATTTATTTTGAGAAAGAAAAAACTGCACCAACCAACAAACAGATCATACAAGTACTCTACAAGTTTACAGGCTCCAACGCATCACGGCGTGTGTAATTAACCCTTCCATCATTTTCTCTTTCTTTTCTCAAACCTTTCGCTAATTATAAATAGGGAGCACCTAGCTATCCTCCGTAACCTTCCCCCATTTCTTTCCCCGATTGTTAACTACTTGAGTAACTACTAACTACTTGGGGAGACCACTTACTATTTGGGGATAGCCTGATATTTGAAAGATTTTACAATTGGCGCGCGCAAGTATTCATATATAATACAACAAGTATTCATATATAATACATCAAGTATTCATATCTAAGATATCAAGTATTTAAAAAAAAACATGGACACATCACTCACCTATCTTTTACATATTTTTAGAGGTGGTTTTTTTTTCTTCGTTCAATCTAACCAATATTTCTGACGATCTGTGAGAAATTTTACAAATCTAAAACCACGAACGTCTTCTACATAATTTTCTCTTTCAAATGAGATCTATAATGACATACTTTCGAATTGTCCGTTGCACAAGTATTCATTCATACACGTTGAAATATGGATACTTATGCGCGTAAGTATTAATATATAATATATCAAGTATTCATATATAATACATCAAGTATTCATACTTAAGATATCAAGTATTTAAAAAAGAAAATTGGACACATCACTCACTTATTTTTTACACGTTTTTAGAGGTAGTTTTTTTCTCCGTTCAATCTCGTCAATATTTCTGACAATTTATGAGGAATTTTGTGAATCTAAAACCACGAACGTCTTCTACACAATTTTCTTTTTCAAATGAGATCCATGATGACATACTTTCGGGTTATCCGTCACACAAGTATTCATACCTCGTCATGCAAGTATTCATATCTCATCGTGCAAATATTCATACCTCGTCGTGCAAGTGTGAATAGTTCATGTATCAAGTGTTTTATATCTAACAAATTATATCAATTTATTTTTTTCATATGACACTGGATGATATCTGAAAGTATTAATATCAAGTATTGCAAGTATTCATACATCGTCATGCAAGTGTGAATAGTTCATGTTTCAAGTGTTTGTATATAACAAATTCTATCAATTTATTTTTCAAATTACGACTTCTCCTGCAATTTGCACCTCTCAAAATTCTAATATCCTTGAGGGGAAATTTTCAAGTACAAAAAATATTGTCTTTGTTTCTCCATCTTTCTTTTCCAGGAAAGAAGAGAGGAGACAAGGAAGAACACATAATCACCGGCAGCAACAAACAATCCAGAACATAGTGAACAAACTATTGAACATATATAGTTTACAACTATTATATATATATATCAAACAACATTATCTGACGAAAAAATTGGCTTATTAAGGACAATTCTCTCGGACATTTTATCAAACATGTGGTGTGCAAGGTGTTCATCTCAGTATTGTCCTCTATGAAGCTCAAGACCATGCCATCTAGGGACACTGTGCAGTCCACGTCAGCCCTTGCTCCACCCCCACCTGAGTCGTCAGAGTTCTGTCAACGTCAACCCTAGTTGGTGCTGCCGTGACGGTGGTCCTTGGCACAAAGAAGCAATGACCAAAGAAGGCCGAAGTCTAATCAGATCAATCCTGACCGCTGATCCAAAGTCCATGGGTTCGAGATGTGACTGAAGGCGACGACGCAGGAAGAGCTTGAAGAAGACGATGTAGATCTTAACGGCGACACTAGGCATGACGTTTTAGTGGATGTGATGGTGAAAATGGGATGAGAATGAGGTAGGAAATAGCAGTCGAGGTTGAGTGAGATTAGAGGAATAGGTGGATAGAGATGGCGCCATGGACAGTCACAAAGGCATAGAGAGACGCTTTGGCATGTGAATTTCTTGATTTTTTTTTTTTAATCTTTGTCAAACGGATATGGAGATGCTTTGACTGTTAGTGGGGGATTTTTGGGGGACGGAAGGTCGGGGTATAAATGTATAATATAATTACCCTTATAAATAATGAAAATAAATGGGACTATCAAAAAGATTAATTAAATACTAAGTTATTTATTCAGAGGAGATTAATTAAACAATACGATAAATAAGGAAAGATGATTGAACTATATAAAATATAAATAGGAACGTTAAAAAAAAGAATCAGCCCGTTGCTAAGAGCAGATTTATAACTGAGGGTTAGGTATCAACAGTCAGTCTAAAAATTAAGAAGAGAGAACTAGGTTTTGCTTTCTCTAAAGAAAGGAGCGCTTCTTTAATTCCTCTTCTCTCTTGCACGGCACTAGCAAAGCTACGTTCTCTTTGAAGTTGAGAGGTTTGCTTCCATCTCCTTCTTTTTGAGAAATTTTTAAATTTGTTCAGAATTCAACTAATCTGAAATATGATAGATTATCATTTCTGTTGGCTATGTGGTGGAAATGATTCGTATTTGACATTGCGTGAAATAGAATAATTCTATCTAACCTAGAAAATATTTGTTTTATGAAATTAATTGGACAAACCTGCATGGATCTTGTTAATAATTTCACTACGACAGAAAAATAAAAATAAATTACTAGCCTGATTTCAATCTATTTTTTTTATGCAAGTTTTGCATCTGGAAATTCCCTGAAAAAAGAATGGAATAAATTTATTTTTTTGTTGATTCATTGCTAGGTAGCTTCAAAATTAAGAGTTATTTTTATTGTTATTGATCAAGTTTTGACAATTTATGTATTAGCTTCAAGTTGGGAGCCTGTTTGGTTTCAATCTTCTCTTAAACTCATTTTTTTCCCATTATAATGCATTTTCAGAAACCTGTCATCTATAGAGAACTTAATGGAGGACTTATACAAAGATGACCCGAACTCTTGGATGAGACGCGCCCGTTTCTCTAAGTCGACGGTTTATAAAAGGCTAGACGCTTCGCAAATTCCCTTTATTTCTATAAATGAACTCAAATTTGGGTACTCTAACCCAAAATCAAATCGGGCTGGGGCCGTGACCTCCATGCCAGTCACCTGCGACCGCACCTCAGAGACAAACCAGTGCACTACCATGTCATCTCTGAAGTCGAACCCTGATAACGGTTCTACTGTTGAGGTGCAAGGGTTCTCTATTTCCAAAAGACAAACAAAACCGGAACAGCATCCAATCATAGCGGCACCACCACACAGATGGAGAACAATCACATAATCATGATTTTTGACATGTTTTTGTTATATTTAGTTTTTTCCTTTGTGCTTTAATTGTTCGCATGCAGAGAGAGGAATTATTTGATTAATATCCCGTGAAATTGATAGACGAAAAAAAGGATAGTTTTGAAGATAGCACATTATAGGCTTTAAGTTTTACTATTAATTGCTGGATATAAAGAATCAATATGTGCTTCAGATTGTAGTCACTTTCTACAGGCTCCCACGCATCACAACATGCGTAATTATTAATTAGTCCTTGTCATCATTCTCTCTTTCTTTACTCAAACCTTTCGCTAATTAATTAATTGTCAATAGCCCTGCTTCTTTTTCTCCAGTAAGAGAGGAAAAACTAAAATGAATTATTTTGCTGAATTATTCATGACCAATATATATGTCACCACCTAATTAAGCTCTGTTTATTTTTTTCTAAATTTTCTAGACATGATAAATTAATGAGATTTGGATTTAACTTTTTTAAACTCACAGCCCTAATGATTTTATTTTCCATGTTCACAAGATGATATTAATCAAGTTCTTACTAAATGAGAGCAGATGTAAAATTTTGGAGGAATTTCAAGTATATCCCTCAAAAACTTCAAAATTACATATTTCCCCCTCTAAACTTTAAAATTACGTATTTACCCCTCTAAACTTCAAAAACTCACAAATTTACCCATTTTATTGTCTTTTATATTAAAACTCATTCTATATTTATAAAATACCCATTTTACCCTTTATTAAAAGCATCAAAAGCCCATCGGACTCAAATTTGAATATGAAGGGTTCCTCTACTGTCTGATCTGTGCGCATCGCATTAAGATCTGTGCGTGTAGCTTCAATATACGTGTGTTCACTTTAAGAGTCGTGCTGATCTAGCATGCACGGATTTTGAAGCAATTTCGATCCGCGCGCATCGCATTAAGTGTTGTGCACGTAACTTCAATATCCGTGCGTGTTCACTTCAAGATTCGTGCTGATCTAGCATGCACGGATATGAAAGCAGTTCGGACAGTAGAGGAACCCTTCAGATTCAAATTTGAGTATGATGGACGATTTTTTTAATAAAGGGTAAAATGGGTATTTTATAAATTTAGATGAGTTTTAATATAAAAGACAATAAAATGGATAAATTTGTGAGTTTATGAAGTTTAGAGCGGGGAATTCGTAATTTCAAATTTTAGAGGGGGAAATACGTAATTTTGAAGTTATTGAGGGGTATACATGAAATTTCCCCTAAAATTTTACTTAAGGTTATAATTTTGAAAAGTAAATTAAACTTCCATCAATATAAACAGCTAATAAAAAAAAACAACCTCAAAACAAAACTAGAGTCCAATACTAGAGCCATTATAAACCAACTTTAACATGTAAAAGAAGAGCAACGTTAAATAGGGAAATTAATTCAATTTCTAATAAAAGGATAGGTAAACATGTAAACTTATTTTTGAAGGTTATAAATAAGGAAAATAAATGGAACTACAAAAAAAATTGAATACTAAGATATTAATTAAACAATACAATAAATAAGGAAAGATGATTGAACTATATATATATATAAAGAATATTCCCTATAAATAGGAACGTTAAAAAAAGAATCAGCCCGTTGCTAAGAGCGGATCTATAAGTAGGGGATAGATATCAACAGTCAGTCTAAAAATTAAGAAGAGAGACTATCTAGGTTTTGCAATCTCTAAAGAAAGGAGCGCTTCTTTCTCTTCTCTCTTTCACGGCACTAGCAGAGCTACGTTCTCTTTGAAGTTGAGTTTAATTTGCTTCCATCTCCTTCTTTTTGGGAAATTTTTAATTTAAATCTACTAATCTGAAATGTGATAGATTATCATTTCTGTTGGCTATGTGGTGGAAATGATTCGTGTTTCACATTGCGTTATGAAATTAATTGGATGACAAACCTGCATGGATCTTATTAATAATTTCAGTACGACGGAAAAATAAAGAAATTACTAGCCTGATTTCAATCTATTTTTTATTTATTTTTTATGCAAGTTTTGCATCTGGAAATTCCCTGAAAAAAGAATGGAATAAATTTATTTTTCTGTTGATTTTCTATGCTGCAAATTAAAGAGTTGTCTATTGTTATTGTTTGAGCTAGAGCCTAGAATAATTCTATTTTGCGCGCTGAATCAAATTTTCTTTTCTTTTCTTACCAAAATTGGCGAAATTTTGCACAAGATAATCTAAGACCACCAATCTTATTTCGCTATAAAGGAATAAAGACTTACAATATATATCTGGATTGTTAATTCTCGTTTTGACAATTTATGTACTAGCTTCAAGTAAATGGGAGCCTGTTTGGTTTCAATCTTCTCTTAAACTCATTTTTTTTCCATTATAATGCATTTTCAGAAACCTGTCATAGAGAATTTAATGGAGGACATATACAAAGACGACCCGAACTCTTGGATAAGGCGCACCCGTTTCTGTAAGACAGTTTATAAGAGGCTAGACGCTTCGCAAATTCCCTTTATTTCTATAAATGAACTCAAATTTGGGTACTCTAACCCAAAATCAAATCGGGTTGGGGACGTGACCTCCGTGCCAGTCACCTGCGACCGCACCTCAGAGACAAGCCAGTGCACTATCATGTCATCTCTGAAGTCGAACCCTGATAACGGTTTTACTGGGGAGGTGCAAGGGTTTGCTAGTTCCAAAAGACAAACAAAACCAGAACAGCATCCAATCATAGGGATAATTAAGCTGTCATCAGGAGGCTATGAGCGGCAACACCACACAGATAGAGAACAATCACATAATCATGATTTTTGACATGTTTTTGTTATTTTTAGTTTTTTTTTTTTTCCTTTGTGCTTTAATTGTTAGCATGAAGAGATAGAGAAACAAATGAAATATTGAGTTCAAATTTATTTGATTAATGTCCCGTGATAGCACATTATAGGCTTCAGATTGTATTCCACATGCACTAATACAGAATAGGAGATTATACATGGTTAAAAACACTAATTGTACACAGTTCTGCAACCATGTACGTACAACCCGCATACTGTATGAAAGTTTCGATAAATTGTACATGAATGTAGAACCGTGTACATTTCTCCAAAAAAAAAATCCGGATTTTTTTTGCAAAACATTCATAAACCGATTTTAATTTAAATAAAAAACGTGTAAGAAATTACCTTTCAAACACAATTTTAATTTTAAAAACCATATATGATTCTTATTTGTGTTAAAAGAAAAATATGGTTATCCTAGATCTGAATTCATACAAAAAATACTATATTTACAATTTCATTACACAAATTAAGTATTAATTCATTCATTATAACCATTCTAGCTAGAAAAAAAATGAAAAGACAACCAAAAATCCTAGATCTGACTTTACATATAATTACATGAACAATACCTAACAAAAATATAGTAAAGAATACAAAACCTAAAACTAGAAAGAAAAATTAATACATAACTTGAACTCAAATTTTGAGGCTTTTCCCTTCGTTTTTTGCTCTCAAAATTGCAATCACCATATGCTCGGGAAGTCCTGTAGATATCCTTGCGAGCTTTCCGAATTGTGGTCATAAGCTTAAATTGGACACTCGAGAAAAAAAGTTACACCCGCTTGAATTTTCTTTTGTCTTCGATCACCTTCTCGGCGAAGATATCGTCTCCCTTGTCTTACCCTTGGTATTAGCCTCGTCCGTTTAAAAGATGTTCATTAGAAAAATACATGTACATGCAAGAGGTGCTTTAAAACTGAAAATTTCCAGTTCGGTTAAAAACCAAATAAACCAAACCATTTGAACACCCCTACTGCTCCTGCGCTATCCCAAATAGACATCAGACACGGGGTCCGGATCCCCTAAAGTAACCCAATCTTTGGGTTTTGGATCGAGACCGTCCGATTCGAATTCGTCGCTCGGGATGTGTGCACTCACTTCGGGAATGGATTTTCACGGATTCGAATCGGACGGTCTCGATTCAAAACCCAAAGATTGGGTTACTTCACTGGATCCGAATTCCCAGACACATCGGTCACGCAAAAGTTGAGATATCTCAGAGGATACGCACTGGTACAAATCGAGACGAGTCAAATCAATATCTTAGGCTGTACGGCTGTACCCCACTGGCCCACTAACCGAATTCACATCACCTCAGGTTACTTGACTCAAGCAAATTATGATTGGACGGTTCTTTTAACATGGCACGAATCTCAAAACAGTCCCCTACAGTCTCCATAGGCACCGGATTGAGTTTGGCCCAGATTAATCTGGGCCGTCCGTTTTCAATTTGCTTGAGTCAGGTAACTGGGAGGATACGGATCCCCCACTAACCCTCATCTTATTTTGTGATTGGTGTTTATTTCATCAAAGCGCTTCGTTATTATCGAGCGGCTGATAATGGTTACGAGCGTTTCGGCGGCGTAGGGCATGAGCACCCAATCCAATCTCAGTATCTGATCTCACCACTGCACTGCTCAGTTCGTACAACTACCCGCTTAAAAGAGATTTTTGGCCTAATGGCATGAGAAATACGAACTCCTAAATTCGAATCGCAAATTCTCCTCCCAGGTGGCGCCATGAATCACCAATTCCACACCCTATCTTCTGCTGGTTGGTTTCCTTCAAAATATCATTTTTTTTTTTCCTTTAGTTTTTCTTGAATTTTCTTTAAATTTATGGAAATGCTGGGAGGGGGTGGCTGCATTTCTGAGTTTATAACTAATTTCCTGTTCTTTGTTTTTTAAAACTGTTTATTCTGACATTTTAGAATTTTATTCTGAATCATTTGCAATTAGTTCAAGAATTGTTAGATTATAGATAGCTTGCGAGCAGCCTTTTTCCTAACCAAGTTGCCTCTGCTCTATGAATTAATTGAAGATCAATTTTCCCTCTTTTATTTCCATGTAATTTATCTTGGTGTTGGTAAGGAGAGGGATGGACATAACGGTAAAGATGCTTCTTTTTTTGCGAATTGATTAATGTTATCTTGCTTTTTCTTTTTTCTCAGTTCAATTATATCGTTTTTCGTTCATGCATATTGCAAATGCTGCATATGATTTGTCACCAAGTTATTTTGTAACCATGTGTTTTTCCTTCTTGATACGATTTGTCAGTTTTCTGTTTAATTTCTGATCTCCGAAATGTTGATGCTTATTTAGTTATCTTTGGTATGGTGCATTACATACTGGTAACAACCAGGTTAGTACCAGTATGTTTTACTGTTACACATGTAATTTGGAAACATGAGCATGGTTAGCATAAACTAAAGTGCATAGGTCCCCTTGAACACAGTTGCTTTCTGGCATTTATATTCCAGGCCTGAATTCTAAATGAGAAATCTCAGTCATTGATCGTGTTTTTATATTACAAGTGATGATCGAGTGCATATCAAATACAATTAAAGTTTGATTTGCTTGTACATGACCAGTGGCCGTAAAGTCAAACCGTGCCATTGTAAGATATTGGTTTCAATTGATCCTTCTACCTCTTAATTTTATTACACAATGAACTCGAAACTTTCCAGTTTTCCACTTAAGTGCATCCTTTAGAACAAGATCAGCAGGTTCTGATTTTTGTCCATTTTACTTATTTCAGACTATAAATGTTGAAACAGAATGACTTCACTGAATGGCTGTGAATCTGACTTTGTCCTAGTCTGGTTCATGGATTATATTCTCATACACTACATCAATGTTCAATTAGTTGATTTAAGGGCAGTTTTCATGTGTACTACTACTATAATCCTAGAAATACAGTAAATGCCGCCTAAAAGTATGAAAGGAATTTTATTGGTCAGTTTCTTTCCCCCATCATTTAGCTCTTTTTTCCTTAACTGCTAAAAGAGAAATGAGAGCTAGTTTTGGCATCTTAAAAAATTAGGAAGGAATGGAGACGAACCATGAACTTAGTAGAAACTTGAAATGCTTTGACTGAATTTATTACATCATCTTATATTATCTTTTCAAAATTCTCAAAACTTTCCTCCTCCATCACTTATTTATAAATAATCATTTAACAATGATTTTGTACTTTCCATGTGTAAAGCTTATTAAAGTTGGGACAGTGAAATCAAAAGAAAAGAAGCGGCACAGCAACCTGGATATCTGGCCAAATCACTGATATGAATGAAGAAAGATGCACAGGCGCCATTTTGATAAGACATACGCAAGTTGCCTGAACTACGTTGTTATCTTAAGAAATCATACTATAATGTCTACTGATCCTGGCCAGAATCCAACTTCTAGCAACTCTTCAAAAGTAATCTACAAAAGGAGGAGATGGGACTTTTCTACCTGTACTACAGACACTAAGATCCCAGTACTGGTACCTGTTGCATTATTGGATGCTACTGCGGTGATGAGAGGGCACCAACGAAGAGTGAAAGGAAAGGAGGATGGTGACTTGTCGGTTAAATTTTGCAGTGGTACATTGGGTCCAGGTTTGGAAACAAAGAACTCAGTACGAAAAGGAACCCCTGAAGTTAAGGACAACAGCCACTTGGAAGGTGAAAAGCATGTGAAAGTTTCTGAAAATGCCGCTGAGGATTGTTCACAGGAAGGTACTACTGGTATCACAAATGGTTGTGTCGGGAAGGGGATTTCTGATGATTTTGGTGAGGAGGATGGTAAGGTTGAGGTAATACCAGTTTCTCATAATGCTCCAGTACAAGGTCATGGACGAAAGAAACTCCTGGTACTCGATCTTAATGGGTTGTTGCTTGATATTCGTCAGACGAATGGCAATGGAAAGAAATCTGATTTTAGGGTTAATGGAAAGCCAGGTAATTTGTTTATTTCAATTGTTTTTATTCTGATTTATGTTTCTCCTTTGTTCTGACATATGCCGACACTAATTTCTCATGGTTAGTTTCTATGGTTGCATAATGAGTTGTGGAAATAAATTTAGGCTGTAAATATGTGCATCTGAAGGAATAAGCAAATTACAACATGGACACGACTGTTCCTGTACTTGTTTTACATTTATCTGTTGTTTTAGTGCTAATGTGCTAATTACTTCTGTAACAGCTTTTAAAAGGCCATTCTGTGATGACTTTCTGAGATTTTGCTTTCAGAATTTCAAGATCGGTATTTGGTCATCTCGAAAGAGGTTCAAGTTCATGTCCACTCCTTTTTTTTTATTTCCTTTTGTCCAAAAATCTTAGGTATTATGGCCAGGTGCTTGTGGATAGGGGCATTATGATATGCTAATTTTTGGTCTCTACTCTGTATTCTTTGAGAAGTCTGCCTTCCATCATTCTATGCGGTTTTCCTAATTGCTTCCTCATGTATATATATTTTTCAGACAGTATATCACCAAGGTGGTCGACATAATAATTGGAGACTTGAAACATGATATCTTATTTTGTTGGGTATGTGAAGTTCTGACTATATTGAAGATATGCCCCTTGACCTTTTTTTATCATGTTATGTCTTGTATCTATTGCATTCACATAAGCGATTGCTAGTTCAGATCTGGAACACTGAATTCAGGTAGGCAATAACAAAAATGTTGTAAATAACATCATATGTAAGCATTGTGCACCAGTTACATGATGCAAAGGTATTAGTGTTTTTGCCCAAACTCAAACAACCTTAAGTTCTCTGCAATCCAAAGATGAAACTAATATTGTCCTAGTAATCTTTTTTGTATTGTGGTCTCAGTTGATCTGAACTTGTTATGAAGAGATTTGATTGTGTTAAATGTAAAGAAGTTGGGGGCAATTTACTCTCTTTTCTTGCTCAAATAAGTTCTGATTGGGCGTTATTGGCAAAGAAAACTTAATGTTTGATTCTTTTTGCAAATATAAGATTATTGATTAAAATGTTCACAACAAGGACTTGATTAATTCCTTTGAACACATGATGTAAATGATATGATGTACTCCCCCTACCTCTAATTATCTCTTTTTTACAAAGCTTAATTGAACTAAAACCCCGCCAAAAGAGAATTTAGATGTCAGGTGACATATTTATATTAAAAGAATTTCAAGGGCACGACAGATTTATTCAAGTTCATAGTAGATAATGTCAAGGGCAATTTGGACATTGTTTGCTTGTCTTATCCATTGACCTTAACATCTGGGTTTTATTTGCAATTAACCAAAAGATGCTATGGTGAGAAAAATGGCATGTATCTCCAAAGGCACAAATTATTGTTTGTGGTTTTACAGAAAGAAATAATAAACAAATAAATATAAAATGATATTTGGTAAAGGTGGATATTATGTCCTCGGTTGAATATTTGTTTCTTATTTGGTGTTTAGGATCAATCGGAGTGCACAGAAACTGGCTATAGAGCACTGGAAAATATACACAAGCAGCTCCTCTTCAAAGATTTGAGGAAAATCTGGGAGAAAACTGGACCGAACCTACCATTTGAGAAGGGAGCATATTCCCCTACTAATACTCTCCTTATTGATGATTCACCTTACAAAGCACTCTGCAATCCTGTAAGTTCTTTTTGTGTTTCTTTTTCCAGCCCTTTTTCCCCCTTAATGTTTTTGTTCTGAACATGATTTTTAAGATCTGAAGCCAAACATCTAGTAGTCTTTGTTTTAAATACCTGCCTTAACCTAGAACATACATTAATCAATCAATCCATGTTCAAATCAAATTCTAAATGAGTTGAAATTGTTCTGAACCAACCCAATTAGACCCAAACAGAAATGAAGACGAAAAACTTGGGATCTGGCTTGTCAAAGAACTTGCATTAATCATTTTTGTCACTCTAACATTAATTTCTTTTTGTTTCCTGTTCATTTTTTTCTTCTTTCGAACTTGAACGGTAACAGCCACATACAGCTATTTTCCCTGTGCCTTACAGCTTTGATGATGCAGAGGATAATTCCTTGGGTAAGTGACTAAGTTGCTTCTATTACCATCTTTATTTATAATGTACAGAATAGTATTTATTATCATCAAAGTATAATGTTTGAGTGATGGTTTGACCTCAAATCAAATCCCTTTCTTTATTTTTCTGGCTTGATCGGTCTAATTGATTTTTTAAGTTGACATCTTTATGTTTACTTGCGTCAGCATTGTAGTATGCTAAATTAACTTAAAAAAGAATTCATTTAAATGTTTTTTGTTTCAAGCAGGTCCAGGTGGTAAACTAAGGTGCTATTTAGAAGGTTTAATTAAAGCGGATGATGTACAGTGCTACGTCAGAGAAAATCCTTTTGGACAACCAGCAATTTCCAATGGCCATCATTTGTGGGATTTCTACAGCAAAATCCTTGAAAATCTTGACAAAAAAAACCAAATTAAGTCCCCTTAGATTTGGAAATTTATGAAGTTTGCTAGTTTGGTCTACAGATGAGATTAGGGACCAACTATCATTTTTTTTGCTAGTTTGATTTATTAAGGCTCTAAGCTGACCAGTAGAATTGGTAAAAGTGATAAAAAGAAAAGAAACCAAATTATATCCGCTTTTGATTTTTAGACTTTTCAAAATCTATTTTGCTCTGTAGAAAGGGACGACCATGTTTTTTCTTAATTGTAATTTTGTGAAGTGCTTTGGTCTAATACCTCATATATAAGCTGAAATCACAAAGGGTCGGTTTGTTAAACTAAAGATATTCTTAGGTTTTTAATTGCAATACATTTTCTGTCGAGCAAAAATTCTGTGTTGTCTAATTATGTATTTCTTTTTCTGGATGCCTTTGTGCCTTTTGCAAACTGTTTGCCTTGGACTTGTGGCTATAACACATGATTTTAGAATTCCGTCTTCCCTTATGGTGTTCTTACAATTTTGTTTCTTTCAAGTGATTATCCACAATATTTACAAGAGCGAATGCATTCAGATTGCCATCGTCTTTTTTTTTTCTTTAGTCGAACACTCTTTGTTCTTTAGCACGTCAACCTTATAAAAATTTTCGAAGGCCAAGAATATATACTGGTTCTCTTCAGAATGAATTAATAAACATTGAAATGTGGATGATAGTTGCATCCAAGAGTCTGTTAATGAAGAAAAAGTTTCAATTTAATTAACTAGTCTAGTAAAATACTCCAACATTTAATGTCATAACAAGAGTAAATAATTCAAAACTATGTGCATGTATTAATTAAATGATATCTAGGGTCTGTCTCGCGATATACTAATGATAAAGAGTTCGGCTCCTCTAAAGCGCTCCATGCATGACTGATTTTGAAATCTTCGTTTTTTTATGTTTGGCTGATTTCTTGGTTTGTTGGAACAGATCTTGCTTGATTGCTGATATGAGAAGAGGTACTGGTACAAGATTTTTTGTTTACTGGTAAAGGAAATGGGTACTGGTACGAAATTGAGGGTGTTTTTGTTTGTTTTGGTTTGCTGGTAAAGAGGGAATTAGGATTTGCTTAAAGGTGTGTGCCTATTGAAGCATCCGATACCAATGATAGATTTAGAGAAAGAGAGAATGAAAGAATTCTTTTGTATTGATTTTCACACCTGATTACATTTACACAAAGGGCTATATATAGCCTTGCAAAATTAGCTAGCACTTCTCTAAATTGTCTGAAGGCGTTGGCTCCTTCTCTTTTCATTTCAAAGCTAAATGAGAGTGCCAAATTTACATTCCAACATTATGAATGATAACATTTGTTTGTGCACATGTGTTTCCTGTTTCTGATGATGGTGGAAGTACAGCAGAGATTGTTACTCACTTTGGTCAATTTACTTTAACTGTTCAATTTAGAATCTAAAGTTTAACAGTAACAGACCAGACCAAATGACCAAAATAATTGTAATTCCTAACTTAATTTTCATCTGACTTTGACCAGACAAGGTGTACTCTGACAACTTGTGTGATGTTGTCAAGGAGATACTGGTAGTTATAGATGTTTGTAGGATGTTGCTGTGCCTGTGTATTTGTTTCGATAAACTGTTGTAATCAGTTTTGTTAGTACTGGGGTTTAGAGGAGTGCTGGTACCGTTTACTGATACTGGTTTTTAGAGGTGTCTGTGCTAGTAGCACGATGTAATGACTTTTATTATTTATTTCAATAGATTGTCTTTTTTTTTTTGAAACCCAGGCAGAAGATGCCTTGGATAATTGCATTAATATAAAGGTGTTACATCAAACTATTGTCAACCTTCCTGTACAGCTCAAATCCCTAACTCCGCGCCTTTCTTGATGCATGTTACAGTACCATATAAACAAATACAGAGAAAGAAGAAAACAAAACAAACGCAAGCTAAACAAAACAAATTCTAGCCATATTTTCTCAACAACTTCATCTCGTGCAAACATCTTAGCGCCAGGATGCGAGGTTCAAGCCGCTCATCTCTAAAGATAACCGCGTTCCGCTGTTTCAAAATTTAATAAAATATTAAGAATGTATTGTTTTTTTAAAGTGCATGCGTGAATGTGAATAATTAGCAACCAATTAAATAAGGAAACAAAGCATGATCAAATCAATTGAAAATTGACTAGCGCAAAATTACTAAATTTCTAAATTGAATGTTCTTTTGAATAAATTCTAAATTGAATGTTGATGAATTAAAACAATTAATGAATACAATTCAAATTTGGGACAACGAATGCAAATATTGGGCACTAAATAATAAGCGTATTTATTAATATATAAAAAATCTAGGAATTAATAATTCAAATGAATGTACATAATATGAATAAAATAATTAATTAACCCAATAATTTATTTCTGAGTAAATTGATGAATTCAGTCAACAAGTCCAACAAAATATATATAAAAAAAATTCTGTCAATACATTGCCAATTAAAGAAGATAATTACAAAAGTGTCTTTCCCCATCTCTATATTTATCCTTCGACTTTCTTTGTGACTGCTCAATAACATCAAAACATTAAAAAATGAGAAAAAAAAAAAAATTTCTCCCTCGTTGTTTTATTGACTATGGCTTATGAGCCGCTAATATGCTGATGTGTATTAATAATCTTACTTATCATGTCAGCAAAGTGTTGGTCCCGGGGAGTTCAATGCAATTAACATTTCTATGCGGATATATTTTTATCTTTTTTAATGTCATGTTTGGTGGATAATTAAAAGTGAAAGGATATATAAATGGATTACTTCGTTTGGTATGCATATAATTCCATGATATTTTTTGGTACATGAATAACTCCAATGAGTTTCTTCTTTATCCTTTCACTTTATCTCATGTGATTAGAGTGTCCTTATCCTTCCACTTTACCTCTCTACCAAACCTAATAAAAAAAAACAACAAAGAGTCATGTTTGGTAGAGAGATAATTCCAAGAGTCATGTTTAGTAGAAAGAGAAAGAGAGAGAGGGAGAGGGAGTTGAAAGGCAACAGTCGCATATAAAAACTTTTGCAAAATATTCAACAATTTTTTTGTGTGACATCTTGATACATTATCTTTTCTGTATTTTTTTATTATTTATTGTAATAATTATTTCAAGGTAATTTTATCAACTATTAACTCTGTACAAGTTTATTTTGTGTAGAGTTGATATTTGTAAGCTTCTATTTCAGATTGGACAAATTTGTATATAATTCACTCTTTACAAGCTTCAACCATCTACAAATTAAGCGTGAGCCTTATAAAATTTTGTCTTTCAAGTATGAATCCACTACAAATTTGATTTAGTAGCGTAAGCTTTCCCAAAAAAAAAAAAAAAATTTTAGCGTCCAATTTTAATTTGAGTTATCCCTTTATCTCTCCATCTCATGTGATAGAGTTCTATAATTCTTCTTCTACAAATATAGTCTAAAAAAAACAGTAAGTTGAAAGATAATTTTTTCATATAATTTTTTATAAATATTCATCAAGTGTTTTCTGTGCGAAGTATTATGTATTGCATTTCCTATTTGTCTTTCTCATTTTACAATCATTATATCTTGATTACAAGTTAAATTTGGATCTAATTTATATTTTGAGATAAAATTTTTTGTAGAAGTCTACACTTAAATTGCAGATGGTTGAGGTTTATGAAAAGTGAATTCTATACAAATTTGTTCAAATTAATAAAAAACGTTTATAAATATAAACTCTCACATAAAATTAAACTAGCATTTGATAAAATAATCTTGAAATAATTAATAAAATCAAAATATTTTAATAGAAAATGGAGAAGACAAAAAGGAAATAACAATATATGAAAAACGTCACACATATAAAGTTGCTGGATATTATAAAAAGTAGAGGAGGGTTCAAATGCCTTCATTTTTTGTGTCTCCACCATGCCTCCATTTTTAAAACGTTAATAACTCAAAATTTAAATCATAAACGTCAAAATAAAACCGTTAGATGTGATCTATATTATTTTCTCTATGTGCTCATAAAAAATTATCACATTTTGGTTTTGTTTTTATGTGAATCAATAAGTTAAAAAATCAACATCTAAAAATTATCCACATTAGTACGTTTTTACAAGCTCTTGATGACAACCAAAACAAAGTTGAAATATCATAATTTTTTACACATGCATAGATAAAATTATGTAGATCATATCTAACGGTTTTATTTTGACTTTTAAGTTTTAAATTTTGAGTTATTAAAGTTTTTAAAAATAAAGGCATGATGGAGGCACACAAAATGGAGGCATTTGAACCCTCCTCTAACAAGTATTAACTGGTGCATTTCAACTCTCTCGAGACTGTCTCTCTTCGAGATATTTTTTTTTTTAGTAAAGGTTGGAGGTCAAGCCATCCAACTATTAAATTGAAAGATGTGTGATTTGAAAGTTATTTCTTTTTAATGATAATTTATATGATGTTTATGATTTTATTACGAATATTATTATTCATGTTTTTTGAGATTTATATATTATATTTTTTGAAGTGTTTAAGAAGATGCTTTGAATTTTGAACCATAGAACTTCTAAGATGAGAAACATTTAATCACTAAATAAGTTCACAATCGTGGTAATTAAGAAGGAACATTAATTACCGAGAAAGATTGTCATGTCGATTAAAATACATTGAAGTTCTATAAATATTGATCATTTAATGACATTAATATATAAAAAAATGTGAATTTTATATATATTAAACATGACCTAATTGAATTGTACATTATATGGATTGTGTTTTGTGTCATTAATATTTTCATTGTGTTTTTTAAATGTTAGATATGAGATATATAAGTTTTTCACATGAGAAGTATATAATGTGATTACTGTTTAAAAAAAACTATCTTATGATAGGAATGAAATAGAAATTCATTGTGTGCAACTTGTGCAGAAGAAATTTATATGTCAATATTATCATTGTCCCTCAACTATTTGAGTTATGATATTGCTAGACCCCTTGGTAAAGTGAAATTATATCGCATGCAATATAACTGATGTAGTTATAATTATAATTCACTTCAAAGACCAACAAAACAAATATAATGCAAAAAAGACACAATTCTATTTTGCACAATATTCATAATATCATGTGACAATGATAACACGAAATTAAGTGGATCAATTAAATAATTACTATGTTATTTGGATAACTATAATTAATGATAGAACATCTTATAGTCAATAATATAAAGTTTTATATTATTGCCAAGATGACATAGATCCTCTGTATGGTCACACCAACTGAAGAGAATAACAAGTATTTTATATTTCATAATGATGTATTAGATAAAATACATGAGATGAAATACTAAAATAAAATGTCATAATATGACATGGTTAGATCATAAATAAATTTGTGAAGTTATGCAAAATTATTTGGTATAATGTTTGAATGCATTATAAGTATAATAAGAATATTACATAAGAATAATATGATTAATATTATTTGTTCATAAATTAATTTATTAAACCAATCACAAGATGAGATTAGAGATGATAAAATGACTAAATAAGGCTAGTGGCATTTGTGTAAATAGTTTAAACTTTACACAAATAGTAGCTCTAACCCCTTGCCTATTTAAAAGGGGTGTAATTAAGGAAAAATGAGGCTAATTTTCTGCTCCTCTTCCTTGGCCAAAAATTCCAGCAGCAGCCATTTTTTCTAAAATTTGAAAATTACTCTTTCTCTCTTCTCTAGGCCGAAACCTTGAGGGTTTTACTCCTAGGTCAAAAAGTACAAGAAATGCTCTCATTTCTTCTTGATAGGTGGTTGGATCTAAGCCTTGAACTTCACATCCATCTATCTAAGAGGTGTGCAAGTTCGTTGTCTAGGTTCAAGGTGAACCAAGAGACACTTCCGAGAAGAACGAGATCTAGAAGGGAAAAAGGCTTCTCTCCATCAAGAGATTTGACAATCTCTTTAGGTAAATGTTTTATCATTTTCTCTTGCAATAAATTAGATGAGATTAGTTTATATTAATTTAGTACACTTTAGTTTATTGAAGAAAATCTTGTTTGCTATTGTCATATACATAAGGTCCTTTGTGTATTGAGCCAAGTGGTGATAGAAAATTTTTAAATTTTCACCATATAGGCATACACATGAAATTCCAACATAAATATCTATAAAGAATTCTTTTTCGAGTTTCGAACCTGCGACCTCCCACACGAAAAACATTGTCTTTGCTACTAGATCAAAGGCTGGTTCTCAAATTGAAAAATAAGAACTCTTATCAGATAAAATAAAGTGAAGAGGGGACAAAAATATATCGCATTAGAATATTTGTATTTCTCTACCTAACATGACACTTGAATTATCTCTCTACTAAATATGACTTTTTGTTTTTTTATGTGATGTTTGGTATAAAGATAAAGTGGAAGAATAGAACTCTTTATCACATGAGATAAAGTGAAGAGATAAATAAAAACTCATATCACATTATCATTTTATGGAAACATGATTGTCGAAGTTTTTTTTATACCTAAAATGTCACAAAATTATATTTGCACTTTAGAACGCTTTTGAAGTTATTCACTTATCACTTTAACCAAATATTGCCTTAAATAAAAGGTAGAATGTATCCAAAAAAAGAGTTACATGTATTGAACTTTCTATGCGCCAACACTTGCTAACTTAAGAAGATAGATTAATGATACGCATCATCATATTAGGGAAACGAATCTACTGAAATTCTCACTGGTGAACAGTGTTTCTGAATCCCTGCTTTTTTGAATCCAGCCGTCAAGCTATTTTTAGATGTGTGCACGGAAAAATTAACTGTTTCGAGATACGTGCATAGAAAAAGTTGGACGGTTGGATTCGAAATTTCAGAGATTTCAAAAACACTGTTCACGAATGATAGATTTCAGCAAATTTCAATTCTAATATTAATGGTCGCAAGCTATAGACAACTAAACCATGGGCGATAAATATATTTCTCTGTACAGAGAGTTGCATGTTCAACCCTAAGAAATAGCATCTAATTAAAAGATGATATGGTGTACCAAGGCTTTTTAATAAAAAGACAATCAATTTGCACATTATTGGAACTTTTTGTCGAATTTATGAGTAATTTTGCCCTAGGCAATTCTTACTTGATTTCGTTATTTTTTCTTTTAATTAGTAGCTAATAATTCACATTCATGCACTTTAGCTGAACAATGCATTCTTATTATTCTCTTATTTGAATTGAAATGATGTTCAATGTTTTCATTTATTATTGAATTTACCATGTCGTCGGCTCTAATTTATTAAATTTGTTCATGTACTAGAATTTAAATTAGATATACTGATTATGACAATAAATGACGCCATTTTACACAACGCGCCTACTAAATTTGAATTTTATTTTGCATCTTTTAAAATATTGTTTCTTTTCATCACTTTTGGATGCCACAATATTAGAATTCATGAACTTATCATGCTGCCAGCCCTAATTTATTCAATTTGTTCATGCATTAAAATTTAAATTAGATACACTACTTATGACAATAAATGACGACATTTTACACAATTCACCTACTATAAATTTCAATTTTATTTTTAATCTTTTAAAATATTGTTTCTTTTCATCACTTTTGGATGATACAATATTAGAATTTAATATGAACTTATCATGCCGCCGGCCCTAATTTATTCAATTTGTTCATGCATTAGAATTTAAATTAGATACACTATTTATGACAATAAATGACGACATTTTACACAATTCACCTACTAGAAATTAAAATTTCAATTTTAATCTTTTAAAATATTATTTCTTTTCATTACTTTTGGATGCCACAATATTATAATTCAATATGAACTTATCATGCCGGCCCTAATTAATTTATTATGTTCATGTATTAGAATTTAAATTAGATACTGACAATAAATAACGACATTTTACACAATTCACCTACTATAAATTTCAATTTATTTTTAATCTTTTAAATTATTGTTTCTTTTCATCACTTTTGGATGCCACAATATTATAATTCAATATAAATTTATCATGCCGCCGGTCCTAATTTATTCAATTTGTTCATTCACTAGAATTTAAATTAGATATACTAATTATGACAATAAATGTCACGATTTTACATAACACACCTACTATAAAATTTAAATTATATTTTTTATCTTATAAAATATTGTTTCTTTTCATCACTTTTGGATGCCACAATATTATAATTCAATATGAACTTATCATGCCGCCGGCCCTAATTTATTCAATTTGTTTATGCATTAGAATTTAAATTAGATACACTACTTATGACAATAAATGATGACATTTACACAATTCACCTACTATAAATTTCAATTTATTTTTAATCTTTTAAAATATTGTTTCTTTTCATCACTTTTGGATGCCACAATATTATAATTCAATATGAATTTATCATGCCGCCGGCCTCTAATTTATTCAATTTGTTCATGCACTAGAATTTAAATTAGATATACTAATTATGAGAATAAATGTCACGATTTTACATAACACACCTACTATAAAATTTAAATTATATTTTTTATCTTAGAAGATATTGTTTCTTTTAGCCACAATGTTAGAATTCAATATGATTATTTGAAATTAAATACTAACCAGAATGAAATATTTGGAGCCACAAAAAGTTTAAAAAATTTAGAGGACTTGAAATGCAAAATTTTCAATCTCTTCTTTAAATAGACCCCCTGTCTTAAGGAAAACAAACCCAAGTTAGCTTCTTCTTTCAAATATTATTCATTCAAGCAATACAATGAGAAGAGAACATGATCACCTGTATCCATATTCATCTTTAGGACTGCAATTCGCACATAAAATTGTAAGTTAGTGTATTTTTTGCAATAGAATAATATGTTTGTCAATTTGTGTGCATCTGTGTGCATGTATTTTATTGAAACATTTTCTGGCATTTTTTTCCCTAGCTACTCATATGTTACTTTCATGAACTCCCATTTGTTGGAACCAAAGGTTCAAATGGTCACATGATCATCTCTCCCCGGTATCTCCTATATATCCCAAAATACTTAAAAACTCATGTGATCAATTGAGTTCCAGATCAATATACTTATGACAAAATAAGAGGTGTGATTTGTCTAATGATGATAGCTAGATTGTCGACCAAATTATCACATGGGACATGGCTTTTAACAAAACTCGGAACACATCTATCAAAAATTATAGTTTTCCCCTCTCACTGGTCGAGAATTTTTAAGTTGGTGTACTTAAAGTTCAATATTAAATCTCACATATATTTTTACATACTTATTTAGAATTTTGGTATAGAATTTTGTGGTGTTCCACTACAAAATTTCCATAATGGCAATATAAAGGCATGCATACTTAAGTTCAATATTAAATCTCACATATATTTTTACATACTTATTTAGATCCTTTATCAATTAATTAAGCTATATAACATAACAAAAAAGATAAACCTAAAACTAAGGATGTTCAAAATTACGTATCGCAAAGAACCTTTGCGTGTTGGTTAGTTTTTTATTCTTAATAATATAGTACGTAATAGTTTTTTTAAAATATTATTGAAAAATAGTGACAACTATTGAATTAAGAAATTAATACTGAACCTATTATAAGATAGAATAAAACATTTATTTTATTTTGTTTATAATTTGTATATTTTTTACCTAAACTTTATTTTAATTTACTATATATGATTGCAGTTAATTATGCTGGAGATCGATCTCAAGAAGGGGCTCATTGATTCGAACTACACTTCTACTGTCAATTTACCAGTAAGTTATTTTTATCTATTGTTCAGACATCAACAAATTGAGGCGATAATATTGGTAAATCCACAGCAGGGATGCTGTTAAGATCTATGTATTCTCTATTCAAATCTATGTCCAACATCATTTTATTGTATAATGAAATATGGTCAAAATTATGAGATTATAACGTATCAATAATAAATCTATATTTCCATAAGCAATTGAGGCGCAATATATATTTATAACATTTGGATATATATATAACCAAACAAATTCCACACAATCCAAATTCTATTAATATGTGTTTTGTCCTCAATTTCTAATGAAAAAATGACTTTATTCTTGGTTATGACGTGTTATAACCTTATAAATTTGACCATATTTATACATACAATTAAAAGATGTTGGACTTATATCTTAATAGAGACTACATAAGTTCTAAACCGCAACCTTGCTGTAGGTTTACTAATATTGTTGTTTGAAAATGTTGATGTACAAAAATAATAGTCTTTCCGTTGCATGAGGAAACTAATTAATTAATTATTAACTTAACCTCTTATTCTAAGTTCATCTCTCCTCAGATTCGAATTTTTTTTAATTCTTAATTTTTGAAATAAAGGATTTCTCTTGAACTTCGTTATTTTCGATTTATTGTGTGACAACAATAATGTTATTTATAATGAGTAGAACTAGGGTGTTCCTAAGTTCATCAAGTTCCTTTGTGAACTCAACTCTAAAATCTATCGGATTGGCTTCAAATGAGGAATCCAAACCGTTGAAATCCTTCTACTTTACGAGTGATGTATCTAATGTGAAAATTTTAAACTTTCAAATTAATTTAGTATAAAGTCAAGGGGTCAAAATTAGAAGGTTTATAAATTAATTTTAATACATTTATTTTTTGAAAGCCTTTTGACCACTTGACTCTATACAAAATTAATTTTAAATTTCAGTTTTTTTGCATGTAGACGCATCACTCGTAAGGTAGAAGAATTTTAACGGTTTGGATTCATCGTTTGAAGCTAATCCGATAGGTTTTAGAATTGAGTTCACTTGGTGCACTTAGGAACACCCTAGTTCTACTCATTTATAATAGTGCAGTTAATTAGGGCGTGTTCGGATGTCACGGGATTACGGAATGGAAATGGGAATGGGAATGGGAATTCACTTTTAAAAAAGTAGGAACCCACGGGTACGGAATGCACGGGATTAGTTATGGGAATATGAGAAAATGAGTGTTCGTTTGTATCATGGGATTAATTGTGGGAAATCTTTATTTCTTTTAAAATATGTATATTTATTTAATTGTTTTAGTTTTAGTTATAAATATTTTTTTAATTAATTATTGTTTTTGAATAGTATAGCGTTCTGTTCTGTATTGATTTTAACCAATTAAGTTAAAGTTAGCTTAATATAAAAAAGTAATTAAATATAAAATTACAATGAAAAAAAATGTCGTGCCACCATCTATTTATTTAGACCAATAATATATTGTAAATTTAATATTTTAATGGGTTGTAAATTGTAACATTTGGTAAAAAAAAATTTTAATTATATTAATGAAGTTAAATAAAATTGATTAAATAATAATATTAAAAAGATGAACCATTTCTAATAAAAAATATTACTAGAATGGTACAAATAAAATAAGAAAATATTTATAAATAAATTAAAAATAAGAAAACAACAATTAAAAACATTTACAAACAAGCATTTAAAATATATAATTACAAAAATTAGAAAACAAACAAACATTTAAAATATGTAATTAAAAACATTTAAAAAAATAAACTTTTACAAACACTTACAAAAAAAAACATTTAAATTATGTAATTACAATTTAAAATGAATAAATGTATAGATTGAAGGGTTCAGTCCGGATCGTTGGTTTTCTTAGTCCCACAACTTAAAATGAATAAAGATTGATCACTTTATATATAACCCATTGTAAAGTAGGCGGTTATTGGAGAGAGTGCATAGTGGAGATGACTAAGAGTTGGCAGCTTTGCCACGTCTTCAAACAAAAAGTAAGAAAAGACAAGAATGAGAGAGAATGGAAATAAAAAAATGAGGTCTAAGACCCGGGTTTTTGAACCTAAAAAATTGTACTGAAATGGAAACACATCGAGTACACCTACGGGAAATTTTGAGAAAAATTTTGGACTGCCGAACGCTTCAAAGAAATACAATCCTATTTGATCAAAACCCATCAAATTCCCATTAAAATTTTGACAGCCGAACAGGGCCTTATTGTGTTCAAATGGGTCAAAAGGTCCTTCTTACACTCTTTATAAATATAGAAAAGAGACATGAGATTTGGAAAAAGAAAACAAGAACACACATAACAGGGCTCCTATCTGTCTGCAAGACTGCAACTGGTCAGTGGCCAATCAAATTGCTACACGCAATTGTCAATGCTTCTATGAGTCCGTATTCCCGAATTTATTTTCCCGGACTAAATCTAGACCGTTTTTCCTAACGGATCCTGCTATTGCCGGTGTCGTACCGTTACCGTCAGGGACTGTATTAAGCGCAACACAACACAACACAAAGAGCTACACCGACCTCTCTGCAGGAACAATAGCATGAGAGTCTCAAGTGGGTCCCACCACTACATTTTGAAATGAGAAAGCTCTTTTCAAATCTTGGATTATGGATGTTACTAAAACAAGTTTTTCTGCAATAGCATGAGGTACCTGAGTGGACACGGACTCGTTTTTGGGAGGCTAAGAATCTCATTTTTTTAATACTATACAATTTGTTGTAATTTTCTGCTTGACATGAATTTATTTTCTTTTTGTTCGTGTTGTCTTCACGAACAAACAATTAATATTATTGTGTTTCTCTATCATAGAGATATATATTCATATATTTGTTTCGTTCTATTTTTTTTAATTAATTAAGGTTCTCTACATTTTTTAATTGCAAACATTATTCATTAAGTATTTTTTTTTATGTTGATATCTAATAAGCATCAAATAAATATATAACTTAATTGACTATTATTTTACCCCGAATTTGATCAAATCTCTTGATTTAGTTGAAGTTTTGTATTAAGATTAGGTATAGTTTGCTGTATTTATGTCCAGAATCGATGAAAAGTAAGTATTTTGGAGAACAAATCAATGAAGAAGAAATTAAAAAAATATATATATGAAATTTGGCAAAGTCTTGAAGAAATATGGATCACTCAATTTTTATAATTTTTTGGACATTGTACATTCTGATTTGGAGGTCTAAATTCTTTAAATATTTATGTGCATGTAATTGGTATGATATAAAATATATCTGACAATTTAAATTTGTTAATATTTAAGCACGAATCAGAAAGCTAACATTGTGGATTATGGATGTTACTAAAACAAGTTTTTATTACGTTGCAATTTTTCTTTTTCTTTTTGTTCACCGGAAAATGTCTCTAATTTTTATTACTTCTGAATTACCACTTACTATTTATGAACTATTATGATTTTTTTAAAGGAAATACATAGGTCATCAGTTGGGAATTGGGATGGTTTTTTATAAAGAGATTTTCGAGGGAAAAGGAAATTTGTATTGATAAAAAGGCGTCAGATGTCAGTTTTTCATACTAAATTCCGAACTTATATGGAAAATATTCAACATGTATTACTTTTTCGTAGATTTATTGCTGACTTGTTGGAATAATAATTTTCTTTAATGACTAATTGGGTAGGTGTTCGGTGCAATATTTTTATGTTTAATTAATTAACTGATTCCGCAAGCTTTCATTTCTTGTATTATTTATTTATTTGGCTACGATAATTATAATCAAATATGAATAATAATATTATTGAATATGTAATATATCATTGAATTTCATTAAAATAAAACCAAAGAAAAATGATCAATAAAAATTACCTCTAACAGATGTCATTAGAGGTATTAACGATACAAACTAGTTTAGAGATGCACCGGTATTATTTGAATAGGAACCAATTTTTATATTATGAAACTAAATCATCCCATTGCACCGAAATCTAATGCGAGCACCAACTTTAACTAGGCCTAATTAGAAACTCCGTTAAATTAATCAAAGTTTTGCAAAGATTCATGATCTCTAGTCACATATCGATGCTAATTCATATATACACTAATTAAAATGTTAAAATAAATGAAATAATAATAATTAAATGCATCAGGTGTTTTTTCTTTTATCTATTATTTCAGCAATGTATATGTTCAATATATAAATTTGAAGCCAATAAATTAATTAGTATAGATTATTAATTTGTCAATTTATTTGGCACTAGCCATCTTGTATATCAAGTTTATCCACAGAGTGTTTGTATTAAAAATATTTAACAATGCATTAAGTATTGTTATCAATCTTTATTGCAAAACTGAGAATACTAAATTATGTGTTAATTGATTAAGAGAGATCGATATATCTCCATTCCTTTTATTTTACTAAATTTGAATTTCTGATCATAGAAAGTTTATATTTTGATAAAAATATTTTTCTACACAGGTGACGTCCCTAACTTGATTGGTTTTAAACAGTGTTCTAAATAGTGCGCTATAACGTTTTTGGACCCTAAACGCTAAGCTATGGCATCAAAATGCGCTAATTGAGCTACGGCCGCTATAGCGTATAGCGTGTAGTGCAAATAGCGCGCGCTATGCATAATGAGCTTTTTTAGGCAATTTATATGGGCTTTAAATAAAGACCCAAAAAAAAAAAAGCCCAAACTGAAATCAATTAAAAGCTTTGTTGCTACATATTTTTAATTTGCCCAAACCGAGATGGAAACCCTTGTCGTGAAATTGGGAAAATTTTAAATAGAAATCATGATGCTTAAGATATTTTGAAATTTGAATAGAAAAAAATAGATTATGTCATGAATCATGATGCTTAAGATATTTTGAATAAAAAAAAATCGATAGTTTATGATATTAATATGGATATTTTGAACCGCAATTTGGACTTTGTCCTGGTTCAATATGAATATTATAATTTCTTAATTTATTTGATGTTATTTATTGTTATATGAGACTTTAGATAACGTTGATATTTAGTACAAATATATAATATAATTTTTGTAAAAAAAAAACGCTATGTAGCATAGCTTCCGCTATAGCTACGCTATTCGCTATAGTTTTTTTGTAGCCTTCCCGCTATGACGCTATAAACGTTATTTAAAACATTGGTTTTAAAAAATCATAATAGTTCATGACATAGTAAGTTGGAATTATGAAGTAAGGATTAAAAATTATGTAGTTGATGCACGGGTCACTAATATAATTCATATTGCATTTGAAGAAAGCTAGTAAGCAAATTTAGACAAACATAAAAGTTGATTAATTAAGATTAGATAAACTAAAATTCAAGAACAAAAAACGAATTCTATATAAAGTTCCGTGATCTCAAAAGAATTCATTCTCATTTACATTAGAGACAAAAATGTTCTAGTGTCACAAGTTAATTTCAATCCATTACGCTGAGATATTAATACCCTTTGGCTTTTGCACGAGAGACGATGCGTTCAAAACTTCAAATATTAAAATCTCCCAAACCGGACTGAAAATTCAAGAACACATGAGATATTAATTAATGAGTGAGCCTATGGTGCTATGCATAGCACGGATGGCTAGTGTACTACGGCTCAATATGGTACTTTTTAAAATCCTAACGGTCGATCCAACCGTTCAATGTGATAATCATATGAATATGTACTTGCAAACTAAATTTTATATTTTTTCGAATTTTTTTACTATTTTTTAGATAGGTAGAAAAATCAGTGTTTTCTGAAAATTCTGGACCATCAAAATTCTACCTATCTAAAAAAATAGTAAAAAAATTCAAAAAAATATATAATTTAGTTTGCAAGTACATATTCATATGGTTATCACATTGAACGGTTGGATCGACCGTTAGGATTTTAAAAAGTACCATATTGAGCCGTAGTACACTAGTCATCCTTACTATATTATATGCATAGCACCATAGCCTCACTCTTAATTAATTACCCATGGATGTTTCTCTGTTTCAACCCCTATAATTACTAGTTACTGCGGGATGGGCCCTACATAGAAACTGGAATTTTAAGTTTGTATCCCTGTTACTAGTTACTTTTTGGACAGGACCCATGGATGTAACCCACTATAGGAAGGTTATAAGAGCAAAAAAACAGAAGCAAGCATATAGTAAACCGGTGTGCATGGTATTCGAGGTCTGTCAACTCTTGCTTTGACTGTAAAGAAGTTGAAACGATTGTGAAAATTGAAGAGAATATTTAATGAAACTTTATTGTGTATGTAGAGATTTGGAGATTCAGCCAGTGGAAGAACGAAACACAAAAGAGAGAGAGAGACATCATGAAAGGAAGTGGCGAATCAGGTCTAAGAATGAATAATTTTCATGTGGAAATGAATTCTTCCTTGATGCATACAATGGCAAGTCATAATTAATGTATCGTTGTTATTTTTATTTTCAGTCCCTCAAAAGTTTTAGTTCTTCTTAGTTTTGCCACTGACAAATGTTGTTCTGCAGAATATTCCAAACAAGTTTGCAAAAATGTTCGTTGGATCCATGAGCGAAAACATTGAACTGGAAGGTCCAAGTGGATATACTTGGCATGTGAAAATTATGAGGTCCGACAAAACATTTGCTCTGCAATCTGGTTGGAAAGAATTTGTAACTGCTAATAAAATAGATGAAAATGATTTTATAGTATTTAGATACAAAGATAACTCCTCTTTCAAAGTGCTAATCTTTGATCGGAGTGGATGCGAAAAAGTCGCTCCTTTCTTCGCAAAAAATATGAACACAGAGCCGAAGAAAGAGATCATATCTCTATCACTTGGTAGTAGTGACACTGATGAATCTTCTCGCGAGATTTCAACTCGTGCCGCTCGAGCACGCACGACTGGAGAAAGGGTTTGTGACAAAGAGGTAGGTATATATTGTCCATATTCGTTATTTTTTAAACTTTTTAAATTTTTATGCATTAATGATTTTATTTTGTGAAGGAATGAGATTGATTCTTCAAAGATCAATGTATAAATTAATAGTATACGGGAAACTTTTATTACTCGTTATATGAAAAGAATATATGCATCCTCCTGGAATCAAATAACCTCAGATGTCCAAGTATATGTATCAAGCATTTCAAGGATAAATGATGTATTTTTGTACAAGCATTTCTCCAAATACGGTCAAACCTGCTAGGCCAACTTCTTTTAGAAAAATATAAGCAGCAAACACAGATTTCTACAGTTCTACTTGAATAATTTTAATTTCCAAAATATCCCCTGCTAGTATTATGAAGATGGCAAGTAGCTGTGTTCTGGAAATTTCAAAACAGCATCAGCAAGTGACAAATTCTAAATTTTGAAGTAACTAAATTTAATCCTATAATAGTTTTCGCCCTTATTCTGAAAGAAAACAAGAGAAATGATCAAATGAACTTGTACCATTTAATTTCTTGTTGTAGATTTTGTACAAGAATCAACTGAGAGTGAGATTAGCTCAGGAAAGGATAATTGGGCTGTCACTAGTGGAAAAACGCACATCAGGGTCGGTTAAAAACGCACATCAGGAACGGACCTCAGGGCGACACTGACCCAGCTGTTACAGATAGTTGGACTAATCAGTGTCGGTTAAACAACCGATACTAATATTCCTCAATCAGGATCGGTTATACCTTAGCCGATACTAAATCGCTCAATCTGGAACGGTTCTTAATATTTAGCCGTTCCTAATTGTTGACAATCAAGAACGGACTTTTTAAACAGCCGATCCAGATTACTCTAATCAAGGGCGGTTCTTTATTAACAGGCGATACAAATTATTCAATCTGGAACGGTTTTTATTGTCCGATACTAAATCTTTTAATCTGGAACGGTTAATTAACAAAGCCGATACTAAATCTCTTTAACTGGAACGGTTTTAGTAGACAGCCGTTCCTAATTGTGTGAATCAAGATCAGGTTTTGTTAATAACCGTTCCTGATTGTGTGAATTTATTTTAAAAAAACATTTTTTATATTTTGGCCAGCTACCATATTTTTGCTGGCCTATGCAAGGCATAAATTGCAATTTTCACATTAGACATAAATTAAAACCAGAGAACATTAGCCATAAAAATTATTACAAATCAACACACATATATTGCAATTTTCACATCCTAAATTAAAACATGTTGTTCACACCCTAAATTTTTTACAAAAAACACATACTAAATTGATTTACTTTTTTCATCTAATACTTCCTTCAAAAAAAATTTACCCCACACTGTTCGAATGTTGTCGATGCTTGTTGCGTTATAACTAACGGGGAACTCTTGTATTTTTTAAATGATATAAGAGCACGATTAATTGCATATTTTTGAAGCAACTATGCATACCTTTGGAAAGACAATATGTATACCTTCAAGTTTGGAAAAATATCGAGGAAGCGATTTATTATGTCATGCACGAACAACATGACATAATATCCACATTCCCAACCATCGCGTTGTTGTGGGCACTATATTAAACAACAAGATATAGTTTATTTGGATACACAAATATATAGTTAGAAAATTAAAAAACAACATATATCACATTGGTTGCTGAGCTTGGACTTGGTACTTGAAGCACATATATCAGAGCTACAGTGATTTGATCTGTTTGGAAAATTAAAAGGGCACAGTCCTAGAATTTATTGATTGGATTTTAAGCACCATATTTAATGTAGTCAAATGTAAAGATATTGATTGGATTGTCAGCACCATTATCATCGAATAGTTATGGTGGGAGAAATAAAGGTAAACAGTCTCCAAAAATACTATAAGTTGTAATATTTAAATGTTCTAAACCCTTAAAATGACCTCTGTCAGCAAACTGACCAGCATAAGTCAGTACAGGGACCAAAATGAAAAATGGACTTCACAGTCATGTAAAGGACTTTAAAACACACAAAATGGACATAAATTTCATATTAACCGGATTTTATTTCGATTTATTATGAATTTTCAAAGTTCAGCCTTAAAAAGATGAAAAATCAGCTAATTAAAATGGTAAAATTACCTCTAATACCCCTGTGCACATTTAGTACCCTCAAAGATAGAAATAAAATGTAAAAAATTATGAAACTTGGTACAAGTGTAGCTTAAACCCACCTCTGTTAATTCATGGCAATAAACTCAAATACTTGTTTATAAGATTAACAAGAAACCATGTGATCAAAACCGAAAAAGTATGAACTCCATGATATACCTAAACCTAAACTAATAGGATTTTTTTAACATGTTTTCACAGTGAGAAAATCTAAACCGAAAAAGTACGAAAACAAATTCAGATGATGCCACTAGACTATCTAGGTCTTTATCTAGGTTCAGATGGATAAGGTTTAGATGGATAAGCAATCTATGTCTTTACTAAACAAGAAAAAAAATCTAAATATCAATATTACCTTGCAATATGTAACCTTCAAATTAGCGTTTTTTCCTAGTCCTCCAATACACCTATCCATTCGGTAGGGGCTGTTAAAATATGAATACATTGAACAATCAGAAAACAATTATGATATTTAACATGATTACAACATTCAAGTTTGAAAAACTTACTCCGCAAGTGCATCGATGATCTTCAACTTTTTTTGATGTTTCTTATTGGACTCGAACACGTACAACATGCTCTCACTTGCCATAAGCACAACCAATACCCATGATCCCTGCATGTTAGGTAACAACCAATACCCATGATCCCTGCATGTTAGGTACAACATGTTATTTTTTTTAATTTCTATGAAATGAAATAAATTGAAATAAATTAGGATATATGAACTAACTCCTAATGATACGGTATGAATATCATTTTCTTGTTCCGATTTTCTTTCAATGCTTTCCTTATGTATTTATCGGCATATTCTCGGCCGTGATCATCATCTTTCAAGTGCATGTAACATGTTTTTGCAGGGTCCATAAAACCAACACTACAAGTAGGAAATTCCTCCTTGTAATATTTGTGCGCATACCTGCAAATAATGGCAGAAATGTTGTCATTACTATAAAATCTGAATTAAAAGTACTTAATTTTGGCATTATATATTAACTCACATCATGAAGATCTGGATAATTGGTCCAGTGAGCCACGTCTTTGGTGTAATCAAATCCCTCAAATCATCTGCATGAACGGTTATGAAGTCATCGCTATGGAAAAGGTCAAGTGGAGTATCGATCTGAAATTCATTGTTGTCTTTCTTCAAAAACCGATCACGCAAATGCTTGAAAATTGGACCCAGCTTTGAAAATAAAAATTGGACCCAGCTTCAAGTGGAGTATCGATTGTTTGAACTTTGAAAATAAAAATATGCTCATTTTACAAATAGGTCCTTATGCCCATAGAAGCATCCCTCTTAAAAAAATATTTATAACATGAAAACATAAGGTAATACAAAAATTGATGAAAACCTATTTAATGCACGCTTCTCATCGTCCGCTATTTTAATGCATCCTGAAAAAAATATTGATGACATCTGTAAGTCATAAATATTGAGAAATATTAAACCTATTTTTATATTTTGAAAATGATTAAAAAATTATATATATAACATACCAATAAATATTTATTAGTAGACTTTTTATTCAATCCATTCTCCTTCGTTATGATCGTGCCGCACGTGACTTGTTTCATTATCCTCACCAGTTGGTAAAGATGCCATGCCAATTGAAAACAGAGGTATCTCATCAAAATGATCGTATGCTTCTTCGTCATCTACATTATCAATTCTGATGATACGTCTTTTTCCGGATAGAACAACATGTCTTGAATGATCAGTAGGATCAATTATGTAGAACACTTGTGTGGCTTGTCTTGCAAGTATGAATGGATCATCCTTATATCCAACCTTATTGAAATCCACCAAAATGAAACCGTCGTTATCAACTTTAACCCCCTTACGGTTATCGACCCATTTACACTGAAATAACGGGATCTTAAATTTTCTGTAATCTAGTTCCCAAATTTTTTCAATAAACCCGTAATATGACATCGATGCATGCGATGGCCCGGCACCTTTAGCTCCTGAAAAATCACTCGACACGGCTACTAACGTCACTCCACTGTTTTGAACGGTACTCTTAAGATCTTGACTTCTTGTGTAAAATGTATACCCGTTGATGTCAAATCCTTGGAATGATCTCACAACATGGACTGGACCAAGCGCCAATAATTTGACAATTTCTTTAATGTTTTCTTCTTCCGGATCTTCTATGACTCTACGTGTAAACCAACCTTCAAACTTTTCATTGTGTTCACCAATCAACCACTTATCGGATTTCTTAGGATTCTGTTGCCGCAAGATGGTCATGTGCTCGTCCAAATATGGATGAACGTCGGTGAGGTGTTGCAAAACATGAAGATGTGCTCGTGCCATCATTTTCTGCTCGGGCACGATTAATTTTGAACCAATTGTGCCTACACCGTGAAGTCTTCCCTCGTGCCGAGATTTAGGGATGCCGATAGCTTGCAAATCATCCAGATAATTAGAACAATACTCAATAACCTCTTCGGCAGCATATGCTCTTATAATGCTGCCCTCAGGACGATATCGGTTTCTCACATATCCCTTTAAAATTTCCATGTATCTCTCAAACGGATACATGTACCGCAAGAAAACTGGTTCACACATCTTAATTTCTCTAACTAGATGAACAATTAAATGAACCATGATATCAAAAAAAGACGGCGGAAAATACATTTCAAGGTGACAAAGAGTGACGACAACCTCCTTTTGCAAATCATCCAATGTATCAGGATCAGTTACTTTGCAACAAATGGCGATAAAGAAATAACAGAGCCTAGTGATGGTCTGCCTAACACACGGTGGCAATATACCTCGAATTGCAACAGGTAGGAATTGTGTCATTAAAACATGACAGTCGTGGGACTTCATACCTGTCAATTTTAAATCTTCCAGTGAAACTAGGTTTTTAAAATTTGAAGAATATCCAGATGGAACTTTAACACCATGAAGGCATTCACATAAACTTGTTTTTTTCAATTTTCGACAACGTATGCATGGCGGGTTTTAGATATGTGCAAATTTTACCATTTGAATTTTTCTTCTCGCCTGGTTGTAGATCCGGTCGTATATTCATTATTTGCATGTCCATTTGAATTTTCCATTCTTAGGCTAGATCTCAATGGCTCTTTAAAAAAAAAGATAAAACTTTCGCCCTTGACCAATTCACAGAGAACATTTCATATCGGTAACTCTTGAAGATTTTAAAAACGGCCACTGAATTGCTATATGCTCAAAGATTTAAATGAAGGGAAAAGATTAATTTATATTACCTCAATCAACAGTTTTTCGCGTAGAGTAAGAGAAATGCGACAGACAAATGCAGTTTTTCGCGTAGGGACATAAGAGAAATGCAGCCGTCAGCCGGCCAAACCTAGTCTTAATTCGCTCAGGGCAGGGTTTATTGGGGAGGGAGAGTTATTAGGATCGGTTATTTAAATAACCGTTCTTAATACAGGGCCCATTAGAATCGGCTATTTAAATAACCGTTCCTAATACCTATCAGGAACGGTTCTAAAATAACCGATACAAAATACTACTAATCAGGAACGGCTTTATTTAAAACCGATCCTAATTAAGACACAATCAGGAACGGCTCTTTACAAAGGACCGTTCCTGATTTGGCCAGCACTATCAAGAACGGGTTTTTAAATACAACCGTTCCTGATAAGTGAAATCAAGGTCGGCTGTGTAATATGCCCGTTGCTGATAGTTATCGCTATCGCACAACAAGAATCAAAGACTTTTTGCGAGGATAAAAAATAACTTTTCGCGACGGAGTACCGTCATAAACGTGCTTTTTCTATTTGCGACGGTACTTTTCACGAGAGAGTACCGTCATCATTGCGTTTTTTCTCTCGCGAAAAGTGCCTACTTTGTTGTTGTGTCGGTTAGTGCTTAAATCCGACACTGATGGGACGACACTAATTATACTTTTTCCACTAGTGTGTGAAAGCTTCCAGGCTATATGTCGTACCCCATATGACTGATTTGACACAAGCTCAGGAAAGGATAATAGCCTGGAAGCTTTCACAGCCCTATTATCCTTCCACTGACTTATTTGACACAAGGAGTACATTGATTTAAACAGCACCCCTACTGATTATGATGCTGGGTACTTACCAGTACTGTCATCTGAGAATATCCGCATCTCAACAGAAGAACACAATGTTGTTCAACCCACGGGTGGACCCACCCTAATTGAGGTGAGTGTAATTTTTCCATGTACTTGTATCGAAGAAGTACGACTCCTGTGCTGCACTGGTATAATTACTCGATATGATTTACTAAAACCTAAAATTTGACCATATCTATACTTGCAAAGCTTAAGAAAATATTATTTAGATTTGGGGTCACCATTGTAACTTTTCCATGAAATAGAACGTTTAGTGTTTTAGATAATTCTTGAAACCTTAATACAGTCTGAAAGTTGGGCACAAGATTTGTAATCTGTCTTGAAGACTGGCTAGGGATTATTGGCAACAATGACAACCAACAAAATGCTTACCAGAATCAGTAAAATAAATAGTAGATATGTTCTTTTTAGTTTAGATTGGTTGTGTTTAAAATTTGGTGGAATTTGAGAATTGTTTGATCACCAATCAAGGGACAATGAAACTGAACCTTCAATTTTTTCTATGGATGATCAATCCATTTTTCATATTGCATCCAATTTACATATCAGATCTAAACTATGGAGACGATCTGTAATTTTACCTAACTTTACCTTTTTGATAACTGTTTAGTTGGTTGATACAGTTGTCAAATTAGTTTGTTGTCAATATAATTATAACTTATCATTTTACTCTCTGCAACAAAAAAATAATATATATACAGATTAAATGACTATTACCAAGATGCAGAGTATATATGTGCATAAGACTACTTGAAAAATCCAAACAGGACGAATGCAACTTATATGTACATCGAATGATATATTTGCTTTCCTTAAAGACTTTGGGGTTGTACAAGTTTAATCATGATAATGTTTTATATTTCATGTAGATTTCTGGGGAACCTTTATTCCCCTCTATGCTTGGTGAAACTAGCTGCCCACCACCAAACAGAAGGAGCTGCAAGAGGCCGCAAGATTTACCTGATGGTTGGACAGTGCAGGAACGTGTCAGGCTTTCTGGCAAGTCTGCAGGGAAAACAGACAAGGTACTTCAAACTTTTCTTATCCATTTCCTTTGGACTATTGCAAGATAGAAACCAAACCTGATATGCTGTACTATTGACTACTAGGAATGATTTCTCAGTCATCTGATGGTTTCAAGACCAAATTTAATTGAACTACGATCTAATGCCATTCCTTGGAAGAATGTTATGTTTGTGTGTTAAAGCAATTTTGCCTGCACTTAAAATAATTGCTAAGCTATTTAGGTTTTAGCAGGCTCAGGATGTGTTGATCTTGAGTCATTTGGTTCAGATTTTTATCGTCTTGGTTAGCATCAGCTTTGCATGATCCGGGTTCGTATCCTCCCTAGTTAGGGTCATTTCGTGTTCATGTCATTTTGGGTCTCTGGTCATTCAGATCTTGTGGCAAGAAAGTTGAGGTATTTGTCAATGAGATTGCTTCGGGTTATATTTATAAAATTGATTTTGGAGTATGCATCAAGTTTTTTTCTGGTAAAATTGGGCAGTTAGTTGAGTTGAGCATGTCAGGTGTCTGCATCTGGTGGGTCTTATTATGTATCAGGTCTACACTGGTTCGGTAAACTCAGGATCAGGGCTAGTCAGGATCCCTATTGCAGTTCATTGAGCTCGTGTCATGTTGAGTTTCATGTCATTGATTTTTCAAAAGAGTGATTTTGAAATATAGTGTCCTGGAGGAAAATAAAACTGAAACTTGCTTAAAGAAATGTTTCTTATTGTTAATTTTATCATTCTTGTTCATTGCAGTTTTTCATCGAACCAGGAACTAGGAAGAAGTTCAGATCAATGCCAGAGGTGAGGCGTCACCTTGGGATGGCTGATCCATGAAAGTTGCCAATATTAAAAGGGTTAATAGCTTTGAACACTCTCTGGGTGAGAACTTTGCCAATATTAGAAGAAGGGGGAATTTCATGTATATCCCTCAAAAGTTTCAATAGAAGAAAGGTTATTGACATCAGCATATTAGTGGTCAACATGTGATAGGGAAATAGCGAGAATAGTTTTTTCTTTTCTTGAATGCCTTACATTGTTCTCTTTAATTGAAAATGAATTCATTGATTCGAACATTCACTAATTCAAAGTCCATTTCCGAATTTCGATATAATTGTTCATTAAATTCATCGAGTTGCTCTAGAAAAATTATTTGATTCATTACTTTTCTTATTTAACAAGTTCTCTATTCATATTGATGCATTAATTTGAATTACTAATTTTCGATTTTTCTGAAAATGAATCGATATTCTAATTTAATTCCCAAAATTTGTATTTCCCAAATTTGACTTGTATTCATTAATTGTATTAATCAATGTTTTAAATAGCGTTTATAGCGTCATAGCGGGAATGCTACAAAAAAAGCTATAGCGGAAGCTATTCCAAATAGCGTTTTTTTTTTTTTTACAAAAATTATATTATATATTTGTACTATATATTAACATTATCTAAAGTTTCATAGAACAATAAATAACACCAAATTAATTAAGAAATTATAATATTCATATTAAACTAGTACAAAAGTTCATGGTTCAAAATATCCATAATAATATCATAAACTATCGATCTTTTTCTATACAAAATATCTTAAGCATCATGATTCATTCTATTTTTTTTTTTCTATACAAAATAAATTTTATGAATCTTTATTTAAGCCTATATAAATTGTCTAAAAAAGTCCAATATGCATAGCGCGCAAATAGCGCGCTACACACTATGCGCTATAGCGGACCGCTATTACCGCTATAGCGGCCGTAGCGCAATTAGCGTATTTTCATGCCATAGCTTAGCGTTTAGGGTCCAAAAACGCTATAGCGCCTCTATAGCGCGCTATTTAGAACACTGGTATTAATTTATTGAATTACCATTAAATTTGCATGTTTATTGGAATTGTTTGTTGAAATCATCAACAGTTTTTCCCTAGTCTAATTTTCATGTTTCTTTCAACATTTAATTAGGAGGTAATTATTCACATTCCTGCACTTTAGATGAGCAAACATTCATAATATCCTCTTATTTGAATTGAAATGATGCTCAATGTTGTAATTAGTTATTATATTTATTTATTATTAATTTATTATGGCGCTGGCTCTAATTTATTCAATTTGTTTATGGACTAGAATTTGAAATAGATACACTAGATACGACAATAAATGACGCCATTTTACACAACACGCCTACTATAAATTTGAATTATATTTTACATCACTTTTGGAAGCCACATCTTCACAATTTGATATGATTATTCATTAATTGTAATAATTTATTGAATTAATATTAAATTTGCACGTTTATTGGAATTATTTGTTGAATTCATCAAATATTTTTCTCTAGTCAAATTTTAATTGATTCCGTCATGTTTCATTCAACATTTAATTAGTAGGTAATAAATCACATTCCCGCACTTTAGAGGAGCAACATATTCTTAATATCCTCTTATTTGAATTGAAATGATGTTCAATTTTGTCATTAATTATTGTATATATTTATTTATTGAATTTATCATGCCGCCGGTTCTAATTTATTCAATTTGTTCATGCACTAGAATTTGAATTAGATGCACTAAATATGACAATAAATGACGCCATTTTACAAAACACACCTACTACAAATTTGAATTATATTTTTGCATCTTTTAAATTATTGCGTCATTTCATTAATTTTGAATGCCACAACTTCACAATTCCATATGATTATTCATGTAATAATAATTTATTGAATTAACATTAAATTTGCACTTTTATTGGAATTATTTGTTGAATTTATAAACAATTTTTCCCTAGTCAAATGTTAATTGATTCGTTCATGTTTTTTTTCAATGTTTAATTATTCACATTCCTGCACTTTAGATGAGCAACACATTTTTAATATTGTCTTATTTGAATTGAAATGATGTTCATTGTTGTCATTAATTATTGTATTTATTTATTATAGAATTTATTATTCCGCCGGCCCTAATTTATTCAATTTGTTCATGCACTAGAATTTGAATTAGATACACTAAATATGACAATAAATGACAACATTTTACACAACACACCTACTATAAATTTGAATTATATTTTACATCTTTTAGAATATTACTTCTTTTCATCACTTTTGGATGCCATTATATCAAATTCAATATGATTATTTGCAATTAAATAATCAGAATAAAATATTGGGGGCACAAAAGTTTTCAATTTTTAAGGACAAGAAATGCAAAATTTCCAATCTCTCCTATAAATAGGCTCTGTCTTTAAGGTAAACACACCCAAGAAATATAGCTTCCTCTTTGAATTATTTTTCATTAAAGCAATAGAATGATGAGAGAACATACCTGTGGGCATATTCTATCCTTGTGACTACAATTCACGCATAATATTGTAAGTGAATGTATTTTTTGCAATAATATAATAATTTGTTTGTCAATTTATGTGCATGTATTTTATTGGAGCATTTCATTTCATTCTTTTCTACTCATATATTATTTATATGAACTCTATTCTGTTGAACCAAACTTCAATCGGCACACATATTACAGTAGATAATAAAAATTGACAAACAATAGATAATAAAAATTCATGTGATAAAATGGGTTCCAGAGATCAATCGGCAAGACTTTTGGACAAAATAAGAGGCGTGATATTACAGTATCCGCCCTAGACACGGAACACATATTTTAAATATTACAGTATCTCCCTTTCATTATAGAAAATTACCACTAAACGCTATCCACCTTACTGGTCGAAAGAGCCATGCACCAAGCAGTATGCTGGTAGTAGTGATTTTGGTAGAGAATTTAAATAGATGAGTTATTTCAAAATCAATAAATAGTATTGTTACTATAGTTTGTGGTGTTTTATTATATAATTTCCTTGATGGCAATGTAAAAACATACACACACACACTTCAGTTCAATATTTAATCTCACATTTTTTTTTGCATACTTCCTTTATTAAGTAAACTACAGCATGACAAAAAAGATACATCTGAAACTTAAGAATGTGCAAATTATGCAAAAGAGTTAAGCATAAAATAATGATTAAAACTATAAACATCATAAGGTAATTTTCTATGCTAAAGAAGTACTCACTATTGCTACATAAGTCGTTTGAACTAAATGAAGAATTGATTTGTTTGTAAATTAAAAAAAAAGTAAAATTTACAAAAAGAACTTTTCTTTGGCTCTGTGATGATTTCAAATTTCTTAAAAGGATATTTAAAGGCCAATAATGAAATAGAATATTTCATAACTTACAATGTGTGCCGATTACGTATGTACCGCAAAAAAGTTTTGCGGGTAGGTTAGTTTTCTATTCTTAATAATATAGTAATATTTGTTTGAATATACTAGTTCAAAAAAAGTGACAACTATTGAATTAAAAACCTAATATTGAAAGAGTTCCCCATCACAAGATAATATAAATCTTTAAGTTAATTTTTGTTGTTTTAGTTTATAATTCGTATAATTTAATTTGCCACAAAATAATTGTTTTACTATTTATGTTTATGCAGTTAATGATGCTAGCTGGAGATGAATCTCAATAAGGTGTTCATTGATCTGAATAGCACCCTTGCTGTAGATTTACCAAAGAAGTACTACTACTGTGCTGCACTGGTATAAAAAATTGGCATTATTTGGCACCCTTACTGAATTATTCATAAATTATTCGGATAATTTATTTATTATGTATTAAAACTTCACAATTTTGATATAACTATTTGCATTATTTGGCACATAATATGCTGAAAAAATTGCTACAGTGTTGGAGGGGATAATCTATCCTGTCCAGGATTTTTTTTCCTAGTTAGCGGGGTTAAGGATTTGGATTAGCGAGGCATTAATCTGGAAGGAAAATTTTGTACCGTCCGGGAAACAGGATAATCAATCCCGTTCTTCCTATATTTCAATTTTCTAGTAAAACGATTCCCTTTCGCGATATATTTTTTTCGATTAATAAAAAAAATCAGGTGAATTTGATCCTATTAAAATAATATAAATATTCATTGAATAGTAAAACTTGTTATCATTAAAAAAAAAAAAACACAGCCCCTACCAAGCTTTCAAAAAAAAACAACAACAACAACACAATCAATAATAAAAAAACTTCTTTGTGCTCGAATAGGAGTGTTTCATCCATGAAATATGGCCTCTTCCCTTCAGCGACTCCCTAAAGGAATTAGAAAACAAAGTTATATTTTATTACTGTTAAAAATATAGAAGATTGATCTCATATTTTAGCATCATCATAGATCAAAGATCAAGGGCTAGGATTAGTTCAAGTGTCAAAATAGAAATAGAATAGAATAGTTGGTACATTGGTACCAGAGATTACCATAAATAGGAATAGTAACGTTAGGATTTCCAACGGCTCTTTAAGAGCTTATATTATAAATAGCTCTAGAAAAATTGTAACATATAACACAAGAAATACAATATGGAAATAAATCAATACTTTTCTGCATAAATTTTTCTCCTAAGAACCTCAAAAATCAACATGGTATCAGAGCGGGATATCTAATCCTGTCTCAATTCCGCAAATAACGATCTACAAGACTGCAGCTAACGAAGAACTGCAGCACCATCAAAGCTCAAAAAACCGAGTCATCAACAAAACAAATACAACAGCACCAGCAACACAACAGAGACAAGGCGCATAGCCAACACAGACAACAGAAGACTGGTACTGGTACGGTACCAGTACAGCCAAAGTAACAGCCAAGCGAAACCAGAACGGCCAACAAGCAACAGAGACAAGGAAAACAGAAACAACCCAGCCCACAAAGAACAACAATACCAGAAAAAAAAAAAAAACCTTTCTCAGACCTAGCTTTCTCCAAATCAAACAAACGCCAAATAGAGCCAACCCAATAAAAAGGGAGAAATTAAGCTCAAGGTAGCACCTGTCCTTATCAAGAACAAAAATCTGTTCTTACAATCAACAAAACCAAAAATAGACTCTTGTACCAATAACCCCAAGAACACCAACATCCTTCCTCAAAATAAAAAAAAAATCTCCAAACCCCCAACCAAAAATCTAAGCAACGCAATACACAAAAAACCAGCCAAAAATTTCAGTATCCTCTCTTTATAACAGTACCTCGAAAAAAAAGAAAAAAGGGCCAAGTATCTGTTTTACCAGTATCACCAAATCCTAAACTGAAAAATCTCCAGGAAATCACGAATCAGTAAACTGGTACAAAAAAAAAAAAAAAATGGTTTGGATCGACCGTTAGGATTTTGAAAACTCAAATATTGAGCCATAGCATGGACCCAATCCGTACTATGCATAGTACCGTAGCCTCACTCTTATTAATTTGTCAATTTATTTGGCACTAGCCATCTTGTATATCAAGTTTATCCACAGAGTGTTTGTATTAAAAATATTTAACAATGCATTAAGTATTGTTATCAATCTTTATTGCAAAACTGAGAATACTAAATTATGTGTTAATTGATTAAGAGAGATCGATATATCTCCATTCCTTTTATTTTACTAAATTTAAATTTCTGATCATAGAAAGTTTATATTTTGATAAAAATATTTTTAAAAAATCATAATAGTTCATGACATAGTAAGTTGGAATTATGAAGTAAGGATTAAAAATTATGTAGTTGAGAATCTCCATATCAAATTTATTAGATGCACGGTCACTAATATAATTCATATTGCATTTGAAGAAAGCTAGTAAGCAAATTTAGACAAACATAAAAGTTGATTAATTAAGATTAGATAAACTAAAATTCAAGAACAAAAAACGAATTCTATATAAAGTTCCGTGATCTCAAAAGAATTCATTCTCATTTACATTAGAGACAAAAATGTTCTAACTCCATAACATTATAAAAATTGCTTTACTGAGATATTAATTACCCTTTGGCCTTTGCACGAGAGACGATGCGTTCAAAACTTCAAAAATATTAATATCTCCCAAACCGGACTGAAAATTCAAGAACACATGAGACATTAATTACCCATGGATGTTTCTCCTTTTCAACCTTTTTTATTCAACCCCTATAACTAGTTACTGCCAGATGGGCCCCACATAGAAACTGGAAATTTTAATTTTGTATCCCTGTTACTAGTTACTGTTTGGACAGGACCCATGGATGTAACTCACTATAGGAAGGTTATAAGAGCCAAAAACAGAAGCAAACATATAGTAAACCGGTGTGTGCATGGTATTCGAGGTCTGTCAACTCTTGATTTGACTGTAAAGAAGTTGAAACGATTGTGAAAATTGAAGAGAATATTTAATGAAACTTTATTATGTATGTAGAGATTTGGATATTCAGCCAGTGGAAGAACGAAACACAAGAGAGAGAGAGAGAGACATCATGAAAGGAAGTGGCGAATCAGGTCTAAGAATGAATAATTTTCATGTGGAAATGAATTCTTCCTTGATGCATACAATGGCAAGTCATAATTAATGTATCGTTGTTATTTTTATTTTCAGTCCCTCAAAAGTTTTAGTTCTTCTTAGTTTTGCCACTGACAAATGTTGTTCTGCAGAATATTCCAAACAAGTTTGCAAAAATGTTCGTTGGATCCATGAGCGAAAACATTGAACTGGAAGGTCCAAGCGGATATACTTGGCATGTGAAAATTATGAGGTCCGACAAAACATTTGCTCTGCAATCTGGTTGGAAAGAATTTGTAACTGCTAATAAAATAGATGAAAATGATTTTATAGTATTTAGATACAAAGATAACTCCTCTTTCAAAGTGCTAATCTTTGATCGGAGTGGATGCGAAAAAGTCGCTCCTTTCTTCGCAAAAAATATGAACGCGGAGCCGGAGAAAGAGATCATATCTCTATCACTTGGTAGTAGTGACACTGATGAATCTTCTCGCGAGATTTCAACTCGTGCCGCTCGAGCACGCACGACTGGAGAAAGGGTTTGTGGTAAGCGGAAACAAAGAGGTAGGTATATATTGTCCATATTCGTTATTTTTAAACTTTTTAATTTTTTATGCATTAATGATTTTATTTTGTGAAGGAATGAGATTTTTTATGTATAAATTAATAGTATACGAGAAACTTTTATTACTCGTTATATGAAAAGAATATATGCATCCTCCTGGAATCAAATAACCTCAGATGTCCAAGTATATGTATCAAGCATTTCAAAGATAAATTTTGAAGTAACTAATTTTAATCCTATAATAGTTTTCGCCCTTATTCTGAAAGAAAACAAGAGAAATGAACTTGTACCATTTAATTTCTTGTTGTAGATTTTGTACAAGAATCAACTGAGAGTGAGATTAGCTCAGGAAAGGATAATAGGGCTGTGAAAGCTTCCAGGCTATATGTCGTACCCCAAAGGACTTATTTGACACAAGCTCAAGAGGAGATTGCTAACAGGATGACCCGAAAAACTCAAAAGGATAGTGATTTGTTCGTCAGAATATTGACTCCAATCAATGCCCCTACAAATCTATATTGTCAACTGGTACGTAAGCATTTCTTCCATTATAAATTATCACTAAAAATTGCAACGCTGGAAACAAGACAAATTACATAATGCATGATATAAATATCAAGTACATATGCAATCAATCTTACTATGTAACTATGTACCAGAGTTTACCAAGCGGCTTTGCGTGCAAAGTTCTTCTAAGCAAGAAGAAGAAGAAGATTACTCTGTTACCTGCCGATTTAGATAAGCAAAGCCAGACATGTACTACAAAATACTACTTGAAGGATAAAAGTATAGTATGTATAAAAAAAGGTTGGCGCCAATTTGCACGCAGAAATGGACTAAAACAAGGGGATCTTTGCCTTTTTGAACTAAGGAAGCAAGACAAACGAGGGAATCTGACCATGGTAGTTCATTTCAATCACAAATAGGTAATTAAGATGTTCAACTTGTTTTCACTGAGCTAAAAATGTCATTTCAAAATAATCAATACTTCGCTCAAAAATTGCGAGACTATTAACAAGTATTGTATGTTGTAAAAAAATAGAAACACATAATATTAAAATCTCCTATTACTAGTCACAGACAGCTGGGTCCTACAAACAGACTTAAATTACATACAGAAGCCACCTCATATATTGTAGATACGGCTCGAGGTCGAGGTCTTGTGGAGGTTCAACCAACATGGAAAACATCATTGGTTGTCTCAAAGTTTGGAAAGGAGATGCAGCAAGATGCTACTTGACCAAACAGCAGGAATTGATACAACGTTGCAATGTAGTTGTAATAATATGAGTTGTAATGTGAGTTGCTCATTTCTTGATAATTGTAGTTCTTTATCTTTTTATTATATTCCTGAACAAATTATGTACTATTATTAAATCTTGATGTTTTATTTTTCTGTATATTGTTGGTGTACTTGTTTAACTGATGTAATATTTAAATACTGAATTTTAGTAATTTTCAAACACTTATATTCTGCAGGGCACCGTTTTCTAGTTGTTCATCAATTATGAACAACATAAACAATGTTTCAACATTCCCGTGGCGGATCTATAATAATTCAGACTTGGATCTTAGCCCCATAAACTCCAATTTAGAGTACTTAAGCTTGCATGCACTGTTCAATCAAAATAATACTGATGGCCAGGTCCAGTGCAAAATTTCTGTTTTACACGAGAAAAATTTGGTGAACCACCTAATAGTAAAACCTGAAAACTTGGAAGGGAACCATAATCATGTGACACATTATCTTCACACCAGTACATTCATAGTCTGATACATTAAACTCTTTCAGTTACTTTTATTTAAATTGAAATATCAACAAGGTGTCTACGGGCTATTGGCTGAAAAAAAAAAATATTAACAAGGAGTTCTCAACCATAAAATATATGCTACAATTCTGTTCTAGTGAGCTATTGATACATCAACTAACTACCTGCCAGTACTTTTGGAATCTCAGTTGGCTCAAATTCTTGGCCTTAAGTACCTCATACAAATTAAGAAAACATCTTAAAATTGGACATATTGTTTAAATGAAATGAGTCAAATGACGACCCCAAGAGATTCCTTCCAAATGTTGAGGAACCAGACCGAAAAATTAAACTCAACTATTTCCAAATTGTTTATGCTTGCTTTTATTTTTGGTAAATTTTATGTAATTGTAGCTCAAACTGGTCCATAAGTTATATAAAAAGGCTGGTGTATGACCAAAACTAACAAGAGCTAATGATTTCACAATTCCATTCCAACACATTAATTGATTCCATCTGATGCCCTAAATGCTCTTGGAAAAGAGGTTTCTTCTGAGACAACGCACCACAGAAATCAAGTATCCAAATGGAAGGGCAGAAATTGAAATGAACAGGCTCAGAGACAATTAAAAAAGGGTGATTAGATTTTGGATATACCTAAAACCCCAACAATATCGACAAATTTCAGTCTCTCGAATAGAGGATCAAAACGCCCAGTTCTATCAGCTCAACCTACCACACACGTCAGCCCTAATTCGGTAGTATCTCTAACACTAGGTAAAACCATTAAAATTCCCTCTTAAAATTTTAAATTGTTTAACGGGAGGGTAACCACAGAATTTTAAATTTTAAAGTTCCATCATGGTCTTTATGGACCGAACTTTGGGCGAAGCTCAACACATTTAACTTAAAGAGCTAGGTGCTGGGACCCATTTGGCGGTTGTATGGGAGAGGCAGCGCAGCACCTTCTTTTATTTTGTTTATTAGTTCTGCGCCGGCCCATTATCCTTCTCCAAATTTTGTTTACTAATATTATATATTTTTCTTTAATCCATTTGGTTCGGCCCATGCAACAGCAGCTCAGTCTTCTTCTTTAATTTATGTTACTATATTTTTTTTTTTTCTTGATTTGGTCCGAACCCCTTTCATCAATTTGGCTTGGGCCATGTTTCACTTTAGTCTTTGTTCCAATCCACTTCTCTTAATGAAACTTGAGTTATTAATTTACCACTTCCCTTTCACAGATTTGTTTATTTCGACCTAGACTCGGTGCTCTTCATTCCTATTTTCTCACGGCATTGGACACCTTCATTTCTTTTATAAATAACCCCTTTCCTCTTTTTCTTTTGTTATTTCCCTATTTTTTAGGGTCCAACATGAATTCAACAAACAATTCCAATAAATATGCAAATTTAATGTTAATTCAATAGAAATTTGGGAAATACAAATTTTGGTAATTAAGTTAGAATATCGACTGATACTTCAGAAAAAAATCAGAAATTAGTAATTCAAATTAGTGCATAAATGTGAATAGAAAACTTGTTAAATAAGAAAAGTAATGAATCAAATAATTTTTCTAGAGTAACTTGATGAATTTAATGAACAATTCTAACGAAATTTGGAAATGGACTTTGAATTAGTGAATGTTTGAATCGATGAATTCATTTTCACTTAAAGAGAACAATGTAAGGCATTAATGAAAAAAAAAAGTTATTTCTTGCCATTTCCCTATCACATATATCTTCTCGAGTTTACTTGAGCGGAGGTGCCGGGTTCGGCGCAACACCGCAGAAAGACTGGAGATGAGGACGTAAGAAAGAGTTCAAAACAGGGAGACACGCGTCACCGGCGCTTACAATAGCATGACAACACTGCTTACTGACATCCAAACGGTTGTTCAACACTGAAGTAAGAAGGCTTATGACGCATCCCTCCACCTTCATGATAGATTTTAAACATTGTGTGATGTCACCTTCCTGCGGAAATAAAAACAGTGGGTCTTCTTGCAATACTGCAGAGGGAGCCGGTGCTGGTGCTGAGGCAGATGCCATGGTAGCAGTGGAAGTAGTTGCTGTAGCTATGAGAAGAAGAAGAAGAACGAACGCGGTCATTGCTGATCGTGCCATAGCTATTTGGTTATTGCTGAAGTGTTGGATTTGATTTTGCACTAAGGTTCTTGTTTGAAAGGATGTAGTATTTTGCTACATAATGGAGGAAGATAGTAGGATATTTATAGGTAAAATAAAGGATGAAGGTTCCAATATTTGCAATTGATGCTTTTGGAAACTATTTATGGATTTTGTAAGTTCGCAATCAATATGTTACTATGTTACGTCAATTTAAGTTTTGTGAATTTATGAAGATTGTTGTTATTCTTAAGAGCAATTCACTTTGTCAATTACATGTCTGGACGCAGGCAATTAATTATTGATGCTACAGTTATCTATTAATGCGCTGCAAGTTTATGGCAGAGTCATTGAAACCGAAACTTGAAAAAACACCCTAATAAATGTCAAGCAATGCATAATTCAGTAAATTCGACTGTTGTAGGTAGAGTGGAAAAAACGTGCCGTGCCGTGCCGTGATTAACACGTTGTGACTTTGGTCTCGTGTCGTGATCAAGTTAATTTTTCACGTGCCGTGCCGTAATCAAAATGTCAAGGGGTGGTCACGGCATGCGAATTGTCACGCCACGTGAGTCACGCCGTGCTTAATGTGCCGTGACCATACGTGACTCGTGTGACTTGCGTAACCATTTAATCATAATTTAGGTTAATTTATTCAAGATTCACCATTAAATCAATATCTAATGGTCCTAATTGCACGTGACTCGCGTAACTACGTGCCGTGCCAAAGTTTTAAAAAATGAGCACGGCACAAAACACGCGAATCACAGCACGTAACTGATACGCGTGCTCTGCCATGCCATTTTTCCCACTCTAGTTGTAGGTCTAGTCCGGTCGTCCCGTTGCAATGTTTGCATATCCCAAACTTGTTCCAATGGGACAAATGACCGAATTTTTTTAGTTAGCATTTTAAAAGAAAATAAAAAATTTAAGTTGGCATATATTTTGTACAAGAGTAGAACTAGGGTGTTCCTAAGTTCATCAAGTTTCTCTGTGAACTCAACTCTAAAATCTATCGGATTGATTTCAAATGACGAATCCGAACTGTTGAAATCCGTCTACCTTACGAGTGATGCGTCTACATGCAAAAATTCTAAACTTTCGAATTAATTTAGTATAAAGTCAAGCGGTCAAAATTAGAAGGTTCATAAATTAATTTTAATGCATTCATTTTTCTCAACGTTTTTTACCACTTGACTCTATACAAAATTAATTCAAAATTTTTAAAATTTTGTATGTAGACGCATCACTCGTAAGGTAAACGGGTTTCAACAGTTTGAATTCGTCATTTAAAGTCAATTCGATAGATTTTAAAGTTAAGTTCACAAAGAGGCATGGTGAACTTAGGAACACCCTAGTTCTATTGCTTGTGTGTCGTCTCAAGGCAATGCCTTTTATACTTTTTATATGAGTAATGTGTTTTGTTAAACATACTATTTGTGAAAAAATATAATATAATTCATTTTCATTTATTCATCCTCAAATCTATAAAAAAAAAGACATAACTAGAAATCTGTAAAAAAAAAAAAATGGTTGCGCATGCAGTACCTGTGCACCAATTAATGCGTGTGTGCCACTCTGATTGTTGTGCTGGTTGTTCGCGCAAAAGTGTATCACAAAGTTTCAGTACAGCAAACTGTATCTTTTAAACCTCGAATTAACTTCCGACTAAGACTGCAAGTGCACAATCCTATCGTATAGTTTAGTCAAGTATCGATCCACATGACAGTTCAAATCTAAACTGGACTCTACTTAAATTAATTAAGTACTATAAGTTGGAAAAGATTGGTTTGGTTTGTCTAATTTCCTAAATTCAATAGCAATAATTAAAATGACAGAAAGTAAAATTTGGTTTTTATCAGATAAAGAAAAGCGTTTCTAGGGTTTCAATTTCATCTTCAACTCTGCCTCTCGGTACCAGACGCGACTCGTGTACTTTCATATGCTCGCGTGGAAGACGCAACCCGCGTACTCTCATACGCAGCCCGCGTGGACCTCGAGTGAATACAGCAGGTGTCTGTTTCTGCGTTGTTCTTCAGTGTAAGGTTACATTGACCGTACCTAATGTTCCTAAACCTCAACTCTCGTTTATTGGCATAATAAACTTGGTCTCGAAATTGCAATTTCACCTTCTTAGGTTTCCAATCCTAAACTCTCGTTTATTGGTATTCAACCTAAGTTATTTGTCCGGTTTACTAAAGGTATCCACCACCTCTCGATAAATGGAAAAGTTCACCTCTCAGTTACTATTTGATCTCGCCTCACGGCTCGAAAACCTACCTCAGATACTTAGTCTGGTTGAAAGAAACATCAAGGCCAAAATACTAGAAAAGATGCTATAGACATCTAACAGTAAACAACAAGAATCATTCAATCAACTTCAACAAAGCAATTAAAATAATACTCAAACAAATAAACACAAACATCAACACAGATTCAAACAACATGCATAATAAAACAGAGTATCCGACTACATCGTAACCCTAGAAACTAAGTAAACTATTCAAACATAGTTAAAAAGCAAATAAAACAAATGAAGATAAAAGAGTTCATAGAAAAACTAGAAGAACGATGAAGATTCGTCGCAGAACTCTCGTTCAACTCCTCTCTTCTTCGTCCCCCAGCCAGCCGTCTCTCCTCACCCTAGGAATTGTCCTCCTACTCCAGCATAAGCTCTCAGGTGCAAGAAATCCCGTCTTATAGCTTTTCTGGCCGACCTTCCTTCAATTAGCCTCTGTTTCTAATTCTGCTTATGTTTCCAGAAAAGTCTGACGCGACCCGCATCGAATGTGATGCGGCCTGCATTCATGTGTCTTTGGCTCAGATTGTAGATCTTCTCGCAAGCTTTTCGAAAAGTGGTCATACACTCAAAACGGAGTTACGAGTCAAAAGTTATGACTATTTTAAGTTCGGGTGCTAAAATTTCAGCATGATATGGATGGTGTCCTGGTTGTATCTGTGGTCAGGCAGAGGGGTGTACGGTCCGAATAAGAAGGTACACGGACCGTGTATAAACCTTCGAATTCTAGATTCTTCCTCGGATTCGCCCGTATTCTGCAAAGTAAGAACAAATGCGCAGCAGTACCACATTCTAGAGATATTCAATAAAATAAACACGATTTGACAGTTTTAGGCACAGGTTTTGGTATAGAAATTGGTCGGAATTATAGGTCAAATAACGAGACATCACTGGCAATGCATTCCGGACAAGATTAGAAATTTTACAAAAGGTACTAAATGCTAACTAAAAAATTCGTGAAAAATGACCTCTGAGGTTTTAATTTTGGAAAATATTTTTCCAAATTTTCAATAACGGGCCCTTAATTATTTGCAAAATAGAATGTGACAATCTTTCATACTGCAAAGAAATTAATTTTACTTCAAAATTATCTTTCAACTTTAAATTAAACATTAAATGGAAATTACTATGATATTCTTAATATCTTAAGTACTTTTTTGTTTGTTCATAATTTAATAAAATAACAAGGACAATAAGCATATTGTTCTTTATTTTAATACACATCACATTTCATATTAAAATAGTACGTGCTTTCATACTAACATTTGCGGATAATTAACGAATTAGTTGGAACGTAATCTTTTTCAGCACCTTATCGATTGAACAGATGAATTAATTGGAATTTTTGAAGAAAAAAAAATTCAAATTATTCACGAATTATTCGTAAATTTAAGAATTATTACTGAATTATTCATAAATTATTCGGATAATTTATTTATTCTGTATTAAAACTTCATAATTTTGATATAATTATTTGCATTATTCGGCTAATTAATATGCTAAAAATATTTACAGTGTTGGACGGCATAATCTATCCCGTCTAGATTTTTTTTTTCCTGCTTAGCGGGGTTAAGGATTTGAATTAGCGAGGCATTAATCTGGAAGGGAAATTTTGTACCGTCTGGGGAACGGGATAATCAATCCCGTTTTTCTTATATTTCGATTTTCCAGTAAAACGATTCCCTTTCGCGATATATTTTTTTCGATTAATAAAAAAAATCGGGTGAATTTGATCCTATTAAAATAATATAAATATTCATTGAATAGTAAAACTTGTTATCATTAAAAAAAAAACACAGCCCCTACCAAGCTTTCAAAAAAAAAAAAAACAACAACACACAATCAATAATAAAAAAAACTTCTTTGTGCTCGAATAGAAGTGTTTCATCCATGAAATATGGCCTCTTCCCTTCAGCGACTCCCTAAAGGAATTAGAAAACAAAGTGATATTTTATTACCAAATTGCCAGATAACTCAGATTAGTATAGGATAACACTTTTCTATTTTTACTTTCCTTTCTGAATGTATTAAACAAAAGCTCTACACGAAGAGATGGCAAGGATGATACCCGAAAAAATGGCAATGGTGAATGCAAGTTTGTCAAAAAATCAAGGTCTTAACAAGGACAAGAGTTCCAGAAGACAGAAGTCGGTCATATTAATGACACATTTCATCCTATGACGCGAGAGGTGTGCTCGAACATTTACATAAAAAAGTAAAGGCATTGAAAAACACTGGACAACAACACCTTAGCATAAATAAACATTTTATTTAATTTACTCTTTTCTTTACAGTTTTTTCTTTGTTTTCCATTTCTTTATGTGTTTTTTCTTTTTTTTAAGCTCAAATGTTTTGAGCTATCTTGTCTTTTTTATTATGTGTTACAAAACCCTTGTAACTGACAATTTATCAATGAAATATAGACTAGATCCATATTTTTCTTCAAAGAAAACTATACCAGCATTGTTAACATATATACCTCCATGTACTTGAAACTTCATGAGATTATTATTGCAGGGTTTTGGATCAGCCATCCCAAGGTGACGCCTCCCCTCCGGCATTGATCTGAACTTTTTCCTAGTTCCTAGTTCGATGAAAAACTGCAATGAACAAGAATGATAAAATTAACAATGAGAAACATTTCTTTAATAACTTTGCAGTTTTTTTCAAGTGCAGGCAAATTACTTGCAACACACACAAAACATTCTTCAAGGAATGGCATTAGATTGTAGTTCAATTAAATTTGGTCTGAAACTATCAGATAACAGAAAAATAATCCTAGTAGTCAATAGTACAGCACATTAGTCATTAGGTTTGGTTTCAATTTTGCAATAGAGTCCAAAGGAAATGGATAAGACAAGTTTGAAGTACCTTGTTTGTTTTCCTTGCAGACTTGCCAGAATGCCTGACACGACACGTTCCTCCATTGTCGAACCAGCAGGCAAATCTTGCGACCTCTTGCTGCTCCTTCTCTTTGGTGGTGGGCCGCTAGTTTCACCAGGCATAGAGGGAAATAAAGGTTTCCAACAAATCTGAATGAAATATACAACACATTATCATGATTAATTTTGTACAAGATTAAAATCTTTGAGGAATTAAAGCAAATATATCTTTCACTATACATATAAGCTTGGATTTGTCCTGTTTTTATTTTGAAGTACATTTACGCACATATATATATTCTTTGCATTTATGTATACCTCCTTCAATCTGTATATATCTATTTTTTTGTTGCAAACAATATAGGAAAAGTAAATTGATAGGTTATAATTGTACTGACAGCAAACTAATTTGGCAACCGTGTCAACCAACTAAGCCATTATCAAAATGGTAAAATGACAGATAATCTTCTCTATATCAGGTCTGGTGTCACTTGAGCATTTACAAGATAAGGCAGCCAATTTTTTATACCAGTGCAGCACAGGAGTAGTACTTCTTTGGTAAATCTACAGCAAGGGTGCTATTCAGATCAATGAACACCTTATTGAGATTCATCTCCAGCATCATTAACTGCATAAACATAAATAGTAAAACAATTATTTTGTGGCAAATTAAATTATACGAATTATAAACTAAAACAACAAAAATTAACTTAAAATTTTATATTATCTTGTGATGGGGAACTTTTTCAATATTAGGTTTTTAATTCAATAGTTGTCACTTTTTTTGAACTAGTATATTCAAACAAATATTACTATATTAATTAAGAATAGAAAACTAACCTACCCGCAAAACTTTTTTGCGGTACATATGTAATCGGCACACATTGTAAGTTATGAAATATTCTATTTCATTATTGACCTTTAAATATCCTTTTAAGAAATTTGAAATCATCACAGAGCCAAAGAAAAGTTCTTTTTTGTAAATTTTACTTTTTTTTAATTTACAAACAAATCAATTCTTTATTTAGTTCAAACGACTTATGTAGCAATAGTGAGTACTTCTTTAGCATAGAAAATTACCTTATGATGTTTATAGTTTTAATCATTATTTTATGCTTAACTCTTTTGCATAATTTTGCACATTCTAAGTTTCAGATATATCTTTTTTGTCATGCTGTAGTTTACTTAATAAAGGAAGTATGCAAAAAAAAATGTGAGATTAAATATTGAACTGAAGTATATATATATGTTTTTATATTGCCATCAAGGAAATTATATAATAAAACACCACAAACTATAGTAACAATACTATTTATTGATTTTGAAATAACTCATCTATTTAAATTCTCTACCAAAATCACTACCAGCATACTGCTTGGTGCATGGCTCTTTCGACCAGTAAGGTGGATAGCGTTTAGTGGTAATTTTCTATAATGAAAGGGAGATACTGTAATATTTAAAATATGCGTTCCGTGTCTAGGGCGGATACTGTAATATCACGCCTCGTATTTTGTCCAAAAGTCTTGCCGATTGATCTCTGGAACCCATTTTATCACATGAATTTTTATTATCTACTGTAATATGTGTGCCGATTGAAGTTTGGTTCAACAGAATAGAGTTCATATAAATAATATATGAGTAGAAAAGAATGAAATGAAATGCTCCAATAAAATACATGCACATAAATTGACAAACAAATGATTATATTATTGCAAAAAATACATTCACTTACAATATTATGCGTGAATTGTAGTCACAAGGATAGAATATGCCCACAGGTATGTTCTCTCATCATTCTATTGCTTTAATGAAAAATAATTCAAAGAGGAAGCTATATTTCTTGGGTGTGTTTACCTTAAAGACAGAGCCTATTTATAGGAGAGATTGGAAATTTTGCATTTCTTGTCCTTAAAAATTGAAAACTTTTGTGTCCCCAAATATTTTATTCTGATTAGTATTTAATTGCAAATAATCATATTGAATTTTGTTATAAATATATTAAGTTATGGATGTTCATTTAATTGCATCAAAACTTCTCATTAATGAAGTATGTTTTATCTCCCTCATTTATCAATTGAATTAAATTAGATGGCTTGTTATTTACATTTTCTATCTATAAATAGAGAATTGTAAGTTTGTATTAGAGACAAGAAAAACATATGAATAAAAGATAGCCATCTTTATACATTCTCAATATCTTGTTTATTATTTTACAATAATAAACAAGATATTCGAAAGAATGGTTTTCATATTGAAACTATGAATGAGAAAAATTGTGAATATCTTCATATCACATCTATTAAGAATGGCCAGAAAATTATAATAGAAAAGATGCAAGCATTGTCTTCTGGACTATATGGTACTTATATAAGTACAATAGAATCAAATATGGTTACTAACCAGAAGTTAGTTGATCCAAAGTTATTTACTTTGTGGCATGACAGATTGGGTCATCCAGGAAATATAATGATGAGGAGAATAATTGAAAGTGCAAATGGGCATCCCCTAAAGGACCTGAAGATCCTATTATCAAAAGAATTGACATGCGAAGCATGCTCTCTTGGAAAACTAATTACTAGGCCATCTCCAAATAAAATTGGACCTGAAGCTCCTTCATTTTTAGAAAGAATTCAATGAGATATATGTGGGCCTATTACACCTCCATGTGGACCATTTAGATATTTTATGGTGTTAATTGATGCATCAACACGCTGGTCACATGTGAGTTTGTTAGCAACAAGAAATGTTGCGTTTGCTAGACTATTAGCACAAATTATCCAATTGAGAGCCAATTTCCCAGATTATCAAATTAAAAGAATCCGGCTTGATAATGCAGGTGAGTTTACTTCTCAAACTTTTAATGATTATTGCATGTCTATTGGAATTACGGTAGAACATCCAGTGGCCCATGTTCATACACAAAACGGTCTAGCAGAATCGTTGATTAAAAGGTTGCAATTAATTGCTAGACCTTTACTTATGAAATCTATGTTGTTTCAAGCAATTCTCTTATAGTCTATTTGACTAATTTGCAAAACATATAATTATTGAATTTTACGATTTTCCATATGATTAGAAAGAATGCAGGTTCAAGACAATTGGAATTGCAATTTAGAGCACTTGGACTGAAGAAATCATCAAGTTATTTATCAAGTATTTAAACTGTAAATTTATAATTGGTAAAGTAGCTTTGATGTTGAAAAACAGGGATAAAACGTTGGAACGATTGATAAAACGTTTCAGACGTTTTCTTTGTACAAAATCTGGAGATTAATTCATCTAAAAGCTGGAAAAACAAGTTAAAACGTCCCAGACGTTTTGTAAATCGTCTGGACGATTTAAATTGTTTTTCAGACTTAAAATTTGCATTTCAATCGATAAATCTCCAGAATAAAACGTTTTGAAACGTTTTATAATCGTTTGGAACGTTTTATGATATCTCACAGAAATTTGAATTTTGACCTAATTTGAGTTAAAACGTTTTCAACGTTTTACAAAACGTTGGGACGTTTTATGGCAGAATACTCGTTTGAAAGCTGCCACTATAAATAGAACCTTAGGGTTCTCCTCAAATCCATCTAGCCGACCCTAATCTTTTTAAAACCTACTTTTCTGTGAGAGCAAGTTCCTCCATTGTTGTGAGAACACGAAATTCAATATCCCTCAACACAACCTCAAATCCACTTCACTAATCTTGAGTTAGATTAGATTAGAGTGTTTACTTGAGTGTTTCTCTTGAGACTTCGAACTTAGAGACTTCGTTCTCGACTCTAGTTGGCCGTGTGACTTCCCATTGGTTGTAAGGGCTCACCGGTTCACAAGTTGTAACCTTTCTCTTTTGGGTAATAGAAAGGCGCACCGAGAAGCGGTTGCGACGCCCCGGAGACGTAGGCATTTTAAGCCGAACTCCGTTATCACTCCTTGTGTCAAATTTCTCTAAACTCTTTTACTTTATTTTATTTGCAATAATTTATTTATTTCGAATTTAGTGGTACCTAAGGGACAACAAAGTGGTATCAGAGCGCGTTACTCAAATTAAGACTCACTTAATTCGAGTTTACCGATCTTAAAATGGCAACCACTAGATATGTGAAAGAACCTCCAGTTTTTGGTAGTGCTACCAAAAATTTCAGTCATTGGAAAAGGACCATGATAAACTATCTAAATATTCTTGATCTTTGGAGTGTTATTGAGAAAGCCTATGAACCGGAATATACTAATTCTGTTGGAAATGAGGCCAAAGTTGAAATACATGCATCTACCGAAAGAAAGAAACTAAATAACCTTGCCATTAATGCAATATATAATGCGGTAAGTGAATCGGTTGCGTTACTTTTCGGTAACACAACAAATGCAAAAGAAATGTGGGATAGTCTTATTGATTGATATGAGGGTAACACCCAAATCAAACGAACCAAAGTAGCCGGTCTAGACACCAAATTTGAAACCTTCAAAATTGAAAATGGTGAAAATGTAGAGGATATGTATAATAGACTTATGCATATTCAAAATGAATTCATTGAACTAGGAGAACCGCTTTCTAACGATAAAATTGTAGGAAAGCTTCTTCGAGTAATGCTAAGGAGACCTAGGTGGGACGGATTGGTGAGCGCCCTAGAAGCACTTCATGGGGCACAAAAGTCTTTCACACCGGATGAACTCTATGCTCATTTCCGGAGTTTTGAAGAAAAGCTCATACAAGCCGGTGAACTCAAGCAAGAGTCAAAAACAAAAACCGTGGCTTTTCCGGCTCAAAACCACCGAAACCACTCAAGCTCCTCAAATAATCGTCAATCAAGTGACTCACTCATGAGTCAACTTGGACATGAAACCTCTCTTGATGCCGTCACCATAACCAAAATGTTTCAATCCATGCTTAACTTTGAACGAAAATACAACAAGGAGCGTGAAGATGGAAACAAACGGGTAGTTTGCTTTGCATGTGAAAGAGAAGGCCATACCATTCAAACTTGCTTCAAAATCTTTCCCAACTTGAAGAACAAAGATAATGAAGGGCAAAATGACCGAAGGTCTAAACAGAAGTACGAAGGATATAAAAGTAAAAAGAAGGCCAAGGCAATGCAAGCCTTATTTTGCATCGATTCCGATGAGAGTGGTAAAGAAGAATCCGACTCGGAGTCGGGTGATGAACAAGAAATCAACCTTGCCTTGATGGCAATAGTGAATGAAGAATCGGCAACTATTGATGTGGATACAATCATCGCAAGCAAGAACATAACCGATGAAATCACCATTGAATTCCTCAAAAATCTCATCAATCCGCCTATCAACAAGCAATTGGAGGACTCTACCAAGGCCACCACACACACCATTATCGAGGTAGAGGATGCTTCTATAGAAGATGTAACAAACTCTCCAAATAAGGTACATCTTATCTCTTCTCCTAATCGGTATATGTCTACCATTGATTTGACCAATCCCGATTACCATTTGAATTGTTACAAAGTTAGAAAAGATGAATCCAAAATAGATATGAACAACAATTATATAAAGACAAATGAGACAAGCACGTTCATGGATGAGGCTCTAATTAATTACAATGCGCCTAGGTTGCTTGAGGAATCTAAAAAGGCCATGCTTGAAAAGGAAGGTATCATACAAAAATTGACATCTCAACTTCTTGAATTTGAGTCTAAAATCAAAAACTTAGAGTTAGAATTGCTTAAGTCACACACTTGTCAATCACACATAGGAGACATAGAAATGTTAAAGTGAAAATCCAAACTCTAGAGACCGAAAACAGGGCTTTAAGATCGCCTAGTGAATTCTCAAATGTCACTAGTCTCGATCCCTACTATGTAGAAAATTTGATCAATGCCAATTTGAATCGGAAATCCGGTAAAATGGGCATTGGATACAAGAAGGGTCAATCCTCATTTGAATCAAATTTTTCACAAAGCCCAAAAGAAAATGGGGAACTTACTCAAAATTTAAACAAAGTTAAGTTCAATAGCAAAGAGTATCTTGATTACCAATTTCATTTCAAACATGGTAAAACACCCTTGACAAAGGAGTCAAATAAAGGGACCACTCCTCAAACCATAAATGTAAAACAAAACAAAAAGTCCCAAAATTATGCATTTAGATACAAATTTTCTAACAAAAATTACAAAAATGAAAACAAGTTTCAAAATAGTGATAGGAACACATTTAATCCAAAAAGGTCAAACAAAACTTATTTCAAGGGACCGGATGGATGGTTTTATGAAACTCACAACAAAAATACTTTACAAAATAAAAACCAAAGAAATGGTTTGACTAGAGATGTTCCCCAACATCACAACAAACTTGATTCACACAAAAATAAATCTTATGCACCTAAAGTGACAACCTATAGGAATCAAATTCAAGAGGTGAAAGATAAATATCAAACCACCTTCAAGCATGGTTCAACTAATGTCAAGCAATCGGTCACATTTTGTAATTATTGTTGTAAGATTGGTCACACCTCATTAGAGTGTAGCTTTAGGAAAGGAAGCAACAAATCAAAAGTTGTTTGGATTCCTAAAGCTAAACTGACTTAAAGTTGTAATTGAAATCTCCCCAACCTAAAACGAAATCACTAAGGAAGGGGGAGATTAAAACAAGGTATATATTAATTGAAAATATATATATATATATACTCTTGTAGGTATGTTTGATTACAACACACCAAGAAAATGCTTGGATCATTGATAATGGATGTTCACATCATATGACTGGGGATAAATCAAATTTCAAAACTCTTGAACCATATAATGGTGGGTCAGTTACCTTTGGTAGCAATCAAAGAAAAAGTTCAATCATAGGGTTAGGTTCGGTTGGGAACCAAAATTTGACCATATCGGATGTATATCTTGTTGATGGTTTGAACTTTAATCTACTAAGTGTTAGTAAATTATGTGAAGCCGGATATTATGTAAAATTTGACACTAACGCTTGTTTCTTGTTTAGAGAATCTGATGACTCTTTAGTCTACACCGGTAAGAAAAAGAAAAATGTTTACTATCTAGATTTTGATCATTTCGAGTCCGGTGAAATATGTTTGAATGCCACAACAACAGGTTCTAAACTATGGCACCGTAGACTAGGTCATATTGCAATTGATTCCATTAAAAAGTTGGTTAAATTAGACCTAGTGCGCGGTTTACCAACTCACAAATTAGAACTTGTGGGATTATGTGATGCATGTGTACAAGGTAAACAAACCAAAAGTAGTTTTAAGTCCAAAGAAATGGTCTCAACCGATCAACCATTACAATTACTACATATGGACTTGTTTGGACCAATTAGTATACCAAGTTTGGCTAGAAAAAGATATGCATATGTGATTGTAGATGACTATAGTCGCTTTACTTGGGTCATATTTTTGCAACATAAGGATGAAGCAATTGAGAACTTCATTAAATTTTGCAATCGTGTTGAAAATGAAAAGGGAACAAAGATCATTCGTATTCGAAGTGATCATGGGGGTGAATTTGAAAATGCAAAATTTGATGAAGTATGCTCTAAAAGAGGATATAAACATGAATATTCGGCTCCTCGCACACCTCAACAAAATGGGGTTGTTGAGAGGAAAAACCGAACATTACAAGAGCTTGCCCGAACCATGCTAAATGAATACCCTTTACCCAAACACCTTTGGGCCGAAGCGGTCAATACGGCTTGCTACGTTATTAATCGCGTTAGCATAAGGTCGATATTGAAGAAAACACCTTATGAGCTATGGAAGGGGTATAAGCCAAAAATATCTCATTTTAGAGTATTTGGATCAAAATGCTTTGTGCTTAATGAATCACCTAAAATTACAAAATTCGATTCTAAATCCATTGAGGGAATATTTGTGGGGTACTCTTTGACAAGTAAAGCCTATAGAATTTACATTGCATCTCATCAAATTGTAATTGAATCCATACATGTCAAATTTGATGAAGATACTAATCAAAAGGCCGAGAAAGGTATTCAAATTGTAGGTGTTGAAGATGCCAAGCTCGAGAATGATAAGGTTGAGAATACAACCAACAACATTGAACAATCACTCGAGCAAGAACAACCCGAAGAAAACCCATTGAACGAGTCCATGCACATCGAGGAGGATCAATCTCCACCAAATGTATATCAACCTCCCGAAGACCTAAGGGAAGTTTCCTCTCATCCTCTCTCTAATGTGATTGGGGATCCTAGGGAAGGGGTTAGGACTAGGTCGGGATTAAATCAAATGATTGCCCATTGTGCATTTGTATCAAATGTTGAACCAAAGAATTTCAAAGATGCCAATGGGGATTCAAATTGGATTTGTGCCATGCAAGAAGAACTTGCTCAATTTGAAAGGAACAAAGTTTGGGAACTAGTACCTAAGCCAAATGACCGAATGATTATTGGAACTAAGTGGGTCTTTAGAAATAAGAAAGATGAAAATGGAAATGTTGTTCGGAACAAGGCTAGGTTAGTAGCTCAAGGGTATAAACAACAAGAGGGCATTGACTTTGAAGAAACCTTTGCACCTGTAGCTCGTCTAGAATCCATTCGAATGCTTTTAGCATTTGCCTCAAATAAAAACTTTACTCTATTTCAAATGGATGTTAAAAGTGCATTTTTGAATGGATTTATAGATGAAGAAGTATATGTAAATCAACCACCCGGTTTTGTTGACCCGGCATTTCCTAACCATGTTTATAGACTCACCAAAGCACTTTATGGTCTTAAACAAGCTCCTAGAGCATGGTACGGTCGACTTAGTTCCTTTCTAATTGAAAATGGATTCATAAGGGGAAAGAATGATACAACTCTTTTCACAAAGAAGAAAAACAACTCAATTTTAATAATACAAATTTATGTCGATGACATTATTTTTGGTTCACCTAATGCGGCACTTGCCGAGGAATTTTCTTCTCTTATGAGTAGTGAATTTGAGATGAGCATGATGGGTGAATTGAACTTCTTCTTGGGGCTACAAATCAAGCAACTGTCGGATGGCACCTTTGTGAGCCAAACCAAGTATGCCAAGGAGCTGGTAAAGAAGTTTGGAATGACTGAGAGCAAGACAAGCCCAACACCAATGGCTGCAAATGCAAATCTTGACTCGGATCCAAGCGGCACACCCATGGACATCTCCCAATACCGAGCTATAATAGGTAGCCTCCTTTATTTAACTGCTAGTAGACCCGATATTATGTTTGCGGTATGTCTATGTGCTAGGTTTCAATCAAATCCTAAAGAAGTGCATTTGAAAGCCGTTAAACGAATTGTTAAATATATCAAAGGCACTTTGAATTTGGGATTGTGGTATGGCAAACAATCGGAATTAGATTTAATAGGATATACCGATGCCGATTTTGCCGGAGACAGAATGGATAGAAAGAGTACAAGTGGTACGTGTCAATTCCTTGGCGGATCACTTCTCCTGGTCAAGTCGCAAACAAACCTCGGTTGCGCTTTCCACCGCGGAAGCCGAGTATGTTGCGGCTGGTAGTTGTTGCACACAAATTTTATGGATGATCCAAACTTTAACTGATTATGAAATTCGCTTCCGCAACGTACCAATTATGTGTGACAATACCAGTGCCATTATGATATCAAAAAATCCCGTTCTCCATTCTAGAACTAAGCACATAGAAATAAGGCATCATTTTATTAGGGATCATGTTGAGAAAGGTGAGGTCCAACTCATTCATATTGATACCAAAAATCAAATTGCCGATATTTTTACCAAGCCCTTAAACACTCAACAACACAATGAATTGCGGTTTAAATTAGGCATGCTTGAACTTAAGGAGTGAGCATTTTTATTGGAAGCATAGCAATCAATTAGCTTATTTTAAGACAAAAATGCCAGAGAAAAACGTCTCAAAACGTTTCTGAAACGTCAGAACGTTTATAAAATTGATTCCTGATTCTATCTCCCTGACCTAAAACGTCCCAGACGTTTTGTAAAACGTCTGGACGATTTGCTCATTCCAAATACTTCGAAAATTTCATCTGAAATTTGACCTAAAACGTCCAAAACGTTTTACCAAACGTCTGGACGGTTCATTGTTTCTGATCTTTCAAATTTTCTTCGAATTTCCTGCATGACAACTATCTTGAAACGTTCAAACGTTTAGTCAATCGTCTGAACGTTTGTCTGCGAGATTTTTGACTCCACACAAATCATTTAAAACGTTTCAAACGTTTTGTCAAACGTCAAAACTGTTATTACTCAATATTAAATTCTCATAAATCTCAAATAACTCTGACCTAAAATACAAAACGTTTTCAACGTTTTGCAAAACGTTTAGGACGATTTAAATGCAACATCAATATTCAATATCGAATTTTTTTTCTCAAAATGACCAGACTAAAACGTTCTGAGACGTTTTATAAACGTCCAAGACGTTTTCGGCGCAGCACCTTCAATAAATCTGCGAACCGACGCCAATTTTTCTTTCTTCTTTTCAAGCCGCCGTTTCTTCTTCTCCTCTTCTCTTCTCCTATCCGCCACCTTACCTCTTCTTCACCATTCCCACCTCTACAAATCTCCAAATCACTTCGTTTAAAGTGATTTCTCCTCTCCTCTCAACCCCTCTTCCATTTCTCCTTTCAAAACCAAGTCTTTCTCCCTCCTTTGCTCTCTCCACCAAAACCCTACATCTCGCCACCTTTCGAAATCCGGCAATCCGACCGTTAAATCGACGATCCGTCTTCACCAACGCACTCGTAGAGTCGTTCTCTTCAAGGATTTGTGCTTCCTTCTTCAATCGGTACTTTTTCATTTCTCTCTAATTTAATGTCGCTCCCTAAACCAAAAGCCTCGAAAATGGCTATCCTTCGCAATAAGAGGGCTCGCAAGGATTCGGGTCAATCTAGTGCCACTGAAATTGAACCCGACTTCAATATCCTTCGATCCAACACCTACTTATTTAAAAACCAAATTGCTCATACCAATTTCACGGGTCAATTTTCGGATCGCAAACTATCCAATTGCTATTATTTCAACAAAGCCTCGGTTACCTTTCAATATCCCGAAGATGACAAAATCATCGGGTTTATTCGACATTGGCCATGGGAATCTTTGATCACTTGCGATGAACCATACAGTGAACTGCTTACCAAAACATTCTATTGCAATCTCACCTACACCAAGGACCCCTTTCTCGTAAAATCCTATGTCTGTGGCCAAGAAATTATTCTATCTTTGGAAAATGTAGCCAATTGGCTTGGGTTGGTAAATGACGGTGAAGAAACCTACATCCTTAGAAATTGGCCCACTCAAGCCTTAGAAAATGCCGATCATTACAAAACCTGGTTTGCTCGCCGCAACTTTGGTGGTGCACCCCTCTATGCATCCTCTCTCCCTTCTTTACATCGTTTGCTATTTCTTCTCATAAATAATATTCTCATACCCAAAGCAACGATCAAAGCAAACATTGAGTGGGGTCCAATGTACTATTTGAGGCACCTCATATCTATGGATGAGAAACGACTCAACATTCCTTTCATTATTCTTCATCACATGATTGCTTGCTATTCTAGCTCCGTTGCCTCTCTACCCTATGGTCATTTAATTCATCGTATGATTCGCCTCAATGGCATAACCGTCCCGAGTCATCTCATTCAAAATGAGCCTAAACACTTACTTGATATCCTACCCAAACATGGTTGGTTGCACGGTACCTCGCCCTCGGGTTTACCACTGCTTAAACCTGATCATAGGCCCATCAATAATTGGATCAATGCTGTCAATGCTCTACCCAACCAATATTGGGATCCGTATGAACCAGAACCGCAGGCAGAAGAAGATCAACCACCAATACCGCCAATGGCTCAAGGTGAGCTTCCTCAAGGAGCGGAAAACCAATTGGCTTGGCTTGTTCAACACATGCAAGAATATCAAATAGCCAATACCAATCAATTTACCGCAATCAACAACGATATTAAAATCTTGAAGGCAAATCAACGCAAAATCCAAATTCGAGGTCGCAAAAACGCAAAAGCATTATATGACATTGATCTCACCACTTCTGAACTCGCTCGGCGCTTTGTGAAGCAATATGGTGCATCTGGTGGCGCGTCCACTAGTGCTCCTTACATCCCTTCCGAAGATGAGGATGAGGAAGATGATGAAGAGGGTGCCGAAGGAGATGATGAAGATGACCCCGAATTTTAAATCTTTTTGAATTCATTTTACATTAAAATTTGCTAAGTGACTGCTATGCTATGCTATTTGTGTTGCATGAACTCCTTTCTATTATTTTTATGTTGTGTTGCATGAACATTTATTGTTTCTACATTATGATGTTTGAACTTGAACTTTGCTAGATATCAAATGCATGCTAAATTCACAATTGATTATCTTCCATGATTTTATATTTGTTATGACATGCCTAATCCTCTCAATTTAGTTTACATATTATAACATTGAGGGGGAGTGCATATTTTGAGGGGGAGCACTCTTGATTGTGCTATTTGATTGTATTTTTGTCTCCCTTTCGTCGATTTCCAAAAAGGGGGAGAAAATGCAAGACATGCAAACACCGATTATTTAAAAAAATTGAAATTTGGGAAAAATCGATATATGCACGTACTTGCGTTGTATGTTTTGCAAATCGTCAAAAGGGGGAGATTGTTGTTTCAAGCAATTCTCTTATAGTCTATTTGACTAATTTGCAAAACATATAATTATTGAATTTTACGATTTTCCATATGATTAGAAAGAATGCAGGTTCAAGACAATTGGAATTGCAATTTAGAGCACTTGGACTGAAGAAATCATCAAGTTATTTATCAAGTATTTAAACTGTAAATTTATAATTGGTAAAGTAGCTTTGATGTTGAAAAACAGGAATAAAACGTTGGAACGATTGATAAAACGTTTCAGACGTTTTCTTTGTACAAAATCTGGAGATTAATTCATCTAAAAGCTGGAAAAACAAGTTAAAACGTCCCAGACGTTTTGTAAATCGTCTGGACGATTTAAATTGTTTTTCAGACTTAAAATTTGCATTTCAATCGATAAATCTCCAGAATAAAACGTTTTGAAACGTTTTATAATCGTTTGGAACGTTTTATGATATCTCACAGAAATTTGAATTTTGACCTAATTTGAGTTAAAACGTTTTCAACGTTTTATAAAACGTTGGGACGTTTTATGGCAGAATACTCGTTTGAAAGCTGCCACTAATAAATAGAACCTTAGGGTTCTCCTCAAACATCTAGCCGACCCTAATCTTTTTAAACCTATTTTTCTGTGAGAGCAAGTTCCTCCATTGTTGTGAGAACACGAAATTCAATATCCCTCAACACAACCTCAAATCCACTTCACTAATCTTGAGTTAGATTAGATTAGAGTGTTTACTTGAGTGTTTCTCTTGAGACTTCGAACTTAGAGACTTCGTTCTCGACTCTAGTTGGCCGTGTGACTTCCCATTGGTTGTAAGGGCTCACTGGTTCACAAGTTGTAACCTTTCTCTTTTGGGTAATAGAAAGGCGCACCGAGAAGCAGTTGCGACGCCCCGGAGACGTAGGCATTTTAAGCCGAACTCCGTTATCACTCCTTGTGTCAAATTTCTCTAAACTCTTTTACTTTATTTTATTTGCAATAATTTACTTATTTCGAATTTAGTGGTACCTAAGGGACAACAATCTAGTTTACCGTCTTCTGCATTGGGATATGATGCTGCACTAATTAGGTTAAGTTCAACTGCAGATCATAAGTATCCCCCGTTACAGTTAGTCTATGAAAGAGAACCAGATTTGTTCAATCTAAAAGTATTTGGTTGTGCAATATATGTTCTAATTTCTCTTTCACAGTGCAAAAAAATAAAACCTCAAAAAAGATTGAGAATTTATATTGGTTTTCTCTCCTTCTATTATTAAATATTTAGAACCATTAACAGAAAATATTTTTACAGCAAGATTTGCTGATTGTCATTTTAATTAATCAATATTCCCAAACTTAGGGGAAGAAAAACCAAAGCTGGATAAACAAGTAACATGGAATTCATCGTTATATCTTGACCCCCGAAGTGGTCAATGTGAACTCGAAGTTCAAAAGATTATAAATTTGTAAAGAATTGCAAATGAATTGCCTGATGCATTTACAGATACAAATAGAGTCACTAAATCGCATATTCCAGCTATAAACGCACCTGCTCGAATTGATATTACAAAAATATCTAATGAATCTAATGTGCGTAGAAAACGTGGAAGACCACTTGGTTCTAAGGATGTAAATCCACGTAAAAGAAAAGAACAGAATAAAGCAGTTAGCACAATCCCAGAAGAGGTTAATGGTAAAACTCCTGAAGAAGTCAATAAAATCCCATAAGAGGTTGGTAGTAGAACTCTTGAAGAAGTAAATAAAATTTCAGAAGAGATTAATGGTAAAACTCCTGAAGAAGTTTATAAAAACCTAGAAGATGTTGATCAAGTTCCAGAAGAAACATATATTAATGAAATCTTTGCATTCGCTATAGCAAGTGATATTATAAATGAAGAAGATAATGTGTTAAAAACTCTGGAAGAGTGTAGATACAGAAATGATTGGACTAAATGGAAAGATGTCGTACAAGCAGAATTAAGTTCACTTGATAAACATCAAGTATTTGGACCTGTAGTCCAAACGCCTAAAGATGTTAACCCTGTAGGTTACAAATAAGTATTTGTTATAAAAAAATGAGAAAAATGAGATTGTGAGATACAAAGCAAGGCTAGTGGCGCAAGGTTTTACACAAATACCTGGAGTCGATTATGAAGAAACATATTCACCTGTAGTGGATGCGATAACTCTCAGGTTTCTAATAAGTCTCACAGTCACAGAAAATCTAAAAATACAACTTATGGATGTTGTAACAGCCTATCTATATGGTTCACTTGATAATGATATATACATGAAAGTCCCTGAAGGATTGAAAATGCCTGAAGCATATAAGTCAAAACCTAGAGAAATGTACTCTATAAAATTAAAAAGATCTTTATACGGACTAAAACAATCAGGTCGAATGTGGTACAATCGACTTAGTGAGTACCTTCTAAAAGAAGAATATAAAAATAATATAATTAGTCCGTGTGTTTTCATTAAAAGATCAAATCTAGGTTTCACAATCATTGCAGTGTATGTTGATGATTTAAACATTATTGGATCTCCTGAAGAGATTGAAAATACTGCAAAATTGTTGAAAAATGAGTTTGAAATGAAAGACCTTGGTGTAACTAAATTTTGTCTCGGCTTGCAGATTGAGCATCTAAATAATGGAATATTTATCCATCAATCAAATTATGTTGAAAAGGTACTAAAGAGATTCAATATGGATAAAGCTCATCCTTTGAGCACACCAATGGTCGTACGATCGCTAAATGCAGAAAATGATCATTTTTGCCCGCACGAAAATAATGAAAAAGTGGTTGGTCCTGAAGTACCATACTTAAGTGCAATTGAGGCATTATTATATCTTGCAAATAATACAATACCCGATATCGCATTTGCAGTAAATGTGTTAGCGAGGTATAGTTCCAAACCAACCAGAAGACATTGGAATGGAATTAAACACATATTTCGATATCTCTACGAAACTAGAGATATGGGGTTATATTATCAAAATGATACAAAATTCAATTTAATTGGATATGCAGATGTGAAATATTTGTCTGACCCACATAAAGCACGATCTCAAACGGGATACGTATTCAATTATTGTGGAGTTGTAATTTCATGGCGATCGACAAAACAAACTCTTACGATAACATCATCAAATCATGTCGAACTGATCGCCTTATACGAGGCAGGTCAAGAATGCGTTTGGTTACGGTCTATGATTCAAAATATTCAAGAAGAATGCAGATTTGAAAACATGAAGAAAAATCCTAATCCACTGCATGAAAATAATGCCGCATGTATCACACAAATAAAAAAAGAATATATCAAAGGAGACCGAACTAAACATATTGCATTGAAATTCTTTTCGACACATGAACTACAAAAGGAAGATGTAATTGATGTCAAGTCCGATCAATCGACAATTTGGCAGACATATTCACAAAATCTTTGCCGACAAGAGTTTTTAAACAACTCACAAAGAAGATAGGTCTACATCGATTGAAGAATATTCAATGATATCTAAATGAGGGGAAGCGTTATACGCACTGTACTCTTTTTTCCTTAATCAAGTTTTTATCCCAATGGGTTTTTCTTGATAAGATTTTTAATGAGGCAGTACATGGTCCTGAAGTATCGTGTTAATATTGATCCTGAAGTATCATATTAATATTGATCCTGAAGTATCATATTAATAGCTTATAATGAATAATGAACATCCAAGGGGAAGTGTTATAAATATATTAAGTTATGGATGTTCATTTAATTGCATCAAAACTTCTCATTAATGAAGTATGTTTTATCTCCCTCATTTATCAATTGAATTAAATTAGATGGCTTGTTATTTACATTTTCTATCTATAAATAGAGGATTGTAAGTTTGTATTAGTGAGAAGAAAAACATATGAATAAAAGATAGCCATCTTTATACATTCTCAATATCTTGTTTATTATTCTTTTGCTTTATTTTACAACAAATTTGATATAATGGCATTCAAAAGTCTTGAAAAGAAGTAATATTCTAAAAGATGTAAAATATAATTCAAATTTATAGTAGGTGTGTTGTGTAAAATGTTGTCATTTATTGTCGTATTTAGTGTATCTAATTCAAATTCTAGTGCATGAACAAATTGAATAAATTAGGGCCGGCGGAATAATAAATTCTATAATAAATAGATACAATAATTAATGACAACAATGAACATCATTTCAATTCAAATAAGACAATATTAAAAATGTGTTGCTCATCTAAAGTGCAGGAATGTGAATAATTAAACATTGAAAAAAACATTAACGAATCAATTAACATTTGACTAGGGAAATATTATTTATAAATTCAACAAATAATTCCAATAAAAGGGCAAATTTAATGCTAATTCAATATTATTATTACATGAATAATCATATGGAATTGTGAAGTTGTGGCATTCAAAATTAATGAAATGACGCAATAATTTAAAAGATGCAAAAATATAATTCAAATTTGTAGTAGGTGTGTTTTGTAAAATGGCGTCATTTATTGCCATATTTAGTGCATCTAATTCAAATTCTAGTGCATGAACAAATTGAATAAATTAGGACCGGCGGCATGATAAATTCAATAAATAAATATATACAATAATTAATGACAAAATTGAACATCATTTCATTTCAATTCAAATAAGAGGATATTAAGAATATGTTGCTCCTCTAAAGTGCGGGAATGTGATTTGTTACCTACTAATTAAATGTTGAATGCAACATGACGGAATCAATTAAAATTTGACTATAGAAAAATATTTGATGAATTAACAAATAATTCCAATAAACGTGCAAATTTAATATTAATTCAATAAATTATTACAATTAATGAATAATCATATCAAATTGTGACGATGTGGCTTCCAAAAGTGATGTAAAATATAATTCAAATTTATAGTAGGCGTGTTGTGTAAAATGGCGTCATTTATTGTTGTATCTAGTGTATCTATTTCAAATTCTAGTCCATAAACAAATTGAATAAATTAGAGCCAGCGCCATAATAAATTAATAATAAATAAATATAATAACTAATTACAACATTGAGCATCATTTCAATTCAAATAAGAGGATATTAAGAATGTTTGCTCATCTAAAGTGCAGGAATGTGAATAATTACCTCCTAATTAAATGTTGAAAGAAACATGAAAATTAGACTAGGGAAAAACTGTTGATGATTTCAACAAACAATTCCAATAAACATGCAAATTTAATGTTAATTCAATAAATTAATACAATTAATGAATACAAGTCAAATTTGGGAAATACAAATTTTGGGAATTAAATTAGAATCTCGATTCATTTTCAGAAAAATCGAAAATTAGTAATTCAAATTAATGCATAAATGTGAATAGAGAACTTTATTAAATAAGAAAAGTAATGAATCAAATAATTTTTCTAGAGCAACTCGATGAATTTAATGAACAATTATATCGAAATTCGGAAATGGACTTTGAATTAATGAATGTTCGAATCAATGAATTCATTTTCAATTAAAGAGAACAATGTGTGGCATTAAAGAAAAGTGAAAAAACTATTCTCGCTATTTCCCTATCACATGTTGACCACTAATATGCTGATGTCAATAACCTTTCTTCAATTGAAACTTTTGGCAAAGTTCTCACCCAGAGTGTTCAAAGCTATTAACCCTTTTAATATTGGCAACTTCATGGATCAGCCATCCCAAGGTGACGCCTCACCTCTGGCATTCGAAAACTGCAATGAACAAGAATGATAAAATTAACAATGAGTGAGCCTATGGTGCTATGCATAGCACGGATGGCTAGTGTACTACGGGTCAATATGGTACTTTTTAAAATCCTAACGGTCGATCCAACCGTTCAATGTGATAACCATATGAATATGTACTTGCAAACTAAATTTTATATTTTTTCGAATTTTTTTACTATTTTTTTAGATAGGTAGAAAAATCAGTGTTTTCTGAAAATTCTGGACCATCAAAATTCTACCTATCTAAAAAAATAGTAAAAAAATTCAAAAAAAATATAAAATTTAGTTTACAAGTACATATTCATATGGTTATCACATTGAACGGTTGGATCGACCATTAGAATTTTAAAAAGTACCATATTGAGCCGTAGTACACTAGCCATCCGTGCTATGCATAGCACCACAGGCTCACTCATTAACAATAAGAAACATTTCTTTAAGCAAGTTTCAGTTTTATTTTCCTCCAGGACACTATATTTCAAAATCACTCTATTGAAAAATCAATGACATGCAACATGACACGAGCTCAATGAACTGCAATAGGGATCCTGACTAGCCCTGATCCTGTTTACCGAACCAGTGCAGACCTGATACATAATAAGACCCACCAGATGCAGACACCTGACATGCTCAACTCAACTAACTGCCCAATTTTACCAGAAAAAAACTTGATGCATACTCCAAAATCAATTTTATAAATATAACCCGAAGCAATCTCATTGACAAATACCTCAACTTTCTTGCCACAAGATCTGAATGACCAGAGACCCAAAATGACATGAACACAAAATGACCCTAACTAGGGAGGATACGAACCCGGATCATGCAAAGCTGATGCTAACCAAGACGATAAAAATCTGAACAGATGACTCGAGATCAAAACGTCCCAAGCCTACAAAAACCTAAATAGCTTTGCAATTCTTTTCAAGTGCAGGCAAAATTGCTTTAACACACAAACATAACATTCTTCCAAGGAATGGCATTAGATTGTAGTTCAATTAAATTTGGTCTTGAAACCATCAGATGACTGAGAAATCATTCCTAGTATTCAGTAGTACAGTGTACAACACATCAGGTTTGGTTTCTATTTTGCAATAGGGTCCAAAGGAAATGGATAAGACAAGTTTGAAGTACCTTGTCTGTTTTCCCTGCAGACTTGCCAGAAAGCCTGACACGTTCCTGCACTGTCCAACCATCAGGTAAATCTTGCGGCCTCTTGCAGCTACTTCTCTTTGGTGGTGGGCCGCTAGTTTCACCAAGCATAGAGGGGAATAAAGGTTCCCCAGAAATCTACATGAAATATAAAACATTATCATGATTAAACTTGTACAACCCCAAAGTTTTTAAGGAAAGCAAATATATCATTCGATGTACATATAAGTTGCATTCGTCCTGTTTTTATTTTCAAGTAGTCTTTATGCACATATATTCTCAGCATCTTGGTAATATTCATTTAATCTGTATATATATAATTTTTTTTTGCTTCTGAAAGTAAAAGGATAGGTTATAATTAAATTGTCAACAAACTAATTTGACAACCGTGTCAAACGACTAAACAGTTATCAAAAAGGTAAAATTACAGATAATCTTCTCAATAGTTTAGATCTGATGTGTATAATAATATTTGATGCAATATGAAAAACGGATTGATCATCCATAAAAAATTTGAAGGTTCAGTTTCATTGTCCCTTGATTGGTGATCAAACAATTCTCAAATTCCACCAAATTTTAAACACAACCAATCTAAACTAAAAAGAACATATCTACAATTTATTTTACTGATTCTGGTAAGCATTTTGTTGGTTGTCACTGTTGCCAATAATCCCTAGCCAAAGTCTTCAAGACAGATTACAAATCTTGTGCCCAACTTTCAGACTGTATTAAGGTTTCAAGAATTATCTAAAACACTAAAAGCTCTATTTCATGGAAAAGTTACAATGGTGACCCCAAATCTAAATAATATTTTCTTAAGCTTTGCAAGTATAGATATGGTCAAATTTTAGGTTTTAGTAAATCATATCGAGTAATTATACCAGTGCAGCACATGAGTCGTACTTCTTTGATACAAGTACATGGAAAAATTACACTCACCTCAATTAGGGTGGGTCCACCCATGGGTTGAACAACATTGTGTTCTTCTGTTGTGATGCGGATATTCTCGGATGACAGTACTGGTAAGTACCCAGCATCATAATCAGTAGGGGTGCTGTTTAAATCAATGTACTCCTTGTTGAGGTTGAAGTTCCGCATCACTAGCTGCATAAACATATATAGTAAAAAAACTACGAGGGTATAACTTACCAACTACAAATTCATATAACTAAGAGAAATTGAGTGTGAGACATATTAAAAGTATTTGAATTGATGGCACATCAAATACACACAGTAACATTAACCTTCTTAGAAATCATAATAAAAATTCTCCAATTTCAGATGCTAAAGCTAACCATAACCAGAATTTGTTAGATTATTGGGAATGTGATAGTAGAGGGAAGGGCCTGGTTCTCAGTCTCCAGAGAACAAAGGATTTGTTTTTATGAAAAAAGCAGCCCCCAATTGATTTTTATGAAAAGCAACTCCACCGAATTGGTACGGTGGAAGATGGGAGGGTGTTTAAAAATGCTCTCCACCCAATTGTGGTGCACTTGTGAAATGCTATCCACCGCACTATTGATACGGTGGATAAAGACCCTCCCATCTTCCACCATACCAATTGTACGGTGGAGTTGCTTTTCCTAAAAATCAATTGAGGACTGTTGTTTACATTTGAAACAGATTGTCTTTTTGTAAATAAAAAATTAAATCGAAAACAAAAATAGGACAAATTTGAAATGATCAATATAATGGACATGGCGCTCTTATCTCACAGAATAAGCAAATTACCAACACCCAAAACATGCAAGTACTGGCAAAACCTGGTCTGACACAAGAAAACCTGCCTTGCTCTTAAAATCTGAATCCACAAAATTTGTAAAATCAAATTACCCAGACCAAACCTAAAATATCTAAATATAAATATGCTAAAGAAAAAAGCATCCAAATCCAAAATATTTTACCAGTAAACCCTAAACACAGTGAAGTATTAAAAATATGCTATTTAATTTGTATAATTTCTTTCAGAAGAGAAATCAAGAAATATTTAACTCACATTGCGGCAAGTCTAGCTTTTAAATGTGTAACAAAGAAATCAAGAAATTTTATTGGGAGATACCTTAAAGACGACGAGGACTTGTGTGGAGATAGAAACTGAGGGGCCAAGCGGTCGAGGGAGCAAGCAAGGCAGAGAGAGAGAGAGAGAGAAAGAGAGAACAGTTAGAAAAAAACAAGAGGGCAGAGAGAGAGAGTTTGAAAAGCAAGAGGGGGAGAGAGTTCTTGACAGCCGCCGGCAAGCTTTTTCAAAAAAGAGAGGGGAGAGAGAGAGTTTGAAAAAGCGAAAGGGGAGAGAGCGAGCGGGGGAATTAAGTAGATCGCTAGATAGATAGGCGGTTACTAAACCATAAATGCTAATGCATTTGAAATTAACCAAATCAATTTTAGATTAAATTACCTTTTTTTACCATAATTGCCGATGTACTGCAATCCGATTCGCAACTACGACTTGCAATGATACAGTGCCCGAAATCTATGCCCTCTCGTACAAGATCTGCACAAGTGCAGAGAGTTACTAAACTGGAAAAAGTAGAGGGAAAAGGTCCGCCGGAGCACCAAAATGACAATCTTTTCCTATTTGCAAACAGAGTGGTGAAATTTTAGTCTTGACAAAAAGGTACCACACATGGACATAAAGCCACTGGAGGGGGCAGTTCTGTCAAAAGCTATACAAGTTCAAAATTTAATTAAGAACCCCTCATAACATTTTATTACACATTGGAAGAAAAAAATAAACAAAAAGTATTTTTGTACTCATACCAAGAAATAGGCATAGGTACAATACATGTTTGATAGATACATTGTTACTAAAATGTATTTTATAAGTAAAGGCTTGTCTTTACTGTTTTACCCCCTAACTACTGAACTTGATTCAGTTAGGATCTTAAAAATATTCGTGTAACATCAACTCCCTCAACTATTGCACTTGGCTTTGATCAAACACCCAATACATTAAAAAGAATATGATATTACAAAACATGATCATTTATTTGAATGCAACACTGTTATCATGTCATCAAAATGGTGCCACGTCATGACCTGCACGTCACATCATCAATATTAATTTCTAACAAAATGAACGGCTTGAGTGAACCAAGTGGAATATTTTAGTAGGCCAACTGAACCAAAAATAAGAGTTCCCGAGGCTCAGCTGAACCAAGTTCAATAGTTCAAAGGTTATAAACAAACTGTCCTCAAGTTGTGGACCATTAGGAAAAGAAAAAAAAAATCAGAGAGATATCACAAGCCAACACTAGAAAAGTGAGTGGTCTAGGCTATATCACTATGTTTTAGCCCTTCTACAAATGGGAACAAGTTATCATTTAACAAAGAATTTGGTAAAAGAGGAAAATAACAGCAACCAAATGAGGTATACCTAGTTAAAGCAGCAAATGGGTAAATGTGGAAGAATCGTAACTTTCCGACAGAGAAATCTAATTCTAATTAAAGGTGCTTCGAAGGGCATAACACAATTCTATTCACAGATATTGCAATACAAAATAGTCTTAATTTCAAGGATTCTATTTATAGAAAAAAAATGATACATACATGATACATCATTACATAGGCAAGAGTCCTCAGTTATGACAACACTAAAAGAGGCGATTAATATTCTTTTGGCCATAAAGGATTAAGGCAATATCCATTTCTTAGGCTTCCCATTATGCATTAATCTAAAAACGATGACCGACATGTGATCTAGCGAATTTGAATTATTTTTTTGTCAAAAATGTGCAAGTGAGCTCCAACCTACCCAATAAGGTATTTCCATGTCCAGTTAACCCTCGACCATGCAAAAATCTTAAACACAATCATATGTACCATCAATTAAAGTTCACTTTGTTCCCCCCCCTCCCCCAACACCATATTGCACTAGACAGTAGCATACCTGCTGATACAAGCAATTTCATACCAACAACTTGTTTCCAACTTCATTCATGTCAATTTCCAAAGATTTAGCAGCCTCAACCATACCGCAAGAGTCATACACTCGTATCATAGTCTCAAAAGTAATTCTATCAGGCTTACAACTCTTCTTCTTCATTAGAGAAAATATTTCCTCCATTATCTTAACCTGCCCAGCTTTACCAAATGCATTAATCACGCAATTAAAAAAGGGTGCATCAAGGGTCACATCAGAATTCTCTGTTTGTCTGATAACACCTGAAATCTTGGATAGCATCCCAGCCTTGCTATACGCATTAACCAATGAACAATAAGTTATGGAATTAGGCTTTATACCTTTAATTTTCATCAAGCGGAAATAATACTCCATTTTCTTAATCTCCCCATTTCTACCAAAGCACTCAATTAGCAAATTAAATGTCACCGCTGTAGGAGTAAAAAACCGTTTATTCATATACTTCAATACCGAAATCATTTTCCCATATTCACAGACCTTTCCATATGATTGGATCAATACATTAAAAGTTTGCACATCGGGCTCAATACCCATAAGTTGAAACTCACCATACCACCTTTCCATTTCATCTATTTTTCCTTTATTCCCGAAAGCCCATAGAACAGAATTCATGGTATACAGATCCAGTATGCATTTCGCTTCTTCTAGCATATTACAAAGGAAACATTCCAGCTCCTCTAGCAAGCCTGCCTTGCCATACCCGTCAATAATCGAATTGTATGTAACAATATTACTTTCAATTCCCACATACGACATTTCATTAAGAAGGTGCTGTAGTTGATCAAACCGTCTCAGCCTCACACAGGCATTAATTAAAACAGTATATGTGTACTCGTCAGGCGGGGATTGCAATATTTTCATCTCATCTAGTATTTTAAATGCCTCTTCTACAAGCCCGGCATGGCCATATGCACCAGCAAGAGATGTATATACATCTATGGTCGGTTTGAACCCTTCTGAGTGCATTAAATGGAAGATTTTTTTGGCTTCTTTGGCTCTGCCACATTTGCCAAGCAATGTTATCAGTCTTGCATATGTCTGGGATTTTGGCTTATACCACAGTTGGTTTCGAAGCAATGTGAAGATCTATAATTAAAGGTCAAAAAGAGGACTCAATTAGAGAAATTGTTAGATAGAAATGGAGCACGTACTTGTGACTTCTGAAGGGTCGATATGATAAACTTTGAAAAAAAGAGGGACAACAGTTCAAGTAAGGCAATCCTTTTGCAGATATGTGAAAAAACAATGACACTCGTCAATATAAATACCAATAGTAGTCAGAACCAACACTCAAAACACTAATTATATAATACAAATTGAGTATTCATAAAAATATTGTTAGATCTCAGGTTGAATTGGCTGGGAAGAACTTGCAAGTAGACAAAGGTGAGTACTAGAGGAAGTCTGAGACATGGGTTAAGGAGTTCAGAGGGGACAGAATAAAAGAGGAGAACTGTTCCCATGGGCTTCTAGGTCTGCTGATATCGCCTCTTATATTTTCATTTTGTTTGGTTCTAATAGCTGGGCCTGGGTGCTTTGTTTTTGTTACGATTGAGCTTAGAGTTTATTGAGTAATGTGAGAGCTGTATGATGCCAGTGGTCCAAGCTAACCTCAGCTATAAGGGCAATCGTTAAGAGAAGTAGTAGCAGTAAAGAATGTAATCAAAAGATGATATCTTCTCAGTTTGAGTTTACTGTTCCACATTTTTTTTCTCTCGCTTTAGCTTATTCCTCTTTTGCTGCATTCAATTTGGTCCTTGGAGTTTTCAAGTTCGTTTGCAATTCAATTTGGTCCTTGGAACTTATGTTATGTGGCTATACTGATATTGACCTAAGGGTAAATATGAAATAACAGGTAATTAAGTCTTCATCTATGCAAGAGATAGCTTGACCAAAGCCTCCATTAATATCAAAAAAATGTATTATCGATATCCAGTGCTATAGACAGAAAACCCCATAGAGGTGAAAAATTCACACCTCGAAATGATCTAAACCGGTGATTGAGTGCTTGAGTGCTTCTCGGACTGCCCGAATTAAACACAAACATAAAAGAAAAAGTAAGAGATTGGCACCTCAAGAGCAGAATCCCATCTACTATTCGCAATCGCCTCATCAAGCGCTTCCAGAACAGCTCGCGGCGACAACCTCCGTTTTGACTTGGCATTGGCCATGGCTGCAGCCGCTTTACGGCCTATCCCTAGCAAGGCCGCTTCAGTCCTCAGAATTCGCGATAACCCTTCATTCGTGCTGTCTTCTGACAGTTGATCTTTGTGTTTGCGCTTTCGATCTTTGGTAGCCATTGCTCGTACAAAAGGTGCGTGCTTTTTTATTTTGGAAGAAAGCTTTCTTCCAGTGATGTGGTGGATAGTTGGTAAGAAGGGGGTGCAAAAAGGGAGGTAAGATGGGGTTGTGGCTGTAGGATGCATCGCTTCAGGCGGAGGCAGGAGTAGAGCGACTTGCGATACTACAGCGCATTAGCGCTTGCCGCCTGCGCTTGGATAGAGCCGAGCGATTTCATCCCTCAGTGGCTCAGTCCCAGCCCCAAGACCTCCACCCCACCTATTAACACTGCAGGGGGGGTCGACTTCTTCTAATGTGATATCAACTGTTGGATCAACATCCAACGTATCGATCGTGTTAGCTATTCTGATATGCGATACAGATCCCACAAAGTAAATATGGATCAATCTGCACGAATATTAAAGAGACCCGTGCATTGTAAATCGGATCGGATTACTCCGGATTCTGATTGGACGGTCCGGATCTAAACTCAATGAGAATGAACAACAAAGCCCAAAGTCCAAAACTATTTTTTCTTTCGTGAGCACTGGCAGGTGGCCCAACATGAAAAGAGAAATCGATGTGTATGGAAGTATGGATTATGTATTGATTGTTGATCCGGATTTCCAAAGACAAGGAAGGAATAGATATCTCATATTTTGCGTAACTTTTTGGAAAATCACAACTGTTCAAATACGTTCTGCTCGAATCTTAAAGCTCAAATAATACTGGCCCTGCGCTATTCCCGCGAATAGGCACCGGACACGTCGGTCACGCAAAATATGAGATATCTCAGAGGATACGCACTGCCAAGGAAGGGGGATCCGGACCACTGATATGCTCCCCAGTCGGATCTACCGTTCTTTTTATTGGATACATGTCATCCTACCATTTATAGCAATCGATGGTAATTAATGATGAACAGAAAGAACAACTCTAAACGTGGCGGAGCCAGCACAGAGGAAAAGGTGGCCATAAAATTAAGGATAAAATATAATTTTATAATTACTTAAAATTTAAAGTATACTTTTATAATTATGTTTTACTTTTATTATACTTTCACAAGCATATATTTTTATAGGTAGGGATCTGTATCAACAAACTCGTCCACAATCTTGACTATCATAAAAATTAATTTATAATTTTGAAATCATGCAAGTAAAATGTATTCTATACACATCATATACAAGAAAACAAAATAATGAAATTTAATACAGTTTCATCATTCATCAATAACATAAAATTTATAATAATATATATTTACCAGCATATTATTGAAACATGAAACATCATGTGATATTGAGATTGCATGAAAATTGATACACAATCAATCTATATAGAATTCTAACCACTTATAAAAATTGATTAAATTTCGATATACATAATTTAAATTTTAAAATAATTAAGGTGACTAAGCACTTTCAAATCAAATAGTAGATCTGTCCTGATTATATGAACGCTAAAAACTTGTATTCCTTCCCAACTTCAATGATTAAGGTGACTAAGCACTTTCAAATCAAATAGTAGATCTGTCCTGATTATGAACGCTAAAAACTTGTATTCCTTCCCAACTTCATGTGACAGGTCCGCTAACTGGGTTCGTATACCGTTGCAGTGCCGTGCCATCAGTATCCCAGAATATAATCTCGAAAATGTAATACGAGAGTATCTTCATTTCTATAATTACAAAAAGATAATCTCTCTATCATATCAATATTTTTGGAATCAACGGTGGTACAATATCAAATCATCTTCATCATCACTTTTTCATTCTCATTTTAATTTTGAGGCTATATAATATATTTTAGTTTTACATCTCTATAATAAATATGATTAAAATGCTTTATTATTTTTGTGGTCCAATCACACTTCACATCTTTATTTTTATTTTTAAAGCCTAAACAGTAGATAAAAACTACTCAATATGATCTTCATATTAAATTGTGCTTGGAAACCAAATTTTATATTTTTTGAAAAAAGATTTCTATTAATTTAAATGGTAGAAAATTATTGTTTTTCAAAAGTTATGGACCATTCAAAAATAATATTTTGTATCAACCTAAAAAATTATTAAAAAAATTCCAAACAATATAAAATTTAGTCTCCAAACACATTTTAATATGTATTTTATATTGAATGGTTCGAATTACCGGGTTGGATTTTGAAAACGAAGATAAAAATGTGAGACATAATTGGAGCACGAAAATAATGAGACATCTTAACCCCACTCATCTATCTCCATTTTCTTATAGGGAGTTGATAACAGTACCTACGCTACAGTTTACGTACTATACCCGCACCATAACTATCTGCGAGGACTGCAAAAACTCTAACACTGATTTTTCTTTTCTAAAGTATTAATACCTATGCTAGAAAGTATTTATACCTATGCGCGGATTATATTTATACATATGAGATGAACAATTTTTACGTAAATAATTGTCCCCCCAACCAAATATTCCAAACGTATCAGCACCATAAATATCTGTGGGGGACCACTCAAACTACATGGGGGACCATACACGTTTTTAGAGGTGATTTTTTTTTCTCCGTTCAATTTCGTCCATATTTCTGACGATATGTGAGAAATTTTGCGAATCTAAAACCACGAACGTCTTCTACATAATTTTCTCTCAAATGAGATCCATGATGACGTACTTTCGGACTCATCGTCACACAAGTATTTATATCTCGTCGTGCAAGTATTTATACCTATACTTGTAAGTATTTTTTTACATATGATACTGGATGATGTCTGAAAGTATTAATATCAAGTACTGCAAGTGTTTATACCTATGTGGTCAACTATTTTGTTAGAGGAAAGTTGATGCGGGGATGATTGGGGAAGATTGATGTGGTGGTACAGGGTCTCCACTACTTCATTAGAGGAAGATTGACGCGGGGACTGGGAAATGAGGCACCATATAATTAGTGAGAACTATATAATATCTTTTTAGAATAATAATTAGTGGAACCATATAATTAGTGGGAACCATATAATATCTTTTTAGAATAATAATTAGTGGGACCATAGTACATAATTTCTCTAAATGGGGTGCGGGGATTTTGAGGTACTGGAGTGAGGGTACTCAAATAATTATTCTTTCTTATATTAAGCACGTAGATGTTCTGATCCGCCAACGATTTTGATTAAAAGATGAAATTTTGGATTGAATATCAGTTCTCTGATCAAATATTCTGATTATATGCATCTTCTTTATGTTTTTTTTTACGTGTAGAAATGCAAATTGTATCATCTTTAAGATTGGTCCTAATTTTTTTTTATTTTTTAAATGTCATTTAAGGAATTTTTGAATTGAGTGATAATTGATTGATCATGTCTTTATTTTGTTTCTTTTTATTTTTTATATCATTTAAGAAATGTTATTTGTTATTTAATATGTCACTTAAGGAATATTATTTGTTATTTAATTTAAATTTTTTTATGAAAATATGTTATTTTGTATGAATTTATAATATGTCTCTGTTGCAAGCACATTCTAGTAATTTATAAAACTGCGAACATGTTGATGTGATAATTTCCGTCAATTGCTAAACTAGTAATGAACTAATGATATAAATGCTATATAAGCATTTGCAGTTGAAGCGAAGATGCTTTTATTAGAAATATAATTAGCAACCAGTACTCATTTTATGTCATCCTACTATCCTAGTCTCAAATAAGAAAAACTACATTTCTTACATGTTCTCTGTATCCCAGGTTGGTACAAGTTTAAAATTTGGTCCAGGCTGTCTCATCCTTTATCTCAAAATTATATATTTTTTAAGGAAAAAAAGTTTGCGTCATGATACTTGTCATGATCACATCTAGCCACCTGGGTACTTGGTGTTGAGTTGAATACTGACGAGTCTGTGTATCTTCTCAGGTATTGAATTGAGTATAACATTCTGTGTCGGACCAGAAGTAATACAGTGTCTATTTAGATGTAAGAAGATCTGTTTTGAGATTCGTGTCAGATTAAAATTGACGGACTCAGATCTCATTCTACTGACTATTGCACTGGATCTGAATTCTGAGTCGAACCATGATTCCACGAATTCCTATCTCAGAGAGGTAAAACCACCCTCCAGTTACGATAGAGATAGAATGCCCAAATTGGGCGATTGATGTATTAAATTTGGACGATTTTTAATAGAATGTCCAAATTGGGCTCCGAGCCCATTTTATCTGTAGCCCAACTTGTTTGGTTCGTCGCTAATCGCTTCGCATTCTACAGAGATACCGCCTCCAGGTTCTCTCCCAAGACCCCAACTCCCTGGCCGCGCTCCCTCTCTCTCCGACTCTCCTTCTCTCTATTCGACTGACCTGGTTTAAATTAGCAGCCACTCCAATACCAGCTATTTAAACGAAGATATTTAATTCAAGTAGTTCCAGAGTTCTGATAGAAGTCGAGAGAGATGGTATTGAGCAAGGAGAAGGAACCAGAAGAAATCCAAGAGATTTTACAGTAAGGACATCTCCTTAATTGTCTCTCCTAATTAAATTTTTTTCTTAATTTTGAAGTTGAAAATTATTTGGAGTGCCCAGCAGTAATGGTTATGTGTTTGTTTCTTTTATTAAATTTACAGCTCGAGCGGGGATGGAAGCAATGCTCTTATTTTGCCCGGTAGTAGGAAAAATAAATCAAAGGAGAAAGAGAAGGTACTTTATCATTGGACCTTTAATTAAATTTTCTTGTTCTACTTTATATATTGGATTGAATCACGGTCCGTGTATCTATTCAGGGTTTAAAGAGAAAGAATGAAGCTCCTGCTTTGAGCAAAAGCAAGCAAAGGAAACTAAGAAAATTGGAGGTTTGCTTAATTTTGTATTAGTAAAGCTTTTGGTTCCATGTCTTTGCTCAAGTATTTCGTGATGGGTCCTTTTTTTTTTTCTTTCTTTCCTCTTTTTTTGTTGTTTATTCTTTTTTACCTATAGGAGGAGAAGAAGCAGAAGCTTCTACAAGCTAAAAGCATTGAGCTACTTGGGTTTGAACTCTCTGTCTACCTCATTATGGTCACATACTTTGTCTTTATATTAGTTGAATTTATCAAATTAAAAGTTTGTCTTAACTAACATAGGAAATACAAGATATCTGATGGGGCATATTCACTTCTCCATTCTTCTGGAACTATAGGCCAAGTATGCTACTATCCATTATTACCTATTTGTTTATTTTATTTTAGTTAAGAAATTAATAATTGGAGATTTATCTTATTTATCCACTAGATTATGTTCTAGCTAAAACATAAAATAAAGCTATGACCAATTGGACACTCCAGCATAATAGTGGGGGAACTGAATAGTAAAGAAACTGAAACAAGTTGCTTTTGTTCATTACTGGTCAATCCTGCTGGGTGTATTTACTCCTAGCAGCTAACTGAGCCTTATTGGTGTAGTGTCAAAATGCAAGCTGTTAATTGTTTTCCTAAAAATTTATGATACCTCACTTTGTTAGGCACAAATCTTTATGGAATTAAGAACCAATGCCTCATCTACAATATGTAAATTACAACACTATAGGTTGAGACTATCAAGGAAAAGCGTAGACGAGCCGTGCAATATTCAAAAGCTGGTTTGGAGGTTCCAGAAGAAATTTCAATTTTCAAGAAGGAAATTAATATGGATTTTTCTAGTGAAAACTTAGTGGATCGACAATATGATATGCCGATTGAGAACATGATAGAAGGTCCGGTCAGAGTTAGTAGCATGATAGAAGATGGGAGTTCAGTACCTGGTTTAAAGACTTGCAATACTGCAGGTGTTCATGATTCCAAGGTGCTGACTGATTTGTCAATTTTTGTTTTTACATAGGGATCAATTAAATTTAGTTTCCACTGTTTCATCTGTTGTCCTAAATTGATTAGCATTTTGTATTTTCTTGAGCCATCTGGTAGAATAAAACCATATTAATATGTGCAGTGTTGGTTTTGGTTATGATGGTAAAGGGTGGTTTAGTGATTGAACTAAGTTCTGAATATTTTTTGTTTATACTTTCTTTTTCCAGGCCACAATATTTGTTGGAGAAGAACAAAGTATTGAAATCAAGAAATCTGATGTAAAGAATCAGTTAGAGAGAGAGCAACAATATATGGAAAGTAAAAAATTGTATGAAACTTCTACTGTTGTGCTGTCAACTTCAAAGGTAGAGGGAGAAGACAGGAAAAGTGAAAACCAGAAATCAGAAGTCTGTCCTCCTGTTATGGTACCAGATAGAATTTTAGAGAAAGAAAATCAGAAATTGGAACACAGGAAATCAGTTGTAATTGCTCCTGTTGTGGTGCAAGTGTCAAGGCCCCCTGAGATAGAAGAGAAAAGGAGAGATCTCCCTATTATAATGATGGAGCAAGAAATAATGGAGGCAATTAACGAGAACTCAGTTGTGATTCTGTGTGGTGAAACTGGTTGTGGTAAAACTACCCAAGTCCCACAGGTAATTTTTTCTTCCTACCATCTTTATAATAAAAAGTTGTACTATGCCTCCAGAATATCTAAAAAGTTATCATATGCACCCAGGAAAAAAAAAAATCATTCCATATTTCACTCCAGACATGGAATATATCTCCATGTTTCTCTCTTGTGTCTCTTCTTTTTTTCTCTTTTGCAGGAAAAACACTGGATATGTTGCTTTCTTTATCAGCACTACCCAGCTTTAACAGTCTCTCCTTTCTCAAGGAGTGCACAGGATAATTTGTAAGCATAAAAGCTGTGTTCAAGGTTGCTTCTATACCTTAAATTGACCCCTGAAGTTACTCTTGCAAAACTTATTTATTTTTATTTTTCTGTATATAAAGTGTTTGCACAATGACATCAGACTTGATACCATATAGCGAGTAATTGTTCTTACACTTCGTGTCACAGTTTCTTTATGAGGCCGGATTTGGCTCCAGTGATCGGCTTGACAGGAGAGGCATGATAGGGGTGACTCAGCCACGGCGAGTGGCTGTCCTTTCTACAGCCAGGCGTGTGTCTGTTGAGTTGGGGCTTCATTTGGGAAGGGAGGTTGGGTTTCAAGTCAGGCACGATAGGATGATCGGAAAAGATTCTTCTATCAAGTTCATGACGGATGGTATCTTGCTTCGTGAACTGCAGGTCCTCTCTCTCTCTCTCTCTCTCTCTTTGAAAAAGGTGGTATCAATGTACTGCCATTCCAATCAATCAAAACTATTTTTACACCCTCCCCACGTTTTACATTACATCAAGCAAATCGTTCCACTTGCCCTATATTAAAAAAAATGAGTTTCATGCCCCAAATTGTACTGTTAATTCGGCATTATTCTCTTCCTTACTCTGACATTTCAGGCACACCTCTTTTGTTCTTTCTGTCATGCTCTATTGTCCTTTTTGTCCTGCTCTATTGCCCTTTTCACATTTATGCCCTTCCACAGCAAAACCTTCCTTCAACTGTACTTGTACCTGAAGCATACCCTCAAGAGAACCTAATTGAGCACTCAAATTTTGACATAAAGTACCATAACGGACAAACTCATGCTCATCTTACTGTACTCTGTATATTAGATGCAACACCTCTATGGTGTTGTTCTGGTGATTTCTTCCAGCAACACCTCTATGGTGCTGGTTTACATCAATCAAGTATTTTTACTGTAAAATTAGGTATTGTTACAGTACCAGCCAGAACTGAAACAGCACCAGAAACTTTAGTTTATGCCTGTCAACTTGGGTTACTTTTCCTTTTTATTTTTCAAAAAAGGTGAAGTGAGATGTGAGGATATGAATAAAAGAAAGGATGCTTCTTTAGCTTGGGATGGAAGTAGACTACGCAATTGAAATTTCATAATTATCACCCGATAATGTATATAACATAATGCGGATAATGAATATATTGACCTGACCTTTTGTTTTATTGTGCCTTCAAACCATGCTAATATGAAGAATAATAATTGCCAATTGACTTGGTGCAAAGACTAATGCGTGACATAAACTTGGTTGATATTCATACATATGTGCCTGATACTCATACATATGATGTGCCTTTATCATTTCTCTTCCTCCTGATACTAAATTCCTTTTGTCTTTTCTCAGGGTGACATTTTGCTGAAACGGTACTCTGTGATTATCTTGGATGAGGCTCATGAGAGGAGCTTAAACACGGACATACTAATTGGCATGCTATCACGTATTATAAAGGCCCGCCAGGTTACAATTTGTCCCAAAAATGTTCCTTTTTTTGAATTGACAGATCCTTGTGACTGATTAGTGTTGTAAAAAGCCAGATTGTAGTGAATCTAGGTTTTTTGATATTAACCAAGTCCTAATGGAGCTTTATGGTGACCGCAAACGTGCATTTTAGGCCTAGTAAGCAATAGTAGAACCAGCAGTATTGGTATTTACTCGGTATCCTCATCTAATAGTCAGATGCTATAGTCAATACCGATGCTGACTAAGCAATGTAACATTATAATTTTTTTTACATTAAATCACCGATCCAATAAAAAAGATTTCAAGATGCTCCACAAAATTTTTGTTAGACTATATTTGTGTTCAGCCCGAGATAATAAAGCATCTTTTATTGCTTATTTTCATAATTTATTCCAACTCAATCACTCTTCAGGAATTATTTGAAGAACAACAACAGAAGATAAGCTCAGGTGTCAGCATTCCTGTAGATAAACAGATAACAAAATTGAAGCTAATACTGATGAGTGCCACACTTCGAGTAGAGGATTTCATTTCAAACAAAAAGCTCTTTGACACAGCTCCGCCTGTCATAGAGGTTCCTGTGAGGCAGTTCCCTGTAACAATCCACTTCTCCAAAAGCACCCGTGAAGATTACCTCGGACAGGCCTATAAAAAGATTCTTTCAATTCATAAGAGGCTTCCAGAAGGTGGGATTTTGGTGTTTGTCACAGGACAAAGAGAGGTCGATTATTTGTGTAAGAAGCTAAGGAAGGCGTCAAGACGGTTAGACGATAAAAGGGCTAAGGGAGTAGAGGGAATTGTGCAGCCCATGGATGCTGATGTGGATGGCATCAAAGAAATAAGTGAAGCATTTGATGGGGAGAACTGTACACCTGAGCACCAAGATGACAGGTATAATCAAAGCTTATCATATATGACCCAATGGTCCCAACTATCATGAAAAACCAACACTGTTCTCGTATTTTGGTTTATATTATGCCTCAATATTTACATGCAACCTCAATTAAAAGAATGTGGATATGCTGGTATTGACAAGCATAGTCCTGTACCTCTTGGTGCAATACTGGTAAAGTTCCTGACAGGCTTGATATTGAACACCAGATTAAATTTACTTGGTTGGGTTTTATTAATATTCAGTTTCTCTCACATCTGCAGCTCTTATGGTGACGGAAACCACTTCCCGGATACAGATTCTGATTCTTCTGGGTCAGAACTTGACAGTGAGATAGATTCTGATAGTGAAGAAGAGGATCCGATAACTTTTCATGCCCCTGAAACAGATTCCAACAAGGTTTTGAATTTCCTCGGAGATGAAGAGAGTCTCTCTCTCTTGAAGGCCTCTTTTGATGTCTTAGCAAGTAAGGGAACCAAACCAATAGCCGAAGAAACCACCACTAGAGAAGAACTAAAACAAAAGGACAATTCTGTCCCTGCTTACCATGCTGGACTTCACGTTTTGCCTCTCTATGCAATGCTACCTGCATCTGCGCAGCTCCGTGTATTCCAAGATGTACCTCAGTCAAAAAGACTTGTTGTGGTAGCAACAAATGTGGCCGAAACCTCTCTGACGATACCAGGTAAAAATTGGATTTCTACCATAACTCCAGTTAGGGTAATAGGGCTGGAATTGTATTTGGGTGTGGTGTACCTGCACAGTTTACTAGAATATAGGGCTGGAACTTGTTTACCCATCCATGCCATTTTAGGGTTGATCATTGGGTCAGTTGGTTGGGGTCCAGGTCAGCATTTCTTGACCTAATGGACGGTCTGTTTCAACCAACCCTGTTTAGCATGCAATTTATGGGTTTTTGACAAGGCTATCAATTATTCAAAGTACTATATTACTTAAGAACAACAAAACCAAATGTGTATCTTAAGGCAATCAATTTCGATGCTTTGGTTATACCAGTATATCGGGTTGAGTTGTTCAATATTACTCAACTTTATGCCAGAGGTCGGTTGGGTTCTTGTCAGTTGCTTGACCCGTTGGCCTACCCAACCTGACACATTACCAGCTCTACTAGTATACTTATAAATGGAAGCTTGCCTAACAGGCTACTTTGTTTGGTGTTTGTTTCTTAGGCATAAAATACGTGGTAGATACAGGCAAGGTGAAGGTAAAGAACTATAACCATGCCATTGGGGTGGCAAGTTATGATGTGAACTGGATAAGCAAGGCCTCGGCAGCCCAGCGGGCTGGTCGGGCTGGGCGTGTGGGGCCTGGCCACTGCTATAGGCTCTACTCTAGTGGTGCCTATGGGAAAGAGGAAGTCTTTCCAGAATTTTCTGTTCCTGAGATTGTGAAAACACCAGTCGATGGTGTCGTGCTTCTCTTGAAGAACATGGGTATCGAAAAGGTAGTACACATCATGGAATTAATGTAGTTGCTTAATTTAGTACAAATTAGCAACAAATAAGCCAAAAATTGAAAAAAATAGAAAAAAAGAAAGATATCTAGGCCGCATTCCAATTGTTTTGTAGAACTTGGGAGTAGGAAATTATTTCAATATCATTTTTGGTGTTTGTGGTGAATATGCCTTTGTGGTATGTTTTATTGGACTATACTAATATAATTTCTCATTTTTCATAAGTATCTCTATATTCTTAATTTTCTACACTATTTGTTTTCTAGGTTGATAACTTTCCATTTCCAACTTCTCCTGAAAAGGAAGCACTTATTGAGGCTGAGAAGTGCCTCAAGGCTCTCCAAGCAATTGACACGAACAACAGATTAACACCAATTGGTCGTGCAATGGCACAGTACCCGATGAGCCCACGTCATTCCTGCATGCTTCTCACATCCATCAACCTCATCACAACTCATCATCACAGACCTGAGCTAACTCTTGCATACACAATTGCTGCCACATCAGCCCTGAGCTTTCCCAATCCTTTCCTCTTTCATTTTGGTGAGAAACAGGAGGATAATGCTGAGCCCATATTGGATAGAAAAAGGGCAAAAGAGTCATTTTCAAAGTTCTCTAACCCTTCCAGCGATGCTTTAACAGTTGCTTTTGCCTTGCACCAATTTGAGCTATCAGGAAACCGGGTTGGGTTTTGTAAAGATAATTCACTCCATCTAAAGACCTTGGATGACATGTCAAAGCTTAGAAAGCAACTCTTGCAACTGGTGTTTCACAATAGTAAATCATGCGAAGAGTTCACATGGAGAGGCGGGTCCATAGAGGAGGTAGAGAGGGCTTGGTGGGAGACCCGACCTGATAAGAACCCGTTAAAGATAGAAGAAGAGGAGGCCATAGCCCAGGCAGTGTGTGCCGGGTGGGCTGACCGTGTTGCAAAACGGGCCAAGTTTAGTGAGATACGTGATCTGCCTGAGGAAGATAGAAAGACTCGGGCTGTGCGCTACCTATCATGTGCATTGAAAGAGCCAGTATATCTTCACCGTTCATCTTCAGTTTCTCGCTCTGCTACTGAATTTTTGGTATACACTGAGCTGGTACACAAGAAAAGGCTGTACATGCATGGGGTCACAACTATCAAGCCAGAATGGCTTGTAAAATATGCTAGTGCACTCTGCACTTTCTCTGCACCATTAACGGACCCGAAACCTTTCTATGATCCGTTAAATGATCAAGTCTTCAGTTGGGTCAGCCCGAGTTTTGGGCCCCACAACTGGTCGATTCCCTTGCACAGCTCACAGATAGAGAAAAAGAGTCTTAGGGTTTTAGTCTTTGCATGTGCATTACTCGAAGGAGATGTTCTACCATGTCTTAAATCTGCTCAGAAGTACCTTGTGGGACCTCCATCTGCTATTTTGAGGCCAGAGTCACAGGGTCAGACAAGGGTTGGGGACCTACTGAGTAGAATGAAGACGGGTGCTGGTACGAGGGCAGTGGATAGTAGATCAGCTTTGAGAGAAATTTGGTGCAGTAATCCAAACTTTTTATATAATGAAATTAAGAATTGGTTTCAACAGAAGTATACACATATGTATGCTGACTATTGGGCCCAGATGCAGAGAGAAATTCTTCTAGAAGGCCGAGAACTCTTCCCCAAGAGAGCTAAGAAACGTAGTAGGAAGTAGCTTTGAATGTGGACTATGATGGGGGTGATTGTCAGTTTTTGAGGAATAGAAATAATCCTAGTAGGTGAGATAGATTTAAGGAATTTCAGATTCTTTTCATTTATCTCCTCTCTTTCTATACCGGAAAATCAATTGTTCCGGTACCATATCTAGTATTCTTGCATCTCATTGACTTGTACTCCCCGTACTGAAGCAGTGAAGCATAAAAGCAAATAAACCAACTTGAATTAAAACTTGAAAAGCTAAACACAAAGAAGGGGACTTTGATATGGTGCCTTTGCACTCTGGGCATGTACCATTACCTCTTGCGAGTAGTGTAATGTATGTTTACATCCATGGTTTGCTTTGACATATATTAAATGTAGAGATGGGGCGGTAGCACAGTTGGCTTGGAGAAAAAGTCCTAGGACTCTGGTTACCCAAAGGTCGAGAGTTCGAGCCCCGCTCACGACTTCGCAGCCTCTGCGAAGATTTTCAAAAAAAAAAAAAGTATGTGCCAAGTAGTTTATAAATTATAAGGTAGCTGTCAAAGTGGAATCATTTTGCTCGATTTGCAATTGCAATTTTGTTATTATAATTATTTATTAAATTTTTGTGAGTCTCCTTGTTTCTTGTTAATTTTTTTTTTTCTGTTATGAATTAGTCGCATTACATTTCTCCCAGACTAGATCTGTATTATAGTGCAGTTGTTTTTCAGTTAATTGATAATGGGTTATTAACTCTTTGCCTTATGTTTGAGGAATTATAAAATGTAGGCTGTGCATTATCTCCCATTACTCTTATGTCTATAAAAAATGTTACTAATTTTATTTTTATTCGGGAAGGATATGCATATTACGGCTATCTGTAATAACCCACACTTGGGAGCAACACCTTTAAAAAAAGTTTGATCATTTTATTCCAGGGCATTTGTCACTTTAACTGGTTTATGATTTTCTTTTTATTGATTGCATGTACAGCAAAAGTCTGACTAATTGAATATAATTAGAGCAATTCCCTTATATGATAAAGTAACCAAGCTAAAATTAAAATGTAATTGATTCTCTCTATAATTTAGTATCCACGTGTCAGAAGCACTAAATTTTTGGGCTATTTTATCACTGTTGTGGGACTCATTACAGTTCTAAACGTCTGATTCTGATCTGACGCTTTGATATTTTTGGTTCCTGGACAGTAAACGTGTGCAATTTTTTGTTGTTAATAAATGACATGATATTTAACTGCTTTAGTGCAATCCAACTTTTTTTTTTTTGTCAGGTTATTTTTTGGGCCTTGTTGTTTTCGGATTGTGCCGTATGCAATTCCAATCTCTGTTCAAGATTAATATTCAGATTCAGTAAAAAACGATGTGCGGATCCATTGAGTCAGATTAGATAAGGTGAGCGTATCATGGCAGTGCGTCATGAGCATATCCTACCTTAGTTTCTCAGAAATTAAAGTCACATTCTCATCAGACGCTTGACATTTTGTTAAATACTGAGGCATTAAATTTCTTTCAACTTATCTAATTACAGCAAATAATGATATTTTGTTGGATACGGAGAATTTGATATCATCTTCTTCAAGCAGCGTATCTTCTTTGAGAGTATACTCAATTGTCTCTATCTAAAACAATAAAGCAGTGGATATGGCAGTGTATCATTTGCAAAACTTCCAGTTGTTGTTTGTTTCTCAATTTCCTTTGGTTCAGTGGATGTGGCAATTACTTTCATTCGATGAACCAAAGCAAATGCACAAACAAACAATACATGGTAGTTTCCTCACGTAACAAATTCAGATACAAACAATAAAATGGTGTGCTATGGGAATTCCATGGAAGGGTCCATCACTTCGAGGACGGAGTAGGTCCGATGCCCATCGGACCTACTTTTAGGTTCAACGAGCATGATGACCGTCCGATCTAATTTAAAATTTGTGCACACGAAAATTGAAACAGACACACACGAAGTTTAAAGCGTTTCACACGAATCTTAAAGCAAATAGACGGTGATTAAATCCATCGAACCAGAGTAGGTCCGATGTCCATCGGACCTACTCTCAAGTGCATCACTTCACCTATAAAAACAGAAGAATTTACGTACATATCACACTAGCTATATCCTCTCTCTCTCTCATGGAATCATACCGCTGTGCTTGGTCCCTATGGGCCTCAGATGATGTTTTAACCTGGTTCCAGTTTGTCTCTGATTTGTTGATCGCTCTGGCATACTTCGCCATCCCACTTGAATTAGTGTACCTCTCCAGGAAGTTGTCCCTCTCACCGTACCGCGTGATCTTTTTGCAGTTTGAAGCTTTCATCGTCATTTGTGGTGCTACACATTTAATCAAGGGGGAATTTCATGTATCTCCCTATAAAACTCCAATATTACGTATTTCCACCTCAAAAGTTTGTAATTACGTATTTACCCTTCAAAATGATAAAAACTCTCATATTTACCCAAAATCAATATAACAATAAAATTTAATACTTAAAATATATTAAACAATATTAATTATTGAAATAAGACTATTATGCCCCTTCATTCTTTCTCTCCTTTCTCTCCGTGTTCTCTTCAAGAGAATTAGCGCCAATCAAAGTCATTAGTTGCAAAAAATTACCGCTCCAAAGAAATCTTGGCGCCAAATAGTTTTTGGAGTACCGCTCGAATCCAGCTATAAATTTCTTCTCTCCTTCTCTCCGCCTCATATCTGATCGTCGCCTCCGCCTCTCCTCTGATTGTTCCGCGCCTCTAAGATATGGCATCGGATGAATCGTCTCTCTCTTTATTTGCTCAATAAAGTCAGTAAAGTCCAGTAAATCATGAAGTCCGTAATATACAATATAGTGGAGTCAGTAAAGTGGAAAATGTGAAACCCTTGTATGCAAACACCCCGTACCACAAATAGCACTTGAAAGTCAGTAAAGTATGTTAGTTTTCATTTCATCATCAGTTAATCATAAAAAATTGATTACATCAAATAACCCTTGTACCACCCGTACCAATTTTACCCCAAGATGCAATATAATGGACAAATAATTTTGTACATATTACACCATTAGATCATCAAGCTTACAAATGAAGCACATGTAAAGGCATCTTCTAAACTGTACCAGTGAATAAATCTACAAACCGTACCAGTGAAGACATCTTCCATACCATTCAAATCGTACCAGTAAACAATATATAAAACAACAATTTATATTCAACAAAACTATATTTTAGTAGATTTCATACAAACAACCAATCACCGTAAGTTGTTTCAGAGGAGCAAAAAGTAAAATAACCTAAAAATGTTACCATTATGTTCCAAAAACACTATTGCAGTAACAACAAGTTTTAAACATACAAAATGCAAGTACAGGCAATCATAATCACAACCAAAAATTAGTAGACATCACAACTATTAGAAAATCAAATGCATCAACTCATGGCATCACACGGCTTTGACTTCTTACTCCGACGTGCTTGTGACTTCTTTCTTCCCCTAATTAAAAAAAAATTGTCATATTTAAGAAACTATAAGGCCATCCATAAATATTGAGATTCAATTTCTTAATAATTAACCAAATGAGAATATATACAAGTTGTACGAAGAACTATCCATATATATACTTTTCTGAGAGCCAAAACAATATCTTTTCCTACAAGAGTTCTTGATTGATCGAAAGAAACCTCCATATTTCAATTTTAATTTATACTTTGATGAAATTTGCCTGAAAATAACTAAAGACAATGTTAAACTAGCATGAAAAATTATTGACTTAAAGAATCAGATAAAGAGTTACCAAATTAGCAACTTTTAAGTAGCTTTCAAATAAATAGAATTTACACATACTACTGGACAATTGTCCATAAAGTTATACTTACACCCAATAGTCAGATTGCCTTTTCTCAAATATCATAAGCCTATTTACTAATTTGTTCAATTTAAAAGTAATTCTGAGATATCTCGTAACTAAATTGTTCAATTCTTTACTGTTTGATTGTTCAATTTAGTTCCTATTTTAGTTCCTGAGATATGTTTTGTAAATGGTTTGATAAAGTACTTTTAAAGTGTTTTTTTTCTAGTGACAACCGTTTACTGGTAACACAATCTATTACACAAATTCTTCTTGATTCGCTTCCATCCATTCTAGTGCTAAAACTGGGCAATGGTAGCATATCAATTTGTCAATCTAACAGTAAATTTCTCTAAAAAAGATCCAGCGACATACTACAGTAATTTCAGCAATTTCTGTGATTAAGTACTTACATGCAATTTCAGCCTATTAAGTACTTAATTGAAATCAGAGAATACGAACCTTTCAATACTTAATCGAAAATAAAAAAATCACTAACTTTACCAACTAGGTCTCCACTGATATTAGAGAAATCGTTGAAATTACTTAAATTTTAAAAAATAGTTGAAAACCTAAACTTACTCGATAGTAGGCGACTCAGGTATGTTCTCCCATCTAGGTCTCGAGAGATCGCTGACAACCAAGTCCACGGATTCAACACTGTGTTGAGCAAATAAATAGAGAGACGATTCATCCAATGCCATATCTTAGAGGCGCGGAACAATCAGAGGAGAGGCGGAGGCGACGATCAGATATGAGGCGGAGAGAAGGAGAGAAGAAATTTATGGCTGGATTCGAGCGGTACTCCAAAAACTATTTGGCGCCAAGATTTCTTTGGAGCAGTAATTTTTTGCAACTAATCACCTTGATTGGCGCTAATTCTCTTGAAGAGAACACAGAGAGAAAGGAGAGAAAGAATGAAGGGGCATAATGGTCTTATTTCAATAATTAATATTGTTTAATGAGGGATGCTTCTATGGGCATAAGGACCTATTTGTAAAATGAACATATTTTCATTTTCAAAGCTCAAACAGTCGATCCGACCGTTCAACATTATCTCCATATTAAAATGTACTAGGAGGTCAAATTTTACATTTTTTTGAATTGTTTTACTATTTATTAAGTATTTTACAAAACTAGTCAAATTCAGACCATTGAATTTTGTACCCATCTTAATAAATAGTAAACAAATTCAAAAAAATGTAAAATTTGACCTCCAAGTACATTGTAATATGGAGAAAATGTTGAACGGTCGGATCGACTGTTTGAACTATGAAAATGAAAATATGCTCATTTTACAAATAGGTCCTTATGCCCGTAGAAGAATTTGTCTTGTTTAATATATTTTAAGTATTAAATTTTATTGTTATATTGATTTTGGGTAAATGTGAGAGTTTTCATCATTTTGAAGGGTAAATACGTTATTATGAACTTTTGAGGGGGAAATACGTAATATTGAAGTTTTAGAGGGGGATACATGAAATTCCCCCTTGATTAAATGGGTAGCGCCACAAAGGACGATGAAAGCTTCAAACAGCAAAAATATCATGCGGTACGGGGAGAAAGACGACTTTCTGGAAAGGTACACTAATTCAAGTGGGATGGCGAGGTATGCCAGAGCGATCAACAAATCAGATGTTGTTCAAATGGGTTTTATCCTGCCGTACAAAAACCGTTGATGTTGTTCAGACCGTTGCCAAGGTGCTGTGTGCCATTGTGTCATGTGCCACTGCAATAGAACTTATGAGCATAATCCATGCTTTCTTAACCTATAAGCTGGAATTTTCTCTCAAAAGTAATGATTCTGAATTGGATGCTGAGAAAAGCCTGGTTAAAAGTAATGATTCTCTCAAAAGATGGACCTTGGCATGCACCCCGAAACAATTCGGAGGTCTTGGCATAATGGATCTAACGACCTTTAATCAAGCTCTCTTGATAAAATGGTATTGGCAATGGAAGAAGCCACAACCCACACTATGCAAATCAATCTTTCAGCAGAACATCGGCCAAAATGGTTTACCGGACTCACCCATCTTCAACACAGCAATCAGAAATTCAATAAAGTTTTGTAATTTCACATTCACGTATCAGCCAGGAAACGGAAAAAACATCCGGTTTTGGGATAATAGATGGAAAGGGATCACGCTATGCTCACAATTGCCGAACCTATTCACCTTTGTTATTGATGCAGACATATCCTTGCAGCAAGTGACACAAATTACCTCACTCGAATCCATGTTCAGAACCGGCCTATCGGACAATGCACAAGAGGAAATGGTTCGGCTACAGTCTATCTTATCGGGTATAACACTGAACCCGCTCTCCCACGATGATATATCATGGCCTTGGTGCGACTCTGGTAAATACACTGTTCGAGGGGGGTACCGTGCAATGAAGACCAGCCCAACAACCCATAAGAACGCACACAGAATTTGGAAAATCCCGGCACCACCTAGAATGAAAGTTTTTGGGTGGCTGCTACTGTTAAACAAGCTCTTCACGATTGACAATCTAAACAAAAGTGGATGGCCGCTAGTTAATAGGTGTGTTCTATGCAAAATGCAAAATGAATCGGTGAAGCATCTGTTCGAGGCATGCATGTTCTCCAAAACGGTCTACCGAGAACTGACAAGGGCTATACCGGACAAGTGGCCACTGACAGCTACAGTCACTCCGATAGAGGTGTTAACAAACACCAACATCTCAAAGATACAAAGAGGCACCATGTTGATAGCTCAATTCTGCATTTGGAGGGAACGTTGCAACAGGACGTTTACAGAGGAAAACAAAGAGGCGAAAGACATCAAAGATGAAGTGCTTTGGCAATTGCAGTTCATCTCAGAAGGAACAACAGCAAATAGGGAGTGAACATCCATGCCGCAAATCATTCACATTTACTTAGCTGAAATTGTCAATCTTCTAACTTCGGCTTTCTATTTTTCTGTCTTGATTTTTCTATTTTCGGTTTCTATTTTTCTTTGACTACTCAATCTGTTTTGAGTAGAATTATTTCTCGCATTTTGTAGTTACATCACCTATGTAACAGAACATTATATTCAATCAAATATGGGCTAGACCCCTATTTTTCATCAAAAAATCTAGGAGGGTATTTGCCAAGACTAAGTACGTACTAGAATGCCCATAAATGATAAATTTGCTTTCTTTCTCTTCTTTTTTTTTATTAAAAAGAAATGTTAATATGCTTTGACTGGGCTAAAACATATGTGTTGTTATATACTACCATGCTTTTGTTTGTTGCAGGATGAAAGAAGTGAAATTAGAATTTATCAATCTTAATTTTTCTTTTGTCATCGTGAGTTTGTGAGCTTTTATAGTTGTATGGCAAGCATGAATGTCAAAAATATTTGCGTCTCCTAGGTAGTGATTTATTTATTTTTTTGCTTTGTGGTAGATTGTTGGATATAAATTAAGAGGAGGGTTCAAATACCTTCATTTTTTTTATCTCCATCATGCTTTTATTTTTAAAAACTCTAATAACTCAAAATGTTAAAACTTACTAGTTAAAATAAAACCGTTGGATATAATCTATATTATTTTATCTATGCACGTGTAAAAAATTGTGACATTTCAACTTTGTTTTGGTTGTTATCATGAGTTTGTAAAAATGTACTAATGCGGATAATTTCTAGACGTTGATTTTTCACACTTATTGATTCACATAAAAACAAAATTGAAATGTGATATTTTTTTATGAGCACATAGAGATCGAAAATAACATAGATCACATCTAACGGTTTTATTTTGACTTTTAAGTTTCAAATTTTGAATTATTAAAGTTTCTTAAAAATGAAGGCGTTTGAACCCTCCTCATAAATTATAGATCTAGGGTGTTCTTAAGCTCACCAAGCCTCTTTGTGAGCTTAACTCAAAAATATATCAGATTGGCTTCAAACAACACATCCAAACCATTAAACCAGTTCTACTTCACGAGTGATGTATTTACATGTCAAATTTATAATTTTTCGAACTAGCTTAGTATAAAGTCAAGCGGTCAAAAAATGTTGAAAAATGAACTCATTAAAATTAACTTATAAATCATCTTTTTTTGACCGCTTGACTTTATACTAAATTAGTTCAAAATTTTTAAAATTTGACATGTAAACGCATCACTCATGAAGTAGATCGGTTTCAACGGTTTGGATGCGTCGTTTAAAGTCAATCCGGTAGGTTTTTTGAGTTAAGCTCACAAAGGGGCTTGGTGAGCTTAAGAACACCTTGGTTTTACTCTAAATTATATATTTACTTGTGTCAAAAGCCCAACCATTCAAGTACTGATATAAAACAGTGAGCTCTAATACCACAATAATTCATGCGTATTGAATCCAATGAAACAGAGCGATGTTATAAGTATGGGTCAAATGTCTTATGGGAAAAAAAAAGATGGAAAAGAAGACATTGTAAGAGGATGGTTATGAAGGAAAGATCGTGACAAAATTGAGATAACACTTTTAATTGGAGAGAAATCTTCGTTCTACCATTTTTCTTTATATATATGTTGGCAATGATAGACATGATCCTCGTCATTGGAGCACTATTAAATTATAAACATGTATAGCAATAATTTTGTATTTTTTTCAGTAAATGGAAATGGCATCTTGCTTTTTTTTTTTTAAATATAGTTCTGAAAAATCATAAACCTTGTTAATTTATCTTTTATTTTCCGTATTTATAACATGAGAATTAGAGCATCTACAACGGTGATTTCTTTTAAATTGCTAATATAATTGCTGGAATGTACCACAGTTTTTAAATTAGTAAGTTTGCTTTAAAAACAATTCTTTAGAGCATCTACAACGGTGATTTCTTTTAAATTGCTAATTTGATGTGTTAATTGCTAATATAATTGCTGGGATGTACCACAGTTTTAAATTAGCAAGTTTGCTTTAAAAGCAACTCTAATTAAATTTTTGGGATGAAGTGATTTAGAAATTATGAATCTCTTTAATTGCTAAACTCAGTGACGTGGTCCAAATTAATTGTTAAACGTTTGCTGGAATGAAGATGCTCTTAATTGCCTCAATGCAATCCACTACATATGATCAGGGCACCGTCATTTAGTCAAATTCCACATCGTACGGCCACAAGGGATCGATGCTGAAATTAATTTCACTAGAAAGATTGGGAGTAGATCAATGGAGAGATTCGGATGTAAATTTTTTTAGTTATATATGATATCTCTCTAAAGAAGGCCTTATATGTAAAAATAATAGTCTGATATTTTGATACGCTGCTGCTTGTATTGTTTTTTTTCTTCTTAGCTATATGGAATTTAACTAATGGGCTTTTCAACAATCTATCTTCAAAATTATACAAAGTAAAAACCAGTATAAAGATTTTCAAAAATGACATGCGGATCCATAAATTTAGATTTTGATAAAACTAGCCTATCAATTCAATGACAAGCCGTGTTAAAGTGATTTCTGGAGTACTAAACGACAAGAACAGTAAATATGCATCTCATGGTATGAATAAATACAGCCAACGATTAATTTGATGTTATTTGTACGTTTTCATATGGGCATGACACCTTGATGAAATATCCATTGCATAATTATTTTTATCTATATATTTTAGTTTCTCAGAGATGTCAGATCCTGATCTTACGCTTCACATTTTGTTAAATAACTGAGGCATTAAGTTTGTTTCAAAATTTAATTTATCTTCTGTATGTTGAGACTTCGCTGCATCTTTTAGCAGCGTATGGTTCACAAAAGATCCATCTATTTTGTTTTTTTCTCTCATTTCCTTTGATTCAATGAATGAATGTGGGAATCAATTATTACCTATAAAAACAGAAGTATTCACATAGCACATTATCTCCTCTCTATCTCTCCACCTTCTTCCTTCCTACTGTCTTTCTCCTGCTGCAAGTTTGTTTTCCAATGGATGCATGCCGCTGTGCCGGTTCCCTTTGGTCCTCTAACAACACCTTAGCCAAGTACCAGTTGGTCTCTGATTTGTTCATCTCTGTGGCGTACTTCTCGATCCCACTGGAGCTATTGTACCTGGCCAGGAATTCGTCTCTCGCCCCATACCGCAGGATCCTGCTGCAATTTGGATCTTTCATCGTCCTTTGTGGTGCTACCCATTTCATCAACTTATGGAGCATCTTGGGCTATAAAGAAACTGTCGAAACAGTTCAAACCGTTACCAAGGGGCTTTGTGCCGTTATCTCTTGTGCCACTGCTATATCGCTCATCGGCATGATGCGTGAATTCCTAGACTACAAGCTTGAGTTGTATCTCAAAAATAAGGCTTCTGAATTGGATACTGAGAAAGGCATGGTTAAAAACCAGGCGAGTACTGGTAAAACTGAGTACTAGTTTGCCCTTGAGATAGCCAGTTGTATTTCAAATAACATTGAATAAAAGTATGTTTTTTTGTATTGATTGAGTTGTGTCATTTACACAAATTACAGGTGCTTATAAAGGCTAACTAGCCGTTACCATTTCCTAATATACAAATAGACGTTAACAGTACTAAATATTGCTTAATTACAATTTGATTTGCATCAGTTGGAATTTCCTAATATTGTGGGTCACTTATGTAAGGTTGAGAGCTGTTAGGAATCCTAATTGGATTGGGTTTGATCTTGATTGGATTTGATATCTTCAACAAGTTGCATGTCTGCCAAGTAGTTGTGTCGATGTGTGTTGTTAGGTATTGTGCTTTTGTTTGTTTAAGGGAAGAAAGCCGAATTAGGATTTGGGCAGTCCTAATTTGTGTTTGGGGAATTTCACGTATACCCCTCAAAAACTTCAAAATTACGTATTTCTTCCTCTAAAGTTTGAAATTACGTATTTCCTCTCTAAACTTCAAAAACTTACAAATTTACCCATTTTAGTGTCTTTTATATTAAAACTCATTCTAAAATTTTAAAATACCTATTTTACCCTTTATCAAAGCATATAAAAGCTCATCAGACTCAAATTTGAATCTGAAGGGTTCCTCTACCGTCCGATCCGCGCGCATCGCTTCAATATTCGTGCTGATCTAGCACGCACGGATCTTAAAGCAATTCTGATCCGTGCGCATCGCATTAAGATCTGTGTATGTCACTTCAATATGCATGTGTTCGCATCAAGATTTGTGCCGATCTTGCGCGCACAAATCTAAAAGCAGTTCGGACGGTAGATGAACCGTTCATATTCAAATTTGAGTCTGATGGGCTTTATATTTTTTTAATAAAGGGTAAAATGAGTATTTTATAAATTTAGAATGAGTTTTAATATAAAAGACAATAAAATGGATAAATTTGTGAGTATTTGAAGTTTAGAGGGGAGAATACGTAATTTCAAACTTTAGAGGGGGAAATATGTAATTTTGAAGTTTTTGAGGGATATACGTGAATTCCGCCTTTGTGTGTTTTTATTGTGTTTTCTGTTGTTTTTATGTGTTTGCGTTGTGTTTTAAGTATGTTGGCAATGGCAGACATCACTGTTTAGTATTAATAAAGTTGGTGTGTTCTAGATTTCTATCTATATATGCTTTCTAATTTTATTTGAATTCTAGTCATGAAAGCCTTTTAAACTCACTTTATGGTTAGCCCTTGATATGTTCCATAAACCATTTTTCTACTGATCATGACCATTTTTTCATGTAATGTCGATGACAATTTTAACATACAATACTAACTATTTATAACATATTTATTTAATATTTTAAATAATTAATAAAAACCAAAAGACGGTTAAAATTATCAATCTTAATTTTAGATAGAGCGCATATTAAATTTTGTGTCAATTTGAAACTTAATTGGTTATCCATCATAAAACAGTTAAAACTCAACCATTAAGAATTTCAATCGAGGTTAATCCAGGTACCCCTGGGCGTTATACATAATTGTCCTTTTATAATACAATTGTTAGTTGGCCTTTTCCGCTAACCTTAAAACAAAATTAATAATGTAATAAATGGTAAACCACTTTTAAATTGATAAAAATTTGTTATATACAAAATCTGTTAATATTTAGAGTAAAAAATAGCGGTCACTCGGTTCCAAAAACCAGGAGAGTACCGGTAAAACCATGGTTTGGAAACTCGGCCGAGTCAACTTGGTATCGGTCGGGTCCGATTCAAGTTTCATCCGAGTTTCATGCCCATGTGATTTTTTCATCAAAACTCAGTTGAACAGTGTTTTACTCGGCCGAGTTATTCAATTTTCAGGCCGAGTCAGGCCGAGTCAGGCTGAGTCCTTCGGTTATTTTACATTTGTTTCCTGGCAGTTGTTAATCTATGATTTCAAATCACAAAAAAAAAAAAATCAAATTATGCAAACAAAATTTGAACTAGAAAAAAAACTTAACACAGACCTTGTCAAGATAATCATGCACTAAATTTATGTTGCCAATATAATTATGTTTTCTATGCTTAAATTATAACTAGCTTGCATAAAAGGTGTGTTATATTTGTAATGCTTATATTATATTATATAATTAATGGATTATTTGAGTATAATTTTTTGTTTATATAGTTTTCTTACAAATTATTTTTTTACGAACTTTTTCCTATATTTTGGCTACAAAACAAACTTTTGCTAAAAAAATCTGAGTTTCTGATCCGATTCTTCCAATTTCAGCCGATTCATCTGATTCCGATTCCACGGTCAAGTATCCGATTCCGATTCCGAGTTTCAAAACCATGGGTAAAACTGAGCACTAGTCTGCCCTTGAGGTAGCCAGTTAACTGTAGTGTCTGCCACGTAGTTGTGTCAACGTGTGTTTGTTAATTAGTATTGTTCTTTTGTTTGTTTAAGGAAAGAAAGCCGAATCAGGATTTTGTCAATCCTAATTTGCGATTTTATTGTGTTTTCTGTCGTTGTTATGTGTTTGTCTTCTGTGCATGCTGGCAATGGTAGGCATCAACGTTTGGTATTAATAAAGTTTGTGTTGTAGATTTCTAGCTATATACGCTTTCTCATTTTGTTTGAATTCTAGTACCATGAAAGCTTTACAATTAAAAGTTTAAATTATTTGTCCTTGGTAGCTTCTTCAACCAAGCTTTAAAAAAAAATTGATAAAATCTAAACGACTTTAAATAGATCTAAATTTGATATATACACAATTTGTTAAAATAATAAATAACCAGTGGATCATCCTCTAGTACACTAAAATGAAAATTATGGAATAATTATTTGTATCTCCATCAAATCCTGATCGACGCTTTACATTTTATTAAAATAACTGAGCCATTTTAATTTACAGAAGATAGTGATTATCTATTGTGTGTGGAGACTTTGTTGACATCTTTTAGCAGCGTATGGTTCACAAAAGATCCATCTATTTTGTTTTTTGTTTTTTTCTCTTTCTCTCATTTCCTTTGATTCAATGAATGAACTAATTAAATCTCCATTGAATGAATGTGGGAATCAGTTATTACCTATAAAAACAGAAGTATTCACATAGCACATTATCTCCTCTCTATCTCTCCACCTTCTTCCTTCCTACTGTCTTTCTCCTGCTGCAAGTTTGTTCTCCAATGGATGCATGCCGCTGTGCCGGTTCCCTTTGGTCCTCTAACAACACCTTAGCCAAGTACCAGTTGGTCTCTGATTTGTTCATCTCTGTGGCGTACTTCTCGATCCCACTGGAGCTATTGTACCTGGCCAGGAATTCGTCTCTCGCCCCATACCGCAGGATCCTGCTGCAATTTGGATCTTTCATCGTCCTTTGTGGTGCTACCCATTTCATCAACTTATGGAGCATCTCGGGCTATAAAGAAACTGTCGAAACAGTTCAAACCGTTACCAAGGGGCTTTGTGCCGTTATCTCTTGTGCCACTGCTATATCGCTCATCGGCATGATGCGTGAATTCCTGGACTACAAACTTGAGTTGTATCTCAAAAATAAGGCTTCTGAATTGGATACTGAGAAAGGCCTGGTTAAAAACCAGGCGAGTACTGGTAAAACTGAGTACTAGTCTGCTCTTGAGATAGCCAGTTGCATTGTCTGCTGCGTAGTTGTGTGATGTGTGTTGTTAAGTATTGTGCTTTTTCTTTGTTTAAGGAAAGAAAGCCGAATCAGGGGTTGGTCAATCCTAATTTGCGCTTTTATTGTGTTTTCTGTTGTTGTTATGTGTTTGTGTTGTGTGCATGTTGGCAATGGCAGACATCAATGTTTGGTATTAATAAATTATGTTTGTGTGTTATAGACTTCTAGCTATGCTTTCTCATTTTATTTGAATTCTAGTACCACGAAATTTGGACAAACATCATTTTAGCCTTTCTATTTTTATAAACCATTGTGCTTTTTTAGTCTCACATCGTGTACTTTTATCGCATATTTAATTGATATTTTAAAATATAAGTAAAACAAAAAAGTTAAAACTATAATCTCCATCTTTTAGATAGAGTGCGTATTAAAATTTGTGCCAATTTGAAACTTAATTACTTTGCCATCATAAAACTGTTAAAACCCAACCATTGAAATTTTAAATAATTTTATAAAATGCTAAACGACTTTTAAAGTGATCTAAATTTTGATATATACACAATTTGTTAAAATAACAAGGGGGAATTTCAGGTATACTCCTCAAAAACTTCGAAATTATAGATAGGTACTTTATAAATTTAAATAGAGTTTTAATAGAAAAGACAATAAAATGGATAATTTGTGACTTTTTGAAATTTTACAAGGATAAATACGATATTATGAATTTTAGAGAGGGGAATACATAATTTCAAAGATTTTTAGGGGTTTACCTGAAATTCCCCCAAATAATAAAACGGTTAGAATTTACATGGATGATCCACTAGTACACTAAAAGGAAAATCATGGATGATCCATATATTTTCATCAAACGGTTAGAAATACTTAGAAAATCTATTATTTGAAGTATTTAAGTGATTCTATATATGAGAAATATTCGCAAAGCATATGTTTGTTTGGTCCATGAATCAGTGGACAATATAGAATTTCTAGCATTGAATAAGGAAATATTATACAACAAAACAAGAAATATTCTTAATATAAGATTTTGCTACCAATAATATGAAACGAAATATATTTATTTTTTATTAGTTTCCTTAATTAATATTTTATTATTAGAAGTATCATATTAGTATATCATAATTATTAAATTTATGAACAGTACTGCACCCTCCCTATCATAAATACTTGAGTTTTCTTAGAACCGGAAAAGATGCTCTTAGATACTTGAAAAAAATGAGAGTAATAAATTGTACCTTTATATTTATCCTCCTAATTGTTTTAATATTTAGGACTAATAAACAGTGGTCACTTGGTTCCAATATATCAATATATCAATATATATAGAGAGAGTTGGGGTACGATACTTCTGATGAAGCGCAACTCTAAAAAACAATCCAACGATTCTGGACTTATTTGATAAGTTCCTCTATTCCAATGCCTCATGTCTTTCATACCTCATTATACCTCATATTTTATATCTTCGTTTTCAAAGTCTAAATTGTCGATCCGAACCGTTCAACATGATATCCATACTAAAATATGGTAAGGGATGAAATTTTATAATTTTTGAAATTTTTTTACTATTTTTTAAGATGGGTAGAAAATCACTGTTTTTTTAACGATCCAAAAACAGTGATTTTGTACCTATCTTAAAAAATAGTAAAAAAAATCCAAAAATTATAAAATTTGGTCTCCAAGCATATTTTAATATGAATATCATGTTGAGCGGTTCGGATTGACAATTTAGGCTTTGAAAACGAAGATATTAAATATGAGGCATGATGAGGTATGAAAAACATGAGGTATTGGAACCCTCCTCTCTCTCTCTCTCTATATATACAGAGAGAGAGAGAGAGAGTTGGGCTACGGTACTTCGCGAAGTAAAGCGGGTGTTTTACTTCACGTCTATATATTTGTACATAAATCCATATAGTTGAATCTCTTATACATTAATTATGGATCTATAAACTCTCAAAAAAGATAGAAAATAAATGGTAAATTTTCGAATTTTTTTATTGAAGTGCCCGTAGGCAAATTTTCAAATTTTTGTTAAAGATAATGACGGAAATACATAAAAGAGACGTGTGCTACAAATATAGATGGGAAAAAAATAAATAAATGCACTTGCTAAACGCAAGTAGGTCAAAATTGGGTGGGAGATTGATTTGGTAAACGAAAGTAGGGGGAATAAATATTTTCACAAAAAACATAATTTTTTTTTATGATGCAATGTCTGTTGTGACGTCCATGCATAATTATAGTAACGTTCCTCTCATCTGGGATTGGATTCCAACTACCAGCACACTCCGAGTCAAATTAATCAATTAATGAAGCCCACTAATATTAATGACGTCAGAATCTACTATATATATATATATATAGGACAGTGCTACGGTGCTACGCGTAGCATAGAGCCCTCCGTGCTACGGCTCACTTTTTGAGTTTTCAAAATTCTAACGGTCGATCCGAACCGTTCAACATGATCTCCATATGAATATGTACTTGCAAACCAAATTTTACATTTTTTTACTATTTATTAAGCCACTTTGAAAAAACACTAATTTGTACACAACAGTAAAATCTGCTGGACCATTGGATCAGCGATTTTCAAAGTGACTTAATAAATAGTAAAAAAATTCTAAAAAATGTAAAATTTGGTTTGCAAGTACATATTCATATGGAGATCATGTTGAATGGTTCGGATCGACCGTTAGAATTTTGAAAACTCAAAAAGTGAGCCGTAGCACGGAGAGGCCCTTATATACGCGTAGCATATTAGCCAGATTATATATATATATATGAGGAGGGTTCCAATGCCTCGTGTTTTTCATACCTCATCTACATCATATGTTATATCTTCGTTTTCAAAGTTCAAATTTTCGATCCAACCGTTCAACATGATATTCATACTAAAATATGTTTGGGGATGAAATTTTATATTTTTTGGAAATTTTTTACTATTTTTTAAGATGGATACAAAATCACTGTTTTTGGACCGTTTAAAAAACAGTGATTTTCTACCCATCTTAAAAAATAGTAAAAAAATTCCAAAAATTATAAAATTTCATCTCCAACCATATTTTAGTATGGATATCATGGTGAACGGTTCGAATGGACAATTTAGACTTTAAAAACGAAGATATAGAACATGAGGTATGATGAGGCATGAAAGGCATGAGGCATTGGAACCCTCCACTATATATATATAGTAACTCCCAATATTCATCTAAAAGTTCTGAACTTCAGTTACTTCATTAATTATGTTTACTGTTTTAAGTTGAGAAAAATGTTATTAATTTCATTTGAATCTATATTAAACACATTTTTTTTTTAGAACTGTATTGAGTTAATGTTATTTTGCGAGTCTATAATATTTTGTACCAATAGCGGGTAAATATAATTAAGTACTTTTTAGATAAGCAATTAATTTGACATCTACACCACTTCGAATAACGTAAATTAACACTCTTTCACACCATTAAATTAGTATTTTTCTCACACTACTGTCAGACACTAATCCTGCAAATAGTATTATCTTTTCACTATTTTGAAATATTTAATGAATGTTTGATTCTTAACTTAATTTATTTTATTGTTAACATAATATGAAAATCAAATTTTACAATCCCCTTCAGTGATATATATTAAATTTTAAACTTATGATATCTCACACAAAAAGAAATTAATATCTTAACCAATTGCACTCAGGGGCGGAACTAGTAATTAGAAATTTTAGATAGGAAAGGCTAAAACTTAAAAGAGTGAGCCTATGGTGCTATGCATAGCACGGATGGCTAGTGTACTACGGCTCAATATGGTACTTTTTAAAATCCTAACAGTCGATCCAACCGTTCAATGTGATAACCATATGAATATGTACTTGCAAACTAAATTTTATATTTTTTCGAATTTTTTTACTATTTTTTTAGATAGGTAGAAAAATCAGTGTTTTCTGAAAATTCTGGACCATCAAAATTCTACCTATCTAAAAAAATAGTAAAAAAATTCGAAAAAATATAAAATTTAGTTTGCAAGTACATATTCATATGGTTATCACATTGAACGGTTGGATCGACCGTTAGGATTTTAAAAAGTACCATATTGAGCCGTAGTACATTAGCCATCCGTGCTATGCATAACACCATAGGCTCACTCAACTTAAAATGCATAATTTGTGGTTAGTGAGATCTGAACCCAAGATTTCATAAATCACAAAATAGAGTTCTAACCACTTGACTACAAGCACACATCTAACATTTTATGAAGGATACTAAAGTATATATAAAAAAAGTTAAAAACGAAAAACCAATTAAATTTCAATATACATTATTAAAAAAATTAAAATTATGGGGGTGGCTTAGCCACCCGGGCAAAGTGTAGTTCCGCTATGCATGATTGTTTTTTATCCATGCATGTATTGAATTAAAACCTGGCATGATGAGCATTATGTAAAGATGAGAATGCAAATTCTAATGCAGTCTAAAATCTCGTGAGTTTTGCCTACATATAAGAGTATAGAAAAACACAAATCTTAACTATTTTAAGTTCATCAGATTAAGAGGCAAAAAATGCGCATTGTGGTGATGGATTAATTGCGCATTCATATCTTGTTGTGTGAGTAGATAGATATTTTCTTTCTATTTTTTGTGGAAGCAAATGTTATTGAGAAATATATTTCTAGGGATTCAATACCGAAGCAAACTCAACGCTACTTGCCACATTAAATAAATGAAGCGACTAATTGTACTTAAGCTTCTATATCCAGTTTTTACTCAAAAAAACTGTCATTTGACTTGCGCAAATACTGTAAAACTCTACTATCAATACTGTATCTTCAACAAAAAATCATGTATAATACGTAGTCCAAAATTCAAACAACCAGCGACACTTGCAAGTGGTCCCAAGTTAGTTGCAAATTAACCGTTAACAACTAGCAAACAACCTGTATTTCCGACTGTACTTTCAGCGGGACCACATGTTGTACTTTCAGATTGACAGCTTCTAGAAGATTTGAAAAACGAACCACTTGTCAAACTTGCAAATAACACCTAAAATTATGCAAAATTAATTTTTTTTTTCGAAATTAAAATTTTTAATTTTTTTTTTTTTTAAATTCGTCATTATCAAATCAACGCACATTAAGAAAACGAAACTTAAATAGAAGGAAGAAAATCGCCATTATCAATTCAAAACAATAGAAAGAACGAAACTTAAATAGATCAGTAAAGAACTCAGTCAATTCCTATTTTGATTTCCTCTTCAATTCTATTGGAGACACGCCTGAACCTTGGATTATCGCTTCGACTGAACCTTGGATTATCGAAGACACGCCTGAACCTTCGATTATCGCTTCGATTGAACCTTGGATTATCAGAGACATGCCTAAATCTTGGATTATCGCTTCGATTGAACCTTGGATTATAGGAGACACGACTGAAGCTTCATGAATCGGAAGGAATCGCGAACTGAAAAAGGAAAGGGCGAAGAAAAATGGAATATTGCCACGAAATCATGTAAGATGGAAAGAAGAAGATCAGAATTCAAAAAAGGAAATTCAAAAAAAAGAAAATATCTGCGGAAGGAAGGTTTTAAAAGGCGTGGCCGTTAATTAGTGGGGACCGACAGTTTAAACCTCTTCGGATAAGTCTGAGTAAAAAATGGATAAAGAAGATTGAGTACAAAAACCTTTTCTCTTAAATAAATCTCATTATAATTCTGTTTCTTTTTTTTTTCCTTTTGATGCCTTGGTGCAAAAAAATAATGATTTAATCCATTAATTGCTAGTCAATGCAATTGAATAATTGATACATGTCGACATCCATTTCATTTTATATATTGAGAGCATTCATAATGTAACTAACAATTAGGAGACTGATTCATAGTCGAATCATAGAGGAAAGAATGCATGCATTGCTTCTTAAAATAGGAATAAATTACATCATAGTTTGCTTTGCTCAATTTGATTCGCCTCATGAATTTAATTTAACTTTTTCTATTTTTCAGAAAACTTTGTTTCAATTTAAGCTAAGCACAAAAATATTTTACCAAATATTTTGGTAGCAAACACATGATAATTATGTTATATAGAGTCTACAATCAATTAATTTATTTGACAATTTCTTAAAGTGCCTGCGCATAAGATAGGCAAAGTGTAATTAAAGATCTTTTAAAAAAATCATTTTTTTTTAAATGCAAAATTCTTGTTGTATGCAATCACCCCTAACTTAGGTCACTGAAATTATGACCATTAAATGACATTAAAGGAGCATGAGGATTCTTTTTTATTTTGGTCTATATATGGAACTAATTGGATTTGGATCCATATCCATTTATCTAAAAAAAGGTCGTCGAATGTATCTAAAATAGGTTTCGTTCATGACATCACGGAAGCATACAAAATCACCGTGTACATGCAACTAATTATGTTCATATCCACTTGTCAAGTGCAACACCACGTGTATCTCTCAAATAAAACTTTTTTATGAGAAAAAATAAGCATATTTTTTCTAAATCTTTACATAGGATCGAACTCTTCATCTTTGAGTAACTACAAATTTAGACTTTTTTCTCCTAACCAACACTGCTACTGCAACATCTCAAAAAAAAAAAAAAAAAAAATCATACTTAATCATGTGTACATGCTGGCAACTAATCAACTTGTTAAGTGTTTCTCTGAAATAAGTTTTCATCTTTGAGTTCTTTTTTATTCTTATATTAAGCATCATATTCTGATCAAAACGCCTTTTTGAGATGCCATAGCATTTATGATTTAAATTAGTTACGCATTTTGAAATCAGAGTAAATGACGTGGTGGAATCGCATATATAGAATCAGAGAGTGGGACTTATTCTCTTGACTTGAAAAAAATCAATAATATGTTTCTACTTCTGTTTTCCCAAAACATACTTTTATTTCTACATATGCTTTTATAAACATATACTTACACCAGATACCAATTTTAACAGCCTGCGACCAACTTCTCCAAATAACCAAAATACAAAAAAATATTAATACTGACAACTAGCTTTTTCTGTTTTTGTAGTGACAATAACAATATCTTATGTGTAAAAGATTATAAATTTGAAATTTGAATAAAAAATTCTTGGTTTCAGAAAGATACAACAGCAACAGCAAAATGAAAAAAAAAAAAAAAAAAAAAGCATAAGTAATTAATGTAGATAAAATCACAGAACTACAGAATCGGAGCTGACAGCGACAAGAAAGTTGATTGTGACTTTGATTCTCATCTCTTATAAGAAAGGAAAAAAGTAATTTTATACAGTTACACCAACTGTAGCCACAAACGATCAGAGATTCAGGCCAGTCATTTATAATTTGCACATTAGATAGATTAACAGGAAATTTGATACAATAGAAGAAACCTAACCATTTAGGAATCCATATCCTCGACGGTACCGTAAAAGATTCCCTTTTACAATTAGCTATTTACGGTTTGAGATTAACTCTCAGCCGGTTTGGGATTCGGGCTAACTGAAGGGGCAGTATTATTGGGCTTTGAGATTCGTGCCAAGTTAAAAAGAACGGCCAGATCAAGTAATTGTAAAAGATTCCCTTTTACGGTACCGTCGGTGATATGAATTCACCATTAAGTTGGGTTCCTTCATATTTTTATGTTAGTGCAGCCTATATGCCGACATTTTTATTAATATCCAAAGTTTAATACAAATTATTAATTATACCCAGACTCCCATCAATTATCGAAATATACCCAAGCCGGCCATTTTCTGGCCGGCTATGTTCCCTCCCTAAGCCGGCCAGAAAATGGCCGGCTTGGTACCTTTTTTTTTTTTTTTTTTTTTTTTTTTTTTTTTTTTAAACCGCATTATTTTTGTTTTAGGTGATTTCTATTAAAGTCAAATATTTCATTTCTAAGTTTCGTATAAAATAATAAAGTACACACAAATTGCAAATAGAGTCCACACATTTTTTACAACATGCATACAAATCACCTATTATTGCTACGTCTAAAAGGTAATCCCCGAAGTAAACCACTTGCGAAAGATGACCTACGAGGTGGCCTAGCAGGTGGCTCTGGTTGCTCAGTAGATGGCCCGGCTTGGGTTCCAGATGGCCCGGCTTGGCTTGTAGATGGGCCGGCCTGGGCTCCAGATGGCCCTGCTTGGCTTGTAGATGCCCTTGTTGTGCGTCTAGTAGTGGACCTCCTCGGTTGGGCAGATGGCTCCCCTTGCACCCCAACCGCCTCTCCTCCCATGGCAACCGCCTCTCCCATTGCTTCGGCATACATATCAGCTGCATCTAAACGGCTTGTAGCTGTGCTACGCCGTGACCCTCCGGACCCACTTCCCGACGCCATTACTCGCTCATTTTCTGCCGTATTTGCTGCGATTCTTGCCTCTGCATTTGCATGTGTTACTTAGTAAGTTGGTATAAATTGAAAAGAAAAATAATTTTGGATGAATGTTACATACCTCTTCGCTGCCTATCGGAAGTGGAACGGCGAGGATGATGCCCCTTTCGTCTACCTTCTATTTCATCCATCGTCATTACATGACGGGTGTGTTTTCGCCTCCCCTTCCTAATCCAACCACTACTCGGAAGGATTCTGTCTCCAGGATTAGGAGGCCAGTCTCCCATATTGCCAATTGGATTGAACACATGGCTCCAAGTACTCACAAGATAGGGTGTTTTATACCAGTCTGCAACAAAGTCGTCCTCTTGCCAGTTTCGGTCACGGCAAACAGCTAAGACATGAGCGCACGGAATAGAAGTTAATTGGATACCTCTGCAAGTGCATTCCATTTGTCTGTCGGGACCGCGCGTCACAATATACATGAACTCCCTGTGAGTGGGTTCCATGTTGCCCATGTCGCTACGGGTGCAAGAAACGTACTCATTTGGGGATGAAACTTGGTACTGACCTTGGCCCTGCGTGTAACGCACCACCCGCATTTTTCCAGCTTTCTCCCAACGTTTTCTGATCTTCTGCAAAACCCGGTCAGACAGAACCTGTCCATTGTCTTGTAATTCCATTGCTCGCTGACGCCGCTGAACAAACCATCTGTTGCACGTGTAGAACGTATCCTCCACAATGGCACAAACAGGCAATCTACGACTCGTTCGGAAGACATTGTTGAGCAACTCGGAGCCGTTTGTTGTCATGATACCAAACCGGTATCCTCCGTCACAGGTTTGGAAAATTTTCTCATAATTGGACGGCTCCATCACATCATTAGGACGTACTTTGCCCACTCTCTTTAAATATGCATTGCACTTCGGATTTTGCTGCACAAAAACAAATGGGTGTTATTTCATTTTCATAAAATTCTTATAAGATAATTAAACGAAATGTTATAAGTTAGACATACATGAGCAAAATCTTGGAACATCTCTTGTAATCTTCTCGGCTTCTTCCTCTTTGCTCCTTCCCTGAACCTCCATCCGTACCATCTGTCTCCTCCACAGTTCGTGACTAAGTTGTCAGCAACATGCTGCATACAATACCTGTGCACAAAGAGCTCGGGAGGCCATCCGTATTCAGCTGTCAATGCAGCTTTGATCCCCTTGTGCTGGTCCGATATGACACATACAAATTTACACGGGCCGAGCACTTCATTCCTCAACCACTGTAAGAAAAAACCCCAATTCTCAGTATCCTCCTGACGTACAATTGCAAATGCAATAGGCAACAATTGGTTCTCGGTATCGTAGCCGCAAGCTATCAAAAGCCTCCCCTCGTATCGCCCAGACAAGAAGCAGGCATCGATGCTGATCACTGGTCTCAGGTACTGGAACGCCGCAATGCATGGACCAAACGCCCAGGCTACGGCTCTGAACTGGGCAACACCTGGCATGATTAGTCCTGTTTCCTTATTCCGTACCGGGCTGGTCAGAAATTGGTGGATCGAGTTGGGATTGTTGTGGCAAATTGCAAGCAACAGTGGTCTCAGCAAGCTGTATGAAATCTCCCAACTCCCAAATTGCCGGGCTATTGCCAGCTCACGGCCCCTCCACAGTCGGTTGTATTTAGGTGTCACACCCTTATACACAGACAAAACAATGTCTGCCACCGTCTGGATGCTCATACACGGGTCCTTTTTAATGGCGTTCTCAATGACATCGGCAATGAGTGATGCCGTCAGACATTCGTGGTCGACCCTCGTACTCTCAGTCCTACATGTGTGAGGCATGTCTTGCTTAGTTATAACCCATGCGTCTCCACATCCCGTCGGCTTTGCCCTAAGCTCGTAACGGCAATTCTTGTCCTTGCACGACAGAGTAACCCGATCCCTGTCACTTCTCTGAGATCTGAACTCCTGATTCTTAGTTATATGGTGCTCTCTGACCTTCTTCATTAGGTCTTCTTTGGTTTTAAAATATAGGTTTTCACACAACTCACCTTTGTACTTAATCCGTTGCCCATAATAACCAATATCTGCTTCTCTAAACTCAGAAACATCATTGAGGTCTGGGAACGGGTGCGTATCAGTCCGGCCACTAAGCGGCCCCCCCTCATAAGTATGCCTTTCAGCTGTTTGAACCGGCCCGTCTCCATCGCAACCTTCCAAGTGATCTGAATCCCCCCACATTTCTCCCTCAAATTCATCCCCGCTCCCCAGATCGTCCTCCGGTATTTCATTAATGTCTTCAAAGTCTGAGCATGTTGCATCGTCTACTGGTGCAGGTCTGGGGTAAGGTGATACTGGAGGTAACGGTAAATCAGCCACATTTACGGATCTAGGTGGGGTTGAAACTGAGTGTCTTGGTCTGCCTCGATTGTGTCTAGGCGGGGATGCAACTGAGTGTCTTCGTTGAGGTGCTGGTGGAGTGACGTAGTTGTAGGGTTCTGGGTCAGGTTCGTTGAGGAGTAAGGTGGAGTCACGTCTGTAGGTTTCTGGTTGTGGGCTATAATGTGGTGCCGCTGATCCAGAGCCCGAACTTCCAACCCCGGGCTCTACCGGAACTCTTCTAGCAAATATTTCTATTAGATAATTACCCTGGGACCTCAAATGACCAAACATGCCTCTCCACGTAGTCTCATCTACCAGTTTCGCAACCATAAATTTTTCGCTGGAGGGATGGCAATATCGGGTTGCCAATTCTAGGTCACACCTTTCTGGGTTGTAACCGGTGTGTGTGCAAACTATGGATTTCAGGTCCAAAAGTGAGATGTCATCTGGAATCATCAATGAATGAGCTGCATCTTTGTTGTAATACGCCCCTTGTGCACTATTAAGCATCTTCCCACCATAGTGTAATGAAATAAAGGCCATGGTAAATAAACTACATTTTAGAAAATGGTAAACAATTGTCAGGTTACTAAATGGTAAACAATTGTCAGGTAACTAAATAGTAAACAATTGACTGGTGAACAATTAAGTAAATGGTGAACAATTAAGTAAATGGTGAACAATTAAGTAAATGGTCAACAATTGGTTAAATGGTAAACTATTAAGTAAATGGACAACAATTAAGTAAATAGTAAACAATTAAGTAAATATTAAACAATTAAGTAAATAGTAAACAATTAAGTAAATAGTAAACAATTAAGTAAATAGTAAAAAATTAAGTAAATAGTAAACAATTAAGTAAATGGTAAACAATTAAGTAAATGGTCAACAATTAAGTAAATAGTAAACAATTAAGTAAATAGTAAATAATTAACTAAATAGTAAACAATTAACTAAATAGTAAACAATTAAGTAAATGGTCAACAATTAAGTAAATAGTAAACAATTAAGTAAATAGTAAACAATTAAGTAAATGGTAAACAATTAAGTAAATAGTAAACAATTAAGTAAATAGTAAACAATTAACTAAATAGTAAACAATTAACTAAATAGTAAACAATTAACTAAATAGTAAACAATTAAGTAAATAGTATACAATTAAGTAAATAGTAAACAATTAACTAAATAGTAAACAATTAACTAAATAGAAAACAATTAAGTAAATAGAAAACAATTAATTAATCTATAAAATAAAACATAATAATAAAAAAATAAAAAAAAAAATAAAAAAAAATTACCTGAAGGAAACTGCCTCGGGATGTGTGAAGGGGACTGCCTCTGGATGCTCTTTTATAGAGTTTTTGGGGTTTTAAAAAAAAAAAAAAAAAGTACTAAGCCGGCCATTTTCTGGCCGGCTTAGGGAGGGAACATAGCCGGCCAGAAAATGGCCGGTTTGGGTATATTTCGATAATTGATGGGAGTCTGGGTATAATTAATAATTTGTATTAAACTTTGGATATTAATAAAAATGTCGGGCCTATATGTTACCAACTTACCATCGCTGTAGAAAATCTCATATTTAAAGAAACCCTTCTTTTAGTCCATTAAAATGCAGTGCACCTTTTCTTCTCCCTTTCAATTTTGCGGTGTCCTCAATGTTTTAAATAGTATTTATAGCGTCGTAGCGAAAAGGCTACAAAAAAAACTATAGCGAATAGCGTAACTATAGCGGAAGCTATGCTACATAGTGTTTTTTTTTTTTACAAAAATTATATTATATATTTGTACTAAATATCAACATTATCTAAAGTCTCATAGAACAATAAATAACACCAAATTAATTAAGAAATTATAATATTCATATTGAACCAGTACAAAGTCCAAATTGCAGTTCAAAATATCCATAGTAATATCATAAACTATCGATCTTTTTCTATTCAAAATATCTTAAGCATCATGATTCATGACATAATCTATTTTTTTTTCTATTCAAATTTCAAAATAACATAGACAAGGGTTTCCTTCTCGGTTTGGGCAAATTAAAAGATCTGTAGCAACAAAGTTTTTAATTGATTTCGGTTTGGGCTTTTATTTAACTTTTTTGAGTCGTTATTTAAAACCCATATAAATTACCTAAAAAAGCCCATTATGCATAGCGCACGTTATTTGCGCTACATGCTATGCGCTATAGCGGCCATAGCTCAATTAGCGCATTTTGATGTCATAGTTTAGCGTTTAGAGTTCAAAAACGCTATAGCGCGCTATTTAGAACACTGGGTGTCCTTAAAAATACCGAATTCTAATGTGGGCTACAATTTGGTGCAGTGTTTTGATGTGGCATCTAAAGAAACCGAAGAAGTGGTTCGGTTCCTTCTATTGTATTAAAATTTCACCACTATCAATGTAATATTCTATATTATTTTATATAATTTCTAAATATCATAAAAATTATGTCCTGTCCCTAATTCCCTTATCACTTTCCGATCGATTTTGTACGGGAACTTATACTTTTCTGATTCTTTTGAAGCCACTAAGCCAGGCGTGGACACGCAAAGAATTCTCTAAATAAAATTTGACTACGAAGTACGAAAGTCACTTCGTTAGAAGGCGTATTTTTTGTTACCTAATTTCATTTGGTGCGTTTAAAAATACAATAGTGGTGGTCGATGGAACAAATTTTACAATGCTGACAAGAGCATTTCTAGCAAAACTTCCTTCTTCTTTTTTTAATTTGGATGAATAATTGATGAGGGGATTTTAGACTTGCTGGCTAATTTCATATGGACAAAACATTTTTTTCTCACGTAATCTCTTATGTACTTGTGAAATTTTTCTTCTTCTTTGTTTTTAATTCAACAAGTCGAGACGGGTAAATGGGCCATGACTTGGGCCAACTCTTTTATAATAAATAAAATATTTTAGACCCGTACTGTACTCAACACATTTATAAAAAATGTAAAAATTTAGAAAAATGGAAACGCCACATTTTAATTTTTATTAGGTATTTCTTTATTTTTGCTGATTTTTTCCTGTAATATGTCCTCATCTTATATCATATCAAGCTAATCATTTACTATTAAAAAAAATATTAAAAAGTAGCTCCCTAGGCCTTCTCTGAAGAGTGAACCAATAGTTTGAGCGGTTTGATTTGCCTAGGTCAATGTTTGCTCATGGATTCTAAAGATTTGAGCGGCTTATTGGTCCAGATGAAAAGTCGTAAATCTCAGAAGTGAGGATAAAAAGGATAATCCAGGGTATTATGAGCTTGTGAAGAAAGCATTTCTCTATGCACTTGAGAGTATCACTGGACCTACTCTGGTTTGATGAGTTTAATCACCGTCAATTTGTTTTAAGATTCGTGCAAAATGCTTTAAAATTTGTGCTTGTCTGTTTCAATTTTCGTGCACACAAATCTTAAATTAAATCGGACGGTCATCATGCTCGTTGAACCTAAAAGTAGGTCCGATGGGCATCGGACCTACTCCGATCTCTTCTCTATGATATGCCATTTTTTTTCTTCTTCCAAATCAAACCTTTTCAGAAAATATTCAGTTTCTCTGTGCTAAAATTTACTTTGAACGTGCATTAAAATAAATAGAATTTTATAAATCAAAAGTGTATAAACTAATTTTAGTTAATTGCATATCAAAATAAATTAATAAATAAAAAACAAACAAACCTCAATTATTTTTGGTACGCCGTGCATTCAAATTGTAACTGCCTTAAGGATAGAAATGTGTTTTCATCTCTTGTTTTCTCAATTGTAGTGGCCAATGGAAAATTTTCTATTTTAAAAAAATGAAGCTTCATTGACAGAAACTTTTGTGTTTGATGGAAAAGAGAGATTTTTATTTATTTTCTTATTTGCCTTCGATAGAGGAGAAAATGAATCCATATCCTCTGAGGTAACATAATATTTCTGTTTGGATCACGGCCGTCCGATCAGAATCTAGGCCAATTCAGCCTGAAGTGGAACACACAAGACGCTTTAATAGTCGTGCAAATTCTGATTGGACGGTCCAGATCCAAACAGAAATATTATGTTACCTTAGGTGATACGAATTCGGAGAAAATAGAAAGGAGCTATAACTACACATCTTTGTATCTGAATAAAATTATGTATATCTCGTTAAATTTCTCTGTTTGTCCCCCTTTGGTATCCTCTGTTACTCAAGAAATGAAACACTTATTGTTTATATTGCCAATGCATTCACATTTTGTAGTCAGAGCAATATATGAGACTGTTCATTCAATTTTATTTTACCTTTTAAAGAGAAGTAAATGCAAGAGTAAAAGGGAATGCAGCACAGTTGAGTAATGCTCCAAATTACTCTCTATTAAAAATTGTATTGAAGTTATGAATGGTCTGCTTTGTGTTCAATTAATACAATTGATTAATAGAGTAATAATTGTAAAATGAGAGGAATTTCATTTATCGTCTCGGTGTAATTACATCAAACTTGCATTAATTTTTCTCCAAATGAAATTCAATCATTGTTAATCAATATATCAATAAATCGCTGAATGTTGTTATATATAAAAAATAATAATGTCTATCAACATATATACAACATTTAAGTGTTATAATTTTGAAATTTAATAATATAAATAATTGTCATACAATATTACAAAAACCTTCTGGTATATAATAAGATAAAGAAAGGCATTCGAATTTCTTGTCAAGTAGTAAATTGTTAATTATGCCAACATAAACAATGAGATAAAAGGACATACATTAGTATTTATCCATAGAGAAATATTTCTACATTCGGTATACGAACAAATATAGAACTAATTTGTCAAAGTAAATATTCTGACACTATACTTCTCTGGCTCTCTGGTTAAATTGAACAGTCCACAAACTTTTTGTAAGCAATTGAATACATCTAATCCATATTAATCTAAGAATTTTCTCTATGATAATCCTAATAAAAAAAATTAAAGAAGAAATATACCATTAAACCAGGCTTCAAAAAAGGAAAACAAAGGAGAGAAATTATCAAAATATATTATGTACTCTGTACTCATCCGTCCAAATCAGCCGTGAAAATCACCCCAGTATTTGGCAACCACGAGAGCCCATCAATAAACCGGCGCACGGTAAACATAGCCGCCATCGCCGGATCTTTTATAATGTGATATCCAGGCCATTTAACCCTCCCACCGAGCCCTGAACCGGGGCCATGATTCATATACTCTCCGTAGAACAGAGTATCAAGTCCAAAATTCCCGTACCACTCGAGCCACCCCGCAGGTTTCACCTGGGGGCCCAGATACGACTGCATGAAAACCGTTCTCGAGTAGGGTTTCCACGGGCGTCCAAGGTACGTAGGATACGTGGCATCCACAAAACAGTCCTGCATTGAGAAACCGGTGTCTTGGTTCGGGTCTTTACGACCCTGCGCAGTGATTGTTACCTGTTGACCCGGCAGCGGAATCCTATTGTAGATGTTGGAGTGCTGAACTACAATGAGGCCATTCCCGAATATTATGTCGACCGTGCCGTAAATGTTGCAGTCACGGTAAAATTGGCGAAGGGAGTGTGCATATAGAGTGTCTTGATATCCCTCGATGCTGCATCGGTAAAAGACAGAGCGATCGGAGTCGACACGCAATGCCACCGCCTGGCGACCCTGTGGGCCGGCAGTGTTCCGGAAGGTTATATCCCTCGCTATGAATCCCGGCCCTGAGACGGCTGCAAAAGAAAAGGAACTTTTAGAAATTTGAAGTGTCTTTATTGGTGGTTAAGTATGTACCATGGATCATATATTGTTAATTACTTCGGTAATTAAAAGGTTTATGAAATATTTATTGAAGGAAGCCATCTACATTTTCGATTTGCACAAAATGGATTGTCATTGCGGCCAGAACCACCAAATATAACCAAAATGATGTTTTGCTTAGACATCAATAAAAAGAAGTTACTAAAATTTGGTTAATCTTTGGTCGAGACCACCGGCTTTAGGTCTAGTGGTAAAAGCACATATTCTATGATATGAGAGATTATAGGTTTAAAATCTGAATGAGAAATATTATTTAGTGTAATAATAGAGTATTAGATTTGATTTAAAAGGTAAAGATCTTCATTTCTATTTTCAAAAAAGATTTGGTTAATGTTGGTTTTACTAAAAACATTTTTGTATTCCAACAAAATTGGGGTGTCTAATATTTCTAGAGGTTGCCTGGATGGCTGGATGCCTATACTTTGACCGGCGTTGACTAGACTTGGGTTCTACTCATGCCCCTTCTTCAATTTTAATTCCTCTACAAGTATACTTTGACCGGCGTTGACCGGATCCTCAGCCCAATACATTTTCTCTTTGACCGGCGTTGACTAGATCTAAATCATCCCATTAGTACGATCAAAATTTGTATGGAAAATTTAGATTTATGGAGGCATTTAAATTTATTAAGTTCTAATTCGTTTGCACAAATTTCCAGATCCGACGGTTTAGGTGATTAGGTCCGACTGAATAAAAGTTGTCCAAAAAAACTTTAGACGAAATCCAGTTCCTTTTTTTTTTTTTTTTTTTTTTTTTGGGTATGATGGTAGTATGGTACCGGTTATTAGCTAGAATTCTCACCAAAAGTAGCACTCCTGAAGGTTGTCCATCCGCTGGCAAAGCTCCGACTCCCCGATATCACCGTCTTGCCCATGCCGTCCCCGATCAATGCGATATTCCTCCTCTTCCTCTTCACATCCACATTCTCCTTATACTCCCCTTGTTTCACATATATCACATACCTCCTTGAGCTATGGCTCGGCGAGTTGTTAATCGCCTCACCGATCGATCTGAAATGTCCAGTACCATCTAACGCCACGACTGCATCGGCATGGACCGATCTCCTTCTTTTGTGCATCAGCTCCTCATCATCTCTTGTCAGCCAGGTTGGCAGTGGCGGCAAATCGAAGGTTGCACTACCGGTGTTGTTTTCGTGCACCATGTGTGGAATGATGCTTCGCAGGCGCTTATGCAGAGCTAGGATGTTGCTCACTAGCTGTGTCAATTGCCTTACCTGTTAAGATAAGAATTTAGATTTATAATTTTGTTAGCAAGGTATATGCAAACTTTGTTCCAGTATAGGAGCAAGAATCGTATTCTTTGAAGGCACCATCTCAAAGCTTCGTTTATTTATTTATTTGGGAGAAAGATTGGAAAGTTTGGGATGAAGAATGGAAGCTCAACTTTTCTAAAAGATACCATCTCAAAATAAATTAATAAACCGCTATGAATATAAAGAGTCAAAAGCAGTTTGGCAGTCAAATTAACCAGTAAAGTCAAATATTACCGTGCAATTTCATGTCAAACACATTTACGTTGACTTGCTTCTCAAAACCAATTTGTTTCAACTTAAGCTTTTAAATTACGTAATTATTTGGTCAGTGTAACTAACTAAATAACAATTTTTAAATGTTAATTGTCCTGTTTGTTTCAGGAACTGCTTTTCTTGTCTCTTCATTGTTTTCTGTCCTTGAATTCAGCAAGGTGTTTATTTCCTTTAAATTAATGAGATAGTTTAACAAGTTAGATAACAAAACCGTCTTTCTTAATTTAATTATCAGACAAAAACATGAACCAACCTTGCGCTCCACATGGACATGAAGGCGGCCGTCAGTCCCGTCGAACCCCTCCATGCACGTCTCTTGGTTCGACAGTGCTGCGCTAAGCCACGAACGCAGGCTCTCCTCACGGTGTGAATTCCCAACTGCCGGGTCGATTTCTTCCATCATCTCAAGGGACCACTTCAGCTCATCTAATGAGTAACCGAGAAGCTCAACACAGTCACGCACCGCCATCTCTTCCCTAACGTCATTTGACACAGCTGACATGTCCGACACGTGCTCAATGGTTTCGGTCGCTTCTTCAAGGGCACCATTTATTGCTGCATGTAGGATCGGTATGGGGCCGCCGGCACCTTGCCGGTGTGCAGTACTGATGCGGGATAGGCATGCGGTGCGGTTCTCCGTGTTGAAGCATGCTTGGTGCAACAAGGAGGCCTCAAAGGAATTTGGTTGCCATTGTGCTTTGATGAGTGGTATTACCAAGAGGGCAATGAGAATTTGTATGGTTGTGATGATTCTTGAAGCCATTTAATTTGGAGATGGTATAGGGTTTGAGTGAGATGGAGGTTTAATATCAATACCCTTTGGAATACTATAGAGAGAAAGAGTCCTTGTAAGGTTGCATGGAGGGTTAAGGTATTGATTGCGCTGGAAGAAAGGTTGTTCCTTTCTCCTATTTTTGTTTATTTTTTCTATGGTTTTAATTTGTTAGCAATGAAATTTGTAAGATGCTCTATAATGTAATTAAGCTCTGTTAAGTTTTAACCTTTCTAATATGATTATTACAACAACTTCTACGTGAAATCAAGTATACTTGTATTTTCTAAACCTTCCCTCTATTACAACAACAATTATATATATTCTCACTAAAACACATGCTTGTTACGTTTCTTCCTTCCGAAATTTTTATTAATATCCAAAAAAAATATTAAATTTCAAAATCTACACCCTGTTTGACAAGATTTCTAAAACTGCCCAAACCGCAGAGATTTTTGTCCCGATTTTAGACCAAATTACCACAAATTTATTTTCCGATTTTGGAATTCCAAAACCGTAAAAAAAAATTGCGGTTTTGGTTTTGGAATTCCAAAACTGCAAATTTTTTGTTTTGATTTTGGAATTCCAAAACCGGAAAATTATAATTTATTTATTTTTTGTATTAAAATATTAGAAATATTTTATATATTTCTTTGAAAATAGATAAAATACTATATAATTTGATTTATTAGAAAGACTGCGACAAATAACCCGGACCAACATTTTTCAGGCCGAATTTTTTGCGGTTGTAAGAAAAATTAAAATATTTCTTTGTGTGTTATTGGAAAAAAATAACAATGTTTTGAATCTGAGTTATTGATTCCGGTTCAAAAGTCACTTCTAGGTAAATACAGAAAATATTATAATCCACGGGTTGTCCGGTCCAGTTCGAACCATGGGTTGTCTGGTCCAATCCTTTTGTTCAATACACTAGTGTAGATTTTGAAATTTAATATTTTTTTGGATATTAATAAAAATTTCGGTTCTTCCTTGCTTTTGTTCCTTTTGTTTCATGTTTAATTTAGGTTTCTTAAATTTCCCTAATTGAGCTCAATATTTCATTCAAGATCCGAATTACTATGCATTTCTTTGTGAAGTTACTATTATTGAAATTTAATGAAATTGACTAAGTGAAAATCAATAATAAAAGTGGGTAGTTTGGAATAATAATTACGTCGCCAAATACTGAGAAAAAAAATATGGTCGGATGGAGTTTATATAGGACAGTCTTTGTTTTCTTATAGTAGGCGAATGGTTTGAATTATTGTTATTTTAATCATAATTTAATGCGAAATTAAATCATAAAAATATAACGATGAAATTTGAGTTATATGCCAATAGCGTGCTCAGAGATTAAAAACTTAAAATAAGACTAGCAACTCCGAGTCCAGGAAGGAAATAAATAATAAGTGTACTTGGCGTGCAAAATGCAGTTTTCCTGGACACGTGTCCACTCCGCACGTGCAAAATACAGTTTTCCTTTTCTCCATTAGTCCATTAAATTTCGTCATAATAGTTTATAACAAATTAATAGTGAATTAAACTTTGATCAAAATAAAAGATTTGACCAAGAGTTACTAAGATTCAAGAATTGTCTTGTTTACTTTTTCAGAAGAAGAAATGAATATCCAAATGGTATTATTCCATTATAAATTTTTTTAATTGGTTAAATTTCGGATTAGGATCTGCTGCGATCCGAAGTTTGTGAGTACAGTAATCCTGAAATCTCTGCTTTTTCTAATTCAATAGTCCAACTTTTTATGTGCACGTATCTTGAAACAGCTAGTTTTTCTGTGCACGCATCTCGAAACAATTCGACAGCTGGATTTGAAAAAACATAAATTTCATGGTACTATTCACATGTGAATGATCACAGTAGATTCTCTTCCTTAAATTTCTGACTAAAATATCGGTTTTAATGTTAAATTTTAATATGTTTTAATGTTTTAATACAAGCTTATTTAATAATTTTGGATGTTTAATTTTAATCCTATAGAAGACGCAAAGAACTAAAACTAGCTCTTATACATTGGTTAACCCATGTTAACACGGTATTAATTAGTTGAATTCCAAATTAAAACAAACTCCTTCAAACCGTCCAAAACAGGCAACTTAAGCACACAAAGAGTATGTTTCTCGAAAATTGTGCTGCTAATCAGCTAATGTATTATTTTATTGATGAATAAAATAGTAGCTATATAAAACTATGACTGATTAACTACAATTATAAATTTTCTGAAGAATATAATTACACCAATAATCAAAGTGTACAATATATAGTTATTTTTTTTTAAACTCTATTGCGCTGCATAAAGTTAATTAAACTAGTGTTGTTAATATCTCTATTCCAATTCCAATATATTAACCGTGAACCCTTATAAGTGTTGAGAAAATTGAGCCTCAGATGAGATATAAAAGTAACCCAATTCTGAATTCTCTTTGTATAACTCTCATATAGGCTTCCTTGATAGGCAATTCATTTTCTTTTTTTGCTTATCATTGACAAATACAAAATAAAACAAAATAATTATTAGCCTTCCTTTCCATAAATAAATTTCTGTTATAATTGGTGAAATTTGGTGTATTGCACGGAATACTATAAAAATTCACACACTTTATTTAATTTATTTTGATGTACTAAAATTAAATTGCAGAATATCGATTTTACAAAAAAAATTATAAAAATATTTTGATGCCCTCTTTATTCAATTTAATTGGAAAATAGCATAAAATTAATTTTCTTTACATACCATTCAAATATTAGGATTCTTCTAGAACTATTCTCCCACACAGTATTCTTGCAATATTCTTTCCATACTATTTAATTATTAGTATGCTTGCCTCATGAGAACAACAGATTTAGGGCCTATTCGGCTGCGCTCCCATTTTTACTGTTTACGTGGGAAAAAAAAATTTACTCAGACTGAATTTTGTTTTCCCACGTAAACAGTAAAAATCAATTCAAAATTTTTTGTTACTGTGCCCATTCTCCTGCCCATGTGTCTGCCGAACAGGCTCTTAGTGGAGTGGCACAAATTTTCGTAGCAGGTTAAATTCTTAGCATTTAAAAGATGCTGCAGGCCTTTAATCACAAATAAAAAATAGAAAAAAAGTATGTTTGCATTATTCTTTTGATCCAAACACACTCAAAGAATATTGTTTCAGAACATATTTGCCCATCACAAAACAAACAACCTCAACTCTATGCTACAAGCTAGTGTAATGTAAGCAAAGCAACTGTGCTCTTTAGCAGTTAACGCTGTATGTATCCAACGCCGTTTCAAAAAAAATTTCATTTGATTTTGACTTTTGACTTAAACATGTTCTCGAGTTTCCAGACTCACGGGGAGCGCGGGTAATGCACTGGAATAAAGGCCCAAAAGTCTATTTAAAGGCCCAAAAGCCCCTCACTTAAACTATTATTAATATTTATTTACTAACATAAAAGCCCATCCATACTTGGATTTCCAGGTGAGGCCTTTTTGTAAGGACTCAGCTCCCTCCAGGCTCCAGCTGTGAGAAATCATGATTTGGGTTTTTCCACACTGATCTAAACCGTATATTTCAGATCAGAGGACTCACGTGGAGTTGAACTTCCGATTAAATTAAGGCAGCTTAGTTTGGACCTAGGTAATTCGATCAAATCTGATTTGGACCTTCCAATAAAATTTCAGGAGCAGAGTAACATGGAATTGGAGAGGGGCACTTGCTTTCTGTTCAAAAAAGTTTTCAAAATATATTTTCTATTACTGTTTTTTTCTCACAAAAAAATATAAAAATATACTTCAAATTCAAAAATTATAAAATTATACCCAATCTTATTAGTTTTTTTCTATGTTTTTTTCATAAAAAATTATAAAAACACACTTAATAATTAATGTTCTAAATAATGATAAACTTGTAAAAATTTAAAAATTCAACGATCCCATGATTTGTCTGGGACTACAGGAGAGGAATTGAAAATTTGAAATCCATAGTTGACGGTGACGGCGACGATTCAGAAGCGAAAGGTGGTAGAAATTCTTCAAAATCATAAATAATTACTTTGTGTAGAAATTGAATATGTTTCTCCGCTTATTCATACAGGTGTTGCATATTGTGGAAGTATCATCAGCCTTTGGATTGTTACGGTTTCTTTTGGCCCTACAGCTCAACAAAGAAAAATAAATCACATTCTATTTGAAAAAATATACGTAATACAAATAGGATGCATCTAGTAGGAATAATGGGTTATGGGTCTAATGCTTTGGTGATCAGAATAGAATCTGATAACCAGCATAGAAAAATTGGTCAAAATAGTTGCAATTGGATCATAAATAGAATTTCATAGTTTGAAGCTCAAACTTCATCTTTGCCTATCAGAGATAGAAGCTCTTCCACAAAAGCTCAAACTTCAAAATACTTACAATTAATCATTATTTTTAATTAATTAAATTAAGAAATGGGGATATTAATAAATTAAACGAGTTTGGATGGGGAAATAACTAATTTTAAAGTTTTGATGAGTAAATATCTAATTGATGAAGTTTGATGAGCATATATCTAAATTTCTCAACAACAAAAAAATGTATGGACAAGTGTAACTCTCTTTGAATATGTACAGGCTGCCATTCATTTTAAACTGTATTAAACTCGTAGAAATATGATATTGAGCAAATTTTGGAATATTTTATTCATGATAATTTGTATATAGTATGTTTTATTATTAGTTCATGTTTAATTTATATAAGTAATCATGTCATTTTCTTCAATAATTTTTGTAAAATAAAGATAAAATGTTAATTGTCAAAATAATGAATGTCAGTAAAACTTGTGGAGTTGGGTAAAATAAATTGATATATACGATGTTGATGAATATTCATAATATAATATAATGTTTTATTGTTTTATTATCTTTAAAGATCTTAAAAATGTGACGAAATACAAAGAACCACAGAATATTAATTTATTTTATAAATCTAACTTTTAAGGAAAAAAAATTATATAATAACATAAGATAGAAATAAATTTTAAACATAATAAAACAATTTATAAATATATTATTTTAAGGAAAAGTATTATGAGATAATATATGAGAGAGAAATAATTAATAAAATATATTATCTAGATATGGAATATCTAGATATTGTTTGGTTAATAAAATATAAGGCCCAAACCCAACCCAACCCAACTGTGTCTCTCTCTTCCAAACAACGAACAAGCAACTCCCACTCGTCGATTTCTTCTCATACCTTCCCAACTGACTAAAATCTTTTTTTTTCTTTTTCTTCACCACTTTCCCCTTTTCGATCTGTGCTTGGATTGCATCAGATCTTAATTTCTTTATCCAATGCGGCAATCAAACATTCTTGACTACCCATTTTACTTTGTTTGTGTCACTGTTAGTCACTCCCACTCACTGTAAGTCTGTAAGTGTAAGCGCTCAGAGAAGAAGAGAAAATGAGAGATTTCTCTTGTTTCGGTGAGAGCGGCGTACAGATCGCGGATTCATCGTCTCCTGGGCAGAGCACGAACGGGAGTGCGGTGACGTGCGTGTACCGAACATGGCTAGTTCATGGTGACAGGCGGGGCGGAGAAAGCAGGATGACAGTGGTCTGGTCGAAGACAGTGTTAGGTCAGGTTGGGATCAGCATTTCCATCGCAGATTATGCCGCTCACAAAAAGCAGCAGCTGTCCTTGCTTGACATCAAGCTCAAGTGGAAGCCCAAGGGTTCCAAGAGCACTCACTGTGGGCCCACTCTCCAGCTTCATGTCTTTTGGGACTTCTCCGCCGCCCAGTTTGGCCTCGGCCCTGGGCCAGAGCCATCAGGGGGCTTCTACGTAGCTATTATGTCTGACCTCAAGATGGTGCTCCTTCTCGGCGATCTTGCCGAGGAGGCCTACCACATAACAGGTGCTTCTAACCCCAGCCCCACCCCTGGCCCCAGTTCTGTCTGTGTGGCCAAGAAGCAACATATCTCCGGCAATAAGGTCTACACTGCCCGGGCCTGCTTCTGTGACGGCGGCAGGTGGCATGACATTGCCATCGAATGTGAATGCGACGCCTCCCCCAGCAGCAGCAGCTCCAAGGCAAAGGAGCCCTGTCTTGAGATCCGCATTGACAGGAAGCGCGTGATGCAGGTGAAGAGGCTACCCTGGAAATTCAGGGGCAACCAGACCATCATGGTCGACGATGCCCCTGTTGAGGTGCTCTGGGACGTCCACAGCTGGCTCTTCGGGGCTGGAGCCGGGGCCCGGACCAATGCTGCCGTCTTCATGTTTTACACTGCCCCCGGCACAGCCACAATGCCTGAAGCTCATCTTGGCTTTTCGCTTCTTCTATACGCTTGCAAGGTGCAGTAGCCCCCATTGTCAGCTTCTTAATCGGTCTTCTTCTTTCATTATTCCTTCTTTTTCTCTTCAATGATGTATGTACATGTTTAATTTAAATGGCATGGACATCAAAACACCAAATCCACAAAATTTTGAAGTATCTTTAATATACATACTTTGGTTTCTGTTTCTTTTTTTCTCATAAACATGATATGATCAAGTACAATTAATGGAAGCACTTTGCTCATTTTGACTGTGCTAAGATTTTTATCTTGTTCCTTGAGCATTCTTTATTTTTACTTGTTGCTATCTGTATTAATGTATAATGGGATTATGGGACCAGAACAGACCAACAAAAATTAAATCCTGATCCCTCAACCACCTTAATTGAAGGCCTAATAATTATTACTATACACTACTGGTCTACTGCTACTGGTTCATGCGATTTGATTGGTCACATTACTCCAACTTTTATTCAGATTTTGACCACCTAACGAATTTTTGTCTCGTCTCTTCTGTTCTGTTCCAGTGGTGGTATATAGACATGTGGTGCGTGGGTGATAATTTTCAGATAAATAAGTGTGTAATTTTTACCTACTTGTTATTTCTCGTCTCTTTCACCAGTGAATCCGGTACCGTTCTTGTTTCATGCGCCTAGATGTGATTAAAACTATTGGTATTTGACTATTTGTACAGAAATTTCTTATGGAAAATATCGAATTTGTCTAAAATTCATTTGCATTTCTACAAATTTCAGAACTTATATAGTTAGCTGGTCTCATGTGACAAACCTTATCTGTTATCTAGCTAGTTTTGTGGAGAATTCTAGTTTGTTGAAGTAAAAAGAGTAATAACAGTGATGCTTGGCCTCTATGGATTAGTATATATATATAGGTGGAGATGCAAAAGAATTATTAATGCGGTCACATTGTTGGCTCGTGCATTTTAGGTGCATAAAAGATATTTTGAAGGCCTATACATCAAATGTTCACTATTGTCCATTGAAATATCTATTTCTTGTAATTAACCTTTTTTTTTAATTAAGTATACCATTAAAGTTGTATTTCCCTAATAAAGGCATCATCATCACTCGATAAATGGTAAAATACACATCAAATTGTATGTAAATTTAAACTAAACTTTATGCCATTGTTAAAATAAATAATCATGAAGTTATTCCTTGTTTTCTCTTCTTGAGTCGAATTTTTATTTTGCTTTGGCCCTTGGTAGATGGAAGATCCAGTGCAATAGCTCACCGTGTAGAATGAGATCTGGGCGGTTGGTTTTATTCTGACACGAATCTTAAAGCAGAACTCGTATTATACCCATAGATTACGAATTAATTTTGACCGACTGGGTGGTAGATGCCTCTCTATTTAGGCAATCCCGGACGGACACACCATGTGATCTGATGAGTCCATATCCTCGACGGTACCGTAAAAGATTCCCTTTTACAATTAGCTATTTACGGTTGAGATTAACTCTCAGTCGGTTTGGGATTCGGGCTGACTGAGGGGGGCAGTATTATTGGGCTTTGAGATTCGTGCCAAGTTAAAAAGAACGGTCCAGATCAAGTAATTGTAAAAGATTCCCTATTACGGTACCGTCGGTGATATGAATTCGTGATCTGATGTGCCCCTTGTGAGTTGTGACCTTGTCCTCTACATCCTCTCCATTTCCACTGTCAGAGGCGCGTCCTCCTTTAATTTTAGTAATAATTAATACACACTTACAAAATTAGTTACAAGATTTATAATATATATTATAAGCTAAAAATCTTAGTTTGATCCTCCTTAATTTCCTTATTTTTCAAATAAAGAGATTAACTTTCTAAAATTTCATTAATTCTCTCTATTGCATGCAAATACGCAATTTGTTCAGTTGAGAACGAAATGGAGTGTCGACGTAGCTGGATAAGATTCAATCACATTATTTTAATAATAAAGACCGGTACCGGATGGAGCACAGATTTTGGAGCAGAGCAGAAAAGAAAATATGTGAATCAATCATATTTTTTTTTTAATCGGTGAATCAATCATATAGTCAGTCATACGACTCATATCTGGTTCGACGCGTCATGGAGCAGGAGCACAGATTTTAGTGGGTTTCGGGATTCATTGTGCTCTTCTTGGCGAGGCCTTTTGTATTGAAGTACAAATTAACTAATAAATATAAGGGAAAATTTCGAGGTTGGCTAAGATCAAAGTAGTATGACCAAGGCCTTTGTGCTATCAATTAGTTTTTGTCATTTTAAAGTTCAAATAGTTGATATAAATTGCTCAACGTGTTCTTCATATTAAAATGTGTTTCGAGACCAAATTTTACATTTTTTTTGAAATTTTTTTTACTATTTCTATGAATTTTTGAAAATCACTGTTTTTCATAATAAAAAAATAAATAAAAAATAAATAAATAAAATTTGAAAAATAGTGATTTTCAAAAATCTATAAAAAAATAGTAAAAGAATTCAAATGTCTCCAAGTACATTTTAATATGGAGAATACGTTGAGCTCTTCAGATCGATTATTTGAACTTTGAAAATCACAAAAACGAATCAGTAGTACTAAAACCTTGGTCATACCACTTTGATCTTAGCCAACCTCGGAAAATTTCTACTATATCCATACAAATTTTGGCTATCCAATATCTCCACCAAAATTTAACATCATTTCTTCTATCCGCATTTATTTTTTAACATTTTACTTAATTATTTTAAATTTTAAAATGACCAACATACCCTTCTAATTGTCTTCTTCATCTCCCCTAACCCTCCCGGCCAATAAAGACCGATTTTTTTATTAATCGAAAATAAAAATAAAAAATATCGAGATAGGGTGGCGTTTCTGTTGGAAATTGAAATATAGGTATAACGGGATCATTTATTATGTCCCGTGGGACGGAACAATTTATCATGTCCCACTAATCCAAATCTGTAACCCCGCTGACCTAATTAACTGAGAAGAGAAAAAAAAATTGTGGGACGGGTTAATCTATCCCGTCCCGCATTTTTTTTTCTCTTCTTAACCTATTAACTAAGAAGAGAGGAAATAAAAAAAAAATTGTGAGATGGGATAGATTATCTCATTTCACAAATTTTTTTTTTTTTTTTCTCTGCTTAACCTATTAACTAAGAAGAAAGAAGAAGGGAAAAAAAATTGTGGGACGGGATAAATTATCCCGTTCCACAATTTTTTTTCTCTGCTTAGTTAATTAAGTTAGCGGGGTTACGGGATTAGTGGGACGGGATAATCAAACCCGGTTTACCTAGATATCAAAATTTTACCAAATCGATCCCCTTTCGGATATTTTATTTATTTATTTCCGATTAATAAAAAAAATCGAGAATAATTGTATCGCTCCCATTAGGTCAATAGAAAAAAAATTTCTGAATTTTAGACTGATTAATAATAATATACCTGAAAGACTTAGCTTCTCTAGTATGCAACACACTTTAGACACTACTACAAAAGACATCTATATCGACCCTCGAACACCGACGGTTCTAATGTGTCATAGTCAATATAGGGATTATGTGGCAAAATGATAAATAAAAAGAACTCAACACTGACAGTTCACTTTTTGACCAACCGATGATGCACCAACATTGACAATTAGTTCAATTGAACTGTTAGTATTGCTTACAACCTATACTGACGGTTCTCTTAATGAATAATCGGTGTTGATAGTTTAGTCTAAATTGTCGGTTTATATGAAAAAAAAATAAAAAATATGTGCAGTAAACTGTTTTTCTCGAATACGAAGTTGTGACAGAAATATAAATTAAATGATCAAATGTGACTTTTTGATTGCAAAGTTACTTTCATTCTTTCTAATTTCCCGGATAAGATTATTTCATATATGTGTAAAGAGGAGGGTTCAAATGCCTTCATTTTTTGTGCCTTCACCATGCCTCCATTTTTAAAAACTTTAATAACTCAAAATTTAAAACTTAAAAGTCAAAATAAAACCGTTGAATATGATCTACATTATTTTATCTATGTGCTCATAAAAAATTATCACATTTCGATTTTGTTTTTATGTGAATCAATAAGTTGAAAAATCAACGGCTAGAAATTATCCACATTAGTAAGTTTTTTACAAGCTCTTGATGACAACCAAAACAAAATTGAAATGTCATAATTTTTTACACGTGCATAGATAAAATGATGTAGATCATATCCAACGGTTTTATTTTGACTTTTAAGTTTTAAATTTTGAGTTATTAAAGTTTTTAAAAATGGAGGCATTTGAACCCTCCTCATGTGTAAAATTTTATTCATGAAATTAACAGAACATAATTGGCATGTACATGAGTAGCGAATGGCAAAAAATTAATCTGATGGAAAGGGACATTATAAGTATATAAATCGGTGCTATAAATTCTCCAAATTATCACTTACAGTGACAGTGTGCTATATATATTTGTGAAATATTTGTCCTATATATATTTATCGGTTGAAGTACAGAAATTAATTGCTTCATCTTGTAATGACAAACCATAAGATATACACTTTCTCATGCCAAACGCATCTTATCATAAAACGGAAGGGAAAACATATAAAATAAAATAAAACAAATAATGATGTCAATATAGCATTATTGCAAGACAAATAAAAAAACACCCAAATAATTATGTCAATAAAGCATTATTGCATGGAATATTTCTAATGCATTTTTTTGTTTTCTTGTGTATTTTTTTTTGAGGAAAAATGAGAGCGAGACCTCATTTCATTCATTAATAAATTGTAACATTAAATTCTACAAAACAATTGTGGCTTATGAGTAATAAGCCTCAGTAAAAATAAAAAAGAAACAAAAGGAAACAAAATTAAAAAACAGAGAATAGAATAAGTTTTCTTGTTTATTTAGATTTTACATCAGCCTATTGACTGAAAAGTTACAAAAGCTCTATACAAGTAGATTAAGTTCGATATTATTGCCTTGAAAAATAATTTTATTACGAGTTTTTTGAATTTGTATCATCTGCCAAGTGCCGATTTACGTGGAGTTCTGACAGCACGACGCGTCTTCTTGGTACGCCATTTCTCCTCATCGCAGTCATATTTTGCACGCTGAAATAATAAAAATTAATTTGTTTGTTTAGTAAGAATGCTGTGCTAACAGAACATTTTACAAGTAATTTGATGTATCACGGAAACATATGAAATATCAATCTCATATGCTCATCCAAACACAGGCGATTATATTTCTTGTATTCTCCCTTCTTTATTTAGAGTGATAACCCATCCCAGTAAACCCCCTTTTTGCTAACCGACAAATTTAGAAAATAACAATAATGAAAACTTGAAAATGTTCAGCATAAAATGGGGTATTTTTGAGTTTTTTTTAACATTTTAAACAACAGGATATATGTGAGAATTCCTATGAATCTGCACTTTTATGCAATGTAATTTCTCTTGTTGCAAGGATATAGGATCCGCATGAAATTGCTAAGATATCAAATCCACTAGTAATGCTTAGCAGCAATAGGTTTAACAGTAGACTTAGGCAATTTTAAGTGCTTGTATAGGTGTACTCTTAGGTCCATATAAAATAACTAAACAACCCAAAGCAAATCTTCAAGGACGATTTCCTCAGAGACTCTTTTAAGTATTGAAGAAAAGAATAAAATACATAGCATAAGATGTCATATAGCGAAACCTTGGATGTGTCAGAAAGCACGGCATAAGCCTCGCCAATAATTTTGAACAGATGATCGGCATCCTTATGAACTCTACCAGTTACCTCTGTCCACAATGGATCACCATCTGACTTGTCATTCTTTGGTACAGACTGAATAGCCTGAAATGAAAAAATTTATGAATAAATATATTATGGATAATTAGATACAATGAAAATTCTAATTAGAATTACCAGTGTATATAATAGTGCAACGCATTGATAAAGGTAATTTTCTTAGGAAAAAAATGTTCCCCAAGAAAAGAACAGAAAAATTTGATAAAGGCAAATGTTTTTGTTAATTCTTAGTGCCTTATCAGGATGATGCCTTAGTTCAGCTTTCTCATACGCCTTCTCCACATCATCTACTGAAGCAGATTCTTCAACTCCTCTACGAAAATAACGTGAAACAGTTAATTTAGCCGAAACTTTAAATGCTATTCATGGAATGCAATAACCCCCCAAATTCAGCTGCACCAGTAGTGTACCAAGCTTGTTCAGTACTGAGATTACTATATGTTGAAATATTGCTATCGTACTATAGTGCTCAAAAGATAAAATAATACAAAACTAGATATCTGTCATGTCAAGGGCATACAATATCAAATACAGATTTAATGGAATTCTCTTTTGGGCTGATTCTTCAGCAGACAAAAGCCAGCGGTGGGCCCGGTTTAAATCATCAGAGATATTGGTCTTGTTAGGTTTCCCTGCCTGATTTTCTTGTTGTTGCTTCTCAAGAAGAGAAATTAACAAGTGTAGGTCATTAGCTGCTTGATTGTAATCTCTAATCATGCCATACAGTGCAGCCCTTCTGGAAAACACCTAAAACACAGCAATCATGACTAAGATGGGAAGTTTGCACAATAGAACCAAAATGATGTAGAACTAAATTATCTTTCAAGAGAAATTCGCACGATAGAACCACATTTTATCAAATATTGTAAAAAAAAGAAAAGAAAAGAGAAGCTAAAGAGTGCAGATCTCCTTTTTGATTGAAAACTCTAAAACTAGCTTTGGTTTAAGTTTTCTCTAATACTAAAAATTTTTAAGAAAAAAGAAACAAAGGCCAATTTAAACTATCTAATTATATCAAGATATTCAAAAATTCACTGCTTAAGGTTAAAGACCTTTGTGTAGGTAGGATCAAGTGCAATGGCGAGAGAACAATCAGCAATGGCATCAACAATCTGACCTAGAGCTTGACGGGTAGCTGCACGGTTGCACAAGCATACTGTAGTGAAAAAACAGGATTCTTTACTGCAAGCAATAGCAGCACTGTAGTGCTCCACTGCCTCAGTGTATTGACCGGCATGAAAGGCTTCATTTCCGGCATCCTGACCAAGAAAAGAAAGTAAAGTCATAGAAGGATATCAGCTTAGAAAAAAAAAATCTTGACATTTGAACTTCTTTTATTTTTGTTATTTGACCACATCCATGGATGAAAAGCATGTGATCATGCAGAAAATTTGTGTTCATTCGTTACTGAAGTCACATTAGTATGGACATATCAGTACTTTATAAATAAATTTATATGTGCCGACCTTGAGGGTTGTTATTAACGAGTGATGACGACCATGATGATAAGAACAAGAAGAACAATTGCAATGATACTAATGGAAATAATGAAACCAATAAATAATAAAATCAAAGTAAAATCGAGTAAGATAACAGACCTTGAGGCGTGCAAGTTCACGCAGAGTGACTATGAACGATGTATCGGGTTCTGGAAATTTGTTTTCATATGGCTCAACGTCGTTCTCTGTTTCGGAGGATGACGAATCAGATTCATACCTGATCAATATTGACACCAAAGAAAAATGTAATAGACATTCACTAAAATGTTATTGCCATTAATAGGTCAACACAATTTGTATCAGCAATATCTCTTATGATCATCCCTTTTAAATATGTAATAAAAATTAGTTGCTGCTTCATAGAACTTAGAGTGAATTAGTACCATTCAGAATCGACTGCTGCTTGTTCATTTCTTTTTATCACTTCAAGCGCCTCGTCAAGTTTTCCCAAATAGAAATAAGATTTGGCAATAATATTTAATCTCCATTGCTTGCTAATATAACCTTTTCCATCTGAATCAAGGATCTGCTCACAATACTGAATTGCATCTTCATATCTCCGCAGCTTTTTGTTAAAACAGTTAACAGAGGATGAGACACTGATGACTTGAAGAACATTTTTATACCTTTCATCAAAACTACCTCAAGGCCATTATATAACTTGTATAGCTCAGTAGAGCAGGAAAATATAATGTGCATAGAAACTTCACAAAAGACCAAGACAAGAAAATTAAAAAAAAAAAAAAGAATGAAAGAAATATTCAAAACTAACCTTCAAAATAGACATGACCTAAATATATTCAGTAATAACCTAATGATAGTACTGTACCTAGCATTATTCCAAAATCAGAGACAAATTCTGTCATATGAACTTGGTAAAGTACATACCTTTAGCAGTGCATTTGCTTTCATCTCCATCAATCTATCAGAATGACTACTTATTGACAGTGCATCAGAAATCAGGTCCAATGCTTTTGGTACTTGATCTGAATCCCATTTCATGAGATCTTCGGCCAGAGATGTGTACTCCAGCACTTTCTGGGATTAGCAAATATAAAAAACAATATTACTATTTAAAAGCTTAGGTTTAAGTATGGTTTACCATAAACCTAAGAACCAGTTTATACTGTTTTGGATATCAGGACGGACAGGTAATTCTTCCAATCTAGCCAAAAGGATTTAATCAGGGGACCAAATTGATGTAACCAAGTGAAGCCAAAGTATTGGAGCAGATACTCAGTTGGAGAAAAACCCATAGCACTGGCGCACCAGTGCTATGATAGCATCAGATCACATGGTGCATCAGTTAGCTAGTTAGTGATAGTGTTGTAAATTGTAATTAGCAAGTGGTAATGATGTAATTAGTTAGTGAAGGAGCAACAGAGTTAAAAGAACTAAATGATTTAAAACTTAGTTTATTTCATCAAAGAGTTGGGCTTATATAGCCTTTACATCTTACATTCAAGTCTCTCGACTTTCTTTATATTTCTATTTTACGGATAGGTCCCTAAACTAGATACAAAATACCAACACCCCCCCTCAAGATGGACAAAAGATATCCACTAAGCCCATCTTATCACACAATCTAGATAGATCTAGTGAACTAAGTTCCTTAGTGAAACAGTCAGTCACTTGCTTCCTAGTAGCTACATGTCCCAGCTCCAATAATCCACTATTCAGTTTTTTCTTGATGAAGAACTTATCAATCTCTATATATTTGGTTCTGTCATGCTGCACGGGATTGTTGACAATGCTAATCGCGGACTTATTGTCATACCACAGCTTCATTTGGGCTCCTTGATCCACCTTGAGCTCTACCAACAGAGCTCTCAACCACAACATTTCGGCAACCCCTAATGCCATGGCTCTGTACTCTGCTTCTGCTGTGGACCTTGCAACCACTGGTTGCTTCTTGCTCTTCCATGAGACCAAATTGCCCCCTACGAACATACAATATCCTGAAGTGGACTTTCTGTCATCAGCACAACTCGCCCAGTCAGAATCACAATAGCCCTCAATGCCTAAATGCTCATTCTTCCTGAAGATCAATCATTTTCCTGGTGCACTCTTCAGGTACCTCAGAATATGGTACACGGCATCCATGTGACCCTTCCTAGGGTCATGCATATAGCGGCTCACTACACTCACTGCAAATGATATGTCGGGACGAGTGTGGCTCAGATAGATCAGACGGCCTACCAACCTCTGATATCTCTCACGATCAACTGGCTCTCCTGCCTCTGCACTCAACTTGGACTTCTGATCAATGGGCGTGACTACAGGCTTGCACCCCATCATGCCTGTCTCTGTGAGCAAGTCTAGCACATACTTCCTCTGAGATAGAACAATTCCCTCTGCTCCACGAGCCACCTCAATTCCAAGGAAGTATCTAAGCTGCCCCAAGTCCTTTACCTCAAATTCTTTGCCCAGTTTCGCCTTCAGTTGAGCAATCTCACCCTCATCATCCCCAGTGACAATCATATCATCTACATACACAGCTAGCATGGTAACATGACCACCCTGTCGTCGGAAGAACACTGTGTGGTCGGCATTGATCTGTTGATAGCCCAAGCCTACCATGGCTTTCCTGAACCTGTCAAACCAAGCTCTAGGAGACTGTTTCAATCCATACAGAGACTTCCTCAGTCTACATACCTTGCCAGTTGTTTGGTTTGTGCTGAAGCCTGGGGGTATCTCCATATACACCTCTTCTAGCAAATCTCCATGGAGAAATGCATTTTTCACATCAAGCTGGTGTAACTTCCATCCACCATTCACCGCAAGAGAGACGAGAGTCCTGACTGTGCTCATCTTCGCTACTGGTGCAAAAGTCTCATCATAGTCGATGCCATACGTCTGACTGTACCCCTTTGCCACCAACCGTGCCTTGTAGCGATCAATTTTCCCTTCTGGAGTCTGCTTCACTGTGAAGACCCATTTGCACCCCACTGCCTTCTTGCCCGCTGGTAGCGGCCCTATCTCCCATGTCTTGTTTTTATCGAGGGCACCAAGCTCTTCCTGCATAGCTGCTTTCCACTTTGGATCCTCCTTAGCAACCTGCCAACACTTGGGTATAGAGACAGTGTCCAAAGATGCAATGAATGCTCCATGTGCAGGTGATATGTTAGAGTATGAGACAAACTGAGCGATATCATGTGGGAAACCATAACGATCAGGGGGAACTCCCGCATTGCTGCGAGAGGTCCTCCTTACTGTCATGGGAGTGGGAGGAGAAGACAGAGGAATCATATCACCTGTGTAGTCTGAGTCTGAGGGTGGTGTAGGTGTCTCAGAAGTCGGAGTAGATCGAGACAATGGATTAGATGGCACAAGTGGTACTGCAGGCGCTAGCACTGGTACCTCATTCTGCCTCCTCCTTGTATACACTCTCAGCTCCCCCTGAGGTTGATCCCACCACCTATGGACTCCTCCTTCTCCTCGTCTTCGTCACTCTCCTGTTCCTCCTCAACCGGTCTTCCCCTCTCAACAAGGCAAGAAATCGATAAAGGGATTGATCCCACATTCACCAACCCCTCACCATTCTCCCCCTCTCGCCTCATACCTCTAGTATCGGGCGAGTCACCGAAGGGTGAAGTCACCTCCAATGTGTAATACGGCTCAAACTCTCGAAAATGCACATCCATGCTCACAAACAGCCTCTTCTCTACTGGGCTCCAACAAACATACCCCTTCTGGGTAGCAGAGTATCCCACAAAAACACACTTCACGGCTCTGGGATCAAGCTTTCCTACGGATGGTCTGTTGTCCTTCACAAAACACACACAACCAAACACCTTCAAAGGAAGAATCCCACCATTATCTCCCTTCAACATTTCACACGGAGACTTCCACTCCAACACTCTTGAGGGCATCCTATTGATCAATTGAGCGGCTGTCAGAACCGCTTGCCCCCATAACTGCTTTGGAACTTTCATTGAGATCATCATGCTTCTAGCTACCTCTAGAAGGTGTCTGTTCTTCCTTCCGGCTACCCCATTTTGAGCCGGTGTGTATGGGCATGTAGTCTGATGCTGTATTCCTTGAGCTGACAAATACTCCTCAAATGCCTTGTTTGCATACTCGGTCCCATTATCAGACCTCAGTACCTTCACCACTACACCATACTGAGTCTGAACTGCCTTATGGAAATCCTTGAAACAAGTAAGCACATCACTCTTGTTTTTCATCAAATATAACCAAATAACACGAGTATAACAGTCAATGAAAGTCACAAAAAATCTATAACCATTCATCGCAGTTGTTGAATAAGGCCCCCATACATCCGAGTGTATCAAGTCAAAAGCACGAGAGCTTCTATGACCAGAACTAACATAAGAGCTTCTAGTAAGCTTGCCAAACTCACATGCATCACACACAAGTTTCTGTTTATTTGTTTTTTCAAATAGAACTGGATACAACTTACTCAACACACTAAACGAACAGTGTCCCATACGCTGGTGATGGAGCATCAACACATCCTCAGCACTCCTCTCAGAGCCTCCTACTCATACCCTCTCTACTATAGATATCAACGCCGAGTCTATCCCCTCACGATCCAGGTACCACAGTCCACTACGCCACGTGCCAGTCCCAAGTCTCCGACCAGTCCCCTTCTCCTGAAAGATCACCTTGGGAATATCAAAAAGGACAACACATTTTAGTTGGAGTATGATGGCACTAATGGATAAAAGGTTTACTGGAAAGGAAGGAGCATGCAAAACATTGGACAAAGTTACAGAACCAGTACATTTCACTGTACCCTTACCAACCACAGGCTGTGCTGTACCATCCGCGGTCTGGATGCTCTCAGGCATCGCTAGGTGAGTATAGGAAGAGAACTCACTAGCATTACCTGTCACATGTCGGGATGCACCAGAATCTACTATCCATTCTGGTGATCTCATGGTAGATATAGAGGCAAGAGCGTGTGTGTCACCATTACCCTTGGTCGAATGAGCATAAGAAGCAGTGTTACCCCTGAGCAAGAAAGAGGTGGATGCATCATTGACCGCACTCTTCCCATCACCTGCTGCTTTCTGCTTCCTCTTCAGTGCCTCCAAGAACTCATGGTCCTCATCAGTGAAGACCACACATGTCTTCTTCTCTCCACTTGGTACCATCAGGTTTGCCCGGTAGCCTCCTCTTCCACCTCTTTGGCCCCCATGGCCACGACCACGGCCTCCAGGCTGCCCACGTCCACTCTCTCTCATCCTAGGTGGCTTAGGACAAGCTTTGCTCAGATGGCCCACTTCGTCACAGTTGTAACACCTGCGAGTCTCCCCCTGTGCCCCTGCTTTACTTGAGTTCGAGACCACCAGTGCTGACTTCATCCCTAGAAGTCCCTTGAGTTTCAGATCAATAGGTGGAAGCTCCACCCTCTGTGGCCTCGGTGCGCTCTCACTTGCTGCCACACTAAACGCTCGCATCATAATTGCGATCTCAGAGTCCCGATCCACCTTCTTCCTCTTTTAGACCCGATCTTGCACCCTCAAGATCTAGATCTGCCTCATCTCAATCATTGCTTCCCTTTTCTTGACCCGATCTTGATCTATCTACTCATCAAAGATCGAGATCCGAACCCGATCAACCCTCCAATGGGTATCGTGGGGTATAGGCCCCCCCACACCGGCCTAATCACACCAAAATCCGAACCCTAGGTGGTGGCCGGCCCTAGAAGAGAGAGAACCGGCCTAGAGAGAAGAGAGAAGAGAAGGGTTCGGTTACTGTAGCAGCGCGGTTACTGTAGCGGCGGCGGTACTGTAGCAGCGTGGTTACTGTAGCAGCAGTCCAACCCTAGCTCTGATACCAAAAAGAACTAAATGATTTAAAACTTAGTTTATTTCATCAAAGAGTTGGGCTTATATAGTCTTTACATCTTACATTCAAGTCCCTCGACTTTCTCTATATTTCTATTTTACGGATAGGTCCCTAAACTAGATACAAAATACCAACAGAGTTAATTAGTGGCAATACTGTAATTAGAGATTAAGCTGTTGCCTTTATATAGATGTATTACTCATTTGTAACAATCAATCAAGAATGAAATAAAGATTACACTCTTCAATTCTCTCTCTCTATCTCTGTTTACACAAAGAAATAAGCATATGAACAAAAAGTCAATTTAGAACATCAAATTGAACTGCTTGCAGCTTCTATCTGATTTCAAGAAATAAGATTTGATGGAAGCACCGTAACACAATTCACCTTCAGTATTTTTCAGGTTAATCCACTTGGGTACCACATACTGAAAGTGAATAGTGCTGGTGTTAACCAATAAAGCATCAAGACACCATTATAGTGTTTGTTTGTTTGACATAAGGCATATATTTTAGAAAAAAAACAATAGATTCTGCAAGGAGGGAGTACATGAGCTTTGTTGAGACCACTAGAAGCCTCTGACAAGATTGCAGGGTCTAAATTATCATAGTTATTCGACTCCAAGCACTTGTTGAACTGCTTGATTGCTTCTTCAAGATCGCCCAAACCAACAAGGCAGCTGGATCAATTATGTAATAGGTTATACAATGACAAAGAATATGCAAAAAAGATGCAATAAGAAAAGTAAAAGAATACATTTTAAATCCCTCTCTGGGCAATAACATTTGCATGGTGAAAGCCTTTGTTGAGATTTGTAGTTGTTTCAAGGGCCTATTGGTAAATAGGTATTAGGGAATAGCCTAGGGACTTATTTGTAAGATTGTAAGGCCTATATAAACCCAAGAGGTTAATCAATAAAATAACTTTTTTAGCAAATCATTTCTATTGCCTTCTATTAGAAATGAATTTTCTATTGAGATTGAAGACCACTAAAAATTATTTTTCACAGATCAATGATGATATTTTCTTTTCTTTTCATTTGATACAGATCAATAGTGTTCTTTTCCTTCCACTGGGCTTCGTAAGGACCAAAATAAAACAAAAGTTGTTTTTTATTAAGTTTTTGAACCACATAGGAAGTCTGTGATGTAATATTATATTATACTGTAACTAACAAACCCAGTAGGTTCATTGAGAGAGAGAGAGAATAAAAGATTTGTTTGCAGCCGCTGCCAAATTTTCGAAGGAGAGATAATAAAAGAAAAAGAAAACAACCCAAGTGGCAGCCACTACTCTAGACCAACCAACAGCTCAATTTCAAAAGTAATTTAACAAAGGTACAGGTAGACCACTCAACCCATTTCAATTAACAAATAACCATACGAACATCTACTCCGGCAATGTTAGACTAAACACCAACAGGTGAGTATTTGCTTGGATTTTTTTTAAAAACAGTAAATAAAATAATCAAATTTAAAGAAACGACATGATTGCTTCGTTTGTTATAAAAACAGCAAAAACCGAATCCGGGATTCGGTTAAGCTATTTTTTTCCGCTTCACCGAATCGCGGATTCGGTTAAATCAAATTTTCACACGACAGATCCCTAAACTCTGGGAACTCCGTGTAACACCACCATTAACCGAATTGGGAATTCGGTTAAGATTTTTTTTTGATTTTTTTATTGTTAACCGAATAGGGGATTCGGTTAAGATTTTTTTTTGATTTTTTTATTGTTAACCGAATAGGGGATTCGGTTATGAGTATTTTTTTTTTTTAACTAATAAGCATATGATTATTTTATTAGTTTTTATTAGTAACCGAATAGAGGATTCGGTTAGTAAACCGAATATCTGATTTTTATTATTTTTTATTATTTTTTATTATTTTTTATTATTTTTATTATTTTTTATTATTTCTGTTTTTCTGTTTTTATGATTTCTGACCTCTGTCGACAAATCGTCAAAACTGTAGCAAACTATAATATTTTTGTGAATACAAATTATATTATCTGAAAACTAGACTTCGACGCCTTTCTTTTGATATAAAGAACCCAAAAATCCATGTAGTCATTTAATCATAATTGAATTTTCAATCTGGTCGAATTTCTGTTTTCTAAAGTTTCTGAATTTCTGTTTTTCTGTTTTTATGATTTCTGAATCATAATTGAATTTTACTGAATCATAATTGAATTTATCTGAATCATAATTGAATCATAATTTCAACTGAAATATATTCATTTAGTCCACGGTATCAAATACTAGTAAAAGTCCACGGTATTAATAGTAAAGCAAAAAAGCAAAACCACTAGTTCACACTTTATATTCATTCACCGAATGAGGGACTCGGTTAAGCCAAAAAGCAAAAAAACCTTCACCGAATCCGGGATTCGGTTAAAGCAAAAAAATTAGCCTTCACCGAATCGGGGATTCGGTTAAGCCAAAAAGCAAAAAAAATAGTGATCTTCTGTGGCAACCCACCGTATCCCATATTAAAAACAACTTCTTAACCGAATACCGCATTCGGTGAAGCAAAAAAATAGCTTAACCGAATCCCGGATTCGGTTTTTGCTGTTTTTATAACAAACGGAGCAATCATGTCGTTTCTTTAAATTTGATTATTTTATTTACTGTTTTTAAAAAAAATCCAATTATAGATAAGCTACAGCAAAGCTACAGTGATAGACTTAAAACTCCAAAAAGAACATACTTTGCAATTTGAAGTTGCACCTCGGGAAAGGCAGGGTCAATCTTGGAGGCAGCCAAACAGTCTCTCAAGGCTTCTTTTATCTGTCCGAGGGACATTCTAACAGCTGCTCGGTTGCTGTAGCAGAGCACAAGCGGCCGATTCCTACTTTGATAGCTTTCACCAGAGGCCAGAGATTTTATGCCACGAGTGTAGAATTCCTCGGCTGATTTCATGTCACCCTTTTCATACACTTCATTACCCCTGATAAAAAACAAAAACATAAAAAAGATAATATTTGGTCAAGCGAGGGAAGGCTTGGACTCAACTACTATGATTCCATAAATGCTTGAGTAAAATTATGATTCTTTAATTACTTTTTTTTTTTGCTTTCTTCGTTTGGCCAAAGCCTCAGTTAAGCCTAAACCTGACTAAATCCCCGATTAAACACTACAAAAACTGTGAATAAGAAAGGATCACCAAGGAAAGATGAAATGACACCAGAACAACATGGAATTTTGTAACCCTGGACCTGAGCTATCAAATCAATGCTGGACCAACCAGTAAAATATATCGAGATCAAGCATTGTCAAGCTTTAAGCATAAAAATATATAAAAAGTAAAAATAAATCCTTAAATTATATATAATCAGATAAATGACAACCTGGCATGCCATTTCTCGCCATCATTCTCCATTCCAGAACTTCTAGAGGTGCCATATTTACCGATGTTTGGAAATTCATGAACTTCCTTTCTACTCAATCTAGGCAAAGAAAAACTTTTCACAAGTTCAGGACCTTTCAATTGCATAGGTGCACTTCTCGCTATAAAAGATGAGTGGCCAATCTTTGAGAAGTTCTTTTTCCCATAGTGCGATTCTGATACTGAAAGTGGCATCTGATCATAAATTTTAGACCCAGAGAAGGAACTGGGCGCATCAATCCTGGCCCCTGTGAAAGAACTGTCTAGTGGTGTAGTTTCACCAGTTCTTTTAATATGATCTGGATCCAAATAAGTAGCTTCAGAAAATGAAAAGTTGGTTCCATTGATTTTTGCATCCCCCATGGAAGTACTAAACAAGGGAGTATTGTCACTGCTTCGATTTGAATAGCTTGCATCACCTCTAGTATTCTCAGGTTTAGAACCAAAGCTCTCTTTAAAATTAAACTGCCTTTCCTCACTAATTTCACCAATTTTCTTTGCTCGTGCTTTTTGCTCACTTTTTTCCTGAATTTTGATATATCTGCGCCAAGGGCCTTTACTTTCTTTTTTTTCATTTTCAGATCGACCATATTTGCTGGTGAAAGCAAAACTACCAACAGGAGATGAAAAACTAGACTCGATAGATGTAGAATTGAAGTTTTTCCCCTTCTCATATGGAGTAAACCTCGTTCCTTCATCTTGACTAGCACTACTAAAAATGAAACGGTCATCTTTACCCTGATTGTGTATATCTATATTCCCAAACTGTTCCCCCATTTTAAAATTTCTCAACTCCTGTGTTGTCTCGGGAAGGTAATCATCAAATTTAAAACCGGACAGAAGAGATTCCATACGTAAAGTTTCAGTTAAGTTCGTAGGTGGCATTTCATTCAATTCTTTAAACCTATCTCCAAAGTTTGTATTATCGTGAAGGGCCTTAAATTTTTCACCTTCACCAGTATTACCAAAAAGAAACAAGTCTCCTATATTCTTTTCTTCTTCATTGGGTATATCAAGATGTTCCCCCAGATGAATTGTATTCGAATTTTGAGTTATTTTAGGAAGATATTTCTCAAAATTAGAACCTAACCCAAGAGACTGGGTGCCTATTTTTTCTGTGGAATTTGTTCGGGACATTTCAAAAACTTTATCAGATATCTCTTCGAGATTAATGTAATCCTTAAAAAACAGGCTTTCAGTCTTTTCACCTCTGGTACCAGTACCGAAAAATAAACCATCATTACTCAGATTATGTACACTTAATTTCTCAACTCGTTCTCTCAACTTATTAGCATTTAACCCAAGGGATTGTGTTCCGACAGATTGTATAGAACTTACTACCGGCATTTCATGAGACTCACCAAATTGATTTTTGAATTTATCGTAATTCCCAAAAGACAGGCTATCAATGTTTTTACCTCCTGTACCAGTAGTAGAACTAAAGAGACCGTGTATACTCTGATTTACTGCTACTGGTCTACTGGTCTACTGCTACTGGTTCATGCGATTTGATTGGTCACATTACTCCAACTTTTATTCAGATTTTGACCACCTAACGACATTTTGTCTCGTCTCTTCTGTTCTGTTCAAGTACTGGTATATAGACATGTGGTGCGTGAGTGATCAGTTTCAGATAAATAAGTGTGTAATTCTTACATACTTGTTATTTCTTGTCTCATACACCAGTGAATCCGGTACCGATCTTGTTTCATGCGCCTATATGTTATCAAAACTATTGGTATTTGACTATTTGTACAGAAGTTTCTCATGGCAAAGATCGAATTTGTCTAAAAATCATTTGCATTTTTACAAATTTCAGAACTGATATAGTTTGCTGGTCTCATGTGACAATATTTGGTCACGATATTTTGGTGGCAAACCTTATCTGTTATCTAGCTAATTTTCTGGAGAATTCTAGTTTGTTAAAGTAAAAAGAGTAATAACACATGTTTGGTCTCTATAGATTAGTATAGATAGGTGGATATGCAAAAGAATCGAATTATTAATGTGGTCACATTGTTGACTCATGCATTTTAGGTGCATAAAAGATATTTTGAAGGCCTATACACAAATGTTCACTATTGTCCATTGAAATATCTATTTCTTGTAATTAACCTTTTTTTTTAATTAAGTATACCATTAAAGTTGTATTTCCCTAATAAAGGCATCATCATCAATCGATGAATAGTAAAATACACATTAAATTGAATGTAAATTTAAATTAACTTTATGCGATTGTTAAAATAAATAATCATGAAGTTATTCCTTCTTTTCTCTTCTTGAGTCGAATTTTATTTTGCTTTGGCCTTTGGTAGATGGAAGATCCAGTGCAATAGCTCACCGTGTAGAATGAGATCTGGGCGGTTGGTTTTATTCTGACACGAATCTTAAAGCAGAACTCGTATTATACCCATAGATTCCGAATTAATTTTGACCGACTGGGTGATAGATGCCTCTCTTTTTAGGCAATCCCGGACGGACACACCATGTGATCTGATGTGCCCCTTGTGAGTTGTGACCTTGTCCTCTGTATCATCTCCATTTCCATTGTCAGTGACGCGTCCTCCTTTAATTTTAGTAATAATTAATTAATACACACTTACAAAATTAGTTACAAGATTTATAATATATATTATAAGCTAAAAATCTTAGTTTGATCCTCCTTAATTTCCTTATTTTTCAAATAAAGAGATTAACTTTCTAAAATTTCATTAATTCTCTCTATTGCATGCAAATACGTAATTTGTTCAGTTGAGAACGAAATGGAGAGTTAACGTACTGGATAAGATTCAATCACATTATTTTAATAATAAAGATCGGTACCGGATGGAGCACAGATTTTGGAGCAGATCAGAAAAGAAAATATGTGAATCAATCATATTTTTTTTTAATCGGTGAATCAATCATATAGTCAGTCATACGACTCATATCTGGTTCGCCGCGTGATGGAGCACAGATTTTAGTGGGTTTCGGGATTCCATGTGCTCTTCTTGGCGAGGCCTTTTGTATTGAAGTACAAATTAACTAATAAAAATAAGGGAAAATTTCGAGGTTGGTTAAGATCAAAGTGGTATAACCAAGGTCTTTGTGTTATTAATTAGTTTTTGTGATTTTAAAATTCAAATAGTTGATATAAAGTGCTAAACATGTTCTCTATATTAAAATGTATTTGGAGACCAAATTTTATATTTTTTTTGAAATTTTTTTACTACTTTTATGAATTTTTGAAAATCACTGTTTTTCATAATAAAAAAATAAATAAAAAATAAATAAATAAAATTTGAAAAATAGTGATTTTCAAAAATCTATAAAAAAATAGTAAAAGAATTCAAATGTCTCCAAGTACATTTTAATATAGAGAATACGTTGAGCATTTCAGATTGACTATTTGAACTTTGAAAATCACAAAAACAAATTAGTAGTACTAAGACCTTGGTCATACTCATACCACTTTGATCTTAGCCAACCTCGGAAAATTTCTACTATATCCATACAAATTTTGGCTATCCAATATCTCCACCAAAATTTAACATCATTTCTTCTATCCCCATTTATTTAGTTAACATTTTACTTAATTATTTTAAAATTTAAATTGACCAACATACCCTTCTAATTGTCTTCTTCATCTCCCCGAACCCTCTCGGCCAATAAAGACCGATTTTTTTATTAATCGAAAATAAAAATAAAAAATATCGAGATATGGTGGCGTTTATGTTGGAAATTGAAATATAGGTAAAACGGGATCATTTATTCTGTCCCGTGAGATAGAACAATTTATCCCGTCCCACTAATCCAAATCTGTAACCCTGCTGACCTAATTAACTAAGAAGAGAGAAAAAAATTTGTGGGATGGGTTAATCTATCCCGTCCCACATTTTTTTTCCTCTTCTTAAATTATCAACTAAGAAGAGAGGAAATAAAAAAAAAATTGTGAGACGGGATAGATTATCCCATTCCACAAATTTTTATTTTTTTTCTCTGCTTAACCTATTAACTAAGAAGAAAGAAGAAGGGAAAAAATCGGGGTTACGGGGTTATTTTTTTCTCTGCTTAGTTAATTAAGTTAGCGGGGTTACGGGATTAGTGGGATGGGATAATCAAACCCGGTTTACTTAGATATCAAAATTTCACCAAATCAATCCCCTTTCGCGATATTTTATTTATTTATTTTTTATTAATAAAAAAAATCGAGAACAATTGTATCGCTCCCATTAGGTCAATAGGAAATTTTTTTTCTAAATTTTAGACTGATTAATAATAATATACCTGAAAGACATTAGCTTCTCTAGTATGCAGCACACTTTAGACACTACTACAAAAGACATCTACATCGACCCTCGAACACCGACGGTTCTAATGTGTCATAGTCAATGTAGGGATTATGTGGCAAAATGATAAATAAAAAGAACTCAACACTGACAGTTCACTTTTAACCAACCGATGATGCACCAACATTGACAATTAGTTCAATTGAACTGTTAGTATTGCTTACAACCTATACTGACGGTTCTCTTGATGAATAGTCAGTGTTGATAGTTTAGTCTAAATTGTCGGTTTATATGAAAAAAAATATGTGCGGTAAACTGTTTTTCTCGAATACGAAGTTGTGATAGAAATATAAATTAAATGATAAAATGTGACTTTTTGATTGCAAAGTTATTTTCATTCTTTCTAATTTCCAGGATAAGATTACTTCATATCCTTATATGCAATGTTATTAAATGCGGTTTTGATGCGGTATGCAGAAGGCCACCGCATACAGCATATACGGTATTCGGCCGCATATGCGGATTTTTATGCGGACTTACATATGCGGATTTTAAAAAATAATCAAATAAAATAGAGCATATTATGCAATTATTAATGTCACAGTCTTTCTGTTAATTAAATGAATGAAAGTTTATAATGCAAATATGCAATTAAAAGTTTATAGTGCATGGAACAATGATCATTAATTAATGCATGGAACAATGTTATAATAAATTGGTATTGTGCAAGGCAAAGAAATATTATTTTATTGTTTTCCTTCATGGCCCAACTGGCCCAACATTGGTTTTAGGTACGATGAGCCTCGGACAAACTTCCATTTGATTTCTGAGGAGAGACGCAAATTTATTATGTGCCCAAGCGCCCAAGTAAATTGGTACTGTCCGGTTTATAATATCCTTTTTATAGTCCCACATCACCTAAGAAATAAAAAAGCATTGCTCTCCTGCCTATAAAAGCAGCTGGGGATTAGCTTGAAAAACCACTCAACTGGACCCCTGTCCGGATGGGTATTTGGTTTGGGTTTCGGTTATTACCGGATATCCAATCCGTTTTTATTAATAATTTTTTTTAGATCCGAATGAATTTAGATTTTTTAATAAATAATAAAATATTTGGATGGACTGCATAATACTATATGCGAACTGCACAAAGCAATATGCGGAACTGCATATTGATTTTTTATGCGGTTGACAACTGCATACGCATATGCGGCCGCATGAACCGCATTTTGTTACACTGCTTATATGTGTAAAATTTTATTCATGAAATTAACAGAACATAATTGGCATGTACATGAGTAGCGAATGGCAGAAAATTAATCTGATGGAAAGGGACATTATAAGTATATAAATCGGTGCTATAAATTCTCCAAATTATCACTTACAGTGACAGTGTGCTATATATATTTGCGAAATATTTGTTGAGTGAGGCTATGGTGCTATGCATAGCACGGATGGCTAGTGTACTACGGCTCAATATGGTACTTTTTAAAATTCTAACGGTCGATCCGAACCGTTCAATGTGATAACCATATGAATATGTACTTGCAAACTAAATTTTATATTTTTTTGAATTTTTTTACTATTTTTTTAGATAGGTAGAATTTTGATGGTCCAGAATTTTCAGAAAACACTGATTTTTCTACCTATCTAAAAAAATAGTAAAAAAATTCAAAAAAATATAAAATTTAGTTTGCAAGTACATATTCATATGGATATTACATTGAACGGTTCGGATCGACCGTTAGAATTTTAAAAAGTACCATACTTAGCCGTAGTACACTAGCCATTGGTGCTATGCATAGCACCATAGCCTCACTCATATTTGTCCTATATATATTTATCGGTTGAAGTACAGAAATTAATTGCTTCATCTTGTAATGACAAACCATAAGATATACACTTTCTCATGTCAAACGTATCTTATCATAAAACGGAAGGGAAAACATATAAAATAAAATAAAACAAATAATGATGTCAATATAGCATTATTGCAAGACAAATAAAAAAACACCCAAATAATGATGTCAATGACAATAAAGCATTAGTGCAAGACAAATAATGATGTCAATAAAGCATTATTGCATGGAATATTTCTAATGCATTTTTTTGTTTTCTTGTGTATTTTTTTTTGAGGAAAAATGAGAGCGAGGCCTCATTTCATTCATTAATAAATTGTAACATTAAATTCTACAAAACAATTGTGGCTTATGAGTAATAAGCCTCAGTAAAAATAAAAAGAAACAAAAGGAAACAAAATTAAAAAACAGAGAATAAGTTTTCTTGTTTATTTAGATTTTACATCAGCCTATTGACTGAAAAGTTACAAAAGCTCTATACAAGTAGATTAAGTTCGATTTATTGCCTTCAAAAATAATATTATCATGAGCGTTTTGAATTAGTATCATCTGCCAAGTGTCGATTTACGTGGAATTCCGGTAGCATGATGCGTCTTCTTGGTATGCCATTTCTCCTCATCACAGTCATATTTTGCACGCTGAAATAATAAGAATAAGTTTGTTTGTTTAGTATGAATGCTGTACCAACAGATCAGCATTTTACAAGTATTTGAATTTTCGGTGCATCACATCAGCATATGAAATATCAATCACATATACTCATCCGAACACAGGCCATTATATTTCTTGTATCCTCCCTTCTTTTTTCTTTTTTCTTTTTCACAGTGATAACCCACCCAGTAACACACCTTTTTGCCAACCGACAAATTTAGAAAACAGCAATAATGGAAGCTTGAAAATGTTGTGCATAAAACAGGGTGAGTTTTATTTTCCTTTACCATTTTTTTAAATTTCAACTGGATATATATATGTTAGAATTCCTATTAATTTGCATTTTTATGCAATGTAAATCTTTTCACAAGGATATATGATCCGCATGAAATTGCCAAGATATCAAAGCCACTAGTAATGCTTAACAGCACTAGGTTGAACAGTAGACTTGGGCAATTTTAAGTTCTTATATAGGTGTAGTCTTAGGTCCATATAAAATAACTAAACAATCAAAAGCAAGACTTCAAGGATGATTTCCTCAGAGACTCTAAGTATTGAAGAAAAGAATAAAATATATAGCATCATAGTTCGTATAGTAAAACCTTGGAGGTGTCAGAAAGCACGGCATAAGCGTCACCAATAATTTTGAACAAATGATTGGCATCCTTTTGAACTCTTCCAGTTGCCTCTATCCACATCGCATCGCCGTCTGTCTTTTCATTCTTTGGTAAAGACTGAATAGCCTGAAATGAAAAAAATTATGAATATATGTATTATGGATAATTAGATACAACAATGATTCTATTTAGAATTAACAGCGCATATAATTTTGCAATGCATTAATAAAGGTAATTTGCTTAGGAAAAAATATGTTCCCCAAGAAAAGAACAGAAAAATTGAAAGGCATATGTTTTTGTTAATTCTTAGTACGTTATCAGGATGATGCCTAAGTGCAGCTTTCTCATATGCATTCTCCACATCATCTACTGAAGCAGATTCTTCAACTCCTCTACGAAAATAAGGTGAAATAGTTAATTTAGCCGAATTTTGAAATTCTATTCATGGAATACAATACCCCCTAAAATTCAGCTGCACCAGTAGTGTACCGAGCTTGTTCAGTACTGAGACTACTATAAACAGAAATATTGCAATGGTATTATAGTGCTCAAAAGATGAGATAATAATATGAAACTAGATATCTGTGATCTCAAGGGCATACAATATCAAGTACAGATTTAACGGAATTCTCTTTTGGGCTGATTCTTCAGCAGACAAAAGCCGACGGCGGGCCCGGTTTAAGTCGTCAGTGATATTGGTCTTGCTAGGTTTCCCTGCCTGATTTTCTTGTTGTTGCTTCTCAAGTAGAGAAATTAGCACGCGTAGGTCATTAGCTGCTTGATTGTAGTCTCTGATCATATAATACAGTCCAGCCCTTCTGGAAAACACCTAAAACACAGCAATCATGACTAAGATGGGAAGAACTTTATAATGTAAAAAGAATTTTCTTTCAAGAGAAATTTGCACGGTTGAAAACTCTAGTACCTTTCGCTTTAACTTTTGTCTAATAATACTAAAAATTAAAAAAATAAAAGAAACAAAAGCCTATTTAAACAATCTAATCATATCAAGATATTCAAAAATCACAGCTTAAGGTTAAAGACCTTTGTGTAGGTAGGATCAAGTGCAATGGCGAGAGAACAATCAGCAATGGCATCAACAATCTGACCTAGAGCTTGATAGGTAGCTGCACAGTTGCACAAGCATACTGCAGTGAAAAAACAGGATTCTTTACTGCAAGCAATAGCAGCACTGTAGTGCTCCACTGCCTCAGTGTATTGACCGGCATGAAAGGCTTCATTTCCGGCATCCTGACCAAGAAAAGAAAGTAAAGTCATAGAAGGATATCAGCTTAGAAAAAAAAAAAAAACATCTTCACATTTGAACTTTTTTTCGTTTATTTTTCTTTTTTTCTTTTTGTCATTTGACCATGTCCACGGATGAAAAATATGTTGAAGATGCAGCAAATTCGTGTTCATTCATTACTGAAGTTGCATTGGTACAGACATATCAGTACTCAATAAATATATTAATATGTGTCCGCCTTGAGGGTTGTTATTAACGAGGATGATGACAACCGCAATGATAAGAACAAGAAGAAGAACAGTAGCAATGATACAAACAGCAATAATGAAACCAATAAGTAATAAAATCAAAGTAAAATCAAGTAAGAGAACAGACCTTGAGGCGTGCAAGTTTGCGCAGAGTGACTATGAACGATGTATCGTGTTCTGGAAATTTGTTTTCATATGGCTCGAAGTCCTTCTCTGTCTGGGAGGATGACGAATCAGATTCATACCTGATCAATATTAACACCAAAAAAGGAAGTAATCATTCACTAAAATGTTATTGACATTAATAGGTCAGCACAATTTGATAACAGCAATATCTCTTATGATCATCCCTTTTAAATATGTAATAAAAATTAGTTGCTGCTTCATAGAACTTAGAGTGAATTAGTACCATTCAGAATCGACTGCTGCTTGTTCATTTCTTTTTATCACTTCAAGCGCCTCGTCAAGTTTTCCCAAATAGAAATAAGATTTGGCAATAATATTTAATCTCCATTGCTTGCTAATATAATCTTTTCCATCTGAATCAGGAATCTGCTCGCAATACTGAATGGCATCTTCATATCTCCGCAGCTTTTTATAGAAACAGTTTACAGAGAATGAGACACTGATGATTTGTACGAACATTTTTATATTTTCCATCAAACACTACCATAAGGCCGTTATATAACTTGTATAGATCAGTAGAGAAGGAAAAATTATGTACATAGAAACTCCACAAGAGACCAAGACAAGAAAAGACAAAAAAGAACCAAAGAACCAAAGAAATATTCAAAACTGACCTTCGAAATATACATGACCTAAAATATATTCAATAATAACCTAATGATGTACTGTACCTAGCATTATACTAAAATCAGAGCCATCAATCTGTCATCTGTACTTGGTAAAGTACATACCTTTAGCAGTGCATTTGCTTTCATCTCCATCAATCTATCAGAATGACAACTTATTGACAGTGCATCAGAAATCAGGTCCAATGCTTTTGGTACTTGATCTGAATCCCGTTTCATTAGATCTTCGGCCAGAGATATGTACTCCACAACCTTCTGTGATTAGCAAATACAGAAAACAATATTACTATATAAAAACGTTGGTTTAAGTATGGTATACCATAAAACTAAGAACCACTAAATACTGTTTTGGATATCAAGGTTGTCAGGTTAATTCTTCCAATCTGGCCTAAAGGATTTAATCAAGGGACCAAATTGACATAACCAAGTGAAGCCAAAGTATTGGAGCAGATACTCAGTTGGAGAAAAACTCATAGCACTGGCGCACCAGTGCTATGATAGCATCAGATCACATAGTGCATCAGTTAGCTAGTTAGTGATAGTGTTGTAATTAGCAAGTGGTAATGATGTAATTAGTTAGTGAAGGATCAACAGAGTTAATTAGTGGCAATACTGTAATTAGAGATTAAGCTGTTGCCTTTATATAGATGTATTACTCATTTGTAACAATCAATCAAGAATGAAATAAAGATTCCACTCTTCAATTCTCTCTCTCTATCTCTGTTTACACAAAGAAATAAGCATAAGAATGAACAAAAAGTAAAAATTTAGATCATCAAATTGAACTGCTTGCAGCTTCTATTCTGATTTCAAGAATTGAGATTTGATGAAGCACCATAGCAACATTCACCTGATCAGTATTTTTCAGGTTACCACTTTGGTACCACATCCTGAAAATGAATAGTGCTGGTGTTAACCAGTAAAGCATCAAGATCCCATTATAGAGTGTTTGTCTGTTTGACACAAGGCATATATCCTAGCATATATTTTAGAGAATAACATTAGACTGCAAGGAGGGAGTACATGAGCTTTGTTGAGACCACTGGAAGCCTCTGACAAGATTGCAGGGTCTAAGTTCTCATAGTTATTCGACTCCAAGCACCTGTTGAACTGCTTGATTGCTTCTTCAAGATCGCCCAAATCAACAAGGCAGCTGGATCAATTAAGTTATAGGTTATACAATAACAAAGAATATGCTAAAAAGATGCCATAATAAAAGCAAAAAAAAAAACATTTAAATCCCTCTCTGGGCAATAACATTTGCATGGTGAAAGCCTTTGTTGAGATTTGTAGTTGTTTCAAGGGCCTATTGGTAAATAGGTATTAGGGAATAGCCTAGGGACTTATTTGTAAGATTGTAAGGCCTATATAAACCCAAGAGGTTAATCAATAAAATAACTTTTTTAGCAAATCATTTCTATTGCCTTCTATTAGAAATGATTTTTTTTTATTGAGATTGAAGACCACTAAAAATTATTTTTCACAGATCAATGATGATATTTTCTTTTCTTTTCATTTGATACAGATCAATAGTGTTCTTTTCCTTCCACTGGGCTTCGTAAGGACCAAAATAAGACAAAAATTAGGTTATTTATCAAGTTTTTGAACCACATTGGAAGTTTGTGTTATAATGTAATATTATACTGTAACTAAAAACCCAGTTGGTTCATTGAGAGAGATAATAAAAGATTCATTTGCAGCCACTGCCAAGTTTCCGGAGAGATGATAAAAGAAAATGAATGGCAGCCACTACACTAGACCAACCAACACCTCGATTTCAAAATAATATAACAAAGGTACAAGTAGACCACTCAAGCCAATTCAATAACAAATAATCATACGAACATCTGCTCGGGCAATGTTAGACTAAACACCAACAGCTGAGGATTTGCTTTTTAGATAAGCTACAGCAAAACTACAATGATAGCATTAAACTACAAAAAGAACATACTTTGCAATTTGAAGTTGCACCTTGGGAAAGGCAGGGTCAATCTTGGAGGCAGCCAAACAGTCGCTCAAGGCTTCGCTTATCTGTCCAAGGGACATTCGAACAGCCGCTCGGTTGCTGTAGCAGAGTACGAGCGATCGGTTCCTACTTTGATAGGTTTCACCAGAGGCCAGAGATTTTATGCCACGAGTGTAGAACTCCTCTGCTGATTTCATGTCACCCTTTTCATACACTTCATTGCCCCTGATAAAAAACAAAAACATAAAAAAGATAATATTTGGTCAAGCGAGGGAAGGCTTGGACTCAACTACTTTCCATAAATGCTTGAGTAAAATTATGATTCTTTAATTACTTTTTTTTTTTGCTTTCTTCGTTTGGCCAAAGCCTCAGTTAAGCTTAAACCTGACTAAAGACCCAATTAAATACAACAAAAACCATGAATAAGAAAGGATCACAAAGGGAAGATGAAATGACATCAGAACAACACGGGATCACATAATATTGGACCTGAGATATCAAATTAATGATAGACCAACCAGTAAAATATATCGAGATAAGACATTGTCAAGCTTTAAGCAAAAAGAAGATATAAAAAAAAGTAGAAAATCCTTAAAATATATATAATCAGATAAATGACAACCTGGCATGCCATTTCTCGCCATCATTATCCATCCCAGAACTTCTAGAGGTGCCATATTTACCGATGTTTGGAAATTCATGAACTTCCTTGCTTCTCAATCTGTGTTGTTCTGGAGGCAAAGAAAAACTCTTCAGAAGTTCGGGACCTTTCAATTGCATAGGTGCACTTCTGGCTGCAAAAGATGAGTTGCCAATCTTTGACATGTTCTTTTTTCCATAGTGCAATTCTGATAGTGAAAGTGGCATTTGACCAGAATTTTTAGACCCAGAAAAGGATCTGGGCACATCAGTCCTGGTCCTGGTGAAAAAACCATCCAATTGTGTAGTTTCACTGTTTCTTTTAAAAAGATCTGGATCCAAATAAGTTGCTTCAGAAAATAAAAAGTTGGTTCCATTGATTTTTGCATCCCCCGTGGAAGTACTAAACAAGGGAGTATTTTCACTGCTTCGGTTTGAATAGCTTGCATCACCTCTAGTATTCTTGGGTTTAGAACCAAAGCTCTCTTCAAAATTAAACTGCCTTTCCTCACTAATTTCACCAATTTTCTTTGCTTGTGTTGTTTGCTCGCCCTTTTTCTGAATTTTAATATATCTGCGTCGAGGGCCTTTAATTTCCTTTTTTTTATTCTCAGATCGACCATATTTGCTGGTGAAAGCAAAACTGCCAACAGGAGATAAAAAACTAGACTCAATAGATGTAGAATTGGATTTTTTTCCCTTATCATAAGGAGCCAACCTCGTTCCTTCATCTTGACTAGCACTACTAAAAATGAAACGGTCATCTTTACTCTGACTGTTTACATCTACATTCCCAAATTGTTCCCCCATTTTAAATTTTCTCAACACCTGTGTTGTCTCAGGAAGAAAATCATCAAATTTAGAACCAGACAGAATAGATTCCAAACATAAAGTTTCAGTTAAGTTCGTAGGTGGCATTTCATACAATTCTTTAAACCTATCTCCAAATTTTGTATTATCGTGAAGGGCCTTAAATTGTTCACCCTCACCAGCATTTCCAACAAGAAACAAGCCTTCTTTACTCTTTTCTTCTACAATGGGTATTTCAAGATGCTCCCCCAGATGAATTGTGTTCAAATGTTGGGTTATTTGAGGAAAAAGTTCCTCAAAATTAGAACCTAACCCAAGATGCTGGGTACCTAATTTTTCTGTAGAATTTGTTGGGGGCATTTCAATAGCTTTATCAGATTTCTCTTCGAGATTAATGTAATCCTTAAAGAACAGGCTTTCAGTCTTTACACCTCCGGTACCAGTACCAGAAAATAAACCATCATTACTCAGATTTTGTACACTTAATTTCTCAACTCGTTCTCTCAACTTATTAGCATTTAACCCAAGGGATTGTGTTCCGACAGATTGTATAGAACTTACTACCGGCATTTCATGAGACTCACCAAATTGATTTTTGAATTTATCGTAATTCCCAAAAGACAGGCTATCAATGTTTTTACCTCCTGTACCAGTAGTAGAACTAAAGAGACCGTGTATACTCTGATTTTGTACATCATCCTTCCCACCCGGTTTCCCTAGCTTAACCCTGCTTGCATCTTGGGTTACTTCACTAATAAACTCCTGAAAGTTAAAACCAGACCCAAGAGATTGTGCACCAAATGACTCTGTAGACTTTTCTCGTGGCCTTGCACGAAAATCACCAAATTGATCTTCAAGATTAATATAATCACTAAAAGAGAACACGTCTGTATTTTCACCTTCGTTACCTGTACCTTGTTTGCTCTCCTCCTGGGTCTTTTCAGGAATACATTCGTTCAAATTGAAAACCGATCCGAAAGATTGTGCCGAATCTGTGCGAGGCATTCTATAAGAACCTTTAAATTGATGTTTAATATCTGGGTCTAGGTCTTTACTCACATTTTCTACATTACTTTTCACAGATTGTTCCCCCAAATTAACCCTGCTCACCTCCCGGTTTATTTCAGGAATATAATCTTTCCAGGAAATACGAGCCATGTCAGATGATGAACCAACCATAAGAGAATCGGCATTTTCCTTCTTGGCCTGAGATGGGCTTTCACTGTGTAATGCAAATGGGCCTGGTATGTTAGAACGGGCCGACCGAATCGAGAATCGGAGTTCTGAGCTCTTACCGGGATTAATGGAGGATTGCACACCAAAGCTTGACCGTGTTGAGGTCGGAGATGTTGGCTGGAACAAATTGGGGGAACGTGTGGTGGCAAGCCCAGTAAATGAGGTGGTTTCCAGGGGCATTTTGGTCTTTGTGCCCACCTGGTGAAGGTGAAACTCGGAGGAAGAGGTGGGGGTCTCCATCGGTGAAGAAAGGGAAGAAATAGAAGGGAAAATAGTTTGCTTTGATGCTATTTTGCTTTACCTTGTGGTGTGCCTTCTGATTTTGTGATCGTGAGGGTTTGAAATTTGAAGAGGATTTCGCCTGGGAAAATTAGTTTTTTTATTTTAAAAAATGTTATCTTATTTCCATGGAAAATTTTAAAAAATTACTAAAACTTTCTTCTGGCTGAAAGCTGGACTCCATCGTGATTTCAACCCAGTCGTTTTGGCGCGCGTGAGGGGATATAAATCTGCTGTTATTCCAAAGGTATCACAGGACCCTGTTATTCCTATTCCAACCGTTCAAACTTCTTCATGCGCGAATCTCAAGAAAAAAAATTTCATACCCGAATCTCGACAAAAGTCAACAGCTGAAATCGGAATAACAGGGTCCTGTTATCCCTGTGGAATAACAGCAGATTTATTTCCCGCGTGAGGCGCGCTTCCAGAGTTCCAGAACTTGGGAGTTATTTTGTACCGATATTTTTATTAGTACCCAAAAAAAAAAACAAATTATCAAAATCTGCCCCCACCCCAAACTTATTTTTAAATCTACCCCAACCGCCCGTCTGCTGGGCGGTCCAGATCCAGAGCAGACCGCCCAGCCACTGGGCGGTCCACTACCCATAGCTGACCGCCCAGGGAGCGGGCGGTCCACTTTTTTTTTTTTTTTTTTTTTTTTTTTTTTTGAAAGAGACTATGAACATCAAGATGTTGAATTCTAACGCTAAAAATTGTTGTTTTAAATATTAGTTAGATTACTTCTTTTAAGAATATTTATACTAAAATACGCTAAATTACTTGGAATTATGTTAAATTACGTTAAATTACACTAAATTACGCTAAATAACAATAACTTCGCTAATTATGCTAAAATACGGTAAATTACGCTAAACTACGCAAAATTACGCTAAAGTAGACCAATTCTGTGCCATCTTTCATGAATCATAAAAAATAGTAAAAAAATTCCAAAAATAGTAAAAATTGGTATTCTACAAGTTCATTACGTAACTAATTTACTGAACTACCTGGATTGAATAATAGAAATGAAAATCTTAATCGGAAACTTCAACTCAAGTTTTTTGGCAATTCTGAATTTTGGAATCCGGCATCGCGGGCACGAACGCATGCGTCTTTTCGCAAGCTTTCCGAAAAGTGATCATTTGCTGAAATCGGACACTCGAGCACCGTTTTATGACCGTTTGAAGTTTCGTCGTCGTTTTTCGCCTTTTCAGTGAAGATATCGTCCCTATTCATATGTAATTTAGCATAATTTACCGTATTTTACCGTAATTTAATGTAATTTAGTGTAATTTAGTTTAATTTAAAGTAATTTAGTGTAATTCAACGTAATTTAACATAATTTCAAGTAATTTAGCGTATTTTAGTATAAATATGCTTCAAAGAAGTAATCTAACTAATATTTAAAACAAAATTCGAATTTTTAGCGTTAGAATTCAGCATCTTGATGTTCATAGTCTCTAAAAAAACAAAAAAAAAAAGTGGACCGCCCGCTCCCTGGGCGGTCAGCTATGGTAGTGGACCGCCCAGTGGCTGGGCGGTCTGCTCTGGATCTGGACCGCCCGCTCCCTGGGCGGTCAGCTCTGGTAGTGGACCGCCCAGTGGCTAGGCGGTCTGCTCTGGATCTGGACCGCCCAGCAGACGGGCGGTTGGGGTAGATTTAAAAATAAGTTTGGGGTGGGGGCAGATTTGATAATTTGTTTTTTTTTTGGGGTATTAATAAAAATATCGGTATTTTGTAGGGATATCACTTTAAAGTTTAAAAATGTTACATCGAAGAAATTTGGCGAAATTGGGTGTATACCCCTCGAAATTTTTCTAATTAAATTCATCATCAAATCTCAGGTATTGAATATATTGCCTTTCAAATTTTAAAAAACTTCTATAAGATTATATCTTCATTAGATGATTATGCTAATTAAATGAAATTTAATTTATGACTGACATTAAATTATATTTATAAATGACTATTTTGACCATGGTATCTCTTCTATTTATAAACTCATTCATTTCAAAAAAAAGATCTAGCACTATATCTCTAGGATGAAACATCTCTTTGTCAGATTTTCATTTTTATTATTATGTAACTTCCATGTTTTTGTTCTAAAAAGTGGGAAAGAGAGGAGCAAGAGCGAAATATGATTAGAGGCAAAATTGTCATTTTTTTACTTTTTCAAATGAAATTGTAAACTACACTTACTTTTAATTAGCATACTCAATTAATGGGGAAATATGGGAGGTTTTTCAATTTGGATGGAGATATAGAATTGATGGGGAAATTTCTAATTAGAGAAGTTTTGATGGGTATACATCCAATTTCGTCCACAAATTTAAATTAACAAATTTTTACATGTTTTCCCTTCAAGATATTTATATTTGTGCATATCTCTGTTTCAAAATATACGTCACCGGCATTTTTATTAATATCCAAAGTTAATTAGAAATTATTATTTATGCCCAGAATCCCGTAGATTCACCAAAAATGCCCAAACCGGCCATAAAATGGCCGGCTTACTCTCCCTAGTAAACCTGCCATTTTATGGACGGCTTACTCAAATTTTTTTTTTTTGAGACACTATGAAGAATATTGAAATCTAATACTGAAAATTCGAATTTTTTGTTTAAATTATTTGTTAGATTACTTCTTTTGATTTATAATTACCATATTTATACTAAAATACACTAGATTATGTTGAATTACACTATATTACAATAAATTATGTTAAATTACACTAAATTAATGAAATCTATGAAGAGCAAGATAATGAAATCTAACACTGAAAAATTAAATTTTTTGTTTAAATTTTTTGTTAGATTACTTCTTTTGATGTAGAATTACCATATTTATACTAAAATACGCTAAATTACTTAAAATTATGTTGAATTACACTATATTACGTTAAATTAAGCTAATTACATTACATTACGCTAAAATACACTAAATTACGGTAAATTACATATGAATAGGGACGATATCTTCACTGGAAAGACGAAAAACAACGACGAAACTTGAAACAGCCATAAAACGGCGCTCAAGTGTCCGATTTCAGCAAATGACCACTTTTTGGAAAGCTTGCAAAAATACGCATGCGTCTGTGATACCTACGTCATTTTCTGAAATTCAGAATTGCCAAAAAACAATGGGAAGAGCCTCAAAACTTGAGTTGAAGTTTCCGATTAAGATTTTTATTTATATTATTCAATCTAAGTAGCTCAGTAAATTAGTTACATAATGAACTTATAGAATACCAATTTTTACTATTTTTTATGATTCATGAAAGATGACACAAAATCGGTCTACTTTAGCGTAATTTTGCGTAGTTTAGCATAATTTACCGTATTTCAGCATAATTAGCGAAGTTATTGTAATTTAACGTAATATAGTATAATTCAACATAATTTATTGTAATATAGTGTAATTCAACATAATTTCAAGTATAAATATGCTAATTATAAATCAAAAGAAGTAATCTAACAAAAATTTTAAACAAAAAATTCAAATTTTCAGTGTTAGATTTCATTATTTTGCTCTTCATAGTGTCTCAAAAAAAAAAAAATTTGAGTAAGCCGGCCATTTTATGGCCGGTTTGGACATTTTTGGCCAATCTGCGGGATTCTGAGCATAAATAATAATTTCTAATTAACTTTGGATATTAATAAAAATGTCGGTATACGTCATGTTATACTATTTTTTAAGAGGAAAGAATGACACGTCTTTGACTTCGTTACATATATATATTAAATAAACAATTTTCTAAACATGAAAATTAAAAAAGAAAGAAAAGAACGGAATGGCCTTGAAGAAAACCAAAAGGGAACTGAGGTTCATTATTCATAAACAAGTAACAGAATGCATCGTCTTTTCTAGATAGTATTAAATTTTTGAAAAATAAAAGATGGTATTTTTGAAAGAAATTAAACGGAAACGGGCTATTATTTAAATGTTGACCAGATATGTGCAAATACAATGTGTTATGAGATGACATAATCTCCAAAATGTGTACTTGCACCAAAAAGAGGTACTAAAAGTTCGATTTTGCATGAATTCGTAGGGAGTCGGTCTCTAATTGTGCAGCTTTTATTAGAATAATTTTATTGGGATGTTTTGGATAGTTAATTGTTTTAGATTAAGCCGTTTAAATTAATTTTAAATTCCAACTATATATCTACCTCCACATGTCTGTTTCATTCGTGAAATATTTTAATGCTCATAAAAATGGGGGAATCGTATACGACGTATAGAGTCGTAGGGCGGCGATTGTCCCCCATAAAAAAAAGAATAAAAAATTATATTTCTCTTTGTATGCTTTTATGAAAATTATAACATATATTTAATATTACAAAATATAAAATTATGTTGTTGTACTAAAAAATTTCTTCGAGATAAAAAATATACTTACATTTGTAAGTTTTTCTCAGAAAAATATAAAAATATACTTAATATTAAAAATAAAAAAATAAAAAATATACTTAATATTAAAAATATAAAAATTAGATCTTATTCTAAATTTTGACGCGTCTATTAAAATTTTGACTCCTCCCAAACTAAAAAATAACAGTCAAAATTTATCTAAAACGTTCCAATAAAAATCAATCATTACAGAAGAGTCGAACCCCCACGAGGAGGGGTAGGCTCCTTTTAATTATACATTATTTATTGACCGACTCCGGTTCAGGCTAGTGGCTGACCCAAAAAGAGTCGGGTAGGCAAGTGCTTACTTATAAATTCGAAATTTTTATAGATTCAGTGGTATTTTATATTTGTATCTATTTTTGGATAGATATAATATTTATATTTGGATTTAATTCACAATCCAGTAGAAGAAAATTGTGTGGAAAAGAAAGTCAACTTAGACTGATTCGCGTAAAAGAAAGAAAAAAGAAAAAAAAGACGTAGTTTGATTCGCTACTCCACTTAGAAGAATCGTTGATTTGTTAGGAGAAAATGAGGTCCGCTATCAAGAATATAAATATGTACCGTACCATGACTAATCACGGCGTAACTTGGATCACGTGTCATGTCGTGCTGTGATCAAATTTGAAATGATGGTCATGGCACATGAATGGTCACAACACGTTAATCATGCCATGACCACACGTGACGTGTCCAAACGTGACCGGTCATGTTTAATTATTTTATTTCATAATTTAAGTTACTTTATATGAGATTCACCATTCGATCAAGATCTAACGGTCCTAATTACACGTGATCATGTTCGTGTTGTGACCAAATATTTTGCGTGACGTGCATTGTCGTGCCAAATTTTCGAAAAATGGTCACGTCACGTAACCAGCACATGTGTCATGATAGAACCGTGTCGTGCCGTGACGTATCTGGTCGTGCAGTGACTTTTTTAGATTCCTATTCACTACTCCGCTCCAATTCGTTAAGAGAAAAAAAATTATACTATTAATAATATTTTGTGCCTACCTCTAATCAAAATTCTGGATCCGGTCCTGATTAGGCAGATACATGAATCGTGTAATGCAGCCATTGCGTGAATTTTAAGGAATTGGTATCTAACTGTACATATTTTATTGGAGCGAAAAGTTTAATGTATTGTTTCATATAACTATTTACATTAGATCAGATAGTCTAAACAAATTTTAAATTTTATCAGTATATATACCTCCACTTGTTCATTTTACTCGTATTTGATCTGTCAGCAATTGTCTGATTTGTCTAAATAGTACTGTATATTTTGATAACGGTTCACAATTGACATAACCGACCAGCAAATATATTTGTTTATCCGTCTGAGGTTTCAAAGACACTGATTTTTTATTAATAGAAAAATAAATACAAAAATATTGACAACAGTGAATGATTTTGGTAAAATTTGAAATCTAAAAAACTCGTTATGATTTATAAGTTACAACGTCAAGATAATTCAAATTAATTAACTCCTAATTGACGAAAACAGAGAAAAAAAAGGGACGTTATGAAGAATAATGTCCTGAGATCATGAAATTGCATTATGTTTGGACTATGACATATTTGATAAACATCTATGGACGTTATTCTTCATAATGTTCTATTTTCTTTTCTTCATATTTCGTTAATTAGAGGTTAATTGATTTGAATTATCTGAACGTTATAAACCATAACTGTTTTCTAAGATTTCAAATTTTGCCAGAATCATTCACTGTTGTTGATATTTCTTTTTTTTTCCTATTAATAAAAAAAAATCAGTCCAAAGACATAATAAAATGATAGATCCAATTTAAACGTTCAATTCAAAATTCACTGTGTAAATCTAAATCATCGAATGTTTTTTTATGTACAAAAGGACGGATAGGGTATTGTATTTTGGAAGCTAATAACAGTACTCGCGCTACAGTACCCGCACTGTACCCGCATCATAATTACCATAACTACCATAACTATCTAGGGGGCCGCAAAAACTCTAGCACTGAATTTTTTTTTTAAAGTATTAATACATATACAATGAAGTATTTATACATATGCACAGAAGTATTTATACCTATGAGGTGAACAATCTTTACGTAAATAATTCTCCCCAGCCAAATCTCCCAAACGTACCTGCACCATAAATACCTGTGAGGGACTATTCAAATTACACGGGAAAAAATTAAAAAATTATAAGAATAAATTTTTTACCTATATAAGCATGCCAACGTGGTACCATCCCAATTGTACCTACCCGCAGCGGGCAAATCGCGCAAAATCTCAAGGTAACACAGCCGCACCTGATCTCCGTGTGAATTCGGGAACAACCGACAAGTAATTATTTCCAGAATATATGCGCGCAGGTACTGGTCAACAACCGTCTGTTATTTATTTAAATTAGAACATTATTTAGAAGTAAATCCTATATTATTTAAATTAAATAAGGTACAATTTACATACCTGATCTGGACAATCCGGATAGTCCTTGAATTTAGCCATCAATTTTGCTAAGCTGGTGGTATTGGGCGAGATCTGGAGGTCTGCGTGTGAGTACCCCAGCAAGTCCATACACAATGGTCGGAAGTCCTCGTACTCGACGCCCGTCACAGGCTCCCCAATAATAGTCATACCCCACAGACAGTTAACATCATGTAGGGTGACTGTCATCTCAGCATGGGGGAATGAAAGGTGTGCGTCTCAGGACGCCATCGCTCGATGAGCCTGGAAGGTAAGCCCTCATCATGGTTCTCATCGGTCATCTGGGATAGCTGAAACAATTCCATCGCATGCAATGTCCCTCCGTACGCTAGCTGGTACTTTAGCCACATGCGGTTGTGACGAACTGTAACCGCATCCAAACCCAGCATTTAATTAAAAATTCAGGTCAAGTTCATTCAATATTCATAGAAAAAATTATGTTATTAGTATTTTTATAAATATGACTAATTTAGAACTTACCTCAGTGGCAGCCTCTAAAATTCGATGTTCCGCGTTTGGGTACCACAAAAAGTCACTGACCCTGTCAGTGCGACTCCGGATACCCGGAACATCTGCCAACGCACCGTCAATGTACTGGGAAATCTCGTACGGAGTGGCTATAGGGCCATGTTGTGTACCTCTACTGGAAGATGGTACTGAACCTTGCTTGTCCCCAAGCAACATCTAAACTTGGACTACAATTCGATCTCTTTGATACACCTTATATCAAGTATGTTTCTCAAATGAAAAATTTGTATGATCTTGGCAAAAATTAAAAATTTCATGCAAACTTCCCAAATTTCAAGTTTAACCCTCGGATAATTATGACTCAACCCATAATTTGATTACTCTAACTTTTATTTCCTTAAAGGTCTAGAATTTATGAACTTTGTTTACCCAAATTGATTAAAAGAAATGCTATCTTAAACGTGGAATTTTCAAATTCCCCCAAGCTTGAATCAAGCTTAGGTTAGAAATTTTGCGGACTACGTGTGTTGATACATGCATATTCTCATTTTTGTTGTTGCTTTTGATTTTTCTCACTTTAATTTTTCTTTCATGATTTAGCACTATTTTCCCTATCCTCATTTAAGCACCGGTTAGTTACAAGTAGTTAACTGTACCCAACCGTTCTAATTCAAGGGTGCTTTGCATGCTCTTAGTCTACCCTTCCACCAACATAAATGTTAATTTTATCGGGAGACTAGCGGAGCAAGAGTGCTAAGGACTCATAACCATAAGTACGTCATGAAGCCGTAACATAGGTCATTGGAGTCACCTTTTATTTTTCTAAAATTTTCAATTTTTAACCAAATTTCTCAACATATATGCACATATCATGAATACACACATCCCTAAGTATTCCTTCATACTTGTGGATATCCCAATTTTTCAAATTTTAAAATTCCCAAATCTAAATAGCTTCTCTAATCAATTTAAATTCCAAATGTCCTAATTTCATACGCCTTTATTTCCACAAAGTTTTTCGCCAAATTACGTGATCATTTCAAATTATTCCAAGGGTTTTACAAAAAATTCGAAAAAATTGTGCATGAATACTCCTAATTATTGTCAATCACCCAAATTTATCAACAAAATGCATGACACAAAACTAGGTAAACATCCTAACAAGTCGGACTGGACCCTATTCAAGGTTAGGTAAAACCCTAGTTTTAAACAAAAAATTTAAACATGCCTAAACTAAATGCAAGATACAATTGTGAATTTCAGTTTTTCATTTAACCCTCCCCCCAGCTTAAACAAAACATTGTCCTCAATGTGTCAATTCATACTAGAAGAGGAAATTAAAAAGAAAAATAGAAACTCACAAGATGTTGCTCGGTTTAACGTCGGGAGCTCGACTTGTTGTGGCTCAGTTTAAAGGTGGTGGATCATCGAGGGCAATTGCCTCCTTTTCGATGATCGGTTCATCTTGAATGAAATGTTTGAGCTGCTGTCTATTGACCTTGAATGAACCCGTTCTTTCGCTCCAGATTTCGAAGGCACCATGGTTGAAAACTCGTGATACTCGATATGGTCCTTGAAAACTTCTTCCGGTGTGTTTATCGTGCCAATGCCTTGTCTTCTCTTCTTGGTTCAAGGCAGCATTGATTATGGTGGGATGTGTTTCATTTGAGCCAAGAGATTCGTACTTGAGGGTTGTTGGCAATGGTTTGAGTTCGACCTTCGGTGGCGTTGTGCATGTTGAAATGGCAAAAACTGGGCTCTGCAAAGTTTCGTGCGGGTGGTTGTTTTTGTCGTTTTGAGCTGTTTCTTTATCGATTTCTTCCAGAATTTCATCCGGTTGTTCTCCTTCCTTTATCCTATCTAAATGATCATCAATTATAGAGTCTAAAACATCTACCCTGCATATCGAATCATTATCATTAGATGGAAATTGGAGAGATTTAAAAACGTTAAATTCAACATTTTCATCACCTATTCGGAAAGAAATCTTTCCATCACGCACATCTATGATTGCACCTGCTGTGGTTAGGAAATCACGTCCCAATAGAAGGGGAGTTTGTGTATCCTCTTCCATCTCCACCACAACAAAATCTACCGGTATGAAAAACTTACCAATTTTGACAATCGCATCCTCCATAATTCCTACCGGGTATCTAACGGATCTATCCGCTAATTGGAGTGACATTTTTGTTGGTTTCAATTCTCCTAGACCTAGCCTTTCATAAACCGCTTTTGGCATTAAACATACGCTAGCACCTAAATCACACAAACAATTATTGAATTTGGTCTCTCCAATTTTGCATGGAATAGTAAAACTACCGGGGTCCTTAAGTTTGGGAGGTAGTTTGGTCAAGAAAAGTGCACTACATTGCGCATTTAGGGAGATGGTTCCGACCTCTTCAAGTTTCTTTTTGTTTGACAACATTTCTTTGAGAAACTTGACATAGGTTGGCATTTGTGCAATTGCCTCGGTGAAAGGTATGGTAATGTTCAGTTTTTTCAATTGTTCAATGAATTTGGCATATTGTTGGTCTAGTTTGTTCTTTACCAACCGTTGTGGAAAAGGTAGGAACCTAAGAGGAGGAACATACTTTGGAGTTTCAGATTTTTGTACCTTTGTTGAGTTAGAATTACCCGTTTTGTGAGGCTCTTCCGGAGTTGTTGCAATTGGTGGATCAATTGGTGCGGCTGAAATCGGTTCAGATTGTGTGGATTGAGGGAGTCCTTGTGGTTGGATTGGTTCATCATATTCCTTATCACTCCTCAAAGTCACAGCATTTGCATACTCTCGTGGATTGATGTCGGGTTTGCCCGGAAGTGTTCCTTGTTGGCGAGAGGACGAAGATGCTTGTTGTGCTATTTGTGTCTCTAGCATCTTTGTCTTAGTTTCTAAAAACTCGAACCTATTGTTCATATTCCTCAAGGAATCCAAAATATCGGTATTGGTGTTTCTTTGTTGGTTCATGAACTCGTTTTGAGATATCACAAGGCCCTCTATCAATTTTTCTAGTTTGTTGTTTTGAGAAGGTCCTTGGTACGAGTTTTGGTTTGACCGATTTTGGAATTGATTGGAATTACCTTGATATTGGTTTGAGTTGTCATTTTCGGTCTTCCATTTAAAATTCGGATGGTTCCACCTTGAGTTAGGGTTGTATGCATTTGAATTGAAATTATCATTTGGCCTAACCTTATTGTAGATCGGGTCATTCCTCTTATCACCTTGATTGTAAAACATGGAGTTTACTTGCTCGACTTCCTCTCCTTCTATAAGGACTTGGCAATCGGCGGTGATATGAGTTGACTCTCCACAAATGCCGCATGAAGCCTTGTTCGTCACGGATTTGACGTTTTGCATTTGTGCCATTTGATGTTGCAAGGCTTCCATTTGGGCTCTCAAGGCGGTAACTTCATCGGTTTTCAGGATCCCCGGTATGGTTTGGGCTCGCCCACCTCTTTCGGCCGTCCATTCCCTTTGGTTGATCGCCATATCTTCAATCATCAACATTGCTTGTTCGGGATCCATCTTTGACATATTACCCCCTGCGGCTGAATTCAAGTGAGTCTTAGTGGCTATTGTGCAACCTGCAAAGAAAAATTGAAAAAGCAACCACATGTCAAGGCCATGGTTAGGGCACAAGCGTTGGAGCTCTGCCCATCTATCCCATGCCTCGGTCAAAGACTCTCCCTCGGCTTGCTTGAACGTCGTGATCTTTGTTCGGAAGTGTTGGGTTTTGGATGGAGGGAAGTATTTTCCTAAGAATAACTTCTCCATGTCGTCCCATCTTCTTATGTGGTCCCGATTCACGGTCCTTAGCCACGATCTTGCATTATCACGGAGGGATAGGTGGAAGCATTTGAGCTTGAGGTTGTCTAGCTCTTCTCCTTCTCTAGCGAAAGTTCCGCAAGATTCTTCAAAGACCGCCAAGTGGGCATGTGGATCTTCGTTTAGGGCTCCCCCAAACTGACTTTGGCCAAGCAAGTGGATGAGAGAGGGCTTGATTTCGCGTGGATCTTGGCCTTGAGGAATGAAACCGAAGCGGTGGCCTTGTTGATGGTTACGGCCATTTCCATTGTTGTTGTTGTTGTGTGGATCTGGTGGTGGTTGGTTGTTGTGTGGAGGAGGAGGTGGCAGATTGTTATTGAGATCGTGAAAGCCTTGATTGATAAGGCCTTCCGAAAATTCATCCTCTCCAAAGCTGCGTGGCATGCCTAGTTCGGGATCTAGACCCACCATTGGTTGAGAAAGAGAGGATTCGCCGGCTTTGATCTTCGCGGTTTGACTCCTTGTGACCGGTGCCAGCGCTCAAATCTATAAGAGAAGAGATGAGATGTGAAAGAGAGAGAATAGAAATAGAGAATAGTAAAGTGCAGAAAATTAAATAAGGAAAGTAAAATATTTTTGGATTTTTCTAAATAAGGAAAGTAAATTTCAGAAATTGTAAAAAAGGAAATAAACTATTTTTGGATTTTTAATTTTCTGAAAAGTAAATAAGGAAACTAAGAATTAAAAGTACTTTCCTAAAATAAAAACTAGTATCTATCCTATTCTCCCCGGCAACGGCGCCAAAAAGCTTGTTGAGTATTTTAGGTATGGTGTTTTTATACTCTTTTAACTTTTAAAATTTATAAACCTTCGTACCCAATTAATAGGTTAGTTGCAAGCGCACAACCTATCGATCGTAGTATTTAGGTGTCGATCCGTAGGGAGATAGGGAAACACTAATTTTTAATAAAGAAAACTACTTCTAAGACAAAACAATAAAAGTAAAAAGGGGGGTTTTGTGTAATTTCGTTTTTGAAGGAAAATTAAAGTAAATTAAAAGTTCGTAACAAAAAGCAATAAAATCGGGTGAAAATCAAGTTTGAGAAGTCTAGGGGTATTCGGTCCACAATCTCTTGCTAATTCTATCTACTCGGTTTGTTTAAATTCATGTTTGATTATGACGAGGTTTCTAACCTAAGTTAGCCTTTGGAACAAATATTAATACGAATACTTTGGGTGGACGGATTAATGTGCCTCGAATTCTAGGGCTGTCACTAACCTAGAGGGATATTTAATCACGTGCTTCAAAGTATATATCGATATTTGTTCTAAGGTGTCCTAATTAGGTTTTGACTTCACCGCTAAGTCCTTCACCAAATCCTAACCTTAATTTCTATTTTTCCAGATTTGAATACAAAAGTACGGTCGCTTATAATTCAAATCCTAAGGTATTTGCAATCACAATTTATACTATCCTATATGATCCTAATCTACTTTTAATCAAGAAGACTTAAGCGGGACGCTACAAGTCAAGCACAACAAGTTGCACTATCCTATATGATCCTAATCTACTTTGGGTCTAAATGATCAAAGCGGGACGCTACAATTCAAGTACAAATCATGGAACATCACAAATAATAAATCACAGAAATTAACATCAAATCAAACAATCATAATAAAAACTAAAATCCGAGTAAAATAGAATTAAACAAGTTCATGCTACATGACCTAAACCCCTAGAAAGAGAACTACTCTCTCTTGGAGAGATCCATAACAAAGATTGGCAAAAACAATAAGAAATAAGATAAAGAAATGATTACACCCTTTCTTAGATCTAAAACCTCGATCTTGCCGACTCCTTGCTTGAATCTTCTTCTTCTTCTTCTTCCTTGAAAAGCTTCGAGAATTTCTGCAGGATCTCTCTCTCAATATGTGGAAAATGGATATAATAATGGATATGTACAATAATGGATGATTCTTCATGTGGTCTCCTTAGCCTTATATAACGTTTTCTGAACTTGGAGATCAAGTCGTTTTATTTTCGGCGCCCACTAAGCCTACTAACTTCTATATTTCTAATTCTGTGATTCTGAATTTCGAGACTAAGTTATTCTAATTTTGGCACCCACTAAGCCCACTAACTTTCCATATTTAGCAGTTTTTCAGGCTGATGCGGCCATTGATACGGATGTACAGAATTATATATTCCGAATTTGGATTTGTTTCCTTCATGAAAGTTGTAGATCTCTTTGTCCTGGTTCCGTCAAGCTTTGAATCACCCAAATCGGAGTTCGTATGACCAAGATATGGCTAAAATACGAACTGTGTGTCGCTGAGTGCGGATCGAGTGCGGCCCGAGTGCGTCCGCACTGCGCTCGGACTTTTCTGTTTTCTGCGTCTGATGGCTGAGTGCGTCCGCACTCTGGGTCAGTGCGTCCGCACTGGGCTCGGTTTCTCCTGTTTTGCTCTGAAATTCAAACGGGCATAACTCATGATCCGTAACTCCGTTTTCAGTGTTCTACCACTTTTCGGAAAGCTTGCGAGAAGATCTACAATTTGCTCCATTTCCTGTAATTTAAATAGACTTCGGCAGTAACTTGATTCTTGAATATATTTCATTATATTCTCTACTAAAATACAAGATATTTGGTGTTATTATGTGATAAAAACTAGATCGAATGTATATATAATTTAGACCTATCAGGTACACCCCTACTGGAAGACGGTATATCTCTACTAGCCATGTTGTATTTGATAATTTTTGGCTATTAGTGTTGGTACCAATTTTGGTCAAATATGAGGATTTTGGTAAAATAACTCTACTTACATTTTGAAATTGGCCTAATTTAATGTTGGTGCTCAAGCAATTAATTTTGGTAAAATAAAGCTAATTAAATTTTGATACAAGTCTAATTTAATTTTGGTACTCAAAACAATTAATTTTGATCTTATTCTAATTAATTTTTGGTACAATTTTATTTAAATTTTGGTTCTAAATCCTAAATTAATATCTAATTATGAACCCTAAATCCTAAATCCTAAACTCTAAACCCTAAACCTAAATCCTAAACCTAAAAAGTAAACCTAATTACTATCCTAAACAAAAAATTAAAACTAGAAAATGAGAAGAAAACTTACCCGAGCTCGAAGGGATTGAAAGCTTCTTTGAATGGATACCAAAAATGAAACCAACGGTCCCTTTATATAGTCTCCCAGGGGGCCGCATCCGCATAGTGCGGATCCTGGGACCGCACGGGTGTTCTGCGGCCTGGGTAGAATTAGAGAAACTCGAATTTCAAAGTATTTTGGTTTTTTTTTTTTCAAATAATGTTATAAAAAAAAAAAATTGGCGCAAAATATGAGATATCTCATAGGATGCACTCTAAAGCTGAGCGGGTTTTCCCGATGGCATCGAGAATTTGGTTCACTGTCCGATGATACCGTCAGATCATATTCGTGCGGACCGTATAGAGCAAGTCGAAAACCGTCAAACTAAACCGTCCGCACGAATTGTACCACGATCGACGGTTTATAACGGGCATCGAAACCCCGTTCCCAAACATAAACCGTACCTTCGCTTCTCCCTCTCCGTCTTGGAAAAGTATCCTCCCAGGTACCGTAAAAGATTCCCCTCACTTTACGGTTTGAGATTAACTCCCATTGGCTTTGAGATTCGGCCTAGTACGGAGAGCAGTATTATTAGGCTTTGTGATTCGTGTCAAGTTAAAAAGAACGGTCCAGATCTACTAATTCTAAAATATTCCCTATTACTGTACCGGGGAGGATCTGAATTCCTCCGTCTCTTCCTCGTCCCCTTAGGCCCTTACCCTTAAAACCCTAAATTTGGGTTTTAACTTTTACATTGATTTATCCAGCAAAACCTTGTGGGAATTCACTGATGTCTGGCGAGGAGAAAGGCCGTGGCGGCGCCAATGGCAAAGGGAAGAAGAGGAAGTTTCTCCCTCATGGGAAACCTGTGAGAAAGGGGCTGTATCCGCTCCGACCTGGCGTGCAAGGTTTCTTTCTCACCTGCGATGGCGGTCGCGAGAGGCAAGCCACTAACGAAGCTCTTAATCTCCTCGACACGGTATTTTTTATTAATTATATTACATTATATCAGCGTTTACAGCAGACAATCAATTAACTTAAAAGCAAGCCGAGAAAGAAATATTGAAAGAGCCACAGGTGATATCTCATCGGTGCACAACCAATTAAAATAAGAAACCAACATTAATACATTGTTTAGTTACTTAACTGAACCTGAGCAGTCTAGTTCCAAACAATTAAAATACAAAAAAAAAACCTCAGTATTGAAACCAATGATGTTGGTTTCTTAACCAATCAGGTTTAGTGTGGGCATTATTACTGGACATTAAGAAAATGTGCCATTTTGGTGGATGGTTCTTATTGAAGTTGGTTTTTTTGTCATTTGATTTCAGTTTTATGAAGAGCTAGTGTACAAAAAGGATCCAAAAGCAGCACTTGGGATTAACCTTCCCAAGCCCTCAAATAAGAAGATCACATTTGCCGATTCTGATTCAGAATCTGATTCTGATTCTGGCTCCTCTGCTGAGAAAGGTGAAAAGGAGGAACAAAAAGAGGCTCCTAAATCAGAGACTGATGTCCATAATTCTGAAGAAAAGAGCGAAACAGTAGCAACTCAGCAAGACGAACATCTCAATACACCCGAAAATGGAGAAAAGGAAAGTGACCAAAATAAAGAGGAAAATGAGGAATCTCAACCCAAGAAAGCACGGGTTGAAAATGAAAAACCAATTGACGAGTTAATCAATGAGGAGCTTAGAGAAATGGGAGACCGAAAAAAGGCGAGTGTGTTCCAAAAGAGTTTGTCAATTCTAGCTTTTCTCTTTTTTATTTATTTAGGGTCATAGTACTGGTTGCTGACAGTTCACCCTGGATTGATACCTATACAAATATGCTATCGATTTTCTATAGTAATTTTATGTGATTGGCTTTTTGTTGTTGCATTTCTTAGTTGAACCTCGACATGAATTGCAGCTTAAATACACAGCTTCAGGAATTGAGTGTTGATAATGTTGTAGTCCTAGTACCAGAAATTATGATAATCCTTGTTTCTACCTAGCTGAAATATGTACTTACAATGGTTCAAATTGAAACACAACAGAGGAAATTTGTGGCTCTCGATTCAGGATGTAATGGTGTCATATTCATCCAAATGCAAAAGCACGAAGGGGAGCCAAGCCCTGTGGAAATAGTTCAACATATGATGAATTCGGCCTATACAACCAAAAAGCATATGTCAAGGTTATTTATCCATAGCCTGTCAATAAAGTTTTCGTATTTGGGTTTTTGGTGCTTTACCGAAAGTCCTCTTAAAATTTCAGCAAGACCCTAAATAACATTTGTAGATTAGAAAGTTTGATAAATGGAGGTACTTCTTATCTTTATTTTTAGCAATTTAAAGTTTAAGAGGATATGGGAGTTGCACTCAGATTATTTTGTATAATTCCATACCATATCATATGTTGGTACTCTACTGGTTCAATTTTAATGCCAACTCTGTCTAGGAAGAACATTTTTAGTACTATTTTTTCATTTTTTTTTTTTTTGGTTTGTGTTTAGTTGAGGTGTTAATTAAATAGGCATACTTCGTTGTTGTAAATTAGATTCATCCTGAGAGTGCTGCCAGTTGAGATTGTTTGTTATGCGTCTGAAGAGGAAATTACTAAAGCCATCAAGCCCCTGTTTGAAAAGCATTTCCCAGAGGATTCGTCCTCTCCCAAGAAGGTAATTCAATTTTTTCTGTTAAAACTTGTATGCTTCTTCTTCAATGTTTAGTCACAAATTAAGATGATCTATCACTACATTTGGTTAAAAATGAGGCTTTTCTGTTTGCATGCATTTACCCGAGCATTGGTCTTGAGTGTTTGCACAATTTGTTTTATATATAATTCTGGTGGAGATTCCTGTAGTGTAGACCAGTGCGAAGTCAGATAATATATGATGTACCTGTGTAAACAAGAAGCAATCTCACCAAACTGGGAGGATTTACCCCCTTTTCCTTCCATTTCCTCAATAATTTCAAAAAATGTGCACAAAACACCCCTCCTTTTTCAGTGATCGGTGGCAAATTAAAAGGATGAAAATAATTTGGTCTTGCAGTTTGCAGTGCTGTATGATGCAAGGGCAAATACAGGAATTGACAGGATGAAAATAATAAATGCTGTTGCAAAGTCTGTGCCAAAAGAACACAAGGTTGACCTAAGTAATCCCGACAAGACCATTGTAGTTCAGATAGCTAAGGTATGTTACTCCAATCTCTGATCAATCTCCCTTTAATTCCTATGGAAGTGATCCTTTATGCCCCTGGAAATCTCACATTATCCATGAACTCCTAATGAAATGAGAAATATCTTGTCCCACTGGAAAAGGTGGGAAAACCTTGATAGGGTAGTTTTCCAGCTATAATGGAAATGTGGAAATATTTCAACTTAACTGGGAAATTTTTTAAGATTCAGATTGCAATTTCAATATTTTAGCATCATACTTAAGTTTATCTTTGTTTGTTTTAATGCCAGACTAATTGCTTGGTGGGGGTTGTAGAAAGGTACAAGGAGCTCTCCAAATTCAACTTGAGACAGTTGACATCTCAGGAATAAACTGTAGGCTGTACTATTCTGTTTGGTTATTTATTTCGGAGATGGATTGTTAGTTCTCTTTAATCATAAATTTAATCAAATTTTAGTATTTAATAATTTTGTCCTCTTTTAGTACTTTTGTGATTTTCTTGCATATGTAAGTTCTGTGTATTATTTTTTTTTTGTGACGGGGTTTCCTTGTTACTGGCGGACATGTTTAGGATCACCAATGCATCAAAGGTGATACATGTATACTTTTTTACCCTCTTTGGTTCACACGAGGTGAAAGAGAAGGGGGGTGAAGAGCAGGAGGGGAGGGAAAAGAACGGAAAGGAAGATTATTATATTTTACTATATTAAGTTGGTATCAAAATAGTTAGAATACTAAAATAAGAAAATTTAAATACTCACTAGGAACAAAATATTTCTGTTTAAATTTAAATAATCAATCTGATTCAAGGTGAAACGCATGGAGCTTTTTTAGTATTCGTGCAGATTCTGTTTTGACGGTCTGGATCCAAACAGAAATATTTTGTTAGCTTAGGTGGTACGAATTCCCCAATTATATCCTTCAAAAATTGAGATGACCGGTTCAGCTTTTCCATTGTCGGCTCCCTTCAATCAATTTCTACTGGTTCGGAACTTGATGATTTCAAGGGCGCCAAGCCCAAAAAAGCAGAGAAAAGTTTGGGGTCCGATGCCCATCATTTCAATTTAATCTTGACGTCAATCTCTTCGTTCAAAAAATATCAAATTATTAGTCGGACAGTCGGACGAGCCACGGAAATTTTTATCTGACGATTGTTATTCGAAGTCCGCTTCCTCTGAGGTAACAGAATTATTCAGTTTCAATCTGGACCGTCCCATCAGAATCCGAACAAAAAAAAAAAAACCTGCAACGCACGGAGATCCTTTATGATTTGTGCTAGTATATAACGAACGGACCGGATTCAAATTCAAAATCCTTTTACCTTAGGTGATATGAATTATGTGCTTTTTAAAGAACACCAAGTTTGCAATTGCAATAATTCTAACTAACAAGTAGGACCATTGGAACACTCCGAAATAATTCGGAACAAAATTAGAACAACACAAGATCGGCTGGCAATTCAAGAAGCACAATAAAAATTAAGGTACTATATATTAACAAAATATGCCTAAAGAGAGAATGTGGACACATCTTTTTCCTTTTGTTTTGCAATCCCCCTCATGAAATTACAAAAATGGAAATGAATAAAACGCCCAATGATAACTCCTCTTAGGCAAGGAACAGTAAGATGTCAACTGTCTTGGCCATTAACCACTAAAAATGAAAAGAAAAACTGCAAGGATTCTTAAAAGGTTCACAGATTGCTAACAACTACCAACTATATATATTACAAGTCAGCATCCTTTTCTATGGAAAAGGAAATGAATAAAACGCTATATGGGATATGCTGGTAGATGCAAATCAAACACATATGAGATAGGTGAAGACACTTGCATAGGTCTTGCCGGCCCATAGACAGAAGAGAAAGTGCACAAATTTTCTTCATCAAAAGGAAATGACTCACTAAGAAAGAAGAAAACTTCTCTTGCCAATCTCTCCACCTGCAATGAAAAGGCATCATCAGATAACTAGTACAAGTGATTTGGTTGTATAAATACATAATTCTCAAGCCAAAGATTAGGTAAAACATACCTGAAGTTGTGCAAAATTGATGTTGTTCATAGTCAATACAACCCTAAGATTGTATAATTTGTCAACCAAAGATCTGACAGCAAGCCGCTCAAAGAATTCCTGCACTTCCTCAAGTTTCCAGCTTATGTCATTCGCCTCAAAATCTACACACCACACGACACAGCCTACCTCACTCCAAGGCACAGGTAATTTTTGCCCATTAGTCTCAGTTATAACACTGGAAATATCTATGACATTCCAAATTACACTTGTGCCCGGGATCAGAGAAGCCAGTTCAGGCGAGAAGGCACGCGGTGTTGCAGTGATTAGCTTTCTTGAGTTGTGATAACGAGAAAGCTTAGAAGAGAAGTTCAGATCCTTGTCAGACAATACGAGTATGTAGGCATCCTTGCTTCTTAACAAGGAATTGACGAAGGTGTGAAGTGAGGCTGGTTTATCTTCTTGCAAAGAAACTCTGGGTGAAGAGTGGACACTAGGCGAGGGAGAACTGCCACGTGCACAAGTACTAAGGTCATGGCTATAAAAGCACAATTCACCATTCCTACAACCCTAATATTACAAAAAAAAACAGAGAAAAAGATAAGTGTTATGAACAGAAGGGGACAAAAAAAAATAACTTATGTTCCTTTATGGTGTTATTGGAAGATTATCCACAGGGACTGGTAACTAGGGCCAATCTCAAGCTGATGAAACATCATTTGACAAGGTAATTAGGTTCCTTTGTCTTCTTTGCTCTTTTTTTCCAAATCAATGCTTAGGCAACAGTAAGAGTTCATCCCTGAATAAGACCTCATTTAATCTGCTGAAGTCGAGAACAAACTAAAATTAAATGAAAAGGAAATGACAACACTTTATATTGGTGACCTCCCCAACTAGCCCAAATTTTAACCCGTAAAATAATATACCTGAATTGTAAGGAAATATTTGCATAGAGGTTTTTCCGCTTGAAGCGAGTGAGAAAACTGGCACCACATGCCTTTGTTGCACATCCCATTGGCAAAGAACCTACACATTGTAGTACTTGTATCACTTTCTCTGAGTTGTGTGATTCCTTCAGTATGTCCATCATCAAAAATTAAGGGCGCTTGTGATTCTCCAGCTTGTTCAACCTTCATCTGATATATAACATGAGAATGATATATGTAATGTAAAGAAGAACTAGTCATTAAAAAGAATAACAGATCTCTGCATTGTAAGATATCATCTCCTTAGCCCTCATTTCCTGATTCTTGTCCTTTCGTGATTCTTTAATTATTTATCTATAAATTCTTTTTCCTCCAAAATTGCTGTCTTGGGCCTCTAGACTTAAAGGTGAATGCATTAATTTTATATTATCTTCCAAAATTTGTATCATAGATATCCTTGCATAAATGAAAGAGGTACACTTCCAAGAGGTGCATAGCTAACATATTTATTACAAACTAGGAGATATGTTGTGAAATTGGCACTATAAAAGTAAGTCTGGCAGAAAATGCTTAAGAGGGTAATACGGTATTTTTCAAAATGTAATAAATAAGGTAATTCCAAAACAATAACATGCCTTTTCTATATTTTGATACCAAATAAAACAATGTCTAGGATTTTACAACATCACCTCTTTCAGAAGCTTCCGGAATGTTTCTGCAATCATCAGGGTCTTAAAATCACTGGGGCCTACATAAGGTACAGCCTGGCAAACATTCTCCATGACAGGATCTAATTCTTGGGTTTCTATCTCTTCATCCTTCAAGTTAACAGAACTGAATGCTTCCACAAGTTCCCATTGTTTCAAATGAACTGGACGTTGGCAAGTGTGGTAGAAATTGGGAGGCTCAAAATATGCAGGTAGGTCAATTTTTGTTAAGATTGTTGGCCTGTACCGGTGCAGTGCGCTTACAACATCATCATCTGTGACATGAAAAATATTATTCTGTAAGGACTGCTGAATAAGCATCAAAGATTCTGTGTAACTGTCTGGAAATTTGCAGGGAACTGGAAATTATTTTTTTGGGTCCAGAGATGGATGCCTTCTACTTCCACTAATTTGCAAAATTGTCCATATGAACAGAGGTTGTAGCTATTTTTTTTTCAAAAAAAAAAACACTTGTGAAAAGATGCCTTAAATTTAAAAAGTTGCAAGTAAGTCCTTCCATTTCCACTAATTTGGAAAAGAGAAGGAAACAAACCATGATTCAATTAAAGGACTCAATTTTGAAACCTTTAATTTCTTCCTCAAAAATTAAAGGTTTCAAAATTGAGTCCCCTATTAACAAAGAAAAAAGAACTATGCTAAGGCAAGATGAGAGCTTAAGAAGGGAAGATTTGACATACAAATTTCAGAGATATTGTTGAGTGCAGATTGCACAAGATTGTGAAGCACGCACCACTCTTCTTCAAGCCGGCTATTAAGAATGAGAGAATCTGACAAGAAAGTTTTGTTTTTGTTCACCATTTGCTTCATCCGCTCAAGACGGTGCTTGTCCTATGACAGAAAAATGAATATTACATTATAGAATAATATGAACTATTTTAAATGGAAATAACTAATTAAGCCTGCTAAATATTACTCATTAAAATGCTTAACATTACAATACCAAATATTGATAAAATGGAATTCTTGTGAGCTGCTTTTCTATGAAATTGATCATTCTCACTAGATCATATTATCCTAAACCCTAATCCCTAAACTGTAATTTATTTTATTTTATTTAGGATCTTGGCAGTTTTATTATGTTCTTCTGAAGGAAGACAAAAGGAAGTAGAAAGATTTTGGGATAGAAGCCGCGGCTGTCTGGGTTGGGAAGGAAGGGAATATCATTTGATGGTTTAAATACACTTGGTTCAGGGTTTAGTGTTCATGCTGAATCGTAATCAGCTCAACACGGGCCATGTTGAAGAGATTTTTAAGGCCCAATCAACTTTACTATTATGTTGTCTAAAGATTCATTGTTAGATTGCTATGCAACCAAGCGTGTGGTAAAAAAAATCAACACACTATGACAGATAATAATCTATGACAACAACATTACTTTACATGGTTTGGGACATTGTATCACTCCTATCTATGACAACAACAAAAATAGGGGACGCACTGCTTGGGGCATTGTATCACTCCTATATTTTAAACTACAGCATAATTCTTTAAATTCATATTTTTCCTGTCCTAAGCCAGGAAAAAGGAGGAGGATTCATGATAGGCTTGGCGAGCCAACGGTTAAAAAACAGCCTCTTTATGGAAATGAAACCCTCACGAATTGGGCAGGAATAGTACTAGGATGGGTGACCTCCTGGGAAGTCCCCGTGTTGTTGATTCCGGTTGGGTTTCATTTCTAGCCTACCCCAACTTGTCAAGGAATAAAGGCTTTGAAGAAGAAGAATAAATAGATACCAAAAGAAAGGTTGTACCTTAAATATCCGTTGCCAAAATTGAAAAGCACATAAATTTCCCATATAGATATCTTCTTTCTTGAGTGGCAATAAGCCACGATTCTCATCTTCAAAGAAGTTGTCAATATAGCTAGAAAACTGCAAAAATAGAAAAAAATATACTGTGAGTTGACAACTGTTGTAAGATTATGTTTAACCAGTATTGCATCAGAATGTCTCATTTAAGCCTATATATTTTATCCCACATCGAAGGAGAATATATTTTAAAATATCTTATTCAGTTTGGGCATGTTTGTAAAGCAGGATAGATATATTCTCCTATTTTTGAAAGGCATACATGCAATAATTTTTTTTTGAGTTTTTTTTGTGTACACGGTTTTATTTCTTGGGAAAATACTCAAGAGAGTAACTTTCTTTCAGTGATGGTATGATTTTCCTTCTTGGGAAAATACTCAAGAGAGTAACTTTCTTTCAGTGATGGTATGATTTTTCTCAAAAAAAAAATTCCTAACTAATCTTGCCTTATTCTGTCCCATGAATGAGGAAAAGGAACCATTCATTTGACATCCCTTGAGAATCTCACTTCCCATGTCACCTTGAGAAACGAGTGTAACCTCTTCTGTTTGAAATGGGTAAGGCAAGTTGTACAAGAAAGAAAGAAAGTACTCACCAAACCTTGATTCCCAAAAGGATGAAGAATGGGAAGCGGCTGAATATCTTGCATAATGCCAATCAGGCTTCCCTCTCGAATCAAGCCAACCTCGCCGAACTTAAGAGTCAGCACCGAGGCTTCAAATGACAATGGGAGGCCATCAATTAACCGGCCATGGAATGTGGGCTCATATCGAGGCCTTGTAGATTGCAATTTCTCGAGTGCATTGATGTCAACTAGGTGTTTGAGGGCTTCTTCAACTAATTCTGGTTCGGGAGGATCAAGAGCCTTCCCCAAGAGAACTAGTATGCATTACACAAATTAAAAACTTTAGATGAAGTTCACTTCACAGCAATTAGTATACTTTCGTGGTACAATAGCAAACAAGCATGGTTTGAGACGGATAGGGCTTAGTTCTGACTTCTGACCAATAGACATAACATCACTGAAAGTTGAATACAAGGTTTACCTTTGGGGTCGTTGATAGCTTTGGAATCTGCACAGCATATCATTAGCACTTGCTCCCTTAAAGATAGTCTCAAAATTGCAGGAGATTCATGGTCTTGCAAGCTATTGTAAAATAAGTTGGTGACCAGTCGGTACACCTCACCATCACAAGTTCTACCAGTTCTGCCTCTTCTCTGTTCAGCCTATATTCATTTTGTTTTATTTTAATCAACATAAAGCATGAAGATATGTCAATAAAAATTAACCCCAATTAAGCCTTCTAGCTAAAAAATTTCCAATTTCACACAAAATAAACAAACAAGCAATGCAAGGGAGATCTGACTCATTAGGAGGGTAATGATGGTAGTTGTACTAAAAACATTGTTTTCAACTTACGAGCAAAGATTGGTTCAAGGATTACTTAGTCTTGTGCAATTAAGCGCCAACAGACCCCAAAAGATGGGCAGATACAATAAACCTACCTAAAGACTAAGGTGTTTGTATCTGATGCTAAAAACCTTTCAACAAAAACAAAAAAAATGGGTTTACAAGAAAGTAACAGGCAAGGCATTAGTATCTGTATCCAATGTTATAAACCTCTCCAGGAGCATGAATGAATCTGCTTGTTACTAACCTGAGACTTGGAGACCCACACGAGCTGTGACATGTTTGTTTTTCTGTTGTGATCCCAGTACACTTGCAGAGACCTACATGAATCGATCACATATGCTACGTCCGGAATTGTTACTGACGATTCAGCAATATTTGTTGCTAGTATGACCTGTAATGGAAAAGACGAAATGGGCATTGTAAAGATCTCATTTATTAGGACACAGCATAAAAGGAAACAAAAAGTACTACAAATGCAGATATGGCTTTAACAAGGACTGCCGTTTCTGACATTTATGTCATACAAATGTTACTTTTGACAATGCCAAATCATCATCAAAATAAAGGTGAAAATACCGATTTTATTTTTCTAGCATTAAAAAAATAATAAATTAAATTGGTAGCATCATTTTTCCAAAATTTCCAAAATCACAAAGGGTGAACAGCAATGAATCAGGTTTGTTTATAGTTCAGCTGCGCTGAGAGATGGAGAGAAACAGAAAATTATAAACAAACCTGAGCCGCAATGATTCATTGCGGCACACCCATTGTGGGCCCATGGGCATTGCAGTCCTGCTACTTGTAGAAATTTTGTAAAAATGATGTTACCAATTTAATTTATTAGTTTTTTAATACTATAAATAAAAGTAAAAATATACTGGCACTAGTGGTAGTACTTTCAGAAGAAAAAATAACAAATTGTACATGCAAAGACACCTGGTCAGCAAGGTTACAAGGGAGTAATTTACTAAATATTGTAAAAAGGTTAAGATGGGTTTTCCTGCCACTCACTATACTTTTGAGACTGACGAACCTTCAATAAGCCTATCTATGTAATGAAAACTGTACAAAAGGTTAAGATGGTGTCCAACAGCTATAGTTCTACAAAGTGGTATGGCAATACATGGTACTTCCCAAAGAGGGAAAAGTTAATATGAATGAACTGCAAAAGTAATAGTTTTACCTTTCTGCGAGTCTTGGAAGCTTTCATAGCTTGTAGAGCTTGATTTATGTCAATGCTTCGGTGAAGAATGTGCACTTCAAAAATGGATGCCAAATTTTTTAAATGATTCCATTGTTCCTCCAGTGCAAAGTACGTCGGGAGAAAGACCAATATGCCCTTTCCTATGTCCATCTCCTTAATGTGCAGATGAAATATGAGCTTGTGTATAAGCCAGTGCTCCTCTGCACTTACTTTTGCATCAGCAAGGGAATCGCCAATCATCCAGTTAGAGAATCTACCTGAGATGGAATCAATGTTCATCTCTAGAATATTACCAATCTGGTACAATTTAGTATGATATTACAAAAGAAAACAATATTTTTTTATGTAACGTGATGCAGAGAAATAGATTACTGGGGAAAAAATGGAACTATAATGTATATGAGTAAATAAATGAAATGAATTAAATATTAATTTTTTGCTCATTAAATTAATTTTTAAGTTGAAGTTCCAAATATAAAAGTCAAAGAGGTTCAAATGATATCTACACTATTAGAGAAGTTAATTATTTCCCCCTCTTTTTTACACCAACCAATCAAATTAAGCACATGTCAAATATAAAAATAGTTTCTTGTGTAAACAGGTAAACTATTCTTTAGTTGGATTGAGCAAGTGTTAGTGCAATTCTCTTCACATATGCGCTTGCTGGTTGGATGGTTTCGTTCTTTACTGCTTGTAATAGATGGCTAGAAGCCGAGTCCCTTACTGCACCTATAGTAAACTTTGATTGTAGAGTATGCTCCAAAAATATATTTTTTCGGTAATTTTTTCAACTTTTAACATCAATTAAAGACAATATAGAAAAGCAAGGTAAACAGAAGGAGATATATATAGGCTTTTATCTCATTCCTTTCTTTTTTTTCTTTTTATGAAGTGTATAAAGACAGACATTTTCATTAAATCACAGAATACATTAGTTCAATTATCGTGACAAAAAGAAATATACAATAATGAGATTAGGTAAGAAGAATTTACGTATGAGTTTACCTGCTCAAGGTAGGATACATTCCTTTGGTAAATTGCATGTTGTGGAGAGCTCGGGATTGCAATTACTTCAACTCTTTCACCCCTTCCCAAACCTCTGAAATAATCCCTGTATCTTCCAATTTCAGCTGTAGCAGACATCAGCACTAACCTACATAGAAATATGAAATCTGGTTTTTAGGGAAATCAGTGAACTATAATGATTTCATTCGAGTAACCACCAAGAATTACCATATTGACATGGAAATCTTACTACTGGACAAGAGCTAAAAAAAGCTGTGTTGAGATCAGAGATATGCATGGAATACATAGGGTAACAAGCTTTATTTATTGATATTATAAAAAAAATATAGAAAGCTGGCCAAGTAAACTGATTTTAACGAAATGGTAAAAAAACATTGTCATTGCAAAACTCTGTTAGGAATAATGTGAAAAGCCTGTCGTGTCCTATTGTTTTCTTGTTTCAATGGTGTCTGTGGTTTTCTTCTAAAGCAAGAAAAAGATAGTGATCTTCTTTGAAAAGCTCGACCAGTATAGACTGTGATTTGACAAAAAACCCATGCGAAGTCAGGTCTGGCTCCTCTGGATTAATTTTGAATAAAATAACTGAAGTCGTTAGAATTTCATGATGCTACAGAAGAAGAGTAGAAAATTCTAAAAGATGAACACAGATATGATAAACATAGAATAGTAAGAAAGTAATAAATGACCTAAAATCTTGTTTCTTCATCAAAAATTGCTTGACACATGCAAGGACAAGATCAGATTCAACAGATCTCTCATGAACCTCATCAAGTATTATGACCTTGTATTGGAGAGCTGCCATCCCCTTGTCTCGCATTTGCTCTAATAAAACACCAGCTGTCTTGAAGACGATTCTCGACCTGGTTTCATTAATGTTCAGTAAAACAGTGTCAAAGATTTTCTTTAACAAGTACAGATTTTTACTCGAACTACTTTAAAAATATATCAATCCACCTCCTCTAATTTTCACAAATTACGTGACATTAAACGGCAATTACAACATCAATTAGATAAACACAGCTAATTTCAAACACTGCATATCTGATTTAACTAACATCAAGTTACTATGAGTGAGGCTATGGTGCTATGCATAGCACCAATGGCTAGTGTACTACGGCTCAATATGATACTTTTTAAAATTCTAACGGTCGATCCGAACCGTTCAATGTGATATCCATATGAATATGTACTTGCAAACTAAATTTTATATTTTTTTGAATTTTTTTACTATTTTTTTAGATAGGTAGAAAAATCAGTGTTTTCTGAAAATTCTGGACCATCAAAATTCTACCTATCTAAAAAAATAGTAAAAATATTCGAAAAAATATAAAATTTAGTTTGCAAGTACATATTCATATGGTTATCACATTGAACGGTTGGATCGACCGTTAGGATTTTAAAAAGTACCATATTGAGCCGTAGTACACTAGCCATCCGTGCTATGCATAGCACCATAGCCTCACTCAGTTACTATATCTTACATTTATAGCTTTCAAGCAATCACTCAATAGTAATTTATCATATCAGACTCAAAAAAGAAATGATAAATATAACAATATTATTAAAAAGAAAAGAAAATTATAAGTACCTTTTGGAGTTATGATCCGAGACATTAGAATGGCCAATGTGGTACCCCACATCCCCTCCAACCTCACAATCAAGGGCTTTTGCAACAGTTCTAGCTATGGCAACAACGGCAAGCCTTCTAGGTTGTGTGCATAAAATCGGTTCCATGTTTTCTTCCAGAAGAAATCTCGGTATCTGAGAGCTCTTCCCTGCATCCCAGAAAAATAATCATTAAATAAATAAAATATTTATCAGGAAACAAACAATAAAATAACAGCTTATTCGCATTAGAAGATATTTAGAAATCTACGATACCAATACTTAAAACCTGATGCCTAGAGTAAAATACAATATAAAATAAGACAGCATTAAGCACCTTTTGTAACCCCGGATTGAACCCAAAATGTAAACATCAAGGATAGCCTATTAGCCTCTCTTACTCTACAAATAAAAATAGTTTAAATTCCATGTACAAATAGTAGAGAAATAAAGTTTTTTTTTTAAACTTGGCAGCAGCTGCCAAGGGAGTAGAGAAATAAAGTTATTATATACCGATCAAATCCTTAAATCCACAGAAAGAGAAAAAAGTCCAATCGTCTTATTCAAAACGCACAATAATTTTCTTCGTAACAGTGTCAACTTTCAATCAATATTTATAGCTTTAGACATAAAATTCCCAAAAACAAAAGAAGAGGAAAGAAAAACATGTCTTTCGCTTGGTATTTTCAACAAAAGTTAAAAAAAAAAGTTAGAAATTTTTTTTCTGCACGCACGCAGAAATATTAAAAAGGGGGAAAAGGAACGAAGTGGTGACAAGGGCTTTACCGCATCCTGTTTCGCCTACGATTAGTGTAACGCGATTCTCCTTTATCTTCTCGACGATTCTCTCGCGAAATGCCACGACAGGAAGCAGCGCCATAGTCGATTGCCTGTGCGACTCTCTCTCTCTCGAGATTTCTTTCTCGAGAAAATCAGAGCAAATGGGGAAGAAATAGAAAGCTTTTGCTCTAGTGAGCAATTAACATTTATTTCTGTCGTTTTGCTTTCTATAGTTGGTCATGGCTCGCTCGCTCCCTTCCAAAATAGTACCTTGCTCAAAACTGGTGCCAAAGATATTCCAAGTGAGCTCAGGCGGGGTCACTAGGTCAGTGACCGAGTCGGGATCCTCTGAGATCACTCAAATTTTAGAGTTTGGATCCGGACCGTCCGATTAGAAAGACAAATGCATTTAGCCTTTTTAATATTCGTGCAAAAAGAACGGACGGTTAAGATCTAACCTCAAATTTGAGTTCCTTCAGGTGATATGAATTCGTTAGTTCCCGAATGTCACGGGTTCCTCTAGGCCTTGTTCCGCAAGACATGGAATAAAGGGCGAAAGGATTATGGAATTAAGAATTGACCACTCTTCTAGTTTATTCCAAATGTGTTCGGCAATTCAACATTTGGAATAAGAAAAGTGAATAATTATTAAAATACAAAAATAGTAGAAAATGACTCTTATGACCTTGTTATATTATGATGCATCAAACAAAACTCAATAACATGCTATTGAGTTTCACAAATCATATGAACAAATAAAATTAAATAAAATACTGAATATGAGCACAAAATGAATGAAGAAAAAACATGGATAAAAAACAATTTAAAGCGATCAGTAACACCATATTACTTTGTCATATAAAAATTCAAAATGCCACATGTTTTCTCTATTGTTTGTTACTAAACTGTCACAACTCAAAAATACTTTCTATTGTTTGTTAGTCAACAAAAATCTAGTCTGACACCTAGATAAACTAACTTCATTACAAAATAGACATCGAATTACAATTCTTCATGTCCACGAGTGGTAGAAGTCACAAGGAGGTGGATGTGGGTTAGAGCTTGGAGTGCAAGGGGTAGCATAATCATCACCACTCATATTGGTATGTGTAGTACTGTTCATGTTTCTTGAACTGGCAGCAGGTGAAGCAGAAATAAGTGGAGTTTGAGAAGGGTATGGCATAAAAGTAGGATTAGCAGGTGGAGTTTGGGAAGGGTATGGCATAAAAGTAGGATTAACAGTAAAGGGAGTATTAGAAATACCATGTGGGTATGGCATAAAAGTAGGATTAGGAGAAGGGTACTGCAAAACAGATCCACCAATGTCTGAAATAAGTGGCAAACCTGCACGATAACGACACAACGTGTAGTCTACATATCCCCTTAACATGCCATCTACTTGATTAATGAAGCATCCTCTCACCCAATCATTTCCCAAAATAGCTAGCATATCATAATAGTCACTATGGAATGTGGATAATGTGGAATCTAATACACCATTTAATCTGTCAATGACCTCCTTTTGAACCTCTCCGTACTTCGGATTTTTCTGCAAATTGTCAGCCACCTTGTCAAGTGTTTCATTTCTTGATTGATGTTGGTTAAGAAAAGTATGAGCAATTTCAGTTTTCTTGTATTTTGCATTTTTCTTACTATTTCGTGAAGACTCGGCACGTGATGTATCACCTCTCTTACGCTTCTCTGCAACAGAGTTGGTACGCTCTTGTTCTATCTCTACTAAGGGGACTGATATCAGACTTATGGGACTGTTGGTATGAGGTGTTTGATTGGCAGTGTCGTCAGTATCAACTTGTCTAGGTTCATGCAATGATTCTCCCGTCTCTGAGCTATCTGAGTCTAGATTATGCATGATTGGAATGGTCGGATCTGTAGTTATTTGTTCATCACATGTTGCTATGTTACTTCCACATAACTCCTCCATGGCTTTAAACCAAGGAAACTTCTTATGATGATAAGGTTTATACCTTTTCTCATCTTTCTGAAAAAAAAATCAGACCCATTGTTATTACAAATATAAATCCCCATGATGTGTGCATAAAAGAAAGGGGATTCTAAAACTTCAATTGTATACTCCAGTTGCAAAAGTGTGCTAAAACTTCCCTTCTAGAGAGTATAAGGTGGAGGAGTTAAATGAAGTGCTTATGCAATGTTGTATACATAACTGTAATTAGTAACTGCAATTTTTAATATATAAAAAGGCATGAACAAATGTTGTTATAAGTACACACCTTGATGTATTCTTCCCATGCTTCTGGAGTCACATCAGGAATACCGTCAGCCTCGTTCCACCCATGTCCACTTCTACTAGCTAGGTCTTTGAAAAAAGAGAAGTCAGCTTTCAATGTCTTCCATCTATTTTTTAGAACTTGCAGGTGACGTTTGTTTTCAGCACTTCTGTAGTTAAATTGGCTTCCAATGTAATTCCATTCTTCTCCAGTAGGGTTAAGGTTACCTTCGTTTCTGGTATTCCTTGCTTTAAACCTCTCACCTACTAGAATTATAAGTAGCTCGGAATCTTGTCGAGTAAAAACTTTATCTTGTGGTGCTCGATACTTCTCAGTGTTTAGCTCAGATTGATTGTTTACACCCTTGCCACTTCCCTTCTTTCTACCCTTGTCACCCATTCTCGTGCTTGAACTTGTGTTTGAATCCATGAAGGGTATCCTTTGAAAAGACCAAGAAAATTTTAATGACCAATTGATCAATTATCCTTTACAGTGGTGTTTATAAAGCAATCAAAGTCTAACTATGTTACAAAGCTTAACTAAAGCATTTACAACAATCAAACATAATCTGTTTTGTAATTAGTCTGATTCTGGTAATCCACAGCACCAGTGTGTGTTGTACTATGCATAGCGCCAACATGTTGACAATTGAAAGTAAGACACTAATTATGTTGGTACCACTCTGTTCCTGACAATTACTATACATAACACACTAATCTTGATATCAAATAAATTCTAAGGTTTATATGATAATATTTGGCAATAGCTCCAATTAATCACATAAAAAAAGCAAGGTAATGCATCAGTATGAAAATAGTCAAGTAATTTATCTTGTCATACAAAGAGCAAAGTTTTTCCCTGTGCAGTATCTCAATTAGAAGCATGGAAGTTCAATTTTTGTAACATAAAACAAAGGTATTAGTCAGTAATAGAACCAATATCTTTTTTTTCCTCTTTTTGAGAAATATAACCAGTATCTTAACCTTCAGGTATCATGGCATAGCACTGAATACTGACAAGGTGCAAAGCCTTACTAAACATTATGTATTTTTACTGTCACTACATCTTGTCCTCACATAATATTGTATTTTGTATTATACCTAAATAATATAATGAGTCATATCTTTTGAAGAATAGTAATGGATTAATTTTTAATTTTGTCAAATAAAAAAGAAACTAAGAATAAAAAACATACAATAGCTAATTTACCATTTTATAAGACAAATAAAAAGCTTCATTTTTCAAGTGCCAATGTACAGTTTAGAGTGAGAACTCACTAGAGGGAGCAGCAATAGAGATTTAAGATGGGAGAATACAACAGAAAACTCTTGCAAGTTGTGGTGAAAGAAGCCATTGATATGCACGCCTAGAACATGTTCGTTAAAATCCCCAAGAAAGCTACAAGCTGGAGATTGAAGTATTAGGTGAGACTCAGAAATTTCTCAACTAAAATTGACATTATGGAACCCATTTGAAAGACAAAATTGTGTATATTATTCTGACCTTTGATTTCGTTGTTTTCTCGAAGAATTGCAGAAAAATGGCAAATAATGGGGGGAGAAAGTTATTTCTCTCCTCTGAAAGCGTGCATGGTAGATAAAAGAGGAAAATAAAAAATGAAATAGGTAGTGCCACATCAGCCTGGTGAGAACAAAATAAGGGCAAAAAAGTCAAATTGAATTCCATATTCCCGCTAAAAACCTAATTCCATGTCTCCCTTGGAATTAAAATGTTTGGAATAGTGTTTTTTCCACTTCCTCTAATCTGTTCAATTCCCATCCTGTTCGGCAAGACATGGAATTAGGTTTTTAGCGTTTGGGTGAAGTGAGAATACCGTTGTTCTCAGAATAGTATGCTATTCTCAATACATGTTTATCTAAATAACTTTTGAGCTATTCAGAACAGTTACTGTTCCGCTAACTCAGCTGAAAGTGAGAATAGCGAATTTGTAGAATCTAGATTAGTGAATATTGATTGAAAATTAGCTTTCTCATCTTTTTTTTATTCATTCTTCAACTGCTAGCTCTTTCTCTCTCCCCCAAAAAGTTACTTCTCCATGGAAATAACACACCGGCTCCTCTTCCTCCCAAAAGTTACTTCTCCATAGATCTACGACTTTGTATAGCGAGATTGCCGGAATGAACTATAAGACTATCTTCTAGGCCGCTAGGCGTAACAAGGAGTAGACAGAGATCTGACTTGTCGAGGTGCGAAGACGGTGGTCAAAGAATTGCACTTCGCCACTTGAGGTGCGAAGACAGTGGCCCTCTTTGCGATTTTCTTTTGCTTTATTTTGCTCAGTGTTGAGCTTGATTTCTTATGCTTAAGTCTATTTAGAGCAGAGCCGGCACTGGTGTTGTAGCTTTCTAGGTATAGGTGAAAGGTTCAAGTCCAACTCACTGAAACCCTATGAAAAGTCAATTTTTGCAATATTGCTTGTTCTTGTATTGTGATAGATTTTTGCTAGAACCTTAGTTTTCATCTTCTTATTCTCTTTGTGAATCAGTGAAAATTAAAACTAGCCTTTTGGATTAATGAAATATAAAGTAAATCAACCTCCTTCCTAACCAAATTCTTATTCATTTTTATGTTGTTGAATTGTAATATTGATTTTTTTTAAAGTGATATTGATTATTGATGTTACTTACATCTTCTTGCATTGTTGGATTTTGAATTGATTAAGATTTCGGTTGCGTAATGGAATTAATGTAATTGGCCTCAACTTCGTGGGTTTGTGAATGTCGTACTCTCCGGCCCTTTGTATTTGTACCACTCGGTACCAGTGGTGATTTTGAAATAGAGTTGTTTGTGAAAAATATTATTAGATTACATACCAATTCAAGCAAAATTTTGATAATTTAAATTGTCAAAATTTTAGGAAACAGTGTGCTACTGCTTAATTACATTTCAATAATAGATGCTACAATTGTTTCCAACAAGCAATAGTTCCTCGCACACCAGTAAAAATAATTGTACTAATTGCTTAATTTCTAGTAGTGTAATTTTCAGAAAAATACATGTGTTCTGTCATTTCGACTGTGCAAGTCATGATTAATACACGCCATTTTTTTTCCGTAAAAGTATTCTGTCTGTTCGAAATTTTGAAGTTACCGTTTTTGTAAACAAAAAAGTATTTGTAAATTAAGAAAGTAATTATATTTAAGAGGAATGCAATTATGCATGGTCGATATTTTTTTAACCAGCGGCGCCAACCTTTCTATTGTTGCATGCTTGTAACAACAACAAAAATTCATTGGTATGTCAAGTCTCAATTAAAGTTGGGCATGATTTGAGAATATCAAAACTAGAATATATTGACAAACTTTAGTATATTGATTTTTGAAGCCATTGATGTAACCCACTACATGGATGTTACAAATATTTCTATTACATAATGTTATTAAAAATTTATATTTGAATAATTAATTAAACAAGTAGCATTATTAACTCATTATTAAGTATGCATTACTGAAATGAGGAATTCATAAATTGAATTTTATTTGATAATTGTTTTATTAGTATTGATTAGTTGTCAAAATCTTTTACATTGGTTCTCCCCTCTTTGAAATTGTATCATCATGACACTGTTCGAGCAAAAAAATGATAAAAAAATATTTATCCAAACAGAAAAAAAAATGACATTGTTCGGGTAAAAAAATGCACAAAGACACAAGCAAGCCTAATTAATAATTGTGGATAGAGGAGATAACTCAACTAAACAAAGAATAGTGAGAAGATATCACGAGATAAAATTCATAATTGTTTAAAAAACGGTTTTACAATTTGAGTTTGACTCCTCATATAATCTTACTCTTAACTCCAACACCTACCTAAACATTAAGGGCCTGTTCGGCAGCATCCAATACCATGGGAACTTCGGGAAAAAAATGAGGTTATAGTTATTTTTCCTAATAAGATGTTCGGAGGTCTAGTTTTAATTCCTATTTGTAATATCTTGTGGGTTTTCTTTCTATCTCTTACCTTGTAATTCATGAAGAAAAATGAACTCTCACCTCTCTTTTTTTTCCCAACTTCTGATCTCTTTGCTGGATCAAAAATCACTTGAGCAAAAAAATTAATTAAACTCAATGGAATAAGAAAGAGTATGCAGAATCTTGTTAATAATACTAAAATTCCAAACAATAATTTATAGTGACAATAATACCTCACTGCAACATAATTGTTAAGGTGAGTACCAAATTCTCTTCTCATTGTTCGTTAATCAAGCATTTCTTTGCTAGAGCAAAATCAAGCCTTTCTTATTTTCATTTGCTGGAAATACTACTTTTCTTTTTTTAAGAAAAACAAGGGTCTAATCTAAGTCCTCATTTGTTCTATTTATTAAATTGATTAAATTATAATTAGACCAAAATAGTTTAAAATACATAAATACAAAAATTAAAACACAAGACTAGTAATAACTTCAAATAGCATTTCAACAATACAATAATAATTGATCAAACACAAAACTAAAAATAATTAAACAACATAATTTAAAAGTACAAGAAATTTTAATTGAACAAAACACAAGACAAATTTTTAAGTTAAGTTCAAACTCTAACGTAAAACATAATCACCCTAACATCCTAACAACTTTCTCATGTATTTGCCGAACACCTATATTCTAAAATTTCCCATGGGTTTAATGATTTTGGTTTTGATAAATTGAAATTCCTATTTCCATATTGAAAATTTTCATACCCACAAAATTTTCATGTTAACTAAGTTTTCTCTTCCCAGGATGCTTCTAATATCCTCTTAAAGACCTAATACAACGTAAACATCAAAATAGTAACTCTCTTTTTATTTTAATAACAACATGTACAATTTACACTTAACTAATTAATGACGTAAATCTCAAAACAGATGACACTTCAGTACATCATTTTGACCATGGCTCGTTCTACTTATGGAACAATTCAAAACATAAAAGTCGTGACTAGGGTGTTAATGGCATCCTTTTATCCGTTTACTCGATCCGTACCGTATTCGATAAGACGGGTACGGGTAAGATTTTTTTTTCGTAAACTTATCGGGTACGGATACGCGTAAATATTTTTATTTCGTACTCGTTACAAGATCGGGTAATTATAAAAAAATTATATATATTATATATATTAATAAGCAATGAATATATATTCTTCAACTACTCTTCATTATACTTAATTAACTATTAATATACGTAAACAAATTCCAACAGATCCTAATAAAGTTTAGACTCATTTAAAACATGTTTATATATTTGTGAAGTGAATATGTTTTAATATTTTATTTATTAAATAATAAAAATAATTATTATATTAACATTACTCGTTATATGTCCACTACCGTTTCGTTATCCAACAACCATAACAGATAATGATAAAATACAAATAAGATAATTCATAACGGATAAAAATATGATACGAACAAGAACAATTTGTAATGAATACGGATATAAAAATACTTCCACCCAACCTATACGATACCCGTTAACACCACTAGTCGGCACACATATTTAAAATTTCCACATAGGTTTCTCGTACGAAAGAGTCTTGGTCAAAATACATAAACACATCAATCCAAAATATTTGGGATGGTGTCTGTCTGTTATGCTTTTTATTTTTTAGTTTTATTTTACGGTAACATGCCACGTAGGCTACTTCTGGTACGTTGTATCGCGAACGATGTCACATTATATCTTGAAAAGAAATATTATAATATTTAAAAAAACTAAATAATTAATCTTTTTTCATATTTATCAAGATCACAGTTTAAAATTACGGACCTAACAATATATTTAATATGGTACTAAAGTGCATTGATGTGAGTCTACATTTTAAAACTGCGGTACTGTACAGAGTTTCTACTCAGAAACTCACCCCATGTAACCACTATCGGTTAATGAAAATGAGGGCCTGACCCTTATTGTTTCTCAAAAAAAAAACTGCGGTACTAATTTCTTGATAAATAAAATTATATAGTTTATTTTTTTAAAGATGGTAAATAAAAAAATTATGCATTATATAACTGCATGATAAATTACTATTGAGAATCGATGAATCATGTCCGACATAAGTACATCTGTACATGTTAATATCGTTTTTAGATTTCAAACTGGTTATAAAAAATGATTGTTTAAGTCGATTAGTTGTTGGTGATGACTAAATTATTACAATTTTGCGACTAATAAATTAATTATTTTCTATCATGATCGAGTATTCCTAATCGCTTAATGCTTAACGGTACCATATTCATCCGACGAACATATACCATTATTTATAACATTGCTTCAAACCATTCCCCTTCCTCTCTAATTCATCACAGATCCGGGTTGCGTTGACCCAATCTAATTTATTTAAAATTTAAATATAATTAAATTATATTTATTGCTACATGCCTACATATTGATGACAAAAGAGTACTAGTAAATGTTGAGAGATGGTTTGAATCTTGCCTGCCATACAAAGGTGGCGGGAGTTTGAATCTCACACCTTTGTGTATGTCTATCTCACATCAGCTTTCTTTTTTACCCTCATGTGTTTGTTCAACATTTAAGAACATGAACATCTCATCCTCACACTTGTAAATATATAAATTTTAACAGCACCATCAATTTTTGAAAAATACTTTTCAATCGCTTTCAAACAACCTACGCTGCTGCAATACATTCAAATTTCAATCTAATTCCAGTTTTGTAAGCTACCTTTAATATTTTAATATATTTTCTTGACGTCTCTGTAATTTCTATTTTTTTTTTCTTGTCATTGATATTTGAAACAATTACAAACAATGACATGTTATCTTTAGCAAGATTATTAATTTAAATATTAATATAGTTTCACATTTCTGCAATTAAAATTACAATTGTCACGTCGGTATTTACTTTTTTCTTTAGCACGATGACTTTGAAAAAAATATCGTCCTCTTAACAAGATTTTTTTAATCCCAAGCTATTTTCATTCTCTGAATCTGGACAAGAAAAATGTAGCGTTAGTACGCAAAATAACTTAATAGTATAAATTGTCTAATAAGTCAATTACTATGTACGACATATCATAGAAAGCAGTTATTTATTCCGGTACCGCTTGGATCTACTTTTGAATTTGAGAAATCATATAAAATATGTTAAGTATCGTTATGTTATTTATGAGATTTATCAACTTATTTATTTATTTTATAGAAAAAGTGATATATTGATATATAATTTACATTGGGTCTGGCTGCTAGTGTTCAAAATTTATAAATTTCAAATTTATTTGGTATGAAGTCGAGCGATGAAAATAGAATGTATTAAAATATTTATTTTTTATTATTTTTTACCGCTTAACTTGATACCGAGTGAATTAAAAAATTATAATTTTATATGCAAATATGTAGATGAAGCTTGTTCGTTGGCCAAATGGTAGAACAAAGTTTCACTACAGACGGATATGTAGCTTTTAACCTTATTCGACTCTTAACTAGGACTGCAAGTGCACAATCCTGTCGTGTAGTCTATTCAGGTATCGATCCACAGGGACGACTCACTTTCTAAATTTCTACTCTATCTAGTTAGGTACTAGAAGTTTGAAGGTTGTGTGTTTGTCTATTCCTAAGTTTTGTAACGAATGTATGAACAAATAAACGAATGTATGAACAAATCTAATGAACAATGTATGAACAGAAATGAAATCAATTAAATGTTTTGTTTTGGACTATTGTATAAAAAGGGCGTTTCAAGGGTTTCAGATTTCATCTTCAACTTTGCTGCTCTGGACCTGCCACGCGACCCGCATACTCTTGTATGCGACTCTTGTGACGCGACCCGCATGCTCTCGCATGCGACCCGCGTGGCCCTCAAGCGCTCTGGACCTGTCACGCGACCCGCGTGCTCTCACACGCGACCCGCATGGTCTCACACGCGACCCGCATGGTCCCTTAAGCTGAGTCTGCACATGTTTGTTTCTGGTTGTTTAAGTCGTGTAAGGCTCGATTGACCGTACCTAATGTCAGTAAACCTCAACTCTCGTGTGTTGGCTTAACAGACCTGGTTTGGAAATGCAATTTCACCTTCCTAGGTTTGATCAAGCTGTTTAATCAAACCTAAGTTCTCAGTTCTGTTTACTAAAGGTATCCACAAGTGAAAATTTCACCTCTCGGCTACTATTGACCTCACCTTTCGGTTCTCAGACCTACCTCATATACTTAACCTAATTTGCAAGAAACATCAAGGCCTTATTACAAGAAGAAATACCAAAGGCATTCAACAGTAGACAATCAAGAATCAATCAAGCAATTTAGATCAAGCAATCACAAATAATACAAGAATCAAGGAAACACGAAATATCAATCAGATTCAATCCATGTGCATAATCAAACAAAGTTTAAGACTACATCCAAACCCCTGAAACTACAAATCTACTCAGACATGCTAAAAGACAAAGTAAAAGAGAGATAGAGAGTGCAAATCATGATGAGAGGTGAGAGATTGAAGAGGATCGAAGCTTCAGGAATCTTCTTCTCCAAATCGACTCCTTCTTAGCTCCAGATCGGCTCCAGATCGCCTCTCCTCTTCTCTGGCGCCAAGCTCTCTCTTCAAACTCGATCAGATCTATTTTCTGTGAAAAATCGTGGATCCTCTTTCCTGCGCCAGGCCTTCTGTATTTATAGACTCCTTAACGGGCTTCAATTGGGCCCTGGCGCATTTAATTCGACGCGACCCGCATCAGATGGGATGCGACCCGCGTCAGGTAGAGCTGATGTGCGCTATGAGGGTCGCGTCTGAGGTCGCGTCTGGGCTGCGATGCGACCCGCGTCATGTGGGACGCGACTCGCGTGGGGAATGTCAGAACTCTGCCTGTTTTCGCCTATTTCCTGCAAAATCAACCACAAAATGCAGCAGTACCATATTCTATTGATTTTCAATGTAAACTATGCAATTTAGTGGTCAAAAACATAAGGTCTGGTCTGAAAATAGGTCGAAACAATAGATCAAATATAAAGATATGAAAGCTCTTATAAAGGAGATCGATTTGAACAATTTGAATTTTTCATTTTTAAAATTGATCCGATAGATTTTGAACTGTATGACTTCAGTTGAAATTCTAATATTAGAACACTAACCATGCTCATTTAGATTATAAAAACAAATTATTTTTGTCATTCCAATTTTCTCACTATGCTGCGGACGAACAATGTAGTGTTCGGTGTTCTATGTGCCATGTTTCGGCATGCACAAAACCCGAGCCTTATCATGTCCATGCATTGAAAATTTGAAACGTATCATGCCGTGCTCTGTCACATGGCACCTGCGATAGGTACAACACGAACATCGACATTGCACGCAATGGCATAAATAGGCAGAGAGAATGGGGTGCTAAACACGTCTATAAATTGAAATTTTTTAATTTTATCTTTAAAAAAATTATACTATTTATAAAATAAGAATAAAGATGTTGTCCCCCCACTCCAGTCCCCTAAACGTCCCTCCCAATTCTAACTAACTTTGTCAATCATTAAACCACCTTGAAAAATGTGTAAAACGTGTAAAAGATGAGTCCAGTTTTTTTCTTTAAATACTTGATATCATAATATAAATACTTGATGAATTATATATGAATATTTGATAACTTAGGTATGAATACTTTCCATATTTGAGTCCAGTTTTTTTCTTTAAATACTTGATATCTTAAGTATGAATATTTGATGAATTATATATAAATATTTGATATGTTAGGTATGAATACTTTTCATTTTGTATGAATACTTTCCATATTTGAATATTTGATACCTTGAAAAACGTGTAAAAGTATGTCATCATGGATCTCATTTGAAAGAGAAAAAAAAAATAGAATACGTTCGTGGTTTTAGATTTGCAAAATTCCTCATAGATCGTCTCAAAAATTGGTTAGATTGAACGGAGAAAAAAAAAACCACCTTGAAAAACGTGTAAAAGATGAGTAGGTATTGTGTCCAGTTTTTTTTTATGTACTTGATATCTTAGGTATGAATACTTGATGAATTATATATGAATACTTGATGAATTATATATGAATACTTGATATCTTAGGTATTCATACTTTCCATTTTGTATGTGAATTAATTTAATCAATGAATGGGGGACTGGTGGTGTGATCCACGTGACTTTTTGGTTGTGGTCCCCAATGCAGTCTGACAGTTACTGCCCCCGAAAAGTAATGGTCCCCAGTTTGTATGTGAATTAATACTTGATATCTTAGGTATGAATACTTCATATCTTAGGTATTCATACTTTCCATTTTGGGACTGAATTAATGTATGTTGAATGGGGGACTGACAGTTGTACTTTGACAGTTAGAGGGATGTTTAGGTGACTGAATGGGGGACAGTTAGTCGATCCCATAAAATAATATTACAAAATATTTATTTACACAACTTTCTATCTCAATTTTCTTATTTTGTCAATTTCAGAGTGTCGTGTCAAGATTTGGACCAACCGTGTCGGATTTTAAAATTTCGCAGAAATGATAAATTGGAATTGAAAAGAGAAACAAAAATTTCTTCAATTCCTTTATTTTGAAGAGAAATAAATTTATTAAACCGGCACGGTGATCTCATTTTTTAGAAATCAATTTATTTCTCTTTCCAATTTTTGTTTCTCTTTTCAATTTCTGTTTCAACTTTCTATCTTATATTCTCCGTAAAATTCCCGCCTATAAAATCACCGTACCGGGTTTTAAAATAACTATAACATCATTTTTTCCCAAAATTTCCATGGTATTGGATGCTGCCGAACATGCCCTTAATGTTTAGGTAGGTGTTGGAGTTAAGAGTAAGGTTATATGAGGAGTCAAACTCAAATTGTAAAACCGTTTTTTAAATCATTATGAATTTTATCTCGTGATATCTTCTCACTATTCTTTGTTTAGTTGGGTTATCTCCTCTATCCACAATTATTAATTAGGCTTGCTTGTGTCTTTGTGCATTTTTTTACCCGAACAGTGTCATGATGATACAATTTTTTTTTCTTTGTGCAACTTTTTTTTTATCTGTTTGGATAATTTTTTTTTATCATTTTTTTGCTCGAACAGTGTCATGATGATACAATTTCAGAGAGGGGAGAACCAATGTAAAAGATTTTGACAACTAATCAATTAGATAAAACAATTATCAAATAAAATTCAATTTATGGATTCCTTCAGTAATGCATACTAAATAATGAGTTAATAATGCTCCTCGTTTAATTAATTATCCAAATATAAATTTTTAGTAACATTATGTAATAGAAATATTTGTAACATCCATGTAGTGGGTTACATCAATGGCTTCAAAAATCAATATACTAAAATTTGTCAATATATTATAGTTTTGATATTTTCAAATCATGGTCAACTTTAATTGAGACTTGAACGTACCAATGAATTTTTGTTGTTGTTACAAGCTTGCAACAATAAAAACCGACATTTTTATTAATATCCAAAGTTTAATACAAATTATTAATTATGCCCAGAGTTCAAAACTTTCGCTAAAAATACCCAAACCGGCCAGAAAATGGCCGGTTTACTCCCCCACTAAACCGGCCATTTTCTGGCCGGTTTACTCATTTTTTTTTTTTAAGACTATGAATAGCAAAATAGTAAAATCTAACACTAAAAATTGAAAATTTTTGTTTAAATTTTTTGTTAGATTATTTCTTGTGATTTATAATTACCATATTTATACTAAAATACACTGGATTACTGGAAATTATGTTGAATTACACTATATTACAATAAATTATGTTGAATTACACTAAATTACAATAACTTCACTAATTACGCAAAATTACGCTCAAGTAGACCGATTTTGGGACGGCATCTCTGCCGGAGGTCATGGCTGTGACGGCATCTCTGCCGGACCCTGCAATCATACACATAAATTATTAAATTTGATCTGAATGAAGAAATTTATTAAAACCTGACAGATACTGAAGTATGACATACATGAGGCTGCACCGGACGTCCATGCTCGTCGTACCATGCCTGCCACGCAACGTTGGAAGTTTCGCCTTTTCAGTGTACCGTAATGTAATGTAATTTAGTGACGGCGAAAAACAACGGTGAAACTTCAAACGGTCATAAAACGGCGCTCGAGTGTCCGATTTCAGCAAATGACCACTTTTCGGAAAGCTTGCGAAAAGACGCATGCGTCAGTGCCTACGATGCCGGATTTTGAAATTCAGAATCGCCAAAAAACTAAGGGAAGAGCCTCAAAACTTGAGTTGAAGTTTCCGATTAAGATTTTCGTTTCTATTATTCAATCCAAGTAGCTCAGTAAATTAGTTACATAATGAACTTGTAGAATACCAGTTTTTACTATTTTTCGGAATTTTTTTCCTATTTTTTTTGATTCACGAAAGATGGCACATAATCGGTCTACTTTAGCGTAATTTTGCGTAATTAGCGAAGTTATTGTAATTTAGTGTAATTCAACATAATTTATTGTAATATAGTGTAATTCAACATAATTTCCAGTAATTTAGTGTATTTTAGTATAAATATGGTAATTATAAATCACAAGAAATAATCTAACAAAAAATAAACAAAATTTTTCAATTTTTAGTGTTAGATTTTACTATTTTGCTATTCATAGTCTTAAAAAAAAAAAAAATGAGTAAACCGGCCATTTTCTGACCGGTTTGGGTATTTTTAGCGAAAGTTTTGAACTCTGGACATAATTAATAATTTGTATTAAACTTTGGATATTAATAAAAATGTCGGATAAAATGGTTGGCGCCGCTGGTTAAAAAAATATCAACCTTGAATTATTGCATTCCTCTTAAGTATAATTATTTTCTTAATTTACAAATACTTTTTTCTTTACAAAAACAGTAACTTCAAAATTTCGAACAGATGGAATACTTTTACGAAAAAAAAATGGCACGTATTAATCATGACTTGCACAGTCGAAATGACAGAAATGACAGAACACTGACCTAATCCTTTTAAGAATCGATACGCTCGGTGCATATGCTCCCGCTCCGCGTCCTTTCTCTGGGGTCCGAACTCAGAAAACAGAAGCATTTGGTATTCTGACATCTGCCAGCCTCGCAGTCCACCGGGAAACGGTGCCTTGGAAAGGAGCGAGCGAGCCATGACCAACAATAGAAAGCAAAACGACGGAAAGAAAGAAACGTTAATTGCTTACTGGAGCAAAAGCTTGCTCTTTCTTTCCCATTTGCTCTGAGTTTCTCGAGAGAGAAATCTCGAAGAGAGAGAGAGAGAGAGTCGCACAGGCAATCGACTATGGCGCTGCTTCCTGTCGTGGCATTTCGCGAGAGAATCGACGAGAAGATAAAGAAGAATCGCGTTACACTAATCGTAGGCGAAACAGGATGCGGTAAAGCCCTTGTCACCACTTCGTTCCTTTCCCCCTTTTTAATATTTCTGCGTGCGTGCAGAAAAAAAATTTCTAACTTTTTTTTTTTTTAACTTTTGTTGAAAATACCAAGCGAAAGACATGTTTTTCTTTCCTCTTCTTTTGTTTTTGAGAATTTTATGTCTATAGCTCGAAATACCGATTGAAAGTTGACACTGTTATGCAAGAAAAATATTGTGCGTTTTGAGTAAGACGATTGGATTTTGTTTTCTTTCTGTGGGTTTAAGGACTTGATCAGTATATTATAACTTTATTTCTCTACTATTTGTACTTAAAAATTTAATCTATTCTTATTTGTTGAGTAAGAGAGGCTATCCTGGATGTTTACATTTTTGGTCTTCAATCCGGGGTTACAAAAGGTGCTGAAAGCTGTCTTATTCTGTATTCTAATTTACTCTAGGCACCGGGTTTTAGAGTAGCAATCCTAGATTTCTAAAGATCTTCTAATGCGAATAAGCTGTTATTTTATTGTTTGTTTCCTGATAAACATTTTATTTATTTAGTGATTATTTTTCTGGGATGCAGGGAAGAGCTCTCAGATACCGATATTTCTGGCTTGCCGTTGTTGCCATAGCTAGAACTGTTGCAAAAGCCCTTGATTGTGAGGTTGGAGGGGATGTGGGGTACCACATTGGCCATTCTAATGTCTCGGATCATAACTCCAAAAGGTACTTATAATTTTCTTTTTGTTTTCAATAATATTGTGATACTTTTCATTTTTCTTTTTTGAGTCGACATGATAAATTACTATTGAGTGATTGCTTGAAAGCTATAGATTTTAGATATAGTAACTTGATGTTAGTTAAATCAGATATGCAGTGTTTGAAATTAGCTGTGTTTATCTAGTTAATGTTGTAATTGCCATTTAATGTCACGTAATTTGTGAAAATTAGAGGAGGTGGATTGACATTATATTTAAAGTAGTTGGAGTAAAAAATCTGGGCTTATTAAGGGAAATCTTTGACACTGTTTTACTGAACATTAATGGAACCAGGTCGAGAATTGTCTTCAAGACAGCTGGTGTTTTATTAGAGCAAATGCGAGATAAGGGGATGGCGGCTCTCCAATACAAGGTCATAATACTCGACGAGGTTCATGAGCGATCTGTTGAATCTGATCTTGTCCTTGCATGTGTCAAGCAATTTCTGATGAAGAAACAAGATTTTAGGTCATTTCTCATTTTGTTACTATTCTATGTTTGCCATATCTGTGTTCATCTTTTAGAATTTTACTCTTCTTCTGTAGCATTATGAAATTCTAATGACTTCAGTTATTTTATTCAAAATTAATCCAGAGGAGCCAGACCTGACTTCGCATGGGTTTTTTGTCAAATCACTGTCTATGCTGGTCGAACTTTTAAGAAAAGATCACTAACTATCCTTTGCTTGATTTAGAAGGAAACCACAGACACCATTGAAAGAAGAACACATCATGACACCGCCAGTGGCTTTTCGCATTATTCCTGATAGAATCTTGTTTTGCCAATGTTTTTTACCATTTCTGTTAAAATAGTTTCCTTGGCCAGCTTGCCATCTAATTGGAAATATCCTGTTAAAATGGTTGAAAAATTCTGTAAAGTAATTAAAAATATCCTGTAAACTAATTAGAAAATTAAAATTTGATGTGATGAATTTGATAAACATACAACCAAAATTCTACAGACCTCAAATCTTTTATTTGGTATTTCTACAAACTTGCTAGAATAAATCAACAAGTTAATATAGGAATCTTAAACATATCTCAGGTTGAGCTTGAGCGTACAGCAATAGAGGGACAAGATAAAGAGGGTACAGCAGTACCACCTATGCAAACTGACGACACATATTCGTCTATCATGTCGTCAGTTTGATATGTGCCGTCAGTTTGCACGGGTGATACTGTTGTAACCTAGGCAATGATATTAATGCGGAGAAACCATTAGAGAAAACTAGTTATATAGTAAATGAGGGTGTGGAGAATTGTGAAAATCAAACTGAAGAGGGAAACAGAATTTTGATTGAGGGTGCGACAAAAACCAATGTGATAGGTAACAATCATGCTGATTAAGAAATAGCAACTGCTCTATAGGATGAAACCATACCTTTAAAACAGAAGAATGTCGATAAATGAGAAAGTGAGAGGAAGAATGATGATAAACGGGATAACAAAGGAAGTGAGGAGAAAGAGAACAACAGATATGACCAAAATTAGTATGTTTTAGCCCTTACAAGTGTCCCAAGCAAGTAGGAGATTCAAATGATTTATAACCGATCAATGCATGGGCTTCACTCAGGTAACTTAGTTTTTTATCATTATGTTAATTTTATATAGTAAATTTTATTTTTCATTGTTTATCTTGTTTGTTATTTTTCTCAGGATGACATCACTAAAGAACGTCTTAATTAGGTATATATGATGTTGTGTCATCCTGAGAACAAATATCGTAGGGTTCCGGAAACTTAAAATTACTTTGGTTGTTTGAGTATATGTTTTCATGAGTTTTAATCAAAGTTTATTCGATCAGTGTGATATGTTTTAACTTATTGTAATGTTTTTATTCGAGCAGTGTAATAACTGGTATGTTGTGGATGGAGAACAGCTATATGAAAGTAATATATTGGTATATTTTGTTTATGTTTATAAAATTATGGTGATGTGTTAACACAATTATGGTGTATGATTATCGAATTATGACAAAGTGTTTACAGAATTTAGGTGCTTTGTTTACAGAATATAGTGATATTTTTTATTTGTTTTAATATGTCATGCTTCATGAATAAGTTAACATTTGTTTTTCATATTGTGAAATTTTTACAGAATTATTTACGAACAGTGTAATAAGTAGTATGTTGCGAATGTGAAACAGCTATATGAAAGTAATATATCGGTATTTTTTGTTTATGTTTACAGAATTATGATGATGTGTTAACACAAGTATGGTGATATGATCATCGAATTATGACGAAGCGTTTACATAATTTAGGTGATTTGTTTACAGAATTTAGGTGCTTTGTCTACATAATATATTGGTATTCTTTATTTGTTTTAATATGTCATGCTTCGTGAACAAATTAACATTGCTTTTCATATTATGAAATTTCTACATAATTCTTTACGATAAATGTAATAAGTAGTATGTTGGGGATGGAGAACAGCTATATGAAAGTAGTATATCGGAATTTTTTGTTTATGTTTACAGAATTATGGTGATGTGTTAACACAATTAGGGTGATATGATCATCGAATTATGACAGAGTTTACAGAATTTAGGTAATTTGTTTACATAATTTAGGTGCTTTGTCTACATAATATACTGGTATTTTTTATTTGTTTTAATATGTCATGCTTTGTAAACAAGTTAACATTTGCTTTTTATATTATCAAATTTCTACATAATTTTTTACGACTCAAACCTAGTATAATTTGCAAATCTAAATAAATTTTAATTTATAATTTACTTCCAGTTAAGTGGCGTATATAAGGAGCGGGAATGAAATCGTCCTATATTTTGCGCCATTTCACGCAAAATTGGGATCCTCTTTAGTCACTCCTCTTTTCTCTGTGCATCTTTTCTTCCTGCACTTCTTTCTTGCCTCTTCTCTCATTGTTCCTTCTCATTGAGCAGTATTCTCTTTGTCTCTTCTCTCATCGTTCCTTCTCACTAAGCATAATCTCTCTCGTCTCATCTCATCTTTCCTTCTCACTGAGCAGAATGAAGAAATCCAAAACTGTTTCAACCAAAGGATTCGTACAAAACAGTGCTTCTGATGACGCTGCTGAGAGAAGTAATACGCAAGGTTTTTATTCTAATTTTTCTTTTAGTGTATCTATTGTAAAATTTCTTGTTAGAATGACCGAATTTTACTTAAATTTTGTTCCTTGCATTTGTGTGCTTTCGTTTTACTTTATTCATTAGATAGATCTGTTTGTTTTTCTACTTTTTTGCAGAATTTTATGTCATTATTACAATTTCTGTGTCCGCTGCATATAGATCATAATTATTAGTTGGCATCAACCCGTGATCATATTTACAGTGTTCTCCATCTAGATTTACAGGATCCTCCCTCTAGATTTAAATAATTTGTAGTTATCAGTAAATGTTTTACATGATAGATTTAAAAATTGTCATGATCTGTACAAATTGTTTTACATGATAGGTTCGAATAGTTTACAGGATCCTGTCTCTAGATTTACATGGCTTATCTTTGTTGTACTCAGTATGTGTCTCATATTTTGATCTGACTTTTGTACTGGAAAACTAAACGTTTTACAGAATATATTTGTTGTACTCAGGATGTATTTCATATTTCTATTTATGTAAGAGGAGGGTTCAAATGCCTCCATTTTTCATGCCTCCACCATGCCTCTATTTCTAAAAACTTTAATAACTCAAAATTTAAAACTTAAAAATCAAAATAAGACCGTTGGATATGATCTAAATCATTTTATCTATGCATGTGTAAAAAATTATGACATTTCAATTTTGTTTTGGTTGTCATCAAAAGCTTGTAAAAAAACATACTAATATGGATAATTTCTAGACGTTGATTTTTCAACTTATTGATTCACATAAAAACAAAATCAAAATGTGATAATTTTTATGAGCACATAGATAAAATGATGTAGATCATATCCAACGGTTTTATTTTGACTTTTAAGTTTTAAATTTTGAGTTATTAAAGTTTTTAAAAGTGGAGGCATGGTGGATGCATGAAAAATGGAGGCATTTGAACCCTCCTCTTTATGTAATATGTTTGCAGAGTTTCCAGTACATATAGATTGATGTTTGTTACATTTCCATTATTTCCATTTTTAATTATTTAAATAGAATTATAGCATTTGTTACACATATGTACATTAGTTATTCTTAAATGTTTTACATGATAGGTTAAAGTTCCAGTTATATACATGATATTTACATGATAGCTTTGCACAATTTACATAATCTTTGTTACAGTTTATTTTATTAACAATAAATGCTGAATACATGAAATCTTTTTATGATTTTGATTATTATTCATCTAACTGGTTTGCAGGGACTGTGAAAGCAAAGAAGGCAGCAAAGTATACTATCATTACAAACAAGTGCAAAGTCGACGTTGCCATGAAGTAGTTTCATACAAGCGTATTGCACCTACTTAATGTTGAGCACAGGAAGTTGTTGAGAAAACCCCCTTCCTGCACTTACTTAATGTGATTCTAAAGGGGAGTTTAACTTAACAATGCCATACTGCACCACCTACTATGTCTTTGGGACAGTGAGAAGGGTTTTTTTCGATTTCATCACAGGAATTTGATTGTCAATTCGAAGGAAATTTCGACCATTATGTGCCTGCCGAGTACGGGTGATATAGTGAATGTGAATAGAGTGAGGTGCACAACATCACCTCTAAGACAAAAATATTTTCCTGACAAGAATGTCATTTCAAGAAAGCAGCTGGAGAACCGGATTGAGATCGCTCTAGAATTTGACTGCCCAGAGAAAGAAGTTGTGAGCTTGCTGGTTTTGTACTTGTTCACAACAGTTCTCTTCCCCCAAGCAGGTGGCACTGTCCCGATGCACTTATTCGGTTATACAGAAGATCTTGATAAATTGAACTCTTACAATTGGGGGGGGGGAGCTGTGTTTGACATGTTGGATATGCATATTCCAAATGCTGCTCTGTGGTGCTAATTGCAGGACTCAGATGACTATGCAGAAGGAGATGGGTCAGAGTCGGGTTACCTTCCAGGATGCGCTTTAGCACTGATTGTAAGTAGCTTTCAATCTGAAATTAATTTGTTTCTAACACTTATGAGTTAGGTTTAAAGATAGGTTTTACAGTTAGGATTATGAAATTTTCAACCTGAAATTCTTATTAATGGTTTATCTGTAAATTGTTTGCATTGTGTATACAAAACCACTTGGTCTATAATATGCTGGTACCTTAGTAATGTTAGTTGTTTGATCTTAAATTTTATTGATTTTAGTTTACAGATTATTGCATAGTTTCTACAGAATAGTATTACTTGGTATATAGCATTTTCAACTTTATAATCTTACTAAAGCTTTATGTGAGATTTTGTAGGTCTGGTTTATTTGAAAGAATCCAGTTCAAAAAGCTTAGATGTCACACTGGACACATACCAAGGTATTTAGACTGGATACCTGGTTTAACCAAGAAGTACTTCATGAGCAATTTTGAAGACGATTTGGTTGGTTGCTCGGTTTCAAGAGTAAGGGATAATTTGGAGACACACCCTTGTGATAAACTGTACCAGGAGGATGGGTTTCGAGCTGGACAGTATTTGGAGTTACTGTGTGATGAATATAATTTCAGAAGATTTAGTAACAGACCACTGTCGAAGTTGATGTGAGAGATGTGTCCAATTTACATGAAATTTAGGGTAGTTCCATGCAACTATCTCAGAGATCAGGTTCGTGATCTCAGTTCTTTTGTTTATATGAAAAGCAATCTTCCAAAACTGGATGACATTCCGACAGATTTACATGGAAAAGATTATCGAAGACATTGATCAGATAGAACTACAGTATTCTGCAAAGAAAACATTTGCGAAGAAGGACTTCGAGAAGAAGAAACACTTCATCGAAACACATAAGATTTATATTGGATATTATGTATTTTATTTATGTTTTACTGGTTTAACAACAACTTTATACCTATGTTTGCTTATTGGTTTACAGGATCTCCTGTACTACCTACTAATAAGATGGTGAATACTCCTGTGAGCTTTCTAAAAAATAAGAAGTTGAATTTTGGTAGTACTACACCAGAATAATGTATGAAATTACAGAAGCGTCAGATTAAAACTCGTGATCTGAGCCAACCATCATTTAGTCTGGACATAGGTCTTACACAAAGCTCAAAAGAGGTAGAAGAGGACCAAGTTGCTGGCAATGAAGATGAGGAGTTTGTAACAAGAATGGAAGAACATGAGGTACTAGTGGATGATAGTCAGGACAGAAGTGAGGATGAGGTTGAGGAGAAAAGTGAGGATGAGGTTGGGGAGAAAACTGATGTTTCCAGAGATGTTGATGAGGAAAACGATGAGGTATTTGTTCTGATTCTTAGTCTTTTTGTGAGTAAATTGTAAAATTTTTAGTGTACATTTTTTGTTGTCATTGTCAGAAATGGTTATTTGTTGAGTTTTCAGAATTGTTCTTTCTTGAGTTTCCAGAATTGTTACAGTATGTTTACAGAGTTCTTTGTTGAGTTTTCAGAATTATTACATTATGTTTTCAGAGTCCTTTGTTAAGTTTACAGAATTGTTACTTTATATTTACAGAGTTGTTTGTTAAGTTTACAGAATTGTTACTCTATGTTTACAGTCCTTTGTTAAGTTTACAGAGTTCTTTGTTAAGTTTACAGAATTGTTACACCATGTTTATATAGTTCTTTGTTAAGTTTACATAATTGTTACTCTATGTTTACATAGTTCTTTGTTAAGTATACAAAATTGTTTCACTATGTTTACCGAGTTGTTTGTTAAGTTTTCAGAATTGTTACACTATGTTTACATAGTTCTTTGTTAAGTTTACATAATATGTTTGATAAATTTCAGGAGAACAAAGTTAAAGAGAGATGTGTGCAACAAAACCTGAATAAAGCAAAAAGTCCAAAAGTGGTAGAAGTCATACAAGAGGTAAAGAAGATTGTAGTTGTTAGAACTTAAAAGTTTTTTTAGGATCTGTTTAGTGATTATAATTTTTAAATTTAAATTTCAGGACAAGAAAGTTGAAGAGATTGCAGTGAAATAAGTGCTGAAGAAGAGTAGAAAACGTGCAGTCATAAAAAGGAAGGCAACTAAACAGAGAAAGAGCAAGGAAACAAAAGAATCCAAGCCGAGGTCAAAAACAAGCAGACGACAGAAAAGAATCCAAATGAAGGGAAACTGCCAACTGAATATGCAAACATTCTCGTGAGTGAATTTTATAAGCCACCTCATCCTAAGATGATGTGGATAAAGTTTAAAGATAGTTATGTTAGCCTAAGGAAACTTAAGCCGCTACGATTCAAAAATTATGAAAATGACTGGAGTTTTGAGATTAATCTATATGCTGATTGAGGCGACAAACTGATTGAGAAGCCTCCACTTCCCAAACAGTATATGTACGATCATAGGGAGAAGTTGTCGTATGATGTAACCAGCATACTAGACAACTGGTGGGTTGAAGTGCAACAAAAGAGCTGGTAGACCAAGATCTTACTTTCGAGCACAAACTGGCACACCATGTTTTTTGTAGAGTGCAATTTATCAATGATTTGATGTTGCCTAAGAATTATATCAGCAGCGAGGTATTATTTTTAGTATTTTATACTTGTTCATTTTAAATGTTATTTATTAGTTATTAGTTCATACATTATTTGTTGTTTCATGTAGCTCCTTGAGCTAGCGTTGCATGTGATGCAACTGGAGACACCTGTTAGACATGGTTGGTACTTCATATCACCTTACATAGTGGTAAGTTAAATTTGTATTTTGATATGTTATTTACTTAAATTTACATAATTTAAGTTTTCAAAGAAACTATCATAATTCTGTTATACTTACTACAAATATTTTCTTATTGTACAGAGTATAATGCATATGTATGATCATGAGACTGCTCTGAAAAACTTACCACAGTTGTTCTTAGACCAGTTTGAAAAAAATCAAATGGCTCTTTGTTCCTATGTGTGCAGATGAGCATCGGGTCCTCGCTGCATATGATTTGTAGTGCAGGAGTTCTTTATTTCACTCCTGCCGGTAAAACTAATGCAACATACGTACAGTCTCACTGGCATACAACTAATTGGCTTGACGCATTTATCGCGTGGCGCCTTCGTGAGTATTGCTTTAAAATTATTTCATTGTGTTTACAATATTACTGAGTTTTGCAACCTTAAAGTCTCATTAATAATTGAAACAATGCTCCGAAAAACATGAAAGTCTCATCAACCTAAGTTATTGTCTTACATGTATAGAAATTGTAATCCCAATCTATTACTAAATCTTTATTTGAAATTTTATATCAGGTGATAATTTCTGGAAAACAATTATGTTTGAAAACCCGCAATGCCCTAAACATCCGGTTCACGTGATTGCGCAATTTTTGTTTTGCGATACATGTACAGCTTAATTACCGCAAGTGAAATGGATTTCTGCCAAGTTACTTTTTTCTATTGTTCTTATTTTATAATTTAAAGTTTTTTAATTTATATATTATTGATAATATTTTGGATTTTTTTGGAGGAGGACACCACTCGAGAAAGAATTATTCTGGCAATGAGACTTCTGTCTCATCCTCAGAATATTCTACAAAGGGTGCGCAAGTAGATTTTGTTAGGATGACAGTACCTTTTTTTTGTTCTGTTTCCTGGATGATTGTAATATATATCTGCACAGAATGATTGTAAAGTGTTTACAGGAACATGGTGATCTTTTCAGAATAATTGGAATTTGTTTAGAGGATATGGCGATGTTTACAGTACCTTTTTTTTGTTCTGTGTCCTAAATGATGGTAATGTCTACACAGAATGATTGTGACATTTGTCAAATTTGTACACAATTCTTGACAACTGAAAATAGTATATAATTTGCATTTGCAAATCTAAAATTATAATTTATAAAATTAATTAAAAAATTTCTTCAAAAAAAAGGTTTATAGGATTATTCAAAATAGTTTGCAATAATAAATGACATCGGTATACCGTATTAGAATACAATGTGTACAGAATTACAAAGCTTTGAATGAACCTTCTATATATAGAACAAAAAAAAATTTGAAAAAAATATTTCTCTAATTTTTTTATGTTTACAGAACTTAAGGCATATATATACAGAATTTAAAAGTTATCCCGGTTCGTAAGATACCCTTCTAGAAGGTGGTCCAGTTCGTTTATGATATTCAAAAGTAGTTATATACCTTTTAGAAGGTGGTCTCAATTTTTAACTGTAATTCGGTTACTAAGGGGGACCACGCGGATATATAATCATTTTTGAGAATTCGCTATTAGTTCGACATCCACTGTATTAGTTTATAGGTTTACATGAACTTTGAGTTATATCCTGGGATTTTCCAGGAATTGAGGTCCGGGGACTATTAGCTGCATCCTTAAAATTTCCACATAGGTTTCTCGTACGAAAGAGTTTTGGTCAAAATACATAAACACATCAATCCAAAATATTTGGGATGATGTCTGACTGTTATGTTGTTGATGGCAACCTATGTTGCACGGATACGCCTGTTTAGGTGCCGTATCGGTATCGGACACATATCGGATACCGATACGCGCCCGATACGGCACCGATACGGCACCGATGTCGCGATCTTTTATGTGTGCATAGGTAAAGTGATATATATCACATCTGACAATTTTATTTTGACATCTAATTTTTAAATTTAAAGTTGTTATAGTTCTAAAAATAAAAACATAATGGATGCACATAAAATAAAGACATTTGAACCCACCTCTAAGAATTATACAAAATTCATCTTTAATAAGGGTAAATTTCGCTGGAGGTCACTAAACTTTGTCCTTTGTCACGAATTAATTACTCAAGTTTGATTTGTCCCTCCATAGCCACTAAACTTTTAGTTTGTCCCAATCAAATCACCCTATAACTTTCATCCAAAATATTAACATAATATAATTTTTTTATTAGTATTTTGAACGTAATGAGCATATTTCGTTAAAATTTAGACTCTTTAGGGCTTGACTACCTGAACACAAAAAGAAGAAAAATTATCTTCTGATCCGCTGAAATTGCCCTTCCTTTGTTGCAAGCCAAGCAGAACATAATATAGAGGAAAGCGCTTTTCTTCTTCACTCACAATACCCTGCAGTGTGTAATCCGGCCTCACCAAGAAAGATTTGTGAGGGTCAACTCGCCGGTGGTGGACCTTGCCCAAACTTTCTTAATGGCGTTGGGCCTAGCGCGAACGAATAAGCTTAAAAAAATGGTTTCTTTGGCAAAACAGATAATTCTTTAATACTCAACTTACCTCAGTTAAACCACCGAATGGAGTAGATAATATCAATGGATTACCAAGATCAAATTACCCTTGATCTCAGATAATATGCCCCCAGATTCAAGATCGTACCTATCCGTTAATTTGAATGGAATGAGCATATTCCGTTATATTTTGGACGGAAAGAAAATATTTTCGTTAATATTTTGGATAGAAATGTTATAGGATGACTTGGGACAAATTAAAAATTCAATAGCTATAGAAAAACACATCAAACTTGAGTGACAATTCGTGACAAAAGACAAAGTTTAATGACCTCCAACGAAATTTACCCTTTAATTAATATCAACCTTGTTCAAATATTATATGCATATGTCAACTTTAGACAAATTTAATATTAAACAAAATTCATATCTAAAAATATTTAATGTCACGCTTAATCTTTTTTGTCAAGTTATATATTGTTTGATACCATCTCAATTACATGTATGTGAAAAAGTTAAGAACGACTAACAGTACCCAAGTCCAATATCTCAATTACGTTTTCTAACTATTCAGTCATTTATAATAAACAACATTCGTTTTCTACCGAAATTTTTATTTATTAAACAAAAAAAAACCAAAAAACCATAATTTTTGGAGAATTTGAAAACCACCCAGGCCGACAAAAGCCCGTGCGGCCCTAAAGACTGGAGGCTGCCAAATACCTCTGCAACCCCAGTCTAGGGGGCCGCCCAATGCCCCTGCAGCCCCTGCAGCCCCAGGGCCTTCAATCAGCTCTGTGGCCCCTGTTTTTTTTTTCTATATATACTCATCTAGAGGCTGAATTTCATTTCTTACATTCACCCATTCTCTCTCCTCGACAAGAGCTTCTGATCTGTAAGTTTCTTTTCTTTTATTTTCAATTTTTTTAATTTTTAGTAGGTTAATAATTAATTTTTAATTTTAGGTTTTTTTTGTATTGGATTCAAAATGAGTCTTATGGTATACATTGGTGCTGATGTTTTAACAGGCCCTAATGGGGTTTATTGTAGTATCGGGCATGTTACTGTGATTCTGATAATGTACTGATTATGTGGGGATTAAATCGGTTATTTGTCAGAGTTTGGGATTGGATCAGGGTCAATATGACCTTAATATTCAGCCAAAATTAGCATGCCCACTAGTTCAACACAAACTTGGTTCCAACTCTTTCCAATTCAGATACAATGGTCAGATATCGGCGTACAACAAACTGTGGCGTGGCCGGGAGTTGACAATTGCTCGCCAATTTGATAGTTTGGAGGGGTCATACGCGCTTGTAGTTCCGTTTTTGGAGGCAATCAAGAGAAAAACCCCAGGTACTATATTATTCCTTCCATTTTTACGGCATTGTAACAAAATAAAAATTAACTTATTTTTTTCACAGAAACATTATTTGATGTGACATCATTTTCCACCGGTAAACCTGGACCATACAAGTATTTTCATAGGGCGGTTTGGGCATTTGGACAATGCATATCTGCTTTTCAACACCTCAGACCAGTCATCACCGTTGATGCTTGTTTCCTGTCAGGCCGGTACAAAGGTAATTAATTAATTTAATTTTTTAAATTAATTTATTTGTTTTAATTGATGGTTTAATACAGGTAAATTGTTGATTGCAACCGGGTATGGTGCAGAAAACCAGCTTCTCCTATTGGCTTTTGGGCTAGTTGAGTCAGAGAGTTTTGAAGATTGTGGGTGGTTCATGCAATGGTTGCGGTGCAATGCAATTCGCTCCAAATTCGTGTGTGTCATCACTGATATGGAAAATGGTATCAATAAGGTGTTCAGACAAGATGATCTTGGGTGGAACGAGGAGGATGAGGATGAATGCATTCATCGTCTTTGTGCTACTCACATAGCCGAGAATATGAAGAACCATTGCAGTGAGGCGACCACATGGTTTGGGCAAAGAAGGGCCAAAACATAATTTGAAGCAAGACAAGGTCAACAGTTCTCATGTTGTGTGCATAAGGTATTTTTATTTTTAGTTTTTTCTTCGTCTATTTTTAATAAATTCATTTAAAAACATTATTTCTTCATTTTTTTAATTGTTCTTAGCTTATTAACAAATAGTTCGAGAGGTCAAATACTATGAAGACACTTCCGGGGTTTGGCAACTACAACGAGTTCGAGGTAACCTCCACACAAGAGAGAGTTCACGCTTTCCTACCTGACGATTCTGGCCGATTTACTAAGGCCAATTTCAAATATGCGGTGGTCATTAGGGAGAATAACACAGTGGAATGCACATGCCAGAAGCCTTAAATAGACAAAATATCATATTTTCATGTTCTGTCTGTGTGCCGTCTCCGAGGCATCGACCCTGGCAGCTTTGTAAGTCACTACTACCACATCCAGACACTTATCAGCACATGGAGGGGTGAATGATATGTGTATGATAATCAGACGGAATGGCCTGAACACGAGGGCCCTGTCCTTGTTCCCGAACAAAAAATGTTACTTTGGGTAGAAGACGACACAACATGATTTCGCAATGGATGGACGTACTAAATAAGAGGAGAAGAGGACACCAAGCTGACCGAGATACACAGAAAAGACATAACATAGGTGCTCAAGATGCACGAGGTAGTTAATTTATTTTATTATTCAATTTCAACTTTCAAAAAATTATTGAACCAATTAGATTTAACAGTCACTATTTTTATTTGTAAATTTGCAAGTTGAGAGGCAATCAATGAATTAGATGTTTATCTAGGAGTTAAATTTATGTTTTTATTGTATTGTATGTTTTAATTGTATTGGTAAGAACATTGTTTATTTTAGATTTATTAGACTTATTCTTATTGTACTCGTGAGAACATGTATTATATTGTTCTATATATGACTTCTTTATATTTATTTTTAGATATTTCACCACTACAAAACAAGGTATTGAGTTCTGATGCTCTAATTATTTGAATGGAAGAAATTAAGCTCAAGCAATGACAGGGAAATGTGTCAATTGTCTTAGGTTTATGCACCAACTTTAAAATGACATCTCATCTTTGCACCTACTTAAGGTGAAAGATTATTCCACTAAAAGATAACTTTTGGAGCCACTCTTTTTCTACCTTTTTTGCATCATTGGTGCATGGGATGTGTGGGTGACTGGGTGTCCCTACAAAGATTCGATGTGTTAAATAAATGTGTTGTTGAACTCATACGTTAGTTAGACTAAGGCATGCTGTGACTACATGTGACGTATTCAAATGTAACTGGTTATATTTGATCATATTTAACTATTTTTTTTTCATAATTTACGGTAGTTTATTCAAGATTCACCATTTAATTAAGATCTAACGGTCCTAATTACACGTGACTCACGTGAACATGTGCCATGCCGCAATCAAATTTTTCGCTTGCCGTACCGTGTCGTGTCAAATTTTTGAAAGATGATCACGTCGCGTGAATGGTCACGGCATGGGACACGCGAGTCACAACACGTGTCATGCTATGATGGAATCGTGTTGTGCTGTAATTGAACCGTGTCGTGTCGTGATGTATCTGATCACGTCATAAATTTTTTAAATCCTTATTTGTTTTTATGTTATAATTCATCAAAAGAAAAAGAAAATTATACTCTTATTAGTATTTTGGGTATGACCGGAATTCTAAATCCACCCCTCATACGTACATATATTGTTCGGTGTTTAGACCTGCTATCAAGGGATTATGTTTATTATCTACGCAAATACTTACCAGTGTAAAGACAAAAAAAGAAGGGTGGAAGCCTGGAAGGACGGGAAGAGGAAAAGACGCTGGCTAAAACTGTGTGAGAGAATCGAAAATGTCGGGACTCGTGTGACAATCTACCATAGTTCAATCAAAAATTACCAAAATACGCATCCGGTTCGGACTGGCAATTTTTATATTGACCTGTGTACTGTGTTGACTGTTTTGGTCATATTTTTTTATTATAAGTTCAGCCGATGTGATTCTAAACGCCTCATATAAGCAAAATAAAAAATGAACTATTTTCCACACAAACTAAGTAATCAGGAGACTTTCTCTTACACTGATTATATGTTTTTTCATATTTTAATAGTTAGTAAAATGAAAACTTTATATATATAAAGTTAATTGGGTAAATACGAAGGGTTTAAAATTTAAAAATATAAATACGATATTACGTGATTTAGAAAAATACTTAATTTTAATATTTTTAAAATATATAGGTGATATTCATTTTTTTTTAAATCTCCAAAATATAAAATAAAAATAAAAATCAGCCCGGCCCAAAAAAAAAGTTCTACAGTGCGGAGGCCTGGGGTAAATGTTAAAGTCAAGCCATGCACGCCATAATTTTGGTATGGAATAACATCGGTTGTGGCAGCACTAGTTCTACAATACTTAATTCAAAAGGTTTTTACAAATTGCTGGTCTGTTTGTTATCGCACACGGGGGCCTAATCCAACGGTCTAACCACAGGTTGGTTTTTGTAACGCCATGTAATTTTAGGTGTGTACAATCTAATTGAAAATTTCATTTTAAAAATATAATCAATTATGTAACGCCTCGTAATAAAAATAGTAGTACGACATTTATATATATATATATATATATATATATATATATATATATATATATATAGAGATTGGCTAATGTGCTAACGTTATAACTTCGGCCGAAGTTATAACGAGTCGTTTTTGTAATTTCAAAATCCAAACAACCGATCCGAACCGTTCAACATGTTCTCTATATTGAAATGTGCTTGGAGACCAAATTTTACATTTTTTGGAATTTTTTTACTATTTATTAAGCCACTTTGAAAATACTGATCCGGTGGTCCAGAAAATTTTGCTGTTTTTTACTATTCACAGCAGATCTGCGATTTTCAAAGTGGCTTAATAAATAGTAAAAAAATTCCAAAAAATGTAAAATTTGGTCTCCAAGCACATTTCAATATTTAGAAAAAGTTGAACGGTTCGGATCGGTTGTTTGGATTTTAAAAACTAATAAACGACTCGTTATAACTTCGGCCGAAGTTATAACGTTAGCACATTAGCCAATCTCTATATATATATATATATATATATATATATATATTTATTTGTCTTTCTATTTGATTTTATTACCCAAATTAAAATACCTTGAATAAAAAAATCAATATGTCCCGATGCATATCAGTATTTAAATAGTATATAATTATAAGTTAACCAAACACACAAAATCCGATTTAACATATTAGTTTCAGCAGCCCACAAAATATATATTGTTAATTACTCAAATTAGAACCCTAACTTTCCAAAATAACTACCTTGCATTTAGCGTCTTTTCCCCTTAAGTAGCAACTGCTCCTATAATTAACCCATCTGTCCGTACTCTCTCTCTCTCTCTGCCTTCTTCACATCGAGTACACAAGGAAACCAATATTTCATTCCCTCTTTCATTCATAACCACAATAGGAGGACCCAAGCCGCACCATAGCCAATATCAAGTTCTGAAAATAATAAAGGTATCTCAAATTTATATTTAATTTGTGGTTAATTAGTAAGTAGATTAAATAAACTTTTAAATTGATTTAGTTGATTAGATTTCTGAAAATTAAAGATTTCTTCTATTTTATTTTCTGATATAATCGTTAGATTATATTTAGTTGCTTGATAAAAATTAATTCAATTATATAATTTTTGAACATTACTTATTTAATAGGATTTATTATATCAATTGATAAAATTCTCTTGTTAGCCGGTGGAAATTCGTAATTGTTTCAATAAGGGTCAGTGGTTCCTGAAATTTCAAGGAAGTACATAGTTTCGATTTGTTTTTGAATGATAATTATTATATTATGTTGATAATCACAATTGTCGGAAAGTATTAAATAATAATTAAATCTCATAAGTTAAACTGTTCTCAAGCTTTCACCGAGGCGTATCAAATTTATTGAGTTGTATATTTATTTTATTATAATGGTAATTTTATAATCCTAGAGAATTATTCACCGATAACCCTAAAGTTATTTTTATTACAAAGAAGTGTATTCTAAAAACCTATCAATAATTTAATCCTGCTTCTAGTGTAAAACGATTTCCATTATATTTGATTGATCATTTACGAATATAATTCGGTTTATATCTTATGAATGATATTTGGATTTTTATACTTAATAAAAGTTAGTTCAACAACAGACTTGTCTAAATAAAAATATGTATAAATATTAATTTAGAAACCGTGTTACATGGTCTAGATCCGAGTTTTGAAGTAAGGAGTAAAGTAGAGGCAGGAGTGAACTACCCCACGACAACAGGTACGGGCTTCCTGGGCTTTTTGTAAAACTAATTACTTATTCCTTTGTGTGCATTTTAATTTACTTACAGAATTGTGCATTTTGATTCGAACAACCTCATTGATTTTGTTTAGAGAATAAAGAATAAGATTCTTTCGTTTGAAACATATGACATGAATGGAATATATCGATTGAGTATAATAATAGAATAAGAAATCGAATGATCACCGTGAGTTGAATGAATGGAAAGGCCGATACGCGGGGGCTGCTAGTCGCGATCGGGACCGGCATGCGGGGGCTGCTAGTCGCAGTCGGGTTCGATATTGGAAAGGCCGATACGCGGGGGCTGCTAGTCGCGATCGGGACCGGCATGCGGGGACTGCTAGTCGCAGTCGGGTTCGTGATATAATGCATCACAAGCAAAGTGATGGTCAGTGTTTAATAAGATTTTAAAGTAACAAGTGCATGAATGATAGGTCATTGCATGATAGGATAATATCGATTGCATTTTGGTTATTGAATAAATAAAGTTGTTTAATTAGTATGATCAAAAGGGAAGATTTTACAAATCCCCGGGCTGGAACTGAATCCCGTACTGAGAGAATGTTTGAATCTCTCACCCGTTTCACTTTTATGTGGGTTCCAGGAAATGAAGATGAAGGTACTGAGCAAGGTCGGGAGTGAGCTAAGGCGGGAAGATTCTGAAAGGAATAATATGCCACTTGTTGATTTAGTCTCGATTTTAAATAACTGATACATTGAACAGGCATGGAAGTTGTCGTTTTACTAGCCATGTCCGTCATGATCGTTTATTAAACTCTTTTGCTTATAAAATAACTGTGACATTTATTGTATTGTTATTGATAATGTATGTGATGTGTATACGCCTTACGTAAAAATACGTAGCGGGTTGTCTCGGGGTGTGACAGTTTTAGGTTAGTTTACTAGTCTAACCAAGCAAAAGCGTTCAAGCAAAAAATGCAATCAAATTTATTTGGCATGTTCTCTGTACACAGTACGCAGTAAAAACTACGCTTCTAATACATGTGGACGTCAACACGATGATACAATCACTTCTTGTTAGATGCTCATCTTTAACAATGAAAAATAGTATATAATGAATACAACATCATATTTTCAACAGCTTCGAGTTGAAGCGTTCATTTGCATCTTTTCCACAATTGAAGATGTCCTCAACATAGAATTCATAACCATTTCTTTGTGGCCTTGGATGATGTTTTAATCGATGGAGGAGTCTTGCTAACGTCACTCAAATCTGTAATAGGAAATTGAAGCAAATCAAGTAAACAGCATATATTTATGACGAATAAAGAACATAAAACTGATCAAGTCAAAGACAGCTTACTGGCAAATTATGCAATTTTAAGTTAAAAGTTCTGGAAGGACCAGGTGATTTTGCATTTTAATGCACAATTAGTAAACAACATAGTAAATTCTTTCATGAAACAGCCAGTAGAAATTGCCTTTTACGATTGTACCGAACATATTTTTCTTTACCAAGAAAGAACATTCTTTTAATAGATTTTCCTGTCTGACCGATGAGAAAGAAAATATATTTATAAGAAAAATCATACACAGCCCTCTTCATAATGGCCATTTTTTTTTCAAAAACCCCTTCATATTTTCCATTTCTGAGAGTGAGATTAAAAACGAATTGTTTGAGACTCCAGAGACTTGAATATCTCCAAATTCGAGGATATGTATGAACATTTCCATTGTCATAGGCATAAAATACACTTTCGAAAATTTCCAAACATGAAACTAGAGTACTTACTTGTGTCTGATTTTCCACCCAGTGAGGACCTACGCGAAAAATTTGAACTTGCTAGCAGAGGATTTGTCAGTGACTGTCTCCGCATTGTCCTGGAGTCAGTTTTAGAATTGACAGGAGATTTGGAATCTAAGTTCGATCTAATCTTGGAGACCGGCTTTTCTATCGGGCACTGATTACTCCTGTAAAAGAAGAACCAAATACAGTGAGCCTATGCCAGATGTAACTTCCAGTACTCAAGCAGCAAAAAGCTGATCCAACATCCCATTTTTAAGCCCTCTGAATCATGCAATTAAACACATTAATTTATATAATTTTACTTTTGCTTAAGCAGCACTTTTTTTGGTTTGAGAGTACAATAAGAGAACTATTATTGAAGAACTGAAGTACCTTTTCTCCGATGCATTAATCAACTTCCCTAAGCTCTGAATGGATTTTCTTATATTAGATCCTTTAGAAACCACACTAGCTCGCACACTTTTCTGTACACTTCTACTGGTGGAAGAATAGCTGAAATCATCCTGACCATTGATTGCCACACTTGCTCGCACACTTTTCTGTTCACTACTACTGGTGGAAGAAAAGGTGAAATCATCCTGACCATTGATCGCCACATCACATTTCATCTTATCGGGTGACTTCTCTTGAGCATGAAATCCAAATTGTGATTGGGATGTTTTTGTTGGGGCACCAGGGATTTTCGTGTAAGTTGGAGTCTCAAGACTGAATCTTCTAGACCGTGGTGGGGTCCGCTCTGCAGCTTGTTTAGAAGAACTTTCCATTGTAGGCACATTTTCCTTCATTTTGGATGAGAATGGCACACGTTCCGTTTCTTTAATTGCTAATGCCTTCTTGAGATTGTCAATCTGAAGAATAAAAAGAAACAAATATCATGCCTCTATAACTATTGAAGTAACAAAGTGAAGGAGCATTATATCAGTGCAAGAATAAATCCTGTGTACAAGTGGAAGGATAGGGGTACTGAAAACATTTCTGAGGTTTTGAAACTATGTAAAGATATTTTGCACAAATTTCCAAGAGATGCATGCAAATTTTCAGAGGGTATATCAATAGTAGCTGTGGCTCAGAAAAGAAGACAAATGCAAGCAGTAAATACTTCTGACCTGATTCTTGAGATCCCTCATTTCGTTGCTTTCTTTGTTGGCACAGGCAGCTCCTAATTCAACAGTGGATACCCTTTGAGCAAACTTGAGCGTGCTAATAGTCTCTGCGTACGAGTCTATCTCGGGACTAATATGTGCAAACATCAACGTCTTTGCATTCCCACCTGTCAGAGTATTCTTTATTCATTTTTTGTTTATTTGAAAAAAAATTAAGCAAGATGAAAACAAAAAAAGACCAATATATTTAACCAGCTATAATCAAACCAGACGGTTTGCAGCTTTATTGGTGCGTCCCTCTTTACACCATGCTTGATTCTTTCAATAGTTCAGGTCAATTGAGGAAGCTCTTTGTTTAACTTTTGTTTGGGGGCCAAAGTATCTTATTTGAGCCTTATTTGCTTTTCATATAAAAAGGGATCACAAAAAAAATACCTAGAGACTTTTGCAAGAGTTGCGTAAGCTTGCTGTTTCGGTATGGGATGTGGGAGTTCTTCTGGGCCAAGGCTGTGATGACATCTCCCAAGCAAGAAAGGCTCTTGTTAATATGTTGCGCCTCCTTCAGTCTATCTCCAGTAGCTTCTGATCGGTCAACTCTTTCGCTTCCTGCCAGGTCAACCAAATATAAGCAGCTATGTGTAGCCTCCCCTGAATCTTCCTCTCCATGCACATGCACTATCAAGATACTGCAGAAGCATATCAGGTGTAAGTGGGTTAAATAGTGTGCAACAAATAATTTTGGCACACTGTTTTGCATTAGAAACAAATTATGGGGCGTTTTGGAAAATAAGTTTTGCAAAACCCTACATTTGTAGAGCTTTTAGCATCTTTGAAAGTGTGATGCAAAACTTTGCATAGCATACCAATTTAAGATCGTTTTGATAAAGATCTTCTGCAAAACCCTACCTTTGTAGGGCCCTTGTCAATTTTAAATGCATGAAAGCAAAATGGAGTTCTAGAATTATGTTCGTTAAAAATTCTGCTTGTTCACATAAATTGTTTTGCCTAGAATGTGGTGTGCAATAACTAAGACTAATCTTCTATCACATACACAATTTCCTTTTACCTGTGAGATCGGCTGCTCCTGTCATTCATAGCAGTAGAACTAGAAGCACGATTAATCTCTCCCAATTTCATTACATTTATCACATCTTCTGTGGACCCCACTGGGAGCATCTTAGCATCCGGGAGGCTCGTCTGGCCATTGCCTGTGCAAGTTCTTATTTCTAATGTACACTTTATAGTTAAGGGTAAACATGATACAAAATTACACCAATCATTAGACTGAAAGAGTTTAATTCTATAAATATAAGGAAAGAGCAATTGGATTTATTGAATGAATGAACGTGCAATTTGGACAGAGTAGAGACCAGGGACCACTTGTTTTCTGCTAGGCTCGAAATTTACTTTTAATTTATTTGTATTTTTTTGAAAAACCATTTGTCAAGATTGTCAAATTATATATTGTCAAGTGATCCCTCCTCATAAATAATTATCCAAAAGAAAGGATATCTGGTTGCTGATGAATCTTCAACGAGAAGGTCTCGAACTTGCTCATTATAGATTTCTACCATCTGTACATTGATCTGGTACTTGACATTCTCTCTAGTGCTAGAAATGGAGAAGAGGTCATTCAATGCCATGTAATTTATCCCATTGTCTTTGGCTGATCCTCCTGACGGACCACACTAACAAGGAATAGAGCACAAGAATTTATCATCAAAGTTAATTCAGCCGAGTACAAAATTTTTGCATTTAGTTAGCTACCATTTCTTTCAGTTCCACCACCCAGTATTTGTTGGATTGAGTCTCAAATTTTGCAGAATTTAGAACATTTAAGGCTACAAATAGGTTAAGTGGAAGTTCAATTACACAATCTAGGGCTTAAGTGGCTATATGTAAAGTTAAAATCCATGGAATTGAAACAACTTTAAACTACTACCAGAAGTAAGAACCATACCATGGTGTGGGTCTTCCCAGAACCAGTCTGGCCATATGCAAAGATGCACACGTTGTAGCCATCCACGACAGATCTTATCAAAGATTGAGTCTCCTTGTACACATCACCTAAACATACAAAGGACCCATCAGATTCAGTACTTGTTCATTACCCAACCAAACTAAAGTTATGAAGCAGTTTTTAGTTCTTCTGTTTGTCTTTAATGGGATGCATAAATAGGTTGTCCTTGCTAGCTTACAAATTAGGAATAAGCTGCCTCCTCCTCCATCCCCCACCCCGCTCACACACGCAAAAGGGAAGAGTGAATTCACACACAGAAAGAAGGAAATAGAAACTTTATTTTCATAGCAAAACCTTAAACAAGCAACTATCACTTATTGATCTATATAAACTGAATTATCAAATATCATCCATGGCCCACCTTCCTCGGTATCTATCACTAGATCTATGAGAGAAAAGGCACAAATTTGGGCATTTGTTGAAAATATTTGGAGACGAGGGGGGTCATCACACTTGCCACAGTTTGCAAGAAATATGATATGTCTCATTTCCCACGTGAAATATGATTGTGGTTAACAAATGGGAAAAGAAAGGTAATTTGATAGGTGCAAAACCCACTAAAACCTAACTTTCATCATAGAAAACTGCAATGCAGGTACAAAAGCAATACTGAGTTTACCCTGAGTAGCCTTGGGACCGAAGACTTTGTTGAATTGGAAAACTTTTCGAGTAGATTGTGGTTTTAATGGATCAAATACCATTACAGACCCATCTTCACCAATGTACTCAATAGAGCTCCTTGATGTTGAGTTGAAAGTAGGTCTGATCCTACAAAACACCCGAATATTCCCTACAAAAGTACGATATATTAGCAGCAAAATTATTAGGTAACTATTTGTACCAAGAGCTTAAATTTTTTGACAGGAGATAAAACCCTACCCAATATCACTTGTTTGTGAACTGCCCCTTTGTTATTATCAACAAATTTTAACAAGTCCAAATAGTTTTACAAGATTTTATATTTACCTAGAGAGACACAAAAAATAAGCATAATAACCCAATCAGGGAGAAACTGTTACTTCAATCCTGAAAAATTTACAAGAAGGCCTAATGTCCCCAATTCAAAGTTTCAAATTGTCATTTTCTTTAAGAACATGAAAGAAATATAGTAATAAGGTGAGGAACGTTAGCAAGTTACAAAAAAGTTTATTTCTGCAAGTAAACAAAAGGTAGATCTTACCTCTTAACTCTTGAAGCATGTTATACAGATTCCTATTTTCTTTGACAGCCTCATTGTATCGACTAGCAGCAGTTGAGAGCCCTTGTATCTCATGCACTACATTACCCGGAGAAATTTATGTGATCAGAAATTTAGAAATAACAGAAATTTACTGATTCATAGTCAAATGTCCAAAAGAAGTGATTAATTTATTTTACAACCTAAAGTTGCATAGTCATTTTGGACTTGATTGTGAAGTGCTCGGTATTCTGATTTGACACCCTCAAGCATTAACCTTAGTTCCTGAAAGATGATTCAAATGTTAAAACATATTCATCGAAGCAATGCAAATTTTAATTTTTTTTTTTTTACTTTACCCTAATTTCTTGCTCTTGTGCTTCCAAAAAATTCATGTGGTCGGATCTATCTTTGTCAGAAGTATAATGATCCTACAAAATAATTTCTGGAGGAGTTAGAGATGGACTAACCTATTTTCTAATTTATGATTATAAAATGATTTTATGTTTGTTTGTTCAAAATTTCTTTCCGTACATTTATCGAGGAATCAACAACACATTTATTTAACACATCGAATCTTTGCAGGGACACCCAGTCACCCACACATCCCATGCACCAATGATGCAAAAAAGGTAACAAAAGAGTGGCTCCAAAAGTTATCTTTTAGTGGAATAATCTTTCACCTTAAGTAGGTGCAAAGATGAGATGTCATTTTAAAATTGGTGCATAAACCTAAGACAATTGACACATTTCCCTGTCATTGCTTGAGCTTAATTTCTTCCATTCAAATAATTAGAGCATCAGAACTCATACCTTGTTTTGTAGTGGTGAAATATCATTTGATACTTTTCCTTCTTTGGAAGAGCAATGAACAGCTGATTTGAACTACATTTTGAGAAATGTTAGAATAAAAAATGATATTATATGGTCATTTTTAATAAAATAATTTTTTACAGATATACTCACTTTATCTAAATTATTTTCCTTTTCAAAGCAACTGATGATAATCTTATGGAATAGCTTCACAGGATCCTGCAGTACCAGACAGATTGGTGACCAGCTAACTCAATTTCCAATCATTTACATTTAACAGCACTAAGAAGAATGCAATTAAATATCAAAAACAGTTACCTCTCTCTCTTGGCTAGTAACATTTGTTGCAAGTACTTGGTTGATGTTTTCCTTAGCATCTACCAAACACTGACATATTATCCTTACAACTTCATCTTTAGCCTCTGCAAAAAAAGGTGGGTATTAAATTACAAATAATAAGGTTTAGCTTCAAAAAAGACCAGACAAGACACAAACCTGCATATTGAGGATGCAGAAGGGAATTGCAACTTGCTCTAACTTTTGGCAACAACAAGGTTTCTTATTACTGTGGATCCCTTTTCAAGAGCTTAATCTTTACTAAATGACTATTTTATTACAATGGATTATATTACAGTAAAGGGATGTGCTCCATTCATAAAATAAAAGCATTTTCATTCTACTGAAATTTGTCTTTATCTATTTCATATAAGCAACAGCAGAAGAAAACTATACCGAGTATCAGACTAATACAAATACTCACAAGATCTAGTTGAAAACAAATTAGACAACAAGAAAAAGCATTTTCATTCTAGTTAATCTTTATTAAATGACTATTCTATTACAATGGATTATATTACAGTAAAGGGATGTGCTCCATTCTAAAAATAAAAGCATTTTCTTTCTACTGAAATTTGTCTCTATCTATTTCATATAAGCAACAGCAGAAGAAAACTATATCAAAAATATGACTAATACAAATATTCACAAGATCTAGTTGAAAACAAATTAGACAGCAAGAAAAGCATACTGCATGGTTTACTCTCTGTGTCAGATGTGAGGTTGAGGCGACTCCTTTGCACAAAAGACCCTGAGGGGGTCATGTGGATTTGTGCACGTGTAAGAGACAGCTTGAATAGAGGCGATTTAATGCTCTTCAGAGACCCGTTGATTTCAGCTCCTCTCTTCCACTCATGGTAGCTTTTCAGTGAGAGAATGCAATCTACTAATCTACTAACTGATGCAGTATCTAGCTTCTCCTGTAGGACAAAAATATAAATAATGACTACTACAGTGCTGCTGCTTCTTAATGAAACAATTAACAAAATATCAAGAAACAAAGGAAATTAATAAGCTATTTTACAAAATTGAAGGAGTTCTTTAGCATTCTGCATAGATATTCACATTCCTATGCTTCTACTTTAAGTTAGTAGCAAGATAATTTAGGTTATATGTTCAGAGTATAATTTTAAGGTGATCACGCTATAAAAAAGGATATATGTTACAAATGTTCAAGGTCTCTTTGCTTGAGTTCTTTGTTCAAATCCAAAAAACTTTTCATAATAATAATTATAATTAATGTGAATTGTGAATTTATAGCTATGAGATATGCCAACAGAATGCAAGTTTGCATATGTGAAAATAAGTAGCAATTTACCCTTTCTAGATCAGAGGCTTCAAAAGTTGGCAGTTTGAGCTCCTCGACAGCAACTAAGAAATTGCGGATATTCTCAAAGTATTGATAAGCAGGCAAAGGATTTTGGTTGTCCGAGGCAGGGCTTCCCATTAGAGCATTCGACACAACCTTTGTTTACAATTTCAAATTGTATATCAACAGGATAAATACCACTACAAATTTGAGTGAACTTGCATTCTAGAAGGTGTATTAAAATCAAATTAAATAATAAACTAACCTTTGGTACTGAACCAGGTTGAATTTTGTTAATGGCGTTGCAAAGGACGAGGCCATTTCTCAGACAAGAGACAAATTCGTGATCTGATGGCTTCTGAGGAAGACATAGAGGACCAGCAATGCTCTCAAGCCACGCTGCAGCTTCATAACGCCTCAAGGCTGTATGTAAAAGGGAAGAAAAGTATCAAGCTTAGTTTTTGGGATTTGTCTTGTAAAAAAGTAACTGAGAAAATTAAAAAGAAATGCAGGAATGGAGGAAACTTTTAGTGGAGCGTTAAGGAGACCTGAGAAGCTCGGGAATCTTGATTTATTTTGAGAAAAATAACGAAGTAATGGATTTTTCAAAATCTAAGAACACAACCTCTTTCGATGTAAGTGATAAAACAAAAATAGCACCGATTACTTCAAAAAACACCGATATTGGTAAAATTAAAGGGATATCACGGTAATACTGAAATTTGAAATCTTGATTTGAGACTAAAAGGAAGGTGGAGTGAGACTAACCAGTTTCTTCAGCTTTTCTTGATAAGCACCCTTGTCTGAACGAAATCCTCTTCGGCTCCATTTTTCTCCTTCCCTTCCGTTTGAGCGAGTAGAGAGAGTGTGTGTGTGTCGGCGGGTCCTTGAGGGGAGGGATTGAGAGAGAGAGAGAGAGAGTGGGAGAGACTCCGAACTCGGGAATCGAGGATTGGGATCGTAACGTTAAACTAAGGAAAGAAATGAAAGATTTGAAATTGAAATGACACTAGATTAAACTATAACGTACACCGTGTAACCAAGTGTATAGTGATTTGATTAGGTTGAGTCTACTACTAGTCTAGCAAACGAAACAAGTTGTGAAAGAACCGTATGACATACGTGACTACAAAGAGCGATTCGCAAATAAATAAATATTATAAATTGAATCGCGAATTGGCAAGACCATCGACAGTGCCGTTAACTAATGTGATCTTATGGTTGTTCCCGGAGCAGAAGAATATGAAAGTCTGCAATTATGTCCCACAAGTTGGCCAATCTGTGCACCGCGAGCATGCTTTGGTGTTGAGGGTTTTGACTTGAAAGCCAGGTGGAGCAATGTGGTCCCTTTCTCTAACCGCGAGAAGTGGGGTCCAGATCACTAAAGTAACTCAAATTTTGAGTTTAGATATTGACCGTCTGATCTGAATCCGGACCAATCCGGCTCGAGATAGAATGCACGGGCCACTTTAATATGCGTGCCAAAGCAGATCTCACGGTCCTGATGTAACCTCAAAATTCGAGTTACTCAAGGATTTGAATTCGATGAGGAGTGGGGACTGAGGGATTTTTTTTTAAAACCATAATTAAAATCATTAAATTTAAATAAACAACATGATTGTGTCCAGATTTACAAAAATCATCAAAACCGAAATGCCAATTCGGTTCGAGCGCATTTTTTTCCTCCAGACGGAATTGGCATTTCGGTCCAGCTCAATTTCGCTCAATTTCTGTGTTGCCTTTCGTGTGGAGGCTTTTTTTAGCCTGGACCGAATTGCCAATTCGGTCCAGGTTTTTTTTTTTTTTTTTTTTTAGAGACACTAACAAATTAGAGCAAAAATAAAGAAATCTAACACTGAAAATTTAATTTTTTTGTTTAAATTATTTGTTAGATTACTTCTTTTGATTTATAATTAGAATATTTATACTAAAACACACTAAATTACTTGAAATTATGTTGAATTACACTATATTACGATAAATTATGTTGAATTACACTAAATTACGCTAAATTACAATAACTTCGCTAATTATGTTGAAATACGGTAAATTATGCTAAAGTAGACCGATTCTGTGTCATCTTTCATGAATCATAAAAAATAGTAAAAATATTCAAAAAAATATTAAAAATTGGTATTCTACAAGTTCATTATGCAACTAATTTACTGAGCTACTTGGATTGAATAATAGAAATGAAAATCTTAATCGGAAACTTCAACTCAAGTTTTGAGGCTCTTCCCTTAGTTTTTTGGCGATTCTGAATTTTGGAATCCGGCATCACGGGCACGGACGCATGCGTCTTTTCGCAAGCTTTCCGAAAAGTGGTCATTTGCTGAAATCGGACACTCGAGCGTCATTTTATGACCGTTTGAAGTTTCGCTGTCGTTTTTCGCCTTTTCAGTGAAGATATCGTCCCTATTCATATGTAATTTAGCGTAATTTATCGTATTTTAGCGTAATGTAATGTAATTTAGTGTAATTTAACTAATATAGTGTAATTCAACATAATTTCAAGTAATTTAGCGTATTTTAGTATGAGGAGGGATCAAGTTACAACAAATTTGAGTTACAACAAAGTTACAACAATTATTTTTTTCATTTTCAAAGTCCAAATCGTCGATCCAAACCGTTCAACATGATTATCTAAATAAAATGTGATTGCAGATCAAATTTTACATTTTTTTGAATTTTTTACTATTTATTAAGATGGGTACAAAATTCAATGGTCTGAATATGACTATTTTTTGTAAAATAGTTAATAAATAGTAAAAAAATTCAAAAAAATGTAAAATTTGATCTGCAAGCACATTTTATTGTGGAGATCATGTTGAACGGTTTGGATCGACGATTTGGACTTTGAAAATGAAAAAAATAGTTGTTGTAACTTTGTTGTAACTCAAATTTGTTGTAACTTGATCCCTCCTCTTTTAGTATGAATATGCTAATTATATGTCAAAATAAGTAATCTATCAAATAATTTTAAAAAAAAAATTCAAATTTTGATTTCTTTATTTTCTTTATTTTGCTCGTCTCTCAAAAAAAAAAAAAAATAATACCTGGACCGAATTGCCAGTTCGGTCTGGCTTGTTTTTTTATTTTCTGTGGCGTTCTAGAAAGAACCCGGTGAAAAACAGCCAAAAAACAGCCAGATCGAATTGCCAATTCGGTCCAGAGAAAAAAAATCCTTCGGACCGAATTGGCAATTCGGTTTTGATGATTTTTGTAAATCTGGTTGCAATAATTATTTTAATTATTGTTTTAAAAAAAAATCCGGGACTGAGTGGGTCGTAAACTTTTGTCGGAATCATGGAGTAAAAATTTCTAAGATGAAATGAGAATCAAGCCTATACTCACAAACATTTCCAATCGGGTTTCGAATTTTGTTTCACCAAGATAATCTTTTTGATTGTGCAAATATGTTGGAGCTATGCATATGCGAACCGGACATATTCTGGATTTTTTTTTTTAAATAGAATTACTGTAAAATCATTTAACGGAACCAGCCTTTCCTGTTTCAATTTTAGAAATCTAGCCTCCACCGATCCTAGGGACCGGTGGAGCAGAAAAAACCCAAGCTACACCGGTCCTAGGGACCGGTTGAGCATGTTTTGCACTGCCACACCTATTACACCAACGACCACACGGAAAACACCCTGCACCGATCCGCAGGATCGGTGGAGCTTCAAAAATGCCTCCACCGGTCCTGTGGATCGGTGTAGGCAGGTTTAGGGTTAAAACGAGCAGCCGCACCCTTCTTCCCCTCTCTTCTTCTCTTCCCAGCCTCCATTCTTCTCTCTTCTTTCTTCTTTCTTTCATTTTTTCGTTTTTTTCAAATTCAATAGAGGAGTTGCCATATGAACAGATCGCCACCACCATTGTACTCAGCATCATCTTCTGATTATTATTGTGAGTTTTTTTTACTCATATGTTTATATTTAGTGTTGTAAAATTGAAAAATATTTGGAGTTAATTTGGTGTTTGAATTTTGTTCAGCAAAATGTCACTGCTATTGATCAATGTGTATTATGGTGGTAACCTCCAAAGCACTTCAACAGGTGTTGGTTATGACATAGGGGCTGCATTTACCTTTACCGTATCTGATTCTACCAGTTTTGCTGTTATAAGACGGCAAATATACGTTGGACTTGAATTGCTTCCAAGTCGAGTCAAATTGACACTCCAGGTACGTATGAACACAGCACAACCCGGATCGTACCATTTCTCACTATTTCAGATAGAAAATGAGGAAACTTGGGATGTCATTAAACAAACTGCAGCTCAAGTGGCTGGATTTAAGGTTATAGAATTGGTAGCTGAGGCACACCAGGGTAGAAACCAAATCAGTTATGATCCGTGTCCAGATAGTTTGCCTGGAGGTAGTAACACACCGTCGGTTCAGACCGGCTTTCATCCTGACTCGGGCAGTGTACCTGTACCCACCTACACACCTCCGGTTTAGGCTGGTGATGACCCTTGTGAGCAATCAGATCGAGACAATGAATCTGATACAAGTTCTTTTGATGATGACGATTCTGATGAAGCATGGGACGCAGATATGGACGAATTTGAGGCTGAAATGAACGCCCGAGAAATATTGAAGGATTGGCACGAGTCGATCCCATTTCTCAATCGAGGACTTAAGCATCCATGTTCATCATTCAACGATGAATTGCCAATGCCATACAAGGATCGTGCATTTTTTGCGAACCCCCCCCAGGTTAGATGAAAAATTTGCTGAAGGTCAGATATTTGAATCCAAAGCCAAACTAAAATCAGAACTTGCTGATTTTCACCTACCCCGAAACACAGAGTTGGAAGTGCTAAACAGCAACAAAACTAAGTATAGAGTTAAATGTAAATCTTCTAAATGCCAATGGAAATTGTATGCAATTGTAGTACCAACTGGTGCATGGACAATTTCCACCAACCCGTTTATCCACACATGTTTTGGAAGTGCTGAAAGGTTGGATAGTCATCAAATGACTGCCAGAGTAATTGCTGATATTATTAAACCGACTTTGAAAGATGATCTGGAGATGAGCATTAAAGGGGTCAAGCATATGGTTAAAGTTAAATTTGGGTCAGTAGTGCCCTCGTATAACAAGTTGTGGAGAGGTAGGGAACTTGCAATTGCCGACTTGTTTGGGAGCTGGGAGAAGTCTTACGAGATGCTGCCATCGTTGTTGGGTGCCATCAAAGCATCTAATCCAGGTACACAGTACCTAATAGAACATGGACCATCAGAAGATTATAATATCAATATTTTCAACCGGGTTGCATGGGCATATGGGCCATGCATTGAAGCATGGCCTCATCTTCGACCCGTTATCAGTGTTGATGCCGGGTTCTTATCCGGAAGATACAAGGGTAAATTTTTTATGGCTTGTGCTTACGATGCAGAGCAACAACTCTTGTCACTTGCATTTGCAATTTGTGAAAAAGAGTCTATAGAAAATTGGGGTTGGTTTATGAATTGGCTGCGTATCAATGTTGTCGGGCCAGGAAGAATCTGCGTTATCTCGGACCAGCACCTTGGTATACGAGGGGTGTTTGAGGCTACTAATCTGGGATGGTGTGAGGAAAACGGTGAAGCTGTCCATGTACATATGATGCCTACTCATGTCATATGGTCTCCGCTCTCCAATTAATACTGCAGGCTTCTTGATGTACTCACTAAGAGTCATCCCCCAACAACCATCCCTTGTTGAATTGCCATCGTGATACCACGTCTTTCGTAAATAACTGATCTCATCCCATGGTAGAGGAGGAGGAGGCGGGACCTCTTGGTGCTTACCAAACTGGCGCATGACTCTATCCGCATGCTGAAACTCCACCATCCAAAAATGGATCACGTAACCGCATCTCATCCAATACCTCTTTTGTCGTCGGACATGTCGAGGTAACTTATCATAGTAATCAACGTATGGTTGCCAGTTAACTGTCTCATCAGCTAGTCTATCGAAGTTATCTCTATACGTGGCTGTACCACCTGCCAAAAAAAAATATAAATTTAAAAAACCAATTATAAATCTATCGAAGTTATCTCGAATTATAAATCTTTTTACCTAAGTGAGGTTTCTCTGGCCACAAATGTCGAGTGGTCCACTTCACACCGAAAGCATTCCTCGTATCCTCATCGGCACCACCGAAGGGAGGTGGGTCTGATCGGGGTATAGGCCGACCAACAGCAAATCGAGTCCATGACCAAATCTGTAACAACAACATCGGACCCGCTATCGTGTCTGCCCCCGCGTGGCAAGCACGTGACAACTCTCGATAGAGATGTGCAAGTACAGCACCTCCCCAATTGTATTCTCGTGGATTCTCTAGATCAGTGATGAATTGCAAGTACATCGCAGGGACTCCATCCGCACTTGAATCTGGAAACATAACCGACCCGAATAAATCCATACAAAATCCTCGAGTGTACCGTGCAACTATCTCATCGTTGTGCCAATCTTCTAACTCAAAACTAAATTGCGCCCGCAACCATTTTAGTCTAAGCGCATAAGCAGAGACGGACAATCGTTCTTTCGATGTGTTAGGATTATAAATCCTATATTTATATGGCATTGTCTGATGGAGGTGATTGTAAAAATCTGCCGGATCAGCCCCTAGATCAAACTCTAAGTATGGGTCCCAATCAGTATCGCTGGTGCCAGTAATCGCGTCACCTGCAAATTAAAAGAATTATACAATTAACAATTTATTTTTTATAAATAGGTAATTAAATTAACCGATAAACAACTCATGATTATTAATTACCCTTAGTCGATAAGCCCCATAGACATGCAACATCTTCCAACGTCACTGTCACCTCACCGACAGGTAGATGAAATGTATTGGTCTCCGGCCTCCACCTCTCAACCAGAGCAGTAATCAAATACGGATCAATCTTGCAATCATTAAGGCCAGCAATTTGATACAACCCTAACCTCTTCAGAGCACCGTCCATCCGACCGTTGTAAGCAATACTAGTCTGATGTGAATTTACCTGCAATGAAGAGGTAGGCTGCCAAAAAAAATTAAAACATTATAAACCCTTCAAATACTTCAAGAAATATTTATTTGCAACAAATAATTAATAAATATAATCAAAATTACCATATCACGAACTTGCCATGCCCTGTGGTTCTGTGGTGCTAATTTCAACAACTCTGGATAATCCGGATTATCCATTGACTCTGTTAGAAAATTTGATAAACAAATATTTTTTCAACTGATGAGAGTCATCACACATAAATATATAAACAAATATTTTTTCAAGCATATGGCTACAATAATGAAAATTGAACTATATGTAAACAACATATCATCTAATTTTGATTTTAAAAATAAACTTCATGAACAATTAATTACACAAATTTATACTACATATTACTAATTTTACACATTTATAATTTTATCTAATTTTAAACTTCATGAGAGTCATCACACATTTATCTAATTTTACAAAAATTATAATACATATTACTAAAAAGTTACATTAAACTACATGAACACTTAATTACACAAAATTATACTACATATATACTAAATTACACTAAATTAACATCAAATAAATTCTAAATTAACACTACATCACTAGATTACACTAAATTAACATCAAATGAACTCTAAATTACACTACATTACCACTAAATTACTAAATATACTCCAAATCAACACTAAATTACACCAAATACTAATTTAACACTACATTTCACAAAAACAATCTAAATATACTAAACAAACTAAATTAAATTAGTTATTCATTTTAATTCGGCTAAAATAAAAAATTATAAAAAAAAGAGATATTTACCTCGTCAAAATCGTAGATCCGAAGAGTTTCTAACTCTCTTAGACGATCCAGAAATTTTAAAACAATTGGATTCTAAAATGGTTGAGTAAATTGAGAGGATAAAAGAAAAAAAAAACAAGAAGAGTTCGGAGAGGAAACGAAGGAGAAGAAAGGGAGAGACAGAGATGGAGTTCTGGACCTCTCGGGTTCGAATTTTAGAGATCAAGCCTCCACCGGTCCTAGGGATCGGTGGAGGGAAAGATGGGATTTTCTGTGGTGCAGGCTGCACCCGTATGGTGCAAAACAGGCTCCACCGATCCCCAGGATCGGTGTAGGTTGGGTTTTTTTGGCTACACCGGTTCTTAGGATCGGTGGAGGCTAAATTTCGAAAATCCCAAATCCAGAGGCTTGTTTCGTTGATTTAGTTTACAGTAATTCTATTTAAAAAAAAAAACCCATATTCTGAATCGGATTCAATGCGCTGAATCATTATTTATGACACCAAATCTAGCCCATTAAAGTATTGACACCTTGGTGCCATTATTATATCAGAGCTGCTCCGACAATTCAAATAAAATGAAATAATTTCTTTAAAAAAAAATGTACTAGTACATGTTCGTTTGTAATGAAATTATATGAGATGAGATTTTACGAATTCGAGAATTCAACTCTTACTTAGGGTGTGGTTCAAACGGGGGTACGTGGAGGGAGGGGAAGGGCGAATTCACTGTGCGGAGGTGAGAGCTCGTCAGACTGGATCTGACCGGGCGAGTTCACTTGCTCTGGAAGGAGAGAATCGGAGAGGGAGCAGAGGGGAGAAAACACTGTTCGGAGGTGAGCTCCGTGTTCAATTTTGACGAAGTTGTTCACCCCCAAATCAGGGTGTACAAATTACTGTTCGGAGGAGAGCCATCGTCAGCGTCACCTTCTTCCTCTTTCCTTCCCCCAAATCAAGGTGTACAAATTACTGTTCGGAAATGTGCTGAATTGAATGTTTGATTGTATTGTGAGAATAGTTGTGGGGAATTCTTATTTTTTTTAAACATGTATATATATTCAAAAATAATTATTTATTAAATCAATTTGAATGTTTAGTACGTTATTAGTTAGTGTCTTGTATTAATTTACAAGTTAATTTGATTTATATTATTAACTAGAATAAAGATTTTGGTACCCGCAGTTGAGTACCCGCATTATACCCGCACTTGATTCCTTTCCCAACTAACTTTGTCAATCATTAAATCACCTTGAAAAACGTGTAAAAGATGAGTCCAGTTTTTTTCGGTAAATACTTGATATCTTAAGTATAAATACTTGATGAATTATATATCTTAAGTATAAATACTTGATATATTAGGTATGAATACTTTCTATTTTGTATGAATACTTTTCATATTTGAATATTTGATACTTTGAAAAACGTGTAAAAGTATGTCATCATGGATCTCATTTGAAAGAGAAAAAAAAAATAGAACACGTTCGTGGTTTTAGATTTGCAAAATTCCTCATAAATCGTCCCAAAAATTGGTTAGATTGAACGGAGAAAAAAAAAACCATCTTGAAAAACGTGTAAAAGTAATGGTCCCCAGTTTTGACAGTGTAATGGTCCCCAATTCATATATCATATATGTAGTTCATTGTATAGATATAAATACTTGTCTTGTATAGGTATAAATACTTCACAATGTTACTATTAATACTTGTAAAATAAAATTACAGTTTTGACAGTTTAGGTCCCCAAAACAGTTATGACAGTTTAGGTGCGGTTCCCAAAAACAGTTATGATAGTTTATGTGCGGGTATAATGCGGGTACTCAACTGCGGGTACTCATATCAGCTTCCTATTAACTAACATCTTGTTAATGTTGGTATATGTTATTTGATGAATGCTACACAGTAGACAAATAACTACTTTTACAATTAAATAAATGTGATACAAATTCAATAATACAAATATAAAAATAATTATCACTTATTTAAAATAAAAAATGAAATTACTTGAATTGCATTCTAAACTCTTGACAATTTATAATCATTACATATTAGTGTTGTCTCTTAAAAGAGACTTGCAGAGAGAAATACAAAGTAACAACGCGTGAAAAAAAAAAATTCAGTCTGATTAAATATTTGTTTTTTTTTTCATGAAATAACAAAGGATGAGAAATAAAACGAAACTAATATGCAATCTCATCTAAAAAAAAAAAATAACTGGGTTCAAAATCCTGCAATTTCCCACAAGTTGGGATTGGAATTGCAAGACAATCTTCTTCATGTTGTTCTATTGGAAAAGCGATTGAAGCAGTTTTGAACATTGGGGCTCGTTTGATAAATTAAAGAATAGTGCTAGAATTATATATGCTATTTGAACAGTAAATTAGTAATAGTAGAACTTTGGATGAAGAGTGTTTGTAAATGGAGACTAAAATTGTGCTAATTTTGTACTATTTAGAAGAGTAAAATATTGTTTGGTGAAATATTAGTTGGATCATAGCCGATTTACTGAATCGTATTTCATATTAGAAAAATGTGTATGACCAAATTATCATCTAGGGCTCAAAACGAATTTTCATTACTAACGTTCCAAAATTTTCTATATAAACGGAAGTGGTCTACTGGTCTCTACTCATTTTCTCTTTGGCCGTCTCTTCTTTGAAACGGGTTAAAATTTTAATAGAACTTTTATCTATATTTTAATCTGTATGTTTTATATTATATAAATTAGAAAGATAAACAGGATAAACTTATGTTAGGATGTACAAATTTAAGGTTTATAAATTGATTATACCAAATTTATGTTAGGATGTACAAATTTGAAGTTTATAATTAAATTAATGACCAGATGAAATTTATATTAGGATGCACAAATTTAAGGTTTATAAATTGATCAAATCAATATTATTTGCACTATTGTATTAAGGTAAGGACAACGAAAGGTACACATGGTGCTGGATCTTCTCGCGGGGATGTTAGATCACCCCTGAGGATGACGCTGGTGCGTTTGATTTGTCACAGGCAGAGCTTTTTAGGAATATCAGCTTGAGAGACTGAGTGATCGATCTTTAATTTGTGGATGCCTCAAGCGCGATACACATGCAGGATCACAATGGCATCTCTCAGTCCCGCCACCGGCTGGTCCGATGGTTTTGATGAGTATTGTCCGCATGCTCAGATGGATTTTGGACAGGTATAGTTTGTTATTTGCTAAATCTATAATTTGAAATCGAAACAAACTTTTATGCTATGTATTAATTAGGTCCCGCATTTTGATATGCTGATCGAGTCTACCTAGTTTGCCACACAGATCTTCAATGCGACACCGCATCAGCCTGCTCCGGAGGAGTGGCACCCGCCGATGCAGAGGAGGACGGGCATGGTCCAGCAAGAAGACGTAGCAAGCCAGTCAATAGATATACCCGACCCCGGATATCAGTCAAAAAAACTAAAAAATGTGAAAAACATACCTTCTGCTAGGGGTGTAAACGGATAGGATATTGTATCCGGATCCGTATCCAAAAATTAGATACGAATATATGATATTTGAATATCCGTGCGGATACGAATATGAATTGAAATTTTAATTATCTGTATCTGAATAGTTAGATATACCATATAGTTTAATATATATTATGGAAAAGTTATGTTATTCGCCGTTATGATTAACGGATATCCGTATCAGTATTTGTCTAACATCCATATCTGTATCCAAGGGGGGCTAGACTTTCGAACTATAGGGGTCAAACACACAATGAGGATCAATCATATAAAATTTTCCTACAAAAAATGGAGATTAATTTTACAATACCACGACATTTTATTCTAGATCATATGTAAAATTAAAAAAAAAAAAAAAAGTCAGTTGATCCCATTTATTGTACACTAGCTCCAAAGAGAAAAAAACAATAAAAGAAGTAATACACAAAGAACAACTTTTGAATGCTGAAACTATAGAATTAACTGTACACTATCATACATTGCCGTAGCCAGATACAATCAAATTCAAGCATATTTCCCTAAACTTTTCAGCCAACAACTTTATTTCTTTTTAATACAACAGGGAGTTAGAAATAGCAGGCTTCTTCATTCTGAAAATCTTACCAGATTACACTAAAATCTTCAATAAAAAAATTATAATAATAGTAAAGTTCTTTCGCAGAGCCAATTAATGTCAGTATTTTAAAACTTTTTAATGAATTCGTATATGTGGTCTGAAACCTCATCTGGTCTCTCCTGGTTGAGAAAGTGACCAACCCCTTCCATCACTACCACTTCTTGAAGAAACGGTACCTTCCTACTGAAACCACCTTTATGTATGTAGTCTTGCACACCTGGTGAGTGGTACGTCAAGTCTAGGTCTCCCACCATGAATTTCACAGGTACCTTTATTGGCTCGTCAGTCCATGGTGCACTCAGTTCCCAATTCCTGTGCAAACATCTTCACGAGTAAGGCAAATGCTCTTTTATCTTTCTCCATTCTATTTTCTTGTTCTGGTGTAGAACTTAAAGCAAGAAAATACAAAAAATATTCCTATTTTTAATTATTTGCAAAATTAGGAACTCACGCCCATATTGTAACTATTTTTATTCTGATTTGTAAACACGTGACTTTTGTGCTTTGGGTATGTCAGGAACTTTTCTGAAAGAAGCTTTGTACCTATGTCAATACAGTACCTGTGAGGTTGAAGTAGCAATACAGGTACGATTGTACCAGTGTATTAAAACTACAAGAACAGTACTATCTAATACCTGTCCAGCTTCACCTTCATGTAAATACATTACCAACCTGATAGATATTGTACCAAGCAGGTGTGGTACTGATGAGGCATGGTACAGTACCAGAAAAGTATATCCAACAGAAATGGTCTGACTGGCACAGAATCAGTACGAACACCATTACTAGACTATACAGGGAGATATGATTTGTACTTATAAGATGCATACATGTTCATGCAACGGTAATAGTTCAACCCTCCCGTGAAACCGGTCTTATCAAAATTGGTAGCATAATAAGTTACGTCCTCCTCAGAGAGCCATGGAGGCAAATCGATGATGGTATGCATGGAGCCTCCAAAGCCTTTCTCTTTGGGTACAATAAGAGCTTTTGGCTTTCGATAAGTTAGAAATTTCTTAATAAGGAGTTTGGTGTCAATGCTGGAGAACTCGGCTTCTGCTACTCCAGGCTCCTGCAAGTAATTAAATACATAAATAAGATAAAGTAAAATAAACAGAATAAAATAAAGTCAACAAAAGACCACTTTTTCAACAGGTATGATTTGTTACGCACAGGCCATAACACAGGGAGCAAAAAGGGAATTCCAGATACACATTAACGCATATGGAAGCCGAATCTGGTAACAAATATGTACCAGGTATTACAGGGACTCAAATTCAAGTACCGACCATATCTCAATTCAACCATGTTGCCTCTTTTTATACTGTTTTGGGCATTTTCATATATAATTGAGATTTTAAAGGAGAAAGTGCCTAATTGAGAGTGACAAGCCATAAAAAGCTTTATTAGTCTCAGATATCATCGATTTGCATACCTGGAACCTGATAATGTAGTGATCCTCTCCAAAGACAGCCTTGATTGAGTCAATGGGTTGTCTGATTGGATGCCGGCCTTCAAAAACTACACTAAGGTTAACCAAAGCTTTGACTAAGTCAGGCCGGATCATGCAGAGATGCCATGCCACCATTGCTCCCCAGTCATGCCCAACCACAAACACCTGGCATGCATAAGTGAGAAACAATTGTATGGCCAAAATTTTCTCACATCGATACTACTCTGACGAACCAATCAAAATTGGTTGGTCTAAAAAGAATCTCCATAGATTTGACAGACAAGATGGAACTTCCACAATAACAAAAACTAAACAAAAGAAGATGGTCCAGCTTTAGTTATTACAGAGCAAATCGAACTGTACATCACTGGCTGCAAAGTAACTACAGTGCCAAAAAGTATGATATTTTAAAAGCGGTTGATGTGAAATTTTTAGAGACATAAGGAAATTCATTATGTTTGTTTTAAATTGGAGCAGGCAAATTGTCTCTTTGTTTATGTTAATAGCAGTCATTTAATACTTTCTCAATAAAGGTTGGCCACAGAACAAATTTCAAAGAGGTCCCAAGTTCAAATTTGGGAACGCTTCCCCGAATCAGTTTCATTATTAAATGCTTTTCAAATCAATTTGAAAATGAAGAGGCAAGAGCAAATAAGACTACCAATATTCTATATACCAGCAAAAAGGGCATTTGGTCTAGTGGTATGATTCTCGCTTAGGGTGCGAGAGGTCCCGAGTTCAATTCTCGGAATGCCCCATTTTTTTTTTTCTTTTAACCCTTTTATTCCACCAAAACAAACTAACCCATCCGGCCATCCCTATACACACATTCACATACCTGATGCACGCCGAGAGATTTGATGAGAGCGATCAAATCGCCAACGACATGAAAGAGGGAATAATCGGAGGTTTTTTTAGGGCAGTCGGAGAGGCCATAGCCGCGTAGGTCAGGCGCCACCGCGCGGTAACCGCGGCCGGAGAGCGAGAGAATCTGGTGGCGCCACGAGTACCAAAGCTCCGGGAAGCCGTGAATAAACAGTACCACGGGCCCCTCCCCCTTCTCCGCCACATGGAGCGTTATCCCATTCACTTTCACCATCCTGTGCACTATGGTCTCCATCGTCTTTTGATCTATCTTCTCTCTCTCGCTCTGCGCCTGCTATAGTGGACTCACGGAGTAATGGATCGAATTGGGAACTGGGGTGATGAGATGGGAATTCCGAAGTAGGATCCTCATGTCCAATTTGTCCGATTTAAATCCAACGGACGTGATGGGATTAGGATCGCATCACAGAAGCTTTTGAAGATAAATCTTGTCAGTCCATTTGAAATCAAACGGATAAAAGGTGAGAAGCGCAGTTTTGTTTGAGGAAACGAATGGGGTGCGGAAAGTTGGGGAGGTGACTTTTGGAGTTATCTGTAAAGATTATGATTGATCAAAATAAAATAGGGATCTCTTAGCCTTGGTTTGCTGTGGCTAACGCAGAGGCTGGACAAATGCGTCGAGTCCATAATATAGGGAATCCAACTCGCCTCAAGAGTGAACTGTAGGCCTGTAGGGTAGCCTATAGCGATATGCGTACCAAGATACGCCCATAATTGATCCGTAAAAGTTGACTTCTTTGAACTTGGTATTGATGGGAGGGAATTTTTGTTCTCTCGGAGGAGTCCGCATCTTCTGCGTTAACTCAAAATAATTTTTTTTGAGTTTAATGTATCTTGGCTGTCTGATCAGGATTGAAGCTAATCCGGTTCACGCCTATGACATACGAAATCCTTTAATATTAGTTCGGATCTCAATCGGATGATTCAGATCTATTAATGCACGTTTCGTTAATGCAGAGGATACAAATTCATCTAGGAGAGTAGGAGGAGGGTATTTTTCAAAAAAGAAGAAGAAGAGAATCAGACAAACATTTAATTGCTAAATTTTCGCATCAATGTTTTATTGTCAGACTACAAAGTCAACCGATTTGATTGCTAATTTTTTTTATATAATATATGTGAAATTAACACTTACATATTCAATAATATAATATAAGACCGAACTTATAAATATATTTCAATATCTAGCATCTAAATAAATTAAAAATAATAATTTAATTATAAAGGATTGGATGTTTTTTAGGAAGGATAAAATAACTCTTTATTTGATAACTATTAATAGTCTATTTTTGAATAACAATAAATTATGTTCTTATTAAAAGATGGAGACTTTGATAAGAAAATGACGAAAATCAGAATGAATAATGAAATAATAATGATTATTATTTAAAAAAATATACAAATAGATATAAATTTTATTCAAAATATTTCATACACAAATTTCATAAAATAAAATAAATACCAACTTGGATATGTACTCCGTGATTTTTATTTTTACCCAAAAAAAAATATATTTTAATATAAATAACCAGGTTTTTAAAATATTTTTATTTCTACCCAAACCGCTAGAATTCCTAGCGGCCTGAATTCTTAATTCGGATCGCTAGGATTCCTAGCGGTCTGAATCTCTTTTTTTTTTTTGAAAACTTATATAACAGGGGGGAGAGCTGCGTAGAAGAAGCAAAAAAAAAAATAGGGAGGAAGGGCTGAAGAGGAGGGAGGAAGAGGGAGAAGAGGGAGGGAGGGAGCTCTGAAGGAAGAGGAGCTGAAGGAAGGAGGAGGAGACGGAGCAGTCGTCAGGTAATTTTTTTTACATACGTATTTACTGTTAATTACATACGTATTTACTGTTCACATACGTATTTACTGTACACTACTGTTCACATACGTATTTACTGTACACTACTGTTCACATACGTATTTACTGTACACTACTGTTCACATATGTATTTACTGTTCACATATGTATTTACTGTTCACATACGTATTTACTGTTCACTACTGTACACTACTGTTCACATACGTATTTACTGTTAATTAGTGTTCATATACGTCTATTCACAACTGTTCACAATTGAAATCAGTAAACTGACCAAATATTTGTCATTTATGAATGTAGTTTATTGGCCATGTCTATTGCAATTTCAATACATTTTGGAGGAAAATTCATAACTGACCAGTATGGAGTGCGTTACTCCAAACCTGCAGCAAATACGTATTGGGTTGATGAAAATTTCTCATTTGAGCAGTTACAATCGCTTATTTATGAAGCGAGCGGCTACAATAGGAATCGTTGCCAATTACAAATTCAGGCCCGAATGGTCCACGCAGGAAAGTATGTCAAAATCACATTGGGAGATAACGGGGCATTGAGAGGTCTAATAGCGCAGGTTTTGAGGTCTGGCGAATCATTATTGGAAGTTTTTGCACGCAGAATTCGCGAAGAGTCAGGGGCCGGAAGTTCAGGCCAAAATTCGGCTGCCCAACATTATCAAGAAGATAATGAACCACACACTCCTTTTATCGTAATGCCTGGACCAGAACCGGAACCAGAAATATACAATAATTCACCCCAATCTCCACCTTTTGTCCCACAACGAGTACAATCTCCACCTTTTATCCCACCTATATCCATGTATGCAGGTCCTTCATCCTCACCTGGGCCTGAACCAAATCCTCACCCCAGACCGCCACCAGTACAGGAAGATCCAAACGAGTCGGAATTTGAATTTATAAACGAGGTACCGGAGGAGAATCTGCAAACTGGGGATGAATTGGGGGAAGGAGACTGTGACATTAATGATGAAGGAGATGAAGAAGATGAAGAAGATGAAGAAGAATACCCACAGCCCACTGTGAGGCAGAATAGAGAGAATATGCCGTTAGGTGGCCGTTCTGAGACTCACCCTTTTGTAAACTTCAATGACACATCTGCTTTCCGAGAAGCAGATGTTTCTTACTATGGTCGTCGGGTTGAGTACAGGAGTGAGCTCGCAAAAGGCCAATACTTCGTAAGTAAAAAGCAACTGACGAAAAAGATCAGAGAGTACCATGTTGACAAGAACAAGGAGACATATACGAAGAGAAGTGACACATCCCGGCTGGAAATTAGATGCAGCACTCCGGGTTGTCGTTTCAAACTGAAGGCAAGAGCAACAAATGCCGGAGATACATGGATGATAACTGAGCAAGACACGCCTCACACATGTGAATCTGAGTACACCAGGTCGGACCATGCACAACTCACGGCATCAATTATCGCAGATGTCATCGAGAGCGGCATTAAGGAAGACCCCACTATGAGCCTCCGGAGTGTGGCACACTGCGTGAGGGTTAGGTTTGGCAGTATAACCCCGAAGTACAACAAACTTTGGAGAGGTCGTGAGATTGCAGTAGCCCGGCAATTTGGGAGTTGGGAAGAGTCGTACAATTTTATGAAACTATTGCTTATCGGGATATGTTACACGAATCCCGGCTCAAAATACCAATTTCTGACAAGTCCGAGCATCGATAAAAATACAGGACTGGTCAAAGAAGGTGTTCAGAAATTCAGGGCCGTGGCATGGGCTTACGGACCATGCATTACCGCATTTGATTACTTAAGACCGGTGATCAGTATAGATGCAGCCTTCCTTTCTAGGCGGTATGAGGGCAGACTTTTGATGGCTTGCGCCTATGATGCCGATAACCAATTGCTGCCTCTAGCATTTGCAATTGTACATACGGAGAATGAAGAGAATTGGGGTTTTTTCTTACAATGGCTTAGGATTAATGTGATTCGTGTTAATAGATTCGTATGTGTTATATCGGACCAACACAAGGGTATCAAAGCTGCATTGAAACCTGAATACGGATGGGATGGGGATAATTTTGTGCACAGGTATTGTATCCAACATGTTGCAGATAACCTGGTCCAGGCGTGTGGGAGGGACAAATGGTACGGATCTAGGTTCAAACAAGGAGCCAGGAAGAAGAAGCCAAGAAGGCTGAAAGAGATGTTCGAAGATTTTTGCGCGGTATGTCTAATATTGTCTAATTTATATCATTTTTGTTTCTTTTAGATGCATTTTGTCTAATTTTGCTTTGTTCTATTGCAGCAAAATCCGACGTGTAATGCTTTTCTGAGGAGAGTGGGCAAAGTACATCCTGATGATGTCATGGGCCGTTCAATTTTGAAAAAAAATTTCCAGACCTGTGATGGAGGGCACCGATTTGGTATCATGACAACAAACGGCTCTGAGTCCCTGAACGCTGTCTTCAAGGATAGCCGAATGTTGCCCGTGGCTGCACTTGTAGAGGAGACATTCGCCAAGTGCAATAGGTGGTTTGTTCAACGGCGACAGGCAGCGACGGAGCAACGCAGTGCAGAAAAGCCTTTTTCCAAACGGGTACATGTTAAGCTCGCCAAACGGTGGGAGAAAGATACAAAAATGGATGTCATCCCATACTCGCACGGCGAAGGTAATTACCAAGTCACGGGCCCAAATGAATATGTTCCAGTAGTCCAAACGCAGGATGGAAGTATGTCAATTATTCATAGAAGGTTCCAGTATATCGTGACATTCGGGCTAGAGAGAAAAGTGGAATGTACATGCAGAGGTATCCAATTAACTGGAATTCCGTGCGCTCATGTGTTAGCGGTTTGTCGTGATAGAAACTGGTCACCCGACCAATTTGTTGCCCACTGGTATAGGGTGGACTACCTTCTGAGTACTTGGAATGCACTGTTTGTTCCTTATGGCAATCCTGAAGATTGGCCTACAACCAGGACCCCTATAATTGAGCCAAACAAAGATTGGATACGGTGTGGTAGGAGAAAACACATCCGTCAAGATATGACCATGGATGAAATGCAAGGTAGGCGCAGGGGGCACCGTCCTCGCCGTTCCACTTCTGACAGACAGAGGCGAGGTATGTAACATTCAACCCTAATTAGTAATTCATTCTAATGTTGAATAGCTTACTAACTAACATATTTGGGCTACAGAGGCTCATAACGCAACAAATGTAGCAGAGAATGAGCGAGTTATGGCAGAGGCAAGTGGATCGCAAGGGCCGCGGCGAAGCACAGCCAGAAGCCGTACAGCAGACTGTGAAAATGCAAATATGATGTTTAGGGAGGCAATGGGAGAAGTACGGGCAGGAGGGGAGTTCTTTGGAATGCAAGGGCCTTCAGGTACTACCCAGCGAAGAAGGAGCACAACTCAAGCAGGTAGGAGGAGCACATCTGGCGCAAGGCCATCCGGTACAGCACACCAGCAAGAAGAAGGAGTGCAACCAGCTAGAAGGAGCACATCTCAATTTGAAAGGAGGAGCACATCTGGTACAGCTAACGAAGCGCAAGCAGGACCGTCCGGTACAGCTAACCGGCAAGACGAAACAGTGCAACCAGCAAGAAGGAGCACATCATCATGGGGATCTGGTCGGCTCATGGGAATAAATTTTAGATGGAGTAGTAGGAATTAACTTTATTTGTATGCACTTTATTATGTTGCAGTTTGAGATTTGTATGTATTTTATTACTTTGAGGTTTGTATGAACTTTATTTGTATGTATTTTATTATGTTGCAGTTTTTTTTATTATTATTTTCCAAATAAATTGTAGGCGAGGAGGATGGACAGTAACAATCGAGGAAAGAGCGAGGAAAAGAAATGCAATTTGGGCTGCGGAAGGTTTACAAAGGACTGTCCAAAATGTGTGCACATAGATGAATTTTTTAAACGATATGACATATCTGATGATGATTTTGTAGAAAACCCCTACGGCTATGGATTGGAAAAAAAAAATGATGTACAGACGCCTAAGGCTAAGACTAAGGCTAGCACGTCGTCTGTTGTTACCGAGCCGTCATCACCAACCTCGGACGATGAATTTGTTCCATGTACGTTCAAGACCGGTAACACGAAATAGTATGTTGTTCAGTTCGTTTGAAATTTATATTAAGTTTGTATTTTATATTTTGGAAATTATGTTGTTCAGTTCGTTTGTAATTCATATTAAGTTTGTATTTTATATTTTGAATTCATATTAAGTTTGTATGACATATTAAGTTTGTATTTTATATTTTATATTTTGAATTCATATTAAGTTTGTAATTCATATTAAGTTTGTATGACATAATAAATACTACCATAAAATGATAAAAATATATAACATACCTCCAACCATACCATAATAAAACATAACGAAACTACACTACACAAAAAATAAACTACAAAACTAAAGTAAAACATAATAAAGTATAACATAGCACAACTAAACTAAAACTACCAAAAAAACCCTCTATCCATCGTACTGCGAGGGAGAGAATCGAGGAGGTGGTCTACCCCTGTTTTCTCTACTGAATATGCGCTCATGCCAGGTATCCCACTAAGGCTGTCCTGCCTGCGCGGCGCTAGCTGGTGTAATATGATCCTCGAGCTCGGCCTCTGTGCTCATCGTAAGTGATGTATCCCATGGATCCGAGGCCACGTGGGTAGCTGGCGGTGGCGGGGGAGTATGGAATATGGATGCCACAAACTGGGACCCATACTCAGGCTGAGTCCGGCTACCAGAGGCCTCCCAATCGTGAGCCATCTCTGAATACGGCGGACGCGGTGGCGGGGAGCCGACTGTATCCCACTGATCATCTGGAACAAAGTCTGCAAAGCTAAAACTCAACCTCTCATCCTGCATAGACTGGATCTCTGGAGACCCCTGATGCTCATGCGGCTCAGTCTGTGTCGGCATGTATGCAGGACCCTGCAAGGATACCAAAAATCTAGTAAATTTTAACTACCTTTACTTACAATAAAAGAATAAATAAAACAAAGAATCACATACCGGGGGAAGAACTGGACGCCCGTGCTGGTCACGGTAGGCGTGCCAACCGGCCATGTGCAGTACCCAACGATGATAATCCCACTCTGGCTGCTCTGATGGCTCCGGTAGCATCTCACTGGTCATAACAGGTGGCGCGTCAGGCTCGTCCGGCTGTACTGCGCGCCAATCAATATTCTCTCCGGTGTCTCGTAACATGGTGACCAGCTTTGCCTCCTGGCCGTGGTCCGCAATGCATGGGGCAACCAAGTTCAACATCGCGTGCCCGACCGCTCTGTAGCCACGTTTTCCAAGACAAACGATTGAACGCCCGGCACCTTTAAGCGCTAACAGCAGCTATAAAAAAACGTTAGAAAAAATAAAGGTTATGATAAAAGGTTCATAACGCATAAAAATGTGTTGTTTTAGATGCATTACCTGGCGAGCACCTTTCCGGCCAGTAGGGGTATAACCATCGTCTTCGAATATCTGTGAGCGAAGAAACTCGCCGTAATCTCCCTCTATATACACCGAAGCCATGCCGACCCGCAGGTACCAAGCCTGATATCTCAATAGGGGATCTCCCTGGAACTGCATCGTATCAATCTCCGGCATCTGCCATAAGTTGGCACTCATATTGCCCGCCTTGATGTAGTACTCCGAGTGATGCACACTCCAATCTCTATCCCAGTGATTACCGTGTGTTATCCTGTAATTCATATGTTAGTTGCAATTTAAAGACAAGAACTAATGTTAAGTACAAAAATGCTAAAAAGAACATAACTTACCCGTGTAGCCTCATGATCACAGATCTCGGGACGTCTGGATCTGCGGGGATGAGTGGAGGAAAATGAAACTGACGGAGCACCCGGTCTGGATAGTGGTGCTCCACTATCCAGAAGCACACCAGCGGTCCCCTGTAGAGCCACATCTCCTGATCATCCGCTACAATCTGCGGCAGCCTCCCCTCAGTGTATAGCTCATGGTACGGAGTCCAGCTCACCTGCGTCTCACCCAGACTCTGAATCTGAGATCGGACCAACCTGATACCTACTGTCTTTCCGTGAGGGTTGTCCTTGTACAAGTGATGTCCGTACCATTTCATGCCGAATGCCGGTCGATTTCCATTTTCGGGCTCTCCCCATGGATCCTCGTTCGGCTGAGGTACCTCCACCGGTAGCCGTGACCACGACCAATGCTGCAGAAGCAGCATTGGCCCGTAGATTTGCTTAGTTTTCTGCTATATTTTGAAGAATACCAGCCGTTAGGGACAAGTTAAATAATTAAAATAAGACAACAAGTGCATGACAAGGTAGGTAATTAAAATAAGACATAAATAGCATACTGACCTTGCAACTGTGGCACAAGTTGGAGTAGAGATGTGCTAGGACAGCCCCACCCAAGTTGTACCTGCCGCTCGACGGCTGAAGGTCTCGCAGCAGCTCTAGATACATCATCGGGATGGTATCACCATTTGAATCAGCAAACATGACAGAACCAAATAGGTCCATCACGAATCCCCGTGTGTATCTGTAATATCAAAATTATAGAGCAACTCATTTTTCCGCATGAAACAGAGTACAAAATAAATGTAATACAAATAGTTTGTATGGGTACCTCTGAATCTCGAGCGGAGTGGAATCGCTACCTAGACCTCCCGCAAACATAGCTCGCATCTTCGTCTTTTCCAGACTGTACTTGGACTTCCCCCCGTTGCTGCGTATATCTGGCTCCGCTCCCAACAACTCAGCGAGCATGTAATTAATCGTCATGTCATCTGGATCTGTGGGGTCAGATATGCCACCAACGGGCACGCCCTGGATAGGCAAACCCCATAGAGCACTAACGTCCTGGAGAGTCACTGTCATCTCTCCAAAAGGTAAGTGGAACGTGTGCGTCTCGGGGCGCCATCGCTCCACTAGTCCTGCAATGAGGGACGCGTTAATGGACTTAGTCTCCGACTGTAGAATATCGACCAAATGCTGCACCCCCAAATTTTGCAGATACGCCTCCATGACCGAGTAGTACTGCATGTCCGGATACCGACCCCTGGCATTTATAATTGCCTCACTCTGCGTTCAAAAAAGTAAACAACATGAAAACCTAAAAATACAAAAATTCAACAAAATACAAACTTAAAAAAAAAAAGTAATCAAGTACCTCTTTAGATGCCTCTGAGACTCGGTGCTCACCGTGAGGCATCCATAATAAAGGACTGAAATGATCCGTGCTGTCAGTGGGAATGGGCTCATCAACCGGGTCGGCTGCGGGTGGTCTCCTAGGCCGTCCCCTAGCCATCCTATGTTAAAAAAAAGTTAAACATGCTACAATTGGCTAAAATATGCTAATTGCGGTAAAAATATGCTAAAATACGCTAATATGCAAAAAGATGACTATGGAGTTAATCATAACATGCATTATGCCAATAAGAACAAAGAACCACTCCATACAAGCATATTTTTATAAATTTGTATTTTTTTTGAAGATAAGGTTTCCATTAGAAATGTATGAAATCAGTTAATGCAAACTAATTTCATTTCATACAAATTAATGCAAAATAAACTTTCAAATATACTACCAGCAAAAATAACTCATTTATTAGTTGCGAGTATAATTTGTTTAATCACACCAATTTGATGATACATATAGTACATATTAACCTTGGAACTATAGATATAGTTTTTTTTTTTAAATAGAAGTAAAGAAAAAAAATAAGCTCGTATTATATAATAATATTTTATACAATTTCGTTTTTTGTGATGTAATTATTCCATGATATATGCATATTACATAGATTTTATTTATATGACAAAATTTATTAGTTGCCACTTGCCATGTATAAGTTGTCAAGGGAAAAATTGCCCTTGTATTTTTAAACCACAGATGTCATTAATTCATACATCTCTCTTCTTGAGTATCAAAAACTGGAAAGCAATTGATTCAAAAAGAAACTCATGTATTACTTGTACAATTTCGAAACAAAAAAAAAAAAAATTCATGCATTACATTTTTTTTTTCCATGCTGAAATGATTTGGTACACGAAATATAGTTCGTATAAGAATGGTCTTAATCTGGTACGAAATGATCTGGAAGATTTTTCTGGATTATTAAGATAGAAATTGAGTATAAAGATGTTTATTGTAGTTTGTTTTAACTACGAATAGATAATTTAAGCAAGTTGAGAATTTGATTCATATGATGTAATAGATATTAAAAAAATTATTTTTAACGTGCATTACTTGATTTATATGATGTGATATTAGAACTAATTTATCATTAGAATATATATTTGCATTGTTTTGAATGAAACAATAATTTTTCAGCTTTAGAACAGATTTTTTAAACTTGAAATAAATTTCTTTAGCTCAAACAACTATTTTAACATGAAATAATGCTTGAAATTGCACAAAGATGATTGAACTGAATCATCAAACCTACTTCTAAGTTTACACAGAAATTACACAGAAATTCAATCACATAACCTACTTCTAAGTATTAATCGACGATTGAAATTACACAGAAATTCAATCACATAACCTACTTCAATCACAGAAATTACACAGAAATTCAATCACATAACCTACTTCAATCACAGAAATTACACCTAATTGAGTTTAATCGATTCCAGAAATGGATAATTGAGTTTAATCGAATTTAAACTTAAATATTAAATTCGAGAAATGTTACTTTAAATATTAAACATTTCTCTAATTGAGTTTAATCCTCTTCTTCTCTAATTGAGTTTAATCGCCTCTTCTTCTTCTCTAATTGAGTTTAATCGAATTTAAACATTTCTATAATTGAGTTTAATCGATTCCAGAAATTCCAGAAATTCCAGAAAATTGAGTTTAATCGATTCTGACCTGAGCAGGGTTGGAGGCGCAGGGGCTAGGCGCAGGGGCTAGGCGCAGGGGCTAGGCGCAGGGGCGGCGAGGCGGAGGGGCGGAGGCCTTCTTTCTTTTTTCCTTTTTTCTGGCGGAGAGGCGACACAGAGAAGAAGAGGATCACGGGTCGGGTTTGCGGTTTGAATTAAAAATTCGGGCCGCTAGGAATCCTAGCGGTTTGAATTGAGAATTCAGACCGCTAGGAATTCTAGCGGTCCGAATTTTTAATTCGGACCGCTGATAATCCTAGCGGTTTGGATAAAAATAAAAATATTTTAAAAACCTGGTTATTTATATTAAAATATATTTTTTTTTGGGTAAAAATAAAAATCACGGATATGTACTGGTGACTTCATATGATGATGTACCGAGTACATGGGATCTAAAAGCCTAGTCATACCCTATTACCTTCTCTCTCTCATTTGCATAAAAAGCTGAAAAGTTACATAGAAAACTAAATCAAATGGAAACCGGCTTTTTTTTAATAAAACGAGTTGGTTTTTTTTGTGAACCGGCCGATTAATTCGGTTTCTACCGCTTTGATGGCAGAAATGATCTTTCAAATGAACCGAACCGGAAAGGGATCCGGATCTGATTTATTCTGGCCAGACTGTCCGGTCCAGTTTAATAACAGCGATGTAAAGTGATACAAAAAAAAAAAATTCATAAATAATTTATTCGAAAACTTCTCATCAAATGGAAGTACAATTTTGCCTACGGCCGAAAAAAAAAAAAAGCATGGAAGTACAATTTTTTTTTTGGGTGTAAAGCCCCCTTGGCAAATGGAACTACAATTGTACAATGACAGTGCAGACAACATTTAATCTTGAAGACCTCAATATATTTTTTATATCAATTCAAATAAATTTTAAAAATAAAACAATAAATTTGTATTTGTACTGTTAGATATATAAATAACTCATCAATCAAATTTCATCTATTTTAGTAATCATTTGATAATATTTTAAGGATAGTTAAGTTTAATCCGTTGATAAATTAAATCGTTTGATGAACAACAAAGCATACACTAAATTTTATTATTTTTATAAACGCATGATTTATGAACATTATAGATCATGAGATAGTTGTTGACATATCAAAAGGGTGGAGTTTTTGTTCAAAGGGCTTTGAACAAAATCTCATCCAAAATCAGTTGTAAACCGTCCGATCTGTGTTAAAATTTACACGGATGGTTTAGATTTACGGAGTTATTCAAAATTATTAAGTTTTAAATATGTTGGCACGAATCTTAAAGCAAATCAAACAGTAAGGCTTGGCTTTGAATGAAATTCTGTCCAAAGTCCTTTGGACAAAATCCAATTCCTTATCAAAATTGTCTATTATCAAAAGATTTTGTCCAGTCCCTTTCAAAAAAAAGAGTCAGGTTTGTGAAACTTTCTAACCATGAGGAGATAAGAATTTTTTTCACACAAGCAGGGATATATGAGCGAAAGTTCTACATATATCATCACCGGGAAAGAGAGAAATCCCAAAGCACCTTTCTGAAAAATAAAATTAAGAAAGGTGAAAATCATTTTTTACATTATTGTGAAAGAAATAAAGAAACTTTTTGGATCCACAAAGCCACCCCCCTCATTTTGGGATACCCATATTTTTTGGGATCCAAATCTGCTGAAATTCCAGTACATGAACAGTGTTCCTGAAATTCCTGAAATTCAGAATCTAACCATTGAACTGTTTCGAGATACGTGCACAGAAAAACTAACTGTTTCGAGATGTGCGCACAAAAAAAATTGAACGGCTGGATTCGGAATTTCAGGAATTCCAGGAACACTGTTCATGAAATTTGGATTTCAGCCGATGTGATTCCTATTTTTTGTGATTGTGACGTCATGTGTTGTAATTTCTGATTTTTCAGAAACTAAACTATTGTTGAAATATTAACATAGGGAGAGGCTATTCTAAACTTAATACATACATGTAAGAAACATGCTTAGCTTCATATATAGACAAAAAACTAAAAGCTAACACAATAAAGTTAGACTTTAAAAAAGTTAATTCAATCAAAACATAAATTAGAAAAGATATATAACCATCAGGATAAAGAGAGGATAATAGAGATAATTGGAGATAATAGTGGGTGTATATTATTGGACATGATTAAAAATGTACAGCGGTAGGTAGGAGATAATTAGTAGAGATGCTTAGCAATAAATCATAATAAAGTCTATAAATAGACTCAATGTATTTGTAATTTTAAGTTCACTAAGCGTTTTTGTGAATTTAACTCTAAAATCTATCGAAATGGCTTTAAACGACGAATCTAAACCATTAAAACCGAACTACCTTACGAGTGATACGTCAACATGTGAAAAATTTAAAATTTAGGATTTTTTTTTTTGAAGGTTGGGATGTACCACCCCAACAGTATATTGATAAAAAAAGTATAATTACATAGTGCAATGCTAAGGTAGCATCTCAGGAAAACTACAATCTAAAAGTAAGTAAATAAACATAGCAGTCAAAATTAATCGGTCAAAATTAGAAAATTAGAAAATTTATAAATTAATTTTAATACATTCAATACATTTTGACCACTTGACTCTATACAAAATTAGTTTGAAAATTTAAATTTTTTACATGTAGACGCATCACTCGTAAGTAGATCGGTTTCAACGGTTTGAATTTGTCGTTTGAAATCAATTCAATAGATTTTAGAGTTGAGTTCACAAGAGACTTGGAGAACTTAAGAACACCCTAGTTCTACTCCAATATAAGATTCTCTCTTTCATAAAATGTTATGGAGGATCATTGTGCATAATTGACATCCAGTCCGTATTGGAAAAACAACAGTACGAAAGAATATATAGGAAATTTTAAATAGAAGAGAACACCGTTTCAGCTTGAAACGGTATGAAGTTTTAAAAAGAAAGATGGACACATGTTAATATTTCCACACTTTGGTAAATCCCGAATTCTCGTATCATTATTTCAATAATTTTTTCCCTCTGATACCCAGCATTGCATAAAAGATATTATGTGGAGTTTGCCACAGTTTGGAGTTTGGATTTCTGTGGAAGGAATGTAATAGGAAGATATTGTCCGACTTATACCTATTGATGGAAATGATTTTTTTTTTTATTTACTCATTGTGCACTCTAGCAATGTAAATCATACACCAAATTAAATTAATGTGTACTGTCTTTCAGAAACCTTATAACTAGTTTTGAGTGTTTAGAAGATTGAACAAAAAGACAATCAATTTCATAGCCTCTGTAGGAGGTATGAAATCCGATGCCTGGCACAGTGGCACTTCAAATTTAGGAATTCTTTGTTTTGTTTCGAAACTTCAAAGGTATATTGATAAGGTAACATTCATAATTTCATATAAATATCTTTGATTTTACTCATGTTTTCACAAAGTCTAATGCTGCAGCAATGGACTTCTTAATTAGAATAATTACATGTACCGGGTAAAGATTTTAACAGAGCAGTTTTGACTTCATGCAGCGCACAAACCATTTGCAGAATTGCAGTGCTGTTTTGACTTTTGATTTTATAGTCAGTGCGCTGCATGAAGCCAAGACTTCTCTGTTAAAATATTTACCCCATCTATCCATAATGCACAATCTAGAGAAGGAAGATAGCATTCCGTTAGGGCAACATAAATTTGTACATTAATCTAATTAGAGTACCATTCTCATTTAAGCGCAAACCAATTCAGAAAGGTTTTCCAATGTTTTCCTAATTAGTTAGGATAGCGATTAAATAACATCAACACAACAAACTTCTTCACATATCACATAAGCAAACCTAAGGGTTGCTTTTAAACTTCCATTTGGATTTCAAATCTACCACCATTACTGTTATGTTATCCTTGCTTCCCTTAAGGAGAGCAAGCTTCAACAGAGACTCCGCAGCAGATTGAGCGGCATGGTCACAATAAGTTTCAAAATTCTCAGATGATGCCATAGTGCCATTCTTTTTGCGCCACACCATGATTTTCTTACGGGCTAGATCACAAGCTTCTTCATTTGATACAACATCCCATAAACCGTCACTCGCAAGGATTAGGCAATTGTCATCTTTTGCGCAAGGAAGTATTGTTATTTCTGGTATGGGAATCATCCAGGGCTTCAAATAATTATCGCCTGAAAATGACCATACAAATTTTAAGTCCATGTTTTAAATTTTCATGGTATGTATGGTTGGTTTGGCATATGTTGGTATGAGCTTCAGCATTGCTGGTTAAGCTAAAATGTTCTGCAAACTATATAATCAAAATTACCAACTATGAACATATTTCACGCAAACTATACTTGCGACAATTTTCGTACACTACTAAAATCTATAGGCCCCAAATTATAAGGGGTGGTGGTCAAATCAACTTCTCCATTGTATGAGATTAAGCATTGCTGGTATGTTAAGCTAAAATATTCCGGCAACTATATAGTCTATTTTCTTTCTTCTCAAAAGTACCGATTATAAAACGTATTTCATGCAAACTATATTTGTGACAATTGTGGTACACTGCTAAAATTCATAGGAACCAAATGATTAGGGGCGGCAAATCGGTGGTGATCATGACCAAATCAACTTCTCCATTGTATTGAATCATGACACACTTCCAATTTATTAGTCAAATATTGGGTTATGGGTCATATAATTAGATCAGTTTCTCTATTGTAATACTGTTTTCCTATTTTCCATTCTGTTTTTTACAGCTTAAGTTTTGGGTCAATCAGGTATTCGATCGCTATGCTTGGGGTTCAAGAACATAATTTACATCTCTATAGCCAGGTCAGAATTTTATTAAGTGATAAAATTTGATTTTAGGCTAGTCAGAATAATGTGGCTATAACAATCAGGTTTATATATGGTTTATCAGGTTAGAATGAGCTAGGTAGGCTTGTAAAAAGCAGTCTATTTGGTTGTGGGTTTCCGGTACTGGTTATAAACAAAAATTCAGCTTGTTAAATGGGAAAGAAAAAAAAAATACTAGTAGAAACAAAGTAAGCATCGAATTATACTAAAAAAAAAGAAAATAAACATATAAGGATGCATTTATTATATTATCCACTTAAAGATTTACTATTTGAATAAACATTGAAGCAAAGTTCACCAAATGAAACTTATTTACCAAGGGAACGTGACATAGCAAGCAGATCGAGCACAAACCTCCCTCCCTGTGCCTCTATCCTTGCATACTCCTCTTCTCTTTTTGGCTGTAACACCACACCATTGTTACTTCCTCAAAGGATATTTTAAATATGCATGTTAGTTTAGATTCTCATGGTCACTATAGGTGCATTACGTTTTACTGGTACAGACGAAGCGAATAACCGAATGTTCTGTCAATGAAGCGGGTGTGTGTGTGCCGAGGTCAAATAGTTCCTACAGGTTTTAATATAGCATGAGGGGTAGATTTAGAAGAATATATATAGGAACATCTCTCTGTAGTTGTGAAATTACAAGATACAGTTTCATGATGCAATGAAACGGGCGTTTATGCCTCTTTTCAAAATTAAAAAAAAAACTATAGGTGCAATTCCAGACTTGTCATCTTATGATCCTGGTCTTTTCATAGTTTTATGGTGGCATTGTGGTTGCTTTTAGTATCCGTTAAGATTTTTAATCAGATCTTATTTATTGTTGGCTCTACATATCGTACATAGTACAGCAACTAGTATTATGTAAGATAAAATTTTGAATCTTACTTTATGATCGAAGGATAGAGGTATGGCTTGCTTTCCACGGGAAAGGACTGCACGAGAGTGGCCACAGTTTGCGACTATTATGTGAGAGGAGGAAACAACGGCTACTAGAGCAGTTGACCCGACGGTCTCTGGCGCGACCAGCATAGATTCTTCATCAACCTTCTGAAAGCAATGTGTAAATGCTCTCTCCCATTTTTTCTTCAAATCAAAATCGATATTTTCTTTGGAATTGGCCGCTTCAATTTTGTTTAGTTCTTCAGTCAGTGCTAGATGAATTCTGGCACGGCAATAATTTGCCACCTATATTTGCAAAAAGAGAAGAGAGCTTGACAGTAGAAAATTGTACATGTTAACTTGTAATTTATATATTTTTGCTTGATTGATTTCTCGTGCCAAAGTGGTGCTTTGCCAATAATTTGAGACCGGCCGGGGTGGGTCCTAATCAAGGAATTAGGTTTAGCTGAGGAAAAGTAGATTAGTAAAGCTTTAACTGCAGTGATGAAATCACATTTGGACCTAGCATGTAATAAATTTAGGTTTTATGATGTTCCATTCAACGAACAATTTGATCAATAATTTCACATATTAATCAGGTCTTAATTTAACTCTGATATCTATAACTTTTTTCAAATATAATATCTGAATTTAGCACTTAGGCTCTACTTCTTGAACTACTTTTAGGTACATTCTACCATTTTGTACTTACTTGAGTACCACCATGTCCATCATAAACACCGAAGAAGTGTGCAGTAACTTTGAATGCATCCATATTATCAATTCCTTCTATTTTGGGTTCTTTTGTTAGCATCCAGATTGGCACTTTGATAAACCCCGGTACCACCATATATGCATCCTCCATTTCAGAACGCCAGCCACGTACCGAGCTGCACCCCCAAAGAGGCTTACAATCTATCAGAAATACACTCTTTTTTAGTTTACCTTGAGCTGCATTTGCATCTTCACTCAGGCTTTTCATTGAACGCGTTGCATGATTGTTGTTCGCGGATGTAACGGGCAGCGCAAGTACAACCTTATGAGAGTTCTCCATTGATTTCTTCTCAAATTGGGACTTTTTAAGCTAGTTTTTTGTGTGACGCAACTATGGAATGAAAAAAAATCCATATAGATTAATCATGAATTAGCAAGTTACAAAGTTGAGAAAGTAATTTTTTCTTGTCAGCGGTTGTGCTTGTTTTTGCAATCAATCAGAATACAAGCTAGAGGGAGTAGCAAAAGGAAAAAAAAAAAAAACTATAGTCATGTGATCTACATACAAAAAAAATAATCAAATTTTTATATTTTTTCAATTCTTTTAATAACTTTTAAATAGAGAGAAAATCTATTGATTTAAAAAATTTAGACTATTCAATTGTAATAAATTTCTCTCTACTAGAAAAAAATAAAAAGAAATCTAAAAATGCAAAATTTAATTTTCTACAAGATTCAAGTGTGTAAATAGCATTGAACAAATTAGATCAACAGTTTCAATTTTTAAAATTAAGATTTATAGTCAAAGCACCGACATTATAGATAGATGCTTTGGAAAGCAAATTAACTTGCCTTCAGAAAAATTTACATTAAAGCATATAATAATACTTATTCTTCAAATCAATCTAGAATTAAAGGCTTACATTTATTATTGTTATCTTGACTATTCACCTCTACTCATCCATCCTTCTTGAACAAGAACATTGTGCAATCTCTTTGTTTGCTGGATGAAAATCTACAATATTTCTCTCACAAATAGGGACTTGGCGAGCAACGGAGTAAGAGAGAAAAAGAGAGAGATTTTCTAAGGTGTTATATTTTTCTTTTGTGACAGGATGAACAAAAGGCTCAAGTCCCCTTTTTATACCCATTTTTAGTTATAAAACACACGTCTTCTAGAAACGTGGCGACGCTCTTTGCTGTAGGAATCATTTACACTGACACGTAGACCTTTATATTTTCTGCTTTCCTTCCAGGAATAAACAAGCAACGGTTTTCATTATAACTTTCTTTTGCCATTAAAACAACCTAGTTTCATGCTCCTAGAGTACAATTAATTTTCTCATCTCTATTTGGAGATTGTGGGAATTGTAACCTTATGTTTGTAGACCGAGTTCACCCACATTGATATAAAAATTATGGGAAATGATCGATGGCGTGAGCATTTAATTTATTTAATGTATAGGCCATCTAAAAAAATATAATGAGGTAGTATTAAATAGTAGGCATATTACCAATAAAACATTAGGTTAATTTCTTTCTATATATCTTTAATCTTAATTATACATTGGATGCTAGCTAGTTTCATGCTAATAAGATATGAATAAATTTATTATAGTCAGATGTCATTTTTTTTTGTTCAAACACATTAAATCTCATTCGATATACTAATTTATTTTCTCATAAATACGTACAACAATATTCTATTAAACATATACTTAATGCAGTATCACGAGAGAAGCTATGCTTCCATGTAACGTTACTTACGTGGATTCTATCCTTATCCTTTGCTAGATCGCTCGATAAAAAATTAAATATTTTACATAGTTGAGTTCTTCATATTTTTGCCTTGGTTTTCTACCAGAGAACACATAAATTTTCATAATTAATAGTTGATTCCAAAATCTTTAATTCAAATAGCCTCAATCGCAATGGAACAGTAGGCTAACCGGATGCATTGAAGGCCCAAAAAGGCCCAAATAAAGAAGTGCCCAATGTGAACACATACAAATAAGATCCACTGTCACGTATAAATTCGAGACCTATGTTGACTTTTTTTTTTTTTAAGACACCAAGTACCCTTTTATCTGTAAGAGCATCTACATCCCAGTTGTTTTTCTAATTGCTAATCTGATGTGGTAAGTTTTATTCAGATTGCTGGAATGTAGTGGTTTGACAGTGCCCGTTAGGGGCTGCCCGAACCCGGTCCGCCCGTGCCCGGTGCCCGGGGTACCCGTACCCGTGCCCGGGTATTGGCGGGTAAACGGGTACACGGGTACGGGTCTGAAACGGGCAGGGTGGCTGTTTTTGGAAACAAACCCGGGTGTACCCGTACCCGCCGTACCCGTGCCTGCTGCCCGTCTGCCCGCACCCGCCACGGGTGTACCCGCACCCGCGTACCCGTGCCCGCTGCCCGCCGAAACCAGAAATTTTGAATTTTTTCCCCCCACTGGCTACTGTTAACAGAGCAGTTTTGGCTACAGGCAGCGCACTGAGTACAGCAATGCATGTGAATATTGCGCTGCATGAAGCTAAACCTGCTCTGTGAATAGCGCTGCATGAATATTGCTCTGTTAATGTTTGATGAAATGCCTCTTTTGCTTGCTTTGGTTGATCATAGTTGGAGGACTGGTTGCAGTAGCTGGTGCAGCTAATGCCTCATCGTTGGAACATGTTGTGGTGAGTGCAATAGCCTTGTATGTAAATATGTAATTGATGCTTGAATTTGATTAATTCAGAAACAGTATAGAGATTGATCCAAGCTGCTTTGTTTGGAAAAATAAGCAAATTTGTTACAATCTACCATTATTTAATTTAATTTAGATTTAAATTAGATTTGGATTCAATTTAAATTTAAATTTATATTTATATTTATATTCAATTTAGATTTAATTTAATTTGCATATAAATTTAGATTTGAATTTTTATTTATTTAATTTAGATTTAGATTTATATTATCAATTTAAATTGAACGTTTACAAAATATATTATCAATTTAAAATGTTTATTGTTTTAAAGTAATTGATTTAAGATATTTTTGATTTATATTTTATTTAACCTATTAAAAATAAATGAACGTTTAGAAAATATATTATCAATTTAAAATGAAATTTTGACAAAAAAGGGCATAACTTTTGATCCGTCCGTCGGATCGGGCTGAAATTTTGACATGAGCTCCACAGCCCCAAAACCAAGCTAACTTCCTTTTGGGACCGATCCGACCGTCGGATTCGTCAAAAAACTAAGGGAAGAGCCTCAAAACTTGAGTTGAAGTTTCCGATTAAGATTTTCATGTCTATCATTCAATCCAAGTAGCTCAGTAAATTAGTTACATAATGAACTTGCAGATTACCAATTTTTACTATTTTTGGAATTTTTTTACTATTTTTTATAATTCATGAAAGATGAGCAAAATCAATCTACTATAGCGTAATTTTGTGTAGTTTAGTGTTTTTTTTACCGTATTTCAGCATAATTAGCGAGGTTATTGTAATTTAACGTAATTTAGTATAATTGAACATAATTTATTGTAATATAGTGTAATTCAACATAATTTCAAGTAATCTAGCGTATTTTAGTATAAATAATTAGACTTGTACTTAGCCGAATAAATATACAAATTTTCGCACAAATAATTTTTATATATGAGTTACAAATTTTATTTATTTAGGAATTATAAAGATGTGACTTGATAATTTTATGTGTATATATATACAATATTTGATATTGAACTATTCAGATTTTAAAAGTCGAATTATAAACACGTAATAATATTCGTACGACACGTTAAAAAAAATAAGAAAAAAAATCAGAAAACAAAACAGAAATCAGAAAACAGCAAAAAAAAAAAAAAATTCTACCCGTGCCCGTCCTGCCCGTGCCCGCTGTACCCTTGCCCGTTGTACCCGTCTACCCGCAACGGGCACGGGTTTGAGACGGGCAGGGCGGAGTTTTTCAAAAAAAAACCCGCCTACCCATGCCCGTTGTACCCGCCTACCCGTTGTACCCGTACCCGTCCTGCCCGCTGCCCGGGACGGGTACGGGTCTGCCCTGCCCGAGGTACCCGTTAGCAGATGTCTACTGGAATGTAAGATAACTTCTAAATTAGCAAATTTGCTTTAAAAGAACACGCTTTCTAGGTGCCACGCTGGCCAAAACATCTATTTCTATTTCCCGTCTCTCTCCCTCTCTCACTGCGCAACCCAAGGAAAAAAAGAAGAAAGGAACCTTTTTTTTTTTTTTTTTATTTTTGCCTACAATTTGCTTTGATCGTTTTTCGTCTAATCGACCTCTCATATTGATTCGTATATATTTTTATCCTCTACATTTTAAGATCTCAATTACTTGGGTTTCTTTTATCTGATCTCCGATGAGAATCTCAGAGCGTCACCTCTTTGCGTCGGTGCTACAGTTGGAGCTTTATTGGAGGTTTGAGTGAAAGGTCGAACTCTTCAAACCATGAAAGGTCGAAATCAATTAAAAGAGAGAATGAGATTTATGCTAATTAACAATCAGATGCTAGAGGCATCTTCTTGCATTGTCGTTGTGAGAGAGAGAGTTTTGATTTATGCTAATTAACAATCAGATGCTATAGCAATAAAGGGACAGCAGATTACGGCTTGAGAGGCAGAATAGAAAGAGGCTTGGCGACAAAGAAGAATCGAAGGAAGCGCTGAGCCATTAACAGAAGATAAAAAAATAAGCGAGCAGGGGGAAAGGAGAGGGAAGAGATATTGCTATTGGACGAAGGCGCTGACCGGACACTAAAAAAATTAATTTTTGTTTTACCGATGCAGCACCTTTAAAATTAAAAATAAGTTAATTACAATTATCCTGACAACAGCTGTAATTAATTGCTTTTCGATTTGACCGCTTTAGATGCTCTAAAGCGATTGCTTGCAGCTAAGAAAGGTATAAATTATGAAAACGAGTAAAGAAAAGAACAGATCAGGGAAGTGTGAACCACCAAGGAAAGGTACCCTGTACACATTCTCCTGTCAGATAAGTATCTCCATTTGACAAACAGCCCGAGATGCACCAACTCCATTTCGCCATCGCAGTGCTTCTCTGATCTCTCATCATGGTTGATTTCGTGAGAAACCTCCTTTCCAATTTATGCCGCAAACAAACACCTTCCCCTGCGCCTCCTGCTCCAGCTCCGATCCCTGCTCCACACATGGATTCCTCTGACATCACACATCGAACGGTTCATCTAAATGGCATCGACATCCACGTGGCAGAGAAGGGGACCGGGCCAGTTGTGGTGCTCTTGCATGGGTTCCCAGAGATATGGTACACGTGGAGGCACCAGATCAATGGCCTTGCCGCCCTCGGTTATCGCGTGATTGCACCTGATCTGAGGGGGTATGGTGACTCCTCTGTGCCAAATGGCGCAGCGTCGTACTCTGCTCTGCATGTGGTTGGGGATGTGGTGGCGCTCATTGACTCTCTTGGACAAGAGAAGGTTTGCCTATAACATGTTTGAGTTTATACCCCAGCGAAAGGAAAGAAAAAAATTGTAAAGCCCGGCTAGTAGTAACGAGTCCACAAAGCAAATAAGAAACGACTCGGGCTTTGAGTTTATACCCGTTTTTGTGAAGGTTGTACTTGCACTGCCCGCTCTTATTTGCTTTGAGTTTATACTAGCCGGACTAATAACTTCTATACGCGCTTTTAGAAGTAATTGGTGCCGAAATTTTTATTTTTAGCATTTTCTCAAAAAAAAAAAAAATTTCAGTAATTGGTGTCATATGACATCTACTTCAAAACTTATTGGATAGACTTCAAACGACTAATTAACTGTTCAGACCGATTTACTTTATAGTGATGCGTTTACTTGCAATTTTTTTTTCGAGTTATTTAGTATCAAGTCAAGCAGTCAAAAATATTGAAAAATGAATGCATGGAAATTAATTATAAACTCTCACATTTGACTGATTGACTTGATATTAAATAAATTCGAAAAATTATAATTTTTTTATCTATATGCACAACTCTGAAGTTTTAACGGTTCGGATTCACTGTTTGAAGTCAATTCGATAGGTTTTGAAGTTAGTGTTATATAGGCTGAAATAACGCTGATGTCATATTAGCTGGACTCAGAAGTAATTCTACCAGTTATAAATTATACCAGTTAAAAGTATCAAGCTAGTATGGAAATGGGAGTACCTACATTTCTAATAAAACACACTTTTATTGAATAGTTATACAACTTATACTCAATGAAGCCTAAAATAGATAATTTAGTTACAAGATCATATGCAAAATAAATCAAACAACACACGGTTTAGGCTAAAAAATAACAACATACAAGAAAGCCTACAAAATAAAGGGAATGGATTGACTTGAAAAGTTACTATAGGGCTATAGGAAGCCCATATAATGCTTTCTTTTATTGAAGCCCGTAGTCAAGCCCACATAATGCTTTTGAGTTTTGATGTCAGGTTAGGAGTTGCAATATACACTTCAGCTTAGATATTCTTTACTTGATCACAAGTAGAACGCCTATTATTTTTCTGAAAGAAAAGTACAACACCTATTATTGTTAGGGTTATTTTCTGGGGTTTAATGCTATGGTATAAAATTTAGGTGCTGTTGGTGGGGCATGACTGGGGAGCAATTATGGCATGGTATGTGTGCTTGTTTCGCCCCGACAAGGTGAAGGCATTGGTAAATTTGAGTGTGCCTTTCGCACCACGCAATCCGGCCAGAAAACCTCTGGAGTATCTAAGGTCTACTTATGGTGATGACTACTACATTTGTCGAATTCAGGTAAAAATGTACTTTTAGGAAGTTATCTGTAATAAATAATGACATTTCCAAAAGTGTCCTTCACTAAACATTTTTTGTAAAAAAAAAAAAAGGAAAATTATCACAAGTTATATATCTTTGGAATAAAAGCCTTGAGGTTAATTTCCGATTATGATGAAATTATCTGTATCTACTGATCAGTCATACACATTTCTGCATCATGATTTGGCTGGTCAATAACAGGCCAGAATCAAAAGAAAAGAAGAATCCTTCAGTGATAGTACGATCAATTAAACAACTAAAACAAGACTGAATAGAAATATAGAATGGGACACATATAGACGGAGACCCTGAGTAGTATATATGAACATATTGTAACCCATGGATTAACTATTTTCATGTGGCAAGTAGACCGAATTTATGCCGTTCCTGAAAAACCCCATAATAGTTATGTTTGTTACTAATACTCAAATTCATGCAGGAGCCTGAAGCAATAGAGGCCGAGTTTGCCCGTCTTGGGACAGAGTTGGTGCTTAAAAAATTTCTCACATATCGGAATCCAGCTCCGATTTTCATCCCAAAGGATGGATGGGGGTCCCCAGATGAGCAGATTCCTCTGCCTTCTTGGCTTTCTGAAGACGATATCAAATATTACGTTAACAAGTTTGAGAAAACAGGATTTACTGGAGGGTTGAACTACTATCGAGCCTTAGATATGTATGGTTTACTTCCTCTCCTTCTGTTCTGTATTTAAGGTTGAATATGCTTATTAGTTAATTTTTTTTTTTTGCTATTTGTTTCATTGATAGATGTTATGGATGTGTGAACTGATTCTTTTCTTTTTTAGGGTATGTGTGAACTGATTCGAGAGCTGCTAACTAGCATGGTACCAGATACCAAGCTATTATGTAAAATTACTGCATATGTGTTTGGTTATTAAATCTAATGGTGACTAAATAGCTGCCCAATTCATGCCCAAGCTGCCCGATTTCAATCGTAGCAGGTCAGACCTGATCTGAACTGAGCTGTCCCAATCGTAAGAATTGTACCTATCTAGTTACAACTGGAAAGGAAACCCAATTTAGCCTACCAATCAATTATCATACAAATTCAACAGATACTCGTCTGGTTAAATTATTGACATAATGTCACAAAGATTTTATTAATAATGCTGAAAGTTGAATACATATTGCAGAACCTGGGAGCTTACAGCTCCATGGACGGGCGCACAAATAAAGGTCCCAACCAAGTTCATTGTAGGGGATCTTGATCTTACCTACAATGCACCGGGTATAAAGGACTTCATACACAAAGGGGGGATGAAGAAATTTGTACCAATGCTCAATGAGGTGGTGGTGGTGAAGGGTGCCGGGCACTTCATCAACGAGGAGAAGCCGAGTGAGATAACCGAGCATATACACAGCTTCTTCAGTAAATTTGATTCTATTTCCTAAATATGGTTGGTTAATATTATTATGTGTGATGTTTGTACTTGTGTTCAAGCGACATGAACATGTTTTAATTCTAATAATATTATGGGCCCAAATATTGAACGATTAAACTATTCCTTTCACTTATTATTATGGGCTACTTAGTGGGCCTCATTTATTTTGTTTTAAAAAAAAATGAGCCTGACCAAGAGGGGATTCTTTTTTGTTCTTCATTTATTTATTTTTGAAGAAGAAAACAGGGGATTTCTTTTTCTTTTTCTTTTTCTTTTTATCCGCTGTATAAGACCCAAAGGGAGTAGTGCAGCCTGCAGTAACTAGATTCTTACACTTATTATTATGGGCTACTAATTGAGCCTCATTTATTTTATTTTAAAAACAAATGAGGCCTAACCAAAACGGGATTCTTTTATGAGGGATGCTTCTATGCACCTAAGGACCTATTTGTAAAATGAGCATATTTTCATTTTCAAAGTTCAAACAGTCGATCCGACCATTCAACATTATCTCCATATTAAAATGTACTTGGAGGTCAAATTTTACATTTTTTTTGAATTTTTTACTATTTATTAAGTATTTTACAAAACTAGTCAAATTCAGACCATTGAATTTTGTATCCATCTTAATAAATAGTAAAAAAATTCAAAAAAATGTAAAATTTGACCTCCAAGTACATTTTAATATAGAGATAATGTTGAACGGTCGGATCGACTGTTTGAACTTTGAAAATAAAAATATGCTCATTTTACAAATAGATCCTTAAGTGCATAGAAGAATTTGCCTTCTTTTATTATAGATTAATTATTTCAATCTCTCCACTCCAGTACCTGCATTCTATATGCAGCAACAATAGAGGAATGTTGTACTACGGTCCTCACTAATTAAAGGAAGGTTATACTATGGTCCCCACTAATTATATGGTCCCCTTTTTCAGTCTCCACACTCGTCTCCACGTCAACCTTCATATGTATAAATACTTGGAGCATAAAATATTAATACTTGCAAAATAAGATATAAATACTTACATACGTAACTTGATATGATCATCCCCTTTTCCAGTCCCCTAATTGTTCCCGCGTCAACCTTCCTTTAATGTAGTAGGGACCCCGTATCTCCCCATTAACATTCCCTAATAGTCTCCGCGTCAACCTTCCTCTAACAAAAATAATTGACCTTATAGGTATAAATACTTACAATACTTGATATTAATACTTTCAGATATAATCCAATGTCATATGTAAAAAAATACTTACAAGTATAGGTATAAATACTTGCGTAACGACAAGCCCGAAAGTACGTCATCATGGATCTCATTTGAAAGAGAAAATTATATAGAAGATGTTCGTGGTTAGATTCGCAAAATTCCTCACAGATCGTCAGAAATATGACAGTTAAGATGCGGGTACTGAAGGGCGGGTACTCGTATCAGCTTCCTTTATTTATTATATTAGTTATTTATTTTGTCATTTCTTTTTGAAGAAGAATAAAACGGGATTTTTTTTTTCATTTTTCTATTTATCCGCTGTACGTATAAGACCAAAAGAAAAGTGCTACAGTAACATTTTTGTTCTGTCCAAAACTTGCCTTTTTGTAGGAGAGGGAATGGAACAGTGACACCTCTCCAATCCTTGCTCTATCTAGTGACAAGTCCGCCTCGACTGGTTTGGGTTTGGTTGGAAACACATCAAATAACACTTTCAATAATTCTATCTATTAATATTAAATATCCGCATTATTCCATCATATCACCAAGTGTCGTTTTTATATTATTGCATTTGTCTCTTGGCCCCTCCCTGTCTTCCGTGTCAAATCCTGGAGACCCGGGCACGTACCCAAGTACACACACGCTCGCTCTGAATGCATTCTCTCTCTGACACCTGCTTTCATTTCAACACGTTGTAACCAAGAAATATAGGAGAAAGAAAAACATCGTAGGTGCTAGCTAGATTGACATGCATGTTCCTGCTATTAATTCTATGTAAAAATAAATTTAAAGATGGCTTGTAAGAATAATATTTGTTAAAGAAAATATAAACATTAATTGTGCATTTATCATTTCACCGTACGTGTTGTATCTAGCAAAAAAAAAAAATTCAATTTTCAAATAATGTATCTAGTATGGAATCCGTGCAATGCGCTCAATAATGAGTCCGGCTAATATGACATTGGTGTCATTCCAAATTCAATAACACCACATCGTATACCGTTGGATCTGCTTTAATATCCGTGTTTTGCACGAATATTAAAAACACTAGTGTTTTGCACGGATATTAAAGCAGATCCAACGGTATACGATGTGGTGTTATTGAATTTGGAATGACACCAATGTCATATTAGCCGGACTCCTCAATAATTTTGTAGAAAAAAATATTATAATTTATTCTTCATAATTTTGAATCATGCAATGCTAATGAAAGAATTGTTGACGGTGATATGTATTTTTATACTACGTTGCTTAAGTGGACGTGGAATGAATATATTATGTTTCAATGAGGCGAGTATGATATGATCAGGCAATTAGCAATACATGCAGCTGTGTGCATTGCACCACTAGCCTGCCGGTTTACATTGCAGCTGTAGCAAGTAGCTAGCTAGTATGTATTGCAAAACTAGCAAGTGTATATATTGCAGCAGTAGCGAGGAGTAGCTCAGTAGCTAGCTATATACACTGCAGCATTACAACACTAATTAAGCGGTGTACATTGCATGCACCACTAATTGGTGTGTATTATAATTGTAGCAAACAAGATTTAAAAAATATATATGTGGGGAGCGAGGTTATATATATGATACAATGTATAGCATGGATTGGTCTGTACTATATATCAATATCTTTTTTTTTCGAAGTTCGAATAGTAAATTTGAACCGTTAAACATGAAAATGTACTTGCATATATACTAGATTTTAGAATTTTAGAATTTTTTTATACTTGTTTTTTAGATATGTAGAAAATTACTACTTCTGAATTATCCAGAATTTTTATATCAAATGATTTTCTATCTGTCTACAAAAATTGAATTTTTTTTTTATTTACAAGTGCATTTTCATATAAATATTATGTTAAACGGTTCATATCGACTATTTAGACTTTGAAAATGAATATATTGATCCATAGTATGGGCCAATCCACACTATACATAGTACCATAGCCTAGTGTTTTGAAAAAAACGGCCGGTCCAGGACTGGACCGGACCACCCGTGGAACCGACCCATACCGGCCCAGACTGAGGATAAAGAGGGTCTAAACACGATTTTTGGTGGTTTTCTCCATTAGACCCGGACTAACCCGGGCAGTTCTAAACCTGTGGACCGGACCGGACCTTAACCAGACTAAACTCGGAGCGGACCGTGCCTAAACCGTGATAAACCGTACTAAACCCGTGATAACCTGTGCCTAAACCGTGATAAACCGGACTGGACCGTGATAAACCATGCCTAAACCATGATAACCCAGAATAGACCGTGCCTAAATCGTGATAACCCATGCCTGAACCGTGTCTAAACCGTGATAAACCGGAGCAAAACCGGACTGGACCGTGCCTAAAAACTTTCAATACCTCCATTTTTCATGCCTAAAAGCCGAAGCAAAACCGGACCGTGTTCAAATACCTCCATTTTCATGCCTCCACCATGCCTCCATTTTTTAAAAACTTTAATAACACAAAATTTAAAACTTAAAAGTCAATATAAAACCGTTGGATATGATCTACATCATTTTATCTATACACGTGTAAAAAATTATGACATTTCAATTTTATTTTGGTTGTCATCAAGAGCTTGTAAAAAACGTACTAATGTGGATAATTTCTAGACGTTGAATTTTCAACTTATTGATTCACATAAAAACAAAATCGAAATGTGATAATTTTTTATGAGCACATAGATAAAATGATGTAGATTATATTCAACGGTTTTATTTTGACTTTTAAGTTTTAGATTTTGATTAAAGTTTATAAAAATGGAGGCATGGTGGAGGCACAAAAAATGAAGGCATTTGAATCCTTCTCTTGATAAATTTAAATTTTAAAGTTGAAAATTAAAAAAAAAAAGATCGGCTAGTAACTGCCGGTTTATTTGTTTAGATGTATATTCGGCGCAATTGTGTTTAAGAACTTACATGAAGTATTGTATTTAAAATAGAACTGTAATGCAGTTGTGCTTGAACAAAAAATAAACTAGTATAAACAAGTATTGGTGTGTTCAACAAGAATTGTATTTAAATTAGAACTGTAACACAAATCTGTTTGAATAAGAATTAGACTTGTATAAGCGGACAGTGGATGTTCAAATAATTATGAATCGACTTTATAAAAAAAATATATAAATGTAATCAGTGGCGAAACTAGGATTTGAGTCAGCAGTAGGCAGAATTCAGAATCGGACCGGACTGTGTGAATCTGGACCATGGTCCTAACACAGATTTGGGCCAACCATTTCAAGTCGGACCCGCCGGACCCAGACCGTACTAGACCTGTGGACCCGTGGGAACCGTGGACCATGCGGATCCGTAGTCCGGCCGGTCCGGACCGTTTGCAATACACTACCATAGCCTCACTCATATATGATTACTAGAGGTACTACTTTTACCCGATTATCCGGTCCCAATCCGGTATCAAACTAGAACTGGTCAGGATTCGGATATTTGGATAGGATATGATTTAAAAAATATAACCACTTAAATTATGGAACTGTTACAAATTATACTTAAAATATCTGATCCGGATTCGAACCGGAACCGATATTGTAATTGATAAGATGTGAGTTTGATTTAATTATCTGACCCACAACCAAAAACTCGATATCTATATAATTACCGATACAATGGTAATATAATTCTTTATAATTAATTAAGATTAAAATATAGATTAATAACTATGAAAAGACAATCACATGTAAACTTTTTTGGAAACAAATATTTATAATAATATCATACCATATGTTAGAAAATAAATTAATACACATCTTCAATATTTTACTTTCCAAAAATTATATCTATTCTTCTAAACTCAAAAATCTATTTAACGAAAAAAACTAAAAACTTAAATATCTAATTCCAATACCTTTATGTAGAGCTGCAAACGAACCGAACCGAATCGAACTTACCCCAGTTTGAGTTTGGTTTGAATTAATTTCGAACGAACTCAATTTCGAATCGAATTTTTACGAACTCAATTTCGAATTGAATTTTTTACGAACTCAATTTCGAATACGAACTTTGGTACGACTTACGAGTTATGACTTATGGCTGGGCCATAGTTTCAAATTACAACACTTCAATAAAAACTCAGGCATTCTGAATTCTAATTACACAGTACACCAAAGTTTATATCAAAGTTCATTACAAGTACCAAATTTATACCAAACACCAAAGTTTAGTACAATCAATCAAAGTTCAGTACAATCACAGAATCCAAAGTTTTCTAAATAGCTAACAGGAGCAACATCACCAAAGTTTTCAAATATCCAAAGTATTCAAAGTACAATTTAAATATAAATAGAAGTACAGAACAATTACTAAAGTCTTACAATTATTACAAACCCAAATATTATCCTAAATAAAATATTAAAGTTCATTATCAACAAAAATTAACGGTTCACGTTTGAGTTAATTTCGAACTAAGTTTGGTTTGCGAACCTATTTCGAACGAACTAGGTCTAGTTTGAGTTTGGTTTGAATTAATTTCGAACTAACTCAATTTCGAATCGAATTGTTTACGAACTTTTTCGAATCAAACTCGAATCGAATTACGAACTACGAATTTTTTGTGCAGCCCTACCTTAATGTTATCCCATAAATTCAAATTAATTTTTAGTTATTATTTTTATTTTGTTATATACCATGTTATATTATATTATTATGAATAAGAAGAATAGTTTAATTTTGATTTTGGAGCAATTTTTAATTTATATTATAATAATATATTATATGAGATGTTTAAGAAATTATAATTAATTTTAAGATAAAAAGTCCTCAAATGATTGTGACATGTACTCTCTCTGAATCCGGACTGGATCCAATAATTTACAAACAAGTTATGAATATCTATTTATTTTAACCGAAATACTAGATCTGAAATGTGTACTATTAGATTAGGTATCCGGATCCGTACCCGGTCCGGCTTGAAAATAATAAGTATATATCCAAACAGTTTTAGGGTATGTGTTCAAATATAATAGTATCCGAACCTTACCCGTCCCCGGTAGCAACTCTAATGGTTACATGACGATTAAAACTGTTGTTGTAGTCTCAATCAAGTTAATTACTACAATTTTGTTTAGTATACTGCAATCATGTTAAGTACAATTTTGTTTAGTATACTGATTGTTCAATTGAGTACCTTAAATCATAGAGGGCGGTAAGTATTACAACTGATCCGAACATTTTATTTGTAATTGCATAATTCATATATATTAGAAAAGGCAAATCCATAATCCATTATTAATCACAACCACAGTATTATAAGGGGGGGAAATAACATTCATTGTTTAGTGAAGTAATCCCCAATTTCATTGTGCTAACATGGTTTGGTGCTAATGATCCATTTAAAAATGTGCTGTGTCAGAAAATATGTACGCTTAAATATACACTCCTTACCAGGAATATCTATATATACACTAATTTGATTAAATAAGAAAAACATACTAGAAAAGTTAATAACTCAACATTTGAAACTAATAATAAAACAATTTCCTCGAACAAAAACAAAAAGAACAATTAAAATGCACATCACCCAATCAGTAGTCAGTACTCGGTAATTCTGTATAATATCATGGATCGGAACTGAAAGGCAGCAAAAATGGTGCAAGCAAAAATCACCTGTTCTTTCCCCTGGATGGAACCAGAGTATAATCAGACTGTCAAATACCACTGTTCCAGGAACTGTAGGTACCAGCAAATCCACCTTGTTGTCATCATATTCATAATACAATACAATATATTACGGTATATAATAATAGTCTCATATTTTGTACTGTGTGGCGCAGTTGGTGGTGGTGTACAAATCAGCCGTGAGTTACTGTAGCAGACGCTACAGTACGACACCCCCCTACCTCGGTGGAGATCGAACGTGCGTGCGGCGCATTGTCTCGCTCTCTCTTTATACGGTCGCCGTTACAGCCTTACAGGTGTGGAGTAAAGGGGTAAAGGGCTAACGAGATACATAAATGCTACTGTGAGGGTTTTTCTTGGGTGGTCTGTGGTTAATTTCCGTATGTACTATTTGTGTCGTACACATGCCATGGGATTATTTTCGCCTCCAATCACAGGGGCGAAACTGGGGGGTGCTAAGTATATAGAAACCATTTGATATTGTTTGATTTACATGTGTAAGTCCTCCATAATAATATTCAAAGTTAAAGGGCTACAAACGTAAATTTTAAAATATAAAACTAGATTTATTTATATTAGGCCCAGTGGACCTTCCGTCTTTGCACAGTAGAAGAGAACAAAATTGAAACCCTTCTCAAGTTACAAATGTAATAAACAAATGGTATTTTATTATAGTACCGATTAAGTCTCTGAAATAGACAATTCTCAAATAGAAAAATACAATTCCAAATTATAAATTATAGCACCGATGAAAAAAAATTGAAGCATATCTGTTCTCCACGACTCCACCAACTAGTCAACTACTCAGCGTCTCTGTCTCCACCAAATTTCACTTCTCCGATTCTCAGGAGCAGTACGACACCTCTTTGAATCGTAAGAATATATAATTTACTCTTTTAGTCTCTGTGTATTCTATTTCAGATTATTAATTCTCAATAGGTTATTCGTACCCATGTTCAAAGAATAGCCGAATAAGACCTGATACCAGTTTAGGATAGAAAGGAATATTCAATTTTCATGATTGTAATCAAACATGGTACAAGTTTTTGGATACAAAGGAAATTTAAATTCTCATAATTGCAACTGACTTGGTACCAGTATAGAATAGAAAGGAAATTTCAATTTATGATGATTGTGTTGGATTGTGTAATAATCTATTATCAGAGTCAAAATGATGATGAATTACGTAGGGTTTGGCTTAGGTTTTGCATATTATCTCACACTTATGTTTAATTAATTAGAGAAAAAGGCTACTGTCACCCTTCTTTGTGTTTTATTACAGAAAATAGGTTTTGAGACTATTTTACATCAAATGGAGCAAGAATTAAGTCAGTCGGATAAGCGACGCTCATCGACTAAGGCTCTGTTACGGCCCGTATTGCCTAATACGGACCTAGCCGGATACGGACCAGGAGATAGCGCAATACGCATTAAACCCTTCAGCGACATGGTCTCACTACGGACCGTACCAGCCAGTACGGTCCGTAACCAAGGCGCCATTTGGGAAATAACTGCTGACAGCTGTATCCATATCATGTTTCTTGGCCTCCACTCAACACCAGACGTCCCTCCACTCCTATATAAGCACCCTGGACAGAAGAGAAACTTATCTTTGTAATTTGGGTTAGATTTGATTAAGTGAGAAAGAGAGGAGTGATTGTAACAATGCCGTTCTGCAGCTAAGTTATTTTCTTAGGGGCTAGGCAGTAAACATTGTTACTCATGATGCTTTGATATATATATTTTCTGTTGATTATGATTTCTTGTTGTTTGATTGAAATGTTTTTGTGATTTATTATCCCTTCATCTAATATCGATGATCTAGTTTAATCCGTTAGGGTAGTGACAATGCTTTAATGGTAAGAGAAACTATGTTGCACGAGTTAGCCTCGTTGGGAGCATTAGATTTATGTGAAGAAAACCTTAGCGGGAAAACTATAAATCGGAACAACAAAACGCGAACCAAGTTCTATCATTTGCGTAAGATAAATCACAGTGATCTATGTAGTAACTTGTGTATTTAGAGATCTGTCATTTGCGTAAGATAACTCGCAGTGTCCTATGTAGTATCTCGATGGAAGATCTGCCATTTGTGTAAAATAACTCGCAGTGTCATATGTGGTGTCTTCCATAAAACAAGAACAGGAAATCAGACCCGATAGAAGTAGAATATCAAAGTGGATTGATTAGCAATGGTGTGCCGAAATCCTAAAAATTCTCATCTCTATATTTATTTTAATTACTTTTAATTATTACCAAATTTACATTGATCACAACTTCAACTCTTAAATTTTCAGATTTCGTCTAGCCTTTCGAAAGATTGTGATTTGATCGCCCAAGACTGTAAACCAATATTCCCTGTGGATCGACCTCGATTATACTACTCGATATGATTGTGCGCTTGCGATCCGAACCAATAGCATTTCTGAGTTTATAAATTTTAAAAGATAACATCGCTCTCTTTTGAGTGATCAATCTACTTGTTTGTTTGACTAGATTTGCAAAACATATATTTGTTGAATTTCATAGTTTCTTGTATTGAGATATTGTGCAGGTTCATGACGATATAAATTGTTACATATACATCAATGATGCATGATCAATTGCTATATTTATCAAGGATGGGTCATGAAGAACCAAGCACTGGACTTAGAAGCATCACCTCAATATTAGGTTTAGATATCTGTAAAATTAGTAAAGTATGCATGAGAATGTGCTAATTTGGGCTAACCGTTACAACGGTTTAATTAAGCATCGTAACGGTTTAATTCAATACCTCAGAACACAACCAAATCAATTTAATTCATTGCAACGCTCAAATAATCATTGCAACGAAATAAATCAAGTTTGGACCCCAAAACTTCCAGAGACAACCGTTATGACAACCGCTGCAATGCTTATAAGCGTTAGGATTTTCCAACGCAGCCAAACCTGCTAACTGGGGCTAACCGTTGCAACGCTTATTCTTCCACTGCAACGGTTAAGGTCAGTTACCTTATTTTGTTTCTCTCTCTATAAATAGAAACAAAATCTAGGTTTGGATTATCACTCTAACCGCTCCCAACTGTAATATTTTGAATTCTTTTCAGATCTAGAAAAAGTCATTGTTGCTTGTGCACACAACTTCAATATTCATACAACTTCAATATTCATACAACAATCTCAAGCATACTCCACCACAATCAATCTTGTGTAAGAAGTAGAGTGATCCGTGTGTGATCATCTTGTTTGTTTCATACATTTGAGCATTTAGTGCTCGTGAGCCATTTTCGTGCTTGGGCCGAGTGACTTCTCAAGCTTTGTAAGGGCTCACTGGTTCCACCTTGTACTCCTTTCTCATTGGATAAAGAAAGGCGCATCATCTTGAAGGTCGTGAGCCTCGGAGACGTAAGCGTTAGTGCCGAACTTTATAAACAATTCTCATGTCAAGTGTCTCTTAACTATTCTATTTATTTTACACACACTTGATTAGTTTAAGGTTATTCTTGTTTCTGCCAAGAATAACACATACACACGTTAGTTAAAAGTACTTAGATTTAAAATTTAAAAATGCTCCATATTCACCCCCCCTCTATGTGCCTTTAGGGACCAACATATTGTAATTAACTAATTGCAACTGACCTGGTATTACGGATGAAGTGAATTTATTTGTAAATTTACATCTTCATCTATTAAATTATTAGATTAAGTTATGTACTTATTAAGAATAATTTGTGTATAGAAGTGATTTATTTATTTGTTTGTAATTTGTATACAAATAATATTATGTCTAAGAGAAAGACGCTCACGTTAGACACTTATTTCAAGGTGAAGGAAAGTAACTGAAACTCTCAAACTCCTACTGAAATTCCAAGTTCAGATAATCAAATTTCTGAACCAATTCTACATGGGATGAATATTGGTCAAGATCAATCTTCACAGAGTTCTACTAGATTATTAAAATATGAGAGAGATCCAGGTAAACGCCTCCAACTATCAAATTATCCTACTAATAAAAGAGATGAAATTAGAAAGTTCTATATACTTGAAGGGCCTTACCAGATTCATATAAATGAATATCCATCTATCGAGCAAGGAAATCAACATCGTAAATTCCAATATCGTTGGTTCAAAGATTTTCCTTGGTTAGAATATTCACCTCGCACAAACCGTGCCTATTGTCTTCCTTGTTTTCTCTTTTCAACAAAACCAGTTGGAAGATCTGGTTCTGACACATTCACTATTTTGGGATTTCAAAATTGGAGAAAGGTTAGTGGTGGGAAAGATTGTGCTTTTTTATCTCACATGGGAAAGATTCCAACTCGGCTCACAATTTTGCTGTTAGATGCTATGAATATTTTAAAAATTAGAAGTGTCATATTGAAAAGGTTTTGGAGAAGCAAACTGAAAATGAAGTGAAAGAAGCTAGGTTGTGGCTCAAAACCTCCATTGATTCAATTAAATGGTTGACATTTCAAGCGTGTGCATTTAGGGGTCATGATGAATCTTCTGAATCAAAAAACATCGAGGAAATTTTCTTGAAATATTAAAATTACTTGCTTCATACAATGAAGAAGTGAACCAAGTTGTGTTAGAGAATGATCCTAGAATGCGAAATATTCAAAAACAAATTCTACAAGTCATGGCTCAAAAAGTTCAAGTTGCAATATGAGAAGAAATTGGTAATGACAAGTTTTGTTTGATTGTTGATGAATCTCGTGATAAATCTAAGAATGAGCAAATGGCAATTGTTATTCGATTTGTCGATTTATTCGTAAGAGGTTCCTTGATCTTATTCATGTTAAAGATACAACATCACTAACTTTAAAGAATGCGATTACTTCAGCTCCATCTGACAATGGTCTAAGCATATGTCAGATTAGAGGCCAAGGATACAACATAGCAAGTAATATGCGCGGTGAGTGGAATGGTTTACAAGCTCTAATTCTTAAATAATGTCCATATGCATACTATGTGCATTGCATGGCTCATAAATTGCAATTGGCCCTTGTTGCAGCATTAAGAGAGGTGCATGAATTTCATAGTTTTTTTCAGAATGTGAATTTTGTTATAAATGTTGTTAGCGCATCTCCAAAACGCCATGATGAGCTGCAAGCACAACAAGCTGAAGAAATGATCCGCCAAATTGATTTATGGGAGCTTGACACCGGTAGAGGAGCGAATCAAATTGTACATTGCAAAGGCCGGGAGATACTAGATGGAGGCATGGAGCTCCCATTTTAAGTCAATTTTCAGTTTGTTGAATATGTTTGATGCATCAACATGTGTTCTAAGAAGTATAGCAACTGATAGTTCGGTACCATATTCTTCTCGAGGCGATACCAGTTTTGCTGTGAAATTGCTTCTCTCTTTCAATTTTGTGTTCATTTTACATTTAAAGAGATCATGGCAATTACAGATGTGTTATGTCAAGCTTTACAGTCGAATTCTTTGGATATTCTTAATGCAGTGCGTCTATTGTCAAGCACAAAGTCACTACTTCAAGAGCTAAGAGATCATGGTTGGGAAGCTCTGTTGGAGAAGGTAAAATTGTTTTGTACAAAACATGATATTGACATTCCCGAAATGAATAGAAAATTTGTTGATTTAATTCAATCTCGTAGTAAGAAAGACAATACTAATGTAGAACATCATTATTGGGTAGACATATTTAATGTCACAATATATCAACAATTATATGAGATAAATAGTCGATTTAGTGAGCAATCTACCAAACTTCTTACCCTGAGTGCCGGTCTAGACCCAAGACAAGTGAAGTCATTTAGTATTGAAAATGCATGTAAATTGGGAGAGAAATTTTACCCGGCAGATTTTACAAGTCAAGAAATAGCTCAGTTACAATGTCAATTACGACATTATGAGATTGACATGAGAGATAACCCAGTTCTTAAAAACTCCTCATCGTTAGCCGACTTATGTCACCGACTAGTGGAAAGTGGCAAATCCACTATGTATCCTCTGGTTGATAGGTTGCTTCGACTTACTGCTACTCTTCCCTCAACTGCTACTACAGAACGAGCTTTTTCAGCCCATGAAGCTCGTTAAAATCGGGTTTCGAAAAAAGATGGGTGACGAGTTTCTCAAATACTACATGCTTGTTTATATTGAGAAGGAACTAGCTACTAAGATTACTTCAGATGAGATTATTACAACATTTGATTTTTTAGGAAATTATAGGGCGAAATTTAAATAAAAATATATGAATATTATGTTTTTAGTTTAATTTTGATAGACATGACACTTTGTTGGTGTAGTTATTTATTATATTATTTTGTGAAATCAAATAGTGAATGATCTTCTTATCTTGTGTTATATTGTGTTATGCATTTTTTTATAAAAAAAATAATGATATTATTTAGCATCCCTATATTCAAATTATGGTTCCGCCCCTGCAAACACAGTAACATGCACACAAAAAAACTTGGCGATTCGGAGGAGTGCGTATCCTCTGATATCTCATATTTTGCATGACTGACATGTCTGGTGCCTATTCGGGGATAACGCAGGGGGCCAGTATTATTTGAGTTTTGAAATTCGTGCAGAACGTATTTGAACCGTTGAGATTTTCAAATAAGTCACGCAAAATATGGAGATATCTCAGGGGATGCGAATTTGATTCGGAGAGGAGCTTGTACCTTCGCCGGACTGGACCCCACGCTTACACCCAAATAATCAGAGCACGACACGCAGCGAGAGTTTGGATTATAAATGCTCCACCTATTGCGCACCCACTCCTATAGGTTTCGTATTGAATCATTTGTGGATTGATTTTCGTAACACACGAAACATTACACCGAAGCGCCATAGAAAATATAAGGACTAGAGAGACCCTCTCGCTCCGTCCAAATGCATACTAAATTAATCTGGATGACATCAAGCACTGTACCACTGGATGACATCAAGCACTGTACCGTTACCATCTGATTTCAGCTTTTGCACTTAGCCCCTGTAAAGTTTAATAATTACGAAAAAATTTCGATGGTGATTGTTAGAACTTTTGTATGCATATATATACTCCATTGCAAAATTTTCATGGATAATTTTATTTTTAGATGCTGGTTTCATCTTAAGACATAAAGGATCTAATATTAAATATATTCCATAGCCAGTTTTGATAATTTATTGTACCCTTTAGAATTGAATAATTTTTTTTGAATTAATTGTATTTCAAAAAAATGAAATAGTATATAGTCTTATTTTTTCATTTGATATTCATTCAATGGCTATGAGCTCAAAGCTTTTTTAAAGGGTTAAAATTTATTTACAACTAATTAACTTGACAATATCGTCAACGGCCAAAAATAAATTTTATTTTCAGTATACAACAAGTCAAATGTAATCTATACTTTATGTAAATTGTATACATAAAAAATAATAAGATTTTATGTATATTTCATTATTCATCAATTGAATTGCTACAGTTCGTTTTTAACTACATTTGATGGACCCTTAAAGTACATGAAAATTGACATCAATCCAATCTATAAGAAAAAACATGTTTCTCATTTTTATTTTCTATTTTTAAAATTTTCTTGGACTTGATTTTAAGAAAGTATTGTCAAACTAATTAGTTCTCAAAGGGATCGATCTCCAATTTTATATAAAGTTCAGATAAAAAAGAAGAAAAGGTTACTAGCTGCTGAAAGGATGTACAATCCAAATAGGTAGAGTATGGCTTCAAAAATAATATTTTTAGGAGTGTAAAGTACAATGATATAAATAAGTTTGGTATCCATCTTGATAGTCTGAACTCTGAAAACAATATGATTTACAATATTCTTATTTTTGTAAGCATGTCAGATAATATATGATTTATAATATTACTTTTTAAGAAAGATTAATATCTTTCATATATATATTATTACAACAAAAAATTATCCTATGTTATTTTTATACCCATAACCTTTCACAGCAGAGAACATGTGTCTTTGTCATTAGACCAAAAACTAATTATTATATATGATTTATAATATAGTTATTTGTTTTAAAATTTAGATATTCTGCATAGAATAAGAAGCTTGTTGCTTTACGTTTTATATAAAATCATTTTTTGCTCTTTGACTTTAATGGATTGAAATAAAGGATCGTTCAAGCAAAATGATGTTGGCGTAATCTTAAGTTTTTTTTTGTGTGTGTGTAACAAATCATGCCGTCACGTTGTAAATAGTTTCTAACAAAAGCTCTTTTTTATTGAGGTTTTATATACATAATTCTTTGTTTTTATTATAGCTATCAACCATAAATAATCACATAATTCATGTAACATAATGTTGACATAATTTTCTTTTTGGCATTAAGTACAATTTTTATATTTTTAATTATCAAATATGTAGTCACGATGTATTGTAAATAATTTTTAACGAAAGCTAATTTCAATCGAGTTCTGAATAAAACAATTCCGTTTACGCATTTTTTATGAATAATTGGTTAGTTTGTTTAAGTTTTCACGTATTATTTTTATCAGGGAATATAATTATTTATTATCTAAATATATATATATATATATATAGAGAGAGAGAGAGAGACTGGCTAATATACAAACGTTTGTTCCTGGACTCAGGAACAAACGATTTGGTTCTCCGATTTTCAAAGTCCAAACAGTCGATCCAAACCGTTAGATATTCAATCTATGTTAAAATGTGCTTGGAGACCAAATTTTACATTTTCTGGAAATTTTTTACTATTTATTAAGCTGGTTTGAAAACCGCTGTTTTTCAATGCTGCAGAAATTTAATAAAAACAACAGTTTTCAAACCATCTTAATAAATAGTAAAAAAATTCCAGTTTTTCAAAGCTGCAGAAATTTAATAAAAACAGCAGTTTTCAAACCATCTTAATAAATAGTAAAAAAATTCCAAAAAATATAAAATTTGGTCTCCATGCACATTTTAATATAGATTGAATATCTAACAGTTTGGATCGACTGTTTGGACTTTAAAAATCGGAGAACCAAATCGTTTGTTCCTGAGTCCAGGAACAAACGTTTGTATATTAGCCATTCTCATATATATATGAGGAGGGATCAAGTTACAACAAAGTTACAACAATCATTTTTTTCATTTTCAAAGTCCAAATCGTCGATCCAAACCGTTCAACATGATTATCTAAATAAAATGTGCTTGCAGATCAAATTTTACATTTTTTTGAATTTTTTTACTATTTATTAAGATGGGTACAAAATTCAATGGTCTGAATATGACTATTTTTTGTAAAATACTTAATAAATAGTAAAAAAATTCAAAAAAATGTAAAATTTGATCTGCAAGCACATTTTATTGTGGAGATCATGTTGAACGGTTTGGATCGACGATTTGGACTTTGAAAATGAAAAAAATGGTTGTTGTAACTTTGTTGTAACTTGATCCCTCCTCTATATATATATATATAGGATTTGGCTAATATGCTACGCGTAGCATAGAGGCTCTACCGTGCTACGGCTCATTTTTTGAGTTTTCAAAATCCTAACGGTCCATCCGAACCGTTCAACATGATCTCCATATTAATATGTACTTGGAAACCAAATTTTACATTTTTTAGAATTTTTTTACTATTTATTAAGCCACTTTGAAAATCGCTGATCCAATGGTCCAGCAGATTTTACTGTTGTGTACAAATTAGTGTTTTTTCAAAGTGGCTTAATAAATAGTAAAAAAATTCTAAAAAATGTAAAATTTGGTTTCCAAGTACATATTAATATGGAGATCATGTTGAACGGTTCGGATGGACCGTTAGGATTTTGAAAACTCAAAAAGTGAGCCGTAGCACGGAGTGCTCTATGCTACGCGTAGCACGGTAGCCATGTCCTATATATATATATATAGAGTAAGGCTACGGTGCTTTGCAAAGTAAACCCATCCCTTTACTTCGGGCTACTTTTTGGATTTTGAAAATCCAAACAACCGATCCGAACCGTTCAACACGTTCTAAATATTGAAATGTGCTTGGAGACCAAATTTTACATTTTTTGGAATTTTTTTACTATTTATTAAGCCACTTTGAAAATCGCTGATCCAACAGTGAACAGTAAAAAACAGTAAAATTTTCTGGACCACCGGATCAGAAACTTTCAAAGTGGCTTAATAAATAGTAAAAAAATTCCAAAAAATGTAAAATTTGGTCTCCAAGCACATTTCAATATTTAGAACATATTGAACGGTTCGGATCGGTTGTTTGGATTTTCAAAATCCAAAAAGTGGCCCGAAGTAAAGGGGTGGGTTTACTTTGCAAAGCACCGTAGCCTTACTCTATATATATATATATATAGAGCTTGGCTACTATGCTTATATAAGCAAAAGCCCCCATATGCTTAAATGAGCATTTTTGCGTTTCCAATGTTCAAATGGTCGATCCGACCGTTCATCTTGTTCTCCATATTAATATGTGCTTGGAGACTAAATTTTACATTTTCTGAATGTTTTTACTATTTATTAAGCCACTTTGAAAGTTTCTGATCTGGTGGTCCAGAATTTTGGAAACACTGTTTTTACTGTTCACCCAGATCAGCAATTTTCAAAGTGGCTTAATAAATAGTAAAAAAATTCAGAAAAATGTAAAATTTAGTCTCCAAGCACATATTAATATGGAGAACAAGATGAACGGTCGGATCGACCATTTGAACATTGGAAACGCAAAAATGAGTTATAAGCATATGTGGGCTTTTGCTTATATAAGCATAGTAGCCAAGCTCTATATATATATATATATATATATAGGATTTTGCTAATATGCTACGCGTAGCATAGAGCCCCTCCGTGCTACGGCTCATTTTTTGAGTTTTCAAAATCCTAACGGTCGATCCGAACCGTTCAACATGATCTCCATATGAATATGTACTTGCAAACCAAATTTCACATTTTTTAGAATTTTTTTTACTATTTATTAAGCCACTTTGAAAATTGCTGATCCAATGGTCTAGCAGATTTTACTGTTGTGTACAAATTACTGTTTTTTCAAAGTGGCTTAATAAGTAGTAAAAAAATTCTAAAAAATGTGAAATTTGGTTTGCAAGTACATATTCATATGGCGACCATGTTGAACGGTTCGGATCAACCGTTAGAATTTTGAAAACTCAAAAAGTGAGCCGTAGCACGGAGGGGCTCTATGCTATGCGTAGCATATTAGCAAAATCCTACACACACACACACACACAGATATATATATATATATATATATATCTATATATATAGAGTATGGCTAAGCAGCGGCAGCATTTCGGCGAGGTGCTGCCGGGGCTATATTTAGCCATACGATGTTCAAACAACAAATCCAAACCGTTAGATGTGATCTCTATATTAAAATCTACTTGGAGACCAAATTTTACATTTTTTGGAATTTTTTTACTATTTATTAAGCCACTTTGAAAATTTCAGATCATATGGTCCAGACTGTTTTTATTGTTCACCCGGATCAGTAATTTTCAAAGTGGCTTAATAAATAGTAAACAAAATTCCAAAAAATGTAAAATTTGATCTCCAAGTAGATTTTAATATAGAGATCACATCTAACGGTTTGAATTTGTTGTTTGAACATCGTATGGCTAACTATAGCCCCGGCATCACCTCGCTGAAATGCTGCCAACAGCAACTTAGCCATACTCTATATATATATATATATAGAGCATAAGTGGAGTTGAAAACATTTAACTCTAACAATTAAAAAATAAGGCACTGTTCAAATGTGTGAGATTACACAGGAATTTGTAGATTTTTGTTCGGACCTTATTACTTTTTTTTTCTCACAAAAGCTCATTTCTCTCCCTTCTTTGAAAAATTAAGCAAAATGAAAACGTCGTTTACTTTGGTTCTTTATTTCTATCGTCCTTTTTAAACCTTGTTATTAATTAACGTAATAATCAATTTGTTAATTTAATTTGTTAATTGATTTATTTGATGATTAATTGTATAGCAAGTTTACTAGCAAAACTCTTGTTATGAAATAATAATTAATAAGTATTATTATGTTATAGTTTAATCTACTTTATTAATTATATTATAACAATTAATAAGAATAATTCTTTTGATAAAAACAATAAAGAATAATTACATCGATATCAACATGTTAGAAAGAAAAGTAGAATTTTTCACAATAGTTTTCACAGTACAATCAATATTTTTTTTTTGCATATTCTTCTAATTATTTCAGTGCATACTCATAAGTTGAGAGTTTTCGTAAATTAATTTATGTGTTCTCGCATATGAAATTTTTTTGTTTCGTATAATTATGTAACATCCGAGCATAACCTAAATTAACACATGTTTTGTTCTATCTTCCAAGGTATGATTGTGTTCTTGGAATTCAGATCCAATGCGATACCTGTCCATGTAGAATGAGATCTGAATCGTCAATTTTGATCTGACACGAATATCAAAACAGAACCTTTAAATTTTAAATAGGCACCTAATCGATTTTGACTCAGCTGAAAGTATTCTATGTACCGCAGAGGTGCTCACTCAAGCTGTTGTCTCTGCTCTTACTCACAATGAGAATTGATCAATGGTTCACCAACGGAGCAAGAAACATAGACATTGCAAGGAATTCATAATTCTGTTTAAATCTAGACCGTCCGATAAAAATACGTACAAATATTAAAGGAGTCTGTATATTCACATCAGATCAAATTAGCTCAGAATTCTGATAGGATGGTTCAGATCTAAACATTACCTCAATATGGACTCCATTGCGAGCAGAGGAACTTGAGTTAACTATTTAACAGCTTCTCATGAACATAATTAATTGAAACGTGCACAAAATTAACTCTGCCATGAACAGACCTACATTATTACTTTTTTTGCTAACGCTGTGGTAGCACAGTGGTTATGGAATATTCTTTTCGTTGGAAAGGGCATAAGTTTGATTCTGTCTCTGCGCAGGACTTTAGAGAGTGAGTTGTGTGGGGTGTGTGTGCCTACGGACTGAGATAAAAAAAAATATATATTACTTTTTTTTTTTTTGTGACAATCAACCTACATTATTACTCTCTATGCGATAGAGGGCTCGGGAAGTATAGAGAATTGAACATGAACATGAACAGAGCTTAGCCCACTACAGGCTACATCGTTCTGTTGTCGGAACTTGTCCCTAACTGCTACTTGGCTTCCTTAAAAACCAAACACCAATTTCCAATTTGGCATGTCCTACAGTAACTCAAATTTCGACTGGATCCCCTACAGTAACTCAAATTTTGAGTTTAGATCCTGACCGTCCAATTCGATCTGAAGTGAAATGCATATACTCTTTAATATTTGTGCCAGATTAGATTGAGCGGTCTTGATCCAATCTCAAAATTTGAGTTACTTCAGGGATCCGAATACATTCATTTCTTCCTCTCAATATTTCTCGTCCATACCTGGATTCTCCATTTTTTTTTTTAGAAAATTAAATTCAAATTTTCAGCAAACAGATTAATTGTTTTTTTCCTCTAATAATAGTGAGGATTAAATCAATTTTTTTGTCAGGGATGGGTTGACCGAAACTTTAGTTCGGACTCAACCTTTTACACCACCACACCAGGAACTACACAAGTTTTAAAAAACTGTATACCGAATCAAAGTTTTGATCATATACCGAATCAAGTTTTCCTTAAAAATGTATTGACATGAAAGGGAAGACCAAATCAAAGTTTCAGTCATTCCATGTCTAGACTGATACTTTGGTCCAATCTTTACTATTTCTAAGGAAACAAACAATTTATCTATTTCCTGATAAATTATTTTTTTATTTTCTAAAATAAAAAAATTGTCTCATGTAGCACCATTTTCAGCGTGCCGAGAACCTTTGATTTCAGAGATTATATTTATGGAGTTTAGTTTCAGCACGAATTTTGATACAAATGGACGGTTATAGTGCGCAGGAACCGATGCTGCTCTGTAGAAAGAATTAGACATAGAAATTTTGATATTGTTCCGGTACCTGACGAAACCAAACAAGTGCGAGATTACGGTCAATTAAGTATTTAAGTTGCTTAGTAATTAGTATTCATAGTGTGTTCACTCACGATAAAATTTGAATAGTATAATTTTTGTGACAAAAGAAATATATATTGGATAACAAAAATAAATCCAAATTCACACAATATACAATTTTTCAAAAATAAATCAACTACTAATAAATAACTTAGTTTCCTCAACGTTGAAAATACTTAGTTGCGATTTTAATCCAATATACAAAGAATTGAACATAAATATTTTTTAATTTTTAATTAAAAGCAAATCTGATTTGCACTTTGTTATTCAAACTTCATTATTCCCTTGTTATCAAAGAATTAAGCCGGTACCGGCCGAAGCCGAAACTGAGCTAAAACCTGTAAAAGAAAAAAAACAATATTGCATTAACAACAACATTTAAGAGAAAAAAAGGATAAAACTAAGCTAAAACCTGTACCGGCCGAAGCCGAAACTGAAAATATCGGCCGAGATCACATAATTTGGATGCACTAAGAATAGTGCTATTCGAATAGCTTGAGCAACCAAACGTACTACTTGCTATTCGGAACAAGAAGAATAGCGTTGTTCCACTATTCCAACAAAAAGTTGGAATATTTAATCTAATATTATAAATATTATATTGTATTATATTTAATCTAATATTATATTATATTTAATATAATATTTTATTTAATACTTATCTAATATTTAAAATAATATAATATTATATTTAACATTTAAATTAATATTATATTGTATTAAAATTAATCTAATATTATATTATATTTAATATAATATTTTATTTAATACTAATCTAATATTTAAAATAATATTATATTACATTTAACATTTAAATTAATATTATATTGTATTATATTTAATATAATATTTTATTTAATACTAATCTAATATTTAAAATAATATTATATTACATTTAACATTTAAATTAATATTATATCGTATTATATTTAATATATTATATTATTTAATACTAATCTAATATTTAAAATAATATTATATTACATTTAACATTTAAATTAATATTATATTATATTTACTCTAATATTTTATTTAATACCAATCTAATATTTAAAATAATATTATATTACATTTAATAATTAAATTAATATTATATTGTATTATATTTAAACTAATATTATATTATATTTAATCTAATATTTTATTTAATAATTAAATTAATATTATATTACGTATTGGATAAAAAGATTTTTATATTACGTATTGATAAAAAGATTTAATCTAACACATAAATTGTTACTCTATTCATTCCCTCCAAACTCTATTCCTAATATGCAATCCAAATAACTTTTTCACTATTCCGAATAGCTTGAGTTAGCACTGTTCTTAAACAGTAGCTGTTCTTATTTACTATTCTAAACAGTAGTTATTCTAGCTATTTTAGAGTGCATCCAAACGTAGCCTAATAAATAATAAATTGATAATTAACTGTGCTGCTTGTGGCTTGGCACTTGGCAAGCATCACTCTCTCTCTAAAAATTCCCCCATAATTAGGAAAACCTAAAGTCAAAGTAGTTTAAAGACACCCAAAATCCCGGGTGACCTATTTGCGTTAGACAAAAGTCACAAAAGCATGAGTTTTGGGTCTTGTGCCCCCTTCCCTCAATTTCTACTACCAGTTTCTCAAAATATGCAATGCAATAGTGCAGCCTTTTTTTTCTTAATTATTTTTCAGAAAGGTTCTCTGGCTAACTGGCTTACAATTGCTACAGTTTTTACCAAGCAAGGAAGCCAGTCAACCTAGGCCAAGTCTTTCATTTAGAAACCCTTTATTTTATGGTATTGTTTTTGGGAACTGTCAAAGTTTGGAGATATATTGTTACCTAAAAAAATGGGAACATAAATTCATGTTAAATATATATAAAAATTCAATTTGATATGAACTATAATTTTTTCTTTTTGAGAAATAAGTATAAATGCCCTTCCATTATATAAAAGAAACATACAAAGTCCAGACCACAAAAACAGAAGTAATAGTGCAGTTCTACCCGAAAAAAACCCAAAATGCCTTTGAATGTTCTCAGGAGCACACCTAGCATCATCAACTAGATACTGAACTCTGAGACTGACCTATCAAAGAGCAGTATCAAGATTTCAGCTGTTTTATTTATAACATCATTGACCCAGGCAACACAAGTACACCCAAACCTAAAAAAGAGTTTAAAAAGCACAAAACAGTCGACCTGACTGTGAGACTGATAAGAACCAGCAAGCAATATCAGATGTGCCAATTACAAAAAGCAACAGTAGGGCACTAACAAGTGTGCCAGTAACATTGGATTCACGGGAACACCCCATGTTATTACAGCAAAACAAAGCTAAACAAACAACCAGATAGCATGAGATTTGTGAAGGGAATGCCATGTTGTATATCACAGAACAATAACACCCTAATTGGCAAGTAGCAATGATACCAGTGGTACACTGGAACCACTATTCATCTCAAGAGAATCCAATATGAACTACAAAATAATATTTACCATTTTTAATATATCCATAACATGACATGACCTTACTCTTTCTTATATGCACTAAATGATACTTAAATTAGCCGAAATTAATTTGTATTTTTTTTGTTACATCCCCCCTTCTCACACACACACATCTTACTCCCAAGCACAATAGGTCAAAGCTCTGTGTCACTTAATTCATAATTTCTCATAAACTTCAATAAATATGAACTTACAATTAGAATGTATAAATCATTAAAATACTTTTAAATCCACATATATTAAAAGAAGCAATTCAGCGCAACTCCATAAAATTTGAGACATTACAAAATCACAAACCAACAATTAAATTTTGTTCTAGCCGTACAAGCTTGCATAGGTATATCAATTATCAAATATACGTTCAGCCAATCAGCCGTACAGAAACCCGCTACACACAAATAATGTCTTGTGCGTGAAACAGAAAATCCAGGCTCATGTTAGCAGCCTTTATCCAGTACTGTATTGACCACAACAGATAAAAGAGTCAAAAACTACCATCGAGTGTAGTGTGTAGCTGAGCCCTTTGCAAGTCATGAGCTTGCCTGATCTATTGATCTCTAGTGTTCCAGCTATGCTAACTTAATTACACTGGAGTTCGTGTGTGTGTGTGTGTGTGTGTGAGTGAGTTCGTGTGTGGCTATGGATGAAGTCTGGATACTACAACTAGAAGAGGGGAAAAAAGTTTGTTATCTTTCTTAGCTAGCTTCATGTGCATTTCTGGGGCCTAGCTTCATTTTGTTGCTTTTAAAGAGGTTATCTCTAGGCAGACATTGCTATGTCAAGTGATCAACTTACTTTAATTTGTTTTATTTTCATTCAGCCATTTTCTAATGGGATAGGAATATATATAGAGGATCATTTAATTTGAAAATATTTTAATTTCACAATTTTAATAAAAAAAATTCCATAGTTAATGTAGTTAAGACAATAGTAGAAAATAAGAACATAGGTGGGTGTTGATGTATGCAACTATACGTTTAGATTGTTTTATTCTAAAATTATGTGTAGTTTGAGCAGCGATTAATTAATATTTTATCAAATATCGTTAAGAGGCTAAAAATTGATTTAAAATCCAGTACATATCTAAAACAATTTGTGAGCTTTGACCTTCATGTCATGCTCAATATATGCAGCGTATATATAACGTAAGAAATACCAATTTTGGATACCGACATCGTAATGAGGTGTAACATTTCGTAAAAATATAATAGTGATATAATTACCGAATTAGAACATTTAAAATTTATTTTTTGTAATATTTTATAAAGTAAATACATATATGAAAATTCTAATATATAATTAAAGCATTTCAACAAATTTCCTAGTATAACCGTTCAGAAAAAAATTGAAGAGGCGCCAGACGGTTTCGGAACAGTTTTTATCTGATAACAATTTATATTTAATATTATATTAAATCCATGATATCGGATCAGTTTTTCTATTTGTTATTTGAACTACCGCTAAATGCACCTCTTCTATTAATGCACCATTTCGATTATATATATAGATTAAAACATCAGAATTTATAGACATCGATCTCTTCTCTCCGTGTTCTATATCCGAGACACTTCTCTTCTCTCTGATCAGTTGAATCCGAATTCCGACTACGTCGTAGTGATTTTGAGTTGTTGTTACAATCGGATTTGAAGTTCTGCTCGATATCAGGTAACCGGACTTATCTATCATCTGTGTTTTCGCTTTGTATGGTTGATTTGGATATTGGTTTTGCATATTGGATTATGAAGGCATATTTAACGGGATAGCGGGTCTGAGGTTGGAATTGGATATGTGATTGTAGCCTCCCACTGTTGGATGGATTTCCCAGTGGGTTGGCGGCCTTCCAATGTTGGATGGATTTCCCATTGGATTGGCGTTTTAAGGAATTGTGTGTTGTGGAAGTTGGGAATCGCCTGTGTGATGGGATTCCAACTATGTGAATATGATGTGATCTGTTTTACGGATAACCTAGACCGACGTGCTATTGCTGGTTAAATATGCATGCATAATTTTATGTGTATTTGTGTGGATTAATCCGGCCTGTTTGAATGGTTGTTAAATTAAGCCAATTATAGAGAAGCGCGTCGTTAAATAACCGGTTACTGAGCTTTGTAGCTGACTCCGTTTTGTATTTTGTTTTCCTTTCTGTTGGCGACGTAGGTTGACGGACCAAGGAAAGGTGCAATGATGATGTTATAATCATGCTCCGGATGGTCAAAATCTGGGGTGTGACATGAGGTCATTTAAGATAAAAATATTAAAAAGCTGTTTTGACTTTATCCATCACATAAATCATATTTTTTACTCTATTTATGCGCTGTATAAAATCAAAACAACGTTGTCCATATTTTTATCAGATCATTTCATGGACACATCATTAACTTATAAACAGTAGATCCATTCAATAAATTGAGTTGTGCTTACATGCCACTAAGTAGGGAGCTGGAATTATAAAAAAATAAAGAAAATAAACCGAATAAAACAAAAAGAAATTAACAAAACATTGAGCATCCTAATTAAAGAAGTAATGATTATGGTTTGCTTCTTTTTTCCACAAACAGGGAGATCAATAGCAGCTGATCATGTGCATCAAAGTTCACAATCTGAGTGGAGAAGTCAAGAGTTGAGTCATAGATTCCAGGTTTAACTCTTCTGAAATACTTAAACATAGAATCCATAATGATTGCAATATTCTGTTCACAAGAGATTTTTAAGAGCAAAATGTTAATATTATGACCAAATCACATTGTAATTGTAGTCAAGTTAATTATTAATTTTGAAAGTGAGAATTTTTTTTCAATACCCTTTACTTTGGATTTGGGGTAGAACTAGACTTTCAAACTATGAAGATCTAATGTGAATGAAAGTCAGTCATATAAAATTTTCATTATGAAAATTAAGATTCATAACATATTAGCTTTAAACTATATATAAAATCGTGTACAAGTATAGAAAATTTAAAAATAAATGAAGATCAATTGACTCCTATTTCTTAAATGTACCTTTGCCCCTTGCTTCGGATCTATATATAAATTTTCACTTTCCATTTACTAATTATATAAAATGACAAAAATACCCTTTTCTTTAACTGATAATGAGAAAGTTACTGAAAGTTCTCAAGTTTAAGTTTTAATTATATGATGTTATTAAGTCATAATGTATGTGAACAATTTTGGTGCGCATCAGAATATATCATCCTTATATCATACTCATATATTTTTATTTTCTTAAGGTTAGTTAGCCAACCAACAATTTCATTAATTAAACAAAATAATTGCATAAAAACAAAATGTAAAAAATGTATGTTATTAGCAATTTAGCAATGTAAGTAGCTTGTCTATTAATTTTTTTTTCAAAAACAAGAAATGGAAAAACACACAAAAATAAGTTATATCACAAAACATAAATTCATTTATTAGCATTCTAAATTCAGCGGGTATTTGTAAACTGATAAGACTATTTTTTACATAATATTTTGGCAGAAAACTAAATTATATAACTTATATTACTTAAAAAGTGAAAGATTCTACGCAAATTTTATTTAGAATTTTAGAAGAATTATACTAGATTTGAAGATCGACTTGAGTTTGGTGCCATGGCCAATTTGAAAATGATATCATTGTTCACAATCATAATATAATTAATAAATTCAGGAGCTCAGTCTTCAATTTTGCTAATCTACTAGATCAGTAGCCTTGTTCTTCTAATAATAACACTAAGATCTTAATTGGTAGGGTCCATTTTTTTTGTTTTTTGTTCTAATTGGATAGTTCAATTTAAATATTAACTTTTATTTATGAGTGATGTTTCTTTTTCAACAATTACTAATTAAGTGTTTTGTTACAGAAGCATGGTATATTCACATTTATTACTGATTGGTTCATAATATATATTGGAGATATGTGGTTATAGTCATTTGCAGGGTCAATTCATTTCGATTTTTTTTGTTTTAAAACTTTGAAGTTAGTTACATGTTATTTTTTAGTATATATGTTATATGCATACTTTGACCTTCAAAATTTGTATAAATATTCTAACTTGACCCTCTTCAAGTAAAAATTTACTCCTCATAATTAAAAATTCCTTATCTACCCCTAGGCCTTTGCAAAATATATATAGATCCTTTGATGCTTTACGACTTATTTTGATTCAAGACATGAAATAGATGATTCGACTTATTTGTTTTGATCTAAACAAATAGATTATTTGTCAATTTTTTCTTATGACACTATCTTGAATAGATGTGCCATTTCGTATAAAAATTCTTACCCAAACACACTACAAAAAAATTGTAATTTAAAAAGAGTGAGGCTATGGTACAACGCATAGCGCGGATTAGTCCATAGTACTGTGGATCAATATCATTGAAGTCTAAACAGTCGACCTGAACCGTTCAACATAATCTTCATATAAAAATGTTCTTGCAGATCAAAATTTAAATATCTTATTATTTTTTTACTACTTTCTAGATAGATAGAAATTCACTTGGTCTAAAAATTTTAGACCATTTAAAAGTGGTGATTATTTATTTATTGAAAAATAGTAAATTTTTTTAAAACAAAAAAATAGCGGAAGGTTGAAAAACGAGAAGAGAGAAAATACACTTTTAATTAAATGTCAACCGATGTACTTTGTTTAACAAAATGGTCTCCTTATTTTTGAAAATATTGGCCAACGGTTGATACCCACGACGCTGCACCCGGTCCATTATGTGGTCTCTTGTGTGGATTTTTTTGATCGACTTGAGAAGAGCTCTGAGACTTGGTCTACCAGTGCATCTGTAAACCAATTGTATTCCACCATTCCTTAAGTGATCAATATTTAGACATAGAAGAGGGACTTCTATTTCGTTGCCAAACTTATTCTGCCAAATATACTATAAAATTTATTAAAAAAAAAAAATTTCGTAACACTAAATCGGAAGGTTAAATTGAAATTTTTTTCCCCCAAAATATATTGTTGCGTGATGTATGAATTATTCAATTTTAATCAAACGGAATCACATAGCGTGCCATAGGTATATACCTTGCAATCACAACTATTGTAAATGCAATCTCATCCGTAAAAAAGTTCATTCTCTGGAACACTAATTTTTTTTGAACGGTTCATATTAATTTTATCATACGGTTTTTATTTAATTGCAAAGTTTAAATGCAGTGAATTAATTTATACGGATATATGTATCTGGTATGAGGAGGGTTCAAATGCCTCATTTTTTCATGCCTCAATTTTTTAAAACTTTAATAACTCAAAATTTAAAACTTAAAAATCAAAATAAAACCGTTGGATATGATCTATATCATTTTATCTATGCACGTGTAAAAAATTATGACATTTCAATTTTGTTTTGGTTGTCATCAAGAGCTTGTAAAAAACATACTAATGTGGATAATTTCTAGACGTTGATTTTTTAACTTATTGATTCACATAAAAACAAAATCAAAATGTGATAATTTTTTATGAGCACATAGATAAAATGATGTAGATCATATCCAACGGTTTTATTTTGACTTTTAAGTTTTAAATTTTGAGTTATTAAAGTTTTTAAAATGAAGGCATGATGAAGGCATGAAAAATGGAGGCATTGGAACCCTCCTCATCTGGTATATATGTGTGTAGATATTTAATTCTAGATGGAATGATTAAAAATGGTTAAAATTTAAATAAAATTTGATAAATATTAAGATACTTTTAATAGTTATATTTAATTGGTTAAAATCAATTATAATATGTTTTTTTAAATAGTAGTATATACTAAAAAAAAAATGAGGCAAATTTGGATTTTGATGCACCGTATTATTGAATCACAACCACTCTAAAAATATAATAGTGTTGTCTCATACAGAGTACATTAATATGAAATAGTCGCACCTCATGTAATTTGGAACATGCGTCTTGTTGGTCCTTTTGTCTTTTGGTTTAAATTGTATTGAGAAATTAATTATTAATTAATTAGGTTTTTAAACACTTAAACTTGTCTACACTTGATTAGCATGTTCATATGAGACCCACTTAACTTGCTTGCTTTCTATAGGATTAAACATTTAATGACTTTACTATATATTTCTGCTTTGCTTTTGACCCATTGGAGTCATCATCATCAGTTGGTTTCTAAAATTATACTTTTGTAATAATGACATGAAAGCTATAGTCCCCTTGTGGCCTTGTTTATATATTGTCCACAATTAACTCCCCATGATTGGCAATTAAATATGTTTTGATTGGAACTTAGCTTGAGCATTCTTCATTAATTTTTCATGCTTTAGAAGTAAAGAGGACATTCAATTAATAAATATTTAGTTTGGTTTTTAATGAGTGATCAGTCAAACATAGAAGAATTCATGGGCCCTTCAAATGACCTCTCTCACGTGAAGGCCATTTAAGATAACTTAAACCTTGAAATAGCGAAAAGAACAGAATTGATTCACATCCCCGGCTTACAAACAAATTTTCTCACTGAAGTTCTCAAGTTTAATGCATATCCAACGAGGGAGATTTTTTTTTGCTTATAATGCATATAATTGACTGGTTATATCAACTGTTCGTTAAATAAATGCAACAAAAAAATAAAAGAACACTTGCATGGACACTTTTTAGAGGAAACATATGTATTTATGAAATTCTCACAAAAATCAAGAGCGAAAAACTACCGAAATTTTTATTTATACCATTTTAAGAAAATCAATTAACCAAATAACCACGGTTTTCTGACAATTCTAAATCTAGCACGGCCGCAGAACACCGGAGCGGACCCATATGAGGGAGGCCGCAGAATGCCGGAGCGGACCCTCATATGGGGCCGCAGAATGCCGTAGAGGTCCCTGGGGCCTCAGAATGCCGTAGAGGACCCTTTATTTTTTTATTTTAAAAATACGAAATTGTAATTTGTTAAGAGTTATTTATTTAATTTCAAATGTGGTTTAAATTGATTTTTGGTCGTATCGTATTCGTTTGGAATATTTTCGATATTTTAGATATGTGGTTTCTTTGAAATTATTTTGTGTGCTCTGAAATTATTTTAGATATGTGGTTTCTTTGAAATTATTTTTTAATTTGATATATAGATGGAGAAAATTCTTCTATTAGATCTCTAGTAAAATATAAAAAGTCTTTAAAAAATTAGATGGAATGTTTCTATTATATCTAAATTTCATGATACTCTATCTATTTTCATAAAATCTTTTTTACATTACTAGAGAAAATTAAAAGAAAAATAATTTCATAAAATCTTTTTTTAGATATGTAGAATTCCTAATGATTCTAACTTTTTTATTTTTAAAATCGGTAGAAATACTACCGATTTTTCTATCAATCAAAAAACCTGATGCATTCTTTTCATTTCTCTCTCTTTCTTTCTATTAATTTCTCCAGAAAAAAATTCTCTGTAATCCGTGTGGTTTGAGCCTTGCTGGTCATTATTCAATTTATTAATTAATTCTAATCAAATGAATATATGAAAACGGGTCTATTTGCATTTTACAATATATATATTTATGTTGAGGAAATTTCCTTGTATCTTGCATAGGGGTGGAAACAGAGCGAATTCGGAGTGGATAATGGTAAAACTATATCCATATCTCTTTTTAATTTTTCAGATACGGATACGGATTGGATATCAGCTGGATACAGATATGGATACGGATCGGATCGGATCGGATATTTATTAAAATAATATTAAAAAAATATCAATTTCATAATATATATCTAATTTTAATGATGAATAACAATGTTTTTTCATAATATATATTAAAATATATAATATATATCTACTATCGGATACGATACGGATAATTGAAACGTAAAACCATATCAGTATCCATATTCACACGAATATTCAGATATCAGATATCCACATCTAATTTATCTAATTTTTCAAATACGGATCGAATACGTATCGGATATTATCCATACCTTTTTCACCCCTATTCTTGCATCACCAATTTTCTACCAAAATTTTTATTTCTACCATTTTTGAAAAAATAATAAACCAAATAACCATCGTTTTCTGACAATTATAAATCCAAATCACCAATTTTCTACCGAAATATTCCAAACGAATACGATACGACCAAAAATCAATTTAAACCACATTCGAAATTAAATAAATAACTCTTAACAAATTACAATTTTGTATTTTTAAAATAAAAAAATAAAGGGTCCTCTACGGCATTCTGAGGCCCCAGGGACCTCTACGGCATTCTGAGGCCCCAGGGACCTCTACGGCATTCTGAGGCCCCAGGGACCTCTACGGCATTCTGCGGCCCCATATGAGGGTCCGCTCCGGCATTCTGCGGCCTCCCTCATATGGGTCCGCTCCGGTGTTCTGCGGCCGTGCTAGATTTATAATTGTCAGAAAACGATGGTTATGTGGTTTATTATTTTTTCAAAAATGGTATAAATAAAAAATTTTGGGAAAAACTATACTGTAATAGTAGAGAAACTATATTGATGCTACAATTACAATAAATAAGTTTTAGAAAATCTCTTGTTTAATTTTGAAGCACTTGCAAATAGAGTTTATTTTGATTCTTTCACAAATATGATTTTCTTTTTTTCAAGGTTAAGTGTAGTTGTTAATTATGATGAATGATACAAATGTTATTGGTGATAAAGGACAACCTATGTTAAATAAAGAAAAATAAAAGACAATCTTATAAAATTGATATTTTATTTTAAGAAAATAATACACCTGGTCAGAAAAGAAGAGCTTTGGAAAGCTATATGTAAAAATGAGGAGAGGGAGAGAGAGAGAGTTAAAGCACATAACAAGAAGTTTATTGAGAGATTTTTGATAAAATTAATTTTATATCTTTTTTTATTATTCATCTTACTTTTTACATCCTACTCAATATAAAATTATTTCCATTTACTAATCTAATTATCTCTTGTTTCTTATGTTTTTTTGCTTAATTCAATTGACTATCTATGTGAATTGATGTGAGCGCAAAGATCGTTACACAATAAGTATATTATAACTAGATCCATAAGTATTTTTAATTTTCATTAGAATTACGATTAATAAGTCAATACTTATTGCTTCCGAGTTTAAGTCCTTTTTTTTTTCTTTTGTGCTTATAAAGGATTGAATTTATAATCTTTTAAAAGTCATTTTATTGGTTTATCACTTGAGCTAATAGACTATTTGTTAGCCTGTTTCTGAATTATAGTTCATTAATCTTAGAATATATTATGTGCAGATCACTATCTGAGTAGACAATAGTGCAATAACAACAATCATTAGTGATAAAGCTCTAAATTTCAACTTTGAACTTTTGGTCCACCGATCCGAACTATAAATATGATATACATTTTAAATCTTATTTGAGACTAAATTTTTGTCTTATAATTTATTCTCTTACAAATTTTTGATATGAGAAACAAAATTATTTTGAGAAACTTCCGACCGTCTAGGGAAGATTTCTCTATATTCAAATTTTGATTTTCAATAAAATTTTAATGTAGATCACACAGTATTTAGATTTACATATCAGAACTTCAAAAATGAAAATTATAGTTTTGAGCCCCAATACTTGTCCATCAGTACTATGCATAACATATATACAGGGGCGGGGGGAGGCAGCTACCCCCTGGATTTTGAGTTTTAGTGGAGATTTATCGGTTCCGACCGACTTTGCTTCCCCTAGAATTTTTTTTGCCCCCTCTGAACGTTTAATTTATAATTCGAGTTAAATTTAGGGTTAAAAATGAAATAAATCTGTTAAATTTTGATTGGTAATTAGAATTATATGTCAGAGCATCAGAAATTACAAGTCAAATCATTAGAAAGTATAAGTTAAAACATTGTTTTTTGTCGAGTACCCAATTGGTTAATGGATTTAAACTCGATTAGGTATTTAAACCCGATTCGATATTTTTTAATTTGCCCCTCCGACGAAAATCCTGGATCCGCCCCTGCATATATATATTTTAGTGTCATATCATAATCTTTATATCCGGGTATAAGATTGGGATACATAGACGGGAGCTGTGAATGGGCCTTAATGCCTAAATACAGGAAAGAGGAATGCCACTAGGAGGAATGTCTTTATCGACCTCAAGGGTTGTTTCTTTACCAAATTAACTGCTCCATTAAAATTTGAAGTTGTCAAGGTGACAAACAAGCACCCTTCCCAATTGATGCAATTTTTATTTCTCCTATAATGCGGATTGCACATGGGTGAGATCCTACAGGCATTGCAAAGCAGTCCCACTAAAGATTATGTTTCAATTTTAATTTGGAAGCATTGCAACTGTCAACGCAAGTCTCAAATGCTACCTAGGTCAATTTTATTTCATTTCTAGATATACATAGCTTTGTTTTTTTTTCTTTGTTTTTATGCATGTAAGACAGATAGAATTCCATATGACGCCCATGGTTTTGTAGAATTTCTCTACTGCTAAAATAAAATAATTAAAAAATAAAGTTGTGTTTTTGCTAATGCTATTTAAAAAAAAAAAACAATAGGTTGGTTGGTTATCATGCTATAAGTAGAAGGTTGTAGTTACAAAAATCCTATTGATAAACCAGAAAATTTATTGAAGAAAATTATATTTTCTCAAAATAACATTTAACTTGTCTGTTCATAAAAAAAAAAAAAGTGGACAGCAGGTACAGGTGGTAGCACACGTGACATTGACTTGATTAAACCAAGCACAGTATGCGGATCTTTTAGGCTAATATGCATGGGTCATTTGAAACCCGTTTTAAGAAAATTGTAAATGCTTTAGAAGAAAAAATAATGTCAGAATTTGGAGGTAAAATAATAAGAGTAAGCATAAAATAAAAATGAAAGGAGCACCTTGAGCAAAAGCTTGATACATGATACATTTTAATTACAAAGCTAATAGCAATTTTTTGAAGTATCAATTATGAACGATAGAAGATAATAAAATCCTATTTTAAGAAAAAAATATAGTAAAATTATACCTGAAATCTATGCATGAACTTATACAAATTTGTCAAAAAAAGTTGAACAAAATCGTTCACAAAAAAATCAAATTAAACAATTTAAAAAAATGGGGTTTTATCATTATTTTTGTTTTATATTATCCACATTCGATCTGCAAAAGGTGGGTTCTAAGCTAATTATAAATTTCACATATTCATGTTAATTTAATCAAGATCGTTTAATTGTGATCGGACGGCTAAAAAGAAATCAAGCCATCATCATTTTATAATTTTGATAGTTTGATATCCCTGGTGATGTCAAGCTGACGTGTGTATTTGGATCAGACAGACCTCACTTTGTAAATATAACAAATAAAAAATAGGAATAGGAATTCTTAGGTATCCAATGAGTAATGACAATAGTACGTAGATGTGGATTATCACTTAAAATCCCAAGTTCTAAACAGAGATTTGGGCACGAAACCCATCAAACCAAACCAAATTTTGTGTTCCCAATACACGTTTTGGCGACATTTGAGCATTCTTCCGTTCAGATTAAATGATTAATTGATTAACACAGGTGAAACAGAGAGTCTACTGTCTACACATGTATTTGTAATAGATAATAAACTACTGGATATATAGACCAGGAGGTTTAGTTTATTAGACCGTGATTATATTATGTTAATACATAGTCTGAAATTAGAATCACAGTGACAAGCAAACAAAGGCAGAAAGAAGATGCACCGCACCAAAAATTAAGGAACAAACACATGGGCAGAGCCGGACTATATACGAAGATCAAATATGAATAGATATTAATTATATAAAATTTTCATATTGTATATGGAAGTCAATTTTACGACACTAATAGTATATATAAAATATTATGTATAAATACAATTTTTTTGAAAATAAATGAAAATCCATTGACCCATATAAAATGTGCATCCGACTCTGACAAACATATAGAGAAATAAAATGAATATAATATAAAAAAACCATTAAATGATATGCATTCGTATCATCAACTTAATAATATTATTAATTAGTTATACCAACAAAATTTTAAAATGTCCAGCCTTCATGTTATTTTGTTATTCCAATTCTAATGGACTATTGACAATACCAAAGAAAGTTGCATCCGATTATTACTCCAGAGAAAGTAAATTAAATTAAGCACATAATCATTGATAACATAACAAAAAAATATATATATATCATGAGGTAATCGTAGGGGTGAGTAAATTGCTCATAACTCGCTCGCTAAATGCTCATTAACAACTCGCTCATTATCAATTCGCTATAACTCGCTCATTAACTTAATGAGCCGAGCATGAGCATACCCCAACTCGCTCATAACTCGCTCATTAAGAACTGAGTTACATAAATCCTGCCACATCTAATCCCTTGAATATTATTTGGTTTTGTAGCTGAAAATTTTGGAAATATTTGAGCGCAACAGCAAAATCTAAAGTCACAGACCAAAACTTTAGAGTCAAAACCTAAAGTCACAGACCAAAACCTAGTCTCAAAATATAATCCAAAATTTGATCATTAATACATCGTTCTGAATTTGTACAGTTCTGAATTTGTATATTTCTAAATTCTACATTTTTATTATTGTTTTGATAATGCAAATTTGTAGGTATGTGACAAGGAGTTAGCTTTGAGTATGTGACATGTAGAGCTGTGAGAACGACAAGAAGATAGTTGTTTGATTTTGTTAAATTTGCTTATGGACAATTTTTTGTTAAATTATTTACTGTTTCATTAGGTTGGATTATGATAATTTGTTAAATTCTATAAATGAAAATTAGTTTTTGAATGATGTATTTTAAACAACTCGGCAACTCGCTCATTATCAACATGCTCATTAACAACTCGCTCTAACTTGCTCATTAACAACTCGCTCATTAAGCTAATGAGCCGAGCATGAGCATACCCCAATTCGCTCATTCTCGCTCATTAATCACCCCCGGGTAATTGTATGGCTCTGAAAATCGTATTTATTGTATGGTTCTAACTCACAACCCACACAAAGAGAGGGGAAAATCGTATTTATTGTATTGTGAACTCAGTTTAATTTTACCTCGTAAGCTCCGCACCAGGCGATTAATAGAGAGATTTTGAAGATCAAGTTTTGAGAGTCGTCCGTCAAGCTCCGCTTCACCGCCCCACCTCGCCACCTCTGCCCCTCCCCTCGTCCACCCGGTTCATTTTAACTCACTCCATTCGAGTAGATGATCTGTGGCCACTCAATGCTTCGTCCGACGGATCTAGCCACAGCTCGCCGGTCTATCTCGCGTCACTCCAACTGAGCAGGTGCTTCCGTTTAACGGATCTGATCATCGCTTTTCGATCTACTTCGACTCTCCGGGTTCGATTATGGGTGTTGTAAATTCGCTCTGCCCACCGTAGTATCTAATATAACTATATATGAATAAGGTATGTGTTGTTGTGGTTGTGGCCGATGATGATAATGATGATGTGTTCCCTTCTTCCTCTTTTCCCTCTTCTTCCTCCTTTCTCCCCTCCTCCTCTCCTTCTGCCTCTTTCCACCGTTGTGGCCCCCTGTGAGGTGACTGTCCTAGTCTAGTTGACTCAGCTCCCGATCTGGTTTGATTCAGTGCCTCTTCGGCTGAGTGGTGACTGTCCTGGTCCGGTCGATTCAATTCCCTGTTCGGTTTGATTCAGTGCCTCCTCGGCAGAAGTGGTGATTGTCCTGGTCCGGTTGTTTCAGTTTCTGGACCGGTCTGATTCAGTGCCTCTCGGGTGCACATTCTTCTATGCGGTGTTGACATGGTGTAGTCACACTCGCTCTACTGCTACGTTTGCATATTAAGAGAAGAGAATGAACAGGCCCATTGACTTGCTAATTAATCTGGCGCGAACTGAACATTTCGCAACTACTGGTTTTACTTTTCCTCTTATCTTTAATTTTAGCAGTTAGAGATTTTACAAGTAGTTCAGTGTATAGGATACTATCTTTGTGTAATAAGAATACCTACACTGGAACATGTTTGTAATTTGCTTTGATGTTTAATGAAATCGCCTAAGGGCTTACAACCAAAAAAAAAAATTAATAGAACGCCATAAATCTTACAATTTTATTTATCCAAATATATATGAAAAAATACATGCATAATATTAAACCTTATTTTTCATGTTATGTTATGGATCATGATCCCATGACATGCCTATCCCATCTACAGTGTCCTTGTTTCCCTAATTCCCTCTCACCCCTCTCTCTCTCTTCTAGTTTAAATCTCCCCTAGCCCCATCTCCTCGCTCCACGCAACTATCCACTTCTTCCCTACACACACTGTGACACTCTCTCTCTCTCTACAACCTCCTCCTCTCTCTAGAAACCATGAACACAGCTCAAGCAAACGCTACCAACTCCATCCCCATTACTTTCACTGATCCTAAACAACTACAAGCACAATCCAACACCTCTCCTTCTCCATCTCCTCCTGGTGAGAGAAGAGGCCGAAAGAAACAAACCGAACCAGGCCGGTTTCTTGGTGTGAGACGAAGACCGTGGGGCCGTTATGCTGCTGAAATCCGTGACCCCACCACGAAAGAACGGCACTGGCTTGGTACATTTGATACTGCACAAGAGGCCGCGTTAGCATACGATCGAGCCGCTCTTTCAATGAAAGGCACCCAAGCAAGAACCAACTTTGTATACAGTACCGGTGCCAGCACTGGTTCACCTTTCTCTAACTTCCCTGCGCTCTTCACCACATTTCAGAATTACCAGTTTAACAACCCTGTTCAGCCTGTTTCATTCCCTTCCTTCCATGCAAACCATGCAGTCCCGGTGCAACAACCAAATATTCAGGTCTATACTGATAACAACAGTAATACAGCACTGAATGAAATCAGTGATGACAAGTTTACGAGCGATCAGTTCAACATCAACCTGTTCTCAGAGGATACCAAGTCTGGCTATCTGAGCAGTATTATACCAGAGAGCTATCTAAGAGCATCTTCACCTCCGAAGAACACTCGTTCTTGCCAACCAAACGATACTGGTAGCAGCTTCTTCCCAGTAAACAACAATGGTAGTGTACAAGTTGGTGCAATAGGGTCATCATCAGATCATGATCAGTTCCCATCATGCACTGATCTGACTGATTTCGAGGCGATCGGTTCTATCGGTGCTGGTGATGTTTGGTTGGATGATCAGTTATGGGATCAGCTGAGTGCACTTGGTACCAGTGAGATGGGGAATATGGGCTATTCTCTCTATTGATAGTTATCTCATGCATGTTTTTCTTGTTTTATTTGTCAATTTGTGATGGAAGATCAAATTAGGGGAATAGGTTTGCTTCTGAGTTCTAGTAGAGATGCCATGACAGAAGGAGAGTTGGCTTTTTTGGCACTGTCATTTTTCTCTTTTTGGTCTTATTTTGTCCTGAATGGCATTGTGAAATGTTTGACATCATCTCAAATTCAGTGATCAGCTTTAGAATGTAGTTGTTACATTTACCTACTTTTCACATTTATGCTCCCTTTTTTCTCTCTTAACTCTCAAGCTCTAAGCACATTCATCTTTTGTTCTTGTAATATTGTATCTCCAAAAAGTAACTTGATATATAACAAGTTTCATATTATGATCACCTTAAAAAAAAGTTTCATATTATGAAAAATTCTGATATTTAGATCGATGAAGTTTGATACTTTGTACTCAATACAAACATTCCCTTAAAACGTTGGAAAACAACTGTGCCTTTTCACTATTTTTCAATTTATTTAGCTTTGGTTTTTCCTCCTAAGATCTCATAAATAGTTTCAAAATATTACTTGTCCCAAATAAATATACTGGAGAGTATGAGTAGCCTCTTACCTTCAAAATTAAAAAGAAAAAAAGAGATAACTTGGTCAAAGCCAATTCGAAAAAAGTAAATACAACACTACAATAAAAATTGAAAAATAATATTTTGAAACATGGCTTCCTCGTCTATATATTAATTAGTCTAGCTCGACAAAAAGTGAACTCCACTTACCAATAATCCTAACAAGCGCATTAGGTAAAAAGAATCATTAAATTTTCTTACTTTTCTTCCTTTATGAATTGCGCTTGAGACTGAACTGGGTTGTCTGGACACATATCAGCGCTTCTAACTTCAACACACAAAACCAAAAATAAAAGCCCATAATGAGGTTCTTTATTCTGGCTCAATATAGCCCATTTAACGAAAACAGGATCCACATCGAACCGCATATTTTGTAAGTTATATTGCAAAGAGTTCATCTCCTTTCCAATTATATTGATTAATTTGAAGTGGATCAGAAAAATAAAAGATCTACATCATCCATGTTATATCCATTCTAAAAGTTCGATCCAAATATACGGTTCAGATAAGTTCCAAAAGGGGCCCAACGAATCCGTGCTACTAGAGAGGAGCCCAACAAACCCTATTCCCGATGGTCATGTTAGAACGGCATCATAGGCAAAGTTAATTATTGGGTAAAGTCTTTCGGAAGAGAGGATCAGAAAGAATATATACAGTTAATAATAGATGTACAGTTTAAAGTTCTATTGCCAAAAAAAAAAAACAGAGAAAAAAGGAAAAAAGAAGCCAACAAAGTCAACACAAGCAAAACATCACAACAAACCATACATATATTTGACAAGATATCTCTGTCATAAAAAAGAACCTTTACACAGTGCTAATATATAAGATATTTGCACATTTGCAAACTATAGCTTCCAGTCTATTTTTTCTGGAAAAATATAAAGTATCTCACAGTCAAAGCCTTATATCACCCACTGCTTGGGGAATTGTATCACTCCTATATTTTTGTTTTTACTACAACATAATTCTATAACTTCATATTTTTACTATATACAGTGCACCCTTAATCCTAAATGAACTCTCTATTCCCTACACGAAAACACATTGATATATATGACAGCTCTGAAACAACCAAAATGCTACTGTCCTGCCTTTGGTTTCCTTGCTATCAAATAGATGCCACAGAAATCCAATTCTTGAAGAAAGGAAAAGAAAAGCTCCCAAAGATACCTGAAACAAGTATGAAATATAGGAATGCTTCTTGGAAGGAAAAACAGAAGAAGCATTGCTACAAATCAGAATTGTTCTCTGGTCCAGAAGCACAGCATCTGTAGCAATAAAAATTAAAAATCCAATTGGTTCCCTGATTCAGATTATTGGACTTACTATATAAAGAACAAACTGCGAGTACCAATCTGTTTCTTGCTTTATTTCAAAAAAGGCCACTAAACAATCATACTGCATGGCTGTCTCCAACCCTGGTCTGTATGACTTGAGTCCTGCTGATTATAGCAATCAACCATCGGGTGCTTCTGCAACGATTTCGGCGTAGATGGGCCCCCGTAATAATCATTTGAGGCCTCAGACTGAGATGCCAAATAAGAAAGAGCGGTCATGACCTCATGGATTTCGGGCCGCTTTGCAGCGTCATCCTGCAGACACATTGCAGCAATGGCCAGCACTCGGAAGAGGCCCCGTTTAGGAAACTGCTTGTTCAGAGCGGCATCGGCCATTTTGGGGAACTTTTTGTGATCTTTGAACATTGGACGGGCCTGATGAGAGGATTATAATTAGTTTCAGTGCTATCGGAGAGTAAAAAACATGGTCCATTTGAAACGGAAAATACTGTACTGACCTGAAACCGAGTAAATCTTGGGTCTTTTTCTTTTTGCTTCCAATTTTTTACTTGTATTTTAGTGTTAAGTTGTAATGTACCAATAATTAATGCTGACAAACAATATTCAAAGCTTTTTTTTCCTAAAAGAGGTCTCCCTGTTTGAAGTTTCCAGTAAAACAAAATCTTAAATTCCCAATACTACATCAAAAATTATATTAAAGATAACAACAGGGAAAACATGCTGACTAAACAACAAAGAAAAATATAGCTAAAGAAAAAAAATCAAGCATGAAAGAAACGAATAGAAATAACTACACAAATATAAAGAATAAAGAAAACTTACCCAATCAACAAGGTATTGCTCATTAGCAGGTCGAGTTTCAACGTACCCTCTACGGCCGGTGACTATTTCAAGTATGACAACCCCGAAACTGTAAATATCTGATTTAACTGTCAGCTTCCCGGTAGCGGCGTATTCAGGAGCGCAGTATCCCTCTGTCCCCATGACCCGGGTTGTGACATGGGTTTTGTCCCCGATGGGTCCGAGTTTTGCAAGCCCGAAATCTGATAGCTTCGGAAAATATCCTTCATCAAGAAGTATATTTGATGGCTTGAAATCTCTGAATATGACAGGAGGGTCAATTTTGTCATGCAAGTACTCTAAGCCTTTAGCAGCACCAGCTAATATCTTCATCCTCGTCTTCCAGTCAAGGGGGGCCTTGTCAGGCGGAAGGTCTATTTTAGTAAAATATAATAGTACTTTAGAAGCATTTAGAAGTTTAATCTGGTCAATACAGGAAACAAGTCTTTCTCATACAAAAAAACATAATTTAGTGGATTTTAGACCTTTGGTCTGCTCACCACAGTAGACCTATTTCACACATATATAAAACATATCAGATGCATAGAATTTCAGCATGGTCAACCCAGGATGATGGTCTATTTCATATCAAGATCCTATCAAATACATTTGTAGTTTGGTACTAAGTTTGTGGCGAGGTTGTTCAGTATAACTTCCGTCAGGTCAACACAAGTACTGACTGACATTACGAGGTTGCCTTATGATGTAACTGAATTGTTATTTTTCTCATACAAGTTGGAAATACTATCAATTTTGTTTCCCTTGGCTTATTTGACCAATAAGAAACTGAGAACGTCAAATTTTAAACTAGCTTGCAGAAAGAAATGATGAAAAATTGGGACATGAAATCCTTTAAAATAGCTTAATTGAAAATGACGAAGAATTGTGCTCAAATTGGTTTAAGTAGTTGCCGGAATTAAATTGAAGAACTCACAATTTTGACTATTCCCTGTATCAGATTTACTAATGAAATGACCAAGTTTTTTCAACTTCTCTAATAGTTTCATTACTCCCAATTTCTTTTTCCCTCGTGACAAATTCAATCGGATTGCGCAATCAAGGCATGAACTGAGGCTATTTTCAGACTGCGGACATCAAAGTCTTTAAAGTAGATTGAAGAATTGATAAAGATTTTTGTTAAATGTCAGTAAAATATGGGACAAAACAAAATTGACAAAAAAAATGAAAGGAGGAGTCAGTTAATCTAACCATGAAGATGATCTTCTAGGGACCCTAAAGGCATGTACTCATAGACTAGCATCCGATGATCATTATCCGTGCAACATCCTATAAGATTTACCAGATGCTCATTATGCAATAAACTCAGCATGAGCACCTCTACCAGAAACTCTCTGTTTCCTTGCAGGCCATTCCTGTCTAGTTGTTTTATGGCCACAACCTGCACAATAGAAAAACCATCCAGCTTTCAAATTCTGAGACTGGGATTACAGATCATACCAAGTTAGTAGTGTTTTTACAACCTCTAAACTATTAAAGGTATTCCTAGTTTTTTTTTTTTCAAAATAAAAAGCATCAGAATAATCCAGAATGATTAATTAGAAGGGGGGGCTCTAGACATGATGCATTAAAAAATTTATAGATTTCTTAATTTTAGAGGGATTATGCCCCCAAACCCCTATAGTCTGGTGGAAACTATCTGTGCCAAATAAGATTAGGGTGTTTATGAGGTTAGTTAGTTATAATAAAATCTTGACTAAAGACAATCTCATTAAAAGAGGATGGATAGGGGCTACTAAATGTCAGTTTTGTGACATGCCAGAAACAATAGATCACTTGATGTTAAAATGCCCACTAATACAAACTGTTTGGTTTTGGATGGGTAAATGTCAAGACATATTTCACACATGGAACACTATTCAAGATATTTTGACATTTGCTTATTCTTTGCCAAAATTTAAACAACAATCCTTCCTACTGATGATGAGTGCTCTCTGTTGGAGTGTTTGGTGTCACAGAAATGAACTCAGTTTTCTTAAAACTTCTAGGATTAAGTCCAATAGAAAAATAGCACTGCATATTAATTCCACTATTATGTATTGGACAGGAAATGTAGCTGGTCAAGTCAAGGAGGAAGTACAAGATTGGATGGCAGAAGACATTGATTGCATCCCTTTGAAGGTTTACAAGGAAGTGCCTTTGGTGGTGATAGATGCAGATTAAATGGCTAAAGCAAGATATTAACAAGGGTCTTTTTGCAATTAACATATAACACTTCCCAGCTAGTATATGTTTTGCTTATGACTTAGAAGTCATCGGATTATGCAAAGTGTATCTGCAAAGGATTTGTGACTGTTTGTTTTGTCTGTAACAGCTCTGATTAGCTGTCTTTTAAGATCTCTGGTGATCTTAGTCGAAACTGGATGTTAGGTCTGTAATCATTATATGTTTCTTAATGAAACGGTCTTTATGCCTTTTCTTCAAAAAAAAAAAAACAAAAAAAACCAGAATGATTGAGTTGATAGTATTTGACCCAACTGGTAAGGAACTGTTCTTAATAGGTTTGGATTGCGGTACTTTGGCCAGAGGATGTTGCCTAAGACCTAATTAAGCCATGATACCTATACTGACCTTCAATTAAGCAGTATAATAAAAGAATCAAAAAGTTAAACAAAAAACGATGAAATTGAGATCTGGATAGTATGCAACAGTATTGGCTTAACTGCTTGCTATAGTAATCCCAAGGTGGAGCTAGACTTTCATTCATAAAAAAAATTCATGCTGCGAATGGGGGTTAATTTTACAATACAAGTAGTATTGTACTCTAAAATATATAGAAAATCATGTATAAATACAGAAATTTTGATTAAAAAAAATGGGGGTCAATTGACCCTTATATTATGTGAATGCATCCACCCCTGAGTAATCCAGTACATATCACTACCAGTATATACTGTATAAAGAGACTTGTACTGATATGTAGTTTTTTATGACTAGAGAAAGACGAACCTGTCCATTGTCCAGCCAACCCTTGTGCACACAACCGAACCCACCCTTACCCAGGAGCAAGTGTTCTTTAAAATTTTTAGTCGCAGCTGCTAGCTCATAGTAGCTAAATGTTCGTATCGGAAATTGTGCTCTATTTTCACCATTAGTATCTTGTTCTTGACCTCCATTCACTGGGTAATGTTGCCTTGACTCGACTACTGGTGACACAGAAAATTAACTTAAGATTTAATTAACTTAAATACGAAAAAGATATGGAACTATCTAAAAGCCTTTGGAACATGCGAAACTTGTGTCCTGATACAGTACCGACCAAACCAACGAGTTAAGTATTAAGCATGTTAAGTCCGGTACGGTTGAGTCCGGTACCAAATATTTGACCAAGAAGACACGAAACTAACCAGAGACAACTCTAGCTTGCGGCAATAACCCAGAGGTCCCTTTCTTCTCTCCTTTCCGGCCGAAGCACGAACAAAACCCCATGACTGATATACAAATATAACAATAGAAAAAAACAAGACGTAACTGGAGCTAAAGATAGGAGAGAACAAGTAAGGGTGAAGTAAAAAAGGATATCTACCTGTGACTTGGCAAGGCAGGAAAGGCGAGACGGTGATCAAAGTCGCCTCTAGAGAAAGCGAAATTTTACTTTCCGGCCTGCGTGGAAAAAAAAAATGTATTTTTCCCTTCCTATAGGGAAAATTTCTAGTGTGCCCATTGAAATATTTGAAATAGCCAATTTTCCCATGAAAATCTCATATTATCCAATATCCCCATAAAAACTTCACATACTTTCTTTTATCCCCTTTCTATTACTTAACCTTTTATTAATTTAATTCTAAAATTTAATTGACTAAAATACCCTTGCATTTTAAATGGAGATGTCCTGTAATTATGTTCTTCCTCTCCTCTCCTCTCCTCCCCTCCGCCGTACTCCATTTGTGCAAAGTGCTTAAGCTAGCAAATGTCACAAAATGGAAAGAAAAATTATAAGTATAGCGGGTTGCGACTATACAGATACCCAGTTTTATTACATCCAAGTTTCAACTGAATGCTTTTGATGCATCCATTTTACACCACTATTTATCCTTGCTCTTTCTCTAGGGCAGAGTGACAGGGAAAAAAAATTATCTGACCAATTACTAAGGTGTTTGTTCATCTTTTTAATGATTCCACTTGAGTCATTTTATTACATTTCCTAATGACAACAAAATCTCATTTTGGCTTTTTGTTGTTTGCAAACAATACCTGACTGTTTAAACCAAGACTGTGAAACAAATCCTAAGTACATTAGCAAAGGTTTGATATCACACTCAATGTAATTGATATTTTTGTAATATGTTTCTTACACCCAAAAACTTGATTCAATGATTTGTATTTGCTTTACGACAAACCTATGTTTGGAAGAGGGATAATGAGATAACTCCGATCAATTTAGTTGCAATTGCATTGAACTATTTTGATGAGGGATTGGTGCAGCGAATGCCACGGTGTCGCCTCTGATCCTAATGCTAAGGACATATACATCTTGAATAAAAAATAATACGAGAAATTCATAACGAGGTATACATCGATCAAACTCGATATAGTCAAAAGTTCAAAACCCCTATCCAAATCAGATCCCATCCCCTCTGTCGTTCAAATTTTAGCACATGAAACCACCCCGGTTAAATTGGTGACATCACCAGCAACAACTAGTTCAGTCGGGCCTAGTAGGCCAGTCAATTTAATTTTAAAATGCAAGGGTATCTTAGTCAATTTAATTTTAAAATTAAATTAATAAAAAGTTAAACAATAGAAAGGGCATAAAAGAAAATATGTGAAGTTTTTATGGGGATGTTGGATATTATGAGATTTTCATGGGGAAATTGGCTATTTCAAAATTTCCAATGGGCACACCAGAAATTTTCCCTTTCCTATAAATCCAGGGATTGATTTGTCAAACGACGCCGGTAGAGGTAGTTCTTTTTGACTAATTATCTGACGAAGATTTATTGTAGTTAAATATATAGCGAGTTAGTAAGGAAGAAGAGTGCATTTGTGATTTGTGGTCGTTGCTGTTTGCTACACATTATTGTAATTTGTAAATCACTGGAATCGAACAATTTCATTGATCTGTTATAGAGTTAGTTTTTAAATGAATAAGAATTATCAGTGGAAAGAGAATATACGGGTATATTAAAACCGGGTAATTAATAACTATGTAATCTGATGGTGAAATGTTTGTTTAATATCCTCTCGACGTATCTATGAGAAATTTAGTTCTGCACTAATTAGAGCAAGGAAGAGCTTGTTTTTGGAATTTTGAACTATAGCTAGAAAAGGATTAGAAAAGAAAACCGCGTTGCGTATGGAGGAAATATTATCCATGCTTGAAAGAAGTATTGGGAAAAGGAGAAATTTAAGTTTCAGTACCTGATTATTTTTCTTAAAAAGAAACAAATTGATCTTTGAGCTTTGATTTACATCTAGTTGATCCTCTCTTTTTTTCAAACAGCCATCTTAGTATGTAAAATTTCATTTGCACCCTATCAGTTGTTAATATAAAAAAAATAATTAGCACTTTATTTTCTTTGAAAATAATTAAATTAGTCCTTCTATCGTTGATTTTCAAAATAACCAACTTTGTTTTTTAAAGACTAATTATGTACATATTAAAGTTCAAAAAGATCAATTTGATGTAAATAAAAATTCAGCTACGAAATCAACTTTAAAAAAAATATATATAGACTAAAATCTGATTATTTTTCTTAAAGATATCCGACAACATCAAACTTCTAACTTTTCTCAAATTTTTATTGGAAAACAAATAATATTTTTTACCAAGTCATGTGATGGGACCTCATACATAAAAAAAAATTATGTGAATAATTTTATGTCTCCACTGCATTCCAACTCTCTAGTTTCAACTTTATTCGAGCACAAAAGAGTTGTAAATTCGAGATCCAGGGTAGTGATATTAACATCACATTTTATTTTATTAACATAATATTTTTAAATATTTGAGTTGAATGGACAATTTTGTCCCCTCATAAATGTCACTCTAGCTGTTGACATATCTTTACTTTATGTAATTATATGCTATGATTATTTATTACTAATTAGTTTCCATAACAATTCGTTCTTCTCTTCTTATTTTGTAAATCTTTTTTAAAAGAGGAAAACAAATCTAAAATTTCAACCATTAAGTGATAGGAGAATGAACCAATTTATTATCTTGTTCATTATTTTTTGCGATAAATTCTATAAATAATTTGGTATATGTGTTTCTATTGATCTAGAACAACACAGCTATATTGCTTGAGATTCGTTTAATTATTCTTCTAGTTATATACTTTCAAATCTATACGCGTATCTAAATAAAATTGAACGAAACAAATTATAATTCAGTTTTGTTATTATATAAATAAAATAGATGAAGAAGAAGATATATGCTTGGACAGGATTGAAATTCAGTAATTCAATAATGGCATTGATTGAAGAATCATTTACTTTTATGGAGAAGAATATATTAGAAGTTCAAGGATTACATACGAGATATGAAACTATGTTTAATGAATTTATTGTTTAATTGTTTTACTTTTGGTATAAGACCCTATCATATATATGGTAATTAATATACCTACTATTTTGATTTTCACAAAAGAAAAGTAAACAGAGAAGGAAATATAGGAGACATTAATATACGTAAAAGATTTATTTTGAAACGGAAATATTTAATGAAGGGCAAATTTGTCTAAATAATTAAAATATTTGAATGTGTTGTGTTAATAAAAGAATTAGTGTTGTTAATATCATCTCCCGAAATCCAGTTAAAATTTCTCATGTATACTTAAAATTGGGATTTTCATCTAAAAAATTTCCATGTTCAAAACCTCATTGGAAGATCCAGGGGGCGAAGCTAGCATTGTACCCCAAAATTTTTCTTTTTTTTAGAATAGGTTTTTTTTTTCAGCTTGCCTACCCCTTGGAAAATAATCTTGCCTACCTCTAGCCTGTAATTTTTGTCATTTTCAGCTCAGAGTCCAGTCCAAAGAGAAGATCAATCAAAAAAAAAAAAACCTCCGCCTTTCTATGAGACACGAAATTGTGAATAGGCGATTCTGTGAGCGAAAAAAAAACAAAGAAATTTGATTGTCGTGACGCTGCCTGTGCGCGAAGGAGAAAAGGAAGTAAGGAACCAGAGGCGGCTACCCTACTGTTCGCCTGTGCTGTGCGCCTATGCCCGCGGAGGAGAAGGAGACAAGGAGTGATGTTCGCCTAGTCCCCTATAGGGTATTTCTTAAACCTATTTCAAAGCTGTGTTGCTTGTGAGTTGTGATTGAAATACAATAAAATAAATATAGAAATAATCAGTTTTTAAACCCAATTAATTAAGGCTTTAAGAGCATTTTGATTAGTGTATTGAAAACGGTCCGGGGCGGGTCGGTCCGGTCCAAACCCGCCCGGTCCCCGGGTTGACTCGGGCATGGATTAGCCCGGGTCAACGGGTTGAGTCGGGTAGGGGGGGTTGGGTTGGGATTTGAGTCGGCCGACCCTTACCCGGTCTAAACCCGGCGGGTTAGGTCGGGGCGGGTTGGGTCGGGTCGGGACGTTGGTCCGGTCCGGATTGGTCCGTTTTTTTTTTTTTTTTTTTCTGTTTTGTTTGGGCTTTTTTGGCTGTTTTTTTTTTCTTTTTTTTTTATTTGAACTCGCTGATCCACTGTGAACAGTAAAAAACAGTAAAATTTTCTGGACTACCAGATCAGCAATTTTCAAAATGGCTTAATAAATAGTAAAAAAATTCCAAAAAATGTAAAATTTAGTCTCCAAGCACATTTCAATATAGAGAACATGTTGAGCGGTTCGGATCGGTTGTTTGAATTTTCAAAATAAAAATATGAGCGTGAAGTAAAAATGACATCTTACTTCACAACTCACCATAGCCCAGCTCTATATATGAATATGCAGTTTAATAAATCATTAGTATGTATATACAATTTAATAAATTAATTTAAGAACATAGAGTGCATTTGTTGTGGTTTAAGTATGTAAACGGTCAGATACGGATAGTTAAAAATCTTATTGTATCCTTGTTATAATTTTTTGAATACAGATACAAATAGTCTCGGATACGGATACGGATCGGATAATTTAAGTAATTTTCTGGATTTGGATCCGGACAAAATCGGATAATATCCGTTCCGTTTACACCCCTACTCCAGAGACACTTTGCGGGCCACAAAAACTCGTTGTTTGTTCCAATTTCTGCAATTTAAACATCACAATTCAACAATCCATTTGACAAGATATTTCTGCCATAAGAAAAACCTTTCCACAGTGCTAATATATAAGATATTTACACAAGTGCAAACTATTGCTTCCAATCTATATTTTGGAAAAATATAAAGTGCCCACAGTCAACGCCCCCCTTATGCTCCAACATTTACTGACAAAACAGCCCCTAAAAAGCTTGAACAAGTGGGGCCTACCGCGATGATAGTGGGAGATATAAGGGGGTGCACTGCTTGGGGCATTTTATCACTCCTATATTATAAACTACAGCATAATTCTATAAATTCATATTTTTACTATATACAGTGCACCCTTAATCCTAAATGAACTCTTTATTCCCTACACAAAAACACATTGATGTATTTGACAGCTCAGGAACCGACCAAGGACTTGAATAAGAGACAAGAAACACAGTTTGGTAAGTCCAGTAATTGGAATTTGGAAAGCTGTGAAGTTTTTAATTTTTCTTACACTGGATTAGGGCGATTTGGAAACAACCAAAATGCCACTGTCTTGCCTTTGGTTTCCTTGCTACAGAAATCCAATTCTTGAAAAAGGAAAAAAAAAAAAACTCCCAAGGATACCTGAAACAGGTATGAAATATAGGAATGCTACTAGGAAGGAAAAACAGAAGCACTGCTACAAGTCAGAGTTGTTTCCGGTCCAGAAACACAGCATTTGTAGCAATTCTCGATGCTACTGTTCTTACTACCCAGTGTAGAAAAATTAAAAATCCTGTTGGTTACCTAATTTAGGTTATTGGACTTACCATCTAAAGAACAAACTGCGAGTAACGACCTGTTTCTTGTTTTGTTCCAAAAAGCCACTAAACAATCATACTGTACGGCTATCTCCAACCCTGGTCTGTACGACTTGAGTCCTGCTGATTATAGCAATCAACCATCGGTTGCTTCTGCAACGATTTTGGTGTAGATGGCCCCCCGTAATAATCATTTGAGACCTCAGACTGAGATGCCAAACAAGAAAGAGCGGTCATGACCTCATGGATTTTGGGCCGCTTTGCAGCTTCTTCCTGCAGACACATTGCAGCAATGGCCAGCGCTTGGAAGAGGCCCCGCCGAGGAAACTGCTTCTTAAGAGCCGGATCGGCCATTTCTTTGGATAACTTTTTGTGATCTTTTAACATTGGACGGGCCTGATGAGAGAATTAGAATCAGTTTCAGTGCTATCAGAGAGTCAAAAGCATGGTCAATTGAAACAGAAAATACTGTACTGACCTAAAGCCAAGTAAAATTTGGTGTTTTTCTTTTTGCTTCCAATTTTTTTACTTGTTTTTCAATGTTCAGGTGTAATGTGCCAATAATTAAGGCTGATAAACAATATTCAAAGCTTCTTTTCCTAAAAGAGGTTTCCATGTTTAAAGTTTCCATTAAAACAAAATCCCAAGACTACATCAAAATTAAAGATAACAACAGGGAAAAAATGCAAATGGAAAACCTAAACAACAAAGTTGGATTAAATACATCTTAAGAGAGTAGTAAGTCTTGTAAATTTAAATGGTGAATTAGGGGCCTATTTCCAATGCAAGAGGGGGCTCAGACAGAGAGACCCCTCTCTCCATTTTTGTTTGATTAAGTAGCAGATGTGCTCAATGATATTTCGAAAACAGCACAACAGACGGGGCATATAAAAGGATTAGGAGAATTTGAGGGAATTGGTAGCATTCTAAATCTGCATTTTGCAGATGACACTATCATTTTCTTAAAAGCCAAACCCTCTATGACTGAGGCATTGAAATGGATTTTATTAGGTTTTGAAATTGTCAGGTCTCAAAATAAGTTTTTCTAAATGTGAAATGGTACCCTTAAAATCTGAATGATATAAATAGCAAGTGCTAGCAGATAAGTAAGGATGTAAAATTGTTCAATTGCCCATCACCTACTTGGGAGTTCCCGTTTATTAAAGTTGAACACTGGAATACCTTGGTAGACAAAATAGAACACAGATTACAAGGATGGAAAGGTAAATTATTATGTTTAGGGGTAGAATTACAATTACCCTTTTAAACTCAGTCATTTCTGTAATACCATTTTGCAATTTATAAGATGCCCAAAAAAATCTTACTTAGAATTGATAAATTAAAAAGAAGATTCTTATGGTTCAGTGGTAGCACAGTAAGGAAAAAATATTCCCTTATCTCTTGGAAAATTGTATGTACTAGCAAGGAACAGGGAGGTTTAGGTGTGCTTAACCTTGCAAATATGAACATTTCCCTATTAGCAAAATGGTGGTACAGATACAATGACCCTAAGATTCAGGATACCCACTGTTCCCCATCTAGAATTTCTTACTTTTGGAAAGGAATCATAACCTTAAAAGATTTAGTTAGCACAAGATATGTAAAAGAAATTGGAAATGGATTGTCAACAGCTTTTTGGTTTAGATAGATGGACAGGTGACTGTGCTTTCTGTAGTGCATATCCACACTTGTTCTCAATTGTGGATGATGAACAGGCCTGTTGCTAATGTGTTAGGTCAAAATTCTATGAATTTATCCTTTAGAGAGGAATGGTTGTTATTACAACAACATATTTCTGCAATATCGCTAGATCATACACAGTCAGATAGGCTGTACTGGAGATGGTGAGCTAATAGACAATTCTCAGTACACTCATTGTACACTTGGTTGGATTATGGTGGAATTCCAAATTCCACAATTGATGTTACTTGAAAATAAAAAATCCCACTAAAAATAAGTGTTTCTTTGGTTGGTTAGGCAAAATAATATACATACCAAGGTTAATTTATCTAAAAAAGGTTGGCTAGGGTGCACGGATTGCCTTTGTTGTGGTCAACCTGAAACTACAACTAACTTGTTTGTCAGATTTCCTTGGATTGTGCATATTTGGGAATGGATAATTGCTTATAATGGTTTTACTTGTAATTGTGATGATCTGCAGGACTTACGGTTTATAGATGCTTTGATACCCCTTAAAGATAGGTTGTTAGTTAATTTAATTTGAGGAGCTGTTATATGGACAGTATGGTTAAATAGGAATGCTTTATGTTTTCAAAATACTGCCACATCAATTAGGAAATTGGAGCTCAAATTATATCAGTAGCTTCTTTTTGGTGTAAAGAAAAACCGGATAACTCTTTCTTTAAGCTATCACTTATTATCCCACGAGATGTTAATGATTTGCATATTCAGTCTTCAATAGGTCTTTTGGTTCAGGGGGAGGATCTGGTACAGGAGGAGGAGAGGACAAGAGCTCTACCCCCTGGTACAAATGGGAGAGAGGAAAGTGAAGGTGCATGATCAAGCTGCTTTAGAATTTAAAGGAGTTAATAGGAATTAGTTTTTGCAAGCTTTTTGGTATGTGAACTTGTTAGGTCAATTCTGTGATGTTTTGGTTTGTTTCATGTTTGCTCTAGTGATTTTCTTTGGTGATGGTATGAGATGAACTTGTAATAACTTTAGTTCTGTATCTGTACAATTGCCAGGAACCATGTACCAGTGGCTTGGTACTGGTATCCTGTTTGAATGGTTTCATATCAATGAAAACGGTGGGATTCACCGACTACTTCAAAAAAATATATATATAAAAGTAACGAAAACTTACCCAGTCAACGACTTCCTGCTCATACTTAGGCCGCTTTTCATCGTACCCTCTACGGCCAGTGACTAATTCAAGTATGACAACCCCGAAACTGTAAATATCTGATTTAACCGTCAGCTTCCCGGTAGCCGCATATTCAGGAGCACAGTATCCCCGTGTCCCCATGACCCGGGTTGAAACATGGGTTTTGTCCCCAACGGGTCCGAGCTTTGCAAGCCCGAAATCTGATAGCTTCGGGAAGTATCCTTCACCAAGAAGTATATTTGATGGCTTGCAATCTCTGAATATGACAGGAGGGTTAATTTTGTCATGCAAGTACTGTAAGCCTTTAGCAGCACCAGCTAATATCTTCATCCTTGTCTTCCAGTCAAGAGGGGCCTTGTCAGGAGGAAGGTCTATTTTAGTAAAAATATAAAAGTACTTTAGAAGCATTTAGAAAGTTTAATCTAGTCAATACAGGAAAGAAGTCTTTATCAGACTAAAAACATAATTTGGTGGATTGTAGACCTTTGGTTTGCTCAGCATAGTAGATCTATTTCATGCATATATAAAACATATCAGATGAACGTGCAGCATGGTCAACCCAGGATGAGGGTCTATTTCATATCAAAATCCTATCAAATTCAATTGGTACTAAGTTCATGGCTAGGTTGTTCAGCATAATTTCAGTCAGGTCAACACAAGTATGTACTGACTGACATTATGAGGTTGCATGTAACTGAAATGTTATTTTTCTCATACAAGTTGGAAATAATATCAATTTTGTTTCCCTTGGCTTATTTGGGTGTAAAATAATGTGGGCAATAAGAAACTGAGAACGTAAAACTTCAAACTAGCTTGCAGAAAGAAATGACGAAAAATTCCACTAAATATTGGGACATGAAATCCTTTAAAATAGCTTATTTGAAAATGACAAAGAATTGTGCTTAAATTGGTTTAAGTATTAAATTGAAAAACTCAATTTTGACTATGCCCTGGTCAGATTCACTAATGAAATAACCAAGCTTTTCAACTTCTCTAATAGTTTCAATATTCCCAATTTCTTTTTCCCTTGTGACATGTTTAATCAGATTGCACAATCAAGGGTTGAACCGAGGCTATATTCAGACTGCGGACATCAAAGTCTTTAAATTAGATTGAAGAATTGATAAAGATTTGTGCTAAATGTCGGTAAAATATGAGACAAAATAAAATTGAAAACACGAGGAGTCAGTTAATCTAACCATGAAGATGATCTTCTAGGGATCCTAAAGGCATGTACTCATAGACTAGCATCCAATGGTCACTATCCGTGCAATATCCAATAAGATTTATCAGATGCTCATGATGCAATAAACTCAGCATGAGCACCTCTACCAGAAACTCTCTGTTTCCTTGTAGGCCATTCCTGTCTAGTTGTTTTATGGCCACAACCTGCACAATAAAAAGCCATCCATAAAACCAAGTTAGTACTGTTTTTACATTGTTGAGTACCACACACAAATTAAAGGAGTTCATAGTGGTTTTCTTTCAAAAATAAAACATCAGAATAATCCAGAATGATTGAGTTGATAGTATTTTACCCAACTGGTACAGAACCGAGCTTAATAGGTTTCGATTGCGGTACTTTGGCCAGAGGATGTTGCCTAAGACCTAATTAACCCCTGATCCCTATACTGACCTTCAATTAAGCAATATAATAAAAGAATAAAGAAAAGTAGGAAAAGAAAAAAGAGATGAAATTGAGATCCGGATAGCATGCAACAGTATTGGCTTAACTGTTTGGTACAATAATCCAGTGCATATCTACCAGTATATACTGTATAAAGAGACTTGTACTGGTATGTAGTTTTTGATGATTAGAGAAATGACAGACCTGTCCATTGTCCAGCCAACCCTTGTGCACACAGCCGAACCCACCCTTACCCAGGAACAAGTCTTCTTTAAAAAATGTAGTGGCAGCTGCTAGCTCATAGTAGCTAAATGTTCGTATCGGAAATTGTGTTTTATTTTCACCATTAGTACCTGGTTCATGACCGCCATTCACTGAGTAATGTTGCCTTGACTCGACTACTGCTGACAGAGAAAATTAACTTAAATATGATTTAAAAAAAAAAAATGGAACTATCTAAAAGCTTTTGAAGATTTAGAAAGAAGGAAAGATGGGAACGTGCGAAACTCGTGTTAAGTCCGGTACGGTTGAGTCCGGTACCAAATATTTGACCAAGAAGACACGAAACTAACCAGAGACAACTCTAGCTTGCGGCAAGTTTAACCCAGAGGTCCCTTTCTGCTCTCCTTCCCGGCCGAAGCACGAACAAAACCCCATGACTCATATACAAATATAACAAAAGAAATAACAAGGCGTAACTGGAACTAAAGAGAGGGGAGAAGCCGAGTAGGGGTGAGGTAAAAAAAGATATCTACTTGCGACTTGGCAAGGAAGGGAAAGGCGGGACAGTGATCAAAGTCGAATTCGTATCCTCTGCATTAACTCAAATTTTGAGTTAAGATCTGAACCGTCATATTGAGATCCGCACTAATATTAAAGTGCACGTGTAATATAGGAATGGACAGGATTGGTCCGAATTCTGATCGTACGGTTCATAAATTAACTCAAACGGTGCGTTAATGCAGAGGATACGTATTCGATCAAAGTCGCCTCTGAAAATAAAGCGAAATTCTACTTTCCGGCCTGCGTGGAAAAGAAAATGTATTTTCCTATAAATCCAGGGATTGTTTGTCAAACGGCGCCGGTAGTTAAATATGTAGCGAGGAAGAAAGGGGCAGTGTGGTAAATGGTAATGTGGTCTGGTCGTTGCTGTTTGCTACACATTGTAAATTACTGGAATCGAACAATTTCATTCATCTGTTCTAGAGGCAGTTTTTAGTGGAAAGAGAGTATACGGTCTATAAAACCGAGTAATTGATAAGTTTGTAACCTGATGGTGAAATGTTTATTTAATATTTTCTCGAAGTATTTATGAGAAATTTTCCAAGTAGTTCTCTCAAAAGAAATTTTCCAATAGAACCTGCTGCTCTAATTAAAGTAAGGAAGAGCTTGTTTAAGAAGCTTTTAAAGCAATTATAACTAGAAAATGACCAGAAAAGAAAACCGCATTGCATGTCATGTTTTTCATATCTCATCATGCTTCATGTTTTATATCTACGTTTTCAAAGTCCAAACTGTCGGTCCGAACTGCTTAACATGATATTTATACTAAAATATGTTTGAAGTCCAAATTTCATAATTTATATATAACAAAGATGATTTTGACATTCCATCAAGTGGTACATAAATTTTTAAAAAAATCATGGCTATATGTTTGTTTTTCGGCATAGACAGCTTTATTTTTTTTCGGACGTCTTTATTTCGTCCAGCACAAACACATTACTGGATTTCAGCTTCATATCCTTATGTAGATATATGTATGTAGTTGTGTTCGTAGTGACAACTTAATGATTGGGAAATGTTCGATGGGTCAAAAATTCGTAATTCAGGAATAATTAGATATAATTCGGAATTATACATTGAGTCCGGACCGGAGATCTTAGTCTCACAAGAGAGCCAAAAAACATTCTAAAAAAAATTATACTAGAATATTTTTTGGCCCAGAGAATAATTCGAGTATAATTTGTAAATAATTCGTAAAATTCGCGAATAATTTAGGTATACCGAATAATATGTGGATTGATTCACTTATAACTCAAATCTAAATAATTTGTGAATCTTGTTACTATGGTTGTGTTTACCCTGTAATTGCAAGTTTGATTCACTACAAGATTTGCTACACAAAATACGCAGCTGAGATTGTGGATAGAAAAGTGGACCAATAACCAACTTCTCAATCGAAACTCTGCAGTGATCATAATGGAAGAAAAGCGGCTCAGATCAAGCACACGAAACTCCTCTTACGAGTTAATGGAATGTATCCTCTGCATTAACTCAAAAAAAAATCTTTTTAGTTAATGTATCTGGACCATACGATTCACTTTAAAATTCGTGCAGACTATCTACACTAATATTAAAAGGCCCCCTGAATTATAAGTTGTGGCCGAATTAGCTCCGTTTAAAATCATATGACCGAGATGCGTTAACTCAAAAGATGCTATTTTGAGTTAATGCAGACGATGCAGACTCAAAACACCAGAGGGAAACAATTCAGTATACATCATTAGCAATTGGTACAGAAGCACATATAAGATAAAAAAGCAGCATACTATTTTACATTTTTTTTTTAAGATAAATTAAACAAGAAATTTTTCTAATGAGAGATTTTTGCGTTCTCAACTTAAAAATTAACAAGAGATCGATCCAACTTTTAGACTAGTAACAAATATAATGTTCTTTCAGTAAAAAATCACAGGTTTGAAATACGAATAAAAATATATTTGTAAATATTAAATAGTTTTGAACATATTGAGATAAAAACCCTCTCAACTTCAAATATACTTGAGAAACTTTAATTGTATTTCGAATGTGCGACTCTTTTGTGCTCGAATAAATTTTTTTTTATTGAAACTCGAGTAAATTTGAAACTAGAGAGTTGGAATTGAGTGGAAGCGTGAATCATTTACATAATATTTTTTTGTATTGACACGACTTGGTAAAAATAATTATTAGTTTTTCAATAAAATTTTGAAAAAGTTAGAAGTTTGATGTTGTCGGATATCTCTTTATAAAGTTAATTTCATAGCTGAATTTTTATTTACATCAAATTGATCTTTAAACTTAAATGTGTACACAATTAGTCGTTAAAAAACTAAGTTGGTAATTTTGAAAATCAACGATAGAAGGATTATGTAATTATTTTCAAAGAAATTAATGTGCTTAAAGTTATTTTTTTACAATTTTAACAATTGATAGGATGCAAATGAAATTTTACAAACTAAGATGGCTGTTAAAAAAAATTAAGGATCAATTAGATGTAAATCAAAGCTCAACGATCAATTTGTTTCTTTTAAGAAAAAAAATCAGGAACTAAAACTTAAATTTCTCTTTTCTTCAGTTAAAACCCTTCAATATCTGAAGTACATCTGTGCTATCCAGAAAACAAACTTTTATGAGGGTTCCAATACTTCATCATGTCTCATGTTTTATATCTACATTTTCAAAGTCTAGGTTGTCGATCTGAACTGCTCAACATGATTTTTTGTACTAAAATATGTTTGGGATGAAATTTTATAGTTTTTAGAACCTTTTTACTATTTTTAAGATAGGTACAAAATCACTATTTTAGTATAAAAAATTCCAAAAATTATAAAATTTGGAATCCAGGCATATTTTAAGTATAGATATCATGTTCAGCGGTTTGGATCGACAATTTGGACTTTGAAAACGTAAATATAAAACATGAGGCATGATGAGATATGAAAAACATGAGGTATTGGAACCCTCCTCATATATATATATATATATAGAGAGAGAGAGAGAGAGAGAGAGAGAGATGGGCTATTGTGCTTTGCAAAGTAAAACACCCTCTTTACTTCGGACTATTTTTTGCATTTTGAAAATTCAAACAACCGATCCGAACCGTTCAACATGTTATAAATATTGAAATGTGCTTGGAGACTAAATTTTACATTTTTTGGAATTTTTTTACTATTTATTAAGCCACTTTGAAAATCGTTGATCCACTGTGAACAGTAAAAATTTCTGAACCACCGGATCAGCAATTTTCAAAGTAGCTTAATAAATAGTAAAAAAAAGTTCCAAAAAATGTAAAATTTAGTCTCCAAGCACATTTCAATATTTAGAACATGTTGAACAGTTCGGATCGGTTGTTTGGATTTTCAAAATGCAAAAAATGGTCCGAAGTAAAGAGTGTGTTTTACTTTGCAAAGCACAATAGCCCATCTCTCTCTCTATATATATATAAAGAATAAGGTTATGGTACTGTGTATAGCATATATTGGTTCATTTTACATATTAATATTTTTATTTTAAAGATTCAAATAGTCAATCAATACCATTCAACGTGATTTTTATATGAAAATATACTTATAAGCTAAATTTTATATTTTTCAATTTTCTTTACTATTTTTTAGATATGTAGAAAATCACTATTTAGATCGAGTGATTTTATGTCTATCTAAAAATTAATACAAAAAAAATTCTAAAAAATATAAATTTGATCTACAATTATATTTTTATATAGAAATCATGTTAAACGGTTTAGATCAATTATTTGAACTTTGAAAATAAAAATATTAATTCATACGAACTGTTATACACTGTACACATACTACAACCTCTATAAAAAGATGTCTATGTACTGAACTTCAAGATGAGTCATCTAATGTTTATTTCTCGACTAAGAATAATAACTTTTTTGCGCAATGTTATGTTATATACAATTAATCAATACTATAATAGAACGGAATAAACTCCATAAAATGGAATTTTGTATGTTAGTAACTCTTAACGAATAAAGAAGGGGAAGAAAAGTAGTGAATAGGTTGAAAATAGGAAGTCAATTTCATAGGATCGTATAAACGGTAAGGATAGCTGCTGATCCGGTGAGTACATTGTTGATTATTCATAATGCAGGCGATCCGGTGAGTACTTTGTCGATGATTCATAAGACTATCTAATATGATGGTTGTTATTAGGGGCGTTCGTGCCCGATCCCAGAATACTTTGTCAAAGATTCATAATCATGAGTAACTATTTAATATGTTTGTGGTTGTTTTGGGGCGTTTGTGCCCGAGAATACCAAGAGGAGATCATTCAATCATGCTGGTACCATACCCATTTCTAGGTAAGAAATCAGGACTTGTAGAAGCAATGTGTGGGCACTGTCCTTGCCAGCTCCGCGCCTGACCCATGTCGTTTCCGATGATATCAACGAGTCAACGTCAAATCGAATATGGAACCGATAAGACGACCCTTAGAAGGGTGGGTAAATTTCGAAGACAAACTTGCTCTCCTCCCAAAGTAGAAAATATGTGAGGATACATTCAGTGTTAATAATAAGAGTGTTAAGAAAATAAGTGAGGACTTTATTATCTCTGAAGTGTCGCAACAGTGTAGGGGTATTTTTTAAGTTTCTTCTGCAGATTTTAAGTTTTTGGAAAATATATTGCTTGCACTTCCATATCGATTCTACATAGTGAAATTCTAGGTTTATTGTTTTTACTTTTGCTTGGAGCTACAAAATTGATGAAAAATATATATTGACGGTATCATGTTAGTAAAGCTTTGTTTGATGAAACTTTTGAAGTTTTTTTAATAAACACGTTTGTAACGCTTTTGCTCGAAGTAAATATTTATTTGCATTTTCGTCGTAATTTTTCCAATCAAAATGTTAGAACATGAATTTCAAAAAACCGTTCATGATTAAAATAAAGACAAATAAAATCTATTCATAAGAAAATTATAGAAATAAAAAATTAATAAAACATAATAATATTTAAACGTAATTATCAGGGTAAATGAACGATGTATTTATCTTAAAAAAATGTACCGATTAATGAAAGATCAAATATTTTTTCTATCTTGGTGTGAATTTGTATCAGTCATCTAAGACACATTTTTTGCACATAATTTAATCAGTCCATCTGTTCAATTTAAAATTTGAACGAACACGCACATATTCTATCCGGAACCTTACAGTGGAATTTATTTTACGTAGACCTTGACCGGGTCTCGGGTCCCTTTTCCAAAAATAAATTATAAAAAGAAAAAGAAAAAAAGCGTTCTCTGTGGAACTACTTTTCTACGTTCCATGGGAAAATGCACAATGGAATTAATATAGGGGTGTAAACGGATATGAATTATCCGTTCCGAATCCGATCCGTATCCACGTGAGATCCGAATTCGGATGATTCGGATTCGGATAATACCCGGATATGATTCAGATAATTTTCTAAATAGGCAGAACAGACCCGGATCCGGATAAATTTTCTAATCAAGAAACGGAGCGGATATCCGTATATATCCGCAAAGCATTTGGTTAGCCGAATCCGTTTGACTTTTATCCGGATAGATCCGCACAAATCAACAGAAACTTCGTTTGCAAGATATGGAGCTCAGTTGTATATAAGCATTCCAATCCCGTTTTAGTATTTTTTTGTGGGACTAAAAGTTGTGCAGTCCGGACACAGCGTGAATTGAACTGCTTATTTGATGCTCTTATTAAAGAATGATTTCTTTATAAAAATAAAAGGACGTGGCGAAATCATTTCCCGTGGGTAACACTCTAACAGCCAGGGTCAACCATCTTTTTTAATCTTTATATATAAAAAAATATTTTTTAGTGAGAATTGTTTGGGGTATCCATTGGATGTACATAAAGAAAATTGAATAATTCTTTTTCTTATTTTTATTTTCTAATTTATTTTTTCATAATTTAGTTAAATGGTATCTTAAAGCGCTCGTATGACTCAATTATCGGACAATTATTCAAATCCGTATTCGTGAATTATCCGTTCTGTATCCGTATCCGTTTAAGGTGGATTTGGTTTTGAATTTTGTCATCCGTTTACTATCCGTATCCGTATTCGTATCCGCTCATTGAAATGTGAATATGGATATGATTTTACCACTATCCGCTCCGTATTCGCTCCGTTTTCACCCCTAAATTAATATGGCACAACAACTAAAGTTCCTCCAATCAAATATGTCAAAAGATTGCCTAGGTGAATAAAATAAGAAAATTACATATCCAGCCACGAGTGAGGCTACGGTACTATGCATACCACAGATTGGTCCGTGCTACGGCTCAATATTTGAATTTTCAAAATCCTAACAGTCGATCCAAACCGTTCAACATGATTATAAAATGAATATGTACTTGCAAACCAAATTTTACATTTTTTCGATTTTTTTTACTATTTTTTTAGATAGGTAGAAAATCACTGTTTTTGGATGGTCCAGAATTTTCAGATCAAGTGATTTTCTACCTATCTAAACAAATAGTAAAAAAATTCGAAAAAATGTAAAATTTGGTTTGCAAGTACATATTCATTTTATAATCATATTGAACGGTTCGGATCGACCGTTAGGATTTTAAAAACTCAAATATTGAGCCGTAGCACGGACCAAACCGTGCTATGCATAGTACCGTAGCCTCACTCTCCAGCCACATAAGATGGATCATGAGTCATGACCCACAAAACTCCGTTATATACAACAATTTTTTTCTTAACAAAAAAATTTATTTCATTATTTATTTCAAATAATATTTCAAATTTCGAACAATAAATTTAGTTTTCTAAATATAATTTTTTTTACAACATTATTTCTTTATTTACATTCTTTTATAATTTTCTGATTTCTTCCTTAAATAAACTTAAAATTTGAAATAATTAAATAATTAAATGTGACCAATTACATCGTCACGTTTGATCATGGTGTGACTTGATCACAGCACGATTATCATGCTATGAATAGAAAAAGAAAACTACATATCCGGCCACATAAAATGGATCATGACTCATGTGTCATGACCCACAATACTACGTTATATACAACAATATTTTTCTTAATAAAAAGTTTATGTATTATTTATCTCAAATAATATTTGAAATTTCGAACAATAAATTTAATTTTTTAAACATAATTTTTTTGCTACATAATTTCTTTATTTTACATTCTTTTATAATTTTTCTGATTTTTTTTTCTTTTTTAAAAAACTTAAAATTTGAAATAAAATAAAAACATGACCAATTACATCACGTTTGATCATGGTGTGACTTGGTCACGGCACGATCGATTAACATACCAAGATTGTTTATGTCTCATGATCCAATTTTAGAATTTTAATCATGACATATAATACAACACGTGAAACTTTAACTTGGTCATCAGACGACACATAACTCAAATCCCAACATGATACAAATTTACATTCTTAACCTTAAGCTGATCCTACTATATTTTTGTTGCTAAAATAACATAGACCTTGGACTGGGGTCTGGAGGCCTTTTCCAAAAAGAAATTATAAAAAAGAAGAAAAAAAATGAGTTTCATCCTGGAGCTTTCTTTGTTATATGGGAAAATTCACAACTACAACGGAATTAATATGGCACAACAATTTCGTCCAATCAAATCTTTCCAAAAATTGCCAAGGTGAATAAATAATATAGAAACTGCTTATTCGGCCACATAAGAGAATCTACATCTCTGAAACTCTTAGAGTTTCTAAATAACTATTAACTGCTTTTAAGAAATTATAGACTCTAGAGTTTCTAAATGTTCACATCTCTGAAACTAATTTTAGAGTTTCTAATAAGCCACATCATCAGTAAATTAAAATTAATAAGCCACAATCAGCAGTAAATTAAACTAATTTTAGCGAATACAGGCCAATCGTTTGCCACGTCAGAGTTTATAAACAATTTCTTAATAAAAAATTATTGAGCAAAGTTGCTAAATAAAAAATCCATCTACATCTCTGAAATTGGTTTAGCAACTGCCACGTCAGATTAGAAACTCTAATAGTTTCATGAAAAATGGCCCACAAATACTCCGTTATTTTCAAGAAAAATTCTCTGAGCATACATCACTTATGTTGACAATGCTAAACAATGTAAATAACTATCTCACAAAATTCATCCAAAGGGATAAAATAAATAATGATGTTGCTATCTTGTTGCTATCCAATGTCATCTGGGCATTTCGTCTTTCTGTTCCTCATTATTAATTAATTATCAACACTTTACGGATTAATTTTAAATAATTAAGTATAAATTATATAAAAATTTAATTTATATAAATTTAAGAGTAGTCTACGGTGTTTTGCAATGTTTGAATCATGTGCTTCGATTTTTATCCGGCACATATGTTAACACAAATTTAATACTTGTTGTATTGAAACACACTAAGTAGTATACATTGCAAAGCACCGTAATCTTACTCTAAATTTAATATTTATAAAGAAAAATACAAAAATAACTTGACGTACTCTGATTGATGTGTTAGAAGTGTCCTACAGGCCATAATATTTTGGGCCATAATTAATAGTTAATTATGAAATTGAATATGGATTAAACCATATTGGGCTTAATACAATATGGGCCGAAATTCTGCTGTTATCTCTAATGATCTGGATAGATGCAGCCAATAGGTGCAACCAAGTGGTGCAAATGAATAAGTGCGAACTGACCTCTGCTTATATATATGAGTACATCAGATCAAATTCGCTACTGTTCACTTTAAACCAGATATCCACCAGATCGAAAGAGAGAAAAACAGAGAAGTTCGAATGGGGCTGTCTGTGTGGTGCTAGTACATCAACTGACGGAAGTTTGTCAATCTGTTCGTGTGGATACTGATAGAGACGCATCTGCTATGGCTGGTGTGTGCATCTGACAGGAAGAAGGAACAGAGAAGGGTGACTGCTTCTACGACTAGACGAAGATATCTGCTACGCGTCTAGTGGTAAATTCTTTATTAATTTTGGAATTAGTTTTATACATGAATTCTGATTTTCGGATAGTGAACAAATCATGAATTGAAACGAATTATTGCACTAATAACCTACCCGAAACTCTACATGATGGACAATAATAAATGAAAATGTCACTCAAAGAATAAAAAAAAATGCAAAGAAAAGGAAAAAAAAAAAAGGTCTAGGAGTCTCGTGGTGGTCTTTTGAAAAGTAGTTAACTAATGTCTACTTGCATTTAGCTTTGACAAGTCTAAGTCAATATGTCACAATCAATTACTGCATCATTGCAAGATATAATTAACTTGAATCTGCTGTGATTCCGAGAGGAATCGCAGGATTCTGAAATTCCGATATCAACCGTTCAAAGTTTTTTGTGCGCGGATCTCAAAAACGTTCTTGGAAAAGTAAATTTTCATGCACGCATCTCGAGAAAAACCAACAGTTGAGATCGGAATCGCAGGTCCTGTGATTCTCCGAGAATCGCAAGTCCTGTGATTCTCCGAGAATCACAGCAGATTTATTTTCAATTAACTTAGCCGACCTGCCTTTTTCTTTTGTGAGATAAAAAATGGAATTAAGTCTTCAATTTTAATATGCATGAGAATTTCATGATTAAATTTCGAACATACAACATTTTACCGGGTGGTATATATATTAGTCATCGGACTAAAAGCTTGTTCTCGCATATGAATATTTTTTCTAAAAAAATAATCCTAGCACGAAGGGTGATTGCAGATTCATTTCCTACATATTTATTGGAGCTCTTATATATAAAAAAAAATTATAACATCAGGGGTTAATATACCGTATAAAAATAAAAGAAATAATATAAGCAAGTAAAAAAAATGCAGTAATTAAACAATATTTAGCTTGGTCTTTCTCAATTTTCCGGTAGCAGAACCATAAAAAAAGAAAAGAAAACAGAGAGAAATCCATGGGAAAAGGTGGGTCGTTGGATTCGGTTCACCAACTTGGACTCTGTACACACCCATCATTCCATCAAGCACGCCATATTACCTAAATTGCACTATGTGGTCCATCAAATTCCAAATTAGAATTCAACGCTATAACGACTTCACCAAATTGTTGGGTACACCCGTTTCAAGTACCCCGAACTAATCAGATTTTATTTAAATCGTCGGATTTAAAATGGATAGCTCAGATCTATCTGAAACTCTCTAATGATCAATTATGTACAAATTGGAGAGGAGCAGAACATCATTTGTAAGTCTCCCCAAGTCAACAACAGTACTTGCTGCTATTATTAGAGCCTGAAAGGCTGAAATGCTACAACCATAACAACCTCAGTACATTAGTTTGTGTTCTGATCTCCGAGCAAGCTTCTTCAATAAAGAACCAAAATCTCTCTGTTTCGTCTTTTGAGAGATGGGAAAGGTGTGTTGCTTAGACGCGGACGAGCCGGAACTGAACATCATGGGGCTTCTCATGATAGTCGTCATTGCGCTGACGCTGATGGTCATCTGTTCTCCCCCGCCTCGTCGCAGAGTAGTGCTTGTTCCTTGCTATTGAGTGCCTGTTTCATCTTCTACTTTATGTATTACATGTTCCTCAGGTGCAATTGCAATTATTGAACATGTATTATACCTTGTAGGATTTTACCTTTCTATGATAGGTGATACTTCAATCAATTCATTACATGGTTTTGCTTCTAGCTTTTGCTGGCTGATTTCAGCATTTTTCTTTTTGCAAGCAAAATTATCTGTACGATGTAAAGTGATGTTTCATGAAAAAAAATTTCTCAAGTTCTTCTATAGTAATTCAGAGAAATATATATATATGTCCCATTAATTTTTGTTTTGTCTCTTTCAATGGTTCAATTGTAAACTGATGACATAAGTATGGTTCTCTAATTATGTTTCTTCAAGTTGATTGTTTTCAACATTTAAAGTATTGAGGTTGCAAATTCCTTGCGTCAATTATTTAGTTATTTCGAATAATTTGTCTAGACAGCACTGATTCTGCCAAACCAGCATCAGTTATTCGCTAGTTGTTATAATAATCTCAAGATTGGTACAATACAAAAGATAGCACCATTATTAACCAAAAGTATACATTTTCATACACAAAAGCTGAAGTTCTACTCAATAATACCTAACTAATTTTCTCCATATTTTACTTTTACATTTTTTTATATAATTATTTCCATTTAGATGGAATCAGCATAACACCATTAAAATTAGATAATCAAATTAAAGATTGAAGACCAATGAAATCAAAATGCTAACACATATCAGAAAATTACAGAAATATCTAAGAAGTGAAAAAAAAAAAAAATACAGTCTTTGAAAATCAGAACATGTAGTTAGACATCAAGGGTGTGGTAGCTTAAAGTTATCTGATCCCTGGAGACTGATAACAAAAAAGAAAAGCTACGGAATTGTATAGAGTGCTAATTCATCCCTTGTAAAAGCCATTATTACAATATATCACATATGTACAACCCCCCGGATCATCCATCCCTTGTGTAAATCTAATATGTATGTAAGGAGAACGGAGTAGTTCCGATGCCCATCGGACCTACTTTTAGGTTCAACGAGCATGATGACCGTTTCGATCTAATTTAAGATTGTGCGCACGAAAATTGAAACATATAAGCACGAAGTTTAAAGCGATTTGCACGAATCTTAAAGCAAATCGACGGTGATTAAACCCATCGGACCTACTCTCAAGTGGTATGTAAGATTCTCCGGCCAATATATCTAGCATCCATCTCTTGTGTAACTCTCCATCAGCATCTGAATTCTGATGTCTCAAAGAATCATCTCTCTCTTGAAGGATATATACCGTACATTACTCAGCCTGAAATTCAAATGAATCGCATATTATGTCCTGGCCTTTCTCAAATGCCTAATGCGCATAATTAAACAGCATATAAAATCAATAGATTATAATGAAATCATAAGTCTTGAATTTTGAAAGAGAAAAATATAGGACTGACTGGTATGGCTACAAAAAGTAAAGCACTTAAGATAAAATTACAAACCCCTTTGTACATTTTCATCCGTAAAAGGGAAATAAAAAATCTCTGAGCAAGAACCTTTACAACTCAATCAAAGATAAAATTGAAAAGACTATTTCCAAACAAGATGAATAAAAACAACAAAAAAGGAAAAAATATATTAAATCCAACAAATTCACAACAGAAAACACAGCAAGACATGAAGCTTTAATTCTTTACTGTTTCCACCCATTTTAGATTCTTACCAGAAAAAAAAATAAAAAAAATCTTTAAATTAACACTTGAGATAATCTAATTAAACACACAAACTCAAGAAAAAGACATCAATTAATAAAAAGCACATCCAAATAGAAAAAAAAGCAACTTCGAAGCTTTAATTCTTGACATCATTACAAACTCATTCGAAAATTTTCATCAGTGAAATAAATACAAAATCTCAGAGCATGAATCTTTACAAGTTTACAACTCAATCAAAAAATAAAATTTTAACATACTATTTCCATACAAGATAAAGAAAAACAGAAAAAATAATGAAATAGATATTAAAATCCAACAAATCCAAATCAGAAACGCAGTAAGACATGAAGCTATTATTACCAGAGAAAAAAAAGATAGCAATATTTCCATTAACACTAAAGATAACCTAAACACACAAAAAAACCATATCAAGAAACCAGACCCGGATAAATAATTCAAACCAGACTAAGAATGATCCAAGATCCCAACTAGATCAACAGACTTCGAACACAAGATCCCAATTCTTTTGTTAATTTCACTAATTTATACATTATTACCAGAAATAAAGATAAAATATTTACATTAACGCTTAAGATAACCTAAACACAAAAAAAACCCTATCCGAACTAGACTATGAATGAACTCAAGATGCCAACTGGATCAACAGACTCCCAACACAAGATAGATTCTTTATTAATATTACTGAATTTTACATTATCACCAGAAAAGAAGACAAAAACCTTTACATTTAACACCATCAGATAACCAAAACGCACAAGAAACCAAATCCCAATAACTACTCCAACCAAACTATGAACACAAGATAATAACTAGAACAATAGGCTCTAAACCCCCAACCTGTACAATGAATCCAAGAAAACCAAGAAACAGAGAACGACAACATAATTACCTACCCAGAAGACAGACTCTGCACCTAAAAACATGACGCTAAACCTACATGACTCGGAACCAAACCCGACAACCTACACGTAGTCCGTGTACCAGACTATAACCCAAACGCCATAATAATAGCTAAACCTCCACATCGGCACCCAGACAGGACAGTACAGTATGACTGGGTACCCCATTTGGCCGGTGGTACTCTCGGCAGTGCTTACCGACTGTCGTATAGCCGGCTCGGCATCTTCCCTCCGGGGAACTTCAATTCGTAACTCCCTCCAGCGAACCACCCTTCGGATCTCCGATCTCTCGGTGGTGCTTACCGACTGTCGTTTGGCCAGCTCGGCATCTTCCCTCCGAGGAACCTCAATTCGTAGCTCCCTCTGGTGACCCACCCTTCGGATCTCCGATTTCTCCCTGCACCCCCTGCGTAGGCGGGCCATTCTTGATTACTTTTGATTTCTTGGTTGGTGTTGGGAAATAATTGTGGAGGCGGGAAGACGGAGATTTGACAAGTGAAGCGAATGGGGGTGATTTGATGACCGGGCGCGCAGGTGGGAAAGTGAACATTTTAAACCAAAAATTGGAATCGACATGTGCACGGTGGATCGCATCCATCAAAAGGGTCGCATCATGACATGGCAGTTTATTCATATTACGGGTTTTCACGAAACCTGCCACGTCATATCCGTACCGATCCCAATCGCACGGATTTAGACGACACCGCACTCTCCCTCTTCCAAATCATAATCCCAAGCCCAACTTGAAGTAGCAATGCCTCGATTTCGCCACAGGAGATCTGAAAGAAATTTGTTACCAGGAGGAATGGGCATTCTCTGTGATATCTCATATTTTACGTGACTTCTGGTAAATCTCAACCGTTAAAATAAGTTCTGCACGACTCTCAAAGCCTAAATAATTCTGCCCCTTGCGCTATCCCCGAATAGGCATCGGACACATCGGTCACGCAAAATATGAGATATTTGAGAGGATACGCACTCGCCGAATTGGCATCCTCTGAGATATCTCAAACTTTGAGTGTTTTCTAAAAAATCTCAACAGTTCAAATATATTCTGCACGAATCCCAATGCACAAATAATATGGCCCCTGCGTTGTCTCCGAATAGACACCGTACACATCAATCACGCAAAAGTTGAGCTATCTCAGTCCTCAGAGGATACACACTCGACCCGTGAATTCAGATCCTCCCCGGTACCGTAATAGGGAATATTTTACAATTAGTGGATCTGGATTGTTCTTTTTAACTTGACACGAATCTCAAAGCCTAATAATACTACTTCTTGTGCTAGCATGAATCTCAAAGCAGTTGGGAGTAAATCTCAAGCCGTAAAGTGAGAGGAATCTTTTACAGTACTTGGGAGGATACTTGTCCCTCAACCCGTATGGTGTAGAAAGAAACGAATTTGTATCCTCTGCATTAACTCAAAAAAGAATCTTTTGAGTTAATATTTTGGACGGTTTTCTTTCTAGTTTTTTTCAAAAATCCTGTCTATCGTTACTCTCAAGTTCAGGGGATTTGAATGAAGTTGCTTTATATTCCTGGACTCATGGTACAGTCTTGAGGGAAAAACATACATACGATCGATTTGTTTTAAGATTCGTGCAGTTTAGATTTACACTAATATTAAAGAGCTCCTGAATTATAGGCAGTAACCGGATTAGTTCTGTTTAAAGTTAGACGGCCGAAATGAGTTATCTCAAAAGATGGTCTTTTCAGTTAATGCAGACGATGCGGACTCGAAAGAAACTGGGGACGGCCTTTAGCGGGCTTCCAAGCTATCACTTCTATTTTACTTCCAAGCTATCACTTCTATTTTACTTCAATTATTTATTTCATTCTGGGCTGGGGCCCAAATAGTTTGTTAAGAAAAAAGAAAAGAAAAAAACGAACAACACATCTTCTTTGTCAAGCGATGTGTTGTTCTGTTATCTACTGTTTCGTTGTGATTTCGGCTATATGTATAAAATTTGAATCCTTTCACCCAGCTGTCCCAGCATGGGTTGCGAAAATTTATTTATTTTCTGTTGAAAAATATAAAGAACTTACTATATCCGTACTGTTGCAATGGAGACATTATAAATAAAAAAATTATCATAGAAAATAATATATTTTCATAAAAAAAATCAATGAAAATAATAATTATTCAACAATATCCATAAATGATATTATTATAGATTGGAACAGTTACATATTATAAGATAGCAAATATGTTCAAAATTTAGTATTTCTTAAAAAATAAATTGAAGGACTTTAATTCATATGTATGTTGATTTTGTATGGTATTTTCTATTAAAATAAAATACTGTAATTTGTTATTTACTATTTTATCAATATATTACAGTCTTGTTGCTTGAAAATTTGTATAGTTTTTACTATTAATGTGAATTTGTAATCTTTATTGCTATTACGTATAGATATATATCTTTATTGTTATTAATGTGAATTTGTAATTCTTATTGTCAGTGTTATCAGAACCGGACCGAGCACATCTCCGTTTCAGTTTTTTTATAGAATCATTTATGCAAATTTTCCCCTGAATGCTTGCGTGGGAACCAAATCAAATCAATATAATTGCTGGCTTTTCATAATAATCTAAAAAAAATCAAAATAAAGATAAGCCAGCTTAATGAAAATAAAACAAATGCTCTCTTTTTAGGCACAAATTCATCTTTCCTTCTTGTACAAGTCAGAGTTGATCTTCTCTATTTTGACTTTCCATTTCAACTATAGTGATTTTAAATAGAATCTCCTTTTAATTATTACTACTAACCAAGTAACAGGACAGATTCAATATCTTTGACAAAATGATAAAAAAAAAAATCAGAATCAAATAAGAGGTTTACGAAAGTTCTCGAAAAAAAATAATGAAATCGTAATATATGAATATGTGTCTAAATAAATTTAGATTTTTACATATAAAAAACATAAAAAAGATGCATATATTTGATTGGACGGTTGATATTCAATCTAAAATTTTATTTTTTAATCACAGTCGTTAGCGGATCAGAACATCTACGTGCTTAATAATATAAGAATAGAGATAACTATGTAAAATATTTATTTTTATCGAGTGATTTGGCAAAGGACAAAAATAGAAGCCACGGAAGTACCTTCACATTGAAACACATTTTCTTTGTCTAAAAATACAAAGAACTCAACTATGTAAAAATATATTTCTATTGATCCGTCAATACAAAATTATATATTTTTTATAATATTGTTCTTGTTGTTTTTAAGAATACTTGTTTATTATAGAAAAAAGAAATTAAATTAAATATATTTCTGTCAGATGGTCTCTTCCAAAAGTTCAATTGTAAAGAACTGACGACATAAGTACGACTCTATTATGGAGAAATGTGGGAAATGTGGAGAATTCAAAGAGGTGCTTCTGGTGCTCTTCGACTCGTGTACTGCTCCAGAGAAGAGAAATTTCTGAAATTGGCGCATGAATTGGCAAACAAAGGCAGGAGAGGAGATATCAGTGGGATAGGAAGGGGAATGCTCAAATAGATTTAAAAATAAAGTATTGAAGTTGCAAATTACTTGCATCAATTATTTAATAAATAATTTGACAAATGCAAAACTATTATTCAGACAAGTCTGATTCAGCCAAACCAGCATCAGTTCTTCGCTAGTTGTTCTAATTTATCATTTCATTTCCTTAAATCATCTTGAGTTTATCACACACGGTACGTGCTTGAATATCATGTCATTGAAAATTGTTTTACATAGCATAATATATTTCGACTCAGAAAGAAGCCATGGAGCTGAATCAGACGGAGCTGATCTGTTGCTGCCTGTTCATCTCAAGATTGATAAAATACAAAATATAGTACCACTATTGGTACCATTATTAACGAAATGTATGCATTTTCATACACAAAAGCTGAAGTTCTATGCAAGAATACACATATCATTTTCTCCATCTCCTCATTTTACATTTTTATATGAGTGAGGCTATGGTGCTATGCATAGCACGGATGGGGTCCGTGCTACGGCTCAAAATTTGACTTTTTAAAATTCTAATGGTCGATCCAACCGTTCAATGTGATAACCATATGAATATGTACTTGCAAACTAAATTTTATATTTTTTTGAATTTTTTTACTATTTTTTTAGATAGGTAGAATTTTGATGGTCCAGAATTTTCAGAAAACACTGATTTTTCTACCTATCTAAAAAAATAGTAAAAAAATTCGATAAAATTTAGTTTGCAAGTACATATTCATATGGTTATCACATTGAACGGTTGGATCGACTGTTAGAATTTTGAAAAGTCAAATTTTGAGCCGTAGCACGGACCTCATCCGTGCTATGCATAGCACCATAGGCTCACTCTTTTTATATAATCTATATGAAATCAGTATAACACAATTAAAATCAGATAATCGAATTAAAAAATTGAACACCAATTCAATCAAAATGCTAGCACATATCAGAAAATAAAAGAAATATCTAAGAAGTGAAAAAAGTAGAGTTCGAAAATCAGAAAATGTAATCAGAAATAGAGGATTTGGTAGCATAAAGGTATCTGATCCTAGAGACTGATAACAAAATAGAAAAGCAATTGCGAATTGTATATAGTGCTAATCCATCCCTTGTAAAAGCCATTACAGAATATCACATATGTATGTACGACCCCCGGGTCATTCTCGTGCCATTATATCTAGCATCCACCCCTTGTGTAAATCTCCAGCAGCATCTGAGTTCTGATGTCTCAAAGAATCCCTCTTGAAGGATATAGACTGTACATTACTCAGCCTGAAATTCAAATGAATCGCATATTATGTCCTGGCCTTTCTCAAATGCCTAATGTGCATAATTAAACAGCATATATAATCAATAGATTATAATGAAATCATAAGTCTTGAATTTTGAAAGAGAAAAATATAGGACTGACTGGTATGGCTACAAAAAGTAAAGCACTTAAGATAAACTTACAAACCCCTTTGTACATTTTCATCCGTAAAAGAGAAATAAAAATCTCTGAGCAAGAACCTTTACAACTCAATCAAAGATAAAATTGAAAAGACTATTATTTCCAGAACAGAAAACGCACTAAGACATGAAGCTATTATTTCCAGAGATAGGATTAAAGATAGCAATATTTTCATTACACTAAAGATAACCTAAACACACAAAAAAACCATATCAAGAAACCAGACCCGGATAAATAATTAGAACCAGACTATGAATGATGCAAGATCCCAACTAGATCAACAGACTTCGAACACAAGATCCCAATTCTTTATTAATTTCATTAATTTTTACATTATTACCAGAAATAAAGATAAAATATTTACATTAACGCTTAAGATAACCAAAACACACAAAAAACCCTACTGAATTAGCTGAAGATGCCAACTGGATCAACAGACTCCCAACACAAGATCGATTCTTTATTAATATTACCAAACTTCACATTATTACCAGAAAAGAAGACAAAAATAACCTTTGCAGTAACACCATCAGATAACCTAAACGCACAATAAACCAAATCAAGAAACCAGATCCCAATAACAAATCCGAACCAAACTATGAACACAAGACAATAACTAGAACAAAAGACTCTGAACCCCAACCTGAACAATGAATTCAAGAAAACCAAGAAACAGACACCGACAACATAATTACCTACCAAGAAGACAGACTCTGCACCTAAATACATGACGCTAAACCTATATGATCACTCAGGACCAAACCCGACAACCTACACGTAGCCTGTGTGCCAGACTATAACCCAAACGCCATAATAATAGCTAAAACGCCACACCGGCACCCAGACAGGACTCCAGTACGGTATGACAGGGTACCCCATTTGGCCGGTGGTACTCTCGGCAGTGCTTACCGACCGTTGAATGGCTGGCTCGGCATCTTCCCTCCCGGGAACCTCAATTCGTATCTCCCTCCGGCGAACCTCCCTTCGGATCTCCGATCTCTCGGCGGTGCTTACCGACCGTCGTTTGGCCGGCTCGGCATCTTCCCTCCGGGGAACCTCAATTCGTAGCTCCCTCCGGTGAACCACCCTTCGGATCTCCGATTTCTCCCTGCGCCCCCTGCGTAGGCGGGCCATTCTTGATTACTTTTGATTTCTTGGTTGGTGTTAGGAGTTAGTTGTGGAGGCGGGAAGACGGAGATTTGACAAGTGAAGCGACTGGGGATGACTTGATGACCGGGCGCAGGTGGGAAAGTGAACATTTAAACCAAGAATAGGAGTCGATCCGTGAACGGTGCAGATTGCATCCATCAAATGGGAGTTGCGCATCATGACGTGGCAGATTACTCATATTTACGGCTTTCCACGAAACCTGCCACGTCAGATCCGTACAGACCCCAATCGCACCGTTCTTTATACGACACCGCACTCTCCTTTTTTCACATCATAATCCCAACTCGAAGTAGCATGTAGCAAGTCTCGATTTCGCCACAATTGGTCACCAGGTGGGTTCATGAGTTCAAGAAAATTGACCGCACGAATTTAATCTAATACCATCGAACCACCCCAATTCCTTAAACACTTAAACTATATACTTTCATAATCGCCAAGACCTTGTTGTCATTAATTCACTGAGCAACATTTTCAATTTTTGTAACGGGCCCTGTATATTAGCCCTCTATAACTATTACAGTAACCTTTCCAATTCAATGATGATATTTTTTTTTATGACCCCATTGTTCACCACATGTGTGACTTTGTTATTTTCTTGAAGTAACCATTAATTGTGGTACATCTATGTATACGTTTATTAATGTTATTGAAAAGATCGTCTCTATTACTTGTGGATAATTTTTTTTTACAATTTGAAAATCATTTGATCATGTATCAAACAATTTAAACGGCATGCAAATTGATACATGAATCTAAATGCTAATCAATGGAGAATAAATCTTAAATTATTTTGTCTAGTCTAAAACAATATCCTCGAAATATCACATGGATGCACAATAGAACTACCTTAGTATTAAACTTAGTATTAAGAATAATTATTTCAATCCTCCCACTCCAGTATCCGCATTGTACCAGCAACAATAGAGGAGCAACAATAGAGGAAGGTTGTACTACGGTCCCCACTAATTAGAGGAAGGTTGTACTATGGTCCTCACTAATTATATGATCTCCCTTTTTTCAGTCTCCACACTCGTCTCCACGTCAACCTTTATAGGTATAAATACTTAGAACATAAAATATTAATACTTGCAAAATAAGATATAAATACTTGCATGCGTAGCTTGATATGATCATCCCCTTTTCCAGTCCTCTAATCGTTCCCGCGTCAATCTTCCTCTTGAAGTAGTAGGGACCCCGTATCCCCCCATCAACATTCTCTAATAGTCTCTGCGTCAATCTTCCTCTAACAAAAATAATTGACCTTATAGTTATAAATACTTATAATACTTGATATTAATACTTTCAGATGTAATCCAGTGTCATATGTAAAAAAATACTTGCATGACAACGAGCCCAAAAGTACGTCATCATGGATCTCATTTGAAAGAGAAAATTACGTAGAAGATATTCGTGATTTTAGATTCACAAAATTCCTCACAGATTGTCAGAAATATGACAGTTAAGGTGAGGGTACAATGCGGGTACTGAAGTGCAGGTACTAAGCTTTCTAGTATTAAAAGACAATTCTAGCGTAAATCCAATTGTGTAATGTTTCCATTGATATCTTGAAAAATATTATTCAAATTAAAGAATTATAATTGTATATATGTTCTCTATCATTTAAATATGGCGCGTATCGAATTTAATTAAGTCAATTTGAAATTTAATTGCTCATGCACAAGAAGCCGTAAAAACTTAATCACTAAAATTAATATTGCTGGAAAGCTAAATGAATTTTAAATTATTTATAAATTTGATAGAAGGCCAAATGACCGAATTTTTTATTAATATTCAGAAAAATATAAAATTTAACATTCTACACCCAAATTCAGTAAAATTGGAAATCTCCCCAATCCAATTCTCCGGATCCAGGGGCACATCGGTTAACGCAGATCAAAAGAATAATTCTTCGGATTTGGATTTTCGGAGAATAATTCTTCAGATTTGTGTTTTTTTTAATTAAAATAAAAAATGTTATGATTTATTTATTTTTTGTATTAAAATATTATAAATATTTCTTATATTTCTTTGAAAATAGATAGAATACTATATAATTGAATTAATTAGAAAGACAGCGATAAATAACCCTGATTAATATTTTTCAGGCCAGATTTTTTACAGCTGTAAGAAAAATTAAAATATTTATATCCGTGGTGGTGGCACCACATAGAATTAGAAAGATAATCATAAGTGACCAAGACACAAGCCTCTTCCTATCAGCAGCCTATGCTCTTTTCCTCCCACTCATGTCCTACCTGTTTTCCCAAGCTAAACAGTATAATTTAGAAGGAAGACCTCAAATTTTTCTCACCTGGATGGTGCTCATGGAGATAATTCGTATACGTGGTGATCTCATCTTCACTTTGGAACTAAGGAAGTCGGCAGAGCAAGTGGTCCGATATTCTGGTCGGTTTTCTTTGTCACAGCTATGCACCTCTACATGGGATTAGGGTGTTATTGGAAAAAAAATAAAAATATTTTGAATCTGAGTTATTGATTCCGGTTCAAAAGTCACTTCTAGGTAAATACATAAAATATTATGATTCTTTTATTTTTGAAAAAATAAAAATTTTCTCCGACAAAAGTCAGACGAAATGATTTCTCGTCAAAATTTTTTTTTCAAAATGGATTAAAAGTAGAATCGTTATTCTACACCACCAAAAACCTATACGAACTAATAAATAACCAAGATTTTACATTTACAAAAACCTATAGGAACTAATAAATGAAACTATAGAGTATGAGGGGCCCCAATGTTATAATAAATATTAAATATAGAGTATGAATATAGAGTTGGAAGTACTCTAAAAGAGAGAATAAACACATATTAAATATAGAGTATGAGTAAAAACTAGAGGAAATAAAACACAAAACACCAAAATATAGGTTAAATTTAAGTCGCACAATATCTTAGAATTTAAATATACTATAAGGACCACAATATTTTTTTATTTCCTCAAAAGTGACTTTTGAATCGGAATCAATAACTCAGATCCAAAACATGTTTATTTTTTTTTCCAATAACACACAAAGAAATATTTTAATTTTTCTTACAACCGTAAAAAATCCGGCCTGAAAAATGTTGATCCGAGTTATTTGTCGCAGTCTTTCCAATAAATTAAATTATATAGTATTCTATCTATTTTTAAAGAAATATAAAAAATATTTCTAATATTTTAATACAAAAATAAATAAATCATAACATTGTCTATTTTAATTTAAAAACACAAATCCGGAAAGAAGGCCTGGATCCAGTGAATTATTCTCCGGATTGAACAAATTTTGAATTTTTCTCAAATTTGGGTGCTGAATGTTAAATTTTATATTTTTTTAATATTAATAAAATTTTTGGGCCAAATGACCTTTAATAATGCAGTAGCGCCCTGCAATTATTTATAATGAACTATATTTTTGAAAATATCTCAAATCGATATAACCATATAAATTGAAACTACGTTATAATTGTCTAATACTAGAGTTGTTTCTTGAGTTTTCCTCCGAAAAAATAATAATTAAAAATAACGAACTTTTAAAATGAGACTATTTATGAAAAATCTGTCTACAAAATTTTACACAAATAAATATTTATTCAATATGTTGAAATCCTTCAAACTAAAAAACACAATTTGTCGCGCAAAATTTTACCGAGAAATACAGTGGAGTTGGATTACTCTAAGAGTTTTAATGCATCTTAGGTACATCAAATTCATATTTTTTTAATGAAAAGAAAAAACAAGAGAAAATTGGTGTCCTTCGATAAGAATAAATGAGAAAATAAAAGCAAAATCAATTTCATTATTTCTATCATCATATTGATGATAGAAATAATGAACTTTATTATCGTAGCTAGATGAGAACATTGATAATAATATGACATATATGAAACTTTTTGAATCTCAACTTTTTTATATAGGTTACAGATTCAAGATTATATATTGATTATAGATAATAGATTAAATGTGGCTCAAGACGCCCACATCAATTAAACACTAAGGAGATAAGGAGAAGGGCTTTATTAAGTTTTTTTCGGTAAATGTTAGAGGTCTATTATCTAATTATTATCTAATTGTCGTTGCCACTAGACCAAAAGCTGGTTCTCAATGGACTTATTAAGTTGTAAATTAATTATGAGAGTTATAACCTCAGCGTCCACTCTATCACATTCATGAAATAATCCTTGAGTGAAGCCTATGAAATCCTGAATACACATTTTGACATGGCAGTTTTTAATTCATGCAGTGCACCGTAATAGAACTCAAAACAGTCTTGCACATGACTTTTGCCCCTTCATAAATAAAAATCTATCCTCAGAAATAAGAAATTTACTGACCAAAATAACAAGCAAGACAATGGATTACCACCAGCAGGCGAAACATTTTGAGGATTAGGTTAACATTTACCCAGGTGAAAAGTTTCCAAAACTAAGTTTGCTAAATTTACTTTGGAAGCAAGACCGTAATCAATTTATCATATGCCACTTAAAGGTAGAGGATACATAACAATGAAAACGAATCAATTTTGATATGTATCTGTAGAAACCAGTATGATTAGGTTCGAATTACTGTTCGGTACCAGTAATTTGTATCAGTCAAGGTTGTAATTATTCATTTTAAGACAATACTCTATACCCATTAGATTAAACGTTGAAGATGACCAGAAGAATATGCGAGCCGAATGAAGCATAAGCAAGAAGATCCAGCCTGTTCATTTTCTTTTTTTCAGTATTAGCTATTTTTGAAGAATTAGCTTGGTGTTCTCTCTCCAAATCTCTCTATATATAAGAATAGATAAGTTTTAGAATTGGATAACAAAAAACTAGATCCATCCAATTTTCTGCTACTCGTTGCTCCTCTCCTCGTGATTTCAACAAGGTGAAATAAATATCCTTCTCTTTTTTTTTAAATATACACTTCATTGATGGAATTATACTTGCATGATTTAGAATATAGTTGTGCCATCCTGCATTTCTTTTAAATTGCAAGAACCTTCAAACAATTTGGTGAGATAGATTAAAATTCTGGTTAAATGTAGCGTTAATCTCCTGGCCAGTGCTCAAGTCTTGTTTCCTGTTTCATATCTCCAAACTTACTTTCTATTAACAAGTCAATGACTGTAAGCTCAAAAATGTAATAACAGAGAAACCAGAACCAATCATTTAGATCTATGATAATACAATTACATGAATATTCCACAAACTTGTTAGATCCATCATTATTCATCACCTTGATTATTCTTTTATTTATTTCTCTCATTTAAATTAACTTCTCTCAAAACAAAATTTAATCAAGCAATATTCATTAGTTCAGCTCACTAAAATGACCCTCTCACATTTAGCAGAAATATGTCCGAAGAAAATTCACCCCAAAGGAAGGTCCCACAGCTGAATCAGAGGATTCTCTCATCTCTTTCTCGCAGATCTGTTGCTGCTCATCCCTGGCATGACCTTGAGATTGGTACTGATGCAATAAAAATAGCATCCTTTAAACATTTTTTAATGTATGATATTAGTATATGATTTTCTTAACTCGCATCCTTTGATGCCCTTGCCAATCGAGGGTAATTCAGTTATACACAATATTTAAAGAAAATAACTTTGAATAAATTACAGAGCTAGGTCATCTTCACTGCAAATAGTTTTAAATAAAACCTACAATAAAAGGCATATTTCACCTATAGTCCTTTTTCTTTTAATAAATACAAAAATCTACTTCTTTAATGAGCTGCAGTTTATGTATCAACATTCTGGAAGGGATTGATGCAGAGAAACTTCTCATGCATCATAGCGAACTCAAAAAAAAATAAAAAATATCTTACTGTACAAGTTTTATAGGGATATATATATGAGATATTCACTATATGGGTTCCTTTCACCTTTTGGTAGTCACTGGATATCTTGAGATTATCAGGAGGGATTAGAACTAATCGTGTATGCTATTTTACATGCAGGACCTGGAGCTCCAGCTATTTTCAATGTGGTAAGAACTAACCTCCCCATCAATATCTCTAGGAAAACTAAATAAAAAAGATCAAATATTTTTATAATCATAAATGAAATTATGACACTATCTTCTACAAAGTCTCAGTAGTAAGAGAAAACATCTGGATAAGAAATTAATCGAAGTTGGCTAAAATATAACATTTGCGGTCATTGAGCTTTATTTTTTCAAAAAAAAAAAAAAAACTCATTCCAATTTTGCCCAATCCTATTTATCTCAGGTTGTGGAAATCACCAAAGGAAGCAAGGTCAAGTATGAGCTTGACAAGAAAACTGGTCTGATAATGGTTTGTCCCTTCATGATCTCTCTCAGCAAAAATTAGAGAAACTTACCTTTCGTTAGATTACTAACTGCACCCTGAAATGTAATTGGGAAAAATAGGTGGATAGAGTGCTTTACTCATCCGTGGTGTATCCTCACAACTATGGCTTCATCCCACGCACCCTTTGTGAAGATGGTGATCCCATGGATGTCCTGGTTCTCATGCAGGTAAAATAATTTTAGAGCCAAGTAATAATCAGCACATTGCTTAATAAGCATTTTATTTACGTAACACAAATAATTCATATATTTTGAGATTTTGAGGAACAAAGATAAAATCTGGCAATCTAATTTATAGGTTTAATCTCCTTCTAATTTCACTGTTATATATTAGAAAAGAAAATATATACTACTAAAACATTTTTTTTATGTTTTAAATAAAAAGATATGCATGAAGTTATCAACTCTTCAATAAATCTTAGTTGTATCGCTGGTTGCTTTGGACAGGAACCTGTGATCCCTGGCTGCTTCCTTCGTGCAAAACCAATTGGTCTCATGCCTATGATTGATCAGGTTAAAGTCACATTTCCAACCCTCAAGTTGTTGCTAATTATGTACTACTACACAACGTTGGTTTAACAAGTAAAAGTAACTCTCCTTGATCATGTTAACAGGGGGAGAAGGATGACAAGATCATTGCTGTCTGTGCTGATGATCCAGAATTCCGCCACATCAGCACCCTCAGCGAGCTCTCCCCGCATCGTCTACAAGAGATCCGCCGCTTCTTTGAAGACTGTAAGTTACTTACATTGAAATCAAATCCATGCATATCCTTTTCACAAAACCTCAAGTATCAACCCTAATCCAGAATACTGTCGGTCTTATTTCTCAAATGACATTAGCAATATTTCTAACATATTCTTCATTTCCCCACTTTCTTAGATAAGAAGAATGAAAACAAAGAGGTTGCAGTCAATGATTTTTTGCCGGCTTCTGATGCTCAAGATGCTATCCAAAAATCCATGTAAGCAATTTGCTAGATCACCAAAAACATTTTTCATACTTCATAACCATAGTTACTCCCATCTAATGTATATGTTATTCACTTCTATATAAATTTAATGTACCACTTAAAATGGTTGCTTTTTATGGTTTTGGTTGTAGGGACATCTATGCTGAACATATCATGTACAACCTTAGGCGCTAAACAGAGACGCCTACGTGAAGCAAAAATATGTCAGTTTCTAGATAAGAAACTGCAGATTTACGAATATGTTATGTCAACTTGATCTTCAAATCAAGGAGCTAATATCCTACAATTTTCCCTCTTTCCTGATTATTTATTTATTTAACTGCTAGGTATTTGTGCAGAGTTGCCAAATCCAGCATTTTTTTGTTTTTACTTATTATTGAACAAATATATTGGAAACTAATTATTAGTAAATTCTGTAAATTGTGTGTATTTGCAATCATGTGGAATTCTCTTTTCTACCAGTGCTATCCATTGTTTTCCTTTTGGTACTGCAAGATATATAAATTTGTTGATTTACTATTTGTTTCCTGACAACTGTACCCGTGCTAGAATTTAACCACATAAATTTAAGAGTAAGCATTTCCACAAAAGTGTAAGCATATAAAAGAGTAAAAAATATATGACACTACATGAACAGAATCCTTTGGACAACACTTGTACTGCAGGGACCAGTAACCTTTGCTTACCGAGTAAGGTTCTTTTTTTAATTTAGTCAGAATTTGAATCTCTTGTTTATGACCAAAAGGACAGCTTGTTTTACTAAAAAAGAAAATGCACAGAAGAAAACTTAAAGAAATAGATAATTTCAGCCTCTTCAATTTTGATATTTCTAAGCACCTGCAGACTACTCAGATAAAACAGGCTCATATATGCACACCTTAGAATTTGTATGGCTTTGCTTTCACTTGTGTTGAAGCAAATTCAGGCTTCGCCACCATAACAGTAATAAACCTTCCATAGAAGAACTACAAACAAAAATTCTACACGACAAAAAAGATGAATTAAGTTAGACAGAAGCAATGAAAGGGCACTAATTGGAAGAAGTCGGGTTTGGTTAGGATACAATTGAGTAGTGGATCAGAATAATAAAATTAACCGTACCAAAAAACTTAGCAGTACAGTTTGGTATTGATCGTAAAAGTTTAAATTGCACACCTTCATCTAGATGACTTCCTATAATTTGGACCAACGAAGTTAGTCGATTAGTTGAAAGTACCCTCATGCAACCTAACCAAAGTATAATGTATAAAATCTAAATTATTAGTTATAACATCAAAAGGCTACACCTTTTGACAAAGTACCTTTCTATTCATTTGCTCTGTGGCTGACGAGGCCTCCTGTTGGCATGAAAACCAGATGTATGCAAAACCAAGAGATTGTTTAGTTGATTTGCTTGCAATGATTTTAACTGTAAATTGCAACAGTAAAAGGTCACTACACTAATGTAGAGAAAATTGGAGACAACTACACAAATGTAGCTCATTATACCCTATCTCTTTGAGCAATGAGCATTATTCGTATATACTTCCAAATTTTCATTTTCAGATTTTCATGCTGCTCTTACAACCTGCCAGTACATAATAAGAAATTAAAAAAAATAAGAAATAACCTAGTTCAAAAATATAAAATAAATAGAAGAATATCAGTATAAGTTCTACCTTTCATAATTTTACCAAACTGTGAAAAAGTCTTTGCCAATTGACCTTCAGATGTTGATAGTGAGAGCCCTGCATGGCAAAACCAAACGGTAATACATGAAATAAACCTACCAATTCGGTCCATCTATTCCTAATTGAATCCAAGCAACTAGAAAACAAAAATATTACATTGAAAGTAAACTAGCAAAGAGAATTATGACCTTTGATGAAGATTCTAGAAGAAGGCAGAGTCGCATCTAGCGCAGGCAGAGGAGTAGAATTGGAAGTGGAGCAACGCAGAGGCGAGAACCTAGAATAACGGCAGTTTAGCGGGGGAGAAACTGTGGATTTATTCCAGTGTGTGGTATAAATTTGGACCGTTATTGAGAATTGCGTGGAATAAGCTGGGGGAATTGTGGATAGCGACAGAGGGATGAGAAATGCAAACTGCTGCTCATCACTGTCTTCTCTTCGATTCTCGACTTCTGAGCAGCGGGGAGGAAGATGAAGCGCGCGGTTCCCACTTTCACTGCTTACAGTGAATTCAGATCCCCTAAAGTAACTCAAAGTTCCCTTTTGGATCATACCGTCCGATCAGAATCTGCACGAATATTAAAGTCCGTTAACTCCACCTCGGTCCGGATTGCCCCGTATTCTGAAAACGGTCCGAATCCAAACTCATCTTTTAAGTTACTTTAGGGGATCGGGTTGGGCTTGTCATTTGCATATTGTTTTCTTTCTGGGGCCTGTTAGTTTAGAAGTTTTGGGCCAGCAGTTAATCCGGATATGCACGCGGGTTCGGATCCTGTTGCAGTAGCCCGTTGATGCCGGCTCTACTTTGGTCAAAATATTGCAAATTCATAATCATACGGATTAGAATTATTCTGATGTAAAAAAAAATATTGGTAAATTACGTTGATAAAATATTATGCATTTTATTTGCGGCTTTCACAATCGATGCTCTCCTACAAGAACCCTTTTCAGACTTTTTAATTAGGACTGTTTCTGCTTTAGAAACAACAATACATATTGGTGAAAGAATTCATTAGATTTCATTAGTTGTAAAATATACTTTTTTTAGGTTACATCAAAAAAAACATCACTAACTATAGACTAGTATTGTGCTCTTGCATTGCAACGGAAACATATTATAAGAATATTATAAGAGAACGAAAAATGACATATTTTTATAAATTAATTTAGACTAAATGACATATATGGCTCGTTGATCTTTTTGACATATTTTCATAAAAAAAAATAACAAATAACGTTCTTTAAATCATATAAAAAATTGAAACAAATAAAGACATGACCAATCAATTATTAATCAATCCAAAAATTTCTTAAATGACATTTAAAAATTAAAAGGAAATAAGGATCAATCAGAAATATGATACCATTTACGTGTGGCGAGTACGTGTCTAAATAAATTTAGACTTCTACAAATAAAAAAAACATAAAAATGCATTGAATTAAAAGAAAACAAAAAAAATATATAGAATTAAAAGAAGGCAGACTATTTGATCGGAGGGATAATATTCAATCCAAAATTTTCATCTTTTAATCACATTCGTTAGCGGATCAGGACATCTACGTTTAATATAAGAGAATAGATATAGTTATGGAATTTATAATATTAGACTCGTTTTGTTTGTAAAAAGATGAGACGAATTTTTTAAGAACAAATTTCACTAAATCTAAAATGTGATACCGAACATGCATGTATTCATTAAAAATTCATAATGGTTATATTGATAGTTTTCATAATTAATGAAAAGTACTGGATAAATTACATCGGTTGTGAGCATATGTGTCATTGCAGTAGTTAATCGTAGATTCCACCCTGTGAATGAGAGAAATTGATACATCAATTTTATGTGACAATTCTCTTTACAAAAGAATACTAGCTATTTTTTTATACCATCTATCATTTTATTGTTGTTGATTTCATGGAACACTGCACTGTTTTTTTTTGTCAATACTTCCAATTAAACGAGAAGATAAATTTTAATTGTTTCATTAATATCATCCTCAGATTAGTACAAATTCGAACGAGCGATGATGATACATGTAATTTAAAAAAAAAATAATATGTTTTACCTATTAGTCGATTATTTTTTTATAAATAAATTAGGAATTATTGAATGAACCAACGCGAGACCTGAAATTTAGTTTAAAAAATATGTTCAGATTATCCAGAAAGAAATTAGAAATAAAATGCAACTGGCTCGCGAGTGTTCCATCGTTAACATTCCTTCGCGACTAAGAGTCTTCGTAATAAATATCTAACGGCTTAAATTCAGATCCAAATTCCAGTGCAATACCAGACCGCGTAAACTTAGATCTGAGTTGTCCGGTTTAATCTGACACGAATCTCAAAGCGTTCCCATATTTCAAATAGTCACCTAATTAATTTTGGGCCGACTGTGAATATTTTACACGGTGAAGTACCTCAGAGACTTACAATTTTGATCCGTTGCTAATCACGTCTTCAAAGAAAGGCTCTTGCTATCCTGTTTCTGACCGTCTGATTTGAGATAAGCTAAACGAATCTGCATCACAAATTACTTTGGTAAGGGGTTTTAATCTGGACCGTTCATAGAAGGTTTCATCCCTACCGTCAGATCTAAACCGGACGGTTTGAAGCTCCCAGCTACTCCTGGGTTGAAAAGCAGCGGAAGCGAACCAGTGGCAGTCGGCGATTCAGTCCGTCAGACCGACTTAATATTATGATAAAATTTAATGGACATCTCCAGTTTAAAAAAAATTGAGTGTATATTATATGAACAATTAATTATATCCTCGGCTCCTCGCTCTCTTCCCACTTTGGAAACTGAGCAGAGAAATAATCGGGACTTGATACGCGCCCCTTAAATTTTCATTGCCTCTCAATAGCGCGATCGGCACATCGATCCCGTTTCCTCTTCCCTTCTATTCTATATTAACACTTCCATTAGGTTAGACTCTTAAATTCCAATATTCCGAAACTAGGTCTTGAATTTCTATTTGCTTCTTGACTCAGTAAAAGCTTGTTGTTTCTCTAGGATGAGTTATACGGTGGTTTTCGAGTCTCTTCAGGAGTTTTTTCCTCAGGTAAGGTAACCCTGTTGGGTTATTTTCCCCTTAAGTTTCCTTATATTTGTGTTCTTTTCATCAATATTTACCAATCAGTGCTCAATTTGGGGAATAGAGGGAAGAATTTTTCTTTCTTGATGTAAATTTCTTATTTTCTTTTAGTAGGCGAATGGCCTTTTCTTTATGTAGATTTAAGCATGCGCCCTTTATTAGCATGAGATACTGTGCCATGTAACAGACACCGACCTTCTATGAACTCCCAAATGGTTGACCAGTGTAACTATTATTTAACAAAATCTCATTCGTGTACAATGTTCTCGAAATATATAATGGTCGTCTTACTATATTTCTTTTATTTACAAACTAATAATACCTATATCAATTTATTTTTGGGTTTATTGCAGGTAGATAATCGCATACTGAAGGCAGCTTCGATCGAGCATGCAAGTGATCTTGAAGCAGCAGTTGATTTTATTCTTCAAGAAGTCATACCCTCTATTCCTGAGCCCATAAAAAGTTCTGAAAATGGTCAAGGTAAATCTAATTGGTATGGAGCCCCACCAGAAGGTAATTTTTGTCTTTCTATTAGAATTTCATTTTTTCTTTTTTTTAGACAGGTATAATTCCAATTCAATAATTGTCATATCATTAGATCCAACTATAAGCTGTATATTTCTTGGGCATATTGATAGACTTATCAGTTCGGTGTATTGTCTGAGGTGACAAGAGTTAATCTGATGCAAATCGCCAAGGTTGCCAGAAAGTGGCTGTTTCTGTGTTGGAAATTAACTCGCATGCAGAAATCTATTTACCATGGAGTGAGGAAGAGTTCTTTATACTGTCTTGATGGAATAGAAAATAGTTAAAAAATTGGATAACTACACAGAAACATTCAACATTTTACATGCCAAATATTTAAAAGTCATACAAATTTGTAGTTAATAGAGAAAGAAATGAAGAAAATATCAAGAGTTATGTCACTTATGTGCAGCCCATTGAAAAGCTCAGATCTCTCATTTTTCTTTGTATCAATATTGCTATTTGCAGTATTGGGAATGCTAATGAAAAACAGACCTCATTGTTATATTGTTAACCTGTGGTATTCGAGTCAGAGACCTCTTTGTTTTTATCTGCTTACGTCTTTACCAAATCCATAATGAGGGTATCTTTTATTCTTTTCTGTACCTTAATATCACCGTGAAGGAGTTGGTTATTTATGTTTTTTGTTCTTATAAAAGAACTGAAAGGCAAGTACCAGTAGCATGTCATCAATTTTAAGTTCAGCGCATTTTGTTGGCGGCATCTTGCCGCTAACCTCAAAAAATAAAAAAAGTTCAGTGCATTTGCATCTTAGTTCTTTACCAAAATGTCCAAATGGTATCAGATGATGACAGCCAGAACCTCTACTACTCCATTGTCAACACTACCCCTCCCAAGAGAAATGGTTCTAACGAAGTGCCTGCCAATGAAGGCATGTCTCCGTCTTCTTCATCAAAAAGGAGGAACTGGGACTTGTCAGTGCTGATAGCTAACAACAGAGCGTCAAGTCAGGTTCAGGATTTTGGTAATTTTTCAAATCAGACTATAAAGAATGGTGGCCACCAAATTGGATTGAAGGAAGGTGAGGTGGATGGGTCAAACGGGTTGAGCAACCAACCTGTGTCTGAACCAGAGGTGATTACTCGATCTACCCATTCAGTTAATCCCGAGGTCCTGGAAGACATTGTATCTGATGCCAAGAGCAGTAAGGTATTGATATACTATTCTTCTTTATGTTCTTTTCTTTATCGGGTTCTGTAACTGTATATCTTGATCATGAATTGAAGTTTCAGTTAGTTATGCTTACATTACTAATAATTTATAGAATCCATTGATATACTATTATTGTTTATAATTTTTTTTCTTCATCAATGTATTCAGGCATTATTTTGCTTATGGTTTCAACATGTTTGCAAACTTCGTTGTTAAATGATGGGGGAATTCATGTATACCCAAAAACTTTGAAATTACGTATTTCCTCCTCTAAAATTCATAATATCATATTTACCCTTCTAAATTTCAGATACTCACAAATTTACCCATTTTATTGTCTTTTCTATTAAAACTCATTTTAAATTTATTGAGTGCCCAATTTACCCTTTATTAAGAAAAATAAAAATATGTAGTATGTTTAAGAAAGATGTCAGTCTTCTAGTTGGTCGGTTTAAGAGGGAAAATGGGTCATTTATTTACTTATGACGCATCACGGTGACATTTTTCTGAAACATGCTACATATTTTTTTTTTCTTAAGAAAGGGTAAAATGGGTACTTTGTAAATTTAAAATGAGTTTTAATAGAAAAGACAATAAAATAGATAAATTTGTGATTTTTTGAAATTTAGAGGAATAAATATGATATTAATATATTATAAATTTTAGAAGGGGAAATGCGTAATTTCAAAGTTTTTGAGGGGCATACTTGAATTTCTCCGTTAAATGTTAATCTGACATGGTTTGGGCAACCTAGACTACAAGGACTTTAAGAAATCCAGACCCATGGTAGACTCACTAAGTTTGGAGGCTATCTGAAAGGTTTGGTCAGGCCGACCTGATAGCTTGTTATGTGTAGTGACTAATCAAGGCATTAATGTAATTGGCTTTGCATATCTTTGGCCTATATTGTTCTTGACATTTGATTGCTCTTGGTTTCTTGCCTTGACTAAAATTATGAAATGTGTAAACTATTTAGTTGAGTTACTTATTGAGCTTGTGACTTTACCTGGCTGAGCTACTGATTTTGTCATTATTGCTGCCTTACCTATTAATCAATTGAACATTTCAGATGAACTTGTTAGATTCAGTTGAGAAGCTGACTACCATGATGAAAAATGTGGTGCACCTTGAGGAGAAGGCCAAAATCACAAAGGAAGAGGCCTCCACTGCTGGCCAGAACACTCTCAGCAAGGTTGAGGATCTCAGGCAGATGCTCTTACGTGCTAAAGAGACCAACAACATGGTTTTTTTCAATTTCCCTTTACTTCTTTTTCAAATAAGTTATCCTTTATTTGGCCAATTTGGCCGTGCAAAATGGAAAGTGCTGCATATAGCTGCCCCCAACCTCTTTTCACATGAGAAATGTGGGCTAGAGAATTGTAACTGGGCTGTGTGATGTATTAGACATGTCATGCGGCGCTTTGTTCTCCAGATTTTCATCTTGTTTAAATATAATTTGTGGGCTCAAAATTACTTTTGTATATATGAAATTTAATTGTAACCCCCATATCCTTTTTTAAGGGACTAAATTACTTTTGTATATATGAAATTTGAAACATTAACATTGATGTCATTTCCTTATTTTTGAAGGGACCCAGTATCCCATTTCTCTCACACTTTGTCTGTTAGAATGTGGATGTACTTGCTTTTTTGTTGAATATAATGGTGAGGAATGCTATGGGGGTTTCTACTCTCCTGTACTGCAATCTGGAGGCTTATTATTGCTATATGATCTACACAACCTGTGGTTTGTTTTTTTCTTTTATTATGGTCTAATGTTCTAATGATAATTTTAATATTTCACTTGCAATAGCATGCTGGTGAGGTTTATGGCGAGAGATCAATTTTATCAACTGAAGCCCGAGAACTACAATCTCGCCTCCTCAGCTTGTCAGATGAAAAGAATAAATCTCTAGAAATTATGGTGGAGGTATAGATTTTTGCAGAAAATTGAACTAATGTTAACCAAATTTTATGACACAAAGCAGGTTACTGTGAATCCACAAATTATTGTTTTCTTACATTTCTTTAGGCCGAAATGGTGCTTTAAACAAGAAAATTAATTTCAATTGCTTAGCACAATTTGATAAAGGTTCTGGCTATATATTGTTTTCTTGCATCTTGGTTAGAGATGGCTTGACACTTCACCTTCTAGATGTGATAACAATTCATATTGTACAAGAGCGGTATGTACTCATTTTGATTTCAGAACCTTAGACACCAATTCCTATGGCCTAGAGCACCTAGACAGGGTATCCTATACCAAGTAGCGCCAGTTTTACTTGGTCTGAAACTTTTTTGTGCTTTTAGATACACCGAAGCCTTGAGGCAAGGCTAGAGGCAGCTACAGATGAGATAGCAAGGGCTGAGAAGGTAAGGATTGAGAGGGAGGAATCGGCTCAGAGGGCCCTCAAAGAGCAAGAGGAGATGATGATTGCCATAGTCGAGGAGTCAAAGAAATTGCAACAGGAAGCTGAAGAGAACACTAAGGTACTCTTGTTTTTTTGCCGTGTACTATAGTAACTGTAGAATCTCTTTCTCTCTCACTCTTCTTTGGATTTGAGGGACAAACAATGATTTTTTGTAAGTGTTCAAAAATAAGTTTCGGCTTCTTGCAAGGGTAGAAGTGTGTTTTTAATTGAAGTTGCTGGCTGAGTTACAGTTAAGTGTGGTACATTGTACATCTTGTTTCTGATCATTCTAATGACTTGAGCATTAGTAAAATATGTAGAAATGTTGTTTCTTATAAAGCAAGCTAGTGAAATTATATTTCTGATGGTGTTTTACTATAATACAGCTGAGGGACTTCTTGGTGGAGCGTGGTCGTGCAGTTGATTCCTTGCAGTAAGTTTCCATCCCACTTTTATTTCGTAGAGAGTGAAGAGTGTTTGTCGGAATTCTGTTAGAGGGCCTAATAACTATCAATTTGGGAATTTATTGAGAGGGCTTATAAAGAGTACCAAGGATACTAACACTTCAGCATGTCAAAATTGTATAATTCAAAAAAGATCATCAAAGTCTTATTTTTTCAGAAGGTATATTATATATTACAAAAGCCTATGTCAAAATAAAAAGACCTATAGTCAAGAAAAAGATATACTTTAATTATTGGACATGCTTTGGTGATGTATTCTCCTGTTTAGTCATTCCTAAGCACAGGTTAGTGTACTCTTGGTGAACTTAAGAACACCCTACTTGTATTTAATTATCTTATATAACACTTGCAATGCTTGTGAAACCTATAAAACTACTTGAGCTTTGTTTTTAATTATTTTAAATGTTTTTCTTTCTTCCTCCCTGTTTTTACAGAGGTGAGATTGCAGTCTTATGTGAGGATATAACTCAGCTGAAAGAAATAGTAGAAGGGCGCCTACCAATGACGAAATCAATTGTTTCTACAATCTCAAGCCTTTCTTCTACCTCTAGTGCATCACTCAACCAGAACCCAGCCTCCTTACAGAGTGATGCCACAATCGTACTCAACCAGAACCCAGCCTCCTTACAGAGTGATGCCACAATCGTACTCAACCAGAACCCAGCCTCCTTACAGAGTGATGCCACAATCGTACTCAACCAGAACCCAGCCTCCTTACAGAGTGATGCCACAATCGTACTCAACCAGAACCCAGCCTCCTTACAGAGTGATGCCACAATCGTCTATTCAGACGAGAAACTTATTATGACTGAGGGAGAGACCCGTGATGGAGATGGATTGAGTGCAACCGATGGGAGTGGTGGCTGGGAATTGTTTGAAGCATTGAACCCTTAATTCATCTAGCTCCTTACATTTTGTCAAAGATGGTGTTTTTGAATGATTTGAAAGGATTGGTGTCCTGTAGAAATGAGTTTTGGTGCATGATTATGGCATGATGCTTGATCATATATAGATTGGAATACTGATATTAACTATGATTGTAAGGATTTGTAGTGCGTTATGCTCTTTCTTTTTGTAAATATGTTTACCGTGCGGATGACTATTGAGTTCACCGACTGAGATGGTTTTTGTGCTAATTACATGTGTTATGCTTATTACTAAAAATAATTCTCTTGTTTGGAGTCGCAATCAAATCTCTAGTTGTATTTTTGATTGTGCTCGACCTGATCAACTAGTTCGAAGCTCATTTGGCTTAGACAGTGATCTCTCTCAATGTATTGTGAAATTTCTGAAGAATCAATCAACTGTTAGGAAGAACCACCGAAGCACATTGCTCAGATTGTAGGGCATGACGGGACAAAGTTCTTGAAGGAAGCATTTTAATTACTCAAGAAGTAGATTAACTATGTTATTGAAATTTCATGATGTATTGGAATCAAGGTTCTAAATAGCGATTACCGTGTCATTACGGAAAGGCTACAAGATAAAAATTAGACTTATTCAGAACGTCCAATTAATTAAACGGGCCAACTTTTAGCGGTTCCGAATTCAATTGAAATTATTTTTAACATAAATATTTAGATTAAAAAAATGGTCTCTATTTAAGAGACGGTCAAAATTAAAATAACAAGACCTCGTCGTGGTAAACAGCGTTAGAAATAAAAGAATCTGTTTTTCAAGTATCTGAGTGCATAAGACAGCGTTTGTATCGCAGGGATTGACGAATGAACAGAATTGTAAAGAAAAGATGGAATTTAAATTCAATATATGGGTAGGAGTGTTCATTAGATTTGGTTTATTTAGTTTTCAATCAAACCGATATACTTTATATTAAACTGTTCGTTTTTTTTCAGTATAAATAGTTTGGTTAGGTGAAAAATTTAAATTAATTTGGTTTTTCGTATTTGATTCAGTTTAATCTTTCTTATTTCAGTTCAATTAAGTAAACATATTTATTTAATATTTATTTTATTTTTTATTTAGTTTAATTTAATCTCCCTTATTTCATCTCAGTTTGATTGATGTATATCTTGATATTTATTTTTACAATTATTTTTTATTCAACTCAATTAAATCTCTCTTATTCCGATTCAATCAAATAAATCTAAATTTATTTCAGCTAAAGGTTCGGTTGGTATTAAATTGACAGATTTAATTCGATTAGTTTGATTAATTTTTTTTAAAACTGAATAATATTTTAAGTTAACTATTTTAATATAGAGTACGGCTAATAGATGCTTTCGGTCTCCAAAATCTGTCGAATCGGCTTCAAACGACAAATTCAAACCGTTCAAACCAATCTTCTTAACGATAGCTTCATTTCCATATATTTTTTTATTTTCGAATTTATTATCTATCAAGTCAAGTGGTCAAATACGAAGGATTTTGTGTGCATTTTAATACACTATTTTATTTATTTTTTTACCACTTGACTTAATAGTAAATAAATTTAAAAATAAAATAAATATGAATACGGAGCTCTCATTAAAGATATTAGTTTGAATGGTTTAAATTTGTCATTTTAGAGACTGAAAGCTGAAATACCAAAGGAAACGACTTAACCGTGCTCTTTAATTCTGTTTTAAAGTGGCTTGAAATTTTCGGTGACAGTCTGGCACTCGACAGGATAGGATATGCGGTCCCACTAAATTCTACTTTTGAAGGTTTACTATTGGTTACTGTCAGAACTAGGACAGGAGCTATATTATCTTATTCTTAAAAGAGGAGGGTTTAAATGCCTATATTTTGTTGTGCCTTCATTTTTAAAAACTTTAATAACTGAAAATTTAAAACTTAAAAGTCAAAATAAAACCGTTGGATATGATCTACATTATTTTATCTATGTGCTCATACAAAATTATCACATTTCGATTTTGCTTTTATGTGAATCAATAAGTTGAAAAATCAATGGCTAGAAATTATCCACATTAGTACGTTTTTTACAAGCTCTTGATGACAACCAAAACAAAATTGAAATGTCATAATTTTTTACACGTGCATAGATAAAATGATGTATATCATATCCAACGGTTTTATTTTGACTTTTAAGTTTTAAATTTTGAGTTATTAAAGTTTTTAAAAATAGAGACATGATGGAGGCACAAAAAATAGAGGCATTTGAACCCTCCTCTTCTTAAAATAGAGAAAGGAGAACAAAATATCTTGAAAACTCAAAATTTTGACGGTCAAAATTTATAGCTGAAATAAAAAATAACTGATGAGTAACCTGCTTGTTCAAATGAGTCCAAAAAACAGTTGTATCTTAGGTGTACCAAATTTTGTATACAAAACAGAGATTAAAATATGGAGTAAAGATGTAGTCCCCCCCACTTTAGTCCCCTAAACGTCCCCCTATTATAACTAATTTTTTCAATCATTGAACCACCTTGAAAAACGTGTAAAACGTGTAAAAGTTGAGTCCAGTTTTTTTCTTTAAATACTTATCATAAGTATGAATACTTCATATCATAGGTATTCATACTTTCTATTTTGGGTGAATACTTTCCATATTTGAGTCCAGTTTTTTGGATTTAAATACTTGATATCTTAAGTATGAATACTTGATGAATTATATATAAATATTTGATATGTTAGGTATGAATACTTTCCATTTTGTATGAATACTTTCCATATTTGAATATTTGATACCTTGAAAAACGTGTAAAAGTATGTCATCATGGATCTCATTTGAAAGAGAAAAAAAAAATAGAAAACGTTCGTGTTTTTAGATTTGCAAAATTCCTCATAGATCGTCCCAAAAATTGGTTAGAATGAATGGAGAAAAAAAAAACTGCCTTGAAAAACGTGTAAAAGATGAGTAGTATTGTGTCCAGTTTTTAGAGTATGAACTTGATATCTTAGGTATGAATACTTGATGAATTAGATATGCATACTTTCCATTTTGTATGTGAATTAATTTAATCAATGAATGGGGGACTGGTGGTGTGATCCACGTGACTTTTTGGTTGTGGTCCCCGAGACAGTCTGACAGTGATTGAACCCGAAAAGTAATGGTCCCCAGTCCGTATGTGAATTAATACTTGAGATGTTAGGTATGAATACTTGATGAATTAGATATGCATACTTCATATCTTAGGTATTCATACTTTCCATTTTGAGACTGAATTAATGTATGTTGAATGGGAGACTGACAGTTGTACTTTGACAGTTAGGGGGACGTTTAACGGTAACCGATGCAGGCGACATATTTATGCTCTCAAGGAAAGCCCATCCTATTAAAAAAATTATTTGAAGCGACCCATCCTATTAATTAGGAAAGCCCGTCCGCTATATTATGATATTTTTATTAGTAGCATTAAAATAATAATGAAATATGTAGCACCAATCACAAAATATCCAAAATTAGTAAGATCTCATCAATGATTCAAACAGGTGCAATGAATTTCAACGGTTCATAGTATCGAATTTAGGGATGAAAACGGGTCGGATATATTATCCGACTGAATCTGAATCCGTAATAAAAAATTAGATCGGATATCTAATATTTGAATATCTATGCGGATAGTGGTACGGATATAGTTTGAATTTTAATTTTCAAATAATAGATACATATCATATAGTTATGATAAGGGTTCAAATGCCTCCATTTTTCATGCCTCCACCATGTCTCTATTTTTAAAAACTTTAATAACTCAAAATTTAAAACTTAAAAGTCAAAATAAAACCGTTGGATATGATCTACATCATTTTATCTATGCACGTGTAAAAAATTATGACATTTCAATTTTGTTTTGATTGTCATCAAGAGCTTGTAAAAAACGTACTAATGTGGATAATTTCTAGACGTTGATTTTTCAACTTATTGATTCACATAAAAACAAAATAAAAATGTGATAATTTTTTATGAGCACATAGATAAAATGATGTAGATCATATCTAACGATTTTATTTTGACTTTTAAGTTTTAAATTTTGAGTTATTAAAATTTTTTAAAATAGAGGCATGGTGGAGGCACAAAAAATAGAGGCATTTGAACCCTCCTCTATAGTTATATATATTATAAAAATATTTATGTACATATCTACAAATATTTGATATCAATCCATATTTATATATCTGTTTAATATCCCATCTGTATCTGTATCTGTTTTAGATATGGTTTTATCACTGTGCGATCCGTTTTCACCCTTAGATTCGAATTGTACTTTCAGCACTTGAATTGCAAATATTATGTATTCCCCTTCCGTTGCCACGCAAGTTCGGGAGCCACAATGAATTGTTACGATTTTCTTTTGAACATTTTACAAAAATAATTTTACGAATGTGTAAGTTTTTATTTTTTATACTATATATAAAGAGATGGATGCAAAAGTGCTTATTTTTCTTTTAATAATGTATTTATGGTTCATGGACATTAAATTCAAGAGCTATACATTCGGTTTATTACAGCTTTTGTTGTTAGCTAACCGGATTTTATTATTTATAAATTGATACATCTGAAATATATTTTAAATATAAAATAATTGAGTACACTAAGAAATTTACAAGAAAATACCATAGCAAGATTCTTCTGAATAATATAACTATTATATATACAATTTTAAAGCAATGCTTTAATGGTGACCAAGCACAATTAAAATTGAAAGGCAAAGAGTTGAAATAATCTATGAATACTGCTTTTATTGTGATTACAGGATTAATTAGTGTAAAGATTTTAATATAGCAGTTTTAGCTTTATGGAGAGTACGGAGCATATACAATATTGTTTTAATTTTACAGTTCGTACACTGCATGAAATCAAAATTGCTCCAAAACTTTTACTCATTGCTTACATAGTTAAAGAAAAAAAGAAGCTTTCAAAATAGGAAAAAAAAAAATTACAAATTAAAACGAGACAAAATCTTGTATTCCCAGCAGAGTGAGTCAGGAGTAAATATTTTAACAAAGCAGCTTTGACTGCACACAACACATGGACTATAGAATAAAAAACAGCGCACCATATAATTTGTGCGCGGTATGAGACCAAAATTGATTTGTTAAAATCTTTACCCTGAGTCAGGACCACCATATCCATCCCTCAGCCAATAGCCTTCTCGTTTGGATGTCACTGTCTTTTCCCTTTCATGTTTTGACCGACCAACTCCCTGTTCATATTATTAGAGAATATAATGTAATTATGTCTGTAGATTACTTTCTATGTTTCTAGATTGTCTAGATTAGATTACGATTGCCTAGATTAATTTCCCTGTTATTTTTGTACTATAAATATGTAATCTCTCTGAATGAATAAACAAGTCATTCAATACCAAAATATCTCTGTTAACATGATATCAGAGCCCTAATTAACTCCGACTAAAATCCTAGCCGCCGGCACTGGAATATCGCCACAGCTACTGTCCTCTCTTCCTAAACCTTGACAATTCTCCTGTCCACTCCAAACTAGTAATCCTTGTAGCGCCGCACTGTAGCTATTCACTGTTCTGCCCTGTAGCATCACTGTAGCGTGCAATTCTCCTCATCCGCTCTCTGGACAAAAGACAACGCCAACACCTGTTCAACCGCCTTTTTCTTTTCTCTCTCAAGTAACAGTAAGCCTTTTTCTCTTTGTTTGTGAGTCAGAATGACATTTGAACTAGCTTGTCCAATCTCTGTTATTTTAGATGGCAAGAATTACAACCAATGGTCCTATCACATGAAAATTTTCTTAAAAGGTCGAGGTTTGTGGAAATATGTCACTGGAGATAAATCATGTCCGCATATTACGGCAGACAATTTGAAAAAGGATGATGTAAAGGCAGAATGGGAAAAGAATGTTGATCAATGGGAAATTGAGAATAACAAAATCATGACATGGATTGCAAATACTGTTGACCATTCAATCAGTTTGCAATTTAATAAGTTTGAAACTGCAAAGGCTATTTGGGACTATCTCTTTAATCGGTACAACCAGACCAATTTTGCACTGAAATACAAGCTGGAGATGGATATTAGGAATGTAAAGCAGCTACCAGGTCAATCTGTTTCTGATTTCCACTCTCAAATGTCCATGATTTGGGACCAACTTGCTCTTATGGAACCAAAATGGACAGTAAATGCCACATTGTATGAGCAGTATCGTGAGGAGACCAGACTAGTGCAGTTTCTCATGGCACTCCGTGATGATTTTGAGGGAGTTCGCGATTCAATGTTTTATCGCACTCCTTTACCCACTGTTGACTCGGCTATTGCCGAACTGATTGCAGAGGAAACCCGAAAGGGGTTATTTAATGCACCAAAACACACTGAGCCTGTTGTGTTTGCCACACCATCCTGGAAGTATGAAAAACTATCTCAAATTCAATGTAATTACTGCAAGAAACTTGGACACATGGTCAAAGATTGTCCACAACCCTCCTCTAATAACATGCGAACCAAACAGAAAGAAAAGGGTTATCCAAAGCAGAATATTGCAGCCGGTGCAGCACAATCCCCGCAAGTAGAAGATCTCCAAAGCCTGCTCAGCAAGGTACTCATTGGTGAGGACCAGAAGCCCATAACAACTCCTCTACAACCATCCAAGCCTCTCACTGCTGATGATATTCAGAATATCATTCGGCAAGCTCTCTACAACTCTGGTACAGCTTCCTCCACCAATCCCACTCTCCCAGGTATGAGAAATGGTAACTGGCTTTTAGATTCTAGTGCCTCAAATCACATGACTTACAACCACGCAGTTTTAAACCAATCAAAACCAATGACCTCTTCATCTGTGATTTACACTGCTGATAGATCACCTGCTATTGCTACTCACTCTAGATCTATTAGAACAGAGAGGTTATCTGTGTCAGGAGTCTTATTTATTCCAAAGTTATCCATGAATTTACTATCTGTTGGGCAACTTTGTGAATTCGGTATGACAGTTACATTCAATGATTTTGGTTGTGTTGTGCAGGATTGCTTGACGAGGAAGGAGATTAGGAGAGGCCATAAAGATGGTCGTCTTTATCAACTAGAAGAACTTCATGTTTCAATTCAGTCTCATTGTCATGCTATTGTTTCTTCCACCTCCACACAGTCCCCCTTTATTTTCTGGCATAAGCATTTAGGTCAAGTTTCATTTTCAAAATTGAGTCAAATATCAAATAAAGGTGTTTTGGGAAGTGTTCCAGTTGTCAAAGAATTTGGTTGTATTCATTACAATTTATCTAAACATCATACTTTACCTTTCAATATAAGCACTTCCACAGCCACTGGCAGTTTTGATTTGATACACTCTAATGTATGAGGTCCTACTCCAGTTCCAACCATGGGGGGTGCAAGATATTATGTTATCTTTGTTGATGATTACACCAGTTTTACGTGGGTTTATCTTTTTACACCATCGTTATGACTTTCTACAAATTTACAAGGAGTTTTCCACCACGATTAAAACACAATTCTCCAAAACCATTAAAATATTTCAGTCTGATTCTGGTGGCAAATATATCTCTCATCAGTTTCATGAATTCCTCAAAACTCAAGGGACCATTTCTCAATTATCATGTGTTGAAACTCCTCAACAAAATGGTGTGTCTGAACGTAAACATAAACATATTGTTGAAACAGCACGTACTCTACTCTTATCCTCTTCTGTTCCAAAAGAATTCTGGGGTGAGGCCGTGCACACATCTGTCTACCTAATCAATCGACTACCATCTCCTACAACTGGAAACATCTCTCCATATGAACAACTGTATGGGACTCCACCAACTTATAACCACCTAAAAGTATTTGGCTCGACCTGCTTTGCCCTCCTTCCAAAACAAGAACATGATAAACTTTCTCAAAAATCTATTATCTGCGTATTCCTTGGATATGGTACTCAACAAAAGGTATACCGTTGTTATGATCCTCAAGCCAAGAAATTGAGAGTCTCTCGTCATGTCACCTTCTGGGAACAAATCCCCTTCTTCTCTCTTCCACAACAAAAACAACATGTCGCCATAGAATCAACCACATTCACTGATCCTTTTCACATAGAGTCCGAGTCACCCATTTCTTCTAAAAACAATGACCATCTTGATGACCTTTCTGAAGATCCAACTCCAGAAATCAATTCGACAATGCAAATCATTTCACGCCCAACTCGGGAAAGAAGCAATGACGGAAGAATTGGCTGCTCTAGAGAAAACACGAACATGGGAACTTGTTGATCTGCCACCTGGTAAATCTGTTGTTGGATGCAAATGGATCTATAAGATCAAAACCAAATCAGATGGCTCGGTTGATCGGTACAAAGCCAGACTAGTTGCAAAAGAGTTTACACAAAAATATGGTATCGTTTATGAAGAGACCTTTGCTCCTGTTGCACGAATGCCAACTGTTTGAACTCTTCTGGCTATCACAGTAACCAATAAATGGAATATTCACCAGATGGATGTTAAGAATGCAATTTTGAATGGTGATCTACATGACACCTCCACAAGGTCTCTCACACGATCCCAATCAGGTGTATCTACTTAGGTGAGCCTTATATGGTCTCAAACAGACTCCTTGAGCTTGGTTCAAGAAGTTTAGATCCACCATTGTTAGCTTTGGTTTTCGATAGAGTCATCACAACACTGCCATGTTTATTCAATCAACATCTGAAGGGATGGTTATACTATTGCTCTATGTAGATGATATGATTCTCACAAATAACGATCGAAAGGGAATTGCTGAGGTCAAGCATCATTTGTAGTACTACTTTGAGATGAAAGATCTTGGCAAGCTTTGATACTTTCTGGGTATTGAGATAGATTCTCGTCCAGAAGGTTTATCCTTATCTCAGACCAAATATGCCTCAGAAATCCTAGCTCGAGCTGGCATCACAGATACCAAAACCTCAGACACACCTCTTGAAACAAACTACAAGCTTTCCCTGACTGACAGCCAACCTCTTTCCAATCCCGAACATTATTGACAACTTGTCGATAGCCTGAACTATCTCACGATCACTCATCCCGACATTAGCCATGCCGTTTATATTGCCAGTCAGCACCACGCACAGTGCACTTTGCAACTATCCTCCGTATCTTGCGATATATCAAAGGTACATTATATCAAGGACTATGGTACAATCCTTCTGACCTGGTCCTACGCGCCTACTCAGATGCTAATTGGGCAAGTGATATCACTGATCGACGATCCACAACAGGTTTCTATGTATTTCTTGGTGACTCTCTGATTGCATGGAAAAACAAGAAGCAAACTATTGTGTCCAGATCAAGTGCTGAAGTTAAGTATAGAGCTCTTGCTCACTTCACCTCTGAAGTCATATGGCTCCGTAGACTCCTTGAAGATATGAGTGTTCCTTTCACACTTCCGACACCTTTGCATTGTGATAGCAAAAGTGCAATTCAAATTGTCCATGATGATGTTTTTCATGAACGGACCAAGCATATTGAGATCGACTGTCATTTAATTCGTGATCATCTTCAGAAGCACACCATCACTCTACCTCATGTGTCTTCAACCGAACAAATTGCAGATCTTTTCACCAAATGTCACTCACGTAATCGTTTCGACTATCTTACCTCCAAACTTCAGATGCAATCCTCCCAGACATCTTCAATTTGAGGGGAAGTGTTAGAGAATATACTGTAATTTTTTTCTATGTTTCTAGATTGTCTAGATTAGATTACGATTGCCTAAATTAGTCTCCCTATTATTTTTGTACTATAAATATGTAATCTCTCTGAATAAACAAGTCATTCAATACCAAAATATCTCTGTTAACACATATGTCTTGCTGGCACTGCTCTGTTTCGTGTTTCAGTGTTGTTTTTTTTATTTCTGATGAGATGTACCAACACTGATAAAACCCTGTAATGCTGTTCTTTCTTAGATGAGGGATCAAGTTACAACAAATTTGAGTTACAACAAAGTTACAACAACTATTTTTTTCATTTTCAAAGTCCAAATCGTCAATCCCAAACAGTTCAACATGATTATCTAAATAAAATGTGCTTGCAGATCAAATTTTACATTTTTTTGAATTTTTTTACTATTTATTAAGATGGGTACAAAATTCAATGGTCTGAATATGACTATTTTTTGTAAAATACTTAATAAATAGTAAAAAAATTCAAAAAAATGTAAAATTTGATATGTAAGCACATTTTATTGTGGAGATCATGTTGAACCGTTTGGATCGACGATTTGGACTTTGAAAATGAAAAAAATAGTTGTTGTAACTTTGTTGTAACTCAAATTTGTTGTAACTTGATCCCTCCTCTCTTTCTTAATGCTTCACCTGGCCCGAAATTTCTATTTATACTATTTCAAAAAAAAATAAACCAAAACATCTCGAAATCCGGGTTTTTCCAAATCTACCCAGGCCGCACTAGTGATCTGCAGCCCAAAATACTGGAGTCTGCAAAATGCCATGCGCCCCAGCCAGGGGCCACACAATGCTTTTTTATTAAAGTGAAAAATCATTATTTGCAATATTTACAATATTTTTTATTAAAAATTTAAGAATTCAAGATAATATATTGTAAAGATGTAAAGAAATATATTAAAATGTTTAACATGTTGCACAAATTAAAAGTAGAATGCATTGTAGGGATGAAGATGATATAAAAATAATTGACAAATATTGTATAATCATTAATATGACAAAATTATATTTGTATATAATTACAGAATGAAGATATTTGAAAAATCTAAACAATAGGATCCGGCGAGTCGTTGACATTGAGATTTAAAATTCTGATGCGAAAGTTTACTCAAAATTTTGCAGGCGTAGTATAGGTCTAGATATAACTCTAATTTTGTGTTTAAAATCTGCACGTTCCGAATCAGAATTCAAATTAATTCGAACAAACTTTGAATTCGCATAATTAACTCATTGATATTTGTGTCAATTTGAAACCAAAAGTTCTAATTTAAACTCAAAATTAGAGTTAGTTTAAAGAATATGAACTCAGCTTAGTAGAGAGTAGAGAATAAGCATGTCATGGAATCCATACCGTTTTTTTTGTTCGATTCTTTTCCCACTAAAGCACTTAAAAATTGACGGGGGAGCTGTTTGAGATCCCCCATCTGACACCTCTTTCATTGGTTTTGTTTTTTTTATTTCTGTTCCGTTGAGATGAGATTATTAGAAACTAAAGATATCGTGTTCTTTCAACCAGTGTTGTAAAAAACGGTCTTAACGGCCGATTAAACGCCCGTTTAATCGTTAACGGCGGTCAAACCGTTACAAATACACTAATCGGAGGTTCGTTTGCGGATTTTTCCTATTAATCAGCCGATATTCCCGATTATTCCGTTTATTACCGTTTAATCGTCCGTTTATTTAATTTATTTCCGTTTATTTCTGTTTATTCCAGTAAATATTTATTTTCATATTGCTACTTTTTTTCTGTGACTGTGTGTGATAATAAGTTTCATAAACATGTATTATAGTTTTATTTTTGCTTTGGATATACATTCAATATTTTTTATATATGTTTTTTCATTATATTTATTTTGAAATTAATTCTTCTATTATTTATATAACATATATTTTTCTTATTTACTGATGTAATTTTTTTCAATTAGTACGATATGTTCATATGTGAAATTAAGTTCTTATCATAAATTAAATTTTGTAATTTTATGTTGGAATGTTTCATTTCTTTCAAATAATATGTTATTAGTATTTGAAAAATTTAATTCTCGAATTTATTTTTGCATTAAATAAATGTGTACTTACACATATAAAGTGTGTATGTATAGTTAAGAAAAAATAAGGATAGTGTCATGTTGTAATAATAGAACTAAGTTAAATTAAGTTTATTTGACAAGTTTAATGAGTTAAATAAATCATTTTTAATAAATTATGAATACATATACATAATTTTAATGAAAACGATTAATCGTCCATATAATTTCGATTAATCAGCTGCATACCAATTAATCGCTTAACGGTACTCTGTCCGTCAATACCGTTATTAACAACGCTGCTTACAACAACACATTGCGCAGGAGAGGAAATAAATCTTGTTTTAAATCGATAAAAAGATTCACAATCTAGGTTTTATTATTTATTATTTATTATTATTTTTAATGGAGATGACACGGTGATCTTTGCTTACTCACGTGCTAGCGTGGTTGTCATGTCACAAGTTAGAGATCACTTTTGCTTTCTTAAAAATGGTCCAATCTCCAATGTATATTTTATATTATAAATAATATAAATAAATTATAAAAAAAGGGTGGATGCCAGATGTCACCACTAGAGATCCAAGATGTGGTTAAATAATGAGGCAGGTAAGTACATTTGTTCAGGAAAAACGAGAATATTAGTATACATTTTTATATCAATTATTGTTTGTGAGTTGACTATTTTTTATGTTCTTTTGTCTCTTGGAAGATATTTTGAGATGCCATGTGGACAATGGCAGTGGGTCCCTACAAATCTACTACAAAAGGGATTTTACTAATTAAAGAAAGCTCCATTGCAGGTGCTCCTCGCATATATCATTTTCTATTGTCCATCTCCATCTTGGCAAGTTCTCCAGCAAAAATATCTATTGTGTTGGAAATTTGGAATCATACACGACACGTGTCCACTTGCTAATTTTGAATATTGAATATTTTTATTGTCCATGATTTGCTTAATTTAAACAAACAAGAGTTCTCAGGGCCCAATTTTGCACCTTCTCCGATAATTTTTTTTTTTTGTATATAGAAACGAAGTTGCTGACTTCTACTTGTTGATAATGCTATTAAGATGATATTGTTATGATTGAGATGGGGTAAGATGTTTTGATACGAAGGAAAATAGGTATGTTTTACTTTATATTCACATTTATGTTTTTAAAATTCAAACAGGTAATTCAAACCGTTGAACATGATTTTCATATAAAAATATATTCGAACACTGTTATGTATTTTAAATGTATTTACTATTTTTTAATAGATACGAAATTAATACTTTTGAATGATCTATAATTTTCAATAAATTTCCTAATTAACTATCTAATAAAATAGTTAGAGAATTTTAAATATATAAAACTTAAGAGTTTGAGTATATTTTTTTATGGAGATCATGTTGAGCGGTTTGAATTGATTGTTTGAACTTTAAAAACGAAAATCTGAATGTGAAGTAAAATATATCCTCTCTTTCGTAAAGATTCTCAGTCTATCTCCATGTGATTTTGTCAACTAGATATCTATCATAATATATAAATCGACATACTTGCGGATACTTTTGTTGGCGGTATAAAAATGTTGAACAATGTCGGTATTCTCGTGGATACTTTTGTCGGTAATAGCGATACTGACGGAAATAACAATTTTTACCGGCTTACTCTCGGTAATTATCATTTTAACCCTCGCAGATAAACCGGATTCTTGTAATAGATAAAACTTGACATAATGAAAATAAATAAATTAAGGTACCTAAAGTATTTATGGATTTATATAATAATTTATCGATCCATTTATGTAATTATTATTTTTTATGATTGATATATTTGTTTCTATTTTACAAAAAATGGTTAGCTTGGTCTCGATTTTAATTATTAAAAGTTATACTAGCAGCATACATCATAAAACACCCCAAAAGAAAAAGAAAATGACCAATTACTTATATATGTTTGTCCATTATTAAATCAAATAAATATCATTCATGAATTGTAGTTTGATTACTCCAACATTTTAACTTTTAACCCGTGAAAATATAATTAATGTTTTGATTACTTTATCGAGACCTAGTTTGATATATAGGAATTGCATTAGAATTTCTCATTGAATATATCATTTTTGTTAATGCATTGATAAAATTTGTTGGAGTAATCTGACGACTGCTGAATCCAATACTAACAGATACTTCAAATTCGTCAACATATTTAAATTTCAACATGAATTTTTTTACTAATGAAATCCTACATATTCTAGAAGTATTTTATTCAATAGCCCAAAATAACAGTTTTGATAAGAAAATGACTCTCATTTCTCCTAAGATAGTGTTGATTTGTGATAAATGATGTCATCAAATAAATTTTCATAATACTATCAGTGGCCACATTATATTAATTGCCTGTAGGATTTAAGTTCAACATTAACCTCAAAACAAAATAAGTGTTTTTAGTATTTATATAAAATATGATTTATTTTGATATATTATGTGTTCATAATGACTTCCAATCCGCTCTAATGTCAACTCCTAACTCCACTAGTTAGTAGCCGTCCACTATTTGAATTTTGACATTAAAAAAAAATTCAGGACTGAGTATGGGATATATATAAAAAAAATATTTCAAGTACTTAAAATTCCAATTACTAATCTTTTATAAATGCAGGACACTGGAATGGACAAAAACAATCCTACAAACATTTAAGCATTGGTCAGAAAAGGGGTGCTGATATTAGCACAATAATTTTTTATTTTAACACAACAACTTCAAAATTTCAAAATTTATAGACAATTTTGCCCCTCCATATATATTTCTTTCAACTACCATTTTTGTTTCCAGAGATTATGCAATCTTCTTGCTCAAGGACCATTTATTAGTTACTATGTATATTCTTCATTATTAGATTTTTATCTAATTTGAAAGAACAACAAAAGAAAAAATAAACCACGTATCTTTGGATGTACATCAATAACAAAAACAAATTCAACATAATTAGTTTATTCTTACTATCTTATTAAAGCACAGACAAATTTAAAATAACACCAATTGAAAAACAAACTGTAATAAAAGCATAAGATTATTATTCCAATGGAGTTTTTTTTATTTCAAAATAATGTTGAAAGAAATCGGAGGATGGACTCTTTTATTTATTAATTATGTTGAGATAAAAGATTAATTATTTCTAGCATAACATATTTATGTCGATTTGATATAATTTTTATATTACCTTGTGACATTTATGTTTAGATTATTTTTCGAAAACGATCCATTGTTTTTTTTATTATGGCCATATATTATGTTATTATGTAATTTAATAATTTATTTTAGTCTTATTTTTAAAATTCAAGACAAATTATTAGTTAATATCATATACAAATGATTAAGATTAATTTTAGTTCAAATAAGAAAGCACATAAGAATAAAATAAGAAATCACATACAAATGATTATGATTAAGACTAAAGCTACTAAAAAAATAAGATTCTTTCTGCCAGAAATGGTTGCTTGGTTAATTCTTGTAGCTATACGTTTCAAATTTGAAAAAAAAATGAAACATTCCCAATAAGAAGATTTCATTAGGCGTTTAGTTATATGGAAATAAAATAAATAAGTAATGACTATTAATATAAAAAAGGAAAATCTTGAAAAAGATATGACATTTAGAGAGTAGTTAAGCAAGGACAAATTTGTCCATACAAGTAAAATTTTTGAAATTGTTGTGTTAATAAAAGCATTGATTGTGTTAGTATAATCACCCTCAGAAAAGCCGATTGATACTTACCAAATTTGGCAACAATGAACATTACTTTCATAGAAAGCGGTCTCTCTTGAAGACAATTATTTTGGCAATTTTGACATTATTTATTTCTTAAATATAGCAATTGATGTTAAAAGATAAAAAAAATAATATATAAAAAAAGAATGCTCTAACTTTCGTCGGGAGGGGGTAGGTTTTGAATTTTAATACAGATATCCGATATTCTAATATCCGTGTGGATACGGATGCAGATATGGTTTTGAATTTTAATTATCCGTATCCGAATAGTAGATAAATACCATATAGTTTACTATATATTATGAAAATATTTATGTATATATTTACGTATATCCAATATCCGATCCGTATCCGTATGTATCCGTCTAATATCCGATCCGTATACGTATCCGAAAATTAAAAGCGGATACGGATATGGTTTTACCACTATCCGATCTGTATCCGATCCATTTGCACCTCTAGGGGGAGGCAATAATAACGAATCAGGTTTAAATAGTTAATCGGGTTCAAACCATTAGCTAATCGGGTACTAGAAAAAAAAACAATGCTCTAACTTATGATTTCTAATTCTCTAACTTTTAATTTTAACTTCCAATAATCTAACTTCTAAATTTCTAATTCTAATTACCAACTAGAATTTAAAATTTTTATTATAATTTTAATTCTAAATTTAATTCAAATTATAAATTAGAATTTTAAAAGAAAACAAATAAAATTTCGGTGGAACAGGACAAGTTGATATGAACCTAAATATTTATAAAAATTTAAAATTCAGAAAAGCAACTATCTGACTCTATACCAACTTGTCACTCTATACCAAATTCGGCATGAGAAAATTTCGGTGGAACAGGACAAGTTGATATTTATAAACAATGCTCTAACAAAATTTTCTCACTCTATACCAAATTCGGCATGTGAATTTTCTTCTTTGAACGACACGTAAAAACTGGAAAAATAACGAAGATATCATTCGTGGCACATGCATGCGTATTCAGATAAACTTGTACATTCGGTATGTGTTTCTTTTTCTTTTTCTTTTTTCTAAAAGGAGGGATAAACAAAGAAACAAACAAAAATTGTTTGGAAAGCAATCTGTAAAAGCGAATTATGGCAGCTTGTGTAAGGATTAGATAACCAAAATTCATTGTCGTACCGCACGACTTCATCAAAATTCACTAATTCATCTCAGGTCGACACGTGTCTCCTACTCAATTGGAAAGTGACACGTAACTGGTGAGATATTTTCATGCAGAAACGAGATATTTTCCCATTTCGGAGGCTTTATGGACACGTGTCCTCAGGTGGTCCCATCTTACGCATCCAACCCACGACGACCGTTTTCTAATGAAGTTGATTTGGTTTGCATATCCAACGTTGTACCACTAAATGATTTTAGTCATAATTATTTTTTTTGACACTTCAATTTTATCTTACAGCATGAAAATAAAAGCACAACATATTAAATATTGTACAATCTTGTTATTCTTAAGTAAAATATAAAGGCAGATAAAATCGCAAGCTTATAATTTACAAATATAATGTTTTGTGATTAATATCACAATTTTTATTTTTCAAAACTGAAGTAAATCATGTGATATAATTTTTTTTCCTTATATTCTAATGTAGGAAAACATCCGATATATATATTTCTATTTTTATGGCACACCTATTTAAAAAAGAAAAGCGAACTAGATTTTGATATAGGGACTTAGATGAAATTTTTCTTGTAGGAGATCGTGCGTTAAAAATCACTGAAAGATTTCTTATGCATATTTAAAAGATAGAGACCTGATCCCATAAAACTTTATAAAAATAAAATAAAATAAAAACACCAACTAATTCAGCAAGTTTCAAAATATAAATATTTCACTTTAATATAATAAAGTTATGATCCAAATTAAGTCATCAACATACAATGATTGCATTTAGGAAAAAGCTACGAACCTGATAATTTTGATAGAGTGATAAATTATCGATTTGCTTCCAAAATAAATGATTTGATAAATTTTACATTTATTATTTCTATAATAATTTTTAAGTTATAAAAAATATAAATACACTTAAGCAGTTAGAATCAATTTTTAAGAAAATATTGTTTTATTATGACTTGGATAACAGACGGATATTTCGGGTACAAACTGAAGCTCTCTAGTAATGAAAATTTCAAATTAGGAAACACGAAATCAGATGCTTACACGCGTCCTCCACTTAGGGATTTCCGCCACATGTCAGATCAAAGCGCAATCCGAGGTACTCTCTACCAGTGTGGTTTGGATGGGGACACGTGGCAACTGACAGATGTCCGGTTTGGAATTTATTCTGCTGTCGTATTAATTGATCAACCAAGCCAGCCAACTGGTTTGGTTCACTTGTGAACCGGCGATGTCTCAGACCGAATTTTTGTAGATACTGTTAACGGGGTTAGGACGAGGCAAATATATTAACAGCGTGTTTTTTTCCTCTTGCAGTACACTGACAATGGAACGAAACCAGCGCTACGACTTCTGCGTTGCATGAAGTAAAAACTGTTCTGTCAATATCTTAAACAGGATTTGGGAGGTCCATGTTCAACTGTTTCTATAATTTTAATTCAGTTTAAATTAGAATGACAACTTATAAATGTGACATCTGGCATAGTATAAAATATCAGTAAGTTTTGTTATAACTTATAAGTTATAGCCTTTCGTTTTTGCAATCCAAGAAAAGGAATAAAGGATCTAAATGCATCCAATGACCATTTTATTTTGTTTTTAAAATCGTTGTGTACCAATGTGACAAAGAATGCCAAACTTAAAAAAAAAAAACAACTTTGTTAATGTTTGTATATACCGTCAAATTTGTCAAGTAATTTCGTCATAAAATAAACACACAGATTTTTCGTATATGTTTTCAAATAATTTACATGCGGTTGGTTTCCTAACTTCAATGCACGTAATTCGTGGTGTACAAAAGATTGACAACTTTGATCTATATTTAAGCGTACACGACTCATTTGCGGTTAAAAACAATAATATAATTCAACTTGTTAAAGGCAATGATTATCAGTTGTTAATTGAAAGATCATTTAATAATTATTTATTGGGATAATATCCCTCCAAAATTTTAATTCGTCATAAGTATCTATGCCCGAATTCTTTGCTATGATAATAATTTTTGATATGATCATGTTCCAAGGGTCCTTACGAATCTTTCGCGGGTCATCAATAGACCGTGGATTCGGACCCTTCTCAGGGGCCAACCAAAGATCAATATGAAAAGTCCGGGATCCGTCAAACAGCTAGGCCCAATAAGGCCCCACCTAATACGAGTCCAGTCCGGATTCAACTTACGGTCATCGCCTTCAAGTCCGTACATGGCAGGTGCGATTTAGTGACCGCATTATTATGCGGACGTCACTGCCCTTATGCGGGGATAACCATCTTTATGTGAGCTTAACCGCTGCTATGTGATTTCCCCTAACCGCTCTGACAACGCGGAATGATGGTTAGGGGATGACTTATTTAAGGCAGAACGCCCCATTAAACATGGGCGGATTTTGGCTTAAACAAACGAGATGTCATACATGCTAGAGTCCGAATATCTCCTAACCATTCCCACTTCGGGAACCAATCGCACTGACCTCGGCCTGTCCTCTCGAGACAGGACGAACCCAACCCAATCACCTTTCTCACATACGGCCTACTCTCCACAAGATAGGACGTATCAACCACCGTGGGGCCACTCCTTCCTCGTTGGCCTAAAACGACTAGATGGCTTCCCTTCAGCAAAACGAATAGAGACAGGAGTCGAGTGCTAGCACTCCCATTACACCTTGGGGCATCAACAATAACCTCAAACAAGAGAATAGCATTCGACCTCGTCTAAGCATGCCGCAAGGTGTTCATGTGGGAATGCCCACAGGGAAAACTCCTCCAGAGAACCCTACTCATCTCGGAGCGACACTCCCTGATTCAGCAGCCCGACCCCGTGGTCTGACTCAGAATGCGACAGCTCGGCCCTTCATTTCCGAGCAAACTCACCTAGTTGGTCAATACCGACAACATGTTATGCCACATTCGACTCCGCAAGTGTATCTGTATTACCACTATGCTTACCCCTACTAACTGTATGATTACCCGTACCTACAGTATGCATATTGTACTCCTCTAGGATATCTTGCCCAGGGAGGGGATCCGAGATCTTCGGGTGCTGTGGTGATTACTTACCCCCTTCTCCGCAGCTTCAGTCGCGACCAGTAGCCCAGAATCCTCCTCAGAACGCTCCCCTTGAAGGACCAGTGCCCGAGAGACCAGTCCCTGAGCAGCCGACCCCTGAGAGACCAGCTCCTGTAAACCCCTCACGTGGGAGATTGAGTGATAAGATACCGGTAAGAAATCTAGATCCCAAGTTTGTTGTTGTTCGTACTATTAACAGTGGAGAATATTCTGATACACCGGAGCCAAGAAGCATAGCTCAGGGTAATCCGGCCCGGGAGGAACATTCTGCTAAAAGATGACCAAACTTAGCTTAAATGCTGAGTATCATTTTTCAAAGCAGGACAAGACCCTTTTAGATATTCGCCATCAAAAAATGGGAATGAAGTACTACAAGGAAATGGACCCCTATCTCCTTAACCTGGGCTTATTTAAGATGGCCACCGTGCCAAATGACATCATCAGCACTGCTCTAAAAAAATTTCAAGTTTCAAAAATATAATAAAACAAATAATGGCCAATGTTAAACAACTACTCAATTCATTCTTCTCCTCATTACGTTAAATAACAACTACTTAATTTCAACAAATTCATCTAAAATTAAAAAAAAATATTGCTTGGACCGCCGAGATTCTCGACGGTCCACTTTTTTTCTCAATTGCCGAGAATCCTGACGGTCCATAAAAAAAGTGAACCGCTGAGAATCTCAGCGGTCTGGGCATTTTTATAATTTCCACAAAATCCTGGGCATTTCTATTAATTTTTATTTAATGTTGGATATTAATAAAAATGACAATTTAGGCATATAAATAAAGATGAAAATAGTTTGTAGTTCATCAAAATTTGGGGAATGTTTTGGTAATTATTCAAAGGATTTCAACTTTTATTGATTTTGATGTATAATCGAAACGGCACTCAAGTTGTATGAAACATGATTGATATTCTATATATATAATCAATAACACTCATATAAATTATAATTTTAAATTTTATTTCAATTGATTGAAATTTTTTTATAGGAATTCTTAATATTAAGTCGTTGTCATGCGATTTAGCTAAATAAAATTTGTCTTAATTAGAGATATTTTTAGCTCACACTTGAGGGTCCGGATTCTCTAAAGTAGAGTTTGAATCTGTTTTTTTTTTTTTTTTGAAAAACAGATTTTTGCTTTTTCTCATTCAATTATTTAAATTTTTTTCACTTGTGAATTTCAACGAAAATCAATTGTTGGATGAGAACAAGTAGGCAAAAAAAAAAAAAATTCCCCTAAAGTAACTTGAATTTTGATTTTGGATCGGACCATCCGATCAAAATTCAGATTAATTCCGTTCAAAATGGAATAAACGGGGTTCTTTTAATATTTGTACCAGAGCATATTGCACAATTTGAATCTAAACGCAAAATTCGAGTTACTTTGAAGATCTGAATTCCACACTTAAGAGATGTTTTTTTTTTTTTTTTTTATGGTTAAAGGCAACTGCCCACTTGAGAGATGTTGCCGTTTCAAATAAGGCTAGCTTGAACTATTCAAATAAGCAAGATAGCGCGATTAATTTATTCTCATAAAAAATAATTGACCTTGATGAGAAATCAGTTTTAACCTCCGTAAATTATAAATTATACTATTACTTTTACTACGATTTTAAATTCAAAATGAAATTCAACTTAAACCCTTTCTTTTAAACTTAGTATATGTCACATCCGACTCCGACAGACTTAATTAATTAATGTTCTTAATTAGATTTACACCTTCGCCAATTATGAGTAAATAAATACTTTCGCATTCCAACCAAGATACAAAGATTATAAAGCTAAACAGAATCGTATAAAGGTCCTTTCAATTTTAGCAGGTATAGGTGTAGTCATGACCGTTAAGGGAGTGGTCACTCAATGGATCTCCAAAAGGGTCAATGCAATGAGTCCGACACATGCTGAAGCTATTGCATTACTGGAAGGATACAAACTGCTGCATGCTCAGAATTGCTATGGGGGTACTGTATTTTCAGACTCGCTAGAGGTTGTGGACTCAGTAGGGCACAATCAACCAGTTATACATGATTGGAGGTCCTTCAAAGAAACTTGGGAAGCATGGCAGATGCAGAATCAAAGTCAGGGACAGTTCAAAAACATTCATTGCAGCAGGGAAGAAATGGAAATACAAGTAGCTCATAGGTTAGCCAATTTAGGTAGAATAGAGGGATGGCAAAAAATTGGGCAAGGGCATGGACTTACAATTTCCCAATTTCTGAGAAATGTAAGTGAAGGACTGATGTAAGGCCTACGGGTCATGAAAGATACCAGAAAAAAAAAAAAAAAAAAAAAAAGGGGTAGGAAATAGCATCAAGGACAGTTCAACAAACAGGTGCGTTAGAATTTAAAGACACATATACATGATGAGAACGGAGTAGGTCCGATGCCCATCGGACCTACTTTTAGGTTCAACGACATGATGACCGTCCGATCTAATTTAAGATATGTGTGCACGGAAATTAAAACAGATGTGCACGAATTTTAAGTATTCCACACGAATTTTAAAGCAAATAGACGGTGATTAAACCCATCGAACCAGAGTAGGTCCGATGCCCATCGGACCTACTCTCAAGTCATACATGATACACCGGGATTTTGCATTCCTGGAAAGCAGCTGCAAGCGGCGGTTTGTCTGTTATAGGTAATAGGTTCAATGATCTCGCTCTCTTAGGGCCTGTTCGGGCTTTTTACTGTTCACGTGGGAAAAAAAAATTCACTCTTGAGTGAATTTTTTTTTCCCATGTGAACAGTAATTTTCAGTTCAAATTTTTGTTAAACCCACACCCATACCCATTCCCTATGGGGCACCGAACAGGCCCTTATTGAATTGGTGCTGTGTGTAACTGTCAAGGTGATATGGCCCACGTTCATTTATTATCCAATTATGGAGCTGAGTGGTTCTTGAAACCTTGGTGCAGGACTGCTGGTTAATCACGCAAAGTACAATAGAAAGCGTTGAATTAGAAGGTCAGACAACAGTTCACACACCCACTACTTTTTCTATTAAATGCCAAATAAAATAACTTAAAATGCACGATAGCTTATCGTATGATATCTTTCGATTTTTTATTTTTACTTTTTGTAAAAAGAACAAAGATATGGAAAATAATTGACGCAACAAAATTTTATTAATTGAGAAGATAATCTATTACAAGTGCTTAAAAATTAAAAGATAATCTATCACTTTTTTCTTTTAGTTGACGCTCATTTGAGCCTGCAACTCTCATGTCGATGCTTGTAAGTATTGATACATCAATAAACAGCACTAAACAGTATTGGTTTCAAGTATTTACACACGAAAGTCTTATACCTTGCATATCAGTTTTTTGTATTGAAAAAATATTATATACACAACAGATAAAACATTCATACCAAACCTATTAAGAATATATACCTAACATATCAAATTTTCTGCCTACCAAATCAGATATTTCTATAAATATATATATATATAGAGAGAGTAACTAATATCAAAACGTTTGCACCAAGGTCCTCGTGCAACCAAGTCGTTTCAGATTTTCAAAGTCCAAACAGTCGATCCAAACCGTTAGATGTTCAATCTATATTAATATCTGCTTGGAGACCAAATTTTACATTTTTTGGAATTTTTTTACTATTTATTAAGCCACTTTGAAAATTGCTGATCACATGGTCCATAATTTGGTTGCACTGTTTTTACTGTTCACCAGGATCATCAATTTTCAAAGTGGCCTAATAAATAGTAAAAAAATTCCAAAAAATGTAAAATTTGGTCTCCAAGCAGATTTTAATATAGATTGAACATCTAACGGTTTGGATCGACCGTTTGGACTTTAAAAATCCAAAAACGACTTTGTTGCACGAGGGCCTTGGTGCAAACGTTTTGATATTAGCCACTATATATATATATATATATATATATATATGAAGTGTCTACGGTGCTATGCATAGCATAGAGGCCTTCGTGCTACGGCTCAATTTTTGAGTTTTCAAAATTCTAACGGTCGATCCAATTCGTTCAACATGATCTCCATATGAATTTGTACTTGCAAACCAAATTTTACATTTTTTAGAATTTTTTTACTATTTATTAAGCCACATTGAAAAAACAGTAATTTGTACACAACAGTAAAATCTTCTGGACCATTGGATCAGCAATTTTCAAAGTGGCTTAATAAATAGTAAAAAAATTCTAAAAAAGTAAAATTTGGTTTGCAAGTACATATTCATATGGAGATCATGTTGAACGGTTCAGATCGACCGTTAGGATTTTGAAAACTCAAAAATTGAGCCGTAACACGGAGGCCCTCTATGCTACGCGTAGCATATTAGCCAGATTATATATATATATATATATATATATATATATAGAGTACGGCTAACACGCTTCCTCTAGTATATCAACAATATGCTTCCGGCCTCCAAAATCTATCGAACGGGCTTCAAATGTCAAATCCAAACCGTTCAAACCAATCTCCTTACCGAGAGCTTCGTTTCCATATAAAAAAAAAATTATTTTTGAATTTATTTACTATCAAGTCAAGTGGTCAAAGAAATGAGCAAAATAGTGCATTAAAATGCGCACAAAATCCTTCATATTTTGACCGCTTGACTTGATGGTAAATAAATTCGAAAATTAATTTTTTTTATATGGAAACGAAGCTCTTATTAAGAACATTGGTTTGAACGGTTTGGATTTGTCGTTTGAAGCCCACTCGATAGATTTTGAAGACCGGAAGCATATTGTTGATATACTAGAGGAAGCACGTTAGCCGTACTCATATATATATAGAGAATGGCTAATATACAAACGTTTGTTCCTGGACTCAAGAACAAACGATTCGGTTCTCCAATTTTTAAAGTCCAAACAGTCGATCCAAACCATTAGATATTCAATCTATATTAAAATGTGCTTGGAGACCAAATTTTACATTTTTTGGAATTTTTTTACTATTTATTAAGCTGGTTTGAAAACCGCTGTTTTTCAATGCTGCAGAAATTTAATAAAAACAACAGTTTTCAAACCATCTTAATAAATAATAAAAAAAATTCCAGTAAAGATTGAAAGTAAAAGTTGGTCAAGTTGTTAGTGGCCTTGATTTTTTTTTTCAGTAAAGATTAAAAGTTAAGTCATCCCACTATTTAATATCTATAAGAATTTTTTCATTTGAATTTTGAACTTGCCACCTCTTACAGAAAGAGCATTGTTTTCGCCACTAAATTAAAGACTGATTCTCCAGTGTCATTGACTTTTAGTTGGAGAATTTTTTAGAAACTGAACACGGAAGACTAAAAAATTTCTCTTTAATTATACTATACGAGAATCCGCTTGCCTTCATAAATTTATGGAACTTTTTGCAATTAATACCATCATAATTAAAGCTTAAGATAATTTAATTAGAGGGCACATGCTGTATAGCCGGTGTTTGGTCCAGTGCAACCAACCGCCCATCCAGATGTCTAACCGCCGTTAAAAGTTTCCTGGTCCCGGTGCAACTAATCATTCTGTAGGAAAGAACCCACCCATTTGTAAACGCCGCCAGAAGTGCCTTTTGACCCCTGCTGTCGAATTTCTCGCTGTCAAACCGACATACACAACATTAGTCCCGGCCGATAGTCGCAACGCGTGAATCCGAACCAGACCAAACCGGATATAACCAAAACCGGACCGGACATATCTATTTAAAAAGGACGAAAACGCCGGATTCAGAGTTTAAAAGCCCCAAACTGCTTTGAAGGGTGTACTTTTGTCCCTTCCCCCTTCACTCCGTACCCCTCAACCTCAATCCTTCCCATGCTCCGACAGGCGACAGCAATTAATCTCTCAATTCTCGCCACCAGTTCAAACTCTCTCCTAAACCTCTGCTTTGAATCACCAATTCTCTTCCAATGGGGGATCCAAATCAAGATCACTTCTCCACTGCACCTCCATCCCCGATGATCATTTCCCCCAAAGCCAAGCTCAGCCTCGGCCTCAACAACTGCCATACCGGAGAACGCCAGAAACTCTTCGGCCACACAAACCCTAACGTCGGCATTTTGGACGAGCAAGTGCTCTCTCTAGTCTTCCGTCGCCTCAATTGGGACCCACAGACGGTCTGTTCTGCTGCATGTACCAGTCGCCGCATGAGAGCCGTGGCAGGTCGCATCCTTTTCTTCGAGCTCTGCCTGTCGCGGGCCCCACGGCTTGTCTCCTCCGTCCTGATCACACCCATCGGCGCACAGCCGTGTGGCGTTGCCGGTTCCTCGCCTCACGTTCCCGGCGGATGGCGGGCTCTGGCGAAATTGTTGCTATTCTGCTGTGGGTGTGAACCATCGAGGTTCTTTGAGTCATCGGATAAGACACCGGGACATTTTGCTCCCGTGTCGAGGTTTTCAAAAACTTCTGGGAAGAGTTTTCTGGTACGCAGATGCTGGGGGGATGTGCTTTATGTCAGTGATCCTTGTGAGCATGCGAACCCTGCCGGAGAAGAGGAGGATTTGGGGGTTTATAGGTACTTCTTTTCTATTTCTTGCTTTTTGACCCAATTATTGTTTGAAATGATGTATTCTTGCATAAATTGGTTTGACTTTTGTCTTTGGATGACAATTTCTGGTAATGGTGAAATTGAGAAGTTGCATTTCAGGAGTAAGGTTGGTTTTCCTAAATTGTATTCATCTTATAATGATAGACATTGAATAGTTTCCCATTTTACTTATTAAACAGATTAATGCCATCTATTAATGCAATACTTAACTTGTACAGTTGTACTGTTCCCTTTCTAAAGAGATTTCATAATTCAAGGAACTTGATCACCTACATTTATCCAATGCAGGGGAGTATTTGGTGGATTTATGCGGTCGCGCACTCGGGCATGCTTGATCGGGAAGAATATTCAACTGGAAGCACACATCCGGTGTCCGTACTGTGGTGCACGCGTTTGGAGCATGACGGCAGCCGGGCTTGTCCCAAAAAGCGCTTCGAGAAGGCTAGGCACTCATGAGGATAGCCTGGAGTATTTCGTTTGCGTAAACGGGCATTTACACGGCAGCTGCTGGCTCACTCGTCTCTCATCGAGTGACGCCGACGATGACGATGACGATGATGATGATGACGGCCGTGACGAGGACAGTGGTGCTGCTGATGAAACAGTGGCATGGTAAAATTGACTGTTCTCAAATTAGCTTCTAGATTTGGGTACCTTTCAATCCTGTGCACGGGTACCGGATTCAGTGCCTTGTTCCTAGATGAAGGCTGAGACCGATTCTCTGCTGTGAAAGGTGTAGCGAGTTACTGCAGCTGTTCAGGCTCCCTATGAAGATATTTCATAGACCTAAGCATTTTAATTAGGATGGAGTCTGTACGCTTGTGCAATTCGCTATACAAAGCGCTTTAGGGAGGTAAACACATGGATCGGATCAGTTTGCTCGGTCTATGCTCATAGAATCTGATTCCGAGTGTTCGGGTATTTCTGTTTTTTCTGTTATTTTAGTTTTTGTAATTTTCTTGTTTTGTGTGTTATGAGGTTATCTGTAGACAGTTTTGTTACTGTTAGTTATGAGGCAATCTGCAGGTTGTTTTGGAGTTAATAAAAGAGCATTGGTTATCTTGGTGGAATTTGTCAGTATATAATTTTCAACATCGAAATTTTAAAGACATAAAACTAAGAAATTTTGAAATTTTCGAAATGCATCTAAAAAATAATTATTACATTCGGAGGGAAACAAATCTGAAAGAATCACAGGATCCTGCTATTCCAAATCCACTCATTCAATTGTTTTGAGATTTGTGCATAGAAAACAACACGCTTTTGAAATTTGTGCATTCTAAAAAGTAAATGGGTCGATTTGGAACAGCAGGTCTGTGATTCTCAAAGAATCAGATTTATTTCCCATTCGGAGAGTCTTCCGAGAATTGTTGTTATTAATTAGTTTCTGATTGCACTACAGTGCAGTACAGGTCTGTCATGAACTGAAAAGAATATTCATGAATAAATTATAGATGTGAGATTTTGAATTAAAAAGCAGGCCGATTTGTGTTGGGGCTTGTTTGCACCGCATTTATTACGGGCCTTCGGCCTTGTGGAGTATATGTTAACTTGTTTTGAATTTTTTATTTGAATAAATTCTTGCATTCTGTTATCTGCAATTCTCATTTGCAGTTAAAAATATTATATCTAGTATATATATAATATGTTCATACATGTATCCACAAATCCTTCTACATGTTATAGAAAGTGGATCATATTTTCCTTTTACTAGAAATTATAAGAAAACCTCAATTTAAATACTTTCTTAAATAAGTAAAAATATATTTTTTAAGAGTTTTTATTCTTTGTAATATAAGATATAATACTTGCATCATTGAGTATTATACTTTTTAAAAATATATCAACACATTACACATCTAGGGTGCAAATTGTTGGATCATATATTCAACTTTGAGCATATATGTAATATATTTATGAATTGTATACTGTCATATATGATTGTTCTAATTAAGTGATTTAATATAAAATTAAAATATTTGACAATCTATGTATTCATTAAGACGTAGTCCATAAATGTGTAGAATAATACATGCAAAACTCATACATATTATGAGATTTGCAATTTAGAATAACCACTAAATGTGGAATAGGTTTTCATCTAAATCTAGATGTCTAATTTTGGATGTCTAAATATAGACGTCTAAAATTGGACATCTAAATCTGGTGCGCCAGATTTAGAGTTATCATGTATAAGAATTAGTCCCTATGGCACAAGACAACGAAAAACACAGATTCTGAAAATAAGTTATTCTCTATAAAAAAAATACAGATTTGTGTGTCTTTTCTTCTTCTTCCACCATCAAAAAATAGAGAGGAGAAGTCCATTAAGGAAATTGGAGACGATCTCTAAAGGGCCAAGTCTTGCTGTCTTGGATGATCTATTCCTACGACCATACGACAAAACAATAAGAAGGGCTTCTTGTCATTAGAGTCTAGTCTCACGACAGAGACGGTTGGAGATCTCTCAAAGGATCAAGTTATTTCATAAAAACATTCATGGAATCAGATATTATGTTCCGCACTTAAGATTTAAGTTTATGAGTCAACTTTAGCATAAGACGGTCTTAGGATTAAAGTGATGAACTGTTTCTCCTTCTTCAGAGTATAAGTGTTTGACCGTATAATTGTTTAACCTCCCAACACAAATAAGAACTGCAGATAAAAATTTTAGTTTCAAAAGAGTATAGGCGTTGCATCAATTATTTATTAATTAATTCATGTTATCATTTGTTTTATATGTTCGTAATATCTGAGAGCCGTAGAAAAACTTCTTCATCATTAAATCATCAATAATTAGAATAGATAAACAAATTGGATTAATAATTACAGAATGAAAGTAATACTTGGGTTAAGAGATAACCACCATCCAGAAGAAGAACTCAAAATTTCATAGTTTCATTCCATAAAATTTGATAGTTTCATTCTTTCATATAGAATGAACCTATGAAAGTAATACTTGGATAAGTTCGATTAAGATATTTGCGCGCTTCTTAGTTTATAATTACGTGCACCTTTTCCACCACGTGAGAAGAAAATATTTAAACATAAGAGCGCTCTTAATAATCTCCCTGTACGTTCTCCCAAAGAACAACAAAAGTATAGACACATACCATGCTTCCAAGATAGAATTACATCATAATCCCCATATTATAGTAATTATTCAACTTGTAAAGTATAAAAAATTATCACGTGGAAAAAGAATATTCTTTGTTTCTATCTTTATTAAATAAAATATTTTTTTTGTGTCTGAAATGTGGGCTAATTAAGAATATCTAGTTTTAATATAATTAATTGAGGTAATTAATTAAACAACAATAAAAACACAACGGATATTAAGCATTAAATATTCTATAGCTTCTTACCGTAGCTTCTATTGTGCAAAGTACTAAATTGTTAAAATGAAAATTGATAGCACCATGACAACAATAATTTCATAATCCAAGATTCTCAACATTATTTTTTGGCATTTATGTCGATATTTGACAATCACATTCCTTCTCAATTAAAAAATTAAATAGAAAAACAGAAATCACTTTTCGTAGTGTTAACACAACAGTTTTCAACAGGAAACCATGGTACCTGTATAACAACTATTCTGTCTTAATTTAAAATATGCTCTAATATCTGCAATTTAGCTTTACAATTTATTATTATTTTTTTATAATAATCTTGGTTTTATGACACGTGCGGTAAAAAGAAAAAAGAAAAAAAAAAAACCTTGAAGGGAAGAGGCGGCGGTTTGGAGCTGAGTGAACCGGTTCACTATCCGGTTTGAACTGCTGCGACCAGCACAGTAGACCGTAGAATATAAATTAAAACCTGACCGGAGTACCGGACTTGTCCGTTTGACTCGGCTGAGGTCAGGGACACGTGGACACGCGTCCATATCTAAGGATTTTTTTTAAAAACCGTAAATAAAAAAATGTTTTCTACGAAACCAACATGATGACCCCAAATTTTACAAAAACCATCAGAACCGAGATGCCAATTCGGTCCCAACGATTTTTTTTTCTCCGGACCGAATTGGCATCTCGGTCCCCATCTTTTTCACACAAAACAGAGGAGACTATGTGGCCACAAAACAGAGGAGACTATGTGGCCGATCGTGTGGCTGCCTCTGGACCGAAATGGCATTTCGGTCCAGAGAATTTTTTGGCCGGACCGAGTAGCCATTTCGGTCCCAAGAATTTTTTGGCCGGACCGAGTAGCCATTTCGGTCCCAAGAATTCCAGTGAATTTTTCGGCATTATTTTATTCTCTTTGTTATTATTTTATTATTTTAGCTGCCTCTGAACCGAGTAGCCATCTCGGTCCAGAAGTTCTCTGTCCAATAATATTCATTCTGCTATCTCCTCTCTCTTCATTATTTTTTTTCCAGACAGAGACACAGACAGAGAGCTTCTTCTTCCTTTCTGACACCTTCTTTCCGAGACCTTCTTCTTCCTCTCTTTCAGAGACCTTCATGCATCCAAATTACAGATCGGTTCCTGCATTGTGCCTCTAGCGTTCGTCTGAATACTGTAGTAAGTTTTTTTTTTCAATTATGATCGTATTTTTTGCTGTAAAATTGAAAATTATCAAAGGTTAATCGTGAAATTTTTTGTTCAGGAAATGTCTCAAGTATTAATAAATGTGTATCACAGACGCGAAATTACAGACGCACCGACCTGTACATTTCCTGTTACTAACTCAACTAGTCTTGATGAGCTAAGAAGACAGATATATGTTGGCATTCGGTTGCTCCCTAGCCGGTTCGATCTGACAATCAGCGCACGTTTGAACACGGCACCACCTGGCTCAGCAGAAAAATACCAGTTGTTCAACATAGACCACGAAGCGACTTGGTATATGGTGCTTGCGAATGCCACTCCGGTATTGAATTTTAAACTTCTTGAATTAGTGGTTGAGTCAGTACCAGTTGTTAGTCAGACCAATTATGACCCATACCCGGGTAGTGTACCCGGAACTAGCAGAGACATACCGGTGAATGACCCACCCATACATTGTGATGAAACCACCGAAATACCCCCTGTTGATTTGCATGATTATTTTGACCAGCTGAATAATGATACTGACTCAGAAACAAGCTCTGACCCTGATGACACGGTTGTCGGGGAAGAGGAAATGGCCGAAATTGAGGATCAGATTAGGATGGAAGAAGTAAGGAATGAGTGGCAATCGTCTATTCCTTTTATTAATCGGGGATTGCAGCATCCTTGTTCGGCATTTCATGACGATGTGCCGATGCCGTACAAGGATGAAGCATTTTTTGGTCATCCACCCAGAATCGACGGTCCATTTTCGGTGGGACAGATATTTGAATCCAAAGCTGATCTTAAATCGAAGTTGAATAAATATGCCATGGATAGTAACTTAGAAATACAACAAACCCAGACAAGTCGTAACAGATATGTGGTTGTATGTACAGTGGAGGGGTGTCCGTGGAGGGTATACGCAAAAACCACTGCGACGGGCAATTGGACAATTGCAACAAACCCATACGAGCACAATTGTTACAGTACTTCATGTACAGCAGACAGTCGTCAGATGACTGCCAGGATGATTGCAGATATAATCAAACCGGGTCTCAAGGAGGACCTGGAGATGTCAATAAAAGCATGTCGAATTGCAGTTAGGCAGGAGTACAAAACGGTTGAGCCTTCATACAGCAAGATTTGGAGAGGGAGGGAGCTGGCTATTGCCGATTTATTTGGTTCTTGGGAGAAAGCTTACGAACTGCTACCTTCTATGCTCGGTGCAATCCAGAGGTCTAACCCAGGTACAAGATACAGAATTGATCACAGACCATCTAGCACGTTGGGCGAACATACTTTCATCCGTGTGGCATGGGCTTTCGGTCCATGCATTCAATCATAAAGCGGTCCTTCAACCATTTTAGTCTCATATGGTATTTGGATCTCCTAACTTCGCCATTGTCGGCCACCTTTGAATAAAAAAATTCATCATCACTGTCTTCATTGCCGTCATAGACCTCATGCCCTAGGCACTCTTCGATCAGTAGTGACCAATTATCATCTGTATGTCCAGCAATTGCCTTCCCTGTAAACATAGATGTTAGAGATAAAGATATACTCGATACTTACAATACAATTTAATACACTACAATACGCTAAAAAAAATATACATTACTCTAAATATTTATACAATTTATTTGCACTAAATATTAATAGGATTTATTTACACTAAATTACTCTAAATATTTACACTAAATTACTCTAAATATTAATAGGATTTATTTACACTAAATTAATTTATTCCTAAATTAATTTATTCCTAAATTTATTTACACTAAATTAATTTATTCCTAAATTTATTTACACTAAATTAATTTATTCCTAAATTTATTTACACTAAATTAATTTATTCCTAAATTTATTTACACTACATTTATTTACACTAAATTACCTGCACTAAATATAAATTACTCACAAAAGTATAAATTAGTAAGAAAAAATATTTTACCTTGAACAGGCAAGCCCCACAGACAGCTGACATCTTCCAGTGTCACTGTGCACTCCCCCACCGGAAGATGAAAACTATTCGTCTCGGGCCTCCACCTCTCGACGAGCGCAGTGATCAACGCTTTATCAATCTGACAATGCGTCACATCCTTCATCTGGTACAGGCCTAAATAAATCAAACCTTCTTTCATTCGAGGCTGGTAATGAATGGCCATTTGCCGAGGACCAGGACGCAGTGGACGATCCGGCTGGAACGATAATTTCATGCAGAATAATGTAAAGAACAAAAATTAATTTAAACTTCCAAGTTTATTTTGAAATTTAAAACCAACACGATATTAAACAAATACCGTTGTATTCACCAACGATATCTTGTGTTGCTCAGGAGGCAATTGCAACAAGCGTTGTTCAGCAGCCATTTTGCCCTACAATATAAATAAAATTACAACATAAAAAAACTCCAGTTAGTTAACAAATCAAAAATTCCTTTAGCTAATTTACTCTACATACAAAATTAAAAAAACCTACAATTAGTTAAATTATACTAAAAAAAGCCTAAATTACACTAAAAAAAGCCTAAATTATTCTACATTTATTTTAAAAAAAAACTATGACCAAGATTACTCTACATGCAAACCAAATCATTATACAATTACTAAACACTATATACAATAAATTTATACACTAAATTACTCTAAATATTTATAAAATTTATTTACACTAAATATTTATACAATTTTTATACAACTTACTTACACTAAATATTTATTCACACTAAATTTATTTGCACTAAAAAATTATACATTTTATATACAATTTATTTACACTTAAATTTATTTACACTAAATTTATTTACACTTAAATTTATTTACACTAAATTTATTTACACTAAATTACTCTAAATTACTCTAAATTACTCTAATTACTTTAACTACTTATACATTTTATTTATACTACAATACATTAAAATACACTACAATCACTAAATAAATAACACTAAAATAAACTAATTTACACTACAATACACTAAAATAAACTAATTAACACTACATACAAACTAAACTAAATAATTTTACAAAAAAAATTAAAATTCGGATTTTTTTCCTAAATTAAAAATTCACACTATAATACATTAAATTAAACTACAATACACTACAAAAAACTAATTTATTTTATAACTAAACTAAATAATTATAAATTTCGGATATTTTTTTCAAAAAATAAATTTAATCACGTACCCAATGAAACTTGTAGATCTGAAGCTTTTCTTGTTCTTCTCTCAAAATTATATTCAAATATGTAATTAGAATAAAAAATGGCTGAGAATTTGAGGGGTTAAAATTAAATTTTTTGGGTTTGGTTTCGGGTAGAGAAAGAGGAAGAAGCTCTCGGGGAAGAAGGAGAATGGGAGAAAGAAGAAGGGAGTTGGCGTTTGGGGCCCGAGCAAAGAAAAGATTGGGACCGAGTTGGCTTCTCGGTCCGGAGGAAAAAAAGAATGGGACCGAGTTGGCTACTCGGTCCGGTGGGAAATTTTATCCGGACCGAAATGCCAATTCGGTCCGGAAGTTTTGGGGATTTTCTGTGGCGTAACTCGCGCCAGTATTGAAAATAAATTGGGACCGAGATGCCAATTCGGTCCGGAGAAAAAAAATTCTTGGGACCGAATTGGCATCTCGGTTCTGATGGTTTTTGTAAAATTTGGGGTCATCATGTTGGTTTCGTAGAAAACATTTTTCTATTTACGGTTTTTAAAAATAATCCCATATCTAAAGCGATCACTGCTGTCTATAACCTTGGATTGCGCTTTGATCTGACACGTGTATACTTGCTCTGCTGGTCGACGCGTACATCTGACACGTGTACACGTGTATACTTGCGTTCATCTCTTTCCAAGATTCCAAGTCAATGTATTAAGGTCAAATTAATTAGATAATTTAGATTGTATAATTTTAATTTTTCAGAGTTTCCGGACTTTTTAGATATAACGTCATTGTTGCCGAACTACAGAATACTACGTCATCTAATTAAGTTTGAGAAATTGCGAAGGTTTACAATTTTTTAATCATTAGGTAAAAGTTTAAAAATACCAAATGATTTACAATATAATTCATTGAATTTTGAACATTCGACATTTATTTGCTACATACGACCTTTCACTTAAATGTCTTAACGTTTTATATTTGTTGTCTAGAAGAGTATCTCACATTATTTTAGTTAACAAAAAAGGAAAACATAAATATGAAAACCTATCATACTTTAAAATTTGATGTTCCAATTATCTTATTGACTTCTGCATTACAGTGTATTAATATGCAAATGTGATATTAGTGGTGCGTTTGGATGAAACACGGAAGAAACACGGGATTAATGGCTTATTTATGAATAATGTTCCAAGAAGTATATATATATCCGTTACCACTTCAAGTACGAAAAACATTATTCATAAACTAACGGACGTAAATTTATATTCTTATCCCATACTCTGTATTGTAGGGATACAAAGGAGAAAGAGACACTGACACGTTGGTACTTTTTTTTTTTATTAATACAGACATGTTGGTACTTGGTACGCAAACCAATTTGTGCTTCCTAAAAACAAACGTCTTTTATTTTAGGCGTCACTTCAGGTGCCTTGAAGGAGGAGCGGTGACAGAAACGTGGCGATTCATCGCCTCCTGTTTTCCACAAATATTACGCTTTTGAGGCTTCAAACCTATGGAGTTACGTGGCAATTTTCAGATGGAATAAAGGACACGTGTCGAGTGGTGTTCAACAAAATCGGGTTTATTTGGTCATCAACCTAACTACAGCAATAATAATAAACCAATAATAGATTTATAACTATTTTCATGTTTGATTGTGGAGGAGGAGATGGAGTAAATCTTTACTTTATGTTTAAGGAGTTAAACGAGAAGTAAAATAAAAGTAAGATAGAGTAAGAGATGAGTTAATCCGGAGTAAGTTACTTCACCTCTCTAGATGAATTAATTTATTATACACTTATTTCATCTGTAGGGCTCACTATCATGGACATGGGTTTATTTCTCAACATCTTATTCTTTCATATAAATTAATTTAACCTATGACTTGAGTTACTAAATGAGATGTAAAATTTGAAGAGTAAGATGGAGTAACCAATTTAATCTTCGTTAACTTTACTCCATAATCAAACATGACTCTTGTGTCAAATGTGATTAGCTCTTAATTTTGTTTGTCATTTTTACTTTAGAATAGAGGTGGAATTCATTTTCAATTTATTAAAACCAGCATTTTCATGAGAGGAACTTTTTTTCTTTACTTATGCAACTTTTTATTTACAAAGTATTTTATTATGTTAATTTTCTGCATTTGTGATGACTTGATTGTTACACAATTTTAATATTATTTTTGTAAAATAAATCTTCTATACTATTTGAAAAAAGAAAGAAAGAAGGCTGGTATTTAGAATCATCACAATATAATAATTTTGTCAATCTAAATTTAGTTGTTCATGTCCTGATTTTGTGTTAAATGAAAAACTTCAAATCTTTGAGATTCAACAACAAAGTAGAGAGAAACTTTGATCTTGTGACATTATTATTTACGTTCTTGTTTTTCAGTAAGCTTGCATTGCTGCGAGTTCTTTTAGTTCATATTTTCGTATGTTATTTTATTGAACATTTTTATTCTTTCGTCACTTTAGCAAACCTATTTATTCATCGAGGAAATTTATTTTGACCGAATAAAAGTATTAAAATTTAATTTGTTTTGGTTCTATTGTTTGTGGGCACTTTTAATTAGTTTCTACGGTTATGATTTTATAAAATCAAATGAACTTTTAATTATTTATATTTAATTTGATTTGGACTTGACTGATTGGACACTCCTTTATGTGTAAATATGTAGTCTGTTAGTGCAATTTGAAGAAGTTGGATGTGATTAATATTTAATTCGGTTTGAATCGATTTTATAAACTAAACATGACTATAGTTGTTACTTTTTTAATTCAATTAGAACCGAATCGATCGATTAAACACTTCTACACGTGTCGACACGTGTAATTCGGTTTGATTTGAAGGAGTTGGATGTGATTAATATTTAATTCGGTTTGAATTGAATCTTCATACACGTGTCGATATCTAACTTTCCAGTGTGATTTTATAAACTAAACATGATTGTATTTGTTAATTTTTTAATTCAATTAGAACCGAATCGATCGATTAAACACTTCTACACGTGTAATTCGGTTTGATTTGAAGGAGTTGGATGTGATTAATATTTAATTCGGTTTGAATTGAATCTTCATACACGTGTCGATATCTAACCTTCCAGTGTGATTTTATAAACTAAACATGACAGTAGTTGTTAATTTTTTAATTCAATTAGAACCGAATTAATCGATTAAACACTTCTACACGTGTCGACTTCTGACTCTCCAATACAATTTGATGGGTAATTGTAGTTCGGAGAGGGGGTTTTTGGGTCATGACAGCCTTACATGTGTTCTCTATAAATTATCTACTAATTATTTTACATCGGATTGCGTTAACAACTTCATAGGTGAAAAGTTGATTTTTTTTAGTCTTTTTTCTCGTGCTGGTTTTGTTATTGTCTTTACGCCCGGCCCGTGTTTTATATATCTTAATTCATTTTTTTTTCACCACGTGGTCAGAAAGTATTCAACATAAGAGCTCTCTTAATAATCTCCCTGTACGTTCTCCTAAAGAAGAACAAAGATAGACACATTCCATGCCATCAAGAGAAATCCCCACCCCATAGAAAAAAAAAATTAAAAATAATAATAATTTTATAATAATAATAATAACAATAATAATAAAAATTCCCTGAGGTAATAAGTTAAGTGATGTCTTAATTCATGTACATCATTTAGGAAAGTCTATAAAATACGCGTAAGATAATTTTAGTAGCATATGTATCCAAAACATATTAAAAAAATAATAATAACTTTTGATTTAGTGATAAAAGGCAACATTCTCAATGTGAGAGGGTCATGAATTTGAAATATGGACGAGATCCTTTATAGATATTGAAACTTAAAAGGCTAAGCCTTTATCTTTTTCTTAAAAAACATAAAAAAAAAGTGTATGAAAAGCTATTTGCAAATGGCATATAAATAATGCATATTATAAAATTAAAATAATAATACATATTTTAATAATTAAAAAAAATATTACGACAGTTTTAATTGTTATGACACGTCATTGACATACTCTTTATAAAATGTGTGTAGTTACCCAATAATAACGCCGTAAATAATAATTTTTAACAAAGAGCTAAAAATGATGAATATGAATGAAACTTATTTGGGATCGACTAACAGTTCCCCCATTCAATTCCCTAAACGTCTCCCCCGCTAACTAACGGTCAAAGTACAACTGTCAGACATCTATTCAACTGTCAGACAAAGGAAATAAAATTGAAAGTATGAATACCTACCCAATGAAGTATTCATACCTATCCAATGAAGTATTCATACCTACTCAATGAAGTATTCATCACTAAAATTTGTCAAACATCTATTCAACTGGAGACCATTACTTTTCGGGGCCAGTAACTGTCAGACTGAATTGGGGACCACAACCAAAAAGTCACGTGGATCACACCACCAGTGCTACATTCATTGATTAAATTAATTCACATACAAAATGGAAAGTATGAATACCTAAGACATCAAGTATTCATATATAATTCGAGTATGGCTAATTTGCTGCTGGCAGCATTTCAGCCAAGTGCTGCCAGCAGCAAATCTGCCATTCTGACGTTAAAACAACCGATCCGAACCGTTCAACATGTTCTAAATATTGAAATGTGCTTGGAGACCAAATTTTACATTTTTTGGAATTTTTTTACTATTTATTAAGCCACTTTGAAAATTCCAGATCCGGGTGAACAGTAAAAACAGTCTGGACCATATGATCTGGAATTTTCAAAGTGGCTTAATAAATAGTAACAAAATTCCAAAAAATGTAAAATTTGGTCTCCAAGCACATTTCAATATTTAGAACATGTTGAACGGTTCGGATCGATTGTTTGAACGTCAGAATGGCAGATTTGCTGCTGGCAGCACTTGGCCGAAATGCTGCCAGCAGCAAATTAGCCATACTCATATAATTCATCAAGTATTCCTATCTAAGATATCAAGTATTTGCAAAAAAAACTGGATACGTCACTTACTCATCTTTTACACGTTTTTCAAGGAGGTTTTTTTTTTCTCCGTTCAATCTAATCAATATTTCTGACGATCTATGAGGAATTTTGCAAATCTAAAACCACGAACGTGTTTTACACAATTTTTTCTTTCAAATGAGATCCATGAGGACATACTTTTACATGTTTTTTAAGATATCAAATATTCATATATGGAAAGTATTCATATAGATATCAAATATTCATACCTAAGATATCAAATATTCATATATAATTCATCAAATATTCATACCTAAGATATTAAGTATTTAAAGAAAAAACTAGACTCATCAAATATTCATATATGGAAAGTATTCATACAAAATGGAAAATATTCATACCTAAGATATCAAATATTCATATATAATTCATCAAGTATTTATACCTAAGATATCAAGTATTTAAAGAAAAAATTGGACTCATCTTTTACACGTTTTTCAAGGTGATTTAATGATTGACAAAATTAGTTAGAATGGGGGGACGTTTAGGAGACTGGAGTGCGGGGGACAACATCTTTACTCTTTATTTTATTGTCTGTTGTTTCTCTTGTGGGGCCACCGGCCACGCATTGGACTTTAGGTTAACAATAAATGCTTGAAATATCACGTGGGGAAAAAGGTACATATAATTATTAATTAAGAAGCACCAAAAGTATCTTACACAAGTATTATTTCTTTTTACCTACGGGTTTCTATTTCTATTTCTCTGTAGGATTCAAATTCAATGTGTAAAGATTAAAGAGTACCGACATTTAGGGTGGTGTGCAATTTAAGTACCGACATTTAGGTACGCAAACCAATTTGTGCCTCCTAAAATACCAACGGCTTTTTAGGAAACGTGGCGATTCCGCCTACTATATTCAGAAAACAACCCTTTTCAGGCTCAAAATATTTCATGGGATATGTCATATGTGGCACTTTCCAGTTGGATGAAAGGACACATGGCTAGAGGTGATCAAACGGCTGTATTAGATTAATAACTCTTGTTAGAGCATCTCCATTCCAGCAAACGTTTAGCAATTAATTTGAACCACGTTATTGAGTTTAGCAATTAAAAAAATTCATAATTTCTAAATCAATCCATCTCAGAAATTTAATTACAGTTGCTTTTAAAACAAATTAGTTAATTTAAAAAATATGGTACATCTCAGCAATTATATTAGCAATTAACACATTAGATTAGCAATTTAAAAGAAATCACCGTTGTAGATGCTCTAAAGAGTTGCTCTTAAAGTAAACTTGCTAATTTAAAAATTGTGGTACATCCTAGCAATTATATTAGCAATTAACATATCAGATTAGCAATTTAAAAGAAATCACCGTTGTAGATGCTCTTAGTCTTCGAGCGCCTCGTGAACAGATGATTTTTTTTTTCCATTTAAAAAAAAAACACCACTTTTTTTTGTAAAAAAAATTAACAGCTGCGCAATCAGCTATAATCTGCACAACCATATTTAAAAAAAAATGACATACAATATAGATGCGGGCGTACAATATTGATGGGAAGAAACTGAGTTCCCTATTTGTAAATTATCGATTTTTTTTTTTTTTTGCCTTTGTTATGTCATTTGTGATTAATTTTTATATTCTATTTGTAATTTTTCGTTAAAATAACTAGAGGATGGATTACATTTTCTCAATTTACTCTAGTATTTTCATGAGAGGAATTTTCTTTGTAATTTTTATTTGGTAAATATTTTATTTTATTTTTCCCTCGCCGTACTGAAAAGAAGTATTTGTGATGACTGATTGTTAAAGATAATTTTAAAATTTTCTGGTAAAATGAATTCTTTCATATTATTTGAAAATGAAAGATGACTGGTACCAAAAATCATCACAATATAATAATTTTGACAATTTTGTCGAGCTAAATTTATTTGCTCGATCATATTTCTTTTGTTTCGGAAATTCGGTTTAACCGAATACAGTGATTAAAACTTCGGATATTTTGGTTCGGTTTATTATTTGGTTAATAACTTTTTTCAGTTGGTACGATTATAATTTTATAAAATCAAATAAAACTCTAATTATCAATAGCGAGGGGCAGAGTCAGACTTTCAAGCTATGAGGATTATATGTGAATGGAAGTCATTTTTACATTATTCATATCATTTTACTCTAAATTATATAGAAATTATGTATAATATAAAAGTTTGAAAAAAATAGAGGTAAATTGACACTCCTACGCATGTGGACCAAACAATTGGACACTCCTACGCATGTGGACATCTTATCTGTCACTGTGGTTAATATTTAATTTAGTTTGAATCGAATCTTTTGACACGTGTCGACGTCTAACCTCTAATGTGATTTAATAAAATCAAACATAACTTTAGTTGGCATATTTAATTCGGTTTGAACCGAATCAATCAATTAAACACTTCTACACATGTCAACGTCTAACCTTTCAGTGTAATTTTATAAAACCAAACAAAACTTTAGTTGTTAATGTTTAACTCGGTTTCAACTGAATTGATCGATTAAGCACTTCTACACATGTCGACGTCTAATATTCCAGTGTGATTTTATAAACACAAACAATATCTTAATTATTAATATTTAATTCGTTTTGAATTGAATAAATCGATTAAATACTTCCACACTTGTGAACGACTGATGCTCCTGTTAAAATGCATACTAATTATTTGTTATTTTCCCAAATTAATTTATTAGTATGCATTTCATTGGATGGCGTATAACAACTTTGAGTCACACTTAAAAGCTGCGAGGTCTAGATAATTTATTAATTTAAGGTGGAGTTAGGAAATTATATAGGGTGGTGTGCAACATATAATTATTAATTAAGAAGCACCAAAAGTATCTTACACAAGTATTATTTCTTTTTACCTACGGGTTTCTATTTCTTTTTCTATGTAGGATTCAAATTCAATGTGTAAAGATTAAAGAGTAGAAAGGTTTCTTTTCCGTTACGGAGAAAGAGACGGAGGTAAATTTAATACATGCCTTGAGCACCTGCAAGCTTGGATATTGTCACATTTTTTTTAAACTTTTATTCGAGACAACTGACAAACATCACCCGAGCTTTTCAATTTTTATGTTGTCAATAATCAGCTTTCAATTAAAATTTTCCATTTATTTCAATTAACATTGTTAAATACTTAATAACAATGACTAAAAATAATCATAAATTTGTTATTATTGGTTTCAGTTCAAAATAAGAACGATAAACTTCAATCCAATTTGTTTCTCTTCTACTTATCGATAATGAAGATTTTTTTTTTGTGGTGTTTTCAGATATTATGAACATGTGCAACAAATGAAAATAAAATGAAAGAAGAAATGATATATAATGTAATGATAAAAACGCATTTAGTATGAATACAACATACTCAATGCATTACTAGAGGTTTATGATGCATAATAATGTATCTGTACTTTCAAAATTGATTTAATAAATATATGTGCATGTATTTATTTGGAGTATAACTGCAAGTTTTTAAGAATTCACTTGAAACGAGTCTATAATAAATAAATAAATTTTTTATGATGCATACAACATGCATGTAAATGCAAAATATAATAAATATTTGTTTATGTATTAGGTTATATCTAAAGTATAATTGACAGTTTTGATAATTTAATAACTTGAAATGAGTCCTTAAATTAATAAGAATATATGTCAAATACATACAACATGCTGTAAATGTATGTTATTTGTTTCCTAACTACAGACTATTAGGACATCTAATTAAAATTTAAAGATTGCACAAAGTTTTCAGTTTTTTTTCAAGCATTACGATAAAAGTTAAAATTATTCAAATCATCTTCAATATATGAACATGCATTGTTTTTTCAAACATATGATATTTCTCTATATATAGAGAGAGTAGTGTCTTAATTTTTTTTTGAGTTAAAGGACTCTGGTACTGTCCAATATCTTTTATATGCTATTTTTGAGGATTGAACTTGCGTTTTTCTATTGAAAGACGATGGCTCTTGAAACTGCACTAAGTATGCGGTTCTATGATATTGCATATGTTAAGAAACAAGGGCTCTTATGTGAGAAATATGTTAATCTGAAGATCAGAGATTATGATATACTACTTTTATACAAGAGGCCTCATAGTAAGAAATATATATAATTATAAGATAATACTTTTTTGTAGATAAAACTTATTCTCTTCTGAAAACTAAGGAATTGGTAAATATGCAACTTGATTAATTCTTTCATAGTAAGAAATATATATAATTATAATAATCTGTCATTATATGTGTAAAGGTCAAAATATTTTATGTTGCGAATATTTTCATCGATAAAGCGATATCTTCTGAAAAAAGTATTTTCTGTTGGCTTAAACTTGATGATAGTCAAACTCTTTTTTTTTAGGATGGTGAGTCTTGAAGTATCCAAATTCCAAAGTAATTATGTACGCAAACCAATTTGTTCAAACCAATTTAAGTACCGACATTTGGGTACGCAAACCAATTTGTGCCTCCTAAAAAACCAACGGCTTTTTAGGAAACGTGGCGATTCCGCCTACTATGTATATTAAGAAAACACCCCTTTGAGGCTCAAAATATTTCATGGGATATGTGGCACTTTCCAGTTGGATGAAAGGACACATGGCTAGCTAGAGGTGATCAAACGGATCGGGTTTTATTTCATAATTTGATCTTCAACCTAATAACTATAGCTGTATTAGATTAATAACTCTTGTGAGTCTTCGAGTGCCTCGTGAACAGCCGATTTTTTTTCCACTTTTTTTTGTAAAAAAAATTAACAGCTGCGCAATCAGCTATAATCTGCACAGCCATATTTAAAAAGAAAATGACATACAATATAGATGCGGGGGTACAATATTGATGCGAAGAAACTGAGTTCCCTATTTATTAATTACCGAATTTTTGTTTGCCTTTGTTATGTCATTTGTGATTAATTACATTTTCTCAATTTACTCTAGTATTTTCATGAGAGGAATTTTCTTTTTCTTTACTTGTGTAATTTTTATTTTGTAAATATTTTATTTTATTTTTCTCTCGCCGTACTGAAAAGAAGTATTTCTGATGACTGATTGTTAAAGATAATTTCAAAAATTTCCTATAAAATGAATTCTTTCATACTATTTGAAAATGAAAGATGAATGGTACCAAAAATCATCACAATATAATAATTTTGACAATTTTGTCGAGCTAAATTTATTTGCTCGATCATATTTCTTTTGTTTCGGAAATTCGGTTTAACCGAATACAGTGATTAAAACTTCGGATATTTTGGTTCGGTTTATTATTTAGTTAATAACTTTTTTCAGTTGGTACGATTATAATTTTATAAAATCAAATAAAACTCTAATTATCAATAGCGAGGGGCAGAGTCAGACTTTCAAGCTATGAGGGTTATATGTGAATGGAAGTCAATTTTACATTATTCATATTATTTTACTCTAAATTATATAGAAATTATGTATAAATATAGAAGTTTGAAAAAAATAGAGGTAAATTGACACTCCTAGGCATGTGGACCAAATCAATTGGACACTCCTACGCTTGTGGACATCTTATCCGTCACTACGATTTGACGGGTTGAATGTGGTTAATATTTAATTTAGTTTGAATCGAATCTTTTGACACATGTCGACGTCTAACCTCTAATGTGATTTAACAAAATCAAACATAACTTTAGTTGGCATATTTAATTCGGTTTGAACTGAATCAATCAATTAAACACTTCTACACGTGTTGACGTCTAACCTTTCAGTGTAATTTTATAAAACCAAACAAAACTTTAGTTGTTAATGTTTAACTCGGTTTCAACTGAATTGATCAATTAAGCACTTCTACACATGTCGACGTCTAATATTCTAGTGTGATTTTAATTATAAACGCAAACAATATCGTAATTATTAATATTTAATTCGTTTTGAATTGAATAAATCGATTAAATACTTCCACACTTGTGAACGACTGATGCTCCGGTTAAAATGCATATTAATTAGTTGTTATTTTCCCAAATTAATTTATTATTTTCCCAAATTAATAATTAGTATGCATTTCATTGGATCGCGTTAACAACTTTGAGTCACACTTAATTAAAAGCTGCGAGGTCTAGATAATTTATTAATTTAAGGTGGAGTTAGGAAATTATATAGGGTGGTGTGCAACATTTATTCTGACAACCTTGATAATATTTTGTAAATCAAACAAAAATAAATTAAAAAAAGGATTTACAGACATGGTTTTTCTTAATAATTAACATTTTAAATACAATATAAATATCATTTAATGTTTAACAAATGCCGTTAAATATTTTATTGTCAAGATCGCCAAATTAAATTGTTGTCAATAAATTACCAGCCAATTATATAATGAATCTATTGTTGTAGGTATAGATAGAGAAATATTCGGTGAATATGTATATTATTGAAATAAAGTAGATGAATCCAATTTATAGTTCAGATATTGCGTCGTCTTTTTGTTTTTAAATTTTATTCAATTCGCTACAATTGACAAACATCACCCGAGCTTTTAGTTTTTGACATTTTATGTTGTCAACAATCTGCTTTTTTTATCATTTAATATAATCAACTTTGTTAATTAATCATTCAATAAAAATGACTAAAATACTCATCATTTTTATTGAATAATTAATGATGCTAACAACATATAACCCCATAATTAAAATTTCGTAGTCATTCTTCATGTTCAATGCTAATTACTCGTTCATCTTTATTCTCCATATTTATCTCTACCAATGTTCTAAATAGCGTGCTATAGCGTTTTCAGATCAAAAAAGCTATGACGCTATGGCCATATAGCGGCGCTATATGGCCATAGCGCCGTTTTTTCAGCCGTTCCGCTATGACGCGATAAATGCTATTTAAACCTTTGATCTCTACCGATGAGCTCATTTATTAGTATTTCTATGCTCGTCTAAAAGTACGTCGAATATTTTTAAGGTGTTATAAAAAAATTAAGATAATTTTTTTTGTATTATGTTGTAGAAATTCTCACTGGATTAATGTGTTGTTATCTATTATATTAAGTTTCTAGTAGGTCGAAAAAAAATGTCTTTAAATCAGTCTTATGAAAAAATTTCAGATTAAATTTGTATTGTTAAAATTAAACTTCTCTTAAAAAAATAGTGATGTAGCTTAAAACCTTTTTTGCACTTCATATTGTCAACTACAACTAGAAAACACACTGTGAGCTGATTAATGAAGTACCCAGGTTTTCTATTTATTATTATAGACAAGAAACCATCTCATTATTCTCTTCTTGAAAACAAAGAAATTAGTTAATAAGCAATTTGATTAGTTAATAAGCAGATTGATATGTAATACATATTAATGTTTTCAAAGTTCAAACAGTCAATTTGAACCGTTCAACATAATTTTCATATAAAAATATACTTACAAATTCTATTTAGAAAGATAAAAAAATCAACACTTTTGAATGATCTATAATAATTATATCAAGTGAATTTCTATTTATCTAAAAAATAGTAAAAGAATATAAAATTTGAACTACGAAATCTGATTTTTCTTAAAACAAAATTAATATATAAATACAATTTCATAAAAAATTATATTAAATGGTTCAGATCAATTATATAAACTCTGAATATAAAAGTATTAATTTACAGTACAAATCAATATGCATTACACACAGTAACATAGATGTCTCGTATTGTTATCCCTTTCCTTATATTATACGGATACAACGTAGAAGAGCAGAGAGACTTCTCGTCCTGTAGGTATAAGGTACCGACATGTTGGCGCTTGGTCCGCAAACCAATCTGTGCTCCCTAAAAACAAACGGCTTAGGCGTCAGGTGCCTTGAAGGAGGACCGGTGACAGAAACGTGGCGATTCCTCGCCTACTATATTCCCCAAAATTTACGCTTTTAAGGCTCAAAATATCCCCTGGATATATACGTGGCAGTTTTTAAATGGATCAAATGACACGTGTCGAGTGGTGTTCAATTGAATGGGGTTTATTTGGAACCCATATCCTCCCAGGTACCTGAAAAGGGAATCTTTTACAGTGAGCTATTTACGGTTTGAGATTAACTCTCAGCCGGTTTGGGATTCGGGCTAATGCACGGGGCAGTATTGTTTGGCTTTGAGATGCGTGCCAAGTTAAAAAGATTTCCTTTGCACGGGGCAGATCTAGTAATTGTAAAAGATTCCCTTTTCAGGTACCTGGGAGGATGTGAATTCGTTTATTTGGTCGTCAACCCAACTAAAAAATAATAATAGATTAATAACTCTTTTGAGTCTTCGAGTGCCTCATCAGCAGGTCCCAAGAAGAAAGAAAGAAAGAAAATTGATTATTCTCCTTGTGTCATTATTTATAAAGTATGTACGGAAAATTATATTGTTATCCCTATATGGAAAAAAAGACTTCTGGCGGTACCGACATGTTGGTAGTTAATTGGTACGCAAGCCAATGTGTGCTTCCTCAAAACAAACGGCTTTTATTTTAGGCGTCACGTGTCTTCGTGTATAAAAAAGCAGATCATTGTAACTCGCGTATGAAAAAGTTGAACAGTTAGGACAGGGTCATGATATTCCTTGAGAATAACAGCAGATGTATTTCCAGAAAAAACAGACCCCAATTACTGAGGACAAGTGGATAATTTGAAAAGACACGAGTCTTCGAGTGCCTTGTGACCAGCTCCCAAATAGAAAGATAAAAAACATAAAAAGAAACAGCCTTAGAAAATAAAAAAGAGTAAGACTTTGGACCTTCCATGCTGATTTAAAAACGTATCGTATAAGTTTTAAATTTCAATCTAAGTTCAATAAATTAGTTATATAATGAATTTGCAGAATACTCACTTTTACTATTTTTGAATTTATTTTACTATTTTTTATAATTTATGAAAGATGACAAAAATGACTTAAAAATAAAAGAAAATTGCCAATATTTTAGACCATTTTTTGTCACCTTTCATAAATCATAAAAAATAGTAAAAATTAGTATTTTACAATTTCATTATATAACCAATTTACTGAGCTACTTAGATCGAAGTTTGAAGTTTATACGATAGATTTTTGAAACAATAGGAAGGAAGATTTTATGCCTATGTTACCCCGATACTTCATCTTAGGCCCCGTATCCGTATCGGGTGCGTATCGGATACGGATACGCACCCGATACGGCTCCGATACGCCAGCTGGCGTATCAGAGTACGTGGCGTATCGTACCCTATTCGATACGGTATCGGATATGGTTTTTAAGATCTGATACGGCAGGGATACAGACAGACGGGATACGTTTCAATTTTTTTAGGTTTTGAACTTTTAGCTTCTCTCCGCTCTCTCTCTCTCGCGCAGGGATACGGCAGGGACGCGCAGCCAAAAAAATTAAAAAGTTAAAAACCATCCGCTCTCTCTCTCTCGCGGTGCTCTATAAGCTTGCAATCCGCCCGGCGGCCGGCGCTCCCGTCCGTATCCCGGCACCATGCACTGCGAAATCCTTTGATGAAGAAATCCCAAATCAGTAATTTTCGCCTTTGATTACTTCGAAATCCTTTTTTTATTAGAAGAAATCCCAAATCAGTAATTTTCGCCTCACCTTACCACGGAACCATGCACTGCGAAATCCTTTGATGGAGCTCTTTGATTCAACTATCTGACCAGATTCAAATGGTATATGATTCTTCATGTCCGTTATAATCGATTAAGTTATTCGATCTGCATTACCAGTAAATACCCAACTAAGCAAAAAAAACAACCATTTCACTGAATTAAGCATGACAGCAGTACACAGCGGTAAAGGTAATTTGAGGTCAACATCCAGACTACCAAGTGCGATAATTGCATATATTATTGTAATGTCTCTGTGTAGGGTTTCGGGTAGATTATTAGTGCAACAATTCGAATCATTTTAGTATTTGTTCACTACCCGAAAACCAGAATCCATGCATAAAACTAATTCCAAGATTAAAAAGAGTTTACCACTAGACGCGCAGCGGAAACTTCAAGTCTAGTCTAGTAGTAGCCTTCTTCTTCCTTTCCGTCTTCTTCTTTTGTTCTCGTGTCGGATTCGCGCAACAGCCCAGCAGTCACACCTCTATCAGTATCCACACGAACAGGTTGAGCAACTACTGTAATTCGGTATGCTAGTACCGAATTGACAGCCCCTTTCTTTCGTTCTGTCTCTCTTTCGTTTTCTGAAAATATGGAATAGAATGGCTAACCGAATTCTGAACAGATCATTGCATATTTATAAAACATATGCATCAGTTCGTTCGAGCCTATTCATGGCACCAATTCGTTGAGCCCTTTCAGAAGATCTGATCTGATCAGATCAGATCAGATGAGATTAACAGAAATTCGGGCCTAGCCCATTAAGACCTGATCCATATTAATTACTAATATGGCCCATAATATTCTGGCCTATTAGTACATTTCTAACACTCTGTTCAATCTGCTGTATGTATTAGAAATAGAATGCTCTTTTTTATATTTTTTATCACCTCTAAAACTGTTCCCTGCCTCTGTTACAGGGATTTATGCTCTTTCTCCAACAACTTGCATGCCTTTGCTCTATTATTGCCTCTCGGAATTAATTCTCTCAGATTCTCAACTGCATTTCTGACTTTAAATTCTCTACTGGACGTAAGTTAATTTTCCATAATTATCTATTAAGTACTTTTATATACCTAACATTTTACATGTATAACCTTGTGAATTTCTTGTAACATTTTACATGTATAACTTTAAATTCGATCTGATTTCAAAAATTAATTTTGAGCAATCCACTACACCAAATTTTTTGTTCTTTTTATGTGAATGCATGATTAAACCTATTCTAAACACTCAAGAAGTTTCAAAATTTTATGGGTAATGGAACTATATACTTCAGGCAATTTTCTAGAGGGGGAGGAAGTATAGGAAAACAATGCAGTTTTTTTTTTTTAACAGAAATATACAGAATTTAGATGAGATTAAAAATGCTTAATACCAGTGAGTGCTCAATTTGTATTTCCTTGTTTTCTATCTTGGTATGCTGACTGATACAGTGAGGTACATAGATATGAGGCTTGGTTAGGTACATAGATACTGTATGTTATGGATATTATGGATCTAATTTTATGTTGTTGGGTATTGTGGATCTAATTTTGTGTATGTTTTATGGATGTTATGTATTTTTTAGATGAATTATAAATTTGGGTGATGTGAGTAGTGTATACATATATCATGGCAAAATTATCAATTTTTTTGTTACTTGTAAATTACAAGTAAAAAATTTGATATATATGTTGAATTAATAATATAAGTGTAATTTTTTTACTTATTGTAATACAAGTATTGAATTAATAATATAATTAAAATAATAAAAATAATATATATAATAGCTGTATCGTATCCGTCATTTTTGAAAATTGTCGCATTGCCGTACCCGTATCGTATTCGATACAATACCCGTATCCATGCAACATAGTTTTATGCTATCCTTAGCACCTAAGCCTTACTCATTAAAAAAAAAATTATTGGAAAAGTTTAATTGTTTTATTTCTTAGATAAATAGATAAAACTGACCTATTGGCTCGGTCCTACTAATTTCTACAAAAACCACACCAATGATCTCACAGTATGAAAAATCAATAGGATCAAATCATTAGTTCAGTTTCATTAGTCTGTTCTCAATGGGATCGAACAATTACCAATAGTTCGGTCCCATTAATTTTCTTGTACAATCTTTTTGTATAATATAATAAGATAATAAAAAAAATAGTATAAATTGTTTTAGTTTTATATAAAATATGATTGTTATTGTTAATTAGTTTTTTATTAGTAATACTAATAATTATAATATTATTTTGTTATTGTTAAGGTTTATTTGTATTAATTATTTTATTATTGTTTGTTGTTATTAATATGGTCTTAATTATTTGTTTTTCTGATAGTATTTGTTTATCGTTGCAAGGAAATTTGAACTCAAAAACTTAGTTTTGGGGGTAGATTATCTTTTTTTTGGCTCCAAGAATGGTAGTTTTTGAGTTTCGCGAGGGTCATTTTGTAACTTCTTCACAAGCTTTTACAGTTGAGATCATTCATTGAAATCAGAGTTTCATGTTAAAAGTTACATCTGTTTGAAGTTGAAACGTTTATTTACATTTTTTGTTAGCAAATTAAATGAAATTAAATTAACTAAAGTTTAAACTTATTTAACTCAGTTGGACTAAATTTAATTATACTTAATTAAATTATATCTATTTATTATAACAATTTAAGTCTACAATATATTAAATCAAAATTAATCTACAATACATGAAATACAAACTAATACCGCAATTTTAACTATTTGTAAATTAATTTATGCACAAGTTTTACAGGAACTGAATCAACTCCCGGTAACTATTTGGACAAAATCAATCTCTTTCTCGATAAATTTCATTTTAATTTTCTGAAATAAAAAAAATTGGAATTATTTATCTATAATGGTGTACAAAGAAATTGAGTTCACAATTCTTTATTGAGTTTTTATTCCCCTTTGTTTTTTGTTATGTCATTTGTGATCAACTTTTTATTTTGGTTGTCATTTTATGGTTATTTCGTGGGAGGATATTTTTTCTTTACTTGTGCAACTTTTTATTTCCTAAGTATTTTATTCTATTTTTCTCTCGCTGCTATGAAATAAAAAGTATATGTGATAACTGGTTGTCATGAAATAAAAAGGATTGCTACTTGAAATCATCATAATATAAATAATTTTGTTGATCTAAATTTATTTGGTCATGTGTCATAATGTTGAAATGACAAAATCTTAAAATTTTGAGATTCAACTACAAAATATAGAGGAAGTTTGAACTTGTGGACTTGTTAATTTACATTCTATGTTTTTTTTAATAAGTTTCGTTGGTCGTGTTTTTATTGAACATTTTTATTCTTTTTTCACTTCAGCATTTTAATCTAATTCTTCGTCTTGAGAATTTGGTTTAACCGAATAAAAGTGATTAAAATTTCAGCTTTTTTGTTTGGTTTATTGTTTAGTTGGCACTTTGGATTAGTTGTTACCATTTTGATTTTAAAAATCAAATAAATTGTACTTATTAATATGAATTGGATTTGAACTGAATTGATTGGACGCTCCTATACATGTGGGCAACCGACTCTCTTCGTGCGATTTGATACGGGGATGTGGTTAATATTTAATTTGGTTTGAATCGAACTTTGTATATGTGTCGACATCTGACCGTTAGTGAGATTTTACAAAACCAAACAAAACTTTAATTGTTAATATTTAATTCAATTTGAATTGAATCGATCGATTAAACACTGCTACACGTGTCGACGTCTGACCCCTCATTACATCTTAATGGGATGAGGGGTTTGTGAATCATCACGTCCTTACAAGTGTTACCTATAAATTGCCTACTAATTATTTTGCATCGGATAGCGTTTACAACATTAAGGCACGCTTAAATAGGAGTTGAAAGTTTTTTTATTCTGCCTTTTCATTTATTATTATCTTCTCTTGGTGGTACCACGCGCTTTGGAGCTGGATTAGCAAGGGATGCCTGGAATCTCCCTTACTAAATATAGCCGTTTTATTATTATTTTTTTAAATTTGAGATTGTGATTTTAAAAGCGGCACGGTTTAGATAATTTATTAACTTAAGGTGGAGTTAGGACATTATATATAAAAGGGTTTCCTTGACAACTGTATATCTGGACAATTCTAATAATATTTTAGGCGTCACGTGTCAAGACCGATGACGGAAACGTGGCAATCCTACCTACATATTCGACAAAATGCACTTTTTGTGGCTCAAGATATATGGATCCGCCTCTGCTGCTCTTCTGAGAGAAGAGCAGGATCCTGCTCTTCCGATCTCAACCATTCAAAAATTTTCATTCACGTATCTCGATAAAAGAACTTTTTCATGCACAAATATCAATGATTTTGAATGGTTGAGATCGGAAGAGCAGGGTCCTGCTCTTCTCTCGGAAGAGCAGCAGAGGCCGATCCAAGATATATCATGGGTATAAATAAATGGAAATAACAGGTATCAACCGTTATACAGATCCCAACCGTTATATTTGTTGAGATTCGTGTATAAAAAACGTACATCATTGTAATTTGCGTATGAAAAAGTTGAACAGTTAGGACAGGATCATGATATTCCATGAATATAACAGCAGATGTATTTCCAGAAAAACAGACCGACCAAAGTAGAGAGGACAAGTGGTTAATTTGGAAAGACACGAGTCTTCGAGTGCCTTGTGCTGTGCAGGTCCCAAATAGAAAGATAAAAAACATAAAAAGAAACGGCCTTAGAAAAAAATAAAAATAAATAAAAAAGAGTAAGACTCAAGTGCTATGAATAACATAAGACCTTCCATGCTATTGATTTAAAAACGTATCGTATAAGTTTTAAATTTCAATATAAGTAGCTCAGTAAATTAGTTATATAATGAATTTGTAGAATACCCACTTTTACTATTTTTGAATTTTTTTTTACTATTTTTATGATTTATGAAAAATGACAAAAAATGACTTGAAAATAAAAAAAATTACTAATATTTTAGACCATTTTTTGTCATCTTTCATAAATCATAAAAAATAGTAAAATGATTTCAAAAATAATAAAAATTTGTATTCTACAATTTCATTATATAACCAATTTACTGAGCTACTTAGATCGAAATTTAAAGTTTATACGATAGATTTTTGAGACAATAGGAAGGAAAGCCTTATGCTATCCATAGCATCTAAGCCTTACTCACTGAAAAAAAAATTATCGGAAAAGTTTAATTTTTTTATTTCTTAGATAAATAGATAAAACCGACCTATTGGCTCGGTCCAACTAATTTCTACAAAAACCACACCAACGATCTCAATGGGATCGAACAATTACCAATAGTTCGGTCCCATTGATTTTCCTGTACAATCTTTTTGTATAATATAATAAGATAAAAAATATATATAGTATAAATTGTTTTAGTTTAATATAAAATATGATTGTTATTATTAATTAGTTTTTTATTAGTAATACTAATAATTATAATATTATTTTGTTATTGTTAAGGTTTATTTGTATTAATTATTTTATTATTGTTTGTTGTTATTAATATGGTCTTAACTATTTGTTTTTCTGATAGTATTTTTTTTTATCGTTGCAAGGAAATTTGAACTCAAAAACTTAGTTTTTGCGGTAGATTATCTTTCTGGATCCAAGAATGGAAGTTTTTGAGTTTCGCGAGGGTCATTTTGTAACTTGTTCACAAGCTTTTTCAATTGAGATCATTCATTGAAATCAGAGTTTCATGTTAAAAGTTACATCTGTTTGAAGTTGAAACGTTTATTTACATTTTTTGTTAGCAAATTAAATGAAATGAAATTAAATTAACTAAAGTTTAAACTTATTTAACTCAGTTGGACTAAATTTAATTATATTTAAGTAAATTATATCTAATTATTATAACAATTTAAGTCTACAATATATTAAATCAAAATTAATCTACATTACATGAAATACAAACTAATACCACAATTTTAACAATTTGTAAATTAATTTATGCACAAGTTTTACTGGAACTGAATCAACTCCCGGTAACTATTTGGACAAAATCAATCTCTTTCTCGATAAATTTCATTTTAATTTTCTGAAATTAAAAAAAAATTGAATTATTTATCTATAATGGTGTACAAAGAAATTGAGTTCACAATTCTTTATTGAGTTTTTATTCCCCTTTGTTTTTTGTTATGTCATTTGTGATCAACTTTTTATTTTGTTTGTCATTTTATCGTTATTTTTACGTTACAATAGTTGATGAATGTCATTTTCACAATTTACTAGAGCTAGTATTTCATGGGAGGATATTTTTTCTTTACTTGTGCAACTTTTTATTCCTAAGTATTTCATTCTATTTTTCTCTCGCTGCTATGAAATCAAAAGTATATGTGATAACTGGTTGTCATGAAAAATTTAAACTTTCCTTGTAAAATTTATCTTCGATACTTTTTGAAAAAAAAAAAAAAAAGATTGCTACTTGAAATCATCATAATATAAATAATTTTTGTTGATCTAAATTTATTTGGTCATATGTCGTAATGTTTTTTTAATAAGTTTCGTTGGTCGTACATTCTTTTAATTAATATTTTTGTACGTGTTTTTATTGAACAATTTTATTCTTTTTTCACTTCAGCACTTTAATCTAATTCTTCGTCTTGAGAATTCGGTTTAACCGAATAAAAGTGATTAAAATTTCAGCTTTTTTGTTTGGTTTATTGTTTAGTTGGCACTTTGGATTAGTTGTTACCGTTTTGATTTTTAAAAATCAAATAAATTGTACTTATTAATATGAATTGGATTTGAACTGAATTGATTGGACGCTCCTATACATGTGGGCAACCGACTCTCTTCGTGCGATTTGATACGGTGGATGTGGTTAATATTTAATTTGGTTTGAATCGAATCTTCGTATATGTGTCGACATTTGACCGTTAGTGAGATTTTACAAAATCAAATAAAACTTTAATTGTTAATATTTAATTCAATTTGAATTGAATCGATCGATTAAACACTGCTACACGTGTCGACGTCTGACCCCTCATTACATCTTAATGGGATGAGGGGTTTGTGAATCATCACATCCTTACAAGTGTTACCTATAAATTGCCTACTAATTATTTTGCATCGGATAGCGTTTACAACATTAAGGCACGCTTAATTAGGAGTTGAAAGTTTTTTTATTCTGCCTTTTCATTTATTATTATCTTCTCTTGGTGGTACCACGCGCTTTGGAGCTGGATTAGCAAGGGATGCCTGGATTCTCCCTTACTAAATATAGCCGTTTTATTATTATTTTTTTAAATTTGAGATTGTGATCTAAGCTGCACGGTTTAGATAATTTATTAACTTAAGGTGGAGTTAGGACATTATATATAAAGGGTTTCCTTGACAACTGTATATCTGGACAATTCTAATAATATTTTTAAATCATATAAAAAAATTATAAAAATAGAAATAAATTACAAACATGTAGTTTTACTTATAAATTTGTTGTGTTTTATATGTTTTTCTTAACTATTTCTGACAATTGTTAAGATTGTCGAACTAATCTGTTGTCAGTGAATTGCCTGCAAATTAAAAGGGACTTTGATTATAAGATGAAATTTCTAATTGAATATTAGCTCTCTAATAAAATATTCTGATTTTGTGCATCTATTCGATAATTTTACATGTAGAAGTCTAAATTTATTTAGACACATACTCGCCGCCCATACTCTCCACAGACAAATTGTAATATCTTTTTGATTGATCATGATTTATTTTTATTTTTTAAATGTCATTTAAGGAATTTTGAATTGGTTGATAATTGATTGGTCATGTCTTCATTTATTTTTATTCTTGTTATATCATTTAAGGAATATTATTTGTCATATAATATGTCATTTTGTATGAATGTTTTTTTTATGAAAATATGTCGAAAAGATAAAAAAAAAATGTCATTTAATATGTTATTTAATATGTCATTTAATATGTCACTTAAAATAATGTTATTTGTCATTTAGTCTAATTTTTTTTTTATGAAAATATATCATATTGTATAAAAACAAATTCTTTTATAACATGTCCCCGTTGCATCGCACTGGCACGATACTAGATTATAATTATGTAACAAATAATGAGCGTTTAAAAAGTATATGAAACTAATGTACAAGAATAATTTAGATATTATCTTCCTTGGACACGATTAAGTGAACCAGTACTAGTTACTGTACACAAATACTGTAATATTTTCAGAGTTGTGGAAAATTAATTAATTACAAAAATTATATCATAATTTCTCATCTTTTTATTACAGTTAAGTGAATCAGCAATAATTACTATGCACAATAATACATTATATATATTTATATAGAAGTTAAAAATACACAATATATAACTTATAGGGCAAAAGTAAAACAATACCGAAGGACAATTGGTTGAATAGCATGTTTGTTTGGTATTTGCATATGATATGCATATGTGTTTCAGGAGTAAAAAATGAAATGATTCAAACATAGCAAGTTGGTAAGTGGGCTGGAGGTAAATCCTAGCTCTTAAGTCTTAAGATAAATCATATCTAAATATGCCAATGGTTTGATGCATAGTATTTTCTAAATTATTTTAATATGTAATATTAATTAAAAAATACCTTTTAATTTTACACTTTTTTTTTTATGTTTTTTAATACATATGCAGTATGCTACTAGAATGATCTTACGCATATTTTATACACCTTCTTAATTGACCGTATACATCAAGTTATTATAAAGATTAACTAATCACGTCAGAAAATTTTCTTCATATTTGGGAGATTGGTAAAGAGTGCTCTTAGTTTGAATACTTTCTCGTCACGTGATGGAAAAAATGCGCGCCAAAAATTTTTAGGGGGAATTTCATAAATACTCAAAAACTTCAAAATAACTTATTCCCCTCTCTAAAGTTCATAATATTATAGTTATTCTTCTAAATTTCAAAAACTCACAAATTTACCTATTTAACTGTCTTTCCAATTTAAACTCATTTTACCCTTTATTAAAACAAGAAAAAAAAAACATGTAGCATGTTTCAGAAAAATGACAGTTTCCTAATTAGTCGGCTTCCGAGAGAAAATGAGTAATTTCTCTATTTCTGACACTACAAAATGACATGTAGGTATATGCTTGTTTAAGCATCATAAGTAGAGAAATTACCCATTTGTCCTCGAAAACCGACCAATTGAAAATTAGCATTTTTCTAAAACATGTTACATATTTTGTATTTTTTTAATAAAAAGTAAAATGAGTATATTATAAATTAAAGATGAGTTTTAATATAAAAGATAATAAGCAGGGTATATTTGTGAGTGTTTAAAATTTAGAAAAGTAAATATGATATTATGAACTTTAGAGGAGGAATACGTAATTTCGAAGGTTTTAAGAGGCATACATGAAGTTCCCCCAAATTATTAATTAAGAAGCACAAAATATCTTACCCCATGTATTACATCAAAATAAGTATGTCTTGGATATTGATCTATAATGGTATTTGAAGAAATTGAGCTCACAATTCTTCGCTGAGTTTGTAGTCCCCTAATTTGTTTGTGTCATTTGCGTTTGTTATTTTCATTTTGTTTGTTATTTTTAATGATAAAACAAACAGAGGAAGGATAATGGATTTTATTTTCTCAAATTAGTAAAGCTGGCCTCATGAGAGAGAATTATTTCTGTACTGATGCAATGTTTTATTTTCTAAGTTATCATTCTATATATTATTCTCTTGTTTGTTCTAAAACAAAAATAATTGTGATGTCTGATTGTTAAGACTTGTAAAATAATTTTTCTATACTAATTGAAAAAGAAAAAGGGCTGATATTTAAAATCATCACAATTAATAATATTGTCGATCAAAATTTGTTTGCTCATATATCGCGGTTTTGCACTAAATGAGAAACTTTAAAATATTTGAGATTTAAGTACAAAGTAGAGGTGAAATTTTTATCTTGTGGACTTATTTAATTTATATTCTATGTTTTAGTAATAAGTTTCTTCAATTGTACGTTCATTTAGTTAATATTTCCGTACTTTTTTATTGAACATTTTTATTCTTTTTTAACTTTCGCATTTTAATCTATTTATTTGTCCTGGAAAATCAGTTTAAAAGACTAAATTGATTAAATTAAATCTAAGTTGTTTTGGTTCGGTTTATTGTTTTGATTGGCACTTTGATCAATTGGTGCGATTATGATTTTATAAAATCGAATAAAATTTAATTATTGTTATCTAATTTGATTTGGACCGAACTGATTGAACACTCCTATAAGTATGAATATCAAGTCCGCCAGTGCAATTTGATGGGTGGATGTGGTTAAAGTTTAATTTAATTAGTTTGAATCAAATCTTGTTACACGTGTAAACATCTAACCTCCAATGTAATTATACAAAATTAAACAAAACTTTAGTTGTTAATATTTAATTCGGTTTGAACCGAATCGATCAATTAAACACTTCTACACGTGTCGACGTCTAACCTCCAATGTGACTATACAAAATTAAACAAAACTTTAGTTGTTAATATTTAATTCGGTTTGAACCGAATCGATCAATTAAACACTTCTACACGTGTCGACGTCTAACCTCCAATGTGACTATACAAAATTAAACAAAACTTTAGTTGTAATATTTAATTTGATTTGAACCGAATCGATCGATTAAACAATTCTACACGTGTCGACGTCTAACATGCAATGTGATTATACAAAATCAAACAAAACTTTAGTTATATATTATTATTTAATTTGATTTGAATCGAAATCGATTAAACACTTCTACACTTGTCGACGACTGATACTCCGGTCAATTTAATGGGGTGGATGTGATCCGGGGAAGGGTTTGTAGATCATCACGGCCTTACATGTTTTTTCTGTAAATTGGTTACTAATTATTTTACATTAGATTGCGTATAACAACTTTAAGGCACACTTAAATGTTGAAAGTTTTTTAAGTCTTTTTTTTTTTTTTCTCTTGGCGAGTGCCACACGCTTTGAGTTGGGTTCGCAAGGGATGCTTGGAATCTCCTGTACTTAATCGCCTGATGTTTTTTTATTTGAGATAGTGATGTTAAAAGCTAGTTTTAGGTGGAGTTAGTAAATTATATAGGGTGAGGATTCTGTACAGCGATATTAATTTCTTAAATCATGCATATATGCAATCATTGTTTAAAAAATAATAGAAGAAAATTCACAGACATAATGTTTTTCTTATAAACAAAAAAAAAATGAAAAGAGAAATAATAATGCAATGCATATCAAACTATAAGGTTTTTATGAAGTAGTATATTCATGTCTGCAATTTGGAAAAGAAAAGTAGACCTAAGATATATATATCGGTTATTTCCCATAAAAAGTTAACAATAAATACAACATAAAGTTTCTTAGTCATTCTTCATCATGTCCAATGCTAATTGTTTGTTCCACATTATTCTTCATGAGGAGGGTTCAAATGCCTCTATTTTTCATGCCTCCACCACGCATTCATTTTTAAAAACTTTAATAACTCAAAATTTAAAACTTAAAAGTCAAAATAAAACCGTTGGATATGATCTACATTATTTTAACTATGTGCTCATAAAAAATGATTGCATTTCGATTTTGTTTTTATGTGAATCAATAAGTTGAAAATTCAACGTTTAGAAATTATCCACATTAGTACGTTTTTACAAGCTCTTGATGACAACCAAAATAAAATTAAAATGTCATAATATTTTACACATACATAGATAAAATAATGTAGATCATATTCAACAGTTTTAATTTAACTTTTAAGTTCTAAATTTTGAGTTATTAAAGTTTTTAAAAATAGAGACATGGTGGAGGCATGAAAAATGGAGGCATTTGAACCCTCCTCATTCTTCATATTTATGTTGATAGAACAGCTCATTTATTCGTATTTCTCTATTGTCGTCTAAAAGAACGTTTGATATATTTAAATTATTATTATTATTTTCTATTATTTTGCAGAGATCTCATTATATTAAGTTTTGGCATGTTGAGAAAATATATATAAGTTTTTCACATTTGCCGCACGAAAAACTTTCAAATAAAATTCAATAAAATTTTCAGTCCAAGGCAAAACTAAAAGAAGAATAGTCATGTATTCTCTTCTGAAAACTAAAAATTAGTCGATATGCAACTTAGATTAGTTTGGTTCACAGAAAGAAATATATATTTGAGGATCGTCAGGGGTGATTGCGGAATCTTTTACAATTACTTTGATCTGGACCGTTCTTTTTAACTTGGCACGATTTCAAAGTCCAATAATACTGCCCCTCTGTCAGCCCGAATTCCAAAACGGCTGGGAGTTAATCTCAAACCGTAAAGCAGGGAATCTTTTACAATAATAGAGAGGAAATTTGTCCGTGATTGCGCCTGCTACATATTCGACAAAAATCACTTTTGGGGCTCAAGTAATCTGCAGGATACGTGGCACTTTACAATTGGATGAAAATACACGTGTCAAGATGGGTTCAATTTGACGGAGGATCTCTCCAATATGGGTAAAAGATTCCCTTCCCTTTACGATTTGAGATTTACTCTCAGCCGCTTTCGGACTTGCGCTTCTTATTAGGACTTTGAGATTTGTGCAATGTTAAAAATCCGAATCCACTAATTCTAAAAATGCCCTTTTACGGTATCGGAGAGGATGTGAATTCAAAACGAAGTCAGAGGACACGTTTCAATTTGAAAGGACACGAGTCTTGGAGTGCCTCGTGGAAAGGCCCCAAGTTAGAGAGGGAAAAACGTGCCGTGCCGTGCCGTGACTAACACGGCGTGACTTTGGTCACGTGCCGTGCCGTGCCGTGACCAAGTTAATTTTTCACGTGCCGTGCCGTGCCGTGATAAAAATTACGAGGGGTGGTCACGGCACGCGAATGGTCACGGCACGCGAGTCACGCCGTGACTCGCGTGCCGTGACTAAGTCGTGCCGTGACCAAACGTGCCGTGACCAAAAGTGCCGTGACCAAACGTGTCGTGACCAAAAATGCCGTAACTAAATGTGTCGTGACCGGTTACGTTAGTTACGTTTGATCGCATTTAACGTTTTTAAAAAAAAATATGAAACGATTCTTTAAAATTTAAAATGAATAATTAATATTGAAAGAAATTATTGATGCTAAAAACATATTTTTTTGTCCAGAATTTAGAATTGAACATAAATTAATGTCGAATCGTGACTGACGTTTCTACCGTTCCGTGACTCGCGTGTCCCGTGCCGTGCCGTTCCGTGTTCCGTGCCGTGCCGTGACCAAGACAATTTCCGTGCCGTGCCGTGCCGTGTCTTCTTTGCCAACTATTGGTCACGCCACGCGAGTAGTCACGGCACGGGACACGCGAGTCACGGCACGTAACCGACATGCGTGCCGTGCCGTTCCGTGCCGTTACCGTGCCGTTCCGTGACGGAGCCGGCTCCGGCGTGCCATTTTTCCCACTCTACCCCAAGTAGAATGATAAAACAAAAAAGAAATTAACTTAGAAAAGTGGGCAAATAAACAAAACCTGAAAACCCTAGTCGCAACAGGCACATGTTTTGGAGAGAATATTGTAAATTTTTTATTTTCAGAAATAGGAAAATCAAATTATCCAAAATTAGATTAATTTTTTTCTTCAACAAAGAATTAGGAATCGAAGTATTGGTTCGGTTCTATTGATTTTCACGGATACCACACAGTGTGGAAAGTCAATAGAATCCAACCATTTGCTAATGATTCGCTCCCATATGATATTTTTTCTGTAAATCTTTCATTTTATTATAATAAAATCATAAAAATAGGTATATATAGTATAAATTATTATTGTTTTATATAAAATATAATATTATTATTAAGAGGAGGTTCTAATATCTCATGTTTTTCATACCTCATCATGTTTCATTCTTTTATTTCAGAGTCCAAACTGTCAATCCGAACCGCTTAACATGATAGACTATACTAAAATATGCTTGGAGACTAAATTTTATAATTTTTGAAACTTTTTTACTATCTTTTAAGATAGGTATAAAATTACTGTTTTCGGACCATCCAAAAATAATGATTTTGTACATATCTTAAAAATAATAATATTTTTAAAAAATTATAATATTTTTAAAAAATTATAAAATTGGTCTCCAAGTATATTTTAGTATGGATATCATATTGAGTGGTTCAGATCGACAATTTGGACTCTACAAAAGAAGAAATAAAATATGAGGTATGATGAGATATAAAAGGCACGATGTATTGGAACCCTCCTCTATAATTAATATGGTTTTTTGTAAGTATTATTTTGTTTTATTAACGCTTTTTCCAATTAAATTTTTGTTGTTGTTATAATTAATATTATTTTAATTATTTGTTTTCTGATATCATATTTTGTACCTACTAATTATTTTACATTGGATTGCGCATAACAAAGATGTACATAATTAATTAATTAATTAAGAAGCGCGTAATATCTAACCTAATTATTACTTTCTAGTTTCTAAACACCCGAGCTGAGCTCTTAGTTTTGACATGCAGAGTGGTCTTTGGCGTTAACAACATATATTCCGTAAAAGAGAATGGACTTCAAAGTTTCTTAGTCATGCTTAATCATGTTCAATGCCAATTGTTTGATCTACTTCACTCTTCTTATTTATCTTAGCTGAAGAGCTCATTTTTTTTTTCTCTTTCCTCATCAAATGTGTTTGATGTATTTAAGATGTCATAATTTTTTTTGAATATATTATGTTGTATTATTTTGAAGAGCTTTTCATATAAATTAATGTTTTTTTTTCTATTAAATTGAGTTTTAGCATGTCTAAAAAATGAATATAAATTTTTAAATTTTTTGCATAAAAAAATGTCAGATAGAATTTGTCGTAGACAGTACATCGTTTGCAGCAATGGACACTTCATGGAAGCTGCTGGCTCATTCTTTTCTCATCGAACAGCAGCGATGACAGTAACAATGACGGTAAGGTCAATGGCGACACCAATGATAGCCAGTGATGAAACAGGGACTTCGTGAAAATGTGCTGAGTATCCAGAACAAATTCATATCATCTCAGGTAACAAAATATTTCTGTTTAGATTTGGACCGTTCGATGAAAATCTGCACGAAATATCAAAGAGGTCTGTGCATTCCACCAGTCGGCCAGATTCTGATCGAACGGTCCCGATCTAAACAGAAATATTCTGTTACCTCAGGTAATACGAACTCATCTAGAACAGGTCTCTTCCTGTCTCAGAGGTGAAAGAAATGGATTCAGTTTAATCTGTTTCTCCAGCCGGAGAGATATCTACACTTGGAGGGCTTGGAGGAAGCGTATTCTTTAGAGTATTACATCGCTCTACACAATTCTAAGATATATTTACGGGCCAGTGCCAGATGCACCGGGAGGTCTTTGAAATTCGTGCCAAGTTAAGCCAGTGAGGCTCTTGGCCCTTTGCATGTAACGGATAATAATTGTATAATACAAATATTGAGAAGAGAGAAGACACTCTCCTTTCATCCAAATTCCATCTCTAAATTGACAAATAAGGATTTTTCCAAAATTGGACCAATACAGACCTAACCAAAGAACTCACGACTAAAAACAAAATTTTCAAAAAGACTTGTGACTAACTCATGACATTAAGCCGAAAAAGACTTAAATATCTGAAAAAGACATTATCATACAAATAGGAGATCATTTGACAAATCTTTTACCATGAAATGGAGCCCCCTTTCTCACACCAGAACCATTGCTATTCTCATCACTTTTCTTCTTCATGTAACCAGACAGAGCCTTCTTTGTCTTATTCCATTCCTTCTCTGACTCTTCACTTTTCATGAAGGAGCACACTTCACCCACTCTCACTTTCTGCACAACCCTTCGAACTTCTGGCTTAGCTTGTTTATTTGCTTCTTCTTCACCAATCTTAGCCTCAGGTGATGTTAAAATTGGACATTCTATATTGGACACTACTTTTCTCTTTCTTGATGTAATGGTAGAATCAATAATTTTGTTTTCTGAAATAGGTTGGTTTGATAAAATTGAACTGACACTTGGTTGTGTTGAGCTTGTGACGCTGAAAAGATTTTTGGATGAATCTCCTACAAGGTCTCTCCAAGCTGATTTCTGAAACCATGTGTCGCTGCTCTTTCCTGATTTTTCGGTGTTGTTCTGATCATTAGGTTGGTTCTGGTTTTCTATAGATGAGTTGTCGTTTCTGGGTAAAAGAGAGGAGAATTCGTCTAAGGTCGTTTTTTCGGCAGTAATAGTGGAAGGTTTTTCTTCATCTTGTGTGGGTTTCAGAGCTATTGAAATGTGCTTTTCTACATTTCTATTGGGAATATTCTCTGCTGACTGCTGATGTTTTCTTTCTTTCAATTCCTGCGAATCAACAAAGAGTATTAACATTCATATAACATGTTTATACTGAAACAAAATGAATGCACCTGATATTTCAAATTAAAAATTGAGTTACCTTTTTGACAAACAGCAACAATTAACATGCAACATATTTAACTAATACTGATAACCATACCATCATCCAACCTATGATTACATCCACACCACAATAAACACTAGAAAAGTTACGGTACCTGATTACGAGGCACGACCTCTGAAACCTTGAAATCAAATAGAGATTCATCAGATATACGACTAGAAATATTTATAACAAGATCTTCATCTTCATCTGATTCTTCCTCTGCAACTTCCTCTACCACTTCCTCTACTATCTCATCTTCCCTCTCTTCAACATTATTTTCAACCAGTTCAACAACATCTGGATTAGCACCCAGTTCTTCCAGCTTTTCACCACTTTCTTTTAGAAGCTTATTCATGACAGAGTGCATTATACTGAGCTCCTTTTCATGCGCAGCTGAGTCAAGAGCAGAGAGGTAGGTTTGGTTGGCTGACTCGCTGGGGCCACAATGCTCCTCACAGTCACAGAAATGGAGGGGAAGAGTCGAAGGCACTTCTACCCTCTGAAAGCTGTACTTGTGCTTTCCACTTCCCTTGTAAGGCAACAACTTTACCTGTATAATAACAGATACCAACAAAGTTGTATTAAATAAAAACAGTCGAGTACTGATAGAATGGGACCACAGTTAATAATTCCTTCAAGTTATTCTTAGATTTTTTTTTTGAACAAGTAGCATTGCTGCCTGTTTCTTAGAAAGATTATGACCAACAAAATTATCTTAATAAAGAAAAGCAGAAAGGGCTGTCAAAAAAAACTGATCAGTGAGGCATTAGTAAATTCTATCATTTCCTTCTGGACCATTTTAATGCATTTTGAGATTTTCACCAAGAGCTTTTGAAAGGTTGGAACCACAATTGGTCAGTATGGTTCTGGTCAGGTTCTAGTATACTAAAGAGAAGTAATCAGTAATACCTGATGTGCAAAATTTATAACACAAGATATTTGGAGGCCAACCTTTTTCAACTTGGGGAAGAAAATGCTGATTTTCATGGAATCTAAGTCCAAATTCTTGGGCCTAATCTCTTCATTGTTTGTCTCAACATCTTGGGTGACTGGTACAGAAGGTACAGAATCTGCCTCCCATTCGCGCCTCAATCGACTGAGGTAGTGTTCCTTTGCCTTCTCCAGCCGTAGCTTCCCTCCTTTCCACTTGCATCCATTGTACTGACAGAAAAAAATATAGAGATTCTCTTAGCAATGGAGAAAAATCAAAGCTATTATGAAAAAATAATTTCCCATACTCCACTTAGTATGTCCCTACAAACTAACCAACTACTGCTTTTTTCTGACAAACTCATGCAGAAAAAAGTGGGATGGCGAGAAGATCGTGCCTAAATTATACCCTATTTGTGCAAATTTGCGTTTTTATCTCGTTCACTCAAGCCTATTATTATGCGACTTAAAACCCATAAGCAAAAATATGTAAAAACCATCCAAAATATGGGCAAAATAAGGGGCGAAATATAAAGTTCGGTTTGATCCCAACTTCTACTAGGTCTGATTTTGCCATGCTTGAATCATCCAGAAAAAAAAAATTAAATAGGAAGGGCAGAAAACACTAACAGTGGAGAAGACCTTAAATAAATAAGTAAAATATAAACTAAATAGGAAGTGCAGAGAATACTAACAGTGGAGAAGAGCTTGGCCAGAGACTTATCGGATTGGGGCTCAAAATCCATGTAACCAAAACTGCGCCCGTTAGTGCGAACAAGCTCCACACTGTGAATTCGACCGAGAGAGACGAATATCTTCTCTACTTCATCAGCCGTCACATTTTCACCTAAACCCCCGATATAAATTCTAATTGCAGATGGCGTGCCACTTGCAGCCGTTCCATCTTCCACTGTTTCTACCATTTCCAATTGTTCCTGACGATACGCAAGGTCCTATTTTCTTTTCTGTTATCAGAATATTTAGCGCTCTCTTCTCTGTTATCTATCAGGGGTTTTCAGGAACCCGTCGGCTAGGGTTCCAGAGAGAAAGGAAGAAATATCAAGCTGGGAAAGAGACGGAGGAAGAAGAAGTAGAGTGAGACGTGCCCCTAAGTTGGGCTTGTGAATTTGCTTCGAGATCCTTTATGGGCCGGGCCTAAGTAAGGATCGATAAGTCCAATTTTGGGGAAGATGGATTATGTGGCTTCCAACGTTGATTTAGAATTGGGCCGGGCCAAGGTGGCGGATCACGTAAACAGTCTTTCAGGTCCGGAAAGTTCCCATTCGTCGTATAATATTGATATTCTTAATAGGCAACAGCTTGTGCGTTTTGATGTTGACATATAACGAGGCATTTCTGCTAGTATAATATATCGGATTGGTTTCAAATTACGAATTCGAACTGCAAAATCTATTTATCATGAGTGATGCGTCTATACTTTATATGCAGAAATTTTAAAATTTTAAATTAATTTTGTATATAGTCAGGTGGTAAAAAACGTTTAAAAAATAAATGTATTAAAATTAATTTATAAACCTTCTAATTTTATATTTCAATATTAAAAGAATTGTCACCACAAACTAGATGTATTCAAGGTGGCAAATCAATATTAAAAGAATTGTCACCTTCTAATTTTATGTATTCAGTTCAGCATTTTATATTTCAATATTAAAAGAATTGTCAGCTAGCAAATCAGGAACAAAAATACTAGATGCATGTAGAACTTGAAAATTTTACCAACATGTCACAAACTCATCGTCTAACAATATGCAGTAATATTACCTTAAAAAAAAATGCAATAATATCTGGAAACTCATCACAAACATCTGAATCATGCATTCATCCCAGCCCCTGATCTGCATCAATATCCGCTCAATTAAGGTCCTTGAGAGGATCAACTTTGCCCCGAATAACAGATAAGTCCTCCAAATTTGTCATGTAGGACTCTACTTGTAATGTCTCAAGCTAAAAAAATATTCTGTACAAGGATTCTACTTCAAACATCATTGACTGTATACAAGTAACCTTCTGAGTATTTGGTCTAACTGATAAAGGCTCAATCCATGTATCCAACAAGGACGTTTCAAAGACCCAGATATATATAAATGTTAGAGTAATTAAATAGCAGCCTTGTATTTAAATACATGAGTCCAGAATAACATAAAACATTAACCTCACATAAGCCCATTTATCATTGAGTGTTTATTGCATAAAAAGTGTTCTTCTTTTTTTAATGCAAAAGCCCCATAGGCCATGGGTAATAAATTCGTTGCAATCCCCATCCATTTTTCTTTTGCATTTAATAGGAGATGTACCAGAAAAGTCAAACATTGACTAGAATAGTTTGTTGTAACTGAATTGTAGTTAGAGAGGGAGTTAGCAATGTAATAGGCAGTTAGCATGATAACTAGCGGATGTAACAGAATAGCCTAAGGCTTAGACCAATGTCTATAAATAGATGACAGTAGCTATGTAAAACACACAAGAAATAATACAAAATTTCTATTTCTCATTTCTCTGTCTTTGTTCATAACATTAAAGCCCATTTCTCATTGGTAGAATTTTCCTTTACTGTTACTATTTCTTGTTTTGTCTCTTCTTAAACAGAGATTTAGATCCTGTTGTAGAATGAGAAATATGCACCGTTCAGAGGTGGAAGGTAAGCTTCTCCAAAAGTGGCTAAGCCACTTCCAACATTTTCAAATTTTTTATAAAGTATATAGAAATTAAACTAAAAAGTTTATTTTATATGTATTAGCCACCCTTATAATAATATAAAAAATAAAGGGTTTGAATGTAAGTTGGCATGTTTTTTATTTGCTAATTAATTTGTCCAATAGTAAAACAGAAAAAAAAACTAACAGAAATAGAAAGAAACCGTGCCTATTACATTATTGTCTTTAACACTTTATTAAGCATTTTGGAAAGGTCACCTTAACCATTTTAGAAGGCATTGTTACCGGAAAAAAAATTATTGGAGAGAGAAAAAAAAAGTGATTGAAAGGTTTTCTTAAGAGAGAAAAAATCAAAATCATAAAAGTGAAATTTAAATTGATGTGAAGGATGTGATATAATTTTCTTTTGAAATTGAGGTTTGTTTTTTATTCATCAACTATTTACAAATGATTAAATTGTTGTTCATTGTAACTTTTAGATAAAGGTTAATTTTAATATTTTATTTCATACTACATTGTCTTTTAGATTTTAATATTTTTTGTGAAAATAAATAAATTATGATAAAAAATGATTTGTGCATGGACTTATAGAAGAGATTATTTAAATTTTTGTATATAATTTGAATTCAGGTAAAATTATGTCTAAAATAAAGATCTTAGACTCTTATTTCAAGGTGAATGAAAACAATTAGTGAAGAATCATACTATCTTTGTGTTATATAAATTTTGACTTTTGTTAAATTATTTTTTAAATATGATATTTATCTGGGTTAGCCCCTCCTATACTCAAAGTCGAGTTTCGCCTCTGGCACCATTTGTTTTCACTTGACACGAATCTTAAAAACACCCTTACATTTCAATTGTTATGAAAAAACTTTCGCTCGACTTGCATATAGTGATGCAGTACTGCAGATGATACATTTCCTCTTCAACAGTCTCGCTCTCAAGTCGTGTTCAAATATGATGTTCCGATTGCGCTTTAGCAGTCTTGTTTAACTAGATGCTTTGTAAATACATCAGCTAGTTGACTCGTATTTATTACAAAATGATGTTTCGATTTTTTTGACTTGAATTTCTTCTCTTATAACTAAATTGACAATCTATTTCAATATACTTAGTTATTTACTTATTTCATAAAGCACATTATTATTATTATTATTGACAAAAAGGCCAAAGGCCCGTTTCAATATATTGAAACTTCAAATAAAACACATTATTTGAAGCAATTGGCGAGCATTTTTAGTGTCACGAAACATTTGCTTTGGTTTGACCGTATGGTATTCTCATATAATGAAGAAGTTGTTTGAGCCAAATTAGTTCAATTGCGATTGATAAAATTGCTTTATATTCAGCCTATGCATTGTTGAAACTTGAGTTCTAAAAACTCAAAATTATTATAATCTACATTTTGTAATATTTTATAAAATGGAGGACTAACATGAAAATCCTCATATCTAACTAATTGAAGAGATGCCAGGAACCTCTGTTTCATTCCGATATTTATCTGATAACAACTTTTTATTTAATAATTATCTTAATCACATCTCCTTAAATGCACCCCTTAAAACACCTTTTTGAGGCGTTACTATTCTAATTTAAATACCAATTACACTCTCACTCATTTTGTAATTATAATCGTTTTTATCCAATTCTGATATACACCCTCTCCTATGTTGGGTGCCGATAACAAGCAAGAAAAAAAAAAAAACCATCCCTTTGATTTACATTCCCGTAGAATAAATCCATTTGATTTATTATCATTTCCATTTTATATCAATCAAATTAAATTAATTCTGATCTATGCTCTAAGTTGCAACATCCTCGGATTATTTTAGTAGCGATTTCAAGTCTTGTACGCTAGAGACGTAATACGCTTGAGACGTAATATGCTTAAGAACAGTGAGATATAGTGTATTGATTTTACCCGGGCGGGTCGACCCGGACCGAGGAAACCCGGGACCCGTACCCGGACCTAAACCCGACCCGGACCGTCCTAAAGGGTTGGGCCGGGTTAAGAACGGGTCGGATGCGGTTTTCTGGGCGAAACCCGAGCATACCCTACCTGTTTCAACCCGCATACCCGAACCCGACCCGGACCGGCCTAAACCCGACCTAACCCGACCCTCCTGAACCACGCCCGCACCCGTGAGCCGCGCATACACCGGCGCAAAAATTGGGTTTTTTTCGTTGTCAGCGAGATTCGAACCCCGGACCTCTCTCTCAACAACCTTACAACCAATACCTTTAACCACTAGGCCACTGTTAACTTGTGATATATTCCAATAACTTTAATATTTAATCCCTTAGATTAAGCCTTTAATTTTTTTATAGTTTGAACCTTTAATTAGAATTTTTATGATTATCTAAATACAATATATAAATAATAAAAAATAATATATATATATATAGAGTGGCTAAGATCAAAGTGGTATGACCAAGGCCTTTGGTGCTACCAAGTCGTTTTTGGATTTTCAAAGTCCAAACGGTCGATCTAAACCGTTAGATGTGATCTCTATATTAAAATCTGCTTGGAGACCAAATTTTACATTTTTTGGAATTTTTTTACTATTTTTTAAGTCACTTTGAAAATTGCTGATCACATGGTCCAGAATTTGGTTGCACTGTTTTTACTGTTCATCCGGATCTGCCATTTTCAAAGTGGCTTAAAAAATAGTAAAAAAATTCCAAAAAATGTAAAATTTGGTCTCCAAACAGATTTTAATATAGATTGAACATCTAACGGTTTGAATCGACTATTTGAACTTTAAAATTGCAAAAACTAATTGGTAGCACCAAGGCCTTGGTCATACCACTTTGACCTTAGCCACTCTCTCTCTCTCTCTCTATATATATATATAAATATAATAGCCATATCGTATCCTTCGTTTTTGAAAATATGAATTAACATATATACATATTATTTGACATCTTAATTAAAATTAACATATTCATATGCTAATTGATATGTTAATTCTATAAACTTTAATTTAAATTAACATATATATCTTCTTAATTAAAAATATTATTCTTGTCCATCTGATCATGATCATGTTATATATATTTACAAGATTTAGTATATTTATACTAAAATACGCTAAATTACTTGAAATTATGTTGAATTACACTATATTAAGTTAAATTACATTACATTACGCTAAAATACGGTAAATTACGGTAAATTACATATGAATAGAGACGATATCTTCACTGAAAAGGTGAAAAACGACGACAAAACTTCAAACGGTCATAAAACGGCGCTTGAGTGTCCGATTTCAGCAAATGACCACTTTTCGGAAAGCTTGCGAAAATGCGCATGCGTCAGTGATAGCTATGCTATTTTTTGAAATTCAGAATCGCCAAAAAACAAAGGGAAGAGCCTCAAAACTTGAGTTGAAGTTTTCGATTAAGATTTTTATTTCTATTATTCAATCCAAGTAGCTCAGTAAATTAGTTACATAATGAACTTGTAGAATACCAGTTTTTACTATTTTCGGAATTTTTTTACTATTTTTTATGATTCATGAAAGATGGCACAGAATCGGTCTATTTTAGCGTAATTTACCGTATTTCAGCATAATTAGCGAAGTCGGTATTAATAAACTTTGGATATTAATAAAAATGTCGGTATACTTTGGTTTACATGTATACTTTGGTTTATGACATGTATTTAATTAATTGTATTTTATTACATGTATTTAATTAATTGTATACTTTGGTTTAATTGTTTTAGATGACATGTATACTTTGGTTTATGACATGATTTTAACATATTGTGATATATACTATATAGTAGTTCACTTAAAAAATAAAGAAAGTATTTAATTATCAATATGAGTAATTACATAAATGCATGATTTAAAATCACAAATGATAACTAGCTAGTTCAGTAACTTCAATATTTTCAATTTAGTTTTTAAAATGTATAAAATGCACACTCAGCTATATATTACACAAAAATAGATTAGTCTATTTCGATTAAACACAACGGTAATTAACATCTGCTAGCTACACGCCACGCTTTGTTAAAATTAAACCATATTTTAATTAAAAACTTCAAATTCATTTTTTTCAGTCCTAAAGAATTGCATAAATCATGTTAATTTATAAAATACACATTTATCATTTTTAATTCTAAATTGCACACTTGAATGTTAGTACGACTTAGTATTTAATTAATTGTTTATTAAAAAAATTGACCAAAAATTAGAAATGTTCAGAAGATGAGAACGGAGAACCTATAATATTACTTTCAACATAACAGCTCTCTCTTCTTTCAATAATTTTAGTATTTAATGATTGTTGTTTAGTATTTAATGATTTTTATTTTAGTATTTAATGATTGTTGTTTAGTATTTAAATTAACTTTTGTTTTAAAATAATTCGGTTTTAAAGATAAAAAATAATTCGGTTTTAAACTAATTCGGTTTTAGAATAATTTGGTTTTAAACTAATTTGGTTTTAGAATAATTCGGTTTTAACAAAATTCGGTTTTAACATAATTTGATTTTGTTATAACAAAAATATATTGAGTTCAAATAAAAAAAAAGGAAAAAAAAAACAGCCGAAAACCCCAAACAAAACAGAAAAAAATAACAGAAAAAAAAAGAACCGGCCCGGACCGGACCGCCGACCCGCCCCGCCCCGACCTAACCCGCCGGGTTTAGGCCGGGTAAGGGTTGGCCGACTCAAAACAAAACCCGACCCCCCCTACCCGACTCAACCTGTTGACCCGGGCTAACCCATGCCCGAGTCAACCCGGGGACCGGGCGGGTTTGGACCGGACCGACCCGACCCGGCCCCTTTTCAATACATACTGAGATATCACGATCCAGATATTATCCTTTCAATTTTATTTACTTTGTTTGATTAATTATCTTTAACTATCCGAATTTCTGAAAATTTATTAATGTTGCTTCATTTTGTAAAAATATTCTGTAAAATATGCAGTAGTGGACTAGTGGTCCCTAGTAGACATTCCATCAAAATTGCCACCCAATCTGCATCAAAATACCCAACAATTGTGTTATAATTATTTTCTCATCCCAAATTTCTTGAAAAGCCAATAGCTCATAAGTTAGCTCCAACGTCTCCACTATTTTAATTTCCCAATAAAAAAATTGCAAATTTCCAGAGGATTGTTTCGTAATTTAATTTCACATCTTTTGAAGAATGGACATGATAAAAATTTGACAAAATGACTTTAGGAGACTTGCAAACGTGTATAACATCACAATTTTGGTTGGATGCAATTATCTGTTTAAATAACAAAAAAGCAGGGAAACAAAAATAGAAGGGCAGTTTGCTATTCAGATAATACAAGTAGAACAGTTTGATGAGAAAGAAAATAATATTCTAACTTAATTTAAATTACATAAAATACAGATGCTTTATTTACATCATTACATATTCTCTAAATTGAATATTTACAAAAACAAATCCTTAACATACACAACGTACTATATAAATAAAAGGAATCACTTCTTTAATTGAAGCTGTTATGTTTTAAGTCTGCACCTTAATTCAATCTGATAAATTTTTACTGTTAACCATAACAGAATATTAAATAAAAATCCGTATGGTGAAATAGATGGACACATTACATTTTTTTTTTTTTTGTAGTTTCGATTTACACAAATTTAGTGAAGATAAATCTGCTGTTATTTATATAGGGAGCTGGTCTAAGCGGAAATAAATCTGCTGTTATTCAGATCCCAACCGTCCAAATTTTTCTACGCGTGAATCTTAACAAAGAAAGTTTTTTGTGCGCGAATCTTAACGAAGATCAACGTTCGGGATCTGAATAACAGGTTCCTGTTATTTCAAAGGAATAACAGCAGATTTATTTCTGGTCTAAGCAAAGTCAAGTCAACATACTTGTGGACTAAATTTTTTATTTATTAGAATTTTTTTACTATTTTGTTAGATAGGTATAAAATTACTGTTTTTGGATGGTCCAGAATGTTCAGATCAAGTGATTTTCTATCTATTTTAAAATATAGTAATTTTTTTGAAAAAATATAAAATTTAGTGTGCAAGTACATATTCGTGTGGAGATCAAGTTGAACGGTTCGGATCGACCGTTCAACTTGATCTCCACAGGAATATGTACTTGTGGACTAAATTTTTCATTTTTTAAAATTTTTTTACTATTTTGTTAGATAGGTAGAAAATTACTGTTTTTGGATGGTCCACAATTTCCAGATTAAGTGATTTTCTATCTATCTTAAAATATAGTAAAAAAGTTCAAAAAAATATAAAATTTAATCTGCAAGTATTCATGTGGAAATCACGTTGAACGGTTCAGATCTATCATTAAAATTTTTAAAATAAAAATATAACTTACAGACTAATCCGTGCTATGCATAGTACCGTGGAGTTTAGACTCACTCATTCCTAAATTCTCAACAAAAAGTCTTAGACTTCTCCCGAACTAACACGAATCAAAGAGGGAACGAAGAAGAAAGAAAAGAGGAGATGTGGGCAGTGTCGTGTCTAACGTCGTGCTGCGCCAGTTGCGCGTGCGGCGCATGCATGTCGGCGGCGTCGGCCATCTCTCGCCGCTCCGCCCGCCTCGCCTATTGCGGCCTCTTCGCGCTCTCCCTCATCCTCTCCTGGATCCTTCGCGAAGTGGCAGCTCCTCTCCTTGAAAAAGTCCCCTGTAAGCTTTAATTCATCTAACCTCGTTTGTTGCTTTCCCCCAAATCAGCTGATGATGAGCTGATTTACGGTATATGTTGCTTCAGTTCAAGGTCCTGTTTTAGCTCTAGAGTTGCCAATTGTAAGCTGATTTGTCCATGTGGAGCTATAAAAATCAATCCCTCTGTTGCTTGAACTGCTAACCTTGTTATTTCAACTCAAAGTAGTAGATCATTAAGATTTGGAGATTCATTTTTACTGGTACAATTTGATAGAATTTGTAGTATTGGGTTCTTATCACACTCAAGCTGAGATATATCGCAAAAATTGGTATCTTATATGTTGGTTCCTTCTGGTGCTAATCCATGCTTGAAATTTCAGCCAGTGTTACCTGTAAAAACCAGTTATTTGTTTTGTTTTCTTTAATTGGTTGATTGAGGCTGATAATGTAAAAGTTTGAGGCTTAAATAGCATTTAAACTATAGTACACTGAAAGAAAACCAAGTCTAGATTGCCAAGAGATTGTATATCTATTCCAATATTGAGGCTCAGGTTTAAATTTCCTCCTGCTGGTACCAGCATAAATTTTGGTTTGCAGCTATCAGTTCGGTATGTAGTTTCGTGTTGGTTTTAGAGGCTATTAAAATCCATTTGATAGATAAGTCTACACCTTACTTCAAAAAACACAAGAAAAAAAGATATGTCAACGAGCAGTCAGATGCCAATAGCTAACATACTGAAATGAAAAATGGTACAAGTTTTGAAAGAGTTGTCTTTGCTTATTGCAGGGATTAATACCTTTGCACAGACCCCATCAAAGGAGTGGTTCCAGACCAATGCAGTCCTACGTGTCAGTCTGGGAAACTTCTTGTTTTTTGCGACATTCGCTGCCATGATGATTGGTGTGAAAGACCAGAATGATAAGAGAGATGCGTGGCACCACGGTGGCTGGATCTTAAAGGTTGTTGTTTGGGTTGTGCTTGTTGCTCTTATGTTTTTCTTGCCGAATATTGTGATTTCTATTTATGGTAAGAGGTTATTTTTCATTTGGTTATTTTTTCTTAGCCTGTTTAGTCAATGAAGGCTTAAAGTTGACGAATACTAAGAAAATGAAATTTGGTATGATAGGAATAGTGAGATATGAATAACGTAGCATTTTTAGAGTGGTAAATAGCAAGTACACATCTATTGATATGATTTATCTCCTTCTAAAAGGACCACTTCTGTGAAGTTTTATGATTGACTATTATTTTTTTAATTTGGTCAGCAGCAATTTTGAATGTAAGCATTTTGCTAGAAATTGAAGTTATAAATTCAATACAAAGAAGCCCAGTTAAGAGTGCCTACTTGAAACATGTAACGCATATAAAATGGACATATGTCATCAAGACATACTTTTGTATTTTCTTTAATAAGTAAGGTCCTATTGGTTTTTCATTCTCTTTCCCTTGTTTTCTATTTACGCAGAGACATTGTCAAAATTTGGCTCGGGTTTCTTTCTTTTGGTACAAGTGGTTATTCTTCTAGACTTCTTAACAAACTGGAATGATTCATGGGTGGAGAAAGATGAGCAAAAATGGTATATTCAATTTCTTCTGTAACTAGATGTCATTTAGTTCCAGTTTTTTCATGAATTATTCTGTAACTGTATATATAACTTGTCAGGTACATTGCACTGTTGGTTATTTCAGTGGTCTGTTATCTAGCTACTTTTGCTTTCTCCGGGGTGCTGTTTGTTTGGTTCAATCCCTCAGGACATGACTGTGGTCTCAATGTTTTCTTCATTATCATGACTTTGATTCTTGCTTTAGCTTTTGCTATTGTTTCCTTGCATCCCCAGGTGAGTCATAACACAATCAATTGTGCCTTGTTCTACAATTTTAATCAATGGAAGTTTATATAAAGCATCCTTAAGTTTCTCTGATATTGTGAAAAACACTATGGTTTGTGATGTTACGATTTAGCTCCTGTAAACTGTAATACACCTTTTTTTCTTCGTCATGGCTGGTGATATGCCAAAAAGTTTCCATATCATGTTACTCATTGAAAAGCTTCAGAGTTTATACTCTGGAGTATTGAGTTTATTGACTGGGCTTGGAGAATTTTAGAGTATCTAATTAGATTTTGCAGTAGCCAAAGAGATAATTATGAGTTTGTGTCACATGCCATTATTTTTGTTGTGACATTAAAATAGCAGGAGCTTTTTCAGACAAATCTTTTTATGATTTGTAATCATAGTTGACTGAATAGCTCAGATTAAATATTTCAAAATTATTAGGTGAATGGAAGCTTAATGCCGGCATCCGTTATCTCTATTTATTGTGCATACCTCTGCTACAGTGGCCTTTCGAGTGAGCCTACAGACTATGAGTGCAATGGCCTCCATTTGCACTCTAAGCAGGTCTCCACTGGGACTCTTGTTCTCGGTATGCTCACAACTGTGCTTTCAGTTGTGTATTCGGCCGTCAGAGCTGGATCTTCCACCACCTTTCTCTCACCTCCTTCCTCTCCGAGAGCAGGTGATAATAATCTCTATGCCATATGTCTCAATGTGTGATGTGTTGATTGGGCTTGCAGTTTTTGGGTTTTTTTTTTTTTGGATTTGTTGGTTGCCTTGGGACTGGTGCAGCATTAGTCTAGGAAGGTACTTATTGTGTGATAATGTTTCACATTATTTTCATGCTACAACTAATTGTTTAATCCTCCATTATGCCATCATCCTGCTTCAGATCTAAATTCAGTACTAGAAGTATCATGAAACCTGAGAAGGTTAAATGGAGATCTGCTGACAATGCTGAGATAGTGATGCTATGAAAAACCAGTAACCAGTTTTGCGAGCAATTTTTCTCCTCTGTAAATGCTGAATAATAAATTATAATCAGATTATTGATTTAGTGAAACCCAACTTTTCTTTAGGAGCTACATCTCCACTGCTGGAGGGAGATGCAGAATCAGGCAAATCAAGCAAAGATGCCGAACCAAAGCCCGTAAGCTACTCATACACATTCTTCCATCTAATATTTGCACTGGCGAGCATGTACTCGGCCATGCTTCTCACCGGCTGGACAAGCTCAACTTCTGGGAGCGCTGAGCTGATTGATGTGGGATGGACCACAGTTTGGGTGAGAATTTGCACCGAGTGGACCACTGCGGGTCTCTACATTTGGACCCTCATGGCTCCTTTGATCTTCCCAGACCGTGAATTCTAATAGAATGCTTTTGGTTCCTCTCTAGTGTCATATGGACATTGGTAGGGTCTCGTGCATATGGAGCAGGGATGTTTTCTGGTGCCATAGACACTCGAGTAGATCTAAAATTATATGTAATGTTGTAAATAAGTTGTTTGCTCGGTGTTAGTGATCTGTATCTGTAATTTCATATAGATTGTCGTGTGGGTATTGTAATTTTTTTTTAATGTCTTGTATGATAAATTAGTGTCATCTTTGAGTGTAATTAGTCTCGTGTAAATATTCGATTGTCTTGTCATGTTTGTACCTACCAGTCCGGTGGCCGAAATTTTTATTAATAGGAATATAATTAAAAAAATATCGTCAATGAGAAACAATTTCGTGAAATTTCGATATATAGGAAAAACATTATGGAACATCGCGGTTCGATTAGCAAAATCAAATCAACTAACTAATTACGTTGGTCCTGGACGTTACAGAGAACAACAGCCAGTGTTCAGCGGAAATAAAAAAATTAAAAGTCTGCCCGTTCTCCTCTATCACGGCCTGGACCCTTGCTTTTTTTTGTCCGTTCTCTAGTTAACAAAACAACGTAAAAAAAAAAAAAAGGACGTCAGTGTTAATCACGTTCAGAGGAAATGAAAAAAAGGGACTTCTTTGATAATCTGAATTACTGGATGTGACTTGGACATTGATCTAGTAAGATGCATTTTTTTTTTAATTTGCTCTGGACGTGATTAACAGTAACGTCCTGTATTGTTTTTTTTTTCTCACTCTGTTTAGTTAATTAGGAGGCTCATAATCTGAACGTTATTGCTAATAACGTCTGCTGGATGTTACAAACAATCACGGTTTTCTTATATTTCAAATTTTTACAGAAACATTCATTGTTATCAATATTTTCTATTAATAAAAAAATCGGGTCCGGTTGGCCCTTTCAACATCTAAATCGCCAAACAAGTTGTCACTGCCTTTTCTCCTCCTGTCAAGAGCGGAGTCGCAAATTTTTTTAATGAGATAGTAGAAATAAAAAAAGAACGTTATTTTTTTATGACTGCTTAAATAATTTAATCTTAGTCCTTAAACAAATAGAAACTTTCTAATTTGATTTGGTAGGGGTGCGCCAGGTCCATGCAATAGTGCAGCACAAGGACGACACCTGAGAGCCCCAGTAGCAAGCTACTGTGGTGGACCCTCCCCACAAAAAATAAATTTAATATCATTGTGAGCACATGGTCCACATATCAGATATTAAAATGATAAGAACAGATACTACACTTAATCTTAGCCAAAAGGACGAGAAAGAGATGCTGTAAAGCGTTGCTGCGCCTTCATATTTATAGGCTCGCTTAGAGCGCATCCGATGATAGCTTCTCGTGTGGGACTAACCAAGTGCCTTCTGCGGCTTCTGCCTTGAGCCCTTGACAAAGAAACCGGTCAAGCCATCATATCACTGGAGACTGGACTCAGATGTTTTATGTGCTGGGCTTTTAACGGGCTTCAGGGAAATTTAAGATCTCCATTCTATTGGGAATTTAACGATCCAAGACGTTCCAGATTTTTTTACAAAAATAATTTAAAAACGTGTTACATTTTCTGGAAGTGCACTCTCTATCTCTTTGACGAACTGGCTGTAGCGTATAGCATCCTTTTTAGCGCGCAAATTGGATTAAAAGAACCCGCAATTTATGGGAAACAATATTATTTATGCCAGTTCACAGCGATAAATAAACAAAATGTTTATCATTAATTGGAGCAAAAATATTAACAACGTTGTTTCGACACAAATTATATATATTTTTTATTTTAATTTTATTATCTGTGCAATGTATAAAATAAAATAAAACACTATTAATATCTTTACTACAATTTGGGTGGGTTCAGAATCTTCAGATCCGTCGGAAGATGAGAACTTCTAGGCCTGGTTTTGACTGATAAAAATTATCGATTTTGTACGTAGTAATATGGGTTATAATGCGGATCATAGGCCTGATTTCATATTTTATAGCAAGTAGGTTTTGGGCTTCTACTTTTCTTAATTGGGCCTAGATCTGGGGCTCTTGCTAGTATTGGATCAAATTGGTTTGTCTTGCCTGCCGCGGTGGCTATTCGGCGATCCCTTCTAAAAACTTGTTAGATTCTTTTGGACTCTTTAGAAACTTACTCTGTACGAACATTCCTTCTTTAGTGAGAATTTACTTTTTGCACTTTTTGTCCGAATTCTAAGCTTAAACTTGTTTTGTACCAATTCTTAAGACATTATTTTTATTAAATTAAGCCTTCTTAGTATTTTCTTTGGCTTTTTTAACATATTATTTTTAATCCGATTCTTTCGAATAAGTATTCCTTTTAACTCCGCTTAAAATATATTCCCAATACAGTGCCGAACATCATCAGTACGTTAGGATAATTTAATTTCGGCCAGATAATAATGCCCCCCAATTGAAGTCAAGAAGTTACAAAATCATTGATTAGAGATTGTCTGACACTGTATTTTTTATAAAATATAATAAAGAAGAAAACGATTAAAATAATAATAAAACATCTATTTGTAATAAAAATAATAAAAGATATTGCCTGACACTGTAACATCCTGTAATTAGAAATCTATAAAAAAAGAAGACACGTAATATTATCGTATTGGTATTTATAAAAACAAGACGTTTCTGTTGGATCATATAGCCAACGTTGAGCATATATGTGATACAATTATAAATTGTGATGATTGTCTAATTAATGTAATCAATATGATTAAGGTTATTTGACAATTTATGTATTCATTCGACTGTTGTCTATAAATATGTAAAACAATACAGGCAAAACTCATACTTATTGATAGACTGATTGTGAGATCTGCAATTAAGAAAAACCACTAAACCTGATTAAACATGAGAAGTCATTATGTTGGGGAGGTTAAACAATTACACTGCTACCCGTTAACTGTCCACTTGTACTTCTAATTACTAAAATAAATACTTTTTGAGGTTTTTATAAGTACAGCTAGCACCTGTTTGTGAAGAACAATCAATGTTTTGTCTCAACTGGGAGCCACTAGCTTAAAAGAAAGAATCAGAAGTAATTACTTCGTTGAAAAGTTTGTCTATGATACTTTGTTCCTTCTCTATTTCATCTAAATCAGATATAATATACCCAAATAATAATGAAACACTGATAAAAATACTCGCAACTCAAATAAATTGTACAATTTAGTGCCTAACCAAAAGGCACGATGTGATATTAAACTCGATCTGGTTACTTTTCAGTAAGATTTGGTACTCTTCATTGACTTATCTATAGGGGCGGATCTAAAGCATAGTTAAAGATGACTAAGCTACTCCTATGAATTTAATTGAATTTTTTTTTAACTTTTTATTAATCCAGCTACTCTTAATAAGGACCCGACTAATTGTCCCCAAGCTTCTTTCTCCAGTTTTTCCCCAAAAAAACTGTCATTTGACTTGCGCGAATACTGTAAAACTCTATAACCAATACTGTAACTTCAACAACAAATCATGTATAATAAGTAGTTTAAAAATCTAACAATCCAAGTTAGTTGAAAGTGCTCCCCAAGTTAGTTGCAACTTGCAAAAATACTATACTTCCGGCTGTACTTGAAAAACTGATGGCTTCTAGAAGGTTTCAAAAACAAACCACTTCTCAAACTTGTAGTTATTTACAAATAACACCTAAAATTGTACAAAATTAATTTTTTTTGCATCAAAATTAAATTTTTCTTTTTTCAAAATTAAAATTTTTAAATTTTATTTTATTTTTTTCGTATTTTTTTTACGTACTTTTTTCTTTAATTATTAATATTTATATATGGATCTATATCATGTAAAATAAGACTTCAATACTGTAAAATTAGCAGATGCAAACTATAAAACTAATATATGTGAACTACAAAGACTTCAATACTGTAAAATTAGCAGATGTAACTTATAAAACTAACATATGTGAACAGCAAAACTCCAATACTATAAAATGGAACCCTGAAACTATCAAAATAACATATACAAACTATAAAATTTCACTAATAAAAAATTAACTGTTCAAAACCATAAACTATAACCAACAACTGTTCAAAACCACAACCAACAACAACTGTTCAAAACCACAACCAACAACTGTAGGATGTGAACTGCAACCAAAAATTGTTCAAAAATGTAAGATGTGAATTGCAAGCAACAACCACAAACAATAATTGTTACCACCCATAACTGTTCACAAGCACAAACAAGACTTCAATAAACAAAGTTAATTGTTCATAACCATCAATACAAAAATGGCGTTTGTCACTTCATAACCCTCTGGTGCACGTTATTTGAATGAGTGAGAAGTTTCATTGCTATAACCACATGTTCTTTCAAGATATCATCCTGCAAAAAAATAAAAAATAAACAAGGTTATAAATTGGAGTTATGAACCATTAGCAGATGCAAACTATAAAAGCAACATATGTGAACTACAAGACTTCAATACTGTAAAATTAGCAGTTGCAACCTATAAAATTTTAAATCAGTACAACACTGCATATATCTTGTAAACTAAAGTGAATCATAGTAAAAACTGTCTAATACGTAACATTTACACCTAACTAATACATCATGTAATAAACTGCAACAATATTGTAAACTTATTAGATAAATACTAGAATTTTATTAACTGTTATACACTGTCTAATGCAGTTTATCAGTACAACTGTTAAACAGATCATGTAACTATGATTAACCAAAGTGAATACTGTAAACTGTTGCACATATCCTGTAAAATTGTTATATGTATCCTGTAAAATTAGCAGCTGCTAATTTTACAATATTTAAGTCTTATTTTACATGATATAGATTCATATATAAATATTAATAATTGTTATATGTATCATGTAAAATTATACATATCCTGTAAACTAAAGTGAATACTGTAACCAAAGTGAATCATAGTAAAAACTATCTAATACATAACATTTACACCTGACTAATACATCCTGTAATAAACTGCACCAATACTGTAAACTCACTAGATAAATACTGGAATTCTATTAACTGTTATACACTGTCTAATGCAGTTTATCAGTACAACTGTTAAACAAATCCTGTAACTATGATTAACCAAAGTGAATACTGTAAATCGTTGCACATATCCTGTAAAATTGTTATATGTATGCTAATTTTATAGTTTGCATCTGATAATTTTACAATATTTAAGTCTTATTTTACATGATATAGATCCATATATAAATATTAATAACTGTTATATGTATCATGTAAAATTGTACATATCATGTAAACTAAAGTGAATACTGTAACCAAAGTGAATCATAGTAAAAATTATCTAATACATAACCTTTACACTTGACTAATACATCATGTAATAAACTGCATCAATACTGTAAACTTACTAGATAAATACTGGAATTTTATTAATTGTTATACACTGTCTAATGCAGTTTATCAGTACAACTGTTAAACAGATCCTGTAACTATGATTAACCAAAGTGAATACTGTAAACTGTTGCACATATCCTGTAAAATTGTTATATGTATCCTATAAATTGCATCATGTTATAAACTGCATCCATACTGTAAATTGTTACATATATCATACATAACTTATATATCCTATAAAAATATTGCATGAATATTGTGAAATAACTCATATATCCTATAAAACTGTTAAAGCATTTCAAAAGTGCAAAACTTCAATACTGAACAATTAGCAGATGCAAAACTATAAAACTAACATATGTGAACTGCAAAATTTCAATACTGTAAAATAGACAATTGAAACTATCAAAATAATATATACAAACTACAAATTGGAATTACACCATAAACTTAAAAGTTAATAAAATTACCTGTGTGAAATTTATAGGGATCTTAGTGATTAAATTGTAGACAAAGCGCAACACAAAAATTACAAATTCAATCCATAATATGTAAAATAAATAGAATGAAAACTATTGCATGAAACCTATAAAATAACCGATACATACTATAAAACTCTTAAGTATATAATGTAAACTGGCAAGAACCTCAGTTCCTGTGGTATATACCAGTACAGTTCTAAGCATATTAAACTGTCAAGGATATGGCAAGTTACAAACTGAGTTTCACAATTTGACATTCTAATGTATATAGCGAACACGGTTTATATGATTTAGCAGGACAATACAATGGTAAAAGTAAAACTAGTAAGGTAAAGTAACATAGCAGAAATTTGAGAAATTACATCTCGAAAAAAGCATGAGAATATATAGATTTACTATCCAAAGGCTATTAAAAGCCTTGTTGTTGTAGTACAAGGTGAGCTTGACTATAAATCACTGACGTCTCCAACTCTCCTCTCTGTAATTCAAATTTATCTACATATTCATATCAAGAATACTAGAAATCAGTAGCAGCAACACACACACACAGAATGAGAGAAAGTACCTGTATGTGTTCAATGAACCTCTGAGAATGAAACAAAAAACAAACAACTGAATTGTCATCCTGCACAAGAAGTACATTAATAGTCATTACCCAAATAAAGTATTCATCTCAGAAAGAAGAACAAATAGAAATATAAACCCCAGAAATCAGTAGCATCAATACACACAGCACAACAAAAGGGTACCACTCCAAGCTTTTGGATTACTGCATATGTATATAGAAAATCTAAGAACCTTCAAACATAAATTCCCTATAAGCATACAAAAAAATACACATAGCAGCATCTTGGAAACCAGTAGCTGTACCAGCAATGTACCAAAACTGTCCCGGCCATCTTGGAAACCCGAAGTATAGCTTCACAGCTATGGTAATCCTCCCCCCTTATAACATAGACCAGATCAAATTTTAACAAAACATAAGAATAGAAAAAACTATACATCATACTCTTTTGATTAGGCATGAACCCTGACAAAAAAAAAAGCTTGTAGGATGATATTAGCACAAGCATATGAAACCTGAAAAAAAGCTTTGGTTAATCAGACATGAAATTCCTAATTCAATCTTACAATGGAGAACTGACTATAGTTCTAATAGTTCTAATAGATCCCCTGGACTGACTCCTCTGATTCATCTTACCAATACAATTATAACACAGTATCACACAGTGCTTCTGAAACCCCAATTCCTGCACTTTTTGCTTGATTCATTGAACGTGCTGGCTTCACTTTCTTCACCGTCTCCTAGGTACAGTGCTAGTTGAACCAGCTGGTATAGTAAGACATAATCTTCACTACACTAAAGAATGGTTAATATTAAATACACACAGAGAGAAAAGGAACAAACCTGAGATTGAAATTGGATTGTCATTGTGCATGCTTAAATTACTAACCCTGCAAGAGGATTATTGACAAAGCGGTAGTACACCTTTGGCAATTGGATAGTTGAAATGTCGCTCATTTCAATACAAATTTAAACCAAAAAGATAGATTCAACGAAAATTTATATTTTCACAAGAAAAATACTTACCAGATGTTTCCAGATATAAGGAATCGAAAGAAGCACGAAGAAGGTAAATGAAAGGAACGCGATCAAAATCTGATAAGAGAAGTGGAGACGGTAGGCTCAGGATATAGGCGAGATGGCTCAGTACGGGTCCTTATCCCGATTCAGGTTGTGATCGGAAGCGGCAACGGAGGGGAGAAAGGTAGTGGCAGCGGCAGCATCCTCTCGCTTCACTGGCGATGAAATCGTCTTTCGCCGTTCGATCTCCGATAAAATTGTAAGGCTTGAGAGAGAGTGAGAGAGAGGGATCAAAGTGGAAGAGAGGCGGCGCCACAGACCTGGGATCTCCGATGAAATTGTAAGGCTCAAGCGATTGGGATTGTTGTTGCTGATCTGATCTAGCTGCGACGAGGTTAGCGCGGCCATAGATTTTGTCGGAGGGGAGGCCGTCAGAGGTCAGCTCGGATCTCGCGAGAAATTTGAGAAAAGGATTCGGAGAAGAGATGGATTAATGGCGGGGATAGAGATCGGGAAATTTGAGAGGAGAGAGAGAACTGGGAGACGGATCAGAAGAAAGTTTTAAATAAGACGGTCTGTTAAAAGTAGTTAATAACAGTTAATTATCGTTAATTATAGTTCAAAGCATATCAGATCAGCGCTGGGTAAAAAGCGGGGACGAGTCTCTGGGTATCATAACCTTTTCTCAAAAAAAAAACCCATTCGCAGCGACTATATTTTTTTATTAGCAAAATACAACCCTCGAGTTAAATCACTTGGTAGTGATTGCACGATTGTTGGGTTGAGTAGTATCAAAAATAAATTGCATGAGATAATATATAAGATAGCAAGACTTACAAAGACGTACTTCAATTTGAAAATTTTGCTAGCTTCTTAGTAGTACTGCTTTTGTGATACCTTTATTAGCCAAAGAATATTTTTGTCCATGAAATTTGTATATTTTTGTAAAGGATTGCAAGAACAAAGTGAAGACAGAAATCGGTTGATAGAAGAAGTTTATTCTCTAGATCAGTGTTGTAAAAGACGGAATGAATTTGACGGACAGACATGAATCATTAATCAGCTAATTTTTTTGCAACCGATTAAACGGAATTTTGCAGACTATTATGCGTTCATATTAATTTCTATATATATACAAATAATTAGTTACATAGAGCACATCTGTCTCATCCAGTAAGATATATATATACATACGCTTAGCGTTCCATATAAAATTTGACAAATCCATATATACTTAGCGTTCCATATAAGACGTACTTCAATTTGACAATCCAAACCGTTCAAACCAATCTTCTTAACGAGAACTTCGTTTCTATATAATAATTTTTAATTTCTGAATTTATTTACTATTAAGTCAAGCTGTCAAAATATGAAAGATTTTGTGCGTATTTTAATACACTATATCCTTTATTTTTTTAACTGCTTGACTTGATAGTAAATAAATTCGAAAATTAATTTTTTTTTATTGGAAACGAAGCTCACGTTAAGGAGATTGGTTTGAACGGTTTGGATTTGTCGTTCGAAGCCGTTTCGATAGATTTTAAAGGCCGGAACCATATTGTTGATATACTAGAGAAAACATGTTAGCTGTACTATATATATATATATATATGAGGTTGGCTATTCTACTTCCATAAGCATATGCCCACATATGCTTATAACTCATTTTTGCGTTTCCAATGTTCAAATGGTCGATACGAACCGTTCATCTTGTTCTCCATATTAATATGTGCTTGGAGATCAAATTTTACATTTTTCGGAATTTTTTTACTATTTATTAAGCCACTTTGAAAATTGCTGATCCGGATGAACAGTAAAAACAGTGCAACAAAATTCTGGACCATATGATTAGCAATTTTCAAAGTGGCTTAATAAATAGTAAAAAAATTCAGAAAAATATAAAATTTGGTCTCCAAGCACATATTAATATGGAGAACAAGATGAACGGTTCGGATCGACCATTTGAACATTGGAAACGCAAAAATGAGTTATAAGCATATGTGGGCATATGCTTATGGAAGTAGAATAGCCAACCTCTATATATATATATATGAGGAGGGATCCACTTACAACAAATTTGAGTTACAACAAAGTTACAACATTCATTTTTTTCATTTTCAAAGTCCAAATCGTCGATCCAAACCGTTCAACATGATTATCTAAATAAAATGTACTTGCAGATCAAATTTTATATTTTTTTGAATTTTTTTACTATTTATTAAGATTGGTACAAAATTCAATGGTCTAAGTATGGCTATTTTTTGTAAAATACTTAATAAATAGTAAAAAAATTCAAAAAAATGTAAAATTTGATCTGCAAGCACATTTTATTGTGGAGATCATGTTGAACGGTTTGGATCGACGATTTGGACTTTGAAAATGAAAAAATGATTGTTGTAACTCAAATTTGTTGTAACTTGATCCCTCCTCATTATATATATATATATATATAGATAGGCTATGGTGAGTTGTGAAGTAAAACGTTGTATTACTTCACGTCATATTTTTATTTTGAAAATTCAAACAGCCGATCCGAACCGCTCAACATTTTCTAAATATTGAAATGTGCTTGGAGACTAAATTTTACATTTTTTTGGAATTTTTTTACTATTTATTAAGCCACATTGAAATCGCTGATCCACTGTGAACAGTAAAAAACAGTAAAATTTTCTGGACCACCGGATCAGCGATTTTCAAAGTGGCTTAATAAATAGTAAAAAAATTCCAAAAAATGTAAAATTTAGTCTCCAAGCACATTTCAATATAGAGAACATGTTGAGCGTTTCGGATCGGTTGTTTGGATTTTCAAAATAAAAATATGAGCGTGAAGTAAAAATGACATCTTACTTCACAACTCACCATAGCCCAGCTCTATATATAGAGCTGGGCTATGGTGAGTTGTGAAGTAAGAGGACATTTTTACTGTTCACAGTGGATCAACGATTTCAAGGTGGCTTAATAAATAGTAAAAAAATTCCAAAAAATGTAAAATTTAGTCTCCAAGCACATTTCAATATAGAAAACATGTTGAGCTGTTCGGATCGGTTGTTTGGATTTTCAAAATGAAAATATGACGTGAAGTAAAATGTTGTTTTACTTCACAACTCACCATAGTCTATATATATATATATATATAGAGATGGGCTATTGTGCTTTGCAAAGTAAAACCCCCGTTTACTTCGGCGCCATATTTTGCATTTTGAAAATTCAAACAACCCATCCGAACCGTTCAACATGTTCTAAATATTGAAATGTGCTTGGACACTAAATTTTACATTTTTTGGAATTTTTTTGCTATTTATTAAGCCACTTTGAAAGTTTCTGATCCAACGGTGAACAGTAAAAAACAGTAAAATTTTCTGGACCACCAGATCAGAAACTTTCAATGTGGCTTAATAAATAGCAAAAAAATTCCAAAAAATGTAAAATTTAGTGTCCAAGCACATTTCAATATTTAGAACATGTTGAACGGTTCGGATGGGTTGTTTGAATTTTCAAAATGCAAAATATGGCGCCGAAGTAAACGGGGGTTTTACTTTGCAAAGCACAATAGCCCATCTCTATATATATATATATATATATATATATATATATATATATATATATATATATATAGGAAGTGTCTACGGTGCTATGCATAGCATAGAGGCCTCCGTGCTAGGCTCAATTTTTGAGTTTTTAAAATCCTAACGGTCGATCCGAACCGTTCAACATGATCTCCATATGAATATGTACTTGTAAACCAAATTTACATTTTTTAGAATTTTTTTACTATTTATTAAGCCACTTTGAAAAAACAGTAATTTGTACACAACAGTAAAATCTTCTGGACCATTGGATCAGCAATTTTCAAAGTGGCTTAATAAATAGTAAAAAAATTCTAAAAAATGTAAAATTTGGTTTGCAAGTACATATTCATATGGAGATCATGTTGAACGGTTCGGATCGACCGTTAGGATTTTGAAAACTCAAAAATTGAGCCGTAGCACGGAGGCCCTCTATGCTACGCGTAGCATATTAGCCAGATTATATATATATATATATATATAGATAGACTATGGTGAGTTGTGAAGTAAAACGTCGTTTTACTTCACGCCATATTTTCATTTTGAAAATCCAAACAACCGATCCGAACCGTTCAACATGTTCTCTATATTGAAATGTGCTTGGAGACTAAATTTTACATTTTTTGGAATTTTTTTACTATTTATTAAGCCACTTTGAAATCGCTGATCCACTGTGAACAGTAAATAACAGTACAAATTTCTGGACCACCGGATTAGCGATTTTCAAAGTGGCTTAATAAATAGTAAAAAAATTACAAAAATTGTAAAATTTAGTCTCCAAGCACATTTCAATATAGAGAACATGTTGAGCGGTTCGGATCGGTTGTTTGGATTTTCAAAATGAAAATATGAGCGTGAAGTAAAAATGACCTCTTACTTCACAACTCACCATAGCCCAGCTCTATATATATATATATATATAGAGAGAGAGAGATAGACTATGGTGAGTTGTGAAGTAAAACGTCGTTTTACTTCACGCCATATTTTCATTTTGAAAATTCAAACAACCGATCCGAACCGCTCAACATGTTCTCTATATTGAAATGTGCTTGGAGACTAAATTTTATATTTTTTGGAATTTTTTTACTATTTATTAAGCCACATTGAAATCGCTGATCCACTGTGAACAGTAAAAATTTCTGGACCACCGGATCAGCGATTTTCAAAGTGGCTTAATAAATAGTAAAAAAATTCCAAAAAATGTAAAATTTAGTCTCCAAGCACATTTCAATATAGAGAACATGTTGAGCGGTTCGGATCGGTTGTTTGGATTTTCAAAATGAAAATATGAGCGTAAAGTAAAAATGACCTCTTACTTCACAACTCACCATATCCCAGCTCTATATATATATATAGAGGTTGGCTATTCTACTTATATAAGTATATGATGGCGTATGCTTATAAGTCATTTTTTCGTTTTCAAAATCCAAAAAGTCGATTTGAACCGTTAGATGTGATCTCTATATTGAAATGTGCTTGGAGACCAAATTTTCCTTTTTTTTGCATTTTTTTACTATTTATTAAGCCACTTTGAAAATCGCTGATCCAACGGTGGCTTAACAAAACAGTAAAATCAAAAGCCACCGTTGGATCAGCGATTTTCAAAGTTGCTTAATAAATAGTAAAAAAATTCAGAAAAATGTGAAATTTGGTCTCCAAGCACATTTCAATATAGAGATCACATCTAACGGTTCAAATCGACTTTTTGGATTTTGAAAACGAAAAAATGAGTTATAAGCATATGCCATCATATGCTTATACAAGTAGAATAGCCAAGCACAATATATATATATATATATATATATATATATATATATATATATATATATATATATATATATATATATATATATAGATTGGCTAATGTGCTAACGTTATAACTTCGGCCGAAGTTATAACGAGTCGTTTATTAGTTTTTAAAATCCAAACAACCGATCCGAACCGTTCAACTTTTTCTAAATATTGAAATGTGCTTGGAGACCAAATTTTACATTTTTTGGAATTTTTTTACTATTTATTAAGCCACTTTGAAAATCGCAGATCTGCTGTGAATAGTAAAAAACAGCAAAATTTTCTGGACCACCGGATCAGTATTTTCAAAATGGCTTAATAAATAGTAAAAAAATTCCAAAAAATGTAAAATTTGGTCTCCAAGCACATTTCAATATAGAGAACATGTTGAACGGTTCGGATCGGTTGTTTGGATTTTAAAAACTAATAAACGACTCGTTATAACTTCGGCCGAAGTTATAACGTTAGCACATTAGCCAATCTCTCTCTATATATATATATATAATTTCACTGTAGAAATAATAGTAATCATAGTGAAATACAAATAATTTTATTAAAAACACAATTGTGAGCTCTTATTCATGGATACAATTAGAATACCTATGATATTCAAGAGGATGTCATATTTGTAAAATGAGGAGGCCTAGGATCCACTTACAACATTCTATAGTTACATCTTACAACATGATTTTTTAAAGTCTAAACAGTCGATCCAAACAGTTCAACACGATCTCTATATTAAAATGTGCCTGGATATCAAATTTTACAAATTTTTTTTGAATTTGTTACTATTTATTAAGATGAGTACAAAATTCAATGACCTGAAAACAACAGTTTTGTAAAATATTTAATAAGTAGTAAAAAAATTAAAAAATATATAAAATTTGATCTCCAAGCACATTTTAATATAGAGATCATGTTGAACGGTTTGGAATGACTGTTCATGTTGTAAGATGTTGTAACTATAGAATGTTGTAAGTGGATTCCTCTTGTAAAATATATCTTAAAATATTAAACTATTAGTACTAATAAACAAAATATTAAAGAATGAACGCTAACTTTTTAACTTATGTTAAGAACAATATCATAATGAAATTCGGCTGTTGGTTCGTTTTAATCGTATTGTACTTAATGACATGAAGTTTTGAATGTTATACTGATTAGTCAGTTTGACAAGTGACTAACTGAATTTGATAGCCAACTAATTGAGTTTGACGAGTGATTAATCGGATTTGAATATTTAACATTTGAATTCATAAAATCCCACTGGATAGACATTCATTCTAGCATCGCTATCTTTTCCTAATCGGTATAGTGGACCATTTTTTTACAACACGCTTTGGGTATTATGAGCTTTGAACTGTCAAGTGCATGGAAGAAATGTAACCACGTTTTTGTACCAGCCTACGGGCTTCCATGAATGCCAAAAAAAAAAAAAAGTCGCTCTATTGCTCTCCATCTCCTCCATAAAAGAACTTTCTTTTTTTTGAATGTTAGTGGCTAATAGCCGGTTCCCCACGAAGTTATGGCGACCTCCCAGTGCTGTGAGAACCCTCCCACCCTGGACCCGGTCCACGGGAAGGGACACGTGGTAGATGATTTGGGAGGTCTGAAGACTTATATCACCGGTGCACCGGAGTCTAAGTTCGCCATTCTTTTGATCTCGGATGTATTTGGTATATTCCTGTTTTTTTTGTTTTTATTTTATTTTATTACAATTGCCTTTCTGTTTTAATATTTTTTTTACTATTGACAACTTCCTATTTTGGCATATATTAACCTCAATAAGCGTGTCTTTACGCTTTTTTTTTTTTAAGGTAAAAGGATAAAAGTATATAGCATGAGAGAGCAAATAGCAAATATGTCCCTTTTGAGTTTGGCTATAGCATAAGGTGTTCCGTACTATTGTCTCGAAAATCTATCAGATTGACTTCAAATTCAAATGACGAATCTAATTCGTTAAAACCGAAATATATTTATCATTGATGCGTTTACATAAAAAAATTATAAATTTTTGAGTTCATTTAGTATAAAGTCAAGCGGTCAAAAAATAATGAAAAATGAATGTATTTAAATTACCTTAAGAAACGGATACGGATATAATTTTACTTTTACCACTATCCACTCCGTATCCGATCCGTTGCGAATTCGTATCCCTTGCATTAACTCAAAAGGGAATCTTTTGAGTTAATACACCTCGACCATCCGATTTATTTTAAGATTCGTGCAGACTAAATCCGCACTAATATTAAAGGGCCCCCTATGTTTTAGGCAGAGTCTGACTATGTTTAAAATTTGACGGTCGCGATTCATTAACTTAAAAGATAAGAATTCCGTGGTCCGCAATGGCAACTCCTAGAAATAACATCACTTTCGATTTCTTCCCCCTTAAACATTTACCAGTTACCACCCAAAATTAAAGAAACCGATAAGAAAAGAAAAAAAAAAAAGCGAAGGGACACATTCTTGATCGTAATCGTCGAAAATGGAGCCAATTCCCCTGATGACCCCTTACAAAATGGGCAAATTTGACCTATCTCACAGGTAATTTATTGCCACTACAATTCTCTCTCCCTCCCGTTGATTACTTTTAGGCTTTTCCTTGTTGCTCTCTCTCAGCGACTAAGTGGAATTTTTTATTTTCGAGTTTATTAGAAAATAAAGGTTTTCATTTCTTTTTCCTGTGTTTTATGTGGTAAGTTTGAATGATTCTGTATACGTATTTTTGATATGCACTTGTTCTACACTAGTCTTATGCACTTTGTCTATGGTTTTGGATTGTCATAGGTACTTGTATTAGGTTGTCTGTTAAGTAAGCTACTTTAGCTTACTCTCTTTTTTTTTAATATGGTACCAGTTTGGTACCTAAATTTCATTAATGAAATAGATGAGTTTCCCTCACTTTTATTAAAAAAAAAAGGGTTTCTTTTTCCTGTTATTCAAGGAAATAATCGCTCAAAACACCCAAACATATTCATCCGAAACCCTATATATAATTTACAAAGTATTTCCAACCAAATTGCTCAGAAGAGATGTATTTCAAACTGTTGATATTATGAATCTGGACAGGAATTTAAATGAGAAAAGTAATTGTTTCATTCTACAATTTTCATGTTACTCTGGGTTATTTATGCTAAAATAAAATAGAAAAATAACGGTTGTCTATTGATGCATATTTCCCTATTCTCTAACCCTATACAAAGTACAAACAATAATTTACTAAAAATAAAGATTGAGTTGTTTTTTATCTATAATTAGTAACTCTCTTTTTATACATCTAAATCCAATGATGAATACCCTTAATGGATCTGAGGGTAATTGGATCTGATTATTCTCTTTTATCAACACTCCCCCTCAAGCTAGGGTTGTAGATGTCGATTAACCCTAGCTTGCTCGTATTATTCTCAAATGGTTTTGGATCAAGACCCTTGGTGAATACTTCTGCCAATTGGTCTTCACATTGTACGTAGGGAGTTTCGATTTCTTTGGCTTGTATTTTTTCTCGAATAAAATGACAATCTACCTCGATGTGTTTTGTTCTTTCGTGAAATACCGGGTTGGATGCAATGTGCCGTGCCGCTTGATTATCACAAAACATCTCCATTGGTTCTTGAATTTTAATTCTAATATCCTCAAGGAGTTGTTTGATCCATGTTAATTCACTAGCGGTTGACGCCATGGCACGATATTCCACCTCGGTGCTTGATTGTGCTATCACGTTTTGTTTCTTGCTTTCCCATATGACTAAATTTCTGCCTACAAACGTGTAAAAACTGGTTGTTAATTTTTTATTAAAGCTACCGGTCCAATCTGCATCGGAATAGCCACATACTTTGTTAGAATTATTACATTTAATGAAAATTCCCATACCGGGAGTCCCTTTTAAATATTTCAATATTCTATTTATAGCCTCTAAGTGCGATGTTCTTAGACTATGCATAAACTTGCTAATTTGGCTTACCAAGTATGAAATATCCGGACGGGTTACCGTGAGATAGATTAACTTTCCTACAAGTCGTTGGAATTGGTTTATATCGTCTAATGGCTCACCATCCTCGGTATTTAGTTTGTATTTGCCATCTATTGGTGTGGAAGCTGGTTTACACTCTAGTTTTCCAGTTTCTTCCAACAAATCTAAAGTGTATTTTCTTTGAGATATAGATAAACCTTGGCTCGAATACGCTACTTCTATCCCTAAGAAATATTTTAAATAACCTAAGTCTTTGATGTCAATTTTTTTCTTTTAATTGGAGTTTTATTGTTTTGATGTTCTCTAGATTGTTTCCGGTAATAATAATATCATCTACATACACTAAAACAATAGTGGTACTTTCCTCTTCAATTTTGATAAATAGTGAGTGGTCGGCATTACTAACTTTAAAATTACAAGAGATTAATTGAGAGCTTAATTCTCTTGGAGATTGCTTCAACCCGTAAATTGATTTCTTTAATTTGCAAGCTAAATCACAATTTTGGTCTTTTTCATGACTATGTGGTAATGACATATATACCTCTTCTTTAAGTGTTTCTTGAAGACATCCATTTGGTACAATTTTCACCCTTGATTTATTGCAAAGGAGAATAAAATTCTTACGGTGTTCATTTTTGCAACGGGTGCAAATATTTCATAATAATCTATACCGTAAGTTTGTGTGTAACATTTAGCAACCAAGCGAGCCTTGTACCGTTCCACGGTACCATCGCTATTATATTTAATTTTGTATACCCATTTGCATCCTACGGGTTTTTTATTCTTTGGTAATTGAACGATTACCCAAGTTTCATTTTTCTCAAGAGCCATTAGTTTTTCTTTCATGGCCTTGTTCTATACGGGATTTTTTATGGCTTCCTCATAATTGTTTGGTTCTTATTCTTTTTCAATTGAGGTCAAAAAACATTTATGGTTGGAGGAGGTATTACCATATGTATAAAATCTTGTATAGGATATTGTACCTTGTAAGTTATAAAATCTCTTAGCCTTGTAGAAGGAGAAGGGGTTGCTGTTCGAACCAACCTTCTCAATGGTGTATCTTCTATGTTTTGATCTCCTCCATTTGAGGAAATTTCTTCTATTTCCTCCTCATTTTCACTTTCATTTACATTTTCGGTTGTAATCCCAATTTCTATTGGTCTTACCTCTTCTATTGATGAATTGAATTAGGGTAATGTAATTTTCTTGAAAAATTCTCTAATAAATTCCTCATGAATTTTTTCCTTGTAATATGACTCATTTTCTAAAAATGTATAATTTTTTGTTCTTAGGATCATAGCATTTATATCCCTTTTTTGTGATGAATAACCCAAGAACATAGCTTTAATTGAGGTATAATCTAACTTGTCTTGTTTATTTTTATGTACATAACATGTACAACCAAATATTTTCAAATGCTCAATATTAATTTTTCTTTGATAAAGAATTTCTAATGGGCTCTTATAATCCAAATTAGCACTTGGCAATCTATTTATTAAATATGTTGTGGTAAGAACGGCATCCGACCAATAAGTTTTTGGTACATTGTTTTGAAATAAAAGTACTCGAGTCATTTCAAGTAAGTGTCTATTTTTTCTTTCGAAAACACTGTTTTGTTGAGGTGTATAAACATGTTGTTTGATGTAAAATTCTTTTTTCTTTAAATAAATTTGAGAAAATTTGGTTTACAAATTCCGTTACGTTATCGGATCTAAAAGTTTTAATTTTTGCTTCATATTGGTTTTCTATGAAGTTATAAAAATCTAAAAATTGTGAGAATACTTCACTTTTATTTCGTAGTAAATATAACCAAGTTGTTTTAGAGAAATCATCAATAAAGATAACAAAATATTTTTATCCATTAAAAGAGTTGATTGGGGCGGGGCTCCATACATCCGAATGAACCAAATTAAATGGTCTTTCGCTTTTACAACTTGATAAATTAAAATGTAATCTAGTATGTTTTCCTAGCTTACATGTCTCACAACTACTATTGTCTAATTTTGAAAAATTAAAAAGACTCTTTAAAGTCTTGTCGGAAAGATGCCCAATTCTTCTATGTCAAAGTATGCTTAATTCTTCATTTTTTGTTATGTTGAGGTTGGATATTTCTTCATTCAAAAAATAAAGCTCATTTTCTAGAAATCATTCACCAATCATAATCTAGTATGTTTTCCTAGCTTACAGGTCTCACAACTACTATTGTCTAATTTTGAAATATTAAAAAGACTCTTTAAAATTTTGTCGAAAGGATGCCCAATTCTTCTATGCCAAAGTATGCTTAATTCTTCATTTTTGGTTATGTTGAGATTGAATTTTTTCTCATTCAAAAAATAAAACCCATTTTCTAGAAATCTTTCACCAATCATAATCTTTGTTATCCGATCCTGAAAAATCACATTTTTTATCAAAACAATGAGCTCACAATTCAACTCTTTTGTGATTTTACTAATGGATAATAGATTTGATGAGCAATCATTTATATACAAGACATTTAGAATTATTTTTGAGAAAATATTTATTGAGTCTTCTCCAAGAATTTTCATTTTATCACCATTTGCAACTGTAACAAATTGTTTGGTTTTGTATTTTCTAAATGAGGTCAATAATTTTATATTAGCAGTCATACGGTCAGTTGCACCCGAATCCAATATCCATCTAGAATTTTGAAAAAAATATAAATTTGAGATGCAAATCATACCAGAGGTTTTAGAATTTTCTTGTTTTTTATTCATCATGGCAGTGAGCTGTTGGATCAACAGCCGCATAGGATCCGAAGAAGAGGAGCTAGCGGCTTTCTCTAGGACCCGGGTCATACTCAACCCGATCGGTCCGTTCGGCCTCCCTCTTTTGTCTCCGCTAAAAAACCTTTCTTCTTCTCAAACCCGCCATAGCCGTCTCTGTTGCGATCTCCCCCTTTCTTGTGCCATTTCGGTCGGAGATGGGGGTTGAGGAACCAGCAAGCCTCCTTGCGATGCCCCGCTCTCTTACAATGCTCACATTTCTCGATTGCTTGGTCTCCTCTCACCTCCGGCCTATAACTAGGGTTAGGTCTCGCCATGGCCGCAAATCCTTTTGCCTCTGGATTTTCTAGTGATTGTGACCCCAATACCTCTCTTCTCGTTTCTTCTCCTTGCACCATTGAAGCCACTTCATCTGGGAATGGAAGTTCGGCTAGGAGCAGGATTTGTGACCTCACGGCCTCATAGGTTGAGTCGAGGCTAGCCAAGAATTGAAAAACATCATCTTGTTCTTCTTGTTTTTGAATTTCAGCAAGGTCAGTGGTAGGAGGTCGATAAACCCTAGGCTCATCCTTTTTCTTTTGGAGATATCCAAACAAATTCATGGCTGGTTGACCTTGCTGTTGTTTTGCTTGTTAAATTTCTCTTTGAATTTGATAAATATGGGCATATTTTTTCTTGTGGCCATACAATTTCTCGGCTCTTTGCCAAACCTCTAATGCAGTATCTTTATATCAAAGTAAGTCGGATACCTGCGGTTCCATTGTTGCGAGTAACCAAGTGATTACTGTATGATCGCTTACTTTCCATTTTGCCAACGCCTTTTTTCGGGTTCAGTTGCAAGATCTGATTGTTTGGGAGCCTTGCTCTCTGAGTTGATATGGTCACCCTTTTCTCGGCCACTTAAGGCAAAGGTGACTTGTCTTGCCCACACGTGGTGATTTTTGCCATTTAGCATCACTCCGGTGAGTTTTTCATGGTTTTGTGACATTGTGGTTTGTGGTTTTTGTCTACTGTTGATTCTGGTTTTTTCTGGCAAAATGTGCTGGTCTGATTTTTCTGGTATGAACAGTTCAGGTTTCTGGTTTTTCTAGGAAGGATAATGTTGGTTTTGTTGTTTCTAGTATGGGCTGATAAGATTGATATGAGTGATGTTGTTGCTGATTTTTCTGGTTTACAGCTGCTAGTGTTGTTGCTGATTTTTCTGTCTTGAGTTAGGATTTCAATCTATGCTCTGATACCATGTTGATTTTATGAATATGAGACAGAGGAGTTTAAATGAGAAAAGTAATTGTTTCATTCTACTATTTTTATGTTACAGTGGGCTATTTATGCTAAAATAAAGTAGAAAAATAACAGTTGCCACCTATTGTTGCCTATTTACCTATTCTCTGACCCTATACAAAGTACAAACGGTAACTTGCTAAAAATGTACATAAAGATTGAGTTGTTTTTTTATCTATAATTAGTAACTCTCTTTTTATACATCTAAACCCAATGATGAATATCCTTAATGGATCTGAGGATAATTGAATCCGATTATTCTCTTTTCTCAACACAAGCCGATCTCAGTTGTAGTCTTTTAGAAGAACTAGTTCAGTCCAAAAAATCAAAATTTATTGCCTGTTCATCATTTGTTAATTGTACATTTCATTTTCCGTTCTGTTTTTCCAATGTTTCCTTGTGTATTTCTCATTGGCTGTGCTTGTTGTAGGGTTGTTCTTGCTCCTTTGACGAGGCAAAGATCATACGGCAACGTGCCACAGCCGCACACTATACTATACTACTCACAGCGAGCGACCAAAGGAGGCCTCCTAATAGCGGAGGCCACTGGAGTGTCTGACACAGCGCAAGGCTACAGAGACCAACCCGGTATATGGACTAAGGAGCAAATCGAGGCGTGGAAGCCAATCGTCAATGCGGTGCACGAGAAAGGTGGGATCTTCTTTTGCCAGATATGGCATAGTGGAAGGGTCTCCCATTATAGTATGTCTCTTCTCTGGCACTCTTTTTAATTTGTAACATCGTTGATAATTTGGCAGTTTAATATTCTAATGAACTCACAGTTTTCAAATCTACTTTCGAATTTCGATCATTTAAGCTATTAACTTCCAATGAATTATTTTTTCTTCTTCACACTTAATTTCAGAGCCTGTAACTATCTTCGCCTCTGTACTTGGTGACTGTTTACCCTTTCTATTTATTAGCCAATTGGTAGCCCTGCTTACCCTTTCTTTGTCTTAGAGTATCAACCAAATGGGCAATCTCCGATCTCAAGCATTGACAAGCAAATACCATCTCAGCAGCAGCACGATGGTACGGTTGAGGACTACTCGCCACCTCGCGCATTAAGGACAGAAGAAATACCAGATGTTGTAAATGACTTCAGGCTTGCAGCAAGGAATGCTATAGAAGCTGGTACAATACCAAGTCTCAAAACTATTGTGCAACACAAATTTTGAATGTACTTATCGCTTGTTGTAAAAATTGTCAAGAAAATCAGTAGCAATTACCAAAACATGCACTAGCATTTTATTTGAACATACAGAAAGAAGAACTCTTATTGAGAGTGAATTGAAGAAATACAATAGTAGATATGGTGTAGTGTAAATGTGTAATGTTGTCATTTTCTGTACATATATTTTGAATATATTAGCAATAATTAAGAATTGACTAAACATCAATTCTTTCTCAGAAGGACTACTGAATTGGTCAGTTTCTAAATATTGACCTCCAACCTTTACTCAAAAAAAGTTTCTAAACTACTGGAATAACCTGATTTTGAACTAATTGATATTATTAACATCACCACAAAGAAGTTGCGTGACAGATTTTGGTTCATTTATAATTATATATTTTTTCAGTGAACTGTGAAAGATGCTTACGAATTAAAAAGTAATTAAGCATTTCAAGCAATTCACTAGCTTAATTCTAATACTTGTCCAAATAATATTACTAACGCTGACATATTTCTTGATTATAGGATTTGATGGAGTGGAGATCCATGGGGCACATGGTTACTTAATTGAACAATTCATGAAAGACAGCTCAAACAACCGAACTGACAAGTATGGCGGCAGTCTTGAAAACCGATGTCGATTTGCTCTAGAAATTGTGGAAGCCATATCTAACGAAATTGGACCCGACCGGCTTGGGATCAGGCTCTCCCCCTTCACAGACTACATGGAATGCTTCGACTCTGATCCAGAAACCCTTGGCCTATACATGGTGCAAACATTAAACAAGTTTAACATCCTATATTGCCACATGGTTGAGCCTAGGATGGCAATTGTGAAGGGTCGGCACCAAATCTCGCATAGGCTTCTTCCGATGAGAAAAGCATTCAATGGTACATTTTTAGCAGCAGGAGGCTACGACAGAGAAGAAGGGAATAAAGTAGTGGCTGAGGGGTACACTGATCTCGTAGTGTATGGCCGACTCTTCCTGGCAAACCCTGATTTGCCTCGACGATTCGAGCTCAATGCCCCTCTAAATAAGTATAACAGATTGACATTTTATACGCCCGATCCGGTCGAGGGCTACACCGACTACCCTTTTCTAGAGGAGTCCTCTTGATTTGATGTGCCAGTGATATTATTTTGTTAGGCTTGTTTGATAAGATTTTCTTTTCCGTTTTAAATTTTGTATATTGATCTTTTCGTTTTATTTTATAATATTTTGAATATCACGCTTGTATGATACAAATTTATTGAGAGGAATGGTGCTGGAAAGACCCATTTTTTTTTTAAATAAATCTTATTGATAAATTAGAAACTTTGATTCCCCAGGAGTCCAGGACCACAGGATCTCTCATGACGATTTTTTTATTAATATCCATAATTAAATAAATAAAAATGTCCACCATTTTCGGAAATTTTTAAAAAACCGAAACTCTTGAGAATCTCAGCGGTCTAAAAAAAAGCGGACCGTCGAGATTCTCAACAGTTTAGGCATAATATTATTGTTTTGGTGATTTGACATTCTGCTGAAGTTTTACATTCGATTTGTGATTTTTCTTATTTAATTAAAAGATTTTCTTATTTTCTTATTTTTTCTATTAAATATTAGAAATATTTTTATATTTCTTTAAAAATAAATGGAATACTAAAGAATTGAATTTACTAGAAAAACTGCGACAAATAACCCGGATCAACATTTTTCAATCGAGATTTTTTGTAGCAATAAGAAAAATTAAAATATTTCTTTATGTGTTACTGGAAAAAAAATTAAAGATGTTTTGGATCTGAATTATTGATCCCGGTTCAAAAGTCACTTGGGTAAATAAAGAAATTATCATGGTCTTTCTAGTACATTCAAATTCTAAAGTATTTCATCTATTTTCTTAAAAGTGATTTTAGAAAAATATAAGAATATTAAAAATATAAAATAGCTTCTAAGTAAATAGATGGAGTAATTTAAAATTTGAATATACTAAGAAAGACCACGATAATTTCTTTATTTAACCCATAAGTGACTTTTGAACCGAGATCAATAACTCAGATCCAAAATATTTTTGTTTTTTTAGTAGCACACAAAGAAATATTTTAATTTTTCTTACAACTGCAAAAAATCTAGATTGAAAAATGTTGATCCGGGTTATTTGTCGCAGTCTTTCTAGTAAATTCAATTCTATAATATTCCATCTATTTTCAAAAAAATAACAAAAAATATTTCTAATATTTTAATAGAAAAATAAAAATCAATGCCCTCATATGCTTATATAAATAGAGTAGCCAACCTATATGGATTTAAATGCTTCATGTCTTTCATGTTTCTTTCGTACCTTACATTCTTATCTTCGTTTTCAAAATTCAAACAGTCGATCCAGACAACTCAATATGATCTTCATATTAAAACATGTTTGGAGTCCAAATTTTATATTATTTTTTGAAATGGTTTACTATTTTTTTTAGAAGATACAAAATCATTGTGTTTGAATGGTCCAAGATCTTCTGAAAAGTATTGATTACCTACATTAAAAAATAGAAGAAATTTCCAAAAAATATAAAATTTGATCTTCAAGCACATTGTAATATGGAAATCATATTGAACAGTTTGAATCGACTCTTTGAACTTTAGAATCAAAAATAAAAACGTAAGGCACAAATGAGACATAAAAAATATGAGGCACTTGAACGCTGCTACTCATATATGATTACAAAACTTGTAACGAGGAAAAAATTCAATAAATTAGGTCAAAATAAAAAGAGGTTTTTAAAAATGGAGTACTATAAAACCATTTGATTTTTGTCTAACAATCTAGCCGTCTAGAAAAAGTAAGCTGTATTCAATTTGTTATTTAAAATGCAAGTTCTAAAAAAATGCTGATGTCTTTGTAATACTGATCCAAATTATGAAAAATGAGTTTATACAAATTATATCAATAAAATATGATAATATAAATTTTGGGTCACCAACTATAAAATAAACAATCTTTCATTAAAAAACTATAAATTATACAATCACAAAATGATTCGATAAAAATAAACGAAAGTGAATGGTTATGTATATAAGTATCTCAATAAAAATAACGAAAATGAATGCGAGAGAAGGAGAGGGATCGAGGAGGGGAGGGAAATTTGGGGCCCACACAAATATTTTTTTTTTTATTGAAGGAGGAGTATTTTGTTTGTTGTTTTCAAATTAAGATATTTTATAAAATTGAGTAAAGATTTCATCCCGCTGTTTGGTCCCCTAAACGTTCCCTGATGATAACTACCTCTGTTAATCATTAATTAGCGATTTTAACGAACTGTAAGTGGTCCCCGTCTAACTGTCATTACCCACTAGCGGTGCCTCCGTCTTTATTACCTTCTTTTTTTTAATTTTAAAAGTTTCCTTCTCCTGCGCGATTTTTAGGCGATTTTGTGTGCGATTAATAAGCGAGTCAACTCGAGTTGGGATGGCAATAACGAGTTGTAAATCCAATTCGAGTTCAATTCATTAACAACTCAAGTTGGCTCACAACTCGTTTATAACTCGTTTAACCAGTCAATTTTCTTAGTTATAGTTATATACTAGTAAGAGTATCTAAACACAAACAATTCAAGTATAATTAACAAGAAGTAAAAGTTTGACCCAGCACTGATCAGAGTTGTGACGAATTTTGTGTAACTCGAGATGTTAATGAGCGAGTTGGATGTGCTCAAACTCCGCTCATTAATTAAACGAGTTAGCTAACTCGAGTTGAAACTGACTCGAGTTGTAAATGAGCGAGTTAAAACAACCAGTTAGCGAGCGAGTTATAAAAGAGTTACGAGTTTGAGCGATTTTTTACAGCCCTAAATACAAGTCATATGCATGTGCACGTGCCGACGGAAGTGAAACTGTTTTTTTTTTTGAAAAAGCAGAAACCTATTTTTTTATCTAACCATTTAAATTTTTTTATGTATGAATTTCGTTAAAGATAAATAGTAGGATGAAAAAAAAACCAGACGTGAAAAGCTGTGATTTTTTTATGTATGAATTTCGTCCAAAAATTTTAAAAAAATAGTAAAAAATTTGGTTTCCAAGCACATTTTAATATGAAGATCATGTTGAAGGTTCGAATCGACTATTTGAACTTTGAAAATGAAGCTATGAGCGCAAAGTAAAATACTCTCTTTAATTCCCAAAGCAAGTTAGCCTATCTCTCTCTCTCTCTATATATATAGAGTTGGGCTACGGTACATTGCAATGTATAGACCATCTTGTGCATTGGATGGTAAATCGTTGGATTCAAAATCCAAACAGTCGATCCAAACCGTTCAACATGATATCTATATTAAAATGTGCTTGGAGACCAAATTTTACATTTTTTAGAAATTTTTTACTATTTGTTTAGAATTTTTGAAAATCGCTGTTTTTTTATGTTTCAGATTTTTTTTGAAAAACAACGATTTTGTACCCATCTTAATAAATAGTAATAAATTCAAAAAAATGTAAAATTTGGTCTTCAGACACATTTTAATATGGAGAACACATTGAGCGCTTCAGATTGAATTTTTGGACTTTGAATTCAGTGATTTAGAGTCCAATGCACAAGAGGGTCTATAAATTGCATTGTACCATAGCCCAACTATATATATAGAGAGAGAGGGGGGGGGGGGGTGGTTGGCTACTCTACTTACATAAGCATATGAGGGCATATGCTTATAAGTCATTTTTGCGTTTTCAATGTCCAAATGGTCGATCTGAAGCACTCAACATGTTCTCCATATTATAATGTGCTTGGAGACCAAATTTTATATTTTTTGGAATTTTTTTACTATTTAATTAGAATTTTTCAAAACAGTGTTTTAATATGGTAAAAAAAAAAAAAATCTGAAAAACACAGTTTTGAAAAATTCTAAAAAAATAGTAAAAATATTCTAAAAAATATAAAATTTCGTTTCCAAATACATATTAATATGGAGAACATGTTGAGCGCTTCAGATCGACCATTTGGACATTAAAAATGCAAAAATAACTTATAAGCATATGTCTTCATATGTTTATGTAAGTATAATAGCTAACCTATATATATATATATGAGGAGGGATCAAGTTACAACAATTTTGAGTTACAACATAGTTACCACAATAATTTTCTACATTTTGAAATTCTAAATCGTCGACCCAAACCGTTAAACATGATTATCTAAATAAAATGTGCTTGCAGATCAAATTTTACATTTTTTAGAATTTTTTTACTATTTATTAAGATGGGTACAAAATTCGATGGTCTGAATATGACTATTTTTGTAAAAATACTTTAAATAGTAAAAAAATTAAAAAAAAAAATATAAAGTTTGATTTGCAGACACATTTTATTGTGGAGATCATGTTGAACGGTTTGGATCGACGATTTGGACTTTAAAAATGAAAAAAATGGTTGTTATAACTTTGTTGTAACTTGATCCCTCCTCTCTCTCTCTCTCTATATATATGATAGTGACTGGTTGAGTCGACATTTTTACTAAATATCCAAAGTTTAATAGAAATTAATTAATATATCCAGATCCGCTGAAAAGTTATAAAAATACCTGTACCGGCCATTTTTTGGCCGGTACTCAATTTAATTCAGTACCGGCCGAAAAATAGCCGGTACCCAATTTTTTTTTTTTTTGCAACAGTACTGGCCATTTTCTGGCCGGTACTTAATTTTTTTTTTTTTAGGATGGGCATAACATAGTTGGCTAGAAGAAAAAGTCGTAGGAAACTCGGATTGAAGTTTGCACTCGGTTTGGCTAAGATCAAACAAATGCATTTGGTTGGATGCGTGTGTTACATCGGTTGCATGTATCGGTGCATCATCGATGTTTTTGCAATGAAACATCGATGTTCTATTAGCCGGGTAGTGCTAAAAAAACATCGGTGCATCGCTGATGTTTTATTAGACTTAGCATTGGCAATTAAGCAGGGTAGTGCTAAAAAAACATCGGTGCGTCACTGATATTTTTGCAATGAAACATCGATGCACTTCTGCCGTCGTTAGGCCGTGCATAAAGCATCGGTACCAAATTTTAGGCCGTGCTGGTTATTGTCAAATTAAATTCACTAGCCGCTTGCGAACAATAAACTTTAGTGACATACGACACTGTAAAAAAAACATCGGTACTTCAATCCGAGTTTCCTACGATTTTTTCTTCTAGCCAACTATGCTATGCCCATCCTTAAAAAAAAAAAAAATTAAGTACCGGCCAGAAAATGGCTGGTACTGTTGCAAAAAAAAAAAATTTGGGTACCGGCCATTTTCCGGCCGGTACTGAATTAAATTGAGTACCGGCCAGAGAAAATGGCCAGTATGAGTATTTTTATAACATTCAGTGGATCTGGGTATATTAATTAATTTTTATTAAACTTTGGATATTAATAAAAATGTCGGCTGGTTGAGGATCTCCACCAATTTCATTACTAAAATTAACCAAACTATTTTCTACATGAGCTAACAAATTATCACTGGTACGCTAAAAACATCATGAACACAAAATAACCTGAAGTTATTACAAACACAACCATAAAGCAGAACATAGATTGTCTCAGATATTTGAGAGACTTCACTGATCGAAAGTAGGGTATAAACCCGGTACGATCGAGTTGATTATATAATATTTTTTATAACTTATATTTTTTAGATTAATTTTATTTGTAAACTAATTAACTTTTTATCACTTTTAGAGGAACAATAATTATAACACTCTTATTAATTTTGCACTCCTACATGTCGTTCAAATCTGTTTCTATTTTTTTTTTCTGAAAATTATGTATACTTGATTTATTTTTATTTGCATCCTCTAACGGTACTTCAGATCCGTTTATACTTATTTTCATGGTATTGTTGACTTGGTCAATCCCTCTGTCAATGAAGAAAGACTCGCATCTCTTTCACCGAATCCGGGCTACCGTTTGAAAAATGATATATCATAAATTTAGAGGGGCAACGAGATGGCTCATCACATCACTAGTTGGACTTAGCTCGCGATCAACTTGTTGTAACCGGCGGCAATACCTGAATAATTCAGACCATCTTAATTATAGGTCCTTTTTATGCAAAAAGAATAACAAATTACAAACCGGACACTAAATTGTAAAGCTTTTAAACCTGGAAAGATCAGATTTAGTCTAGTTATTTAAAAAAAAAGTAAATTCTCAAAGCTTTATCATTTTTTTTAATAAGCTTAAAATCAAACTTAATATCCACAAAGAATTCTTCATCTAAATTTCGAAATTGCAATACCAAAGTCTTTATCATTTTTAATTAACAGATAATGAATGTGAAAATTAAAGAAAAGACGCACTGAAAAGGCAACCTTTCCTTCTGTTTGTATAATTACTAGAAAATGTTGATTTGGAGATATTTAATAAAAAGAGAAGGCCAGAAACTACGGATTTTTTTTTTTAAATAGAATTACTGTAAAATCATTTAACGGAACCAGCCTTTCCTGTTTCAATTTTAGAAATCTAGCCTCCACCGATCCTAGGGACCGGTGGAGCAGAAAAAACCCAAGCTACACCGGTCCTAGGGACCGGTGGAGCATGTTTTGCACTGCCACACCTATTACACCAACGACCACACGGAAAACACCCTGCACCGATCCTCAGGATCGGTGGAGCTTCAAAAATGCCTCCACCGGTCCTGTGGATCGGTGTAGGCAGGTTTAGGGTTAAAACGAGCAGCCGCACCCTTCTTCCCCTCTCTTCTTCTCTTCCCAGCCTCCATTCTTCTCTCTTCTTTCTTCTTTTTTTCATTTTTTCGTTTTTTTCAAATTCAATAGAGGAGTTGCCATATGAACAGATCGCCACCACCATTGTACTCAGCATCATCTTCTGATTATTATTGTGAGTTTTTTTTACTCATCTGTTTATATTTAGTGTTGTAAAATTGAAAAATATTTGGAGTTAATTTGGTGTTTGAATTTTGTTCAGCAAAATGTCACTGCTATTGATCAATGTGTATTATGGTGGTAACCTCCAAAGCACTTCAACAGGTGTTGGTTATGACATAGGGGCTGCATTTACCTTTACCGTATCTGATTCTACCAGTTTTGCTGTTATAAGACGGCAAATATACGTTGGACTTGAATTGCTTCCAAGTCGAGTCAAATTGACAATCAGGGTACGTATGAACACAGCACAACCCGGATCGTACCATTTCTCACTATTTCGGATAGAAAATGAGGAAACTTGGGATGTCATTAAACAAACTGCAGCTCAAGTGGCTGGATTTAAGGTTATAGAATTGGTAGCTGAGGCACACCAGGGTAGAAACCAAATCAGTTATGATCCGTGTCCAGATAGTTTGCCTGGAGGTAGTAACACACCGTCGGTTCAGACCGGCTTTCATCCTGACTCGGGCAGTGTACCTGTACCCACCTACACACCTCCGGTTCAGGCTGGTGATGACCCTTGTGAGCAATCAGATCGAGACAATGAATCTGATACAAGTTCTTTTGATGATGACGATTCTGATGAAGCATGGGACGCAGATATGGACGAATTTGAGGCTGAAATGAACGCCCGAGAAGTATTGAAGGATTGGCACGAGTCGATCCCATTCCTCAATCGAGGACTTAAGCATCCATGTTCATCATTCAACGATGAATTGCCAATGCCATACAAGGATCGTGCATTTTTTGCGAACCCCCCCAGGTTAGATGAAAAATTTGCTGAAGGTCAAATGTTTGAATCCAAAGCCAAACTAAAATCATAACTTGCTGATTTTCACCTACCCCGAAACACAGAGTTGGAAGTGCTAAACAGCAGCAAAACTAAGTATAGAGTTAAATGTAAATCTTCTAAGTGCCAATGGAAATTGTATGCAATTGTATGTCCAACTGGTGCATGGACAATTTCCACCAACCCATTTATCCACACATGTTTTGGAAGTGCTGAAAGGTTGGATAGTCATCAAATGACTGCCAGAGTAATTGCTGATATTATTAAACCGGCTTTGAAAGATGATCTGGAGATGTCCATTAAAGCGGTCAAGCATATGGTTAAAGTTAAATTTGGGTCAGTAACGCCCTCGTATAACAAGTTGTGGAGAGGTAGGGAACTTGCAATTGCCGACTTGTTTGGGAGCTGGGAGAAGTCTTACGAGATGCTGCCATCGTTGTTGGGTGCCATCAAAGCATCTAATCCAGGTACACAGTACCTAATAGAACATGTACCATCAGAAGATTATAATATCAATATTTTCAACCGGGTTGCATGGGCATATGGGCCATGCATTGAAGCATGGCCTCATCTTCGACCCGTTATCAGTGTTGATGCCGGGTTCTTATCCGGAAGATACAAGGGTAAACTTTTTATGGCTTGTGCTTACGATGCAGAGCAACAACTCTTGCCACTTGCATTTGCAATTTGTGAAAAAGAGTCTATTGAAAATTGGGGTTGGTTTATGAATTGGCTGCGTATCAATGTTGTCGGGCCAGGAAGAATCTGCGTTATCTCGGACCAGCACCTTGGTATACGAGGGGTGTTTGAGGCTCCTAATCTGGGATGGTGTGAGGAAAACGGTGAAGCTGTCCACCGACTGTGTTCACAGCATATTTGTGAAAATATTTGGAAAAAATACCCTCAAAAGTGGATCAAAACTGTATTCAAAAAATATGTTGCGAAGAAAAAAATCTGGAGATTTGAAGAGGGGATGGAAAGAATTAGGCAAAGAGATGCAGACGTATATGACTACATTATGAAATTTGGTAAACGGCTCCGCAACTCTGATGCAGAGCCTTTGGCTTTGCATAAGTGGGCACAAGTGCATGATGGATTCCTCAATCGATGGGGTATAATGACAAGTAATGGCTCTGAGGTACTAAACAGTGTATTTAGGATTGCCAGGCAACTACCTGTGTGTGCAATTGTTGAAAAGACCTTTTATAAGTGCGTCGACTGGTTTGTAAATAGGCGGGAGGCCGCGATTGGATGGGAGGCATCGGGATTGGATTTTTCAATGAACATTACACTGCTTTTACATCGTCGTAATGAGAAAGCAAGGAAACATGATGTAAGACCGATGTATTATGGCCATAACAGCTATGAGGTTATTGATAAAAATGGAATTCTCGAGACAGTAAGTCAATAATTCGATAAATCTAATTATTTACTTTCACGTAATACATTTGATGTAAATATGATTTTTTAATTGAAGGGTGTTCGGGGCGAGGTGAAGTACGATGTTACCTTCCCTGCAGAAGGAATGCCTATATGTGTGTGTCAGAGACCTCAATTAACAGGAATCCCATGTAACCATGTTCTGGCAGTTTGTTTCGTTAGGAGGCTAAATCCTAACGACTATGTTAACCCATATTACAGCTTACAAAATTATGTTGATACTTGGTCTGGTCGTTTCCATGGATTTGGAAATAAAAGGAATTGGCCATTAGTTGATGGCCCCATTATAAGGCCAGATCCGGATAAGGAAAAAATAAATAAGGGTAGGAGAAAACACAAGCGAAGAATTATGACTATGGACAAAATGGAGGCCCCTGCCAGGAGGCGTAATGCTCAACAACACAATCAAGAGTCAACTACAGCAAGACGTTCGGGTATAACAATTTAAAAATTCAAAATACAATTCTGTTTATTTCCAATTAAATTTGAACTAAGTTGTACTCATTTTGTAACAGGTGCATCGACTCGCTAAACTCGTAGGATTTAGGGATTTCTAAGTTTATGCATTATGTTGAACTAAGTTGTACTCATTTTATTTGAACTAAGTTCTATTTATGTTGTATTCTAAGATTTTATGTTGTATTCTAAGAATTTATGTTGTATTCTAAGAATTTATGTTGTATTCGAAGAATTTATGTTGTATTCTAAGAATTTTTATTGTATTCTAAGAATTTATGTTGTAATTTTTATTGTATTCTAAGATTTATCTTTGACATTTTTAATCAAGAAATTATGCTTCGGTGGTACATACATGAATTTCAAATATGATTCAAATAAGCATAATTTAAACAACACATTTAAAGGATAATTAAAGGTAGTCCAATTAAAGCTACAATAGTCCATTTAACATTACAGATAACATACATATAATAATGGATACAATCTAACATTAATCTTCAGGTACCTCTGCAAAAAAAAAATTAAAATGTATCATGCATTAATCAATAAATAATGGATCCAATCAAAAATTTAAAAGGTATCATGCTTAACAGAGGCACTTACTCAGTCGAAACATGTTAACGCCTTCGTCGGCGCTGTCGATTAGGTCCAAGGGCGTCACTCCCGGGAGTGTAATGCTGAGTAGGCTGCCTTGTACGGACTCCAAGAGGTGGATCTGAAGTGGATGGAGCATAATCGCCTGTAAGATTTCCAGGATCTCCAGTGGATGGTCCCATCATACTGAAGTCTCCCGTTAGTTCATTAAGCATGAACTGAGATATAGATCCAGGCTCTGTGCCGCTCATGAAGTTGTCCCACGTCGGGGGAGGCTCTGAAGTTGTAGGGCGACGATAATGCTGATCAGGGAAATCATCATCCAAATTGATCATGTCCAAGTCCATAGGGAGGCCAGCACTGTCGAGTATGCCTCGGAAGATGTGGATCTGATCAATATCCTCCATAATGTCACGAGCATTCTCGAGCATTATCTTGCCATATGCTATTTGTCCCGGGGTCTGCACCATGTCTATTGCCTGCAAAGTGGATTGTATTGTCCGAGAAATCTGCATAATACATTTCGAACTGTGACACATTGCACATTAATATTAAAAAATCTAGTTTGATTGAAAAAAAAAATAATGTACGAACCACACGAGAATGCCTATGACCATGAGGAACGTATGCCAGTGTTGCAACATCTCCTGTCCGTGGGGGAGCCTGACGTCGTAGAGCTTCCGGATTGTTATCTGATAGATACACTGATCTCATACCACGCGCGTTGAACCAATGCATGTACATATGATGCCTACTCATGTCATATGGTCTCCGCTCTCCAATTAATACTACAGGCTTCTCGATGTACTCACTAAGAGTCATCCCCCAACAACCATCCCTTGTTGAATTGCCATCGTGATACCACGTCTTTCGTAAATAACTGATCTCATCCCATGGTAGAGGAGGAGGAGGCGGGACCTCTTGGTACTTACCAAACTGGCGCATGACTCTATCCGCATGCTGAAACTCCACCATCCAAAAATGGATCACGTAACCGCATCTCATCCAATACCTCTTTTGTCGTCGGACATGTCGAGGTAACTTATCATAGTAATCAACGTATGGTTGCCAGTTAACTGTCTCATCAGCTAGTCTATCGAAGTTATCTCTATACGTGGCTGTACCACCTGTAAAAAAAAATATAAATTTAAAAAACCAATTATAAATCTATCGAAGTTATCTCGAATTATAAATCTTTTTACCTAAGTGAGGGTTCTCTGGCCACAAATGTCGAGTGGTCCACTTCACACCGAAAGCATTCCTCGTATCCTCATCGGCACCACCGAAGGGAGGTGGGTCTGATCGGGGTATAGGCCGACCAATAGCAAATCGAGTCCATGACCAAATCTGTAACAACAACATCGGACCCGCTATCGTGTCTGCCCCCGCGTGGCAAGCACGTGACAACTCTCGATAGAGATGTGCAAGTACAGCACCTCCCCAATTGTATTCTCGTCGAGTCTCTAGATCAGTGATGAATTGCAAGTACATCGCAGGGACTCCATCCGCACTTGAATCTGGAAACATAACCGACCCGAATAAATCCATACAAAAACCTCGAGTGTACCGTGCAACTATCTCATCGTTGTGCCAATCTTCTAACTCAAAACTAAATTGCGCCCGCAACCATTTTAGTCTAAGCGCATAAGCAGAGACGGACAATCGTTCTTTCGATGTGTTAGGATTATAAATCCTATATTTATATGGCATTGTCTGATGGAGGTGATTGTAAAAATCTGCCGGATCAGCCCCTAGATCAAACTCTAAGTATGGGTCCCAATCAGTATCGCTGGTGCCAGTAATCGCGTCACCTGCAAATTAAAAGAATTATACAATTAACAATTTATTTTTTATAAATAGGTAATTAAATTAACCGATAAACAACTCATGATTATTAATTACCCTTAGTCGATAAGCCCCATAGACATGCAACATCTTCCAACGTCACTGTCACCTCACCGACAGGTAGATGAAATGTATTGGTCTCCGGCCTCCACCTCTCAACCAGAGCAGTAATCAAATGCGGATCAATCTTGCAATCATTAAGGCGAGCAATTTGATACAACCCTAACCTCTTCAGAGCACCGTCCATCCGACTGTTGTAAGCAATACTAGTCTGATGTGAATTTACCTGCAATGAAGAGGTAGGCTGCCAAAAAGAATTAAAACATTATAAACCCTTCAAATACTTCATATAATATTTATTTGCAACAAATAATTAATAAATATAATCAAAATTACCATATCACGAACTTGCCATGCCCTGTGGTTCTGTGGTGCTAATTTCAACAACTCTGGATAATCCGGATTATCCATTGACTCTGTTAGAAAATTTGATAAACAAATATTTTTGCAACTGATGAGAGTCATCACACATAAATATATAAACAAATATTTCAAGCATATGGCTACAATAATGAAAATTGAACTATATGTAAACAACATATCATCTAATTTTGATTTTAAAAATAAACTTCATGAACACTTAATTACACAAATTTATACTACATATTACTAATTTTACACATTTATAATTTTATCTAATTTTAAACTTCATGAGAGTCATTACACATTTATCTAAATATACTCCAAATCAACACTAAATTACTATCACACATTTACCACTAAATTATCACACATTTCACACATTTATCTAAATATCACACATTTCACACATTTATCTAAATATCACACATTTACCACTAAATTACACACATATCACACATTTCACATATTTATCTAAATATCACACATTTACCACTAAATTACACACATATCACACATTTCACACATTTATCTAAATATCACACATTTACCACTAAATTACTAAATATACTCCAAATCAACACTAAATTACACCAAATACTAATTTAACACTACATTTCACAAAAACAATCTAAATATACTAAACAAACTAAATTAAATTAGTTATTCATTTTAATTCGGCTAAAATAAAAAATTATAAAAAAAGAGATATTTACCTCGTCAAAATCGTAGATCCGAAGAGTTTCTAACTCTCTTAGACGATCCAGAAATTTTAAAACAATTGGATTCTAAAATGGTTGAGTAAATTGAGAGGATAAAAGAAAAAAAAAAAAAAACAAGAAGAGTTCGGAGAGGAAACGAAGGAGAAGAAAGGGAGAGACAATGGAGTTCTGGACCTCTCGGGTTCGAATTTTGGAGATCAAGCCTCCACCGGTCCTAGGGATCGGTGGAGGGAAATATGGGATTTTCTGTGGCAAGGGCTGCAGGCTGCACCCGTATGGTGCAAAACAGGCTCCACCGATCCCCAGGATCGGTGTAGGTTGGGTTTTTTTGGCTACACCGGTCCCTAGGATCGGTGGAGGCTAAATTTCGAAAATCCCAAATCCAGAGGCTTGTTCCGTTGATTTAGTTTACAGTAATTCTATTTAAAAAAAAAAACCGAAACTACGACCTTCTCCTTCAATTTAATTAGAAATTGATGTATCGGTCAACCTCATTCAAATAAAGTCTCGTATTATATATATTTGGGAGACTCTCATGTATTAGATCAGCAGCTCCATGACCTAAGCAGCTATGTCACAATAAAAGGCAGCGGGAACGAATCCCGTCACTTGGGAGTGCCTAAGCGGTGACCCATGGTCTAGCAATGGCGACTCTTATAAATAACACCATTTTCAATCTCTTCCTCATAAACATTTACCACTCAAAATTAAAGAAACCGAGAAGAAGTAGAGAAGCGAAGGGACATATTCTTGATCGTAATCGTCGAAGATGGAACCAATTCCCCTGATTACCCCTTACAAAATGGGTAAATTGGACCTTTCTCACAGGTAATTAATTGCCACTGCTATTCTCTTTCTAAGCAACTAAGTGGAATTTCCGATTCGGCTTTATTAGAGAATTAAGGTTTATTAAAGGAAAAGAAACAGATCGCTCAGAACACCCAAAAATCCCAAAAATCATCAGAGAGTCTATATATAATTTAGATAGTAGTAGCAAAGATGTATTTCAAACCAAATTCGGTTGTAGTCTTTTTAGAAGAACCAGTTCAGTTCAAAAAATAAATTGCCTATTATTTTTTACTGTTTACCATATCTTAATTGTACATTTCATTTTTCATTTCTGTTTTTCCAATGTTTCCTCATGTATTTCTCATTGGCCATGCTTGTTCTAGGGTTGTTCTTGCTCCTATGACAAGGCAAAGATCGTATGGAAATCTGCCACAGCCGCACGCTATACTATACTACTCGCAGCGAGCAACCAAAGGAGGTCTCCTAATAACGGAGGCCACTGGAATATCTGACTTGGCACAGGGCAACAGAGACACACCCGGCATTTGGACTAAGGAGCAAATTGAGGCATGGAAGCCAATCGTCAAAGCGGTGCACGAGAAAGGCGGGACCTTCTTTTGCCAGTTATGGCATGTCGGAAGGGTCTCCCATTACAGTATGTCTCTTCTCTGGCACTCTTTGGTTTCAATTTGTAATTTGTAATATAGTTAATAATTTGGCAGTTCAGTACACTAATGAACTCCCAGTTTTCGAATCTACTTCCGAAAATTCGATCATTTAAGCTATTAAGTGACTACACCTTTTTCAACTTCCAATGAATTGTTATTTTCTTGTGCCCTCTTTATTTCATAGACTGAAACTATATTGGCCTCTGTACTTGGTGACTATTGTTGTTCTTTATTTTTATTTGTTAGCCAATTGGTTGCCCTGCTTATCCTTTTCTTTCTTTTAGAGTATGGGCAAGCTCCAATCTCAAGCACTGACAAGCAAATACCATCACGGAAGCAGAATGACAGTACGGTCGAGGAATACTCGCCTCCTCGTGCATTAAGGACAGAAGAAATACCAGATATTGTGAATGACTTCAGGCTTGCAGCAAGGAATGCTATGGAAGCTGGTAAATTACTAAAGTCTAAAACTATTGAGCAACACGAATTTTGAATGCACTTATAGCCTGTTGTAAAAATTGTTTAGAAAATCAGTACCAATTACCACAACATGCGCAGCATTTTACAATATGCTATAAATTATTTTTAAACATACAGAAAAAGAACTTTTATTGAGTATGAATGGAAGAGATCAAATAGTTGATATGGTCCAGTGTAATGGTGTTGTCATTTTCGGTACATATATTTTAAATGTATTAGCAATAATTAAGAATTGACTATACAGTATATATCAATCCTTTCTTTATCAAAAGGACTACTGGACTGGTCAGTTTCTAAACTACTAGAATGACCTGATTTTGAACTAACTGATATTATTAACATCACTGTAAATAAGATGCAGTTGACAGATTTTATATTATTTGTAGTTATATATTTTATCTGTGATAGATACTTACAAATTAGCAAGCAATTATGCATTTCAAGCAATTCACTTGCTTAATTCTAATACATGTCCAAATAATATTACTAACTTTAAAATATTTTTTTTAAATATCTTTGAAATATTACCTAATTATAGGATTTGATGGAGTGGAGATGCATGGGGCCCATGGTTACTTAATTGAACAATTCATGAAAGACAGCACAAACAACCGAACTGACAAGTACGGTGGCAGTTTCGAAAACCGATGCCGATTTGCCCTAGAAATTGTGGAAGCCATCTCTAATGAAATTGGACCTGACCGGGTTGGGTTGAGGCTCTCACCCTTCACAGATTACATGGAATGCTTCGACTCTGATCCAGAAACCCTCGGGCTATACATGGTGCAATCATTAAACAAGTTCAACATCCTATACTGCCACATGGTTGAGCCTAGGATGACACGCATGGAGGGTCGGTACCAAATCCCGCACAGGCTTCTTCCAATGAGAAAAGCCTTCAAAGGTACATTTTTAGCCGCGGGAGGCTATGACAGAGAAGAAGGAAATAAAGTAGTGGCTGAGGGGTACACTGATCTCGTAGTGTATGGCCGACTCTTCCTATCGAACCCTGATTTGCCTCGACGATTCGAACTCAATGCACCTCTCAATAAGTATAACAGATCGACATTTTATACGTCCGATTCGGTCGAGGGCTACACCGACTACCCTTTTCTTGAGGATTTCTCTTGATTTGATGTGCCAGTGGTATTTTTTTTTTAGTAAAGATTGAAGGTCAAGCCACCCAACTAATTAATACCCTTGTTATTACAACAAAGGATTTCCCTCCTCCGGGTTTCGAACCCATGACATGTGCCAATGATATTATTTTGTTGGGCTTGCTTGATGTATATTGTTTTTTTGTTTTATTTAATGATGTTTAGAGTAGCACGCTTATGATATAAAAAAAAATTGGAAGGGAAGGCGCTGAAAATACGCATTTAAATTTTAAATAGATATTATTAATAAATTATAAACTATGACTACGAGAGAGCTGGGAGCTGGGTGCTTAATTCTGCAAGAAGTAAATGCAAAAGTCCAAACTATATATTTTAGGTTCCTAGAAAATAACTGTAATTTAATCAATTTGAATGTAGTAAGAAAGAACCTCCAGAGATAGCATAACACATTCAATTTGTATAGCTAACTAATTTTGTTTTAGTTACCGTTTTTTTAAATATAATAGCTCGGTCCAAGACAGTATTTCTAGAAATGGCACACAATCCGCTTAACATGCATATTTAGGAGGCTCTGGTTCATATTTGGAGTTTGAGATTGAAGTGATAGGAAAACAAGGTTTCTTTTTTCCTTCCAATATTTGATAATTTGATTCCAGTTACATCACAAACAAAAAATAGAGAACTGACAAATTTATATTGGTGGGCCATGTCTTGCATTTGAAGCGGGCAACAAAAAAAGTTAGACCATTGTAAAACATAACACTAACAGGCTAACAGCATCAGCCTAAAGGCACCATCCGCTCCAATGAAGTAATGTATCACTTGCCCATTGGCCATTGGCCATTGTAGATGAGATGAGCTTATCCAGGCTGTTAACCGGTCAACGAAATACTACATACTTAACTAAATACACATCCTTCTCCAATTTCGTTGACATTTCCCTGTGTGTTCTTTTACCGGTTCCCTAGGGGTGTGAATTGGTACGGTACGGATCGCGTGGAGGAGTTGATTGTCTCGGCCGTGGTGAAGGAGCTAACCCACAAGCTGGGTTCACCTCTTGTCAAGGAGATGAGCCTGCTGTGGGATTTCAAGGACAACTTGGGCTACACTAAGGCCACTCTTTCAATCCTTCAGGTGGTGCTCCGGGATGCTGCAAGCTGGGTTCACCGCTTTATTGGGACATTTCTCTGGAATTATCCAGCCATGAAGTACCCAACAAGCAAAATTAACAACAAAAAGATGAAAAATTTCTGGGATAGGGTGAGCCGGAGCCTCGCATCAGGACAAGGTATTGTCTGTAGTATATTAAGAACCTGGTAAACTAACCAAAATTTCACTTGGACATTTCATCAGACATCTGGTGTGCGCAAATTATAGACTTTGTCCAATCACAATGCTGTAATTAGTACCAACATGCGACTGCCTCCTTATATTGCTCCAAAGATATTGAAAATAAGTAACAGCTTCATGGTTCCAGCAATGCTGTAGTATGCAATGGTAAGGTGCCAGTATCAGAACAGAACATAATGGTATTGAAATTAAATCTACCATTAATGTGGTGCCAAACGCACTACTCTGTGGTGAAGTTTGATGGAATTATCAAACCATAAAGCCCCAAATAAGCAATAATTAACAAACAAATGCAGGAAAATAAATTATGCCTAGATTTTATGACACAGGCCAGTTCAGAGCCCCGTACCAGGACAAGGTTTTGTCTGTGCTTTGTAAAGAACCTGACAAACTAACTAAAATGTCTCTTTTTAATAAATTATATTGATGCAAAGGTGACTCGTATCGTATGAGACACCTTTGCAATTTGCATCGATATAACATATCAGTAAAAGAAAGGTAAGGGGTCGTAATTTTTATAAGAAGAAAAGACTCAACCCAAAGAAAAATCCTCAAGAACTAACCAATTTGTCCATAATCTTTCGTCGGGCCTCTTATGGGCTTTTCTCGGCCGAGTACGGTTGGAAATATGGAAAACCATCATGCTGCAGTAGTATCTATGTTGATAATTAAATATCTTCATTTACTAATGAGCCATTAATCGGCTCGTGTATCATTGGACATTTGGACATTGGTACTGTATTAGTGTACTGACATTAAATCTAATCAACTAGGTACCAGCGACTGTTAGTTTTAATTAATTATTATTTACTTCCTAAAGAAGCCCTGCTGTGTATAATTTTGAAGGTCATAATAATATTTTTTTTCTGCTAATCATGCGTATTATGTCACAACAATAACAATAATATTTTTTTATTATTATGATTATAATAATGCTATGATAACAACAGCAACAGCAAATTAATATTTCAATTATTAGATAGAATAATCAACAATAATTTCTGCCAAGGATTTAAAAAAAAAAATTAACAACAATTATGATGATGTGAACAATGTATATAAAATTTATAGGAGAACACCATAAGCTAGATTTGATAACCATTTGCTTGATTATCACAATGATAAAACATATTTGTTGCAGATATATTTATCTTTTCTTAAGAATTAGTTATATAATCTTATTTTAGAAAAGGCCGTAGGCATTGTTAGACTTCAAAAAAAAATACGGAACAGTTATATATGTTTTATTTCCCTTCTCTTTTACAGTGAAACATAAATACCAGGCCGAAATATCCAAGTGAAATTCGCCAAAATGCTCAAACAAACGAATAATATAGTGTGTAACCTCGCGGTCATTTTCATGCTCAACTTCGTTCTCAGCGTTTAAACTTATTTTCTTTGTTCTATTCATCTATTGACCGAGTATTTCTGCCAAAATGGCTTTGACCTCAGCCATGACACCATATTGTTGCCCATAAAAGCTTCCGTAGACACGTTCCATCAAAGTAGAATAGGAATTCGGACTAATCCGATCCGAGGTGGAATGCACGGGGCGGTTTTAATAATCGTGCGGATTTTAATGAACGGTTCAGATTCAAACAGAAATATTCTGTTATCTTGTGTGATACGAATTCGTACACCAGGTTTGTCGGCAACTTTCACTTCAGTAACCTCGCCCCACCTGGCAAAATTTTCCATCTTTTTTCTCTGAAAACTCCACACTCCAATGGACCCCTTTATCGAATTAGCCGCCAGGCCCGCCACACTGCCAAGCTTTTCAAAAAAATAAAATAAAACAATGCTCTCCATCTCCTCCATAAAAAGCACTTTTGTTGACACTTGTTCACTACAAACTTATGGCGACCTCCCAGTGCTGTGAGAACCCTCCCACCCTGGACCCGGTCTACGGGAAGGGACACGTGGTAGATGATTTGGGAGGTCTGAAGACTTATATCACCGGTTCACCGGAGTCTAAGCTCGCCATCCTTCTGATCTCCGATATATTTGGTACATTACTGTATTTTTTATTTATCTATTTATTTATTTTATTCCTCTTTTCTTTTCTGTTTTAATTTTTTTTAACTTTTTGTTTACAATTATTTTATTTTGGCATATATAATCTTAAAAAAGTGTCTCTACGCTATCGCCCTTAGAAGAGTGTAAAAGGGGCATACTTGCTATGTGCTCTCTCATCAGGGGCGGATCCAGGATTTTCGTCAGGGGGGGCAAAAAAATATCGAATCGGGTTTAAATATCTAATCGGATTTAAATCCATTAACCAATTGAGTACTCGACAAAAAACAATGCTTTAACTTATATTTTCGAATGCTTTGACTTGTAATTTTTGATGCCCTGACTTATAATTCTAATTACCAATCAAAATTCAACAGATTTATTTCAATTTTAACCCTAAATTTAACTTGAATTACAAATTAAACGTCTAGAGGGGGGCAAAAAAAATTCCGGGGGGGGCAGAGTCGATCGGAACCGATAAATTTTCACTAAAACTCAAAATCCAGGGGGGGGCAGCTGCCCCCCCCTGGAGTACACTGGGTCCGCCCCTGTCTCTCATGCTATGTAATACTCAGTATACACTTCGAAATTGAATTTGCAACTTTCGTCCATAACCTTGATAATTGAAATCAGCAAGCTAAGGTGTGTTTCTGCAAGTCTGTATTAGGAAGTTTGTTTGATTGCTTTTAAAGTAGAATAGAAAGGAGCAAGTATGGAATGTGTAATCATTAGGGGTGCAAACGGATCGGATATGGATCGGATAGTGGTAAAATCATATCCGTATCCGCTTTTATTTTTCGGATACGGATACGGATACGAATCAGATGTTTGACAGATACATACGGATACGGATCGGATATCGGATATCTGTAGATATATACATAAATATTTTCATAATATATATTAAATTATATGGTATATATCTACTATTCGGATACGGATAATTAAAATTCAAAATCATATCCGTATCCGTATCCGCACGGATATTCGGATATCGGATATCCGTATCTAATTTTCGGATACAGATCCGGATACGGTCGAATATTATCCGATCCATTTGCACCCCTAGTAATCATGCAAGAATAAGGTTATTTCGAGCAAAAAGAAAAATAAAATAGAATCACAGTTTCAAATTTCAAATAGAGCAACTTGAGGGGAACCATAAATTTATAATTCAAACATAAGAATTAAATTTCCAGATTTAATTTGAACTGCTCGGTAATTCACTATTACAGGAATTAATGAAACTTTCAGTTAATTTTTCCTTTGTATTCTAATAATAAAACTAACTGCAATTCTAATCGAAATTATCTGTCTTCTTTGCAGGTTATGAAGCACCTAATTTGAGGTATATTAATCGTTTCTGTATTGTATCTTCAATTAAAAGATATCTTTTTATAGTGAATTTTCATAAAAATGAAACAAAAAGGGATTACCATATGTTGAATAATACATACCAGCACAGAGGCGTATCCGTGCATGCTGTGGATGAATTTCATATAAATATTCTTAAGTATCTTATTCGAGGTTCGATGATTTACATATATTTTTTATATATAATTAGGAACTTAGCAGATAAAGTAGCCGCATCTGGATTTTATGTTGTAGTCCCTGACTTTCTCCATGGAGATCCTGCTACACCTGAAATTATGCAAACTTCAAGAGATGAATGGTTAAACAAGCATAAAATGGTAACTTTTATACTATTTCTTTGGGAAAGAATGAAAGATGCCCTTATGTTATGTACCTGCAAATTAAAAAGTGTCTGATACCTTGTAAAACACCACAAATATCAATGTACCACTCTTCTACTGTTTAATTAAGAAACATAGCAATTAGTCCCATTTTTCTCTTTTATGTAGAGATGTGATGTAGGGTTGAATAGTTTTGACCTAGTTGAATAAAATGTGTAATAAGACAATGCCTATGATACTTTTCTGTTATCCCTACCATATAGATGCAATTTCCAGAAATTTGTGGGCTCCTATGCAAGTTATTTCTTATTCGTAGGATAAACATGATATTTTCAGGGTTTTCCAGTACATGTGGATTGGTCCATTTTTACTATCTTTCTACAATCATGAAATATATATCTGAGGTTCTCTTACAGTAACATCTTTGGGACATCTTTCAGTATAACCTGTCTCTACGAATTACCAGAATCAGAAACTACAAACTTTACATTGATACAAGAATTATCATCGAGTATATTCATATGCTTATGTCTAAATGTATATGTTGTTTTAATTACGTAATAAAGGAACAAGGATTTGAAGATGCAAAGCCAGTTATTGAAGCACTGAAAAAGAAGGGGTTCTCTGCAATAGGAGCAGCTGGTTTTTGTTGGGGTGGTACGTCTTCAAACTGTAGCCATTACACATGTTTTCTAAAGAACAAAAAAGTTCAATTACAAATTTACAATTGGTGAAGGATCTAGTCAGTACTGCCCATTTCAAATTTCAATGGCTTGGTGTGTACCAGCATTGGGGGCTACCTAAGTGTAATTGTCAATTAATTTGTTACTACAGGAAACCATTTCCCTACTTAAGTGAAAGTTTGAATTTTTATTTTTCATAACAACAGCCAAGGTAGTGGTGATGTTAGCAAAGTATGACTACATTAATGCAGCAGTGTTGCTCCATCCTGCGCCACTTACTCATGATGATATTAGAGGTAGCTTTAATTTGAATCTTTTGTCATGATCTATTTAATTCCTGAGGACAATTATAAACTGGCTCTTATAACGTGTATATTTTGTTCAATCTGCTCTTAAGTATTTTTACTTTGTTCGGCCAGGTCATTAAGTTTCAGATTTTACTATCTTCTTTTAGAGAATGGTCTTGATAAAGTTCCCTTGACCAAGATTTCAAAATTTTATTTCAGATGTAAAACAACCCATTGCCATACTTGGAGCAGAGATAGACCATGCCAGCCCTCCTGAGGTGGTTAAAGAGTTTGCTGAAATTCTTTCATCCAAATCTGAGGTGAATTATGTAATTTTTGGAGATGTTTTCTATTCTATTATGAAGTTTTGCTATTTTATGATCCTGACTAATAGCTTGCTGGGTTTAACCAGTACTCATTCCAAATAGTTAACCATTGAATCATTGACGAAAACATTTGTTACAAGATAATCGATGCATTAGTATAATCTAGTTATCTATTTGAATTATGACAGGTTGATAGCCAAGTAAAGATATTTCCGGGCGTTGCACATGGTTGGTCGGTACGTTATGATGTCAATGACAAAACAGCAGTGGAGAAGGCCGAAGAAGCACAAAAGGACATGCTGGATTGGTTTGTCAAATATGTTAAGTGAAAAGTTCGGTATTTACTCGGCAAATTTTACTGAATCGGAGGATTGATGTATGTTTAGTAGAGTTGTTGAACTCTATTTTGCTTTTTATAACAATTAATAGTGAGCTGTTATCTCCGTTCGGTATTTACTATGCGTTATTTATCTCTGTTTTATAACAATTTAATAATAATAATAATAATAATAACAATAATATTGGTTCGTCTCATTGTTTTCGTTTGGTATTTACTATGCGTTTTTTATGTTCCTTTTAAAAGTTCAAACAGTCGACCTGAACCGATCAACATAATCTCTATATTAAAATATGCTCGGAAAATAAATTTTATATTTTAAAAAAAATTACTATTTTTTTAGAGAGGTACAAATGTCTAGAATAATGATTTTGTACCTATTTAAAAAATATATTTTTTTTTTCAAGAAATATAAAATTTAATCTCCAAGTACAATTTTTAATATGGAAATCATGTTGATTAATTTGGATAGACCGTTTAAATTTTGAAAACTAAATAAATAACGTGAGACATAAAGACATGAGTCATTTTAACCCTTTTTTATTATATAGACAATAATAAAATATAAAATAATAATGATATATATGCAACTTAAAAAAAGTCAATTGGGAGCTGCTATTCATGTACACAATAAGAATGCCTACGATATTTTAGAGGAAGTCATACTTGTAACATACATCTTAAAATATTAAAATATAACTACAACTGTAATAATAAACAAAATATTAAAGAATGAACGCTAAGTTCCAACTTTTGTTAACAATATCATAATAAAACTCGCTCTCAACTTTTGTTAACAATATCCTCAAGTTGGTCCCCAGTTTTTAAACTTAAATTCTTTGTTCTGTTTGACTCGGTATTTTTGCTAAATGTGCTTTGACATCAGCCATGACAACATATTGCTTCTCCTAAATCCGTGAACACATTCCACCTCACAGTTCAACGGCTGAAAATTATAACCTAGGTGAGAAACAAGAGTGAGGATATATATATAGAGTAGAACTAGGGTGCTCTCGAGTTCACCAAGCCCTTCGTGAACTCAAGTCCAAAACTTATTGGATCGGCTTCAAACGATGAATCCGACTGTTGAAACCCGTCTACCTTACGAGTGATGCGTCTACATGCAAAAATTTTAAATTTTGAAATTAATTTTGCATAGAGTCAAGTGGTAAAAAAACGTCAAAAAATAAATGCATTAAAATTAATTTATTAACCTTCTAATTTTGACCACTTGACTCTATGCAAAATTAATTTTAAAATTTAAAATTTTTGCATGTAGACGCGTTACTCGTAAGGTAGACGGGTTTCAACGGTCGGATTCGTCGTTTGAAGCCGATCCGATGAGTTTTGGACTTGAGTTCACCAAGGGCTTGGTGAACTCGAGAGCACCCTAGTTCTACTCTATATATATATATATATATATTAATTTGCAAAGTGCGGGTCGGTCCGTACTATGAATATGTATTTATGTTTATAAAATTCAAATAGTCAATTTAAATTACTCAATATAACTTCTATATAAAAATGTAGTTACAAACCGGATTATATATTTTTTAAATTATTTTACTATTTTTTTAGATAGATTGAAAATGACAACTTTTTGATGTTCCAGATTTTTTAAATCAGATTATTTTGTACTTATTTAATAAATAGTAAAAAAGTTCTAAATAATGTAAAATTTGATCACCAAGTACATTTTCATATGAAGATCATTTGAACAGTTAGGATCAACTATTTTAACTTTGAAAATGAAAATATGGATTCATAGTACGGAACGATGTAGGCTTCGCAAAGTACTATAGCCTCACTCGGGAATAGGGGTGTAAACGGAGCAGATTCGGAGCGGATAATGCTAATACCAAATCCGTATCCGCCTTTCAATGAGCGGATACGGATACAGATACGGATAATAAACGGATATCAAAATTTAAAACCATATCCGCCTTAAACGGATACGGATACGGAGCGGATAATTTATGGATACGGATTCGAATACGAATATAGAACGGATAATTGTCGGATATTGAATTATATGAACTTTAAGATTTAATTAATAATTAATAAAATGTAAATATGAAAATAAATGAATAATTGTAAGTTGATGGAGATATTGATATTGGAAAGATGGGAGGTATAAGATATTCATTCCATTGATAAGTAGTAACAAAAGATAGTGTGGTGTAGTGGTTTGTAGTTTCGTTGCTTAGATTCTCACCTCACATGACATGGGTTCAAATCCCCTTAAAGACAAACTAATTTCTTTTAATTAGAGGGTCCGAAAAAATTTATTGAGTTTTGAATGATCCGAATATCCGCTCCGTTTAGGTATTACTATCTGTATCCGAATCCGGATCTTATGTGATAATTGATAATTATCCGTATCCGTTTAAATCCGAATTCGGATTATATGCGGATTCGGAGTGGATATCCGCCCGGATATCCATATCCGTTTATAGCCCTACTCGGGAAAACAACGTAGTTTATATTTAAATGACATTTTAAATTTATTGTTGATAATAACTTTAGTAAATTTATTCTTTATTTATGATTTTTGTTATTTAGAACAAAACAAGCAAATTCAAGTATATAAAACAATGCTGCATGAATTTTGCGGAAAACAAACTCCACCGTATTAGAAAGACAGGAGGATGTTTTTCCGGATCCAAATCTGATAAAATTCCAATACATGAACAGTGTTTCTGAAATTTCTGAAATTCAGAATTCAGCTATTGAATTGTTTTGAGATACGTGCACAGAAAAACTAGCTATTTTGAGATGTGTGCACAGAAAAAATTGAACAGTTGGATTCGGAATTTAAAAAATTCCAGAAACACTGTTCATGTATTTTGAATTTCAGCTGATTTAAATCATGTTTTTCCACCGTATCAATAATACGGTGGATAGACATGGATAAGACTTTTTGCTGTAGCAGGAGACGGAGCCGGGTCAAGAAAGTTATCCACCATATCATTGATACGGTGGATAATATGGTGGAGTTGATTTTTCGAAATTCAAACCACACAGTGCTTCTTTAATTTGAATATGTTTGGTTTTTTCTAAATAAAAAATCCTTTATTTTTTATCTGTTACTAGTCATATGGTAGGTTGAACTGGCTGTTTTACGGATCATAAAAAATCAGTGATTTTAAAAATTTTCAAAAAATAGTAAACCAAATTTCCAACTGGCTGTTTTATCCACCGCACTGTGTGATAAAAAATCCTTTTCGAGACCAAATTTTACAATTTTTAGAAATGGTTTACTATTTTTTGGAAATTTTTAAAATCACTGATTTTTTATGATCCTTAATTTCTGAAAAACAATGATTTTAAAAAATTTCAAAAAAAAAAGTAAAAAGTTTCTAAAATTTGTAAAATTTGGTCTCCAAGCACAATTTAATATGGAGATCAATTTGAACGTCGGATCGACGTTTTGAACATTGAAATTGAAAATATAGACGATACTCGCTTTACTTCGTGAAGTACCGTAGCCCAACTCTCTTTCTCTCTCTATATATATAATGAAATTTAGTGTATCTTTACCATACATCAAGTGTGTCTAAAATTTCAACTGTATGAAATTAATTATTCTAGAATCTAGATGCATCATCAAATCTCCATTCCATTATTAAGCATGTTGATGTCCTGATCCGCCAACGGCTACGATTGAAAGATGAAATTTCGGATTTAATCTCAGCCCTCCAATCACATAATATGTCTTCTTTTGATTAAATACATCTCTTTTATGTGTAGAAACTTATATTTAGTTAAAACAAAACTCGCCACACGTACAACCACACTATATGTTACAATTAAATTGAAAGTGATTCAGTTTTTTATGATATTTATCTACAGAAAATATATTTTCTTATTTTCCCTACACTCAATTGTGCAGACAATAGAAATATGATTCCTTATTCTCCTTGTTCAATTGAGCATAATGGAAATCAATATTTGTTTCCCTTAAATGGACCAATGAAATAATGATAGAAAATCACCCCTACACCCAATTAAATCGTTAGTTTCCTTATTTCCCCCTACACCCAATTGTGCATTCTCTTATAGTATTTGTTTCTATACAATTCCCACGGCATAATAGAAAAAATCAATAATAAAAGAATTAAAACGTTCTTATTTGTTTCTATATATACATTTCTAATTTTATTTCTAAACAAATCACTCCAATATTTTCGCCATCTGATATGAAAAGTATTTGTTTATTTTATTCAATATTAGAATTCCTCTTAATTGGAGACCAAGTAAAACAACACGGCCTAGATCTGGTGCTTCTTCCTCAGAACAAATAATTTTAATAGCTTCTAATTTCATATTCTTCTCCTCCTCTGCCGTGCTACCCGACAGCGTCGACCGGAGCTCCGACGCCTTCTCTCATACAAGCTCTGTTGTCCTTGCTTGTTGGACCTTACTTTTATTATAATTGTAGGAAAGTCATGAGGAAGCAACTGATGAATTGCCGAGAAAGGCTAAATTTTTCTTCAGTGCAGCTGTTGAAACATGGGATGCTGAATTTTACGTCAAAGTTGATGATAATATTAATATTCAACTAGGTTTAACACTATTATCTATTTTAACTAAACAAGTATTTTCCTTTTCTTTTATTCTTCGTTGCTATTTGGATAATTTGTAAGTATTTTAGTTTGACATACATTTTTTTTTTCACAAAGATGGGTTATTTGAGATTCTTGAATGTTGTTGTGGTAGTCAAGGCCTTTACATGGGATGCATGAAATCTGGTTCTGTTATAACCGAAGAGTATGTTCTTTACTTTCTATAATAGCATATATGTTATTTCTTTCACAAAATAACAGATTTGTTGCCTTGGGTGCGTCCTATGTTTCTTATTTTTTATTTTTTTTATTTGTTTCAAGTGGAAAGCAATGGTATGAACCTGAATGGTGGAAATTTGGAGATTCATAAACGTGAGTGAGCGTAACATTTTTACTGTCAGAATATGTTGCTTATTTTTCTCTTTTTTTTTTAATGTAAAATGAAATGATTGGCTTATTCTGGGTTTGATCAGATACTTTTGGCATGTTTTTGGTTCCCTGTTTATAATGTCAAAGAATTTGGCTCGGTGTATCAACATAAACAGGTATATTGCTTCTCTTGAATTGTGAATGGAATGGTGAAATTGTTCGCTTAGTTCGAAATGTTGCTCAAGTTGGTACACCTAATAATCCTTCAACAATATGCTTATTTTTAATAAATTTGATTAATTGGGTTTTTTAGTGTGATACTGAGTAGAATGAAAAATGTAGATCTGATATACATTACAAATACTATTCATTTTTGCACTATTCATTTTTACACTGATTGGACTTCAATTACATTTTATTAAAGCTGGAATTTGTGGTTTGTATTTCGATATAACAACAACAGAACATGGCAAGTATTTTAGACTAAAAGTTTGGTATGTACCAGTTCATACTGGTACACAGAATTATTATTTACTATAAATTTAATGTATGCATTTGTATGATTGATCTTGTGTAATTTTTTAGTTTTTATTGATTATGAAGATGTCCATGTTATCATCTAAGATAAAAGTTTATTTTGGTAAGATCAAGTGTTTGATAATATGTTAGTTTGTATGAGATTTTTTGTTCTCTTATAATATGATCCCGTTGCAACGCATGAGCACGATACTAGTAGTACTTAATTTGTATAAAATTTAACTGTTAGCCTATTTGTATTTCTAATAGTACACCTATAATATATATTTACTTTTCAATTTTCAATTTTATTTGAATTTTGTAAAAAAAATATTATTAAAATTATCAAAATAACTTTCACGTAAAATAAGATCACATGGTCCTCATCCTGTCTTGTATACTCCGGGTTCAACAACAATTTCTACCTTTCTCATTAGCCAGCACTTTAGGATCAACTATTTTAACTTTGAAAATGAAAATATAGATCCATAATACGGATTGATGTAGGCCTTACAAAGTACCATAGCCTCACTCGGGAAATAACGTAGTATATATTTAAATACATTTTAAATTTATTGTTGATAACAACTTTAGTCAATTTATTCTCTATTTATGATTTTTTATTTAGAACAAAACAAACAAATTCAAATAAAAGAAGCAATGCTGTATGGATTTTACGGAAAACAAACTCCACTGTATTAGGAAGATAGGAGGATATTTTTTTCACGATATCAATAGTACGATGGATAGACATAGATAAAACTTTTTGCTGTGGCAGGAGACGAAGCCGGGTCAAGAAAGTTATCCGCCGTATCATTAATACAGTGGAGTTGATTTTTTCGAAATTCAAACCTTTAATTTGAATATGTTTGTTTTTTTTTTGTAAATAAAAAATCCTTATTTTTAGATGTCACTAGTCATATGGTAGGAAATATTTACGTATTTGCTCTTTTAGTAAATGACAGATGATGGCTTTTATTTTTATTCAATTATATCAATTTCATTGTTAATAACAATAAATTTTTAAGAATTAATTTTTAACCTAGTGACAAAAACACATGTCCTCTAATGTGAGAGGCTATGAGTTTGAAATTTGAATGGAGAAAATATTTTATTGTAATAACATGAGGTTTGGAAAAAGATGTTGGATGGCTTGGCCGGTTGGCCCTTGGGGTGTAAACGGAGCGGATTCGGAGCGGATAATGCTAATACCAAATCCGTATCCGTCTTTCAATGAGTGGATACGAATACGGATACGGATAATAAACGGATATCAAAACTCAAAACCATATCCGCCTTAACCAATACGGATACGGAGCGGATAATCTCTGAATACGAATACGGAACGGATAATTGTCGGATATTGAGTCATATGTATTTTAAGATACAAATACCAATTAATAAAATTCAAATATGAAATCCTTTCAGCATATAACACGTTCGATTTACAAAATATAAAGATATAAGGTCCGGATCTCTACTAAAGTTTAGTCTCACGAGTGAAAAGATATAAAAGTGAGACATCATTATAGAAATCGCTTTGCCTCTAAAATATAAATGAGTTTCGGAAAGATGAATATTAGATACGGATATATGCGGATATCCGCTCCGTTTAGAGGTATAGAAATTTATCCGTTTTCGTATTCATGTATTTTGACTATGTTCAATATATATCCGTATCCGTTAAGTATCCGCTCCGTTTAAAACGGATATGGGTAGTAACCAAATACGGAGCGGATTCGGACCGGATAATCCGGATCCGTTTACACCCTTAGTTGGCCCCCAATCCTCTCATTCAAAAACAATAATTTTATTTATCTTGTTATGATTCTATTAAGAAAATAGATATATAAATAGAAATAGAATAAATATTATACATGAGAGATTGGTTGATAATTTTTTATTTTGACAACATTAAAAATCTTTCAAAATAAAGCTTAAATTTAAATTCAAATAGACATGATATGTATTATCCATATATTATATGTATATATTTATAATGAAATTTAGTGTATCTTTACCATACATCAAGTGTGTCTAAAATTTCAACGGTATGAAATTAGTTATTCTAAATGCATCATCAAATAATACTTAATTTGTATAAAATTTAACTATTAGCCTTTTTGTATTTCTAATAATTACACTTATAATATATATTTGCTTTTCAATTTTTAATTTTATTTAAATTTTATAAAAAAAAAAATATTGTCAAAATTATCAAAATAATTTTCACATAAAATAAGATCACATGGTCCTCATCCTGTCTTGTATACTCCGGGTTCAACAACAATTTCCACCTTTCTCATTAGCCAGCACTTTGACTGTACAGTAGTTGGAGCAAGTCTGCCTCCGGGCTTTCCTCCTAAAGAAAAAAAAAATGTTGGACCAAGTCCATATCGAATTAAACGACTAATAAACAATGCTCTCCATCTCCTCCATAAAATGCATAATTATTGACACTTGTTCCCCCACAAAGTTATGGCGACCTTGCCCTCCCAGTGCTGTGAGAACCCTCCCACCCTGGACCCGGTCTACGGGAAGGGATACGTGGTAGATGATTTGGGAGGTCTAAAGACTTATATCACCGGTTCACCGGAGTCCAAGCTCGCCATCCTTTTGATCTCCGATGCATTTGGTATATTCCTGTATTTTTGTTTTTTGTTATTTTTGTTCTTATTCCTCTTGCTTTTCCGTTATAATTTTTTTTTTTTACTTTCTGTTTTGGCTTATATAACCTCAAATCCTCAATAAGCGTGTCTTTCGCTTTAGCCCTTAGAAGAGTGTAAAAGGATAAAAGGGGCATACTTGCCATTTGCTCTCTCTTATGCTGTATTTATAATACTCAGTAGACACTTCCAAATTGAAATTGCAACTTTCGGCCATAACCTTGATTAATTGAAATGCGCATGCTAAGTTGTTTTCAAGTCTGTATTAGGATTTAATACTTTTGAAGTAAAATAGAAAGGAGCGAGTATGGAATGTGCAATCATGCAAGAATAAGGTTATTTTGAGCAAATAAAAAAAAAGTGAATCACAGTTTCAAGTTTGATACAGAGCAATTTTGATGGGAACCATAAATTTCATAACTCAAACATAAGAATTAGCTTTCCAGGAGTAGAACTAGGGTGTTCTTAAACCTATCTGAATGACTTCAAACCGTTAAAACCAATCTACTTCACGAGTGATGCATTTACATGTCAAATTTTATAAATTTCGAATTGATTTAGTTTAAAGTCAAGCAGTAAAAAACTGATGAAAAATGAACGTATTAAAATTAACTTATAAACCTTCTTTTTTTGACCACTTGACTTTGTAGTAAATTAATTCGAAAATTAATTTTGACATATAACACATCGGTTTCAACGGTATGGATTCGTCATTTGAAGTCATTCCGATAAATTTTAGAGTAAACTCACTAAAAAATTAGTGAACTTAAGCCCAAGTTCTACTCAGCTTTCCAGTATTAGTTTGAACTGCTCGGATAAATTACTATTGCACGAATAAATAAAATTTTCAGTTGATATTCCCTCTTTGTTCTCGTAATAGAACTAACTGCAATTCTAATCGAAATTATCTCTTTTTTTGCAGGATATGAAGCACCTCTTTTGAGGTATATTAATCATTTTTGTAAAGTATCTTCAATTAATAGACAACTTTATTTAGCAAAATTTTCATAAAAATGACACAAAAGGGATTACCATATGTTGCATAATACATACTATAGTCACAAGATTCGCGAATTATTCATGAATAATTCGTTTTTTTGGTGATGCTGAACCGAATGCTGAATTATTCGGTTGACCGAACTTTGACCCAATTATTCCCGAATAATTCGCGAATTTTGTGAACATTTCCTGAATTTTACGAATTATTCGCGAATTTTTCCCGAATTTTACCTAGAATATTTTTTTTTGGTTTTTTTTTTTTTGCTTCCTTGTAGAACTGAGATCTCTAGTCCGGATAATTCCGAATCATTTCCGAATTATACTTGAATTATTCCGATATCACAAATTTTTGACCTCGCCGAACCAAACCCGAATAATTCATTTGTCACTGTGATACATGCTAGCACAGCAGCGCAAAGGCTTATCAGCATCAAGCTTGTGAATGAATTTCATATAAATATTCTTAAGTAGCTTATTGGAGGTTCGATGATTGACATATATTTTATATATAACTAGGAACCTGGCAGATAAAGTAGCCGCATCAGGATTTTATGTTGTAGTCCCTGACTTTTTCCATGGAGATCCTATTACACCTGAAATTATTGAAACTTCAGCAGCTGAATGGATAAGCAAGCATAAAGTGGTAAGTATTATACTATTTCTTTGAGAAAGAAAAAAAAGCCCTACGGTATGTGCCTGCAAATTAAATTTTAAAAGTGTCTCATCTTTTGTAAAACACCACAAATATCAATATACCACTCTTCTATTGTTTTATCAAAAAACACAGCAATTAGCCCCATTTTCTCTTATATGTAGAGAGGAAAAGTGATGTAGGGTTGGTTATTTTTTATCTAGTTGACTAAAATGTGGAATAAGGCAGTACATGACCATCTCTGAAATTTGTGGGCTATGCAAGTTATTTCTTATTCGTAGTATAAACATGATATATTCAGGTATTTCTGGTACATGTTGATTGGCCCATTTTTACTATCTTTCTGCAATTATGAAATATTTATCTGAGTTTCTCGTACAGTAACATTTTTGGAGACGTCTTTTTGTACAACCTGTCTCTACAAATTACCAGAATCAGAAGCTGCAAACTTTTCTTTGAATTATAGAGAATTATCATCGAGTATCTTAAAGTGCTTATGTCTCAATGTATATGTTGTATTAATTACGTAATAAAGGAACAAGGATTTGAAGAAGCGAAGCCTGTAATTGAAACGCTGAAAAAGAAGGGTTTTTCTGCAATAGGAGCAGCTGGATTTTGTTGGGGTGGTACGTTTCAATCTTGTACCCATTAGACATGTTTACAAAAGAACAAAAGAGTTCAATTGCAATTGTTGAAGGATCTAGCCAGTACTGCCATTTCAAATTTCAATAGCTTGGTGTGTGCCAGCATTGGTAGCTATCTAAGTGTAATTGTCGGTTAATTTGTTAGTACAGTAACCAATATCCCTAGTTAATTGAAAGTTTGAATTGTTATCTTTTAATAATAACAGGCAAGGTAGTGGTGATGTTAGCAAAGTATGACTACATTAATGCAGCAGTGTTGCTCCATCCTGGACCACTTACTCATGATGATATTAGAGGTAGCTTTAATTCTCATCTTTTGTCGTGATTTATTTATTCCCGAGAACAACTATAAATTGGCTCTTATAACGTGTACATCTTGCCCAATCTGCCATCAAATATTTTATTTTGTTTGGCCAGGTCATTAGGTTTCAGATAGATTTATACTATCTTCTTTTAGAGGATGACTTGATAAAGTTCTCTTGACCAATATTTCAAAATTTTATTTCAGATGTAAAACAACCCATTGCAATACTTGGAGCAGAGATAGACCAGTACAGCCCTCCTGAGGTGGTTAAAGAGTTTGCTGAAATTCTTTCATTGAAACCTGAGGTAAATTATGTAATTTTGTTGTTTTCTATTATATTACGAGTTTTGCTACTTTATGATCCCGACTAATAACATGCTGGATTTAACTATTACTCACTCTAAATAGTTAACCATTGAATCATTGTCGAAAACATTTGTTACAAGATAAATCGATGCATTAGTATAATCAAGTTATCTATTTGAATTATGACAGGTTGATAGCCATGTAAAGATATTTCCAGGCGTTGTACATGGTTGGTCAGTACGTTATGATGCCAATGACAAAACAGCGGTAGAGAAGGCCGAAGAAGCACAAAAAGAAATGCTGGATTGGTTTGTCAAGTATGTCAAGTGAAAAATTTAGTAGTTACTGGGCAAGTTTCTACTGAACTGGAGGACTGCTCATATTTAGTAGAGTTGTTGAACTATATTAATTTTCTTTTTATATATGAAGTTTGTATTGGTTTTAAAATAATAAGAAGGTAGAGCTTTATTATAGAAAAAGTTAAGAGCTTTACCTGATGGTGTGATAATGCATTGTAAAACAGCCGATAAATTCTAGGCATTATGTTTGCTTAGTTTACAGTCGGATAAGTCGAGTTACTCTCTCTCAAAAAAAAAAAAAACTATCTCATTCCATTTAGATAGCTGGAAAAACGCTGAATTTATTTTTTCTAGATGCCAAATCAAACAGATCGAATGTAGAACACTTGCGGTCTTACTTCAATCTGAAAGTATGCTTTCAGGTTGAACCGTCAACGTTCATAATGTTTGTGTTCATTCCATTGTTTCGAACTTTCGATACATGTAGAAAAGATTTTTCAGCGTTTTAGTTGTCTGAAAGCATGTATTTAGAAAGTATGCATAGTTTTGTCAAAAAATTTAAATAAATATATTGTTGGTAAAGATAAACTAATTAAGGGTGTCCACGAAACCCTTTTAACCGTTTATCTGACCTGTATCATATTTGATAAGGATAAAATGGATATGAGTAAGAAAGGTTTTTTGTTAATATAATGAGTATGGATAAGAAAAAAATCTTGATAATTTTTTTAATTTAGAAAATGTGCATATTTGATATTATTGATGCTTAATAATAATAATAATAATAATTTAACATTATTATTATATTATAATAATGATAATAAATATTTATTATGATGATGATAATGACAAAGTTGAAATGTATGGTTAAAATGTATCAGTGTCATGTGCTTGGAGACCAAATTTCATAGTTTGTGGAAAAGTTTTATTATTATTTTAGATAGGTACAAGTCATTGTTTTTCAAAAGATTTTGGATCATCCAAAAACAGTGATTTTGCATCTATCTAAAAAAAAATCCAAAAAAACAATAAAATTTGGCCTCCAAGCATATTATATTATGAAAATCATGTTGAACGGTTTGGTTAGAATATTTAGACTTTGAAACGGAGATAAAGACATGAAGTATGTTAGGACACGAAAACAATTAAACATTTTAACTCATAATAATAATACTATAATAACAACAGCGGTGCAACAAATTAATGTTTCAAATTTCAGATATGAAAAATTAATGATTTTGATGATGTGAATAGTGTATTCGAAACTTTAAAGGAGAACATCATAACAATATTTTTTATTTTGATAATCATTTGCTTAATTATCACAATGATAAAACATATTTGTAAAAGATTATAAGTTATATTTTCTTAAGTAGGGTTAAAATGCATCATTGGTTTTGTACTCCAATTATGCTCCACATCGTTATTTTCATTTTAAAAGTCCGAACAGTCAATCCGAACCGTTTACCGTGATCTTTGTATTAAAATGTGTTTAGAGACCAAATTTTATATTTTTTTAAAATTTTTTACTAATTTTTTATATATGTACAAAATCACTGTTTTAAGAGGATTCTGGACCATCCAAAACAGTGATTTTGTAGCTATCTAAAAAAATAATAATTTTTTTTCAAAAAATATAAAATTTGGTCTCTAAACACATTTTTATATGAAGATCATGTTGAGCGGTTCGGATCGATTGTTCGAACTTTAAAAACAGAGAAAAAAATGAGGAGCACGATTGGAACACATAACAATGAAGCATTTTAACCCTACTCTTTCTTAAGTTATTAGACCATAAGTATTGTTGTTGTTGTTGTTTTAAAACGGCCCCGTACGTAGGCATTCATAAGTACTCCTAGTTGAATACTGGCCGGACACTAGTCTATATTTTCCTTCTCTTTTACGTTGAAACATAAATACTAGACCCAAATATCCAAGTGAAATCCGCCGAAATGTCCAACAAGCAAAAGTAGTGCAGCAACAAGCATCATGTTTCAGTAATGAAACGAGTGGATATACCTTTTCATAAAAAACAAAACAAAACAGTATCGCAGTATTTAAACTTAAATTCTTTGTTCTACTGACTCAGTCTTTCTGTCAAATGTTCTTTGACCTCAGCCATGACATCGTATATTCGTATTGTTGTCCCTAAAAATTTTTATAGACACATTTCACCTATGGCTGCAAATTATTATTTAGGTGTGAAATAATATAGTATATTCAGAAATGACGTTTTAAATGTATTGTTGATAAGAATCAGCGTTTGGTTTAGTGACAAAGAGCAATACTCTTTGCGTGGAAGTCTTTTATGGACAATTAAATGGAAGTTGGTACTTGGTAGGCTTGACCATAGTCACAAGATTCGTGAATAATTCATTTTTTTTGTGTGATGTTGCACCGAATGCCGAATTATTCGGTTGACCGAACTTGACCGAATTATTCCTGAATTTTTTCCGAACTTTTTTTTTTGGATAGTTTTTGCTCCCTTTTTGGATTGAGATCTCCGGTCCGGATAATTCTGAATCATTTCCAAATTATACCCGAACTATTTCCGAATCACGAATTTTTGACCCCGCTGAACCGAACCCGAATAATTTATTTGTCACTATAAGCTCGACCTCCACCTTTCTATATAAAAAAAAATTAAGTAAATTTGTTCTTAAATTTTTAGATGTTACTAGTCATATAGTAGATTATTTAAATTATTTTCTACAGATTTTCTTTTATTAATTAGAAGATGATGGATATATTTTTAGATTATATCAATTACTATCTGATACGCCCTATCTCGGGAGATGAGGCCGTATGGAAGTTTTGGGCTAACTGGATTCGTCCTGCCGAGGGATTGCAGGCCGAGATGTGGGTCGAGTTAGGAACTCAGGGTGGATTGTGAGAGATTCGGACTCTGACCTGTATGATCTCTCTCTTAGTTCAAAATTGCGTTCCCCGTTTCATGGGGATCACTGCCTTATATAGTCTAGCCATAACTGCCATCTCGGGCGTTTATGGGAGAACGTGGGCAGTTATGTCGTCCGTTACTGGGACGTGGGCATTAAACCAGCCGTTTCTGGGACTTGGGCATTAAGCTAGCCGTTTCCCGGCTATCCCGTATGTCGGTTGGCATGGGCCTTTATTGAGGCTCTGGTTTGGGGCCGGCATATTGGGCCCCGGCTTAACGAGCTTTTGGGCTTTTTCATATGACGTCGGGTTGGCCTTGTAAAGGTCCGAATCCCGGTCTTTCATGGCCCAGTAAGTAAAAGGGCCTGTGGAACATGGCCCTATCATTAGCCCCCGAAGTCGGAAGGCATCAGCGAGATGCTTTCGACTTGAGGGTGGATAACTCGTAAAACACACTTTATTAAATGTTATCTATGTGTTAGTGATGTACTATCCGGGTTCAAACCATGTCGGTCAATTATTCCGGACAAGTAACCCAAAGTAAATGTGTTATCACAGTAACCTGAGACAACTAAGCGTATTTAGTGTCGAGGATTTTTATTACCGACGTTAGTGTATTAGTCAACTATAATAACTCGGATGTAGCATATGTCGGGTACATGTCTTGCGTCAAACCTAACAATTAATGTGTTAATGTACTTGCCATTTTTTTTTTTTTTTTTTTTTTTTTTTTTTTTTTTTTTTTTTTTTTTTTTTGCAAGCGACATGGTTTCCGAGTTAGTCAAAGATCAGTAAAAGAAGTGAAGTTTTAGAAATGATAAGGATTCATAGATATTGTAACAGTAGAAAACATCGAAATCATACAACGCCTCGATCGAGTAAAATATCGAAATCATACAACGCCTAATTAGACTAAACATGACATGATTTAACGCAGTGCCAGGAAGTATGTTTCCACTTCTGTCATGTCACGCCTTCCAAGCACCACGTTGTCCATGCTCAGCAAAAAGACGGGTGTGATGTCGTTTCTTGGAGGATGCTTAGTACATCTCGTTATCTGTATGCTCAAAAAGATTATCGTCGTTGAGCTCATGTTGGGTAGCGGTGTACAAACTTGGGCCTCCAGCATTGCGGGATAAACAACCCGGGCACTTCCAAAATCGACGGCGAGGGTCCGAACGGCCCTCTATGTCGTAGTGGGTGAAGCAACTCCACTCGTAGCACATCCGACATTTCACCATCTCGTTTTTGGCCCATTGATCGTTGCACAGGACACACCAACGCAACTTGGGTTCGAGGTCGAACTTGTAAATGTCATTCTCGTCCTCTTTGGTGAATGGGGGTGCCTTAGCGAGGGTAAGGTCTATAAGGTCACCAATTTGGAAATCCTCGTTGTCGAGCATCCAGTCCAAATCTTCCTCCGGAAAATGCTGGAGAAGGGTCCATCTCTCGGGCCGGGATAGTTCTCGTCTCGGGTTCCGAGAGCGACGTGGATTGGGGGGAGGTTGGTTACGGCGACGTCGTGGGGGTTGGTCAGTACCACCTTGACCGTGGTCGAGAGGTGTTTTGTTTTTAAAAGCCACTCTCTTGAAAGGCATCTCGGAGGTTTTAAGGGATGGTAAAAGGTGCAGAGTAAAAAATGTGCCTTTTACCGTATGGTGAATCTGGTATTTATAGTCGTTTAGAGAAAATATCGCCATAAATGATGTGGGCCATATTGCCTAAATAGGTAGCCGCCAGCTACTAGCCATAAATGTCATTGGGCGTTGTGTACGACATGACAAGCTTTCGGCGTATTTTTCGAGATAGTTAAAATGACTCATGTTTAGACGGTATTTAAGCAGGAATGAGATGCTTATGCGAAAAACATATAGAATAATTAAAACAACACGAGATAAAGATCTCGGCTGAATGTTACGAGATAATACATATGAGTAAAATGAAAAGTTAACACTTAACAAAAGGCGGGCTATTCCCGCGACATTCTATATATGACTACTGCTATTCAAGGCGGGAGCGCTTGACCCGGCGTTCTTGATCCCGACATCTCCTGCAGGTGAACGATGTGAAGCGGGGATCATCATGATTTCGAGGTGATCTGCGGGCCAGACATCCGGGATGGAAAGCTTCTTCGCATCCGTCACAATGGAACATGTGCCGGCAGTTCCCTCGGGATCTGCAAACAGCACACTTATCCCAGGCTAACGGGTCGTCTTCCTCTTCCCCTAAGTTAATTGGGGGCTGTTCGATGCTGACCTCGGGGTTCTGATGTTGGGGAGATGGGTGTGGTGATGGAATGTCTTCTTTCTCCTCCTTAACCTTGTCCTTTATATTTTTGTTAGTCGCCATCTTACTACAATCCGAATTAGAAGTTGTATCTGGGATCGCTGGATGTCCCGTTAAAGGGAGACGGAGGTTATATATATAGTGTGTCGGCATTAATTACGTCGACGCCTCGTCTTCCGTTAACCGTCGCCAGCCATCAAATCAACCGTCAAGTCAGTCAGAGATACGAGTTTACGGCGCAATCCCCGGATGACACTTGGCACGCATTAACTCGGTAAAAGCCCGATTCCCTTGATACGGCGCGGGAATCGAGGCGTCGCCATGATGAAACGCGACGCTTCGTCACTCATTTTCGAAATTCGCGCAAGGTTTGAGCGGGAAAAATAGGGACCCTTATATATATATCTCCTCCCGACCCAGCCTTTCATTATCGTATATTTTGAGCAACCCAACCTCGGAGCGAAAGAGCGGAAAGAATCTCGGTATTAACGAAGGAAGTTGAGAGCGCTCAGAGTACCGCGGAAATGACGTCGGACGAAGATCGATTTGTGAGAAACTTCAATATAAGGTAATCATTTATCACCTCGGTAGTTTACCATACATTCGTTAATCCTATTTGTGACTATGCTTGGGCATTGCCGAGGTCGACTGTAATGTAGTTGACCAGTTAAATATGGTGAGGTTATCCTCCTTTAGGATTAGTGACTTATTCTTGGCAATCGCGTAATAATTGATAATTCGGTAAATGTAATACCATAGAAATAAAGAATAGCGAGTACCTAAGCCAATCCTGTTTCTTCATAAATTTAGAAATGGCCGAGGAACAAGGAGGACCTCGGGATTCGTCACCTTCTGCTTCGTGGGAGTCCCTCCCACTATCTCATCAGTACTGCGAAGGAAATGAAGGGGATGGAGAAAGTCCGTCTCGGGGAGAACTCGTTACAACTTCCGCAGGAACGTCTCGGGGGCCGGCGAAGGTCGGGAAAAAATCTACTGGCCCCCGGGATGGTCATAGGGATGATTTAATTTTTGAAGCATCCGCCGGCATCTCTCCTAAACTGGTTGTCCAATATAAGGCTTATGCTGATGCCTTTTATGAGGAACTCGTGGATGAAGCGGATAGGGAGGAATATCCGCGACATGCATTGCAGTTGAGAGTCCCGGGTCCGGATGATCGAGCGCATGACTCGAATCTCGGGATGTGCCTATATTGGAAAATGCCGAAATGCGGTTTCAAGATAAGGGTTTCTAAGTTCGTTCGGGAGATATTACGACATCTCGACGTGGCCCCTGCACAGTTAACCGCACCCGCATGGTGTTATATTATGAGTTTTAAGTTTTTGTTTGATTACCTGCCTGAGTTAAAGTCATATTTCCCGAGTGTAGGGTTATTCTTTCATTATTTCGCTCCCTTGTATAATAATGATAGCCATCTTGCAATTCGAAAGCGTGGTAAAGTCACGTTGTTTGATAGACTATCCAAGGCGGATGACTGGAATAGTGGTTGGGTATATCTTCAGAATCCCACCGATTTGAAGTGTTTGAAAGAAATACGAAGGATTTGGCGCCCCTTGAAAAGGAAAAGTTTGATCCCGAGGTCTCGTCCACCTCTGACATCAGATGAGTTAAAAATCGTCAAACTTCTTGATGGTTATTTCACAAGTTAGTATTTTTTGAATTCGTACCGATATATCTACATATCGCATATGTTTTTCTTCTTTTTTTTTTATTTTTTTTTATTTATTTCGTTTCGCTATGGGTTAATTGTTAATTCTTGCATACTTCCTATGTCGCAGGTCGCGGTTTTATGGCACTGCCCTGGAAGGCTATTCGTCCAATTCCGATCTTCGCGAACCCCGAGGACGGTTTCGTTAAGAAGACGGGGGTTCCGAATACTTCCAAGTCGGATCCCGCCAAGGTTCGGAAGGCCCCTAAAGCGGTTCCTGCCAGTGAAACAGCGGCTCTTCCGAAGCCATCCTCCAAATCTGCTGCTGCCGTCAAAAGCACGAAAGGCGGTGCCTCCAGTTCCTCCAAACCCGGGGTTTCTCAAAAAAGGAAAGACACCCCCCTGAACGTTACAAGGGTAGATAAGGGGAAAGGGATTGCGGCAGAAGAGCCCGAGTCCAAGAGACAGAAGGTTCTTTTGGGGAAGCCCGAATCTGAAGGACCCTATCAAGATCAACTTCTCGCTGCAGAGGAAGAATTAGAGAAGATTATTGAAGACGCCGCGGGCGACGTGTGGGACCCCGCGGAGGATCACAAGAAATTTCTCGAGTCACGAATTTCCGAGCAAGGGGGTCGGACCGGGTTTGCGTGGGGAACCGAGATTTCTCAGGGGTTCCCCGACAGTTTTTTAGGCTACCTTCCAGGGTATTCTCGGATGCAGGAAGAGCAAGATCATCCCGAGGTCCGGGCTGCGTATGCTCGGGAAACGTTCAGACTTACTACCACTCAATATCAAAAGAAGTGGGCTGAGGAAAATCCTGATCAGGTTGTGGATCAGGTGTTGAGGTCGCTGCACGAAGCCGGGGTTTACTTCGGATTCCTCAAGGACTCGTTTATCAATGAGAAGCGCGATGCTCTTGTTGTTACTTCTGACCAGGAGACGCTTAACAAGGCGATTCTGGAGAGGAACCATTTTATGGAGCTGGCGAAAAGTAAAGATAAAGAGAGGAGAGTAGCCACTGGCCAAGCTGCCGTAAATTCGGCGAAATACGAGCTTGCTCGGTACACGGGTATGAGGCTTGATGCCGAGCGCCAGGAAGCCGAGACGAAAGCGAAGCGTTATAAGCGCAGGATGGAAAGACACAAGAGCAAAGTGGCTCGTCTTAAGGCTGAGCTCGAGGCCCGAACCCAGGAGTTGGAAGAGGCGAAGTTGGAAAATGTCCGTATACGGGATGAAGCGCAGAACTTGCCAAAGAGACATCTTAGCAAGTTCTTGGGCAGCAAAGCCTTCGCACAAGCCGTCCCTTATGCGTGTAAGGAAATAATGACGCATACCGTATACGACTATCTCAAGGTAATGGGGGGTTTTTATCCGTTCCGACCTGAGCACGTCGGGTTTTCGGCAGTTGAGCCCGAGAAACTCGTGACCCGGGATCTCACGGGCTATGGTTGGGATGAAAAGAAGGATGTATTGTTGAACCCGGATGGCACCGTATTCAAGGAAGAGCTTCAACTTGAAAATCATCCTCCTTTAGGTATTGCTCATCCGTGGCCTAAAGATAAATGGCCTAGTCATCTCGATCTGCCTGAGAACACGGCTGAAGGGGGGAATGAAGGCATCCCTTCTGATTCTTCCTCCGAGGAGGGAACCGAGGCTGACAACACCGAGGATGAAACCGAGGTTGAGAACATCGAGATTGAGAATGCTGAAGAAGACATCGAGGTAGATGATGTCGAAAAAGGTACTATCCCTCATCAAGGTGATGAGCAAAGGAATGAATTGGAGGTAGTTCGTTTCGGTTCTCCTCTTAACGAAGGTGACATTATTCCCCTTGGGGCGAAGCCACCTACTCCTTGTAAGTAACAAGTCTGTTATCAATTCCTCCAAGATTTTTACTTCGTATTTATCCTTATTATTTGTCTTATTTCTTTTGTAGGAGTGATCATGTCGAGCGATGAGTACCACATCGGCTTCAGTAAGGTATACCCCCGACATGTGAGAGTGAAGATTGTTGTTTTATTTGCACCCCCGAGATGTGGGGGTTAACGGAATTATGTTGTAATGTACTGTTTTATTTATACCCCCGAGATGTGGGGGTTTAACAGATTTGTGATGTAATATGGTATTTGATACCCCCGAGATGTGGGAGTTTAACAGAACAATTTAACTGTACTTGTTTTCATTTAATCGCATGTTTCTTTGCTCGATCTCTATTTCTTCTCTGTCAATTTTATCTCGGTTGCATGCTTTGGTTTTCTTTGTGAACAAGCAAGATGTGCTTGATTGTATATCCTTGCCCCCCCCTTTTTTTTTTTTTTTTGACAAAAATGGTCAATGTTGGGGAAAAGGTATGTCGCGATAACGTATGCGTTACCCCGAGGGGTTTTCGATAAATGTTCTCGACATAATGTCTGTTACTGGTAGAACAGTCGTCGTCCCTTAGGACTATCGTAATTTGTTGTGTATTTCGGGTGTAGTACTCGAGATTAATTTCGTTGCCTAAAAGGCTTTCGTGCATGCATCTCGGACCCAATAAATGAAGCACAATCAAAAGTAACATCACATGTATTGATAAAAGCTTAGAACCATACAAAAAATTTGCATCTCGGTCTAAGTGAATACATGAAATAGAAAACGAAAAACAAAGGCTTATCTCGCCCTGAGCACATCGAATCTATTAAAACATAAACTAAAGTGATATTCACTAAGTGTAAAACTTTCTCAAGTGGCAAGTGTTCCACGGGCGAGTGAGTGTGAACCCACTCGGATCTTCTAACTCGTAGGCGCCTTTACCTCGTGGGCGAATGATCTTAAAGGGACCTTCCCATTGAGGAGCAAGCTTGCTGACATGCTTGCCGGTCGCTTCCACAGTTTTGAGTACTAGGTCGCCTGGCTGGAATTCCCGAGGTACGACATGTTTGTCAAACGCACGTTTAACTCTGCGTTGATACTCCATAGTACGGATGCGGGCTTTCTCCCGACCTTCTGTGATGAGGTCGAGCTCTGCGGCGCGAGCATCGCGGTTGTTGTCGGTGGAATACGTCAAAGTTCGGAGAGATGGCTCCATCATTTCCATTGGAGTGACTGCTTCCATTCCGAACACCAGCGAATACGGGGTTTGTTGTGTGGCTTCTCTAGGTGTGGTACGGTAGGCCCACAGAATTCCATCAAGCATGTCGGGCCAATTCGTTCTGTTCTCGGCAACTTTCTTCTTGAGGCCATCCAGAATGGTACGGTTGGTGACTTCTGCTAAACCATTGCTAGCAGGGTGACTGACCGAGGTAAAGTTGTTCTGAATGCCCAGGTTGGAGAGGAACGTCATAGTGCGTGCTGCATTGAACTGTGTTCCATTGTCCGAGATGAGGGCATGCGGTATGCCAAAACGACAAATGATGTTGCGCCAAATGAACTTCTCTGCTGTCGCGGCTGTGATGGTTGATAAGGCTTCGGCTTCGACCCATTTAGTAAAATATTCTACAGCCACGATAATCCAACGGCGCTGTCCAACAGCTTTGGGAAACGGCCCTACTATGTCTATCCCCCATAGGTCAAAAGGCCAAGCTCCCGAGATGGATATCTGATCGTATGCCGGAATGTTACTCAGCTTGCTGTGATATTGACAGCGCTCACATTTCCGAACTAGGTTAGCCGCATCATGTTGCATGGTTGGCCAGTAAAAGCCTGCTCTGAGGATTCGTTTGGCAAGGGTTTTCGCTCCTTGATGACTGCCGCAGACACCTTCATGTACTTCAGATAGCATTTTCGAGGCTGTCTCCTCATTGAGACACTTGAGCCAAGGTCGCACGTACCCTCGTTTGTAGAGATGGTTGTTGAATATAGAGTACATCGGCGCGATCCTTTTCAACCGTCGGGCTTCCAGCTGATCAGTGGGGAGAACCCCGGTGTTAAGGAAATTCCACATCGGGGTGAACCAGGACTCACCGGGTTCACCGATGGCGAATACGGTTACCGTCTCCAGATTGATGCTGGATTCCGGAATATCCATAACAATCACGGGCCGGTCTTTGTCGAGGTTGCCCGCGGCGCCAAGTTTTGATAAAGCATCAGCTTGGCAGTTTTTATTGCGCGAAACATGTTGGATATCAACTTCATCGAAATGGCTCTTGAGCAGGTGGAATTGTTGTCGGTACTTGCGTAACTTCTCGTCCATAACTCGGCATTCATCATTTATCTGTTTGACTGCTAACTCGGAGTCACTGCGGAGATGAATCTCGCGGGCACCCAATTCTTTAGCTAGCTTCAGGCCTGCTATCATGGCTTCATATTCCGCGGTGTTGTTTGTTACCGGGAATTGAAAATGGAGGGCATAGTTCAAGGTTTCCCCGTGTGGTCCGGTGAGGGAGACCCCGGCTCCAGCCCCTTGTAGTGAAGATGCTCCGTCAACATGAATTATCCAACGCCCTTCAGACTCGGGGGGAACTCCGGAATACTCAGCGATGAAGTCGGCGAATATTTGGGATTTCAGAGCGTTTTGGGGGTGGAAAGAAATATCAAACTCGGACAATTCGAGCGCCCAAGCTAACAATCGCCCGGAAGAGTCGAAATTCGCGAACGCCTTTTTGAGGGGGATTCCGGTATAAACCTTAATGGAATGGGACTGAAAGTAAGGCCTTAACTTTCTAGCAGCTATGACAAGAGCATATGCTGCCTTTTCGATCTGAGAATATCTGGTTTCGGCATCCCGAAGTACGTGCGAGACGAAATATATAGGCTTTTGATCTCGTCCCTCTTCTCGGACAAGGGCGGCGCTCACTGCATGACCCGTTGTTGCCAAATACAACACGAGGATATCGCCCGCAGTAGGCCTGCTGAGACATGGTGGATTGGCGAGGTAGGCTTTGATCTTTTCAAAGGCCGTGGCACACTCCTCTGTCCATTCGAATTTGGCCGACTTACGCATGGCTTTGAAGAAGGGGAAACAGACGTCCCCGGATCTCGCGATAAACCTGTTGAGGGCGGCCAATTTGCCAGTGAGGGATTGTAACTCTTTGAGGTTCCTCGGTGGTTTCATATCGAGGATGGCTTGTGATTTCGAAGGATGAATCTCGATGCCTCGCATAGAAACCATGAAACCGAGGAACTTACCACCGGTTAAACCGAAGAAACTCTTCTTCGGGTTGAGTTTCATGTTGGCTGAATTCAAGGTCGCGAAGGTTTCTCGGAGATCTCGGACGTGGTCAAGGTCGGACATGCTCTTTACAAGCAGGTCATCCACGTACGCTTCTACATTTCGCCCAATCTGGTTGTGGAAGACAGTGTTGACCATGCGCTGGAATGTGGCTCCAGCATTACGCAACCCGAAAGGCATAACCCGGTAGCAGTATAGCCCCGAGTTGGTGGTGAAAGCGGTCTTTTCTTCATCGTCTTGATTCATCCGGATTTGATTGTACCCGGAGAATGCATCCATGAAACTGAGGAAGGCATGTCCCGAGGTGGAGTCAACCAGTTGGTCGATTTTGGGCAAGGGGAACGGATCCATGGGGCATGCCTTATTAAGATCGGTGTAATCAATACACATACGCCAGTCACCGTTGGACTTTTTGACAAGCACGGGGTTGGCTGTCCATTCTGGGCACTCGACATTTCTAATGAAACCAGCGTCGAGTAGCTTCTGAACTTCACGCTTTACGGCCTGCTGCCGTTCTTCCCCCATGTTACGTTTTCGTTGCCTAACCGGTTTTGAACCCGGTTTGATATGCAGTCGGTGTTCCGCTATGGACCTCGGAATCCCTGGCATGTCGGCAGCTGTCCAGGCAAAGACGGATTGATTTTCTCGGAGAAACTTGATGAGTTCGTCCTTTGCTTGTCCCTGGACTGCTTTTCCGATGTTGAGCGTTCTGCCTTGGCCCAAATCGAGTTGTTCGACTTCGTCAGCGGGCTCAAGGGAAGTTTTTGCCCCGGCTTTATCCACTGGATCTAGCGCCAGGTCGGTGTTTGGAGGCAAAAAGTCGGCACTTGAACGCAACCGCTGTTGGTTTGTTTTGGCGTCGGATTGGTCGACCTGGTGGACAGAGCCTCCTTGACCTTGAACAGACGTCATGTAGCATTCTCGTGCCACCTGTTGCTGGCCGCTTTCTTCTCCTATCCCATTATCAGTGTGGAACTTGATTTTTAGGTGTGAAGGGGAAATAATCGCACCTATTTTGTTCAAGGTTGTTCTTCCCAGGATTGCATTGTATGCAGAAGGAGCATTGACGATGAGGAAGTCCACCATGACTTCCACTGTTCGTGGGAATGTGCCGAATGTCACCTTGAGCGGCATCATTCCCCGAGGTTGAAGGGTATCACCCGTGAAACCTATCAAAGGTGAGATGTGTTGTTGGAGGGCGCGAGTGTCGAGGCCCATTTGCGTGAAGGCCGACAAGTACAGGATGTCTGTCGAGCTTCCCGTATCAACTAATACCCTCTTAACCCGGTGTGTGTTAATCTTCAGGTTCAACACAACGGGATCATCATGCGGGCAGGAAATCTCGCCTAGGTCCTTCTCCGAAAAGGATATTGCCTCTTCAGGTCGGGGCCGTTTTTTGTCGGTTTCGACCTGAAGAATAGTGGGGTATGGTTTTTGATTGTCGCGAGGTGAGATTCTTCGGATGGTCCCGCGATGGCCTCCACTAATCACATTGATGACAGGACTGTTCTGCCTCTCTGGGCGTCTGTTCTCGGGATCATCCCGGGTTTGGGGACCGGCTTCTCCTACTCGAGGTCCGGTATAGTCCTGTCTGTAAGGAATGGGTTTCTTGAAAATCTTACCTTTACCATTGTATTTCCTGGAGAATTTTCTGAAGAAGTCGGGGTTGATGAACTCGATCAGCTTGCCTTCTCGGGCGAGTCTCTCCAGGATGTCTTTGAGTTGGAGACAATCTGCGGTGGAGTGTCCATTGAATCCGTGGTACTCGCACTTCTGGGAGTTGTCTTGCACCGTGAAAATGCTTTCAGGCAATGGCGGGGGGAGGTCGAACATGCCTTCTATGATGCTGTACATCTCGTGCCGTTTCTTAGTGAGAGGTGCATACCTTACGAAATGTTGGCGGTATCCCTCGGTGCCAGTTTTGTGTTCTTGCTCGGTCGGTCGGTTTGGTTGGTTTCTCCGAGGTTCCCTTTGGTGGCGAAACCTGTCCGGAGCTGGCTGTCTGTTAGTTGGGCGGCGGGGAGATCGAGATCTAGGCCTCGTGGGACTCCCGTTGTCGTCCTCGGCACGGATGTAACCTTCCGCAAAGGTTACGAATTCTCTCAGAGTGGACATCTTCTTCATATGGGCTTCGTAACGCAAGGTTCCTGGACCTCCTTTGCGGAGTCCTTTCTTGATGGCGGCTAGGGCGAATTCTTCATTGAGGTTCTGAATTCGCCGAGATGCCTGTATGAAACGGTTGACGAATGCGCCTGTCCTTTCACGTTGTCCTTGGACGATATCCAGGAGCATCTCGCACGTGGCTTGCGGGGGTTTGATTATCGTGTATCTCTCCAAGAACAGTTTCGCGAAGTCCTCGAATTTGTTGATGGACCTCCGAGGTAGCGTCATATACCAGTCCCATGCTTCTCCAGTTAAGCAAGTGGTGAAAACTCGGCACATGATTGCATCGGTGGCGCCGAGAAGGCGAAGTCGCTCGAGGAACCCGTACACGAAGTTGTGTGGATCCTGTGTATCGCCGCTACCCCGGAAGCTGGGAAGGGTTGTTGGGTATTTGAAGTCCGTCATTGATTGGCGGTAGATGTCTCTGGACAGGGGGCCGTCCTCGATTCCCATAGGCCGAGAGTACGTGCCTGCCTTCTGGGATTCGAGTTCGGCTAGTTTGGCCGCGAGTCTGGTTTGGATCAGCTCTTCGACTTGGGCCATGTTGATACCTCGGGTTGGGGTAGGCGATCGTCGGTTCCTTCTTCGGTCATCGCGGCGATCTCTATCCCGACCTCGGGGTGGACTTCGTTCGCGCCCTCTACGGGAACGAGATTGGTCCCTGCGGGATGGTCTGGGCCCCCTGCCGTGGTTAGCTGATTCTCGCTCGTTGTTAAGGTGAGCTCTGGGGCCTTCAGCGTGTGGTTCTTCCGCGGGATGGGGCCCCCTATTTTCATCTTGACCTTCTGGGCGCCTTCCTAACTCGGGGTGTATTCCTGCAGGCAGGGCATTTTGGTCCCTGCGTTCGGACTGGTCCTGTTGGTCGGGTAGTGAGGGGGTGTCTGTCTCCTCGCCTGTTCGGACCTGTGCGAATTCTCGTTCCAAGTTTCTTGGCGAAACATCTGCCGGCCGGCTGTGGACACGGTTTGCAGACAAAGGTCGCGGTACAACTGCAGCGGGTGATACAGTCCGATGGACAGGTCGTAGTAGTATTTGCTGAGAATATGGTGTTGGACCTGTCATGGGATATGCCCCGTGAGCGCCTCCGGGGCCCCATTGCCCAGGTGGCGTGACATAGGGATACTGGGGACCCGTGGGAGTGTAAGGCGTGTAAGGAGGTGCGCCGTAGTGATACAGCGGTGTTTGCTGAGGGTAATACGGTATGTAGGGTATCTGATAAGCACCAGTTACCTGATTGTGATAGGTACCGGCCATCTGATTGTGTTCAGCGTAGAGTGGCCTGGTTGTGTTCCCTTCAGTGAATGAAGGTCGAGTAACGTCGGGACGGGGTTGAGCTGGTTGAGGACCCTGGGGTCGCATTGTTGAGCTGCTGGGTCCCGTTCCCGGGAATTGACTGTGGGAAGGATTAGCTGTAAGTGATGCTATCACTGGAGGTGGTGTGATTGTTACTCCTGGCGGGGTCGTCACCCCTGGTGGGAGCGGAGTTGATGTGGTCGGACGAGCCATCTAGTTCTGCGTTTGAGCTAGGCGTGGCCCCACGGTGGTTGATACGCCCTATCTCGGGAGATGAGGCCGTATGGAAGTTTTGGGCTAACTGGATTCGTCCTGCCGAGGGATTGCAGGCCGAGATGTGGGTCGAGTTAGGAACTCAGGGTGGATTGTGAGAGATTCGGACTCTGACCTGTATGATCTCTCTCTTAGTTCAAAATTGCGTTCCCCGTTTCATGGGGATCACTGCCTTATATAGTCTAGCCATAACTGCCATCTCGGGCGTTTATGGGAGAACGTGGGCAGTTATGTCGTCCGTTACTGGGACGTGGGCATTAAACCAGCCGTTTCTGGGACTTGGGCATTAAGCTAGCCGTTTCCCGGCTATCCCGTATGTCGGTTGGCATGGGCCTATATTGAGGCTCTGGTTTGGGGCCGGCATATTGGGCCCCGGCTTAACGAGCTTTTGGGCTTTTTCATATGACGTCGGGTTGGCCTTGTAAAGGTCCGAATCCCGGTCTTTCATGGCCCAGTAAGTAAAAGGGCCTGTGGAACATGGCCCTATCACTATCTAATAACAACAAATTTTTATTTATTTTGTTATGATTCCCTAAAGAAAAATAGATATATAATAGGAATAGAATGAATATAATAGAGGGGGGATCGCTTGACAATTCTGTACTTTGACAATATGAATTTTTTTTTTTAAATAAAGCTTAAATTAAAATCCAACATTGCATAATTGTGCCCCACGATTTTTTTTTTTCTATCAAATTGGTCATAACCACTCCCTACATTCCAAAAAATTGTGCACCACAAATAGGAACTCATAAATAGACCTGCGATCCCGTAGAAACACCCAAAATTTGTTAGTTACCACCTCAATATTTCAAATTCTGACATTGCCATTGACTTTTTTAAATTCAAAACTTGACATAATCGCAGAACCACGTTGTGCATGACCAAAGAGGTCATGCGCAGCACCATATAGCACACCATGTCATGTGCAAAACCATGTAGCGCACTATGCCATGTTAGAAATGCTAGAAATCATACCCGACGAGGTTATTTTTATTTCTTAAAAATGATTCGTGTTTCAAAATTAACAATTATAAAATCTAACAATATATATTTTTCTGTTGTTATTTTGTAATTTCATCATCCAAAATCTGATCATATGCGGCGTTGTAATTTTTTTTTTAGGTTTTATTTTTAAGCTATGTTGTAGTACAAACTTATCACATTTTGCCATACCTTTTATTTTAATTTTTAAGTAAGTTGGATTTTGTTTATTAGATTAAACATGTGTGTTTAATTTGAATTCTAATTTTTAATCAAGTGGTTCTATAATTTCTCCATTTTATTTAAATTAAAAAAAAATCATTCCAAATAGAACATAATAGAACATAACATAAAAGGATGAATTCACATCCAGTGCATTACCTGAAAAGGGAATCTTTTACAATTAGTGGATCCGGACCGTTCTTTTTAACTTGACACGAATCTCAAAGCTCAATAATATTGCCTCTGTGCTAGTCTGAATCTCAAAGCGGTTGAGAGTAAATCTCAAACCGTAAAGTGAGAGGAATCTTTTACAGTACCTGAGAGGATACTTGTCCATAAAAAGATAGGTAATACGTAGGGGTGTTCATTGGTTCAGTTCGGTTAAAACCGAAATAAAATAGGCAAACCAAAGTTTATTTCGGTTTTCAAAAATAGAACCGAACCGACCAAAGTAAACATAGCAACCGATTAAAACCGAACCAAAGTAAATTCGGTTCGTTCGGTTAAACCGAACAAACCATTGGTTAGTTGAGATTGTTTGGTTGTCACAGGTGATATCTCGTTATTTTGTCTACATTCTGACCGAACTTTGCATTAAAACTTGTGTCTAAAACCCCAAAAAAATGTGTGTATTTCATTGAATATCTATAGGATGTGGTACTGTTGCTCTTTCTTTCTTTGTTGCAGGAAACGGGTGAAAAAGAGGAAGGATCTGGAATCTGAAGAACAATACACAGACTGTGCACTCTTGCATGCGGACCGTATACCCTCTGCTGACCACAGACTGAAGACTCACACGACCCGCACACCTCCCACTCAATCAGGACGCAAGCACACGGTCCGTGCACTCTTGCATGCGGACCGTACATGACATTTCTGGAAACAGAAACCAGAATTGGAAATAGAGGCTAGCTGGAGAGGTCGCAAATGGAAGGCTTTAAAAGCGAGATCCTTGGCACCAGAAGGATCATTCTGGATCTGAGAACGAACCCTAGGGAAGAGAAGTGGCAGCTAGGCTTGGAGAAGAAGAAAACGGCGAAAATCGAGAGATTTGCGACGTCTCTTCTTGATTCTTCGAGTTTTGTCATGAACTTCTTGTTTATCTCTTGTTTTATTTTCTGTTCTTCTATGTTAGGCTAAACTCTTTAGTTTCTAGGGTTAAGATGTAGTTGAATGCTTTGTTTTACTTGCTAGCTATTGGAATTTGTATTGGATTTTGCGCTTGTTTGTTGTGTAGTATTTTATTGCTGTTTGACCCTAAAAAGTTACTAGCTAGCAGTCAGTACAATGAGTAGCTGCTTTGGGGATAATAAAAAATGTTTATAAAATATCAAAGGGCCACACAACAACCTATTAAATTCTTGGTGATAAACTACATGTGAAACCTGGAATTTTGGTGTGCATGATAGTCAGCAATTAATTCTTCAAGGATTAAACACTACATGTATAACATTCTGGGTGCAAAACATGGCAGCACCTAGCAAATTCCAGTCTCAAAACACTTTGGGTGCAAATTGGGTACACAGAACCCAAGCCTTACAGCCTGGGCCCGCCGGTCAGTGAAACAAGATGAAATTCGCTGGTTCAACAATCTAGATGCACTCGGCGCATTAAAATTAAGTACATGAACCAAATCAACAGTGGATAGGCTCATCGTGCACCACATCTATCCAAACCCGAGAGAGATTTGAAGCTGGCGCTATTAACCCAAGTGACCCCCTCGTTCTTCGTACACTCGGAACACAGTGAACCGATATGTGCCCTATGCACGGCTCACGATGCTCCCAGCGCACTCGAGAAGAGGTTTAAAAGAATGAGCACAGTACTAACTCCCTCGGTAAGACTGGAGAGTGGGCCCCGCAATGTCAGTCTTCCCTTTCTCTTCTCTCCTCCCGTTTAATGGTGAACGATTTAAAGAAAAGAAGAAAAATTGCGCAACAAGAGAGACAGTCACCTCGACCCTTCTTAAAACTCGGGCTATGCTCAGTGAAACGATGGCATGAAGCGAGTTAATTTAATCTCTTACTGAGCTACTCGCGGGAATTAAGAAAGAAGAAAGGAGGTCGGATCTGGGGTTCGAGAAAGCACTGCATAAAGGATGAAATTGATGCTAGGCACCCGCTTCTCACCTCATTGCGAAACTCTACAGCAATTCAATTGTAAGAAAAGGGATTCGGATCAAAGGAAAAGAGAAACCCGAAAGGAAACGGGTCTAACCCAAATTGAGACAGACTAAAGGCAGCTGTGGTCTTTTAAAGCTCTGAGCTGTGTTATCAGGGTCACAGAGACTCATTACCACCTTCAGCTCGATGTGTATTTATGAAAGATACTTGAAATGGAAGGTGACACCTAACGGGTCATGAAAGAAGATATACACCCAATCAGAAAACGGAAATTGACAAAGGAGGGGATACAATGGTACACAAGGCATGCTAAGGCTTACATTGTGCCTGCTTGGTGCTGCCTTTTGAGTGGCTGTGACACACTATACGTGTTATAGACCATGATAAGTCGGTTTGACCTAAAGAGCATCGTATTGCACTGACCTCTGTACCCCTGCGCTAAATTGGCTCTATGCACAGCTAGCCTGACATTCAAGCAAACTGCCAAAGGAGAAAGATCCATTCTCCCATGCATGAGGAAAATCACTCATCAATACATGAAAATCTCGGCCATTGAGTGCATTAGATCAAAAGGCTGATATCCATTCGTGATTTAGATCGCCAACATGGCTAATGATGATTGGTTTGGGCTCCTGCATACTTGGTTTAACACCTCACGATCAAATCTGAAGCATTAAAAATAAATTGAAGAAAAGAGAGGGCAAGGATGAAGCCAACATGGCCCTATGCCTAAACCCAAAACCTCTTGCTCTAGCCTATATAAGAGCATCAAATTGAAGAAGAAAAAAGAGGAGATATACAACAACACCACCAGATAACCCGAGATATACACAAATTCCTAGAGCTCTCTCCTCTCTCCTCCTCCTCCATAGTTTAGCTAGTTAGAAAAGGAAAGAAAAAAGAAGAAACTTGTTCTTCTCAACAGTAGCAAAAGAATTAGGTAATAATACCTAAAATCATGTAGGCTCCAAGGAGCCAGCAATGTACCCTTTTCATGAAATAAAGTTTTCTTTGAATTTTATGTATTTCTTCATTTTACTTTTTCGGTTTGTTCTTGATCTTTCTTTGCTTCCTTTCTATGTTATTTTGGAGCTTTTAAATGAATGAAATGAGAAGGCTACATGATATTTTAGTTTGTTTCATAACAAGTTGAACATGTTTAGTCTAATGATCAATAAAACATATACTTTTTGGCTTTTACGGTTTGCAATAAAATATTAAAAGAGAAAAAAAAGAGAGTTTATTGATGTCCTTAGCTAAATAGGATCTGTTTTTTTTTTATATATATTAGCACACAATAAAAATATAAATATAAAGTTGTAAGCTTCATGCTTCTCTTTGATCTTGTGATTTTTTTTCCCTTTTCTCTTATCAACCCTTTTTAATTCTTTTAAAGTAATTAAATAGTAAAAATATGAGAGTTGAGCTAGCTAGCTTCCTCTTGTATTGGAGCTACTTGGTTATTTAACAAAGAATTAAGAAGAAAGTAAAAGTGACAAAAAAATAAAATACACACAAAGGGGTTGAAAAGGTCAAGCTAGCTAGCTTCCTCTCAATCTCTATTAAATGATCCAAGGGCCCATGATTCAAGTATAGAGATTTGACCTTTTCATGCATGCAAGTGCACTAAAATGCATTTTGCAAAAAGGTTAAATTGATATACATATGAATATGGTGAAAGATAGAGGTCTAAATGCAAATAGGCAGCAATTACTATTGCAATATGTCATTTGCATTTTGTTCCTATGACATCTTGATGATTTTGCCCAATAATCAAGTGAAAAAGAGCACATAATCTTGATAAAACCAGGGGCCTCCCTGTAATTTTCTAAGTTCTGACAATTTTTGATGATTTAAAAATGTTGAAAGATGATTTTTTAGAGCCTTTGATTCTTCTGTTCCCTTTTCTGGTACAAGGCAATGGCTTTCAAGCTAACAAAAATGGTCCTGACCTCAACCAGTCAGTGTGACCTGTATTTATACTTGTGTACCAGCCTTTGGTACAGTGTCAAACCCAAACCCAGCAGCCAAACATGAGTCAAGAGCTGCTGGTACACGAATGCACTTCAACAGGCCAAAAATGACCCCTGTTCACAAACTGAACTGCACAAATCAGCATAAATTTCTAAGTGAAAAACAAATTACACAGTCAGATAAAGGACTCCAAAATACATAAAATTGACACAAATTTCACACTAATTGGATTTTATTTCGATTTATTATGAATTTTTGAAGTTCAGCTTTGAAAAACAAAAAAAATCAGCATTCTGAAAAGAAAAAGGACCTGCTGGTAAATTGAGCACAAAAAGTGTTTTAAGGACCAAATTGAAAAATGAATACTACAGTTGGATAGAAAATTTAAAGATACACAAAATGGACACAAGTTTTACATTGTTCTGATTTTATTCCTATTTCCTACGAATTTTCAAAGTTTCAGCTTTTAATCAATCAGAAAATCCAGCATTAAAAATGCAGAATTTCCCTTATTACCCCTCTGCACAAATAAATACGTTAAAAATAGAAATAAAATTGTAAAAATTATAAAATTTATTCTAGATATAGTGAACATCCTCCTTTCTGGATTAACAACAGAAAACCACTGAATTTTTAACAAAAATAGAGAATTCTAAAATTCAACTCGATATTTTGAAAAGTAAGAGGCTTCATGAAATTAATGTCCATTAATGCTCAAATATGTAAAATTCAATCAAATTAACAGATTTAAGCATCCTGCCATGCTCCCAGAACTTAAATTCACCTCTTCGTGCCCTATCATACTTCAAGAAAACCCATCACTCAAACCGGTACCGAATCAACACCAAACCGAGAAATGCAAACTTCAAGCATGATATATGTTCACCCAAATAAAAAAAATTGAAGTATTTGCTCAGTTCTAAATGAAAATACGACGATGTTTAATCACTCAAATGGAGAAGACACAATCCAATTTGAGAGAAACCAAACAGAAATCCTAATCAAGGGTCTCGGCGGAGCTCTATGGCGGATAGCCGTCTCCGACGATCGACAGCTGCCGACGATAGGTGTTATGGACTCAGGAGATCAAGGCGATGTCAACCATGCTTGCCCTTCACCTCGCCGTGACCGGGAGGTCACCGGAGCTTGAAACCCTAGGATCAGAGACGGAGCAACCCCAGTTCATCGATCCTGCACGGATTTTAAAGTCACTTGAACCGTCGGATCTCGGCGCCAAATTAAATTTCAAACTAATCTCATGATCAAGGGAAATCTAAAGGCCCAAGATCAAGTCTGGTGGCCGCATGGCCCACTGCTCAGAGGACCCACACGTCAGTTTAAATGAGAGACTTCCTTTGAGCGAATCTCAGCGTTTGACACTAATCTCAAAGACCAGTACTCAAATCTCGAAGCCCATGATCCAAATCCCTTGACTTGCACAAATCTTGAAGCGCTGTGTGAACCTTAAAGCCTCCTGCACATATTTTAAAGGCCCAAACACTAATCCTAAAGTCCAATTACAATCTCTAAGTCCAGAAAATAATAAAAAGAAAGTTGTTTACAAAGAGGCCCTTCCGATAAAAACTTCTTCACAAAGTAGTCCCTTATTATTTACAAATAGGCCCCTGGATGTCTAAAACTTCTCCAAATAAGTCCCTGGAAGCTCAATTTCCACTTCAAACCCTGCCAAAAGCCCAAACTACAAATATCAGCCTTTCCAGTTTACAAATAGGCCCCTGAAAAACTTGAAACTTCACAAATAAGTTCTTTTCAGCCCTTATTGACAATAACTTTTTCATTTCAAACCCAAATCAGCTCAAACCAGTTCCAAATGAACCCAAATCAAACTCTGCATGTTCCTAAATTAAAATCAAGCATAATTAGACATCACATAACATGTTAAATGACCAAAATACCCCTTTCTCCACTTTTCTTCACGTACAAATCATTTCCTTTTAATAAATATAAATAAAGCACAAGTATATTTCTCAAATACAAATATGTTTCTAAAATAAAAAAAGGCATAATAAATGTATTCTAGTAGCATTCATTGTATCTTGTGCATACATGTTAATCAAATACCTAAAACCATGATAATCAAAGGAATATGTAAGGACCAAGTACATGAGTCTTCTTTTTTTTAGCCCATTTATTCAATTCCCAACAAATAGGCTCCAAATCCCGGAATGAACGAGGTATTCAGTATGGCTTGGAAGGGTCATATGATGTAATTAACAGTGGGGGCTTGCGCCCGCTGGGAGTTAAACGTCCCCACAATCATTAAACTCCATCGATGGATGATTATAAATTGTAGGTCTGTCGAGGGTGAACCGGAAGGAATAGAAGAAGGAAGAAATGAATGTTTCAAGTTCGATGTTCTTTAACCAATCGAGAGCATTGAACCGTGAAGCATTTAAATACATATGCACACACCTTCCTTACCAGCTGTGCAACTTTCTGCGCCCGACAGCAACATGTGACATGTTCCCCAGATTAGAATTTCTGTGGCCTACTTAAACCAGCTTATATGTGTCGTGACAAATTGTCTTGTAGACTAGTAGGAGTCAAGAGTGACAAATGAATTATTCGAGTTCGGTTCGGCGGAATTAAAAGTTCGTGATTTGGAAATATTTCGGATATAATTCGGAAATAATTTTGAATTATCCGGACTAGAGATCTCAATCTCACAAGGAAGCAAAAAAAAAAACCAAAAAAAAAGTTCGGAAAAAATTCGGGAAAAATTCGCGAATAATTCGGAAAATTCGGAAAAAATTCTTAAAATTCACAATTATTCACAAATAATTCGGTCAAACTTCGGTCAACTGAATAATTCGGCGTTCGGTTCGTCATCACAAAAAAAATGAATTATTCGCGAACAATTTGCGAATCTTGTGACTATGGTAGGAGTAAGCAACCAATATAACAATGGAATTAAAAATTAAATTAAACGAAAAAATAGAAGGATCTGCATACTGAAAAATGTCTATAAGTTCTTAAATTTGAATTTATAATATGATCAACATGCATGCGATTTACATATATACTCCTGACACATTTTGGGAATTTGGGCGGCAATATATCTCAGTAAATGGATCTGCAATTATAACATTTGTGTCAATAATTTAAAGAGAGGAGGCTCACCGATTATTTTCTATATCATAAAAAAATTAAATGTATGACATTAATTAAATTAGATCTTCAAATTTGAAAATCTAGTATTTAGTAGCCTAGCTAGAAGGTGAAGGCTGCTTCAGATCTAGTTTATTGTTAAATTAATAGCATGCTTAGCAATAAAAGAAGTGCATCTTTGACTGTCTGTTTCCATGACCTGAATTCTGGAATAAATTAACATGCCCAATGCAACTTTATAATCCTTGTTAATCTGGAACTTTTGCCTAATGACCCATTAATAAAGATTATCATGATTAGGAACGTCTAACAATACCGCCATATATACACCACAACACATTGTTTTTTTTCTCCTTTTGATATTCTGAGGATACCGAGATGTTTATTTTTTTTTTCTAAAAGTTGATTTACAAAACTAAAAAACATATTTTTTTTAAATATATTTATAATTATGTAATAAATAGTTTGACTATATCTTTGAAATAATTTTTTTAGTTCGTAATTTCATATGGATGCATGTAATTCAAAATTTGAATGCATAATATAATATAATGTTCATATTCTAGTCTAAAAGAAAATTAAAATAAGGAAAACAATAGAAGTTATACAAGAATTTTATGATAATGTGGTTAGAATAATATTTCTGTCCCACGAATCCTCATCCTCATCTCAGCCACCCAACTTGTTCAATGTCCGTAACTAGTTTAACCATTTCTAACTGACTTTCAATTTGAATCCCGCAACAAGCATTTAAACCTCGTGCATCAAGCCTTTAAACCTCTACCTCCTCTCTTCCATCGTCTCTCTCCACCGATGCCTCCTCTTTTCCATCCTCCTCTCTGCCCTTCTCTCAGCACTCATCTCCGCCTCTGCATTCCTCTCCGCTTCCGCCATCATCTCCACCTCTGCCCTCCTCTTCGTCCTCCTCTCCGCCTCCGCCCTCCTCCCCACTAATCCACCTCCGTTGTGCAGAGTACGATTTGAGATCTAGAGGGAGATGTGATGAGAAAAATCGTAGGAGACGAGGAATAAGCTAGATACTTGATCTGGAGGGAGATCTGAGTTTGCCCCTTCGCTATAAGCTTCGCAGTACAAATAGACAGAGGTTTAAAGGTTGACACTAGTACTTTAAAGGATTGTAGACAGAGATTTAGTCTTGAGAAATAAAATTTAAAGTGCCTATAGACTTTAACTGTCAATTTTTTTTTATAAGTTACATGTAAGGTTTAAAGGCTTGACACAACTTGTTTTAAATGATTGTAGATAGAGAGGTTTAAAGGATTGACATGAGTACTTTTTAGGGTTTTGAAACAAAATAAAAATAAAAAATAAAAATCAAAAAATAAAAATGATAAATTAATGGCTGTAGACAGAGGTTTAAAGGTTTGACAAGAGTTTTCAAAAAATTGTAGACAGAGGTTTAAAAACTGAGGAAAAAAATATGAGACAAAAGTCAATGGTGATATACATTAACAAATTTCAAATATTTTAGAAAAAATATGATTTTTCACAACTAATTTATGATATTATCGAACACTCATAAATGCAATAAAATTAGTAAATTTGTAAGTTTTGAAATTTAGAACAATAAATATAACATTTGAAATTTAGAGGGAAAAATACGTAATTTTGGAGATTTTGAGGAGTTTAATAAATTCCTCCTTGTTTCAGATATTTTTTTACTTAGCATTGGTGTGGTCAATACCAGTGTTGTAAAATCGTCCTTGACGGCCCATTAAACGCTCATTTAATCGTTAACGGCGGTCAAACTTTTACAAATACACTAATTAGAGGTTTGTTCGCAGATTTTCCAATTATTCTCGATTATTCAGTTTATTCCTGTTTATTCCCATTTATTTTTATTTATTCCAGTGAATATTTATTTTCACATTGTTTTTTTTTCTGTGACTGTGTGTGATAATAAGTTTCATAAATTCTGTATTGTAGTTTTATTTGTGCTTGAATATACATCCAATATTTTTTATATATGTTTTTTTCTTTTTACTTACTTTCAAATTGATTCATTCTTCTATATTTATATACCATATATTTTCTTACTTATTGATTGTAATTTTTTCATTTAGTACGACATATTCATATATGAATTAAGTGTTATCATAAACTAAATTTAGTGATTTTATGTTGAAATGTATCATTTCTTTCAATAATATGTTATTTTTTTTATTAAATAAATGTCTTACTACCATGTAAAGTGCGTATATATTATTAAGAAGAAATAAGTGTAGTGTCGTTATATACTAAGTTAAATTAAGTTTTTGTTTAAGTTTGATGAGTTAAATAAATCTTTTTTAATAAATTATGAATATATACACATAATTTCAATGAAAATAATTATTTTGTTTCTATCGTTCGATAACTGATTAATCAAATTTAAATGTCTCCAATTTTACACAAAGATACCTACAACTAAGAGAATATAATATCCAAGGGAGATCTTAAGAGAAACATGAGTACAATCCCTTGTTCCCCTCCCAATATTTCGGATTATATATTATGCATGCATTAAAACGGACCTAAGTGCTTATATAATTAATCAGATATATCAAAATTGGTGGTTCCATCTCTCCCTAAAAAAATAAATTGAAATTTTAATTCAATGAATCCGACCGTTAAGAAGATGATATAATGCGGTCCTTAAATCCTGATCAAGTCTTCTATTGAACATATATATCTACAATGTTTACTTTTACAATTTGATGCATTTGATTTTTCAGTAGATTCTCAAATATTTTTTTCTTAATATAACCTGCTAAGAAATTTATAAAAAAACAAATTAAAAAATAAATAAATTTATATATACGTTATGAATATAAGGTAATATAATAATTAAATTTCATACAGTTTAATTATTATTTGTTAATGCACTGAGATAAAAAATTGTTAATTTCATACTGTTAAATTCCATGTCCTTATCTAGTTCACTCGGATCATTCAATTAAGAACGAAGGGTCATGTTAGGATAAGAAATTCACATATTTCTCTCGTGCAAGAGTGACGTTAGGTGTGCTCCCATACCGAAATTTTATTAATACCCTCCAAAACAATAGCAAATCTACTCTCCACATTGAAATTTTTTCAAAAATAACTTAGCTGCCCCACGTTGGGGCGGTTTGCTTTTTTTTTTTTTTTTTTTTTTTACAGATGTTTAGCTGATCGCCCCCACCATGGGGTAGTTTGTTATAAATTTTTTTTTTCATCCAGCAGAGATCTTAATATTTCCATTTAATATGTATATTATATGACACATATCCTAGATGAATATATATGATATGTAATTAATTTAAAAACATATAAACGATCGACAAGAGCTAAGACGATTATTACAGATAATGATCGTCTGATCCTTTGCAAGGATCGGATTTTGTGCTGTTACATCGATTAGATTTTGTGATGGAATGTGCGGTGCCCCACAAGATCATGTCACATTAAATTACTTCGAAGAGGCATTCTAATTTGCAATCTCAACTTGTTATAGCCTTATAGGTCTCATAAATAATGGACACATCAAGGCATAATACGTCGAATACCATGCTGGAGCATCATATATATTTTTATAAAGAGTATGACTACAAACTACTATAAATATTAGATAGAATATTAGTACTCAGCTAAATTAACAACATCATAAGAGCACTTACTTGAGATGAGGACTATACAGTACTGTAATATTAGATAAATATTACCCTACATATAGACAGTTTCCACAAGAAATTGTTTTTCTAAACAGCTTAATATCTTTCAGGTCACATATTACAGCAAAAAATAGCAAACAGTGTAGCTACGCTAATATAGCCCAAAACATCAAGTACCACCTCCAATGAACAACACACAAAACAAATCCAAAAGAGATATTCGAACAAATTGTTTCACAAGAAATAATCCTAAATCAAATGATACTTCAACTAAAAATAATTCTCCACAATTTCTAACTCAACGACTAACACATAATCCAAATTCTGAAAAAGGGAAAATAAACGGTTAACTTGGATCAATTTAACAAAACTATATATTACCAGGATCTGCACATATCAATTGGCACACTGGCACACCTTATGGATCCAGCAGAGATCCAACGGTGATTATGCAAATACTTGAACAGCAGCCATGGTACCAATTGGAGACGTAAAATTGACTCTAAAAAAATATTTGCTATTTTTTTTTTTTTAAGGTATTGAACGAAAAATTTGGGCTCCAATATTACAATCAAACATAAAATATAGGTTTATATGCATTTACCAAGAAGTAGAAGAAATGGAAAAAATAAACAAGTCTAACTAAAACCCGGCCCAAGTAATCAAGCCATTCCGGCCCAATTAGTCGGGTCATATAAATTAAAATAATCCGTGAAGGTCGAACCGGTCAATATCTTTTCCCTAGGAGCATTTGCCGGACCCGGCCCAATTAATCAGATATCTCTTCCCTGTAAACCAAGCCCTTTCCGGCCCAATAGTCGTGTAACACAAATAACAAAAATAAACCGTGAAAGTCGAACCGGACCCAATTAGTTCCGTACTGGGTGAAAGTTTTAACAGAGTAGTTTCAGCTTGATGCAGCGCATGAACCATATTTAGCGCTGTTTCAATTCCATAGTTTGTGCGCTGTATGAAGCGTAAACTTCTCTGTTATTATATTTATACTCCGTACGCCTTTAAACCCAAACCCCTCTCTCTCTCTCAATTCCCATTTCTCAGCTCCAGTCGGTGAATACGAAAAGGTGCAAAGCGAAAACCCTCTACTTCCTCTCCTTCCCTTTCCCTTTGTATCAACATTCATTCCCCTTCCTTTTCACTCTCTCTCTCTCTCTACAGTCTCAGCGTCGATCACTGTATGAATTCTCATCTCTTTGATTTAATCTTTTAAGAGTTTCTAGAAATTGAATTCTGCGATTTCGTTTGGGGGAAATCGATACTATTTGGTTCAACATTCGAGATTCCTCTTGTTAATTTGATCCTGAAATTCTCTCATGAAACAGTGTAATGTAATCTAGCAGAATTTGATTTCATGTGATATCGGTCTGTTATTCCAGGCCTGATTCCTATTTTTTTTGCTTTGTTTTACTACTGGTAGGGCAAGTGAATTCTCAGGCTCAAGAATTGGTTATATGCTAAGGTAAGAGTTTTTTTTAAAAAAAAAAAATCAATGTAATAATCTTATCTAACAGTAGAGTTGTTCTTCATGGAAATATCTGATTTTAAATCTGAGGTGAAATTAATTTTCAATCTCTCCCTCTGATTGTAATGTTAAAAAAAAAACACTATAAAATCAGGGAAATAAATCTGTTGTTATTCCCAAGGAATACAGGAACCTGTATTCTGATCCCAGCCGTTGATATTGGTTGAGATTCACGCATAAAAAAGTTTTTTAGTTGAGATTCGCGCATGGAAAAATATGAACGGTGGAATCCGAATAACAGGTTCCTGTTATTCCCTGAGAATAACTGCAGAAATATTTCCTAAAATCAGGCCCTGCCTTGAGTTACTTATCTTACTGTTTGCGGTTCTCAATAAGGTTGTCTTGGCAATTAAAAACTAAAATATAATTCAAGATCTTTCACAAATTCAGATGTTTTCAAAAAAAAAAAAACATTAAAGAGATTACTGTGTATGTGCCATGAGAGAGTGAATGTCACGTGCCATGGAAGGGTAAAAATGTGATTTATATTTACATATACCTATTTTTCAAAATCTATATTGAAAACACATGAAATTCTGAATAAACTAAAGCTCTTTCTTTATGATTTATTATACGTAGGTGCGGCAAAAATGCCGTATTCATTGGTTCTTCGTAGATCAAGGCGAAAAAAAGGTTGCTCCAGTAATTGGAGGGGACCCACTGAGTGATCTACCAGAATTAATAAAGGAGAACATTCTAATTCGCTTGCCAGTAAAAGAGGCCGTCAGAACATGCCTCCTATCCCGCTCCTGGAAAGAGGCATGGATTTCAATGCCAGAAATTGTGCTTTGAGATGAGCATTGTGTCTCTGTTTGGACCGATCATTGGAAAGGTACCACTCTCTAGAAGTGAGACAGTTTAAACAAGTAGGTGATAAGGTTTAGCATGCACTAAAGGCGCAATTATGAAATTCGACATTGCTAGCGGGTTGGATTTGTCGAAACCAATGGATAAATGGATCCCCATTTTGGTAAGAAGAAAAATCGAGCACCTTGTCATTGCGCTTGACTGGTATGGGATTCCATCCACCTTCTTCTCTTGTCATTCACTAAAACATGTGTCTCTACACAAGTGCCATGTGGAGGTACCAAAGAGCATCGATGGCCTTGAGAAGCTACAAACCCTTGATCTCAACTGCTGCCAGATTTCTATGAAAGACATCGAGAGGTGGGTGGCGAGCTGCCCTTCGCTACAGAATCTGATACTGGACTCTTTCATACTGAATCCAGATTCAAATTTGAAGATCCACTCGTGCAGTCTTCGCATGGTACAGTTTTGGGGTTGTGTCAAATATTTAAAACTTGAGACACCAAATCTCAAGACAGCGTGCATCACGAAGTTTGGTCCCTCAAATAACGTGCAAAGGGGCAGTTTTGTTGAAGACTTTAAATATCTTCATGGTTTAGAAAGGCTGGAGATGAACCATGCTTACATGAAGGTATGTATGTAATTCAAACTGTTTATTTTTTTTTCCCCTTGTAAATGCCTGGCATTAGTTATGATAGATTCTGAGATTCTGAGATTTTTGGTTCAATTTAAATAACATCGGGGAAGTTGGAGTTCGGTCCCAAAATTGTTATCTTAATTGTTGGCTTATTTTTCACTTATATGTCACCTAAACCGAATTCAGATCTCCTACAGTAACCCAAATTTTTGAGTTTAGATCTGGACTGTCCGATCTGCTCTGGCATGAATTATGATCGGACGGTCCGGATCTAAACTCAAATTGGGTTACTATGGGAGATCCAGACCTAAACATCTTACCAATTCTGTAAGAAACTTCAATTCAAAAGGCACATTTGTTAGTTTTTAAGGAAATTACCTTACTGGTTTAGGTGATCTTACTGCAGTATGCTCTAGGAACATAGAAGTTTGGGTGGTATTTTTTTTCTTTTCTTCTATTTATTTATTTTTATTCTTTTTGTTGTTCCTGTTTGTATATATTTCGGGACCAAATAATAAATTTATCTATGTAGAAGTATATTGGTTGGTTGTGTTTTTGTGTGGCATCTGATGTATTTGTAGTCTTCTAAGTGTGTTGCTTGTTTTGGTTTTTAGTCCAAAAAAAAAAATGGATCTTGATTGGAGATCCTTGGAACCCTGATTTGTTTTTAGTGTTTCTTGTAAGTGTGTTGCATGTTTTTCCATGTTTGGTCTGATTGGTGGCAAAATTGAGGTCTCAATGCTACAATTAAGGTGCAGTAAAAATTCTTTCGTTTAGATATCCAAATGCTCTCATTATATTTGTTAATTATAGCTTATTCCATTTGCTTTTCTCTCTGAAATACCATATCTCATGTAGGTCCTTAGATGCGGTCATCCTCTACTACAAATTGAAGAAGGTACCTTTCCAGTCAGTTCTTTTCTTTTGTCTAATGTGCCCTCGCTTTGATGTGCTTCAAGCAATGGAATATTTAAGTTTGCTTTTATTGTATCAAATATTTTTCTTTGCTATTGTTGCTACCTATTTTAACTTGTTCTTTTGTTGGTCTATTGTGCTATTGTAATAAACGGTTATCGTGCATGTGCATTGTGCGATAAACCTTGTTGAAGTGTGTGAAAATGTTTATTCTTTTGGACAACTAAATGAATTTTGAGTGTGTTAAGACATGATTTTTCTTTCGTTTCATGTTTAATTTTTATTATGAATCTGTAACATGTTTCTTTGTTAATTTTTCAAAAATATACGGGAACTAGAAATGCTATGATATGAAGAAAACCTTAATTGCTGATGTTTTTTTAAGTCATATATAGCTCGCCATCTCTTTCTCCTGTATGTTTTATCATGTGGTATATTAGAATGTTTGTTTTGTCATGGCAGTTTCCTAATTATAAAATCCTCAACTTCTCAAGATGATAGCTGAATCAACAATTTTTATACTGAAGCAAATGATGAGTACTTGATATTTCTAATACATACGTTGTACCTATAAGAAAGAAAGTGTACTCCGATAAGACATTACAGATAATTCGTGCAACAATTGGAACTTCATTCCGCTTCTCTGTTCTATAAGCAGAGTATCATGAGACGATAATTCGTACAAGAAAGTGTACAGAAGAAATTTCTTGAAGAGAAAGTTATTCGACACAAATAAGTCATAACATAAGGGCTTTGACATCTACAAAAGAAAGTGCAAATAGTTTTGAGCCAAGGTAAGTTGTGCTGCTCAGCCAAAGCCAAAGTAGTTACCGTGTCGAGTGAAATCGATCAACATAACTTATCCACACATATTGCTTTCAACCCTTCTATTGCGTATTTGTCAGCTGCTATAAACAAATATTGTGTCGATTCCATCAATGACTTCTCAGAATTGCAACAGCAAAAAGAATCAATACATATGAATTGAAGCATTGCCTCGAAAACCTCAGGGCATATGTCTGCCATATTAAAATATTGTTGCAATCGTCTTGGCCATATTGTTCCAAAGAGATCTGCTTTAAATACATGGGATCATGCTGCCAGTATTAATCTATGGCACATAAAAGACCAATTTTCAAATCAACATGAAAAGTTACATCAGCTGTCTTGCTCCTTTACCAGATCTGCCTAATTTTGCTGTGCAACTATTGGGGAGTATATCTGTGCTATAGATGCTTAAAATTAATTAGAATTACCATCGATGACAAAATCCTTTGAGCACGACAAATTGGAATGATCACCACCATAAGAAAATACCTACCCCTGAAAAGGAGACTTTTGTACCACAAACTGGAAGAACGCTGTCCCGTCTTTTTTTAGAACTTAATTTGGAAGTGTGAATGTTGTGCCATCGATCTTTTAGAATGCTATCTGTTGAAAATAAATAGGATTAGGGACTAATAAAAGAGAAACTAAATTTGGTATATAAAGTTACTTGATATTTTCCTTTTTTAGAAATTATAGGCAACAGTACAAAAACTAGACAACCGTTAGAATTCTCAACAGCTCTTTTTTCTCTTTTGCTATATAAGCACAATTGTAAACACTTTACAGGCCATTCAGATTGAAATATACAATTTCACAAATCATCACTGTTTTATATCCGCAAAAATCAACACTGTCCCGCTTCCTAAAATTTTCTTTGCAATAGTTTTAGATGTGCTTCTTACCTAACTGATGTTATCATACTTATGCAATGAACTTTTGAGATGAGATGAGATCATGTCTTCTCAAGGCCACTTTTGTATGCTTATGTCATGGTAACTTATATAAACTTGTCAGAATATATGTAATTCTTAGATGGCTCAAATTTTTTTGCCCTGTAGAGATTATGCAATTCTTTATACAGCTATAAAACCTGTATTATTGAAAAATAAGGAGGAAAATTAAAGAATAATTACAGATATGTTCTGTATTTATTTGCCAACCAAAACAGCCAAAATAATGAATTCATTATCAAATGATAAAGTACAAACACACCATAAATTATTCGATTTAGCTGAACAATTTCATGATTTCTAAATATAGCAATAGACCAATAGTATTAAGCTCTTTCAGCATTCTCAAAAAGCAAAAAGTAATCTAATTCACAAATTAAAACCATTTACTTTAAATTAGTACTCTACAGGATTGAAAAAATAATAAAGAAAACCAACATAATCTCTGTATTTGCAAATCAATCTGTGTTTGTGCTCTGTGTGTGTCGGTGTCCCTTTTGGCACTTTGTGTCGGTGTGTAATGTCCGATTCAATGATTAATTAGACACATGTAATTAATTGGGCTGGGCTGTTGTTTGATGGAGGAAGAGAACTAAACAATGAGGAATAATTCTTTTGGGCCGCGTCATATATTTGCAGCTCTGGTTGAGCCCATATTACTTCTTTATTTTCTATTATTTTATCCGATATAACAATATAATTGTTATATTTTTGCAAATTGTCTACAGATATAAAATGTACCGATTCGCTTCCCTATAATCTCATTTGTTGTTTTCTTGTTTGCTTCGTTTGCTTCCTTTGTTCAAAATGAATATCAAGAAACCTTATTTATAATTCCTATAGAAATCTCTAGACTCCATTAAAATATCTATAATTTCAGAATTTCCTAACCCACCAGTAACTCCTCAATTTTCAAGAATTAGCTTGACTAATTTATAACTTTTCAATTTGTAATTTGGTTGGGTTGGATAGCGTTGCCCTTTTCAACAAAAATGTTTATTAATATGCAACCAATTTGGATATATGTGGGACATCATGCTTATTTAATTTAGGAATGGGTTTTGTCCAAAGGGCTTTGGATAAAGCCTCATCCAAAGTCAAGCTTAACGTTCGATTTTCATTGAGATTCGTGCAAATATATTTAAAACTTAACAAATTTAAATGACTCATTGAATCTAAATGTTTGTATGAATTTTGATACAGATCAGACGGTTTAGATCTGGCTTTTGACGATACTTTGTGCAATGCCTTTTGGACAAAACGCCCACCCTTTAATTTATAGGAATATTCATAGTATCCTATTTTACTTGACGTATTTCATAATTGTTGCAGTAGTTTATAAATAATGCAACAAAATAATAATAGTACTCTTGTACGTTGGTGAAAGGGTATGTTAATAATTTTTTATGAATGCTTGGAAGCTCTCTAATCTCTATTAGAGATTTATAAACTATAAGGATGATACATGCTTGACAAAAAAATGACAAATAATATTTATGACTAAAAAATTGATACAGGTTCTCACAAATTTATGAAATTGATTTTGCATAAAATTGTTCATGTAGCTAATTTGAGTGAAAAAATCATCTCAGTATGGGTTCGATTTTAGGGAAAAAAGGTCATCTAAATCGTCAATTTAGAAATGTCTAGAGAGAAATTAAAGGATAAATGAGAAGAGTTATTTCTTACTTTCATATAATATTCTTAAACATTATGTTTGAAAGGTAAGGGTAAATTAGAGATAAAAAAAACAATTTTCAAGAATTAATTTTAATTGATAAAGTTAGGTAATATAAAATCCATATTATATATATATATATATATAGAGAGAGAGAGAGAGAGAGAGAGAGAGAGTGTGTGGCTAAGATACAAATGTTTGTTCCTAGCCTCCGGAACAACGTTTCGGTTCTCCAATTTTCAAAGTCAAACAGTCGATCCAAACCATTAGATATTCAATCTATATTAAAATGTGCTTGGAGACTAAATTTTACATTTTTTAGAATTTTTTGCTATTATTAAGCTGGTTTGAAAATCACTGTTTTTTTTTTGTCGCAGATAGTAATCCCGGTCGTAGAAAGATGATTCCGGTCGCTGTAAGCATTGCGACCACTTTTTTTTGTCGCTGTTATTTTTTCTGACGTCAGAAGAAGGTATCTGCGACCAAAGAAACGGTCACTGATACTTAAAACCGGTCGCAGAAAGTCTGCTGTCAGATTTTTGGAATTTTTTTATTATTTAAATTTGTACCATTTAATAATTGGTACGACACGTACCAACATACAACATAACATACAAACAAATTTAAACATAAACATCGATATATGCAACCACGTAAACAAATTTAAACTGCAATAAGGCTCCAACTAACCTAAATAGAGCAATTTTAGCCCAATCAAGTTTCAAAATTTCAATTTACCCAACATTATACAGCTAACAACAAACATGCTAATTATCAGAAAAATATTCAAACTTGTTAGTCAAATTGCTACACAGCCTACTGGCTCTTTATGAGGTAGTTGACCCTTCATAATTTGTACTGGCAGGTATAGAAAATTTGGTACAAGTGCAAGAGCAAAGTATAATCAAAATGATCAGAACAAGTACCCAGCATGACACACACCAAGTAGTCAAATACAAATACAAATTTTCTTCAACTAGTTTCTCTTGAAACCCCTCAATTTCCTTCCTGGGACAAGTCTCCATTGCCTAAAAGATAAAATAATTGAATATGAAATCCTTTTGTCATGACATAAAGAAAAACAAATCAGAGTATTCAGATTTCTGAGTTCTTGAAAAAAAAATTCTTACCCATTTATAAAACAAAGGTGGATCCTTCTGGTACAATGGATGCTCAATTGGCTTCCCATGCTCCACAAAAAGAGCATCTGAAACAATATAAAAGGAATTAAGCAATTACTATCATCACCTCTGTACTTAGTGAAATATTGATAATTTACCCAGTCAAGACCTGATTGCTCTTTAGATCATGTCACCTGTTGCACGTTGTTGCACCAAACAACAACCAAAAGAAATATTATTCAAATGTCAAGGGAAGCAAACAACTACAAATCAAGCTGGAGTTTACAAAATTCTCAACGAGTTCTTCGCCTTTTTATTATTTTTTTAATCAATGATCATCGTTTCTTGATGGATTGACTTAAAACTTGCTATCAATCCAATTCAATTAAACTAAGAAGGGCAACACGCACAGAATTCATCCCCTTTACACAGAACTATTATTGCATACTACCAAAAACATAAAGACAGAGAAAAAACAAAAAAGCAGGGTGAAGAAGAAGACAAGAATGAAATTTGGAAAAGAGAATCTCTAGCAAGAAAAAGAACCTTTAACAACTTTTCGTCGGCTTTGGAGAACTCGGAGGAAGTCCGTACGGAACTCGGCTGAGCAATCTGCCATTTTTCTTCACAGAGACAGCAGTCTCCCTGCTGGCTACACAAACAAATTTAAACAAATTTAAACATAAACATACAACATAAACATATAAACATACAATCTTCTGGTTACTAAATGGTTCAGCATACCTCCTTAAACCCGCAAACGAAGGGAAACAGAAAACCAGCAACCAACAAGCCAAAAAGGGTCGGTACCGGTGCGGTACCAGTACACAAATGGAACAAGCCACAGAACAGAAACCCGCAAACTCACCGTACCAGTACTGGTACGGTGCCAGAAAAACAGCAGCAACAGAGACAAGGGAGCCAAAGAATCACGGTACAGGGCACACAAAGGCACTAGAAATCAATCAAGTCGGGGCGTACCAGTAACCAGCACAAAGGAAAAACCAGAAACAGCAAATCGGAAAAAGGCACACCCGCAGCCAGTACACAGAAAGGCAACCGCACAGCCCCAATGTCACCGTCTCACCGAGAAAATCAACAACTCGCATGAGACAATTTAATCTTCCCCAAATCGCAACATCATCTCACAAAAATCAAAATAAAGGGTGTGCTTTAATTACCCGAAAGAAGGAATCGCAAGAGGCAAGGTAGGCTGGTTCCGAGACTCGTCTCGCCTCACGGCCGTCTAAGTCGAATCAGCAAGCAACCACAGAGGAGGGCTCTGCTAGGCACCAGATTCACCAAGCAAAGCACCAAAGGTAACGGATCGCAAACACAAGCACAAAAATCCAAAACCCTAGGGTTCGGTTATCGCAAGCACTGGCAAACAGAAAAGACCGAGAGAGAGATAAATTTTGTTCAGCGCATGAGCGAAGGAAGCAGAGAGAGAGAGCAGAGAGAAAGAGAGTAGGGCGGAGAGACAAATGAAAGAGAGAAGGGGGGTTATTGGATCTGGCGGAATCGCGTGGAGAGAAAGGGGGGTGGCGTGCAATTTCAGTACTGGCGCGTGATATCGGGTTTTTTTTTTTACCCAACACTTTCAGCGACCGGGAGGAGAAGGGGTCGCTGATACGGTCGCTGAAAATATTGGTCACCAAAACCATTTATTTATTTTTGGAGAAAAAACTTTCAGCGACTGGCGACTGCACTGGTCGCTAATACTGGTCGCTGATACTATATTTTGCTGTAGTGATCGAAGCCCACTTGGTTTTATATATACGGAATATTGACATACAAAAACTTACAAGGAATAAGCAAATATCAAACATCGCACAATCATTCAATATTGACATACAAAAAGATATCAAATAACATAAATAAAAAGTGTCATCCTATATCAAATATCAAATATCAAACCAAACATGACAAATAACATAAATAACATCACATATCTTTTAAACAAACAAAACATAATGAAAAGATAAATACCAATATCAAACATCAAGTGCATGTAATACAAGTACCAAATATATTCACTGTATTGTACCAAATAACATAAATATAAACTTAAACATAAACCTATATCTGATCATCCGAGTCGTCACTATCGTCATACACCCTCTCATCCCTGACATATCTTCCCCCTCATCCCCGACATCATCATGGATACCAGGCATCGAAGCATGGTGCGAGTTCGAACCTTCCTGTGAGGAGATAACAAAACATTTTAAACCCTAAATACCCTTCCATTAAACCCAAAACCCTACTTCATTGACCATTAAAGCACTTGAAACTTTAAATACCTTAAATTCAACCCACATCCCTACACTACAGCAGCGGAACCGTTCTGCGACTGGCCAAATCAGTCACAGAAGGGTAAGGCGCTGGTCGCAGAAGGTTGTGCCGGTCGCAGAAGGGCCGGTCGCAGTTGCTCCGTCGCTGATGCCCTCCCCGCTGACGTCATCAGTTGCTGAAGGGTAAGGCGCCGGTCGCAGATGCCCCTATAGTGACTGCTATATGCTGATGTGGCGGAAGACCATCAGAGACTGATTGGGCGGTCACTGATGGGCCCAGAATCGGTAGTAGAAAGGGTAATTTTTTTTTTGGTATTTTTTTTGTTATTTTCTTTTCCCCAATTGGTACGAAATGTACCAAACAAATATAAAAACCTTTGAACCCATTATGTTCATTTATTTTCTCTAGCCCCAATTAATTGGTACGAAACGTACCAAACAATTCACAAGTAATTCAAATATACAATATAAAATATTGGTACGAAACGTACCAAGTACCAAGCAATTTAATTGGTACTTACCAATCAATTCACAAAACGACATAAACATGAAATATTTAAAGTACTACATAAACATCAAATATCAATATCTAAAGTACGACATAAAATAAAATATCTAAAGTACGACATAATAATCAAATATCTAAAACTTATACAAAACATCCTAAAACTAGATATAGTCATCTCCGATATCATCCCCATTGTCATCCTGAGCATCGGGGTTCGATGCATGGTGCGAGCTAGAACCTCCCTGTGAGAATGTAACTAAAATTTTAGGGTTTAATGTTAAGAGTTTACTGTTTAGGGTTTAGGGTTTAGAATTTTTAGGAGTTTACTTCTGTTAGTTGATTTGCCATACTTGGTGTCCTTATTGGTTGTGGATGCCCTTATTGGATTCAAACATACCCAAAAATCGGATTTGTACCTAATGAGACGAATAACGTCCCACGCTACGCCTCAACTCCTTCGTGAATTGGTTGATCTGTGGTTGAAGCACGCCCAACACCTGACTTGAAATCGCATTTATGTCTTCTTGCCTGAGAGGAGGCGGCGCCGAAGAATATGATTGCGATTGTGATTGCGAAGAAGACGTCTGGGACCCACCTGGACAATACAACAATCTCGTCTTGCCTAAAACATTAAAAATAAGATAATTAATATTACATTACAAAATTTAAATACAAATTTATAATTTTAAGTATGTGTATTTTACCTAGAGCACAGAGACCATAATTATTGCCATGAGCATTATTATCTTTGGTGTACTAGATGTCTGCGTCAAAAGAGGGCCAAAGGGCTCTATTAGGCCCATACTTTGCACTCATATCCCGATTGTAGTATTCCTGCAAATTTTATAAAATAAAACAACAATAAAGTAAGTACAACAAAGAATGAATATTATTAAAAGATTGTTATGTTCTATACCTGTGCCTTTTTCGCCACCGAGGAACAAAATTGCCCGGTCTTTTTGCTGGTATGCGTCAGCTTGAACAGCTCGTCAGATTTCCTGGCTCGCGCTGGTTTTCATTCTCCTATTATGGATAAACATTTCAACACAAATAAAATTATCAAGGTTAGTTCGAGTAAACTGAAATTGAAATTAATTGTTTGATGAAATAAAACATCTTACAAATCTTTGTTTAGAACCAGCATGTTCACTGAGCCCGTGGTTGCAAAGGAACCCTCTCTAGGTGAGGCCCTATTTTGTTGATTCTGCTCACTCTGCCTAGCAAAGTCTTCGGTGCACCAATAGTCGCACAATTTGGCCAGTTATTCGCCGTTATCCAATCATATGTGCTTGGCACCCCTCGATCCTTCCACTCCAGAATGCTATCTCCATACATATCTTTCGCTTCGTCTCTGCACTTGTTAAGCAGGTTTTGGAGAGCTTTGTTGGCTATGCTGGCGAAGGTCTTTCATACCAGATCCATGTCTTCACCTGGAGGAAACTGAAAGTGCTTCTGCATGCATCATTAAAAAGTCGTTGGTTAGCTTAAAATAAGAAACAGTAGGTTGCCAATTAAAAAAAAAAAGATATTACTCACCAAAAACTCGTCCTGGACCTCTAGTTTAGTTCCCTCAGGATAGTCATCAAATTTCGTGCACACGTCTATAGTGGGTAATCTAGTTTCCGCAGGATAGTGGTAACGTGCGCATTGTGAGATTATTTTGTTGACATTTTTTGTCGCTGTCAACAAATCTCCACCAAAAGATCTGCAAACAAAATTAATTAAAACCACTACAAATGGATAATCCTACATACACAAAAATGCACAAAAAATGAATTTTACCTATAACCGACCTGACGAATCACTGGTCTGTCCTCCAACCTTTGCGGCGGCTTAATGTATGCATTTCGGCCGCGTGAAGGGTGATTGGATCCACTGGATGATGCCTCCTTCTCCTTACCCTTTCTACTCGGCATACCTGCAATAAAGTTTGTAAAATAATTAGTTTTACAAACAATTCCACAAAAATAATACATTACTTAAATGAGGTCCACAATCAAGAGAGATGGGTTCACGTTGATCTAACAACCCCACTAATTTACACTAACTCCTATAACTTAATTAAAGGTGCTGCTTGAAAAATAAATCTCCATGCTAATAAAATAAATGTAATTAATGCAGGATGTAGAACTTAGAAACTTGGTAGAGCCTAGAATGGACATCCTTCTGTTTTATTATATGGTACTAAAGTGGGTCTAATCTAAACCCTTTCTAACTTCTGATTCACATGGGATTAACCCACATTGTAAGAAGCCCATTCAATGTAAGAAGCCTATTGTAAGAAGCCTATTCAGATGGGATTAACCCACCTTGATCCAAATTTTTTTTTTTCAATTTAACCAACAAAATTTTTTTTTGATTAAATATTTTGAACGGTAGGATTTTACACCGCCAATGGCATGAATCATGCATTAATAGTTTCTCATGTTTGCAAAATTGTACAAACCTCAAAAACAAGCCTTGTTTGCTGTACTCAGTGCTTAAATTAGTTAGATCAGGTGAATCCATCTCTCTTGACTTGAGAGAGAGAGGAGCAACAGCGAGGTCGGGCGGCAGCGGGTGGGACAGCAGGGTCGGGCGAGAGAGAGAGAGGGGAGGTCACTGAAGGTGGCCGGGGGTCGGGCGGCAGCGGGGTTTGGGATTTTTTTTTTCGCTAAACCTAAAATGTGGGATAGAGAGAGAAAAGAAAGACTTTGGCGGGGAATTTTTAGGGATACCCTTCAGCCACCGGACCAAATTGGTCGTTGAAGGCTATGAGCGCCGGTCGGTGAAGGGTTGGTCCCCGAAACATTTTTTTTTTTTTCGGGGTCTTCAGCGACTGGCGACCGAACCGGTCGCTGATGTCGGTCACTGGAGACCAGTTTTGTTGTAGTGCTAATTCCTCGAAAATTTATGCATTTTTTGCCCCATCTTCTTGTTGGTATGGGTCAGCTTGAATAGCTCATCAGACTATCTGGGTTCGCGATTGTGCATATGCTCCTATTAATAATTTTAAAGAATTTCAATAAAAATATGATTATCAAAGTTAGTTCGAGAGAATTGAAATGGAAATTAATTAATTTTGATGAAATGCATCTTACGAATCGAAGCGAATGCACTTCCTCCGGATGCGGCCATATTTTCCGCATTTTTTGTTGACCACCTGTAAAAATCAACCTGCGGAATTCTTATACGGACCGTGTATCACTGGATACGGTCCGTACACACAAACAGAGAAAGAGAAGAACACAGTATTTAACGAGGTTCGGCACCAACTTGGTGCCTACGTCCTCCACACTCACACACACCTTTTTCTATTTCTTTTGAATGAATGTTACAAAGGAGGTAGGAGGGAATATATAGATAAATGCTACCTAATTACTTACTATCTTTTTTCTTATTTTCTTCTATATCTGATACAATCATAATCTCCTAAATGAGAAACAAATAACTAAGAAAATAGGAAAGAAATAAAAGGGCTAAGAAAAACAGGAAAGAAATAAAAGGGCCAGCTGCCACCTTCCTATTCTGTCTGGCGGCGCGCTACACGGTCCGTATACAATTATACACGGACCGTGTATATCTGTTTCAACACCCTCCCTCAAGTTGGTAGGTAGATATCTACCATACCTAACTTGCCAATCGATTCTTCAAAACATTTTGTTGACACTCCTTTTGTCAGCATGTCTGCAAGTTGTTCCTCAGATCTCACGAATGGAAATGAGATTATCTTTTCTTCCAAATTCTGTTTGATGAAATGTCTATCGATCTCTATGTGCTTTGTTCTGTCGTGCTGTACTGGGTTATGCGCTATTGCAATCGCTGGTTTGTTATCACAGTAAAGTTGCATACCTTTTTCCGATTTAAATTTCAGCTGGCTCATGAGTTTCCTTAGCCATAGCAGTTCACACAAACCTTTAGACATTCCTCTAAATTCAGCTTCTGCACTTGATAAGGCTACTACATTCTACTTCTTACTTCTCCAAGTGACGAGGTTCCCTCCCACAAAGGTGAAGTATCCAGATGTCGATTTCCGATCAGTTCTATCTCCAGCCCAATCTGCATCTGTATAGCCCCAAATATCCAAGTGTCCATTCTTTCTAAACTGAATACCTTTCCCTGGAGTCTTTTTTAGATATCTCAGTACTCTCATCACAGCATCCATATGTTGCTCCTTTGGGTTCTGCATGAATTGACATACCATACTTACAGCATACGCAATATCAGGTCTGGTATGTGATAAGTAGATAAGTTTTCCTACCAATTTCTGGTACGCTTCCCTGTTAACAACTGGGTCATCTGGATTTTCTTCGAATTTCAAGTTTTGGAAAATAGGTGTATCAGCTGGCTTACAGTTTAGCATTCCCACTTCTGCAAGCAAATCAAGGGTATACTTCCGTTGTGATAGAGATATACCTTCTTTTGAGCGCAGCACCTCTATTCCCAAGAAGTATTTTAAGCCACCCAAATTTTTCATCTCAAACTCTTGCGATAATTTCTGCTCTAGCCACTCTATCTCCTCACTATCGTCCCCTGTAATTATCATGTCATCAACATAGATAATTAGAATGGTTACCTTGCCTTGACGATGCTTGTAGAACAGAGTATGGTCAGAATCACTTTGACTGTAGTTGTAGGATTTCATGGCTTTGCAAAAACGCCCAAACCACGCTCGGGGGATTGTTTTAATCCATACAGACTCCTTTCTAGCTTACACACCAACTTCTCTTGTTCTTGGTGAGTGTATCCTGGCGGAATGTCCATATAGATCTCCTCCTCCAGATCGCCATGCAAAAACGCATTTTTCACATCAAACTGGTGTAAAGGCCAGTCCAGATTTGCTGCAAGAGACAATAAGACTCAAACTGTGTTAAGTTTAGCAACTGGAGAAAAAGTTTCTTGGAAATCAATCCCATATGTCTGGGTGTACCCTTTGGCTACAAGCTGGGCCTTATACCTGTCAACTTTACCTGTAGCATCATATTTTACTGAGAACACCCATTTGCATCCAACTGTTTTCTTGCCACTTGGCAATGTCACCAACTTCCATGTTTTTGTGGTCTCCAAAGCTTTCATTTCTAGTTCCATTGCTTCAACCACTTAGGATCGAGCACTGCCTCTGTTACACTGGTGGGTACTCGAATCTTTGATAATTCCTCAGTAAAATTTCTCACCATGTTGGACAACCCGACTGTACTAGTGTAATTGGATATGGCATATCCTTCTTGGCTATCACCATCTGTTCTATATCGTTTTGGTAGTACATTTCGGGTGGTTCGCATAGGGTACCGTCTAATAGGATTAGGATTTAGGGAACTTACCTCGGGGACATCCTCTGGAGAACTGGAGCGTGGTATTTCTTCCTCCTCATCGGACTGTATCACTTCATCTTCCGATCGGCCGTCCTCAGGTCCTAGGACACGGTCCGTGTCACCCCCTGCACGGTCCGTGTCATCTTCTGAACGGTCAGTTTCTTCTTCTGTACGGTCCCTGTCTTCTTCTGTACGGACCGGAACACCATCTGTTCGGTCCGTGTCAGTCTGTGTTCGGTCCGTGTGGCTGTCCACACGGTCCGTGTTATCATGTGCGGTTTCCCACCAAATCGCTGGATTTTCTTCCTGAACTGATCCCTGCTGTTCCCGAAAATAGGACTCACTTTCCAAAAAAGTCACATCCATTGTCACATAGGTCTTTCCAGTTTCCAAATCAACACATTTATATCCTTTTTGGTGATTTCCATATCCGACAAACATGCACCTAATTGCGCAAGGGTCTAACTTGGTTCTTTTCTCCCTTGGGACATGGACATATGCTACACACCCAAACACTTTAGGTGCCAGATTTAGAGCGGAGGGAATTTGCACAAAAGAGGAAGTTTTTGTAAAGGAGTAAGGAATTTTAGTGTACTAGATGGCATTCGGTTCATAAGATACACAGCGGTAGATATGGCATGATTCCAGAAATTCTGGGGTACATTATTTTCAAATAACAGAGATCTAGCAATTTCCAAAATATGGTGATTTTTCCTTTCTGCCACACCATTTTGTTGAGGGGTACCGACACAAGAAGTTTCATGTATAATACCATTAGTTTTGAAAAAATTTCCCAGAAGCTATTTACATACTCCCCCCCATTGCACTTCTAAGAATTTTAATCGTCTTTCCAAATTGTCTCTGAATAGGTTTTAAAAATTCCACAAAACAGTTTGCAACTTCACTTTTATGTTTCAAGAAGGTATAACCATGTCATTCTAGTACTATCATCAGTGAAAAGAACAAACCACCTTTCCCCGTCTACAGAATTCACTGGGGCAGGGCCCCATACATCAGAATGGGACCAAATCAACAAATTCCAAATCTTTATAACAAACACTCGGATAAGAAGTTCTGTGACTTTTACTTCGAATACAAGTTTCACATTGAATTTCAAAGTTGATACACCAACCCATAAAGAGGAAAGCTCTTTTTCATATACCCAACAGACGGGTGTCCTAACCTCTTATGCCACACAAAATATTGTCTCCTTGAATGCTTCTATTCGCGAGACAACGTAGAACCAGTACTCAAGTCTTCGAGGTGATACAGTCCATTGCGCTTAATACCACGCCCAAGTATCTCCTTCGTTAGGATGTCCTGAAAAATACAAAAATTTGGATACATTAAAACTGCAACAATTTAGGTCTTCAGCTAATCGGCCCACTGATATAAGCTTTGGTGGTCAAAGATGGTACGAGTAGAGTGTCTTTCAAACACAAAGATTTAGACACATTTACAGTTCCTGATCCTATAACTGGTGAGGGAACTCCGTTTGCATTCACGATTTCTTTCCGGTTAGATTCCCCAATTTTATCAAGATCTGACTTTACATAAGTCATGTGGTCGGTTGCCCCTGAATCTATCACCCATTGTCTAAATTTGGTGTAATAAAGACTTTACCTTTGCCAGTCGAACTTTCTGTACATTCGACATGAGTTGCAAGTGTCAGAGTTGCTTGACCTGTACTGGCTTTCTGCACGGTCTGTACGCCCATCTGCACCGGTCCGTGCATCCTGCCAAGTGAACCTGTCCCTTCTTGTTCCCTGCTGCCTTTTCTCTTTCAAGTCCTGCCACCAATCTGGGTACCCATGCAGTTGGAAACATGTTTCTCTGGTGTGCCTAGGATTGTTGCAGTGAGTACACCCTTTTCCCTGTTTTTGTTCCAGATTTAAGAGAGAGTGATACCTCTGGTGCACGGTCCGTGGTACCGACCTGCACGGTCTGCACCACCTGCACGGTCCGCACCCTTCATCGCCATGACTGCAGGGTTGAAGGTGTTGTCGCTGCCGCACATCACTTTCCTGCCTCATCTCCTCCCGTCTGACCCTGGAATACGCCTGCTTCAACAGTTGGCAGAGGCACGGTTTGGATGATATCTGCTCGAGTACTATCTAGACGGTCGTCTAATCCGGCTAGAAATTTGTATACCCGATCCTGTTGAACCCACGAGTTATGCTTCTCAATGTCCTCCGTGCATACCATAGGGTTTGGCCGTCGGAAATCAATCTCCTTCCACAGCCCCTGCAACTTATTGTAATACTTTTCCAAAGATCCACCTGATTGTTTCAACTGGTGGACCCTTTGTTGAAGGTCATAGATTTGAGATGAATCACAGCCATCAAAGAAGGTGGTAGCCAAGGCGTCCCACACCTCCCTTGCTGTGGAATATCGATGAAAATTCCCGATAAAACTTGAGTCGAGAGAATTGAGAATCAAACCTTTTACCATTGAGTCATGCATCTTCCATTGTTCATATCCAGGAGTGCCGACGAGCGGTGCTTGTTTCTCTCCATGTACGTAACCCAGCTTGCCCTTGCCTGCCAGGTGTGTCTCCATCATGGACAACCATAGCCCATAGTTTGTTCCGTCAAATTTGACAGTTATCGAGTTGACCGGTACTTCGACCGGCATAGCCATCGCCTTCTGGGTGGTGAGAAGTTCCTTCAGCGCTTGAAGAAGTGTCATGTCTGCGCTGTGGTCTTGATCCTTCCCACCTCCTGTCTTAGAGATGTCTTCCATTGCTGGTCTTTAGATCTAGACCCGCTCTGATAGCATGTAAAAATCAACCTGCGGAATTCTTATACGGACCGTGTATCACTGGATACGGTCCGTACACACAAACAGAGAAAGAGAAGAACACAGTATTTAACGAGGTTCGGCACCAACTTGGTGCCTACGTCCTCCACACTCACACACACCTTTTTCTATTTCTTTTTGAATGAATGTTACAAAGGAGGTAGGAGGGAATATATAGATAAATGCTACCTAATTACTTACTATCTTTTTCTTATTTTCTTCTATATCTGATACAATCATAATCTCCTAAATGAGAAACAAAAAACTAAGAAAAACAGGAAAGAAATAAAAGGGCTAAGAAAAACAGGAAAGAAATAAAGGGCCAGCTGCCACCTTCCTATTCTGTCTGGCGGCGCGCTACACGGTCCGTATACAATATACACGGACCGTGTATATCTGTTTCAACACCACCTAGCAAATGTCTC